>JAESUZ010000134.1:150000-1439750 GCA_017311185.1 Proteles cristata cristata
TTAGAAGTGTAAACACTGAAAAGGAATCACAATGTGATGATCGCTCCTTTTGGCACAGCTGGGTAGAGAAATTGTGAGGGCCTTGGGAGGGGAGGAAGCAGGGATGAACAGTGGAAATGCAACTTTAGATGCTTAAAAGAATGATGTGCTTTACATATCAGATGGAAATGATACTTCAGTTACTGCTGCAGTTCTGAATTTTCCACATAACTTGTGTGGGATGAAAGAAAACAGCAGTTGTTGTTTCTGTGCTACAAAATCCTTATTCCCTAGGGTTTGACAAAAATTTGAGGTTACTGGAATTTGAGAGAGTGTGAGTGAGGGTAATCAACATCAGTCTTTACAATCACCTGAAGGGGCGCCTGGTTGGCTCAGTTGGTTGAGCGTCAGACTTCGGCTCAGGTTATGATCTCATGGTTCATGGGTTTGAGCCCTGCATCACATCAGACTCTGTGCTGACAGCTCAGAGCCTGGAGCCTGCTTCAGATTCTGTATCTCCCTCTCTCTCTGACCCATCCCTGCTCATGCTTGCTCTCTCTCTGTATCTCTCTCAGAAATAAGTAAAACATTAAAAAAAATTTAAAAAATCACCTGAAGACAATAGTCACTTGACTGTCACTTGTTATCAGATAGCCAACAACAATTTAAGTGTTGGTACAAGGTTGGTGGTCAGCAAGTTGGGGTTAAAGACTTATGCAGAAGGAGTGAGAGAATCCTTCACACTCTCAGAGTTTGTTTAGATTAAGGACCTCCAGCCTTTGTGGGAAGAAATGACTTTCTATTTCTCTGAAACTGCTTTCAACATGTATTCATTGAATGCGTGATTTCTGAGGCCCTCTTGTGTATTTTTTTGAGATGTAATGGACATAATATTGTATAAGTTTAAGACAATGTGTTGGTCTGATACATTAATATATTGCAATATGATTACTCACTGTAGCATTAACTCCTGTATCACCTCACAAAATTTTTTTTTCATGGTGAGAACAATAAAGATCTAGTTTCTTAGCAGCTTAAAAGTTTATAATACACTATTGTTATATATATTATGTATTAGATACGCAGTATTGTATTATACTATGCCATTCATTAGATCTTTAGAACTTATATATCTATTACTTGAAAGTTTGTACCCTTGAACAGCATCTCTCCAATTTCCCCATCCCTAATTCCTGATAACCACCATTCTACTTCCAGTTTTTATGAATTTAGCTATTGTAGATTACATATATAGATGGTAGCATATAGTATTTGTCTTTCTCTAATTTATCTCACTCTACAATGCCCTCAAGGGTTATTCATGTTACTGCAAATTCATTTTTTCTCATGGCTGATATTTCAGTGAGTGTACGTACTACATCTTCTTTATCTGTTTGTTCATTGATGGATACTTAAGTTGTTTACATATCTTGGCTATTATGAATAATGAACATGGGTGTAGAGATCTCTCTTTGAGATAATGATTTCAGTTCCTTTGGATATATACCCATGAGTATTATTTGTATATTTTATAAAATAAATAAATAAGTACCCATGAGATTATTGGATCATATGGAATATCAGATTTTTTATTTGATTTTTAATTTTTGTGAGGAACTTCCATACTGTTTTCCATAATGGCTGGATCATTGTATATTCCCACTATTAGTATTTAAGGATTCCCTCTTCTCCATATCCTCACCATCATTTGTGATCTCTTGTTTTGTGTTTTTGATAATAGCCTTCCTGATAGGTGTAAAGGGATCTTCCATTGTGGGTTTGATTTGCATTTCCCTGTTTAGTGATGTTGAGTAGCTATTGGCCATTTGCATGTCTTCTTTGGAAGAATGTCTTCTCTTTGCCTATGTCTTAATTGGATGATTATTATTATTATTACTACTGAGTTGTATGAGATTTTATATATTTCGGATATTAACCCCTTTTCAGACATATTGTTTGTGAATATTTTCTCCCATTCTGTAGGTTGCCTTTTCAATTTATAATTGTTTCTTTTGATGCACAGAAGCTCTGTAGTTTAATGTAGTCCAACTTGTTTATTTTAGCTCTCGTTGCCAATGCTTTTGAATGTCTTTACTAAGAAATCATTACCAATACCAATGTCAGAGATATTTTCCTCTATTTTTTCTTCTAGGAGTTTTATGGTTTCTGTCCTTAATATTTATGTCTTTGATACGTTTTGAGTTAAATTTTGTGAGTGGTGTAAGATATTTATGGTCCAGTTTCATTCTTACATGTGGGTATACAGTTTTCTCAGCACCATTTACTGAAGGTTGTCCTTTCCCCATTGTATACTCTTGGCACCTTTGTGGGTTTATGTGTGGGTTCTCTGTTCTGTTATACTACTTTACTTGCCTGTTTTTATGTCAGCACCATACTGGTTTTGATCACCATAACTTTGTAATATAGCTTGAAATCAGTCAGTGTGACTGCTTTAGCTATTTGGGGTCTTTTGTAGCTCCAAATTTTGGGATAGTTTTTTTCTTTTTCTATGAAAATGTGAAAAATGCCTTTGGGATTTTGCTTGAGCTTGCATTGAACCTATGGATCTTTTTGAGTAGTATGGTCATTTTCACAATATCAGTTCCAATATGAGATATATTTTCATTTATATGTATCTTTATTCTCTTTCATCAATGTCTTTAATTTTCATTGTCTAGATCTTTCATCTCCTTGGTTAAATTTATTCCTAAGTATCATATTGATTTAGATGCTGTTATAAATGGGATTGCTTTCTTAATTTCTCTTTGAGGTAGTTCATTGTTGGTATGTAGAAATGCAGCTGATTTCTGTATGTTGATTTTGTATCCTTCTACTTTAATCAATTCATTTATTCTATTTTTTAGTGGAATCTTTAGGATTTGTTACATGTATAAGATCATGTCATCTGAAAATAGAGATTTTACTTTTTACTTTTCAATGTTGAATCCTTTTATTTCTTTTTTCTGGCCTTATCTCTCTGGCTAGGACTTCTTGTGCTATTGAAATAGAAGTGGTGAGAGTAGGAATCTCTGTTTTGTTTCTGATCTAAAGGAAAGGATCTTAACTATTTGCCATTGAGTTTAATGTTAGCTATGGGCTTGTTGTATATGTCCTTTGTTAGGCTGAAAAATACTCCTTCTGTACCCAGTTCTGTGAGCACTTTTATCATGAAAGAATATATTTTGTTGATTGCTTTTTCTGCATCTGTTGACATGATCATATGATTTTTATCTTTCATTCTGGTAATGTGGTGTTTTCCATTTATTGATTCAATATGTTGAATCATCCTTGTATCCCTGGGTAAATCCCACTTTATCATGGTGAATGATTCATAGGATCATTATATATATATAATATATACATAGGATATATATATATATATATAGGATATAATATATCCATTATATCCTATATATAATGAAGGCTTTTCTTTTTTTTCTGGCAACTTACTGTCGTATACATAATGTCTATGATAGCTGCTTAACATTAAACAGTAAACTTGGTCTCATCTTATATCTCCTAGATGAACAATGGGAAGGTTGACTTAAAAAATGTGAATATCAATTTTTAATGTTGATTTTTATGTATTCCTGGAAAAATTAATCAAATACGTAATGTGGATATACAAACTCAAGAATAAGCTTGCTTTGTGATTAGAAAACATCTCAGAGTGCAGGACATTTGAGACCTACTGAAGTGGAGATGTTGATTATAGGGTACTGAGGTGAAATACTGACAGAAAACAGATTCCATTGTTGTTTGTACTTGATTTCATTCTGAGGGTCAGTAAAGCTCAAGGGGGAGGATGTTCACTAATGTCCTTAAGTCATCATGAAGAATTTTAGTTTTGTTCAGTGGACTACACATGCATCTAATATATAAGTCTCCCTAGAAAATATCTAAAATACAGTGATTTTTGGCAAGTGAATGTGTAATTAAATTTAAAGTATTTATCTATGCTTATACAGTTTCAAGGAGGTGAGGTATTATTATTGATGGAAGAAATTCTATTTTCACAAGGGATTTCTACATTTCTCCTTGTAGAGACAAACCTAATACAGATGTCTTCTAATACAGACAAACCTAATATGGTGCTTTTTTGATGGCTGGTGCTCTGTGTGTTTGCGGAGTTGAATTACAGCTTGTAAATCGTGCCCTATTAGGTTCCCTGTTATTAGGCATTTTTGAGATGCATAATTATCCATTTTCAAAGAACATATGTATATTGTACCTCTCAACTATCTTACATGTTTGAGAATAGAACAGACTAGTGAATCTTGGATCTTGATCACCAAGAAATAATCTGCTTAGGACACTATCTTTAGGCAGATATTATTAGAGATGAGGCAACTAAAAAGGTTAAAGGACTTACTTAGGGTCCTATAGCACATTTCATATTTTTATATTGCCTTTCTAGCATAAACTAAAAATGCTTACCGTCTTCCACAAGGGATATATGCTGGGTAGTTTTACTCTTGTGTGGGAAGGTTAAATTGTTTCTGCTTGTCTTGCAGGAAGTCAGTGGCACAGCTGTATATAAAACCCATGATGTTTGACCCCGGGTGACTTTGAACTCTGTTCTTAGTATCAAAAGCAAACATTGTGACTCATTTTAGTGTAAATCAGTGTCTTTGTGAAGTTTTAAAGGGAGAAAGTGTGTCACAGATCATAAAATATGAAATAGAGTCTATGAAGTGAGTAAACTGCTTCCTGGTCTTGAGAACAGTTGTTTTTTTTAATCCCTTAATAAAAATCATACATATACATAGGATATCCATATTTTGAATGTTCCTGGAAGCCTTAATAGAAATGTGGTTTCCTTTCAGTTGTCTCCTTTATCCTAAGTGTGTCTAATTTGTTTTCACATTAGGCATAGGCAAAACTATGAAGTTTGATTTTTTTTTTATTTTCTACTTTTATTTTATTTTGCTTCTCTCATACTCTGTGCTTTGTATCTTCATGCCTCAACTTTGTGGCACTGGATTTCCTCATTTTCATTCTCATATGCACCAGAAGTCTCTTTCGTGTAGCAGGCTAACGTCTGCAGGCTGAGTACCTACTCTTCATATCTCTTTCCGCATCCCTTTTCCTCTCTTCTTTACTCTGATAATCTGATAAACTAATATTCCTTGATATTAATGGTTTTAATGACTGCTAATAGATTGAGGCATCTTAATGAATGCTAATGGCTTAATCTGCTGCACCTTCCGGGTAAAATATATGTATTTTAAAGGAGCTTTTTGGAATTATAACCTTATTTAAAGAGATAATTTACAGTGTGAGAATCCAAAACCTGTTGACAAATCTTTGGGGATGAATACCATTAGATTTTTTTTTTTTCACATTTTAACATCTCTGAGAACAAAAGTGTATATTCTTAAAATTTGTGTGATAATAAAACACTGTGTCATAGTTTAATTAGATAGCATCTCCCCCCCCCCCCACATTCTTAATGATGAATAAAATAACAATGTCTTAAAATCAATGACAGTCTTAGGTTTGGTGAACTATAGTGGCTATAGTTTGCCACCCTTGGAACCCTGCCTCATGCATGGTAGGTGGTAACTATCTCCTTTATCTCATTTTATTCTCACACACACAAACTGAGTCTAACATATAAATAAACTCATTTCCCAGTATCATTGGACCATTTGCATTCTCTAATTGGCTGCTGTGGAAACTTCAGTTAATTTTTCTTTTTTTTTTTTTTTTGTTCACTATTAAAGAAGCTTTCCAAACTTGGCTCAGGAACATTTGTAAGAAATGTGCATGGGAAATGAGATTTTATTTATAAGATGTATTTGCTACTGAAAACGTCACTGATAATACTTTGATTCTTTTTATTCTGTCTCACTTTACTTTGAGAGAGAAGTGATAAATATGAGTAAATACCACAGATGAATATAGTGTCTTGAAGGACTGGCTATCCTTTTAAAGATGAAAAGGCTTTGTATCTATAATTACTGATCATGTGATACACAATTTCAAATAAAAGAGTTAGTGTCATTCTTTCTTTTTGGAAGACATTAGAAACAATTGCAGAATAAAAAGCAAGCTCATCAACAACAAAAAAATCAGTCAGAAAATTGGCTAAAATTCAGCTCTTTATGCTCTTGAGACTGAAAGCGGTAGCTGAAAGAAAGCTCTCCAATTCTCTACCATGCAAATCCATTGCCTCCTTTCAGATTGGTTTACTCTTTTCAAGCAGTTAAGTAGTAGAATTTCTTAGAAAGAACAGCATTTATTTAAATAATTCTTTGCAAATTCTCTTTATTCTTCCCCCTTCCTAATCCATTCCAGTGTCCATCCTGCACCATCAACTTCACACACCAGTTTGGGAATGAGGATAGTAATGTATGTTCCTCAAGACTATCTTTTTATTTCCTTTTGAGTACAAAATTGAGATAGTGGAGATAAGGACATTTTAAAAAATACAATTCCAGTCATATTTTCAGTATTGAAAATGTGTGTATACACACACACGTTTTTTTTAGTATTCCTTATTAATAGGGTTTTAATTTAACTTCTCTCACCATAGTCATAAATAGAATTTTTCAAATATAAGCAGGATTGGGTTTTACAGGGCTACATATACTTTGTAGGTTGCAGAATAAATGGTGAACTTTGAAAATATCAAGACTGATTTTATTTTATGTATGGCACTTAGTAAAATTATAAACTCTAGTAACTGTGAAATGTTAATATTAATCCATTAGCTCTCCAGATATCTCAGCCTGGATTAGTGTTTTTCAGAATAATAGTTTTAAAGAGATGTGACCAGAGTAAGAAATAAAACAGGAGACTATTATTATGATTGTAGTTAAAACCTGATGAACCTAACACAGTGTTGATAACTAATGGCAAGAGGAGATTGCTGCAAGTAAATAAAGAAGATTTGAGAGAATGTGAATTCAGAAAACAAATTTCACCTTCTTTATATTTTTGCCTAGAGTTAGCCCAAGGGTTTTGGAAATGAATGGCTGGCCTGTGGCTGACAGCAGTGTTGGAAAAATTAACATCATTTTTACATATACATCTGTATCTTTTGAACTGTGGGATTGCATTTTCACGTGAAACTAAATTCTTTAGCTGCCATGCTGTCACAATAAGGAAGGAGGTGCATATTTAGAAGGTGCCCATGAAAGGCTGTCGGACCGAGGATCTATGAAATGTGGTTTTGTCAAGAGAGGCACCCGTGAGTCCATTACAAGTACAATACAGTGTGGTCTATAATGAATCTCCATCCCTAGAGAGCTCTAAAAATAGAATAGATAGCCAGGTCTTTGGATGGTTTAAGCACTAAACTGCCTAGAGGAAAGGATCTCCTTAGATGACCTCTCAGTGCTCCTTACAGCTCTGTAATTTCGAGTCTGAGATAGTTGGCTTATGAAGAGCACTGAGCATATAAATTTGTGCAAGTATGTATAGTGTGTGTATATAAGCATGAGTGTATATGTATATACATTTCTGATAGAGGCATGAGACAGTGGAGAATTAAACATTTATGCTTTGTTATTTGGCTTTAATGCGTAATAACTACAGTTCGTCAAGAAGCTGAAGTACAAAAATACCATGTGACTTAGCAACCACATTTAGAACGTGAATAAAACCACCCAGCTCTGGATCAGACACAATCTGCAGAAAGGACTCCTCCCTAAAAGTAAATATGAACATTTATAACCATATTTACAGTCATGATAAAAAAAAGTCTGCTCCATCATAACCCCTGTGACAGTCGTTGTGGGGGAAAGTTCAAAACCTTTTACATTGTTATGTTATGAACCACCTCAGTAACTCTTTCTTGATAATGGCATTATCCACAAAGAGGTGGTCATGGTCAGAATACAGAGATTTCATCAGAATGCAGGGAATTTCTTCTGAAGCTTTGCTATTTTTACATACACTATTGGAAAAAGCATTTTATTTCTCAGGTCTCAAATATTCTTAGAATATTTTAACACCACAAAAGCTATTTATAGATTTGTGTGTTTGTGTGTGTGTGTGCATGCTTGATAACAAACATAAATTCACAAATTGCAAAGAACAGGTAATTCTTGGCCACTTGCTTCCAGACAATAGTAGTAACATTTCAGTTATCTTGGTCTTCATTTGTCACTTTTGCTTAACTGCTATCTGGGTACTCTATTATCTCTCATTGCTACCTACTGTGATTAGAAAAGAACACTTTTTTGGGCAAGATGCTAGGTGCAGCTGTTACTGGAACCAAGGATTTCTTCCTGGTGCTTGGAAAAAAATGATTACTAACAGCAGCAACTTGAAAATGGAAAATTTGAAATTGTGCTAGTAAGGCATAAAAAATATTACTGGGAATAAAATTTTTTATGTTTATGTAGCTAATACAAATTGAAAAAGAGCACCAAAGTTTATGTTCTGTTTTTAAAAAATGAAAATAATGAGAATTGAGTATCTTGTTTAAAAATATTTAAAGAACTTTGCTTCTGATTTGAACTATGTTGATTGAGCAGTTACTTATGTTCATAACTCAGTATGTGATTGTGGGATTTATAGGAAAAGGGGAGGACATAGCTAGGCAAGGCCTCTCAATGTAGGGCTCTCTAGGAAACTATTGCCAGATACTGATTAGAGTTGAAGATTAGAGGAAGCTTCTTTTTCCCTGTGTCTCTGCCTATTTTATAACAGGTTTATAACAATCTGAATGTGGGTAGGGTCTAAAACTGGTATGAAGCCTACCTACCAGAATAAGATAGGTGTTCAGAAAGAGCTATTTGTCTCCAGTGCCTAATGCCAAATTGAACTGCCTGGTCCTTTGTTTGCCTAGGACATTTAATCCATGAAGAAGAGAGTAGTCAAGTCCAAGAGATAGTGGGGAGACTAGAGAGAGTGGCATTCATTTTATCACACTGACAGTGTGTGTGAAGGATGTGGTAGAAAAGATGAGAGGGCTTACCATGAGTAGAAGCTGGCCTTTAATCCATGGTGACTCCAGCCACTTACAAAAGCACCCCAGCAATGACTTAGGTTGATCACATGTCTCTTATCTGGGTAAGGAACTTGTAAGAAGATAGGGAGGGAAGCTGATAGTGTTTCCTACAACAGTCTTCTCTAGTGAGAAGTGGAAATTATATCATTCTTATAAAGTAGAAATATGTGGAGAGAAAGATTCATCACAATAATTCTTCCTACCTTTAAGAAAATTACTCTTTGTGAGTCTGGAGAAATAAAACCAAAGAAACAATAAATATTTCTTAGTATGGAGTAAGAACCCAAATTGTGAGTTTTAGAATATGGGAATTTATCCCTGTACATTAAAGACATTGCACTGAATTAAGTTACATGTAAGACATTGTCCTTCAACTCTGTATTACAAAGTCATTTGAAGAAAAGGCTCTATACTAGTTATTATAAAGGTATGAAAATAATGGAGAAAATGTGAAATAAAAATCATATCTCTTTATTTAATAAACATCTACTGGAGCCGTGAAGTGTTATTTAATAAACATCTACTGGAGCCGTGAAGTATGGGTTTGAACTGAATTTTGACGTCACTTGTCATACGGTAGTTGTATGTCCTTGGAGAAGATACCTAACCTCACAGAGACTATTCTCTTATATGACAAATGCACATAATGATAGTGCTTATCTGTTAAGAGTGTTGTGAGAAAAATATGTAAAGCATCTAGTACACGGTTCTTGGCTCGTAACAGTTAATAGTGAAGATAATTTATATTGCCAGTATTGTATTGGATAGAACATAATGGGTAAAAATAGAATCCCTCTTTTTTTTTTAATGTTTTTTTAAAATTTATTTCTGAGAGAGAGACAGCATGAGCAGGGGAGGGTTAGAGAGAGAGAGAGATACAGAATGCGAAGCAGGCTCCAGGCTCTGAGCCAGCTGTCAGCACAGAACTTGACGCAGGGCTCGAACCCACAAACCGTGAGATCATGACCTAAGCCGAAGTCGGATGCTCAACTGACTGAGCCACCCAGGTGCCCCTAGAATCCCTCTTTTGAGTGGGAGGTGGTTTGCAACAGAAGGAAGTTAGTAAAGCAAAAACAAAAACTAAAACAAGTGTTTTATTTCTATAGGATTAGATTTGAATAGAAAGCGATAGTAACACTTGAACAAAATATACCACTAATATTTTCCCTTGTGTCATGAAAATGTATAGGCATAGTATTTTATAAAATAAAAACAAGAACAAAAATGTATTTTTCTTTCTAGAGAACAGCTTGTGCACCATAAATAACTAAATCTTAAAATGAATTTCGTTAGGATGCCTATAATTATCACCTCAGCATACAAATGACTCCTCATTGAGAATCTCAAGAGCAGTTCTTTTGTATTGAGGGCAGTGACCTATCACTGTTTTATAATGTCCATGATTAATTTTCTTCTGAGAGAGTAAAATCTGATATTCTTAAGCTGGGTGTGTAGGAACCTTGGATGCATAATTCTGAACAATAAAACTGAGTGAAGAGTCCTCGTTTGTAGGTTCCTTAACTAAAGTAAAGGGTGTAGTTCTTAAACACTGAAGACAGGACCAGGTCTGTCTTGTTTACAGACAAACCTCAAGTGTATACCATATTTCTGGCACAGAGCTGGTGTTCATTGAAACTATAGAGTTGCTAGATGAGTGAGAAACTTATGGTCATAATTCATATATTGGACTACCTGGACAACTATTTCCTATTTTAGTGGTATAAGGACATTGAATTTGGTATTGAAGAGCTAAGTATGAAAACAAGAAAGAGCATCTTGGAGATAATTTTCTGCTTATGAAGTTGTTTTATAGATTAAGTAAGATAATAGACACGATCATTTGGGGAATTGTAAAGTACATATTCTTGAAAATTATTACTTCATATGATCACCTAATTATATAGTTTTATCTACTACCTAGTTCTTTTTTGTTTTTTTAATTTAAAAAAAAAATTTTTTTTTTATGTTTTATTTATTTCTAGGAGAGAGAGAGAGAGAGACAGCGTGAACAGGGGAGGTTCAGAGAGAGGGAGTCACAGACTGAAACAGGCTCCAGGCTCTGAGCTGGCAGTCAGCACAGAGCCCGACGCGGGGCTCGAACCCACGAACCGCGAGATCATGACCTAAGCGAAAGTCGGACGCTTAACCGACTAAGCCACCCAGGCGCCCCATCTACTACCTAGTTCTTTAATATCATGTGTACCTGTATTCCCTTGAATGCAACCGAGAAAGCACTTAACATTATTTAGTCTTGTTCAATAACAATAATGTTCCTGTTAGTTTTAAATACAGATCATAAAAATGCTTAGAACACTTCTAACTATAGGAAGATAGTTGTGTATTTTTAAACTGACACCTACTAAAAAAGATGCAAAAACAAGAGAAAAAATAGACGAGGAAGATGTCTATTGACGTGTTCAATAGATTCTGTAAATGTTCGGTGCCTACAATTTGGAAGCTAAAGTTAACAATATGCACCAGAAAATTTGAAATCAGGAACTTTGGTTTTATTCTCTATATAAACATATTAAGTTGCTATGATAGGCATTTTAAATATTCATACATTTACATACACCATATCAGCTAGTAAACATTCATTCAACTAAAATTCATTCTTTTGGAATTATGTTGTCATTGTAGGTCCAGTGGGTCAGTAGTCACAACAGGATGCCTTAGGGAAACCAGAGCTTCCTGGCTTTTACTCTGGGACAGTGATATTATGCTTAAAAGGTTGTAATTTGTGAGGCACCTGGCTGGCTCAGTGAGTATAGCATGTGACTCTTGATCTAGGGGTCGTGACTTTGAGCCCCATGCTTGGTGTAGGGATTACTTACAAAACAAAAGAGAAAAAGAAAACGATTGTAGTTTGGAACAAAGAGACTAGATCAGAATTTTAGCTCAATTACTGATCAGTAATGTAGTTTTTTTTGCAATTTATTTAACCTAAGCCTTAGTTTTCTCATCTATAATGTGGGCATACTATTGTCTGTGCCATACCACTGTTAAAAAGATTACAGAAAATTAAAATTGATGGTCAGTACAGTGTCCAGAATGTTCAATAGCTGGCTGTTCTTGTTATTTATGTACTTGTTAGTCTGAATTTTAGTGGTGGTAGTTATCTATGTAATACATCAGTTATGTATACTGCATCTTATTTATCACACTTTAAATAAGGAGAGGTTTGGATTTCATAGTGTTTTGAATTTTCTCCAGCTTTAAAACCTATTATTTTTTAAAGTCAGTCTGCATTCAGAAAAGTAACTTGTACTGTGCATATTTAAAGTTGGCCATATGTAAATATGGAATTTACTGAATTGTAGAATATTTGATATCATTTCTTTTTTTCTAATAATTTTTAAGTTTTTATATTGAGAGAGAGACAGACAGAGAGAGCACAAGCTGAGGAGAGGCAGAGAGAGAGGGAGACACAGAATCTGAAGCGGGCTCTAGGCCCTGAGCTTTCAGCACAGAGCCCGGCACGGGGCTCAAACTCACAGACCCACAGACTATGAGATCATGACCTGAGCTGAAATCAGATACTTAACCGACTGAACCACCCAGGTGCCCCTATTTGATCGTATTTCTGTGGTCTTAACTGATGCTATTACTTTGTGACCTGTCAATCCCTTTGGATAACTAGAAAGTCAAAGTTTAATAGAGTGTTTAAATAAAAACACACTTTGCTTTTCAGAAACTGAAAGCAAAACAAAACATGGAAGCTCTTACCTTATGAGCTAATCCAAGAACAGATCAGAAAAACACTTAAATAGAGCACAAGAGGAAGTAATTCTTACAGTGTTAGTATAATCTTAGTAACTTGGTTACTCTTCCGAAGAAAATCTAGAAATCATTTTTGGAAGTGTATAAGTTCTGTGGATTTTAAGAACAGAGGAAATGTTTTCTCATAAAATACAGGGAAGATTGATGCTTATATTGTCACTCTGACAAAGGAAACAATAATAATAATAGGGAAAAGACTGCCTCTTCAATAAATGGTGATTTATTGGACTACTATGTGCAAAAGAATGAAGCTGGACCACTTTGTTACAGCATACACAAATATAAACTTAGAATGGATTAAAGACCTACATGTAAATGTGAAACCATAAAATTCCTAGAAGAAAACATATGCAATAAACCCTTGGGCATTGGCCTTAGCAATATTGTTTTCTGGATTTGTGTCTACAGGCCGGGAAAAGAAAAGCAAAAATAAACAATTGTGAATGTATCAAACTTAAAAAGCTTCTACACAGTGAAAGAAACTATCAATAAAAGGAAAGGCAAACTACTGAATGGGCGAAGATATTTTCAAATGATATATCTAATAAGGGTATTCAAAGTATATAAAGAACTAAGCACCAAAATCCCCCACAAATAATCTGATTAAAGTGGTCTGAGGAACTGAATAGATATTTTTTTCCAGATAAGATGTACAGATGATCAGCAGACATATGAAGAGTTGATGAACATTACTAATCATCAGGGAAATGGAGATCAAAGCACCAATAAGATATCACTTCATACCTATTAAAATGGCTAGTACCAAAAAAGATAAGAAATGACATATGTTGGTGAGGATGTGGAAAAAATGGAACTCTTGTGCACTGGTGGTGGGAATATAAATTGGTGCAGCCACTCTTGAAAACATTGGAAGTTCCTCAGAAAATTAAAGTAAAAATAGAAATACCATAATATTCAGTAACTCCACTACTGGATATATACCCAAAGAAAATAAGAATACTCATTAGAAAAGACACATGTACCCCTCTGTTTATTGAAGTCATAGCAAAGATATTGAAACAACTGAAGTGTCCATCCGTAGATGAATAAACAATTTGTGGTATATATACACAGTAGAATATATTTAGCCGTAAAAAAGAATGAAATCTTGCCATTTTTGACAATATGGATGGTCATAGAGAGTATTATACTTAGTGAAATAAGTCAGAGAAAGATAAATATATGATTTCACTTACGTGTTGAATCTAGAATTCAAATGAACAAACAACAACAAAACCCAGAAACACACTCATAGACAGAGAACAGGCGGGTGGGTTGCTCAGCAGTGGGTTGCCAGAGTGGGAGGGAAGATAGAGGAATGGGCAAAATGGGTAAAGGAGATTTAGAGGTATAACTTACAGTTATAAAATAGGTAAGTCACTAGGATGAAAAGCACAGCACAGGGAATATAGTCAGCGATATTGAAATAACTCTGTATGGTGGCAGATGGTAACTACACTTACTGTGGTGTGCGTTTTGTAATATGTATATAATTATATATAATCACTACACTGTACATCTGAAACTAACATAATATTGTATGTCAACTATATTTCAGTTAAAAAAAAAACTCCCTACTTAAAAGTAAAAAAATATATATACAAGAAAAGTTAAAGAACTATGCATTGTCTGTGTAACTGCCTTAAAATGATCAATAGGCTATCCCAAATTGAGTAACTTTTACCCAGATGTTAAGTATGTCTTTTAAAATAACTTCTAGCCAGCCATGTCTGCCAGAGTTCCATAAATGGGAAGCTTTAAATAATAAGTAATTTTAGCCCACTGTCTTATACATTCAGTTGTTTAAGCAATAGTATATAAAGTATCTGACTATTTGAAATAACTTTTTTATGTTTATTTATTTTTGAGAGAGTGAGAGAGTATGAGCAGGGGAGGGGCAGAGAGAGAGGGAGATGCAGAATTGAAACCAGACTCCAGGCTCTGAGCTGTCAGCACAGAGCCCAATGAAGGACTCGAACTCATGAACTGTGAGATCGTGACCTGAGCCGAAGTCAGATGTTCAACTGACTGAGCCACCCAAGTTCCCCTAAATAACTTTTTTTTTTTAGTGGAAACCGTGAAATGTGTATTCCTAAAAGAAAGAGCTTTGGTGCTATGATATAAAATAGAAACAGATTAAAAAGAACAACTCTATACCACAATGAAATACTTTCTGACCGTAGCTGTTGCAAATCAAAACCTTGATTGGGTCTAGCATGAAATTTCAGTGAACTTAATCTTGGTGAATTTCAGTTCTAGAAGGATTCAGCTTTTGCAGAAAACTTCAATGCACCATCTACAGTCAGCACTAAAAGAGATGTTTACTGACCTTTAAATTTCAAAAGAACTATTTCAAATCAATCATGTAAGAGACCTTTTGATGGTAATGTACAGACCCATCAGTCCAAAAAAAGCTTCTTCTTTGAAAGAAATAATGAATCAATAGATTCTTTACAGAAATATCTATCCACAATGCTTCGCATGAACAGGATAGTTGTACTAACATAAATAGCTTGAACCTTTTAGATTATTCTGATTTTTCTATTTATTGTGACTATCTTTAGTTATCCTTAGTTTGGTGACAACTTTAAGCCCATTTTTTCAACAAATTTTTCTTTCATTTATGAACATTTACAAATAATTGATTTTGAAACATGTTTGTAATTTTGACTTTCATCTGAGATTTCTTAAAATACTTATAAAAGAACAATGTAACAGAAAATTTAATCAAAATATCATGAGCCAGAACCATAAATATTTTAATATTTTGTTAATATTAGATCAGAAGAATTGATTGAAATACTGTACTAGACTTGTTATTTTTCTTTTCTCCAAATAAAGAACACCTAAAATCTATGATATTTGCTGAAAATCCTATTTATTTTTAAAATTTTAAATATTTTTTTTTGAGAGATAGAGTGTGAGTGGGAGTTGAACAGAAAGAGGGAGACACAGAATCCGAAATAGGCTTCAGGCTCTGAGATGTCAGCACAGAACCCAACGTAGGGCTTGAACCCACAAAATGTGAGATCATGACCTGAGCTGAAGTCGGACGCCCAAACCACTGAGCACCCCACTCACCCTGAAAATCCTATTTAATCATTCAATTATTCTTTTTTTTTTTTGCTTATTTATTTTTGAGACAGAAACAGAGCATGAGTAGGGGAGGGGCAGAGAGAGAGGGAGATACAGAATCTGAAGCAGGCTTCAGGCTCTGAGCTGGCTGTCACCATAGAGCCCAATGCGGGACCCAAACCCACGAACCGTGAGATCATGACCTGAGCCAAAGTCGGACGCTTAACCGACTGAGCCACCCAGGAGCCCTAAATTATTCTTTTAATTTTCCCCAAAAGTATTACCTAACATCGGCCTAATAAAAATCACTATAATTGCTACCATGGTAATGATTTCTTTAAATGAAGTAATTTTTCTAACTATGTAAGAGAACAGATTATTTTGTAATTAAAAAGTTACAGAAATCCACTCTGAATAACTAACCTTTGCCTTTTTTTCTCAAGGAAAGTAAAACTGATTGAACAAGAATAAATAAAATGTGTGCTTAACTCTTTAGTTACAATACTTTAGCTTAAATGCTGAAATAATTTGAAATACACTAATTGATAGTAGGCAAGGTTTTGGTTTCCAAGAATCTTAACTACTAATGTTTCTTCTTTGTTAAGCATAAAGATTGAGTTAGTATTAGACATTAATTTTGTCTAGTTTGGAATTTCCTCTGGCCCCTATATAATTGAAAGTCCCATTTATGGTTTTTCCATGCTTAGTTGCTTTGCCTTTACAAACTGTTAGAATTGTTCATTCTTGTTTTTAAAAACAGTTTTAGTTTTGAAGCACTGCACTTTGTGAATTTGTATGTGTGTATTAGAGTGTGCCACTCATAATGTTGCTATAGTTCCTCTCTCACCTAAACTTGGATATAATTGTTATGAGTTTTTTTTTTTTGTAATTTATTTCTTTTGAGAGAAATGAGAGAGAGTGAGCATGTGAGCAGGGGAAAAGCAGAGAGAGAGAGGGAGACAGACAGAATCCCAGCAGCGCCCTCACTGTCAGGGCTTGAACTCATAAACTGTGAGATCATAACCTGAGCTGAAATCAAGAGTCAGATGCTTAACTGACTGAGCTACCCAGACACCCCTTAAGTTTTATTTTTAAGAAATTAAGAGCAATAGCAAGGCAGAATGTTTTCAGAACCGTAGGATTACAAAGTTCTATCAGTTGTAAACTTTGTGAACTTGGGTTGCAGTTGATTTCTGTTTTTCATATTTGTTTATAGCAATAATAATAATTACTGTATGTTGAAAATCTTGATATGACAGTCTCCTTATGTGTATTATTGCTAATGCATATAAACCTGGATGTGAGATTTGCTTCTCACAGGAAAACAATCCTCGATTCACTTAAGTAATTTGCTTGATGTCACATAGTAAGTAAGTGGAAGAGTTAGGGTTCAAATTCATGGTATCTGTTATCAGTGCAGAATTTTTCCCATTATGTTAACTCTGTACCTGTCCCCCCACCTTTACATGCACATACACACACACGCATGTACACACACTTCCTGACTGCTAGCATATCCTGATAACGAGCACTCAGTTCCCTCGATGCTGAAGCCTTGATGGCATTTTGTGGTATCTCCTTCCCCACAGTCCATATCCAGAACCATTCCAAGACTAAACCTCCTTACTCCAGATTTTTTTTTTTATTAAAAATTTTCTTTTAATGTTTTATTTATTTCTCAGAGAGAGACAGCATGAGCAGGGGAGGGTCAGAGAGAGAGGGAGATACAGAAACTGAAACAGGCTCCAGGCTCTGAGCTGGCTGTCAGCACAGAGCCTGACGTGGGGCTCGAAACCACAAACTGTGAGATCATGACCTGAGCCGAAGTCGGACGCTTAACCAACTGAGCCTCCCAGACACTCCTTACTCCAGAGTTAATTCCTTCTGACACTGCCCTCTAAATTCTCTTGAGGATTATATAATGACTCACTAAATAATTTTCAAGTATACTTATTTATTTTTGAGAGAGACAGAGTCAATGTGAGCATGAGAGGGGCAGAGAGAGAGGGAGAGAAAAAGAATCCCAAGCAGGCTCCATACTGTCAGCATAGAGCATGATGCAGGGGTCAAACTCACAAAACCATGAGGTCATGACCTGAGCTGAAAGCAAGAGTTGGACGCTTAACCGACTAAGCTACTCAGGTGACCCGGAGCTTGTAATACTTTAAACCAGAATAAATGAGTATACAAATCTCTTGATATTTATTTGATATCTTTTTAAAATTTCAAGATTGTTTCAGCAACTGGAAAATCATATGAACAGCAGGGAAGCCCACTTTGCTTACAGACAAAGTGCACTCTAGACCCTTCAACACATACTGCTACAAAGTTATGGTAATTTTTTAGGAAACAAGTATGATTGCAGTTTATCATTAGCTTAATATTACCAAGTGTATTAGTAAAAAAAGAAAACTTGACTGGAGGTTTTTTTTTTTTTTTTTTTAATGTTGTACTATGTTACCAAGTGACCATATGAGATGGTTTACTAATCTACTTTAACATCCTAAAAATAGTCAACTTTTCTTCTTTGAGGATTATTATTTCACTATTTATGTAGCTCCAACTGCATGCCATGTATGATTGTGCTTTCTATAAGTATTGCATGCCATGTATGATTGTGCTTTCTATAAGTGTAGAGATACATAAGAAATACTTTCTGTCCTTAAGAATTTCACAGTCTATGGGGGAAAATCACCAATTTTTATTTAACATTTATAGTGAAATATACTTCAAATAAATACTCTGAAATGGTTTCAAAATAAGAGTCCATAATTCCATCCATACCCTGTCTGGGAATGTGCAAAATTGATTTGCAAAACTCCCTCAGTATATCTCAACTTGTTCTTGGATTCATGAGAAGTGCAGGAACAGCTTTGGTTATGACATTCACTTACCATTCCTAAGTAAATATACAGAGTTAACTCTAATTTCAGAACTAACTTAAGTGGTTATAATAAATAATTCAATATATACTTGATGTAATAAGTCAAAGCATATTTATTTGTATTCATATTAGACTTTTCTAAGTTCTGTTTAGTTTGTAGGCCCTTGCTCCAAAGAAGCATGCTATAGAGAAGAGGAAAAGAAATTAGTTGAAGTAATTATGTAATTAACACTGAATATTATGTAACTGAAAGAATGGGTGGTATAGATTAGAGTTGTTAAATAGAAGTATAATGTGAACTGCATATGTGATTTTAAGTTTTCCAGTAGCCATATTTAAAAAAGGAACAGGTAGAATTAACTTTAATAACAAATTTATTTAACAATATAAGTATTATTTCTACAGGTGATCAATGTAAAATTATTGAGATACATAATTTTTAAAACAATCTTTGAGATTATGTGTTTATACTTACATCTCATTTTGAACTAGTCACATTTAAAGTACCATTAGCCATATGTGATCATTGGCTACTGTATTGGACATCCTAGATAAGATTAGCATTCCAGTTGTTCAAAGAAAATTTACCTCAAGAAACAAGAGCAGAAGTGTATAGAATATGTCAAAAAAAATTTGAGTCATGAAAGTTCAGCAAAATTTATACAGATGGGAGGAAAGAGTATCTAACAAAGAGGAATACTAAATCTTGAAGCATCACTTACTGAAAATCATCATAGTAGTTACAGCTGTTGAGCAGATTTCCAGTTTATAATCTACTTCATATTACTATTCAGGAAGGTCAGTATGCAGTTTAAAGAGGATAATGGTCAATTTGTTATTTTTACTATGTTTTCTAAGAAACATTAAAACATTTTTCAAAACAGTATTCAGTTGAATAGTAATTTTTGAAGCATGTAATGTAGAAATAGAATCTTTTGGTTTAAACATGTGTCAAAAAAGAAACTTGCTTGATGATTCACAGTGAGCTTGTAAATTAAACCTTTTTTAAGTTTTGTTTAATTCAGTCTTCCCAAACTTGCTGGACTATAAAGGGTCTTATTTTTACAGTACTGCTGTTAATGTCTATGGATCTGATGTCCCTTGGAACATATGCATGGGAGCACTTGCTGTAATGTATTTTCTATTTTTGCAAGTCTCTGTAAGAAGAGTATTTTATTACTACTACTGGAATTTAGGAATACTTAATGATATCGTTCTAATTACGTAGTCAATCTGTCACATTTAGTTAGATGATGACATTTATTCATTTATTCACTGAAATTACTACCTAACTTCTCATATATGGAACTGCATTTTTCGTGAACCACAGCTGCTTATGTGATTTCTAATGACTCATGTAAATTGATAAATGATAGGCACAGTACTTTCTTTGTACCTTATTACATATTCTGCAGTTAAAAGGCCCAGGAATCTTAGCAGTCTGTGTTTGATTATCCACTGATTTTTAACTGATTTTTGAAAAAATTATAGTGACTAAGTTTTTCATTATTAATTTTTTGGAGTGCATAATTATCTAACACTGTCAAAGTACTTGCCTGCAGTTTGTCTCCAGAAAAAAAAAACCTATGATTTCTACATATATTCTTTTATAGACACAGAATATAAAATTATTTGCCACATGACTCTGCATTAAATATTTAATCATTTATGACAAAGTAGTAGATGTTTCTTGTGAATTTTTTTTGGTGGTCTGTGTATTGACAATAGATGAACTTATTTGCTTGAGGAATTTCAGGACTTTTTTTTTTTTTGTCCTTACAGAAGATGCCCAGAGGGCTACTTGCGGACAAGAAATGGGGCCTTTTACAGTGACCATTTGGAAAGAGTCTTCCATTCCTTGTTGCCTCCCCTCACTGTATAAAGAAGTTGTAAAGGCTGATTTACTCAAACAGTAGCTATGTGGATATAGAAAGGGACACTACTTGGTGGCTCAAGTGAAGTGCACTCAGAGCCAAACCTAGCACAAGGAGTGGATTTGCCCTTAGAGCATCCTCCTTGTAGTACTGGCATAGATAGTGATCTGGGTGAAAGAAACCAAATTTCGGCAGTGAGCAGCAGAGTAGGCTAGATGGTAGAGAGACAATCCAATTGCATTCAGCTCCAAGTTTAAGGAGGAGAGGCAGCAGCCTACCCACATTAGGTTTTCTTCCAAAGAGCAGAAGTCTTGCCATGCTTCTCTTTGAATGTCATGTCATGACGACCTGAGGGGTATCATGGTGCAAAAAATCCCCAACCTTTAAGAACGTTGTTCAGGGGCGCTTGGGTGGCTTAGTCGTTTAACTTAGTTGGTCCGACTTTCGCTTAGGTCATGATCTCGTGGTTCATGGGTTCGAGCCCCGCGTCGGGCTCTGTGCTGACTGCCAGCTCAGAGCCTGGAGCCTCTTTCAGTCTGTGACTCCCTTTCTCTCTGACCCTCCCCTGCTCATGCTGTCTCTCTCTCTCTCTCCTAGAAATAAATAAAACATTAAAAAAAAAAAAAGAATCTTGTTCAAAGTATAATACTGGCTTTTCCATTGACCTAAACATTGGGATTCTAAGATAGTTCTGATTTTATTTAGGAATAATGGAACGTAGAATAACTTCTATTTTCAGTGGGTATGATATTACACTGTGAAGCTCACTTTTCCTTTACTTTGGGCTAGATTGAATCCTGAGGATTTCCCTCCAAACTATATTTCTCTGAATGATTAAGTTCATTGTGTTTGTCTATTGTTTTTTAAAAAAATTTGAGTATAGTCACTGCAAATTAATTTTTATCAATTATTGTATTTAAGGCTTACCATATTTCCTTTTATTGTTTCCCCTCTAAGAGTGGGTAAAACTATCTCATTCTGCAGTATTTCTTTTTGTTTTGCTTTTGTTTGCATAGTACTTTATTCAGTTTTAATTCCTCCTAATTAATTTGATACCAAAATGGCTTCAGCCTTTCTCTGTTTGTCTTGCTGGGTTCCCCCCTGTCCCCAATCTTAATATAGTAAAAGATTAGATTTTCTCTTACTACTGACATGGGAATTCCTTGCTTGCCCTTCCATGCGTTTTGCACTCTATTTTCTATAGCCCAAGAAACGACTATGTAGGTGAAAGGTCTTTTGTTAAAAAGAAGGAAATTAAGCAGCCATTTCTCATTTCCTTTTTCGAGCAGCACCTGGAAGCAAGTGGTCTGTGCTTTAGTTTTTTCTGTTTACATTGTTTTAAAAGAATCAATTATTGTCTTAGAGAATTTACCTTTTTGAAAAATCTACACAAAAATAATAAAAAGTAATGCTCTAAAACTGTGCATATAGCATGTTGTTTCTTAAGTCAGATTGTAAAGTTTGAACAGTTGCCTTCATCTGCATTGCTTACAGCTAATTTCTGTATGTAGTTTCAGGCATTCTGCTGTCATTACTAATAAAATTAAATAGTATATATGGCAGAGCTCACAAGAATTGTTTGATTTTGTTAGGTACTAGTTTTGATCACTATAGAATATTGTGAAGTATTATCTAAAACACTTCTTTATTCATACCGAGCTTCAGTTACTTATCAAAAGCATGTAGAATTACTAAAGTTGCTTTTGTGGAGTTTGGAGGCCTACTAAGAATTAAATTTAACAGAGAAGTGATATTCAAATGCTGTTGACACTGTGAAAATAAATCATTTGGTTTCATATAAACAATATTTAAATAAGCCTTCCAGAGTCTTTCATGACCTTCATAAATAATGAGAAATATATACGTGCATTTATTAACAATTGTATAACTTTCTTTCCCCAGTTTTCTTTTTATGAATTCAGTGGCTAAGTACATATACCTATTTAAAGATTGTGTTCTAGAACTCAAATATTTTACTTTAATTTTTGAATTGATTGTTGTTAAAATAATTGTTTTCCACAATCATGTGATTGTTACATGTCTTAGTATTATGATAATATTGTCTTGTGGGAGAGATGTATTTTTTAATTTAAATTGTTTTGTTCTTACATTCAGCATTTTACATTTTACATTTCCCTATGTAAATGTAAACTCACTGTTTACAGTGACTCACTGTTAAAAAAAACAGTTTAGCGCCATAGACATTTTCTTTTATATAACAATATAAGAATGGCTAGGAATTTAGTAGCTTTTATGTACATCAGTGGAATAAAAATAAACTTCTCTAAGAATTCTTTTAAATTGTTTCTAGAAAAGAATAAGAGCATCTGAACTCTCTGTGTGCTCCAAGATGAACAGATTAATTCTTCTTTCAGTCCTGCAAAAGTAGGAATTCGTGAGTTTCTCAAATCCCTCTTGTATTTTTAGCTATTAATAAGAGTTATATTTCTATTGTCTATGCTTTTTGGTTGAACCAAACCAGGTTAGTCCTGCACCATTCCAGCATCATTGGTTTCCCTGCAATTCCAAGGAGGGTGAATGATTACATAAATGGTACACTTACATTTTAAGTGAGTAAGAATGGGGATTCTTAGTTATTGTTCCAAGAGCTACTGTTTTGACTATGACATCCCATATGAATCTTTTACATTCTGTTAGATACAAGAAAGTCACTAAGGCCAGGCCAGAATTAAGAAGAGGGCAAGTTTAGTTTGCTCAAAATGGGGAGAGTGGCAAAATCACATTAAAGCAATGATGGGATGGGAGTATTCTTACAGCCATCTTTGGAAAATGTGATTTGCCATGGTAGGTTATCCTAAGTATCTTGAATTTCATTCTCTAGGTGATTGAGAGTTATTGAATAATATTAGTTGGAAGGAAACAAAGTACTTCTTTAATGACATAGACTACTTCCAGTAATTTACCTAACTTATCTTGATGGAATGCCACATTTACTACTTTCAGGCATCAAGCAGACATCCGTCCTTTGTCTATTTAAATACAATTTGCATAAAATATCTGCTTTTATTAAATATAAAAATTTCAGGAGGCATCAGCAAATTGGGCATCATCCTTTGGAGATTCTTTGATTTGTTTATAAAACTTTAAACAGAGGATCTTATATATAGTCCAGAGATTATAAAAATACCGTAAGATATTGTCATTTTTTTTTAAGTAGGCTCTATGCCCAATGTGGACCTTGAACTCCCAAGACCAGGAGTCACATGTTCTACTGACTGAGTCAGCCTGGAGCCGTGTCATTTTGAATTCGAACATATTCACTGCAAAGAGCCCAAGTATTGAAGGTTACTTTGAAAGCAGCTGTATTTATTTGGGTTGTCAGATATGTCAATATACAAATTAGTTGTGTTTGTTTATTTGTTTATTTTCTTTTTAAATTGAAGTATAATTAACATATAGTGTTATATTAGTTTCAGATGTATGGTATGATTTTACAGTTCTGTACATTACTTAGTGCTCATCAAGATAAGTGTATTCTTGATCCCCTTTATCTGATTTACCCATCCCCCCACCAACCTTCTCTCCTGGCAACCACCAGTTTGTTCTCTGTATTTAAGGACCAGATTTTTGTCTGTCTCTTATTTTCCTTGTTTGCTCATTTGCTTTGTTTCTTAAACTGCACATATGAATAAAATCATGTGGTATTTCTTTTCTCTGATTGACTTATTTCACTTAGCATTATACCCTCTAGGTGCATCCATGTTGTTGTAAATGGCAAGAGTTTATCCTTTTATATGGCTCAGTAATATTCTATTGTGTATATGTGTGTGTGAGCGCGCGCGCACACACACACACACAGACACATCTTTATCCTTTCATCTATTGATAGACACGGGTTACTTCCATGTCTTGGCTATTGTAAATAATGCTGTAATAAGCATAGGGAGGCATATATCTTTTTGAATTCATGTTTTTTGTTTTCTTTGGGTAAATACTCAGTAGTGCAATTACTGAATCATATGGTATTTCTATTTTTAATTTTTTTGTGGAACCTCCATATTATTTTCCAGAGTGGTTGTTTCCATTTATATTCCCATTAACAATACATGATGGTTTCCTTTTTCACATATCCATGCAAATAGTTGTTACTTCTTGTCTTTTTTGATACTAGCTATTGTGATTGGTGTGAAGTGATGCCTCAGTATGGTTTTGATTAGCATTTCCATGACGATTAGTGATTGAGCATCTTTTCATGTGTATGTTGGCCATCTGCATGTCTTCTTTGGAAAAATGTCTATTCAGGTTCTCTGTCCATTTTTAAATTGGATTTTTGTCTTTTTGGTGTTGAGTTGTCTTAAGTTCTTCATGTATTTTGGATATTAACCTCTTAATGGGATATATCATTTGTAAATATCTTTTTCCATTCAGTATGTTGCATTTTTGCTTTGTTCATGGTTTCCTTTGCTGTGCAAAAGCCTTTTATTTTGCTTGGTTTCCCTTGCCTGAGGAGTCATATCTAGAAAAATATTTCTGCAGCCAATGTCAAATAAATTATTGCTTAGGTTTTCTTCTAAATGTTTATGGTTTCAGGTCCTATAGTTTGGTTTTTAATCCACTTTGAGTTTGTTTTAGTGCACAGCTTCATTCTTTCATACATACTTGTTTAGTTTTTCCAGCACCATTTCTTGAAGAGGCTGTCTTTTCCTGATTGTATATTCTTGCCTCCTTTGTCATAGTTTAATTGACAATATAAGTGTGGGTTTATTTCTGGGCTCTCTATTCTGTCCTTTTGATCTATGTGTCTATCTTTGTGCCAGTACTGTCATAGACTCTGGATCTAGAGTTCTTTCTTGTCCAGCAAGAAAGTAGGGGACAGGATTAAAAATGCAGGAGATGGCTGATGTCTGGGAAAAGACAAGAGCCCCGATTAAGGGTCTGTGCTCTGTTTTTATTAAGGTCAGAAGACTTACAAATATGGTGATGGATGTGCACAGAGACCATAAAACCGTGAACATTATCTCATGGATATGAGAGAAAGGTGTTTTGAAGATATGCGAGGTTGGGGGTTTGGTTTAATACAAAACAAAATCCTGGGCCTGGTGGAAGGTTATTTACAGCAGATGTGAGTCACCACCTCTGTTTACCTAAACTGGTCTAGGGAACTAGAAAGAGCATGCTACCTCAGTGTCAACAAGGCACCTTTCTTGGCTCTGGGCAACTTTGCCCTGCTGAGGTCCATAGCCCTATTAAACTGTTTACCTAATTTTATCCTTCCTTCCTGTGAAAGCAGCTTTCTTCTATAGTACTAAATTGGGGGGCACTTCTGCCCTGAATACCTAATCTTGTTTACTTCATCTTGGATATTTTCATCCTGAGATTCACTATTCCTATACCTTTGTCCAATATTGGGACCTTTGCCCCACTTTACCTATTCTTATTTACCTAATCTGGTTTACCCAAACTTGGGTGTGTACATCCTATGGCTTTCGAATTCTTTATGCCTTGTTAACCAATCAGTGCAGGCTCGGGGAATTCCTAAACTTATTCCTCACACAACACCATACTCTTTTGATTGTCATAGCTTTGTAACATACCTTGAAATCTGGGTTTGTGATATCTACAGCTTTGTTTTTCTTTCTCAGGATTGCTTTAGCTATCTAGGATCTTTTGTAGTTTCATACAGATTTTAGGATTATTTGTTTTAGTTTTGTGAAAAATGTTGACATTTTGATAGGACTGTGTTAGATCTGTAGATTTCTGTGGGTGGAATGGACATTTCAACAATATGGATTCTTCCAATCCATAAGCATGGAATACCTTTCTATTTGTGTCACCTTCAGTTTCTTTCATCAGTATTTTATGGGTTTTGAAGTACAGGTCTTCTACCTCCTTAGTTTTAAGTTCTAAGTATTTTATTCTTTTTGGTGCAATTGTAAATGGGATTGTTTTCTTAATTTTCTATTTTCTATTTCATTTTTAGTGTATAGAAATGCAACAGATTTCTGTATATTAATTTTGTATCCTGTGACTGTATTGAATTTATTTTATTTAGTTGTGTTTATTTAAATTTTTGATGGAAATGGATGCATTTGAGTGCATTTTCATTTGGAAATATTTTTAATACTTCTAAATGTTTAAAAAGTTGATAATTCCATCTTAAGGGACTTTATACTTTTTATTTCATTTATGTCTGTTGTCTTTATGTTATATCACTAGAAAAAGAGAGACCTTATATAGTTAAATGCATTTGGAGGATTAACTTTTTTTATAGGAATACACAAAAAAGTGAAGAGTAGTTTTAATCTTGAATAAACTATATTAAATGTTTAATCTTGTTAGAAAGTTGTTTACCAAAAATTAATTGAAAATTAACTGACTTATCTGAAAATTAATGATATTGAGGACTTTTGAATTCTTAACTCCAAAAGAGTGTGAATATACAGAGTATGTCTGATAATGTCAAGTGCCAAGGAGAAAAGTAGAGCAGGATGAGGAGAAATGGGAATGCAGGAGAGTGGCTGCATTTTTATATAAGATGTTCAGGGATGGTCTTTCTGAGGTGACAGACATTTGAGTGGAGATCTTTGGGTAGCAAATTTGTAAGAAGGATATTTCAGACAAAGAAAATATAAAGTGAAAAATCCTCTTGGTAGGCAGGAACCCCCTATAGTAGAGTGGCCTCATGAGAGATGAAGCCCAGTAGGTGTACAGGGAAATTAGATTATGAAGGCCTTTGTAAGGACTTTGGGTTTTATTCCGTTTGATATGGGAAAGGACTTGAATGCTTTTTTTTTTTTAAGTTTATTCTTTTAATTTGAGAGATAGAAAGCTTGAGCAGGGTGGGGGGCGCTGGGGGAGAGAGTGAGAGAGAGAGAGAATCCCAAGCAGTCTCTAAACAATCAGTGTGGAGCTTGGCGAGATGCTTGAACTGTGAGATAATAACTTGAATTGAAACCAGGAGTTGGACGCCTAACCAACTGAGCCACCCAGGTACCCCAAGACTTGAATGTTTTTTGAGGAGTGAGAAGATCTGAGTATTTGGCACGTGCAACCTGGTATCAGCCTGGAAGTGTCCTGGTAGGATGGTGATTAGGATAAAGCTTTGATGAGATTGAGAGCAGTGGCAATAGAATCATACTGAATTGCTGAAGGATTGATGTGAGGTATGAGAGAAAGGCCCTCAAAGATGAGTGGTTAATAGGCTGGGCTACAAAGATGGATTTGCCATTTATTGAGATGGAGAGATTTGTGAGATGAGCAGGTGTCTGGGAAAAACCAGGTGTTTTACTTAGGGATGTTTAGGTTGAGAGGTCTATTTAATGTCCAAATGGAAATACTGAGTAGGCTGTGGAGTATATGAATCTGGATTTCATAGGTTAGGTCTAGGGTACAAATGTAGACTTGAGAGTACACAGTATGTAACTGGCATTTAAAGGGTGGAGCTAGGTGAGATCACCTGGCACGGTATATACATAAGGAAGAGAAGTCCAAGAACTGAACTCTAAGGAGTGTGTATATGTGGAGATTGTGGAAGTGATGAGGAAGAACTAGCAAATACACTAGGACATAAAAGCCAAAGAGGGACAGAAGAACCAATCGTGTGTTGGACTGGAAGCCAAGTAAAGAAAGAGATTAGTCAGGAAGGAGATTAGTCAACCCTGACAAATGCTGCTGATAGGTCTTAAATAAGATGAGAATTGAATTTAACAGTAGTCTTAGCATATAGAGATCATTCATTTTGTTGACAAAAGCAGCTTTGAAATGATGGTGATTAAAAAAAAAACAACCTAGAATATGTTTAAGAGAAAATGGGAGAAGCAGAATTGGAGACAGCAAATATGAGCAACTCTTTTGAGTTTGGTAACAAAAGGGGAAGAAGAATAATAGGGCAATTGCCAGATAGAGGCAGTGATTAAGGTTTTTTATTCATTTGTTTTTAAGACTGAATACATTATATATGCAGGGAATAATTTGATGGAGTAATCCAGAAAAGAAGATAAAAATTTAACCATGTATTTAAGAAAAGGCACAATTATTTCTAGAGTAGGGCGATTGATTAGCTGAGAGGGAAGGGAACGCAGTGCAAACATGGAAGAATTGGCCTTGAACAGGCACATGACACTTTTATGTCAGTAATAAGAAGGAAGGAGACCTGTATGGGTACAAGGGCAAGTGGGTTGGAAATACGGGGCTGGAAGTCAGGGGGAGTTCCTTTCAAAATGCTTTTGTTTTTAGTGAGAGACACATCTGAGAGAGAAGATGTAGAGAAGGTATTTGAAGTTTAAAAAGATATGAATATATCATCTAGGTGAATTGGAGAGGATTGCTGGAGAGCAGGCACTCAGGAACACACTGGACGGTAAAGCCAGTGAATCTGAGATACATTCAGTTTGCAGTGTAGAGTGGTCAATAAATATTTGTTCACAAAAATGAATGAATTGTGGATTTCCCAGTTCTTTTAATAGCATCTAGGCGTACAGCTACTAGATCGTTACAATGGTAAGTGGATATATTTCCTAAGGAAGAACTTTACTTTGGAAGATCCAGCCAAGTCAGTGGATTTGATAAGTAGCAAAAACACCATCAGATTTCTAGCTCATTCAGTCTTGGGTGAAGTAAACTCTGATATTTGACCAATCATGTAGACTTTTAAGATAATGGATCTTTGAGATAATTTTTAGAATATTTTCCTTATTTTATAAAAGAAAAAAAATGAAGTCTAGAGAGACGGAAGGAATCCCATATCTTCTGTGAATCTTACATTATCTTTTACAGAGAATTTTGAATATTGTGGTAAATAATGCTCTCCAGGAATGTTATATTTTATTCTAATTTTACTCTTTTTTATAGGGCATGCTCCTTGTTTTTTCAATTTGTATTTGATTGCACAGTTATGTAAATTCTTCTTGACAGATTTATTATCAAGAGGAGAAGGAGGAGTAAGAATTCCAGTTTAAAAAGCTCATTAATTTTAAAGAAGTGTGTTGTGAATTAATGTTTTGAGTGCTATATTTTTCTTTTTATATTATTTCTTCTGGTTGAATAGAATTCCTTCAAAGAAATAGGTTACTTAAAAGTGATTAGATAGGAGTTATATAAAAATTCTTCAAAGCATGTGCATTGTTCCCAAGAAATAGATTGAATGTAATACTCAGCTAGTGAAGCATTATCATTAACAATACAATATTACATTGTAGCCCTTCTTTACAAAGCTAACTATAAAAAATGTTTTCTTTTTAAAGCATTTTCAGTGTCTTTCACTTCAGTGGGCATTTAGTAAATGAAAGTTCTCTCATTGTGTATATGTTTCTTAGGCATACTGACTGGAAAAAAGGATGTTCTTGGCCTACTTATTTATACAAAATATAACTAGTTACATTTTACCTTTGGCATAGTAGCAAGTTTAATGATGGGTGAGTCAGCACTCTACAGCCTTCAGCATAAGCTGACTTTCCTGAAGTTCAGAACAAACACAGTTGATCTCAGTTGAAAAATATGCAGTAATAGTTATGCATGCCCACTTTTAAAATTCAATGTTCTGGCTTCTTGAATAGCAAATACACATTTATGGAGTAGAACATGTGAGGTTTTTCTAACTACTAAATTTAAAAATATGATCTCTGTTAGTGTAGGTAGTTAGGGAGACCTTAAAACTCTTCACTCTTCTGTGTTCTGTTTGACAGAAGAACTAGACATAGGATACTTGTGGTCAAATGTGGATCAAAGTACTTTAATAATAGGTCAGGCACCTTCAAATTAATTTTCAAAATATAGAACTTTCTGGCAAAAGTACAATGGAAAATGTGACCCTTTAAAAAGTGCCTTTAAAAAAATGTAACAAATCCAAAAGATGTACAGTCAGGCTCAAGTGGTGCAGTTCACAACCATGGTGGTTATAGTGAAAGTCTAATTCCTACACCAGATCTACTCTTTGAGATCACCTCACCATGGGAGCAGTGTTCAAGTGCTTTTACTACAAGGGAACATGAAGCAGGTGAGAGGGCAGCGGCAATGAGGGGAGGGCAGGTTCAGAAGACAGGTTGTGGAATGTGTGGGTGTGTATGTGTGTTGTATGGAAAATATTTACTGAATTACACCTATTTGTGAAAAATTCTAATGGATAGAATTTGTTACCTTTAATCCCTGAAGAGATAAAATTAAGTTGGTAGAAAGCAGAACTTTTTCCCTACACAGACCCTTGCTACCCGAATGTGAGGTGGACCTTGGATTAGCAGCAGCTGCACAGCCTGGAAGCTTGTTAGAAATGCAGCATTTCAGGCTTCATCCCTGATGTACTGAATCAGAATGCGCTTTTTAGCAGATCCTTCTCCACTACCAGGTGACTGGTTTGTCAATTAAATTTCAGAAGCACTTGTCTAGAAACCAGATGTGTTGCTATGTATTCCTTCTTCTGCGAAGTGAGGCATAATATAAGGAAAGATTATAGAAGGATTTCTCCTTTCAGTTGGAGTTCATACTCTTTAATTATCAAGTGTTCCAGGGAAGGAGGTGTTTTGAGATTTTTTAACCACAAAATTGCAACAATCAGATCATCCCATTTTTCAGATCTTTGTGTTAGAATTTCATCTATCATTTGTAAAAGAGATAGCGGCTGCTAAATTAAAAAAAATAGGTTTAAATGCAAAAAAGGGAAGATATTAAACTTATTATGAGGAGCTCTGGCTTTAATTATCTAGCTAACTAGCTTTATAATAAGAGCAGGTGGTAACCTCAGAGGGTCTTGATTTTATCAGGAATAGTTTACTTTTTATGAGCTGGAACACTTTGGGATAAATGAAAATTGAGTATTATACTTGGAGTATAGAATGTCTATGAATGTGTCTGTATAGTGGTACTGATGGGAAAGAGGATATATGGTGAGATATGAGGTTGGTGATCAGGGTTTTTATGCCCAAGGAAAAGGTTTGGAATTTAGCCTGAGGGCTAAAGAGGTAATTGAAAGGTTTAGGAAAAGGAGTGAAGTTGGCATTTTAGAAAGCTAATTCTGGCTGTAGTGCAAAGAATATGAGTCAACAAGACCACAGAGACCCAAGCTGGAGCCTATTTGAATAATGCAAGTGAGAATGATAACATGAACTAGAGATGTAGATATGGGGATGGGGAGAAATGAAACATCTATAGGATGGAATGACTGATTGTTGGGGATTGATGAGAAAGAAGTTGTTGTGTCTAATTTCTATGTCTTAGGTCTTAAAAACATAATTGGAAATATAGGAGGAATAGGTCTGGAAGGAATTGACTGATTCTGTTTTTATCAAGTTACTTTTTTAGATTGAACATCTATTGCAAGTTTCTAGTAAGCAAGTATTCATTCCTTAAACATTTGATTATCTTGAGATTATCATACATTCTATATAATTTTTCTCATTACTCTAATTTTTATATATATGTTGATGCCTTCAAATTTACATCCTTAGTCTAGATTACTCGCCCAAATTTCAGTCACAAATACACTTATGAGTTTAAATTATTTTCAATAAAAATTATGCCTTGCTATTCATTGGAAATAGAAGTGGGGTTTTTCAGGTTCTGCTACTTGTATATGACATTTAGATTATTACTCAAATGTTTTAGATACAGAAGAACAAAATTTTGGGGGGGTAAGGATAATGCTGAAACATATTTTAGAATTATAAAACAACACCTTACAGATACCCCATTCTCAAATACTGAGTTAATACTGGAAATCTGAAACTCTGAATCTTCAAATTGCTTTTGTATATTAGGAATGAGAAAATGGATCAATAGAAAATCAGCCTAATGAAGAATAAAGAAGACAGATGTTATTGAATATTTCTTTGATGCTATTATTTCTTAGTCTGGAGATTACTAAAACCATGTAGCTAAAAAATTTGATTTCAACCATTTAGCACATATATATAATAAAATAAAAAGACTAAACTTTCCAATGCCTGTTCTCTCATGATCTTTTCCCCTTTTTTGAATTTATCACTTCTTGTCATTTCCCCCAGCACGTGAATATCTGTTCATAGTTTTAATTGATTTACTTTTGATTTTGAAAGAAAATATAGGTAACTATTAAGGAGATTTATTGTGCTGTGTCTTTTTCAGGGACTTTAGCTATCATTCTTAGAAAGATTTTAATAAAAAGGATTTCTGACAACATAACAAAACAGAAATCAGGTTTGATAGACTTCAGCATGTATGAAGTGTATATCCTGTCTGGGAAAAAAAAAAAAAATTCAAGCATTCAATATAGCTGGCACCTTTTCTGTACTTTGTATCCATCTCCACTAGCTGATCTTGTGTATTTGTGGCAGCAATGACATTGATGAATCACTTTAATTTACCAGGCAACTGACAGTTTGCCGAGACTATCTGTAAGAACCAGCTAGAGCTGGTCCTGATCATTATAGATATGTGTATTGTTTCAAAAAAATATAAGTGATCAGAGGCAATTTAGATGTATCCTTGCACCACAAATATATAAAAATACATTATTTTAGTATCCTCTTGATTTTTATTCTCTTTCTCATTTTTCCTCTCTATGGAAAAATCAGTACCTATTCATATAAATATATGATAACTTAGTTTTTTTAGCAAAATTCGTTGTGATATAATTTGAATTTTTTAAATATTGAGGATAATTTAGGGTTAAACTTGTATAGCATGAGACTGATTTTTAGAAAACAATATTATCTTAATGCCATTTTATATGATTTAAAGTAAGACATTATTTTGGCAATAGCAAGTTATGGTATTAATTTTTCATTTAGGTTGACCTTAGGTGAAGAACAGAAAATAGAATGCATAAACTCTCAATTTTAGTGAGGATATACCCAATAGTGGTATAAGAAAAAAAAAAAAAATCTCAGGAACACTGTGGAGAGAAAAGTTAAATATAATATGCAGAAGTGATGTTTTCTTGATGTTTGGCATGTATGGAAGTTACACACTTTTGCAATGCATTCAGAGCTCATTTATATTTAGGTAGACTAGATATCTTGTCCATGATTATGTGGTACTCTTATAGAATTTTTAAAAATCAGTGTATTTATATAGCATCTATCATATGCCAAGACCTGTATCAGACAACTTCCATGTAAGCAGTGCATTAGGGATTATATTAAAATACATGGAAGCATCTGATATCCACTGTTTTCTCTTGTCACTTGTTGATCACTGAAGTTCTACTGATGAAAACTTAAAGGTTTATCACTGTTAAATATATATATAATTAAATTCCAGGGAGGAGCTGTTTCTTAAGTCTTCCTAAAATTTTATGGTGTAGTATGAACAATTATAATGTCTTCTGTAGATAGGCTTTTACAGAAGAAGTAGAAATGATTTTAGCGGTCTTGACTATTTGAACAGAACTAATAGAGTACAAGAAATAAGAGCCAAATGATGAAGAATTTTTTATTTCTTTTGCTTATGTTACGTATCAAGGAGGACTGATCCTGACTTCTTTTACTACAGTTAATTGAATAAAACATAATTATTTCAAAACCATATCAAAAACCCTAAGTTATTCTTTTTTTCTCCTAAGAATGATTTCTATGTTTACTCTCTTTTTTCTTTTTAAATTAAAAAAAAATGTTTGTTTTTGAGTGAGAGAGACAGAGACAGAGTGTGAGCAGGGGAGGGGTAGAGAGAGAGGGAGAGACACAGAATCTGAAGCAGGCTCCAGGCTCCAGGCTGTCAGCACAGAGCCCAATTCAGGATTTAAATTCACAAGCCATGAGATCATGACCTGAGCCTAAGTCAGAACTTAATTGACTGAGCCACCCAAAAGTCCCCATGTTTACTCTTTGTAACAGTAATGTGGGCGCACCAAAACATCAAAGGATGAATTTCTCAGGCTAATGTAACAAAGCATCTAGGTCCATGGAACTGATTTCTGGGATGGGTATATTCACGAGAAATAATACTGAGTTAACACAGAAAGATGTGAATAGCTTTGTGAAATCCCCAGATCAGAAAAGTCTTATTCTTGCCAGTATTTTTTTGTGTTTTCATGTTTTCTGCCACAGCCCTCTGTGCCAAGGTGGAAACTGGTTTTATATATCAGCAGGAAAAGGTAACACACCTGATTTACCTACCTAGAAAAGGATATTGTGTGCATTTAATAGGTTTTTGGCACTTTTTAAAAAATATTCACAAAGCATATTCTAAGTATTGTCCATAAAATTTAAATTATGACTCTTCCTATCAAGCATAGGAAAGTTTGAACACTCATCACCTTCTTTCATTATTTAGGTCTTTTGGCTTGGGATTAGGGTAGATGATAGTGCTAAAAGGTATATAAAATTTTATTTAAAATAATATAATTTTCGTTTATTTTAATAAGTGAATTGGTCCACTGTGTTGTCACTCTAGTCTGGTTTCTTTTTACTTAGTATTTTCCCACCAAACTGGTGAATGCCAGATTTGGGTAATAGAGGGCCACAGGCAGAATATAAACTACATCCATAGTAGGATAACTTTAAGAAATATTGTTCAAACAGAAACACTTTGAGAGTGGAAAGGGGGTATTGTTTATAACAGAACTAGAACAACATCTATAAACTAAGAGTATTTCAAGTGAACTGGGATATATGGTTACCCTAAAAATAGAGTTAATGTAATTGTTGAGACTAATGCTAGATGACTGAAGCCTCATTTTACAGAGCGTTGCTGGTCAGGTGAATGAATAAGCAACCCTGGGTTAAAGGCACAGGGTTAGGCAGACATGTTCTGTATTTGGCCGAGAACATATTTAAGTGGGATCCTCCTCGGACCTTCTTTTGCTAAGAGGGTGTCTTAGTTTTGATTAGCATATTAAAAGAGAGACCCACAAAAAAGATTTGGAATTTAAAATATACTTTGATCCATTATAATCTTTTGTGCTCCTGTAATTAATTTTCCTTCCTTCTTTCTCACCTCATAATTCATGCCACCACATTTAAACTACATCATTGTTGGTAGTGGGAGTTATGTGCACAGTTCAGGGGATGAATTGTTTTAACAGCATTGCTTCTCTTCTTAAAGGCAAGTTTGGGCTTGGGTGGATTTAGGTGTTGCTTTGAAAATTTGGCTTAGCATATTGTTTCCAAAGGAAAATATGGGTATTGGAACAAGGGAACAGATCAGAGAACTCAAAAATGCTGTTTATGTTGGGATTTACTTTCAAAGCGCTCTTTGTCCCTTTATTACTACATTTAAAAATATTTAATTTGTTTTTGTTTATATATTTTAATATCTTCCTTATTTGTGTACCTTATATTTATATGAATATCTTTTATGTTTATTTCATGTTGGTATTCTTATGAAAACATGCTGTTTTTTTAAATTAAAAAAAATTTTTTTAAATAAAAAATTTTATTTTTGAGTGAGAGAGAGAGAGAGAGAGAGAGAGAGAGAGAGCAGGGGAGGGCCAGAGAGAGAGGGAGATACAGAATCTGAAACAGGCTCCGGGCTCGGAGCTGGCTGTCAGCACAGAGCCTGGTGCAGGCTTGAACCCATGAACCATGAGATCATGACCTGAGCTGAAGTTGGACGCCTAACTGACTGAGTCACTCAGGTGGCCCTTTGCAGCTGTGTGTTTTTAATTGATTTTTTTAATTGAGATATTTGCAGCTTCATATGCAGTTGATACAGGAATTCTGCGAATCTTTTGCCCAGTTCTCCTCCCCAACCCCACAGTGCTAACATCTTGAAGAATTTTCATTTAGTAATGCATCTAGGGTATTTTTATTGTGTAATCCACCAATCTTAGATTTCACTAGTTTTGTACTTATTTATGTGTGTGTGTGTGTGTGTGTGTGGTTGTTTAGTTAATACATTTTTTTATATGTGTAGGTTGGTCAAGATACTGAATAGTTCTGTCACCACAAGTTCCATAAGTTGCCCTTTTAAAGCCATATTCGCCTCCCTTCTATCCACCTACCCCATCCTTAACCTGGGGAAATCACTAATTCATTCTTCATTTTCAAAATCTTGTCATTTCAAAAATGTTACCATGGATTGACTTTCTCTGTGTTTAAAACAAGTCATAATTATTTATTCACTATATATTTTGGTCATAAGAATTTAAGAATGTGATAAAAGACAATGTTTATTTCAAAGTGTTTATTAGAGATGCAGGATGAAGTGGTACTTGTATTTTAGCATATGTGGAAATGACTCTTGATTATTTGTATAAATGGAAGGAGCTGAGAGTAAATTAAGTGGTTAAGAATATTATAGACTACAAAAAGATGCATATGACTGTGGGCCACAAAAATACTGATTGCATTGATTTTTGACATGAGAGATTCACATGTACATTGATCACTGGAATATAATATGGACTAGGTAGTCTCAAGGATGTCACAACTAGAGAGAAAAGAGTGGATTTAAAGTCAGACTACTTGGTTATCTTGGGCTTGTTTTATTACCTTGATGGACTCATCTGGCAGAGAGTGTGTGAAATGTGAACACAAATAATCCAGTGATTTTAGTGACATTATTTTGGATCTAGAATAAATCATATAACTAAAAAAATCTCAGTATTGCATTGACTATATATAGTATAGATAGAAGAAGCTTCTGCAGTTATAGGCCCCAAATTATAGGCTGTCTTTTATATGGTTTCTCAGCGTATTTGTCTGATGAAAAAGGAAATAAAATTAGTTTACTTTGGCTATTCAAAAGAGATAAAAAAATGTTGGGGAGGACATAGAGAAAAGGAAACTCTTGTGCATTGTTAGAGGGAATGTAACTTGAGAAAGCCACTATAGAAAGCAATATGGAAGCTTCTCAAAAGAATTAAAAATAGAATTATGATATGATCTGGCAATCTCACTTCTGTGTATATATCTGAAGGAAATGAAATCATTATCTCAACCTGCATCCCTATGGTTTTTGCAATATTTTTCACAATAGCCAAGTATGGACATGGAAACAAGTGTCCATTGATGGATTTATAGATGAAGAAGAGGCGATCTCTATCACTATCTCTATGTTTATCTCTATCTCTATCCAAACATACAGGTTAGAGTTCAGCTATAAAATAGAAGAAAATCCCACTATTTGTGATAACGTGTTGGACCTTGAGGGCATTGTGCCAAGTGAAATCAGTCAGTAAAAGACAAATACTGTGTGATCACATTTATATGTAAAATCTAATAAGGCTGAACTCATAGAAACAGAGTAAAATGCGGGTAGCCAGGATCTAGGAGTGGGAAACAGGCAGAGAGGTTGGTCAAAGCATACAAACTTCCAGTTGTAAGATGAATAGGTACTAGGGATGTAATGCACAGCATGGTAATTACAGTTGACAGTACTGTATTACACACTTGAAAGTTGCTAAGAGGAAATCTTAACTTTTATAAAAATTGTTAATTAGCTGAGGTAATGGAAGTGTTAATGGATCTTATGGTGATTATATCACAATATATATGTGTGTCTTGAATCAGCACGGAATATACACTTTAAACTCATACAGTGGTATATGTCAATTTTATAATAAACACTGGGAGAAAAGGAAAGAAAAAACAAAAAAATCCAAAATTAATATTCTAGACAAGTAGATTTTGATGACTTCATGAAGTTACATAATGTTTTCCTCATGTTTCTGTTTTCAGTGCTTAGTTAGGTAAAACATGTACAGTATATATGTCTTGAGTAATTAGATTGGTAAGTTGCTCCCTGTGAATATATATTATCCTAGTATTTTAAAAAACTATTTATTTATTTGAAATAAGTTGGAATTTCTAGGTAGCAGCATCATTAAAATCTTACTGATAAGGGACACTGTATTTAGCTATGTGCCCAACACAGCTACTCAGTTTGAGTTCCTGTAGAGCTCCAGTATTCCAGAAGATGCAGAAAAAAAGCAGACTCTTGAGGCTTATATATTACAATGGGATGATCAGGATTTGCATTTTCCTCTTTTTTGAAATTGTACTGTTTCTCTTCTATTTACATTACTTTGTGGAGGTCAGCATCACCTAACAAATATTTGAAGTGATTTTATTTTATTTTTTTTTAATGTTTTATTTATCTCTGAGAGAGAGAGAAAGACAGGATGAGCAGGGGAGAGTCAGAGAGAGGAAGACACAGAATCTGAAACAGATCCAGGCTCTGAGGTAGCTGTCAGCACAGAGCCTGATGCGAGGCTCGAACCCACGAACTGTAAGATCATGACCTGAGCCGAAGTCAGATGCTTAACTGACTGAGCCATCCAGGTGTCCCTGAAGTGATTTTAAAGATACTGTTATTTAAATGATGATTGCAATGGATTGTTAAGGTGTTGCATTGTTTGATGAAGATAGGCTTAAGTTAACAACCTCTGGCTCCAATGAAAGTGATCTTTGTAGAAGGAAATTTTTAGTATAGTTTCATTATCATCTGTGTTTAATCATTTGCTATTCTAGTCTACTATAACATATTTCTTTTATACTAAAAATATTGTAAAAGGATGATTACAATATACAGCACATATAATGATTAATGAATAAAATGCATAATGTGTTTATATATTCACAAGGAGGGAGTTTTTGTCTTTTTCACAGCTGTGTGTACTGTTTGGCAAGTAATAGACACTCAACAAGAATTTTTTAAATAGACAAGTGATAATATTTGTAATTTGTATGTTTAAAAATGATACAGAGGGCTGTTGCCAATTTTAGTATTCAAAAGGCTCAGAGGTACAAAAGCAGGTAATATGATCTTAATGAGCCTATCCCTTATTAGTATACTTCCAGGTGATGGAATTTTCTAAGAACACCAAGGGCTTCTAGTCACTGACTTGTATATTTAAGAAATCCTCAAAAGTTCAATATGTGGGTCCTCAAAACTCCTCCAAACGCATAATTTTCTAGTCACGAGACAAGCCATGGTCTCTGCCAAGTTTGGCTTGATTTACCCTGCTTCTGCCCTTTTAATAACTAACTTGTCTTCAGTTCAAAGTGGCTTTCAAAGATAACAAAAAGGAAAAGAAAATCCCAACTAGAAGCTACCTCTTGGGAGTAGGGCAGATTTCTATAGCTCCATTACCTTATTTGATACTTCTATAAACCCGAAGAGATAGATAGTGTATTCTCTACTTGACAGTTGAAAAAAAATGAGGCTCATAAAGGCTATGAAACTAGGACACTGTCGTGCATCGAGTAATGCTGGTCTTTGGTTTTATTGCAGTAAAACTCCAAAGCTGTATTTGTAGGTTATTGCTGGATTAGGTTGCAACTCTAAGTTTTTTTTTTTTCCTTTCCTCCTATCTTTGGTATAGAACCTATTTGCTGTTAGGGCCATCTCCACTTTTTGCTCTATTCCTCCACCCCATTTTTATCTCTTTTTAGTCACTGAAGATTGATGCTTCAAATGTGCTACTGGCTTAATAGCTTTGCCCCAGTGGTGGATTAAATTTAGCTACATGTACTTTGCTGCTCCTCTTATTTAGAGATGGAACCTGTGCCGCCTCCTCTTGACTCTAGGAGATAGCTGTGTGACTTGCTTGACCAGTATAGTGTGCTTTAAGAATGCTCTACCAGTAATGTCTTGAACTTTATGAGGTTGCCACTTTTACTTTCTTGGACTCCTGTACTACCATGTAATGTGGTTGACTGTCTTACCAGAGAGACTGTGAAGTGAAAGAGAGAGATGCATGGTTCACCAGCGGTTGTTTTGATCATCCCAGCTGATGCTCTGGGTGTGTGAGTGAAGCCATTTTGGACTTCAGCCCCATATGAGCCTTCAGAGGACTGCTCTTTTATGTGACTTAAGTGAGACCAGCCAAACAAATAAATGAATAAAACAGCCAGGTGGGCATATCTCAGACTGTAGAATCATAAGCAAATAAATGCTTGTTGTTTTAATTCACTAAGTTTTGGAGTGTTTTGTTGCCTAAAAATAGATACCTGCAATATTTACTGACTTCCAAATTTGTCTCCATGTACTGAAGACTTACTATTACTTTCTGTCATCTCCAGATACTGAGACCCCAGCCAAGGTGAGGTTGTAGTTTGGAGACACTGAATGGATATGGAATGTCATAAATAGAAATTCAAGTTGGATAAGAAAATAATTTTCAACTATCTGAAGACTGCTTTGCTAAAAGGGATATAGCTGTTTTTGAGAATTCAAAGAACAGAAGGATGAAACATGATTGGGGAGCCGCATATGAATGAATACATTTAGCTTCAAAGTGATGAATCTTTCCTCACACTGAAATTAAATATGGAACTTTCATAGGCAGTGCCTCTCAAACCTGGTGTAGGCATCAATGAAAGTAGTGTACTTTCCATTGCCAAAGGGTCAGGGTGTTTTGGATTATCACCTTGTTCAGATGTGTGGCAGTCCTGGAATCAAGCTGCTTGGCCTCTCTTTAAGAAAATACTTGTTCTTCAGCTATGAGAAGTATAGTTAACCAACAGATTGAGCTGCAGAATCTTTTAGTAAACTCTACAGCATTCAAGTGAAGGCCATGTCATCTCCCAGCCAGTGGTAACAGCCTGGGCATTTCTGTCGGTGCAGGACTCTTCTGACAGACTCCCTGCTCTGGAGCTCCCTGTTAGATTGATCAAGACTTCGTGAGATCTACATTACATTCCCTATATTGTTCTTTTAGGCATTCTTCCTACCTTCTTTCCTTTCACAAGTATAGGAACTCTTTGTGGTCTAAAGTTCTGCCCTTCCTAATCTTGTGTCTTCCATTTTTACCTTTCATGCGTGCTCGTCCCCAGTCAACATTGTACTCCTAATTCTGGTTCACCATCTGCTTCTGTTAGGGTCTGATCAAGATGCAGTTGACAGAACTAAACTGACAGATTGATCAGTTGAGAAGAATTTTAAGCTGTCTTCTAACTCTGCAGTTCTGTAATATTATGCTCTGTAGTCTCATTGGTCCTAGGAGAATTCGATAATCATTTTACATATCTAAGAGGTAAGATATGAGATAACTTTTGGGAGTAAAGAAGGCTCCTGTCTAAATTAAAAACTTTATATTTTGGAAAAAATCTGTATTTTCTTCAAAATTGCACAGGGATATTTGTATTGTGGTCCTTAAAATTTAATTCATTTGATAATATTTGTAATTATCTGGAGTCATTTGAATCTGCTAAAATCAACACAAAAATATGGAAATACTGTACCTCAGTGTCTAGCAAAAGATATCTATTTAAATTCCTTCTGCAACACGTTTTCTGGGCAGCTAACACTAACACTGAGCATGATTGAAGAAGGAAAAGTAGAGGGGCACCTGGGTGGCTCAGTCAGTTGACCAAGTGTCAACTCTTGGTTTTAGCTCAGGTCATGATCTCATGGGTTTGTGAGTTTGCGCTGACAGTGTAGAGTCTGCTTGGGATTCTTTTTCTGCCCCTCCCCCACTTGCTCCAGCTCTCGCGCGCTCTCTCTCTCTCTCTGTCTCTCTCAAAATAAATAAGTTTTAAAAAGAAAAAAAAGGAAGGGTAGAAAAACTACCAGATCTAGTGCTCTTTATTATAATTTGGAAAATAATCTATTTTGCCCTTCTTAATATGTATCTTCTTAATATGAACAATGAACCCTTATCTTGAATAGTTAGCACTTAACAAATAATAAGTAATAACAATCAGTTTTGAAATATGGACACTTAAATCATTTATTTTTGCAAATATATGTGGAATTCTAGGAATTCTAGAAGAAATCAAAATGTCCTGAAATTAATGTATTAATTTTGAGTTGGAATACAGTTTTTAAAAAATTTTTTATGCTGTGCTAATGTCGTGTGAATGGAAAACAAATGGTGAGTTTGAAGGTTTGGAGTTACAAAATTCAGAAAATGTGGTTATTAGGCCAACTTGTGATTCCTAGACCTGGAATAACACAGGTAACACAGGTAACACAGGTATTAAAATAAAAGAAAAAGCAAAAATAACAGTCCAAATATAACATTTCTCTGGGAACGTGCATATTACAAAATAACTCTCTCATGTTCTTTTGAAATAACTTGAAATTCCTGAGGATATTGTGTGAGACTTGGTAATAAGACATAGTCCTTGTGGCACATGGAGGTTTTGATTTGTCTTTTTAAAAATTTTTGTTTAAAATTGTTCAAGTTTTATTTAAGTAATTCTATACCCAGCCTAGGGCTTGAGCTCATGACCCTGCGATCAAGAGTTGCATGTTCTTCCAACTGAGTCAGTCAGGTGCCCCTTTACTTATTTTATGTTTTAAGTAAACTCTACACTCAGTGTGAAGCTAGAATTCATGATCTCAAGATCAAAAGTTTCATGCTCCACTGACTGAGCCAGCCAGGCACCCCATTGTCTTTTATTTTTATTTTATTTTATTTTATTTATTTTATTTTATTTTATTTATTGTTTATTTTTTTATTTTGAAAGAGAAAAAACACGTGGAAGGGGAAGGAGCAGAGAAAGAGAATCCCAAGCAGGCTCCATACTGTCAGTACAGAGCCAGATGCAGGACTCAGAGTTCACATGGCCTGAGCCAAAGTTAAGCACTTAACTCCATTGTCTTTTATTTTTAAAGTCACCTTTATTGAGCCCCTGTCATCTGCCAGATACTATGCTAAACTCTCTATGTAAATTATCTCATTAATTATCACAATAATCGTATTAGCTGGGACTATTATTATTTCTATTTTATACATAAGGAATCTGAGAGTTAGAAAGGTTAAATAATTTGATCAATATCACCATAGCTCATAGATGGTAGTGCTTGGGTTTTAGCCCAGCCATGGCTGATTGCAAGGTCCTTGCTGTCATAAACTCTGTGTTACGTAGATTTCTCTATTCTCCTTGCTTTGCTTGCTATCAGTCACTGAGAGCCCAAAGTGTCACTGATTAGCAGGGGAAGCACTGCTGTTTCTGCTTCTGCTATTGTTGGCCACCTCCGCTGCCATCGAGACCTAGCTGTGGATGCTCAAGGAGCAGGGAGCTGATGTGCAGGGGGTTGAATGAACTCTTGCTGCTGCCAGACATGCTGTTATCACTGACTGCACTGCTGCTGTCATTAGTGCTGCTGCCAACATGCCCGCCCTGCTGTTGCCTGTGCCAATGCTGCGGATGCCTTAGGCTCTCAGGGTCCCAGGGTGATTCTGTTGAGAAGCAGCTGCTTTTACATTTCACTTGCTCATTACCTGTAGATCCTTTGCCTTAGGACTCAGGCTTAAGTCCATGGAGCCTGGGATAGAAGATGATTGGAGGTATGTTTTATCTTCCCAAACATCTGGGACAACTGGCCTTGAACCAAACATATGCACCTCAATTCTCTTTTTTCTTCTTTCCTAGAGATTTCTTTTCCTCAGAGACTCTTTCTTCTTTCTTGCAATGCTCCACTACCCCTGGAAAAATGAGCATAAACACTTGAATCTTAGAATGAACATAATTTAGTCTTAATGTGAAAGCCTTATTAGGTATTTTAGTTTGAAGAAAAATAAAAAGCACTTAAATTTTATTTTTTTAATCATGAATACACAGTTATCTGTGCAAGAATTCAATCAGGCTAATTTTTAAAGAATTACTATGTAATTGTAAAGAACTTTGCTGTCTAGCTTGTGTGGTTTCAGTGTGGTTTACATTATTTGTAAAAAAATAATTATTAGAGCTCAAAAAGTCAAATTTTTCTTTGAAGTCCTATCAATAATTCATATAAATCATGTCAAAAGGCTTACAGGGACAAGGTGATTTTGTTGATGAGGGTGATTTTCTTCCTTTCCTTTCCTTTCCTTTCCTTTCCTTTCCTTTTCCTTTTCCTTTTCCTTTTCCTTTTCCTTTCCTCTTTCTTTCTTTTTTTTAACTTTTGCTTCCAACACTGGCAAGGAGGCAATGTTGTCTCAAACCTGGAAAATAAGGAAATAGCATGAAATTTACAAACCTTTACTCATTAAGGACGTGCAAAATAAAGAATTTTAACTGGAGGAAATGAATGTCATGTTCCTGAATTTCTTATCTTAACTGAAAGTAAACGTCTGCTTGATTTTTTTTTTTTTTTTAGTTGAGAAAACCATATGGGGGAAAAGAGCTCTTAGTTCCGTAGTTCTAAGGTCTTCCTGCCTTCCTGCTTGCCTGCCTTCATTGCTCTGCTCTGATTTTCTCTTCTTTTCTCTTCTCTTTCCTTTCCTTGCTATTCTTTTATTGCTTACAAGTAGTCTAACAGGGAAAAAATAGTTTTATTAAGATTATGATTAAGATCCTCTTTATTAAGGATTACTTGTTTTTTTTTCCTTCAAGGATAAGACAGTCAGTTTTCTTGTTTGAGTACAATGCAGGTTTATATTTCCATTCCACCTACAATAATAGAGGGGATTTTTTTTGCATTTTATTGCTAATTAAGAAAATGAAGATTGGTAAATAATACATAGACATGCATTCCAAACAGAGTGAACTTCTTGGTGTGTGAAATATATGGATTTATAGAATGAATTTGTAATCAGGACTCATCGTTTTTCCAGTCAATTGCATGAGGAATACAATTTTATTTAGCAAATGTAAATATGTGAATTTTAGAATGTATTTATATATTTAATATTCTGACACATGCATGTTAGGATACTGTGTTTGTATCTTTACTTTTCTATTTAATTTTTTCCCTTAAAGTTGGAATCAAAGCAACATATGTTAGTATATGACACATGAATAATAGCCTAATAATGTTATTGTGTTTAAACATCATACATAGATATGAGTTTTGTTATTTTGTAAAGAACTTATATATTGTAACGAATATTACATATTCATCTATGGTAGAATAAAGATCACCAAACAATACAAAGAGAAATAAAGTTGCTTTACATTTGTAATCTTCATTTTTTAGTTTGTAAAGGGAATTCATACCTCTTGCATGGAGATGGTACTATTCTCCTAACGTAGTTAAAACTGTAGAGGAACATAACACCCTCAAGTTCCATCCATGTTGCTACACATGGCCAGATTTCATTCTTTCTCATTGCCGAAATAAGTCAGGCAGAGAAGGACAGATACCATATGTTTTCACGTATAGGAGGATTAGGAGGAACTTATTGGAGGACCATGGGGGAGAAGAAGTGAAAAAATAGTGGGGGAAAGGGAGGGAGGCAAACCATGAGAAACTCTTGAATGCCGAGAACAAACTGAAGGCAGGTGGGGTAGGGGAGGAGGGGAAGGAGGGTTATGGGCATAGAGGGAGGGCACTTGTTGGGATGAGCACTGAGTGTTATATGGAAACAACTTGACAATAAACTATTAAAAATTTTAACAATCATAAAAAAATAAAGCATATTAGAGAGCAGGTTGGTGGGGGGATGGATAAAATAGGTGAAGGAGGTTAAGAGTACACTTACCATGATAAACACTGAGTAATGTATACAATTGTTGAATAACTATGTTGTATGCTTGAAACTAATATGTGAAGTGCATGTGAACTATACTGGAATTAAAATAAAAAACTAATTAAAAGTTATAGAGGAACAGCTTTTAAAAGTTTGTAGTATGACAAATGACATTTATAAATATTAGTGTTTATGAGTATTCAATATCTTCTGTATCATCTGCACTTAATGTTTTAATCTCATTTTATTTTAACAGTATGTGTAAGAAATGTTTGTGCTATGCTTAAAGACAATTTCCTAGATAGGTTTTTGCTGTTGTTTTTTGTTTCTTTTTCTGTTGATCCAAATCTGTTTAGGTAGATGATGTTTGATAGTAGTTGAATTCAGAGTTCATATTTGAGCAGACTGATGGGAATATTTTTCAATAACTTTATCAAGGAAGTGTTAACTACTTTATTATTAAAATGGGTTAAAATCATTTTTTATCTTTACACAACCATAGAAAACTTTAGCTCCTAAGTCCGTACAAAATTAAGACAAAGCAAAACAATGATTTGGAAAATAGTAAAATGGAAACCATAAAGTAGGGAGGCTCTAAAAATGGAAATGCAGCAGAATACTACTACAGAGCAGATTTTTTTATATCTGAATTTATTATCCTGTGAAAGGAGAACTTTTAAATTGAAAATAATGACAGCACCTTAATTATGGTGATTTTATTGAAAGCCTACTACTGCAATAATAAGATGCATTCTAGGTTCCAGAGCTGAGGCAGCTGTCAAACAGCAACATTTTTCCCTGAGAATAGGTTTAGTGTAGTGTTTTTCAAGGACAAGTTGCTCAGCTATTGTCTCAGTGAGCACTGCTAGTTAATATTCAACAGTTTTCTTAATCAAAATTGTGTGTCCTCCCTAGAGTGTTTGTTAAAGTGATTGTATGTTTATCAGAGCCTTCAACAGCAGAAACAGAATATTCCTGGATGAAGTGCTCGTAATGAGAACCTATATTCTCCCAGGGTGCTGATAAGAAATGAAATGCTGTCAAAATACATTGTTTGTAAAAAAATAATTACTATAGCTCAAAAAGTCAAACCTTTCTTTGAAACCCTTGTACTTTATATAACTTCAATTGTTTATCTAGGATAATGGGTAGCAGGGGTATGGTGATATCCTACTATAAACTCCAGGAATGGCATGCTAGTGATCAAATAGTCTGGGGGGTTTATTAATCATTTCTTCTGTTGGAGCGCTGATTAAGGTTCTTCACAACATGTGTCCTTTAGATTACAGAAAGTTCTTAATGAGGTAAAGCTTGGGGGGTGGGGCATTTGAGAGTTTAGTCTGGCATTCTACAAATGGTATTGAAAGGTCATGTGGCGAAAACAAGCTTTGCCAAAAGAAAACTAATGGAACAGCTAACATTTTCCATGAAATACTGTGCCCAAGATGCAGGATTTGTTATTGCTTTTGTTTTTAAGCTCAGATTATTCTCTATTGGTGGGTGATACTGCCCTGGACACAGAGCTTTATTTTGGATGTGACTTTGTCAGTCAAGGGTATTTGCTACCACTTATTCTCTCTCTCTCTCTTTCTCTCTCCTTATCTCTCAATTTCTAAGAAATAATCAAGGGTACATTTTTTGAAAATGTGATCCATATAATACTAAGAAGAACATTTGCATCTTAATTGTTTTGTCTCTAATGGTGCTCCATGAGGAATGAAGTCTCTTTCTGCAAACAGTTTAATTATTATGTTGGTAGATTTTCCTCTAGAATCAAAACATTCAATAATAAAAACACGCTTTTAGGAATTATTTCACATGATGATAAGCGTGTTTTGACATTAATTAGGAAACAATGCACCTACATCCCATAGGAGTTAGGAGTTAATCTTCCTAAATAACAATCTTTCTGAAGGCTATAGCCAGAAATATTGATCAGTTCAGTGGTACTGAGAGAAGTATTGCACTCTATGCATTGATCTGTGACCTAGAAAGATAGGTACGTTAATGTAAAAAATTTATTGCTGCTGTGTATTTGAAACTTAAGCCATACTGTTTGCTCATAATCAGAATCACTCCTGTACGTGGTATTATTATGTGTGGTCTATTTCTAACTTTATCTTTTCAACAAATTGATCAATTTCATATTTTTATTCTTAGGCATAGCTTATAATTGTTGAAAAATGCATATCCCACTCAGATTGATTGGATACTAGGTTTTGGCAGAATTGTATTTCAGTCAGTTCAGGCAAGAGGTGGAAACCATAGTAGGTTAAAAAAGTTTAATATAAAAATTTATTAAACTTTCACAACAGAGTATCTCAGATTGCCTTGAGAATGCCGTGTTGTTTACATGAGCTCTCCTTTTTGCCCCTTGTTCTTGTCTCTCCTGATTATTCACATTATCCTTGCTTTCAGTAGCTGAGCTTAGGACTGTGCTTAATTTTCACTGTATCTTTCAAACACATCACCCCTAGTTCTCAACTGTGGGATGGGAAGCATGTTTATATATTCTACTATATGTATGTCCAGATTCTTTAGATTAAGTGTGTGAGCAGTCTCGGTGGAAGGAATTCATGGAGTGTCGATAAATTCTATTCTAATTAAGCCATTTGGATCCTTTTTTATACGGAGGTGAGGAAACTGTTTACCCCTAGAGTATGCACTAGAAATAGCACACAGTTCATTTGGCAAAGCTAAAGAGCAATATTGATTTTGAGGCACTGAGGAACATGCAAGTGCATAGATCAATTTGTTATTAGTCATTTATTTTCTCCGCTATTAGTATAATCATTGCTGTGGTTTAGGTGAAAAAGAAGTTATTCTTAGTGACTGCTTCCTGGTGTTCTCTAGATTCTATATTTTACATTCATATTCATATAGTGTTGTAATCATGTATCAATGAGTTGTCAACTGTTATACACTGAGTATATGCAAGAGATAGATATATAGGTGTACAGGTATCAAATTAGTGTTAATAATTCCTAGATAAAACTGGTCAATTATGAACCAAGTAAAAGCAATGAGCAAAGTCACTTACAAAATTTATGTCTGTTGTTGCTTCAGTGTGGGATTTACCATTGGCAAAAAATTTTTTTCTAGCATCCAGATTATAGAACAGTTTTGTTATAAATGGTTTATTCTTTTTTATGTTAAAGGAAAAAAATAAAACTTTGATGTAAAGACTATAATTTCTTGGGCAATTTGCTGTGGATTTATAATCTTTCCTCAGGGTCCTTCCTTTCTCCCTTTAGGTAAAAGAAGGAAGGAGAAGGTGGGCATTTTATTGTCCATATTAAAAAAATTCCAGCATGAATAAATCCAACAGATATATTGCTTGCAATTACATTTTTAAAAAAAAATTAATGGTTTATTTATTTCTGAGAGAGAGAGACAGCATGAGCAGGGGAGGATCAGAGAGAGAGGGAGATACAGAATCTGAAATAGGCTCCAGGCTCTGAGCCGGCAGGCAGCACAGAGCCCAATGAGGGGCTAAAACCCATGAACCATGAGATCATGACCTGAGCCGAAGTCGGACGCTTAACCAACTGAGCTACCCAGACACCCCTGCAATTACATTTTTAAAAGCATTGTTGCAGGAACATGAACACTGAGAAACTAATACTTAAGTACAAATGGTTTATCTGTAGTGTGGAAAATAGGTGGTGCTATAAAACCCATTATGATCCACATCTATAAATTGAGTAATGGAATGATTATAGGACAAGAATTATGCCTTAGTGTGAAATCATTCCCTAAAATCTTCTAACATTAAGGTAAAATCTATTAACCTTGAATTTAGTGCATGCTAATAAGGTCTATGAATGAATTCATCTAAATCTACCATGAATATAACAAAGCATTACATGTTATAGTGGATGTAGGAGTAATCTAAGATATTATTCTCAACTTTAGTGAATTTAAAATCTGTAGCTTTGTACCTCTTGATCTGTAGATATTTCGTTTTGGCTGAAGTCTCAAGAAATGTACAAAATAATTAAGTCAACAATATATAACCCATTTAGAACAAAAAGATGAAAGGATGGACAAGAACATGGGACTAATAAATGATATGATGGGTTTCCAGTTAGCATTCACAAAATGCATATCTCCATGTCTCTGTGAAGATTAAGCTTTTTGAAAGCACTAGGTTCATTTTTTTTTTCCTTTGGCTATAAAGAGTACCAGTTGATTATAGATAGCATTTATGAAGTGTGCTCTAAATACATGACTGATATATACAGAGTTGGTTGTCTTTACCTATCCTTATTTTTGTCCTGTACGATACACATTATTTAGGGCTTCTTAGTTTTAAGTGGAAGTTCAGACACAACAGGGCACTTGGACATGGTCACACAGCCAAAAGTTATGAACAGAAATATAAATCCCACAGTGCACATTCCCCAAACCTAGGTTCTTTCCACTATACAGTGTGATTTCTAAAATTTAAAAATAATTAGAGCATTTGGTTCTTTAGATGTTAAGAACTTAATAATTTTACTAATGCCTATGTTAAAGACTGAAGTTTCTTTCTTTCTTTCTTTCTTTCTTTCTTTCTTTCTTTCGTTCTTTCTTTCGTTCTTTCTTTCGTTCGTTCTTTCGTTCTTTCTTTCGTCCTTCCTTCCGTCCTTCCTTCCTTCCGTCCTTCCTTTTTTTGTAATGTTTATTTTTGTGAGAGTCCTTCCTTCCTTTCTTTCTTTTTTTGTAATGTTTATTTTTGTGAGAGAGAGAAAGCACAAGCAGGGGAGGGGCAGAGACAGGGAGAGACAGAATCTGAAGCAGGCTCTGGGCTCTGAGCTGTCAGCAAGGAGCCTGATGCAGAGCTTGAACCCACAAACCATGAGATCATGACCTGAGCTGAAGTCAGACGCTCAACTGATTGAGCCACCCAGGCACCCCTAACAACTGAAGTTTCAATTGATAATTTCTATTAGATCTGTAATCTTCTACTTCTCATAAAGTATAAACATCGATGAAAACGAAAATGTGATATGAGTGAGTAAGGCAAATGTGTCATAACTTTAAAAAATCATTTATTTCTGGGGCACCTGGCTGGCTCAGTTGGTTAAGTGTCCGACTTTGGCTCAGGTCATGATCTCACGGTTAGTGGATTTGAGCCCTGCATCAGGTTCTGTGCTGACAGCTCTGAGCCTAGAGCCTGCTTCAGATTCTGTGTCTCCTTCTGTCTCTGACCTTCCCTGCTCATGCTCTATCTCACTCTATCTTTTAAAAATAAATAAATGTAAAAAAAGTTTAAAAAATCATCTATTTCTTACACTAGGAAATCTTTTTGCTATTGAGGCTTTCACTGGTATTTTTATATTTTCCTCTTGGCTCACATAACAAAAATTAAGCATGTTGATTTAATCTTTGTGGCTTATTTATAGATTCTTATTTCTCTAACATTCTTTTTCTTTTTTTTTTTAAACTTTTTTTTTTAAATGTTTTATTTGTTTCTAGGAGAGAGAGAGAGACAGCGTGAGCAGGGGAGGGTCAGAGAGAGAGGGAGTCACAGACTGAAACAGGCTCCAGGCTCTGAGCTGGCAGTCAGCACAGAGCCCGACGTGGGGCTCGAACCCACGAACCGCGAGATCATGACCTAAGCGAAAGTCTGGCGCTTAACCGACTAAGCCACCCAGGTGCTCCTCTAACGTTATTTTTCAAATAATACAGTAATGAAAATAATTATCACAATAGTGAATTATTAAGTATTATTTTTGTTTTCTATAATCCCAGTATACTAATAAATACATCAAATATTTTCAAGTTTATTTCTTACATTTCCTATTAGAAAGTAAGCTTCTTAAAGGTTATATCGCTGTTTTCTCTTAATGAATATATTGTGATAATATACATACTTTACAAATTTGTAATAATTCATATTATATTCTGATTAGTAAAAGCCCTGATAAACGGTCCGGCATTAGAAAAAATCATCAAATTGTTTGTAATGAGGTGGTGTGATACCATTGGTCAGAGGTTAAGTGCTTTGCCAGAAAGATCCAGAAAGAAGTTTAAGTTGTAAAAGTTGTTTAGAAATGTGCTTAGACATATCATGACCAAGTGAATAGAGAATGAGCTTTTGAGTCACCCGACCTGGATTGAATTTTAGGTCTATCATTAGCTCTATGAATGTAGCCAAGTTGAGTAATCTCAGTAAGCCATGTGTCTTTACCTACAAAATAAAAATAACAGCATCTCTCATGTAGGATTTTTGTAATGATTAACTAGAATAGTGAAAATGTATTTGGGACAGAAGAAGCTTTGTAAGTGTTGCTACTTTTATTTTTAAATATCAAAGTCTATTTGATGTAGATGATTTGATATACTGAAAATTATTAACATATTGAATATTGTGGGGAAAAACTCAAGGAGATTTTAAATATCAGAAAAGGACTACTTATTCCCTTGTTTGACTCTAAAACTGTGGGTATTAATTTTAAAAGGTTTTAAGTTTTGCTTTTAGGGCAAATATGCATGCAGTGACATTTTGTTCTTGAGAAAATTTAACCTATACTGTTTTTGGCTCTTCCATGGTGTAGTTAATCTGCTCATCTGAAAGAGTTAAACTAGTGGGCTTACTGTTTTTCTAAACTAATGGGTGTGTTGGGATTTTAAATCTGTTTCCTTTTAGCTTCCTTCTCAGAAGTCAGAGTTAAGGAAAAAGACATTCTTGGTGGGTTGTGTTTATTACATGTTCTTATAACAACCCACTGTTGGTTGGCAATTAACTGTAGAGTTCTTCTCATATGTATTGTAAAAAATTGTAAAAATTGTGCAAAAATGAGCATTGTACGTCAAGGAAACATTTGTGCTACATTTCCAAGTGATGATGCCTATCCATCTATGTGTGAAGACTTTTTATTTGAAATAGTTGTTCCCTATTACTGAATTCCTTCAGACCAGTTTCATAACACTCTCTCCTTCACCTTCTGGTGTTTCTTAAAATGGTCAATGACAATGATGATGTTCAGTTTTGAAATGCTGGGCTTATCTATCTAATTAAGATATCCCAGAACACATTATAAAATATTTGTAACCACAGGACTCTAGTAGCCTAGGAAAATTGGGCAGGAATAAGTAGTTTCCCTTTTTTTTCACTCTCTCTCCTTAGGGAATAAATATAAACAGAAACAATAGAGAAGATACTTAATACTGTTTTTCTAAATATTCAGTTATCCTGAAATAGTTATCATTCTCACATGAGGGCACATTCTTATTCACTAGGATTATAAACCAGATGATCAACTGATATCCTGTGGTTGATTTGGGATTGGTAGGAGAATGGAAAAAACCCTTATTAAGCATTGGCAGTTTTATGGTTGCATTTCATTCATACACATTTTGATTTTAAACACTTTTTGTACTTAAAAATAATGTGTGTATTTATATATCTTTATTTTACACATGAGGAAATTAAGGCTTACACAAGTCAAACTTTTTCAAGATCACACAGATTAAAATTGGCACACAGAATTTCAACCCACTGTAGTCTGATTTCACATCTTAATCTTTGTTGCCATGTGCCTTTGTTTATACACTTCATTCTAATTTTAAGTGCCTTGCTGACTGATAGACAAATGAATGTTTGTCACTTGTATTCAGTAAAAATTCATGAATTCCTCAAATATTTATTGAGTTTCTGCTGTTGTTTAGTATTCTAGTTAGTGGGGATACAGCAGGGAACAAGATGGACACAGTCCCTGCTTTCATGAAGCTTATTTTCACTTGGAAAGGACACTAAAGACCTCTTGGGGAAAAAGCAAGGTGTAAAATTACTAGAGTGGCAAAGGTTATCAGAAAGTTAAAATGAGGTAATGTGATTGAGAGGGACCAAGCAGCTTTGAATTGGAGAGTCAGGCAGGGTTTCCCTGTGGGGATGATATTTTAAACTGTGGTTTTATTGGCAAAACGTCAGTCATATGACAACTGAAAGCAAGGGAGGAGATTGTTAACTTAGGCAGAGGACCTTAGTGTTCCTGACAGTAATAGCAGATTGGTAGGTAATGAAGTTAGAAGTCAAGCCTAGGTCATATTACGTAAGAGGTATAGAATTTATGTGCAGCTAGAAGCCATTATATAGGGTCGGTCAGAAGGTAGACATGAAGGTAATTCTATAGCTCTGTCGAGTGTGTACTGTGGAAGCAAGAATAAAAGCAGCAATCCCAGAGAGGAGAGGTGTGCTGTTGCCAAGCCAGAGGTAAAACCATGTGGCTTTCTCTGAAATGAGTAAGATGTGGATGGTGAATGGAAACATGAATCCTGGATTGCTCCTTGACTTTTGTTGAATTTGCTTGTGGATGATGGTGCAATTTATGGAGGAAGAACAGGAGGTAGGACAGATTTGATGGTGGGAGTAAGAAACTCAGGATCTTATTAGAGCCAAGTTAAGTTGAAATATTAGTTTAAACTATGTGAAAATGCCTATATTCAATTTTTGACCATTAAAAATGGTAATTTCAATTGTTACCCTGCAATACCTATTAGACACCTTTATGGATATGCCAAAAAGCCATTGCACATTCAAGTCTGAAGTACCAGGAAGCATTCTGGAATGAATACATAGATTTGAGAGTTATCATCAGGGGCCCTGATGAAAGTAGTAAGAGGAGTGCATAGATAAGCAAAGATCAGAATCTATAGTAATTCAAAGTGGAGGCAAGATGAATTGTATGGATTGGCAAGATGTGGAAAGTTACTAATGAGTTCATTTTCTTTATCTCTTTGCTATTATCTGGCCTTGTTACTTGTGTGTATTTCTGTTGGAATCTGAATATGAAACCTAACATCTTATCTACTTACTTATTATATTTATCTATCTGTATTGTTTTAAATGTTTATTTTATTTTATTTTTTTTAAATATTTTATTTATTTCTAGGAGAGAGAGAGAGAGAGAGAGAGAGAGAGAGAGAGAGAGAGAGACAGCGTGAGCAGGGGAGGGTCAGAGAGAGAGGGAGTCACAGACTGAAACAGGCTCCAGGCTCTGAGCTGGCAGTCAGCACAGAGCCCGACGCGGGGCTCGAACCCATGAACCGCGAGATCATGACCTAAGTGAAAGTCTGACGCTTAACCGACTAAGCCACCCAGGCGCCCCTAAATGTTTGTTTATTTTTGAGAGACAGAAAGAGACAGAGATAGAGTATGAGCAGTGGAGGGGCAGAGAGAGATGGAGACACAGAATCTGAAGCAGGCTCCAAGCTCTGAGCTGTCAGCACAGAGCCCCATGTGGGGTTCAAATTCAAAGACCATGAGATCATGACCTGAGGCAAAGTTGGACACTTAATCTGCTTACACATTTTACATCCTATAAGTTAAGTGAGCCTTGGGCTAGTCTGAATTTTCTTTTTCTTTTTAATTTAAAAAATTTTAAAATAAGACCCATAAATGGTAGAATAGAGTCTGAGGGTTAGACAGACAGATGGTGGAGGTGACAAGTAGAACTTTCATAGCCAAAGTGGTTCTCTGTTTCTGTTTTTTGTTTTTTGTTTTTTTTTGCCAACAGCATAGCTTTCCAACTTGCCGTCATCGTGCATGTACATACACACACATGCAGAAATCATCAAAAACATGGACTTTAGGATTCAGTACAACCTCTGATTTTTCCTTACCAAACAGTGTTATTTGGGGGAATTTTTAGAAGTATCAATGCATTCATCAGGTTTAGAAACTAAAATAATATACTTGATATGTATAAAAGGGAAAACGTTTTTTATGAACTGATAGTCTGGGTTTATATATACATGTTTGAACTGTTTAATACCAGATTTAGTTCTCAAAATTAGTATGTACCTTAAACTTTTGGGCAAGAAAGTGCTATCAAATTCTGAAGCAGTATTATGGAGTTGAGGAAATGTAAAAAGGAAATTGTAGTCATGGATATGTACAGGTTACTATCAGAATAATAATACACAATAATCTCAGGATAGAAAATGTAACTTTGAAAAAGTATTGAAGAAAAAAAATGCAGTGAGAAATGGGATGCTCTGAATACTGAAGTGACCAATAGTTTTCACACTATCAGATTTTATTTTTAAGTAATTTCCATTCTCAATATCGGGCTCAAACTTACAACCCTGAGATGAAGAGTCACGTGCTATACTGACTGAGCCAGCCAGGTGCCCCCATCAGATTTTATTTTAAAGTATGATTTTGCAAACAGTTAAACTAATGGGATTTCAGTCTGAAAAGTAACTGAAAAAAAAAAATATAGTCAACTTAAAATTGGCATTGCTACTACTTTAGGTCTCTGATGAATTTTGAAAACATCAATATATTTATACCATGGGAGAATAAAAGCGGCTATCTTAGTGTAGTGTAAATCTAGACTATATAAACAGTATAATTAGAAATATATAATAAACATATTACATATTTAGAGGGATATACCTGGGATACTAAATTGATTGTACAATTATTTTCACATATATTTCATTTTCTTATATATTTTCTTATCATTTTCTTATATATCTTCTTTTTATATCTTTATGAAATATTTATTTCTTTCATTTTGAAGTCATCTTGTTTTTATTTATGTTTTACTTTAAAGGAAAGCATATTTGATCTGATTTTTAGAATAAAGCAGTTTCTCATCAGTGTGTTGGAAGATATCATTTGTTATAAAATTTCTAATATTTCCAATGTATATTTTTAGGTTAAAAAACTCATATATAACACATAAAACAAAGTTTAAAAATTATTTTGGTTTTCTACATTTGACAAATAAAATACTGACAGGAGTTGTATATTAGAAGTTAGTTTGAAAATATTGGACAAATGTAGTTGTTTCATTGGCAATTTGATTTATTGGTTTCAAAGTTCTCTCATCTATAGGTGTTGAAAGTGAAAAATATGGTAAACTGGTGATTGAACTTTAGAAAGCAAAAGGACCTCATCTCTTGTATACCATTGTGTTCCTAGGGTCTCACACATAGATCATTAAATGTGTATTGAATGAATGAATGGATTAAGTTAAAAGGGTTAAAGATGAAAATCTGGGCTGAAATAACCAATTCTTGTGGTAACTTTTTATGTGGATTTTTCATCCAACTTTACACCTTGCTTCCTGCTTCCTGAGTTTTGCCTTGCTAGTTCTGCACGATAGCTTCCACATTAGAATCATGAAACATTTAGTAATTTACTGATCAGTAAGGAGAGAGCCTAAAAACCTTAGGAACGTAGTGTGAAATATCTCTATCACAACCTACATCTATATCTATATTATATATAAATATATATATAGTAAAATATATATTATATAACAATATTATGCAACCATAAAAAGGATGAGATTGTGCCGTTTGCAACAACATGGATGAATCTAGAGGGTGTTATGCTAAATAAAACAAGTCAGACCGAGAAAGACAAAAACCCTGTGATTTCACTCATTTGTGGAATCTTAAAAAAAAAATAGAAAACAGAATCAGACCCATAAATACAGAGAACAAATTGATGGTTGCCAAGGGGAGGGGAGTAGAGGATGGGCAAAATGAGTGAAGGAGAGAGATACAGGCTTCCACTTATGGAATGAATAAGTTACCAGAATAAAACACAGCATAAGGAATATAGTCAATGATAACATAATAGTTTTTTATGGTGACTTGATGCGTCACTATTGTACATCTGAAACTAAGGTAGCATATACTCAAACACCCCCCCCAAAAAAAAACAACTAGACTAGACTCTCAGCTCCCACTTCTCTGCTGCATCTTACTACCTGCATCTGGCTGAGAGTACATTCATATTCTTTCCTTACCATTGTCTGACTTGTAGAATTTTAAAATCCCTGGTTACTTTTCCTGAGCTTTTGACTGTAGGAGGAAATGTATAAATAATAATTAAAGGAAAATAAAAGCATTATTCTGTAGCAAAGATATGGTGTACTTTTAAATTCCTTATAATAGAGATAGAGGAAAGCATAATGGGAAAGTTGATCTTTGTAACAATTGAACTTTCTTACTTGCCATGCTCAATAATAAGGAAAACATACCATTAATAGGAGTGTGTGTGTCTGTCTGTGTATTTCTAGGATTTTCTATATGCAAGATCATGTCATCTGTAAATAGAAGTAGGTTTACATTTTTGCAATCTGAACACTTGTTGCTGTTGTTGTTACTGTTATTATTTAGTTTTTTTTTCTTTTTGCCTCCTTGTTTTAGCTAGAATCTCCAGTATAGTGTTGAATGAATATGGTGAGAGTGGATATACCTATTTGTTCCTAATTTTAGAGGGAAAGCATCAGGCTTTCACCACTAAGTACCAAAATAATTACAGGGTTTTTTTTTTTTTGTACATATAATTTATCAGGATTGAGGAAATTTCTTTCTATTCTTAGTTTATTGAGAGTTTTTATTATGAAAGTACATTGGAATTTGTCTCATGTTTTTGCTGCATCTGTGAGATAACCATGTGGCTTTGTTCTAAATTCTATTGATATGGTGTATTACATTGATTTTTGGATGTTAAACCTACCTTGCTTTCATGGAAAAAATTCCATTTTGTTATGGTGTATGATATTTTTATTATGGTCTGCCTCTTAGGATTTTGTTGAGGATTTTGCATATAAATTCACAAGAGATCTTTGTCTTTAGTTTTCTCTTCCATACCATTATCTAGTTTTCACATCAAGTATTCTGTTTGGTATTTGGTGTTCTATTCTGTTCATGTGCAGTAGGACATACTATGAAGAAAATATGCAGGCTTTATAAATTGACCTTATTCTTCCTATTTTTGTAAGGTTGTGGAGAATTGTTATCTTTTATAACTATTTGGTAGAATTCACCAGTGAAACTATCTTGATAGGATCTTTTCTTTGTGGAAAGTCATAAAATTAGGTAATTATCTTTATTTATTATAGGCTTATTAAGATTTTCTATTTATGTCTGAGTCAATTCTGGTAGTTGGCATTTTTTAGGAATCTATTTCATCTGAATTATCTAATTTGTTGGCTGTATGCAGTTGTTCATAGTATTCCTTACAATTCTTTTTATTTCTGTAAAGTTGGTAGTAATGTTCTCTTTTTCATTTTTTATTTAATAATTTTAGTCTTCCCTCTTTTTCCTTAGTCATGCCGAAGGCTTATTTTTTTTATATTATGTTGATATTCTGGATTGCTTTCCTGTTTTCTATTTCCATAATCTGTACACTGATCTTTATTTTTTCCTACATTCTGTTTGCTTTAGATTTCATTTATTTTCTTTGCCACTGTTTTCAGGTTAAAGGTGATGCTGTTGATTGGGGATATTTATTCTTTCTTTTTTCCCCCCAGCATGTTTATAGCTATAATCATCCTGAATTAATTGCTTATAATGTGTCTTATAAATTTTGTTTTCTCTTAAAGCATTTTCTAAGTTTCCTTTCGATTTCTTTTTTGTTTGTGTGTGTTTTGAACTGTTGGTTATTTAGGAATGTGTTCCTTTTTAAAAAAGTATTTTATCTTGGGGTGCTAAGATGGCTCAGTGGGTTAAGTGTCCAACTTTTTTTGTCAATTGTGCTGACAGCTCAGAGCCAGGAGCCTGCTTTGGTTTCAGTGTTCCCTCTGTGTCTCTGACCCTCCTCAGCTCGTGCTCTGTGTCTCTCTCTCTTAAAAAGAAAAAAAAAGTTGGGGCACCTGGGTGGCTCAGTCTGTTTGGCAGCCAACTTCGGCTCAGGTCATGGTCTCACAGTTCGTGGGTTTGACCCCCGCCTCGGGCTCTGCTGACAGCTAGCTCAGAGCCTGGAGCCTGTTTCAGATTCTGTGTCTCCCTCTCTCTCTCTGACCCTCCTCTTCTCACACTGTCTCTCTCTTTCAGAAATAAGTAAAAAAATAAAATAAATTAAAATAAAAAATAAAAAGATTATCTTATTATTTTTTGAGAGAACAAATATGAGTAAGGAGAGGGGCAAAAGGGGGAAATAAAGACAGTGGGGAGGGAGAGAGAGAGGCTCCAGTGTTGGGCCCAACGTGGGCTCAGTTTCATGACCATGAGATCATGACCTGAACTGAAATCAAGAGCCACCACTGAGTCACCCAGGCACCCCAAGAAGGTGTTATTTATTTTCTAAACATTGCTAACTTTCCAATTTTCCTTTTGTTATTATTTCCTAAAATCATTTTTTTTTTGTGGTTGGAGAACCCACATTGTATGATTTCAGTTGGTTGGTTGATCAATGACTCTCTTTACCTCTAGTAACATTTTTTTTTTTTTTTTAGTTTTAGCAGTATATTTTGTCTGATATTAATATAGCTATTTTTTTCTTTCCTGCCTTGCTATTTGTGTGGTATATTTTTACTTTCATCCTGTTTGTATCTTTGAATCTAAAGTGTGCCTCCTATAAATAGCAAATTTTGGATGTTATTGCTTATGTTGATATGGTTGGATATATGACTGCCATTGTTTTATAGTCACACATACTACCATGTATTAGTTATTTTCTTAGTTGTTGTTCTGAGGCTTACAGTATACACAATTTATTAGAATCTACCTCGGGCTTAGGCTAACTTAATTCCAGTGAGTTAAAGATATGTTACTCCTATGTAACTCCACTTTTGCTATATTATTGTGTGTGTGTGAAAGAAAGAGAGAAAGAGATACACACGGGGAGAAATAGTCTGTTACAAACCAGACATTAATATAATTATTAATTTAGATAATTTATGTCTTTCAAGAAAGCTGCAAGAGTAAAGGAAAGCAAATATATAGAGTTTTGTTATGTTAACCTTTTTCATTACCACTGTACTTCTCTTAATTTCTTCCCGTGGATTCAGTCTACCATCTGGTGTCATTTTCTTACTCCAGCAAAGCATTGCTCCCACACATTTTCTTTGTACTCCTGTAAATATGTTACATTTCTACATGTTACAGTCCCAACAATGTAATTATACGTACTGTTTTATATTATTACTTTAAAATCAGTTAAGAGAAGAAAGGAGAAAATGTAATTATATTGTCTTTTATAATTTTCTAATAATTACCTTTACTGAAACACTTTGTTTTTTTGGTATGGATTCAAATTACTGTTGGGTGTCACTTGCTTCACTCTTAAGAACTTCCTTTAGGATTTCTTGAAAGGCAGGTGTGTTTGCAATGAATTTTTTCAGTTTTTATTGATCTGAGAGTATCTTTGTCTTCATTTTTATTTTATTTATTTATTTATTTATTTTTTATTTTTTTTATTTCTAGGAGAGAGAGAGAGAGACAGCGTGAGCAGGAGAGGGTCAGAGAGAGAGGGAGACACAGGCTATGAAATGGGCTCCAGGCTCTGAGCTGGCAGTCAGCACAGAGCCCGATGCGGGGCTCAAACCCACGAACCACGAGATCATGACCTAAGCGAAAGTCGGACGCTTAACCGACTAAGCCACCCAGGCGCCCCGTCTTCATTTTTAAAAGATTATTTTGCTGAATATGATTCTTTACTGACATTTTTTCCTTTCAAGACTTTGAATATATCATCACACGGCTTCATATTTTCCATTGGTTTTGATGAAAAATGTACTGTAACAGCGGTTACTCATATTGGAGTTCCCTTGTATATAACAAATTGTTTTCTTTGTGGTGCTTTCCAGATATTTTCATGCTCTGTGTTATTGTTTTCTCATTTATTTAGTGATTTTGCTTGACTATTTTAATAAATCCCATGTCCTCCCCAGTGTGTGGTCTCTGATGTTGTTCCTTAGAGGCACAGCCTTGGGCATGGGCAGTGTCACTCTGAACTCTCTTCTTCAACCTCTCAAGAGATAACAGTGGCTTTAGTCAGTCTCATTTTCACTGTGTCTTACTCTGATTTTTCTGCCAAATTTGTCACTGTTCTGTATGATATCATCCCCAGCTGTTGGCCTGTATTAATTACTAACCGATTGTTCTCTTATTTTCAACAATACTAGGGACATAGATTGCTGTATAGTCTTATCCAATTAAATTTGGGCCCCTTTATAAAGGCATTCTTTGACATCAGGCTTTGAGATTACTCTTACCCTGGGAAACCCATCATTCTTCCTTTCATGGAGCTACCAGTCTGCTTTTAATTTCTTATGATAAAAATCTTTATACTTCTCAACATTGTTCTTAGACTTGCAATTCCCATGCTCTGTCCCAAATAAAGTGAATCCCCTTAAAGGAGACCTCTGGAGTTTTTGTTCTTATGGCTTGCCTTTCTGCCCTAGGATGAACCCCTTGAACCAGTGCTCCAGAACTGGAGATGGAGAAGGTGGCTCATTTCTCTAGGAGTGACATGCTTGCTCTAAATAGTGGGGAACTTGGCAGAGATGGTAGCCCTTGTTCTTATCTTGATCTTGAACCTGCATCATAGGAGCTTGGTTATGCAAGAGTGAACAGGGTCCAGTTTCATCAGCCAGCCACACCTAGGGTAGCCTTCTACCCTATGTTCTTGCTTGGAATAGAACTTTCGCAATGCAGAGTAGGGCAGGATGAGGAATGATGGTGAACTGCCCCTCCTGGGGAGAAATTTGCTCTAGGATCTGGGAAAGAGAGAGCCTCGTGTCTTTGACTACATGTATCTGTAATAGAGCTTCTACTGGAGAGTAGCTAAGTGGGTCATGACTCAAATGCCAATGTTTTCATTAGATTTAGGTTAATAGAATAAGTGTTTCTCATGTTGCCTTAGGACAATTTCCTGATATTTTAGGTGGTTACTTTACATGATTATTATTGTTATGATTGTTTCACTGGGAGAGGATCCATAGAGTTCCTTACATCCACACTTTGGAGTTACTCTCTCACATTGGTTTTTGTCCTTTTCTATATGGTATGCTCTTTCCATATGATTTTTGTAAAATTAGAATATTGTATAAGTTAGTGAGATTTGGATGGATATGGAAAACCAAGAACTTTCACATGGATTCAGTATGCATTATTTATTCTTTGGGTATGCAAAACACTATTATTCTATTCAATAAATAGATACCAAAAGATGTGTGAAAAGTGTAAGTTTGTATGGCTAGTTGATGATCGAGCTGCAGCACCATGACCGCCTAACTCCAGAGTTCTCACTCTTTGCCACACTTTATCCCAAAGTTGGTAAAGATTTTTCTTCATCTTTTATAGTTTATTTCCTTAGGTTCCACAGATTTGAAAAACACGTTTATTGATACTTTTCCAGATCCAACTGGAGTTCTCTCTGTTCTTTTAAGTGTCTATTGAGAATGCTGAAGGAGGCCATTCCTGGGGTCATAGAAATTTCCACCAGGCTTTGTGACCTGACCCATTTTGTCTAGTGCAAAAATACATAGTGTACAGGTAGTTAAGATGAAGAAAGATGTAAGAGTTGGAGCCAAAGCATAGTGAGCCAAGCATTATTCTAATGCTTCACCTGTGTTATCATATTTAATCCATGGAAAAATTCTGTAGGGTGTGCATTATTGCCTCCAATTTTAAAGATAAAAGAAATTGGAGTCAGAGAGGCTAACCAATGTGCTTTGGGCCACACAGTATATAAATATTAGATATGAATTGTGCTCATTTGTTCTACAGGCTTTGCTCTTTTCAGTAGCCCCTGTCCTATCCTAAATGTGTACTGACTACTTGGCATTGCAGACTCTTTGAGTAAGCTGTCATCAGATGCTTTCCTAGAGATAGTTATTGTTAACCCTATATTAAGAATGAGAAACTAAGAATCAAAAAGTAGTCTTAGAAATAATTTTACATAAGGGCACCTGGGTGGCTCACTTGGTTAAGTGTATAAATTTGGCTCATGTCCTGATCTCGTGGTTTTTGAGTTCAAGCCTCATGTCGGTTTCTGACAGCTGACAGCTTAGAGCCTGGAGCCTGCTTCGGATTCAGTCTCTCTATCTCTCTCTCTGCCCCAACCCCACTCATGCTCTGTCTCTCTCTCAAAAATAAATAAACATTAAAAAAATTAAAAAATAAATAAGCTCCCCCTGAGATTGTAATGGTGGATTAATAAATGATATAATCTGCCAAAGCGTAGATCAGTAATGATTTTATTTTAGTCATTGTTGTAGAAAATGTGGTGGTATTTATAGCAGATAAAAAACTTGCTTGAAAAATTGATACAAGTTTTGCAAAAGAAAAAATAGCATAAAATATCATTGTTAATAGTAATAAGCTATAATCTATCAATAATACAGCATCACTGTTTATTATTAGATATGAGTTAGCAAAACAAGTGTTTATGATTCTAGGACAGAAACTGTATATTTTTTTAGAAACTTGAAAACAGCACATAATGGGCATTCAATAAATGTTTATTAAAGAAGCAAACAAAGTATATTTTGGTATATTTAAAATTCAAGTGAACAAAACATGGATTTGTGTTGGATATAGTGTTGGAAAAGAGATTAATTCTGGACTGTGTAACCTATATCTTCTATTACTCTGTGTTCTCCAGAGAACAGAACCAAGAGAATCGATTGATCGATTGATGTTAAATCTAAAGAGATTATAGTTGAAATATGGAGGCCCATATCCATACCATACTTTAAGTAAATCAAATATATAGGAATTTAGGATAGATACATTGATGAAAATTTTATTAAGTTTAAAAAAGGAATCAAAAGAATTCCTTCAGGTAGATACACATTATTGTAAGGCATTGGGTCTTGTCATTATGGAGGCTGCAAAATCCAAGATCTGCAATTGGCCAGCTGAAGATGCAGAAGAGCTAGTGGTTTAAGTGTTTCAGTGTGACTCCACACCCAAAGACAGAAGATTGATGTTCAAACTTAAAGACAGTCAGTCACAGAGAACAAATTCTCCCTTACTCAGCTTTTTATTCTCTTCATGTCTTTAATGGATTTGATGAGATCCACCAAATACCTAGATGGCCTGTGGTTTAGTCAGGCTGACTAATAAAATTAGCCATCACATTGATTAATTTTCTGTTAAGGCCAATCATTTGTAAAGTGGTGATCTGGAAATTAAGGTTCCAGGTTGATTGTAAAGTGATACAGAGTTTGTCATCAGCAAACATATTTTGGTGTTTATAAAGTAATGACTCCAATACTTCAGTCTATTTGACAACTATTGATGCAACATCACAGGAAAATAATTACTAATAGATAATTCATTAAAAAATTTTATCAAAATGGAATACTTATGAATAATTCAGAGAAGGTTTGAAAGGTTTGTGACTTAAAAAATATATAAAGTTTCTTATTTATATAGTTATATTCCTGAAAGGAAAACAATTGCAATGGTTCAATACATTTCTTTCTATTTTCTATACAAATAAAATTAAAAACATGTTCTGTCTTAGTTTGGGTCCCCCAAGAACCAGACACCAAAATGGGAATAGATGTGCAAGAAATTTAATGGAGGATAAAGCAGAGAGAGAGCAGGAGTAGTCTTGGAATTTTTAGACAGTAGTGGAGATCTGACATATGTGTAGGAAGAGTGGTGAAGGAGAATTGGGTAGGAAGAATTTCAGATAGCAGAACTATTTAAGTAAGTCTCAGCCAGTCCAACGGGTAGTCCTCAAGTGAAAGCTGCCCATAATAGGAATCCCAGGCCTGGTAAAGAATGGTCTGATTCTAGGAGCTCCCCAGTGCTCAGTCTTTGAGAACAGATTAGGGTCAGTGTGGCAGCTGAAAGCTATCAGTCATGTTCCCCACAGCTGGTACTCTTGAAGGAAAGATTTGAATGGAGCACCTATCTGGCTGCTCCACATATGTATACCATGTTTTACTCAATATAGTGTATATTTATACAGTGTGTTTTGGCACTTGAAAATTTCTTGTGAAATTTCCATAGTCTTTCTAGATGCAAGATAGTGTTCAGTTGTGTATTTCCAATGAAATTTATTCAGCGAATTCAATATCTGAATTACTTGAGAAATATTTTATATCCACTGTGTAAACTGACAGGGTATTATGATATTTAGTACTTGATTCACAAGATGCTTTTAATAAGTTATTTATTTATTTAAGACAGTGAGAGAATGTGTGCATGAGTAGGGAGAGGGAGGGAGAGAATCCCAAGCAGGCTCCTTGCTATCTGCCTAGAGCCTTAAGAGGCACTCAGTCTCAGGAACCATGAGATCATGACCTGAGCCAAAATACAGAGTTGGACACTTAACGAACTGAGCCACGCAGGCATCCCACGAGATGTTTTTAAAATCATAGTAGAGTAGCCATATATTTTGTCATGAAACATTTTCAGATATGCACATCCAGCATATCTCTCAAATTTATAAGATACAGTGAAATCCTGACACGCCCAGGCTAGTCTATAATGCTTTAACAGAACCTTATTCCCTTAAATAGGTGTTAGTGGATTTTTAAAGAAGAATCTAATGTCATATTCTTACTATGTGATTTATATCTAGGTTTAATTTAAGAGGATAGAAATTATTAGAGGTGGTAACTTTATTTTTTTTATTTTTAGGAGAGAGAGAGACAGCGTGAACAGGGGTGGGTCAGAGAGAGAGGGAGTCACAGACTGAAACAGGCTCCAGGCTCTGAGCTGGCAGTCAGCACAGAGCCCGACGCGGGTCTCGAACCCACGATCCGTGAGATCATGACCTAAGTGAGTCGGACGCTTAACTGACTAAGCCACCCAGGTGCCCCTAGAGGTGGTAACTTTTAGCTAGATGGAGATTTTCATTTTATTCTTTGTGAACCTATAACATATTAAAGATGTCTGAATAATTTTATCTCTTGATACACTTATATTAAAGAATAGAATCATACTTGAGTATTATTGGAGCAATAGGAAATTTCTGGTGAATATTGAGAGGTTTTGAAAAGATCTGTATGTCAGAAGCCTTTGCTTAAAGAAATTTTTATAATTTTAGTATAATTTGAATCCTTGGCTCTTTAGTTACATGGATGGGAGAAGATGAACTCTTAGAAATTTTCAGGTTACAGATTCATGATTTCTTTGTTTTTGTCTGATTTTCTTACCTCTGGAATAAGCAAGAAACAAAAAGGCCTTCAGGTGCTAAAATCTTGGTATGTCAGCAAAAGAAAAAGGGGGCTAATGTAGCTGAAACAGAGCAAGCAAGGCCAGGTAATCTGTTATAAGATCAAAGAGGTAGGACTTTGTTGAATGTATATAACTTATTTGGATTTAAATCTAAGCATAATCTTAAGTCTTTCAAAGACTTTTAGTGAAAGAACGATAAACATATGTAAAAACAACCAACAACGCAAACCCTGTCCTTGGTGCTCTGAAGAGATTGTGGAGGGATAGTGATGGAAGCAGAATCCTGTTGTGGACTTAAGTGGCTTGGTTAGATGATGGTTAGGAAGGGTTTAGCCATAAGCTGGAAAGATTGTTTTATAGGAAAATGAGGTATTCTAATGTGATAAGTCGTTTTTCTTGTAAATTCACTAAAATGATTCCTTTAAGGAAACATTTACTGTTGTAACTGGTTCCAGTATAGGTGGTTGATTCATGAAAACAAAAACAACAAAAAACCCACATGATAAATGCATCCAAAAGGAGGAACCAGTAATTCATAGTAAATACTTTGGAGGAAAAATAAAAGCCTAGAAATTTGTTAGAAAAAAATAGAATAAAAAGTTATTTTAGGTGATAATTGCAATGATGGCTTCAGTACAAGGAATGAGTAAAGAATGATACTTCGTTGGTTTGGGGAAGAAATTTTGCAGACATAAATGTAGTATACAGGCGCCTGGGTGGCTCAGTCAGTTGAGCATCCAATTCTTGATTTCAGCTCAGGTCATGATCTCATGGTTTGTGAGTTTCAGCCTCGCATGGGGCTCTCTGCCATAAGTGGAGAGCCTGCTTTGGATTCTCTGTCCCTCTCTCTGCCTCTCCACTGCTCATGCACTCTCTCTTTCTCTGTCAAAAATAATTAAACATTAAAAAAAAGCTATAATAGGATGATGTAGCAGCTTTCAATTCACATATGAATTTTAGAGCACCATCATAGAGATTTCTTATAAAAATAAAATATTTGAGAGCTTCATCAGTTCCTTCCAGGGCATAATGTGTCCTACTCAAAGAATGCTTTTCTGTTGCACAAAGTCTGTAACTCCTTTTCAAAGTGCTCTTCTTCCATAAGCCTAAGTCTTACAGTTCTAACTTGTCAATGTCTGTGTCTATTTTGAGCAATTTTCTACCTTATTTTCACCTGTTTAGTAAAATCTTACAGTTTTTGCATGCTCCGCAATTCACTTTGGATTTTATTGCAGTGTTTTTTCGGCATTTCATTTTTTCTTATTTACACTAAAAGCCAAACTCCTCAAAATGTTGACAGGATTTCTGGAGTCACAATTATTAACTGGTATGAGAAATTTTATTAACAATTAATATTATAAAAGATTAGTTTATTATACAGTATTTTCATGACAAGATCATTTTTGTCATGTCACACACCCCATAAATATCAACTAAAATTATTAGAACAAGAACATCCTTTATATTGTAATACTTTTGTATTTACTGTAATACTTCTTATGTGTGTATATATACATACGTATATACATACATATACACTTATATGTTTATAAACTTTCTTTTTCTCTAGCATTAGTTAATAAATCTACTGCCCTATTTAACATATACATAACTATCCAGCGTGCTTCATTATTATGATTGTTTTTCTTTGCTTCTGAGATTTGGTGGTGTTCTGGATGGTTGGGTTTACTGGAATATTTCTAGGTAATTGAACATTTCTACATATCTATCTGAACATTTAATGTTCCTCTCTGGAATATTAAGGTTATCTTCACCATTATTAGCTGAAGGTTTTTCATTTTTTTATCATCTTAGCTGGTATATTAATTTTGAATTTATTCTTTCACAAAAATAACTTCTCTTAACAAATTCCACATTGCATTTTCCCACTAAACATTACCCATTTTCCTTTTCTGATATCCATTGTTTATCCATTTTATTTTAAAGAAATGATATACTTATTCTTTCATCTCCATTAACTACAAAAATACTTTAACAATAATATCTAGTAAAGAATATTGTGTATTTCAGATAGCTTGTGTCTTTATAATCTTAAATTTGTGAACAAATAGACCTTTACAGGTTTTATATTGAGAAGAAAAGTACATGACCTAGTTGTATTCTGTTACGTGACCATTTTTAAGTTTTTAAAGTAATTATGCCACAGTTAGTATAATTGATATATAGTAATTTTACCAAAATAATTGTACCTGCCTATATTGCCACAGCAATATAATATAATTAATTTTATCTTTCAAACTTTATCCCTTTGAATGGATTTCAGGATGGATATTTGCATAAAAGTGCATTGAAGAAAGGTTATTTTAATATTTAAATAAAACATTATATATATACATATATATTTATGTATATGCATGTTAAAGTTAGATGACAAACATAACTAATCAGGTATTAGAATTAACCTGATGAGTTTGTGGTAAATTATTAAATTTCACCTGTGTAAATTTAGGGTTGGTTAATAATTATTTTTTAATATGATATAGGAATTAAAATGTGTTGTTAGCTGATTACATCAAAATATTTTCAGACACTTCTGTTCATATTGCTGTATTTTAGAGAATACCAGTGAAAGAAGCAATCAGAAATTAACATCAGATATTCCATATTCTACTATGAGGTTATATCCAGTGTTAGGTCAAAATCAAATGTATCTCTCTGAGTCTAGTGGGGAGAGGATATTTTATACTTAGTGCTTAGTCCAGCTGTTTTACTATATAAAATGCTAATTACATGATTTTAAGGATAAAAATCTTTTTATAGTATTTCTAGGATAGAAATAATTTGGTCATCATTTTATTTCATTTTCTTGATTGAATAGATACATAGAATAAAATGCACTGCCATTCTGACAATGACATCCTGAGTCTCTGATTAAATACTTGTATTATAATCTTATAGTATTTTTAGCTTTTCAAATATAGGTCTAGTTCTGCTGTAGCCTTCAGATATTTTGCAGCAATATACTTCATTGGCTGTTAAGTAGCCCTAGATATGAGAACCCTGAGATTTTAACATTTAGCTTTACATTGTTTTACTTAAGATCCTAGCTATAAGTATTTAAAACTGCAATCACTAGATAAAACACAGCTCTAATAAAGGTAGTAATTGTTATCATAATGGAACTGACAAGGACCACCACCGTTCATCTTAGAATTCCAGTATTTCAGGTTATGTGATTGAGTTTAAAAGTATTAAAATAAAATTAAAAAAATTCTAAAATTAATCCTCCCTTTCTCTCTTCCTTCCTTCATAATTGTTTTTAGAAAACTTAGTGTTAAAAATTGTCATTATAGAATTGAATTTGAGTGTCATGTGGCTTAGAGAACTAATGAAATTATTTCCTATACATGGTATAACATTGTTGATTTCAAATATGTAATACTTTCATTTATATATTCCAAAAACAGATTTTTAAATTCGGATTTTTAATCTGATCAAAACATTTTCCTTTAAATATTTTATAGTAATGAATTTTTATGCTAACTCATAAAAACAAATTTAGTTGATATAACATGTCAACATCATTTATCATATCGCGTTATATCCCAAATATACATAACTTTGACTTTCTATTGAAAAACACATTCTGAAGTTAAGCTTGAGACACAAGGGAAGTTCTCCCTATTTCACAGTTCAACCTATTACAAATAGTGATTTACTCTTCTGCATTATGTCAGAGAAACAAATACTTCTAGCAACAAGAAATACATAGAAGGGAAGGAGGCGTTTGCACATACTGGAACTTTTTCAGGTGGTTGAATATTATCAACTATGTTGTGATAAGAGCAGATAAAGTGGCTTATGAGTAAGAAAACTTTCCCTTTGTTTTTAGAGTGTGCAAATTAAAAACACATATAGTTAGATACTATTCCTACATGTTTTTAAGACCCTGAATCCTGTGAATCCAAGTCTTCAACATCATTTCATATCCAAACTTCCTTCTGTCTTTAGCTCTCACCACATATGACTTTGAATGAGAAAGTTTGTCTTGAGGTAGACCTTTATCCAAACCTCAAGGAACCATATTGAGGAGGGGACATGAAACTACTCTTTAATCAGCAGGTATGGAAGTCGTGGTGGAAAAAAAAGAGAAATTACTAAGGACTTGTAGAGTACTGAACTTAAAAAGAATAGGTCATTAAAGACATACTGAACAATCTTTTACATAACTGTGCATATCTTTTTGTATTACTTTGTCACTGTGCTTGCTTGAACACATGCTATTACATCTGTTTTGCTACTGAGGAAACTAAGACTTGACAAGATAACAGTGGTGGAGGAAGGGATGGATGAATAGGCAAACCACAGAGGATTTTTAGGGCAGTGAAAACACATTGTGTGACACCATAATGATGGATATGCATCATTATGCATGTGTCCAATTTCACAGAATTATAGAGAATGCTAAGAATTTAGGGAAAAAATGTGATTTGAATGTCTTAAACCTAAGACCATATCTTTAATAATTCTGTAACATCCTAGCCCACAATTTAGGATATCCTAACAGTCTTATTGATGGTTATTAATTGATTTTTTCTATATATCTCTAATTTTTTATTTTTATTTTTTTAATGTTTTAATATTTCTGAGAGAGAGAGAGAGAGAGAAACAGCGTGAACAGGGGAGGGTCAGAGAGAGGGGAGACACAGAATCTGAAGCAGGCTCCAGGCTCTCAGCTAGCCATCAGCATAGAGCCTGACATGGGGCTCGAAACCATGAACTGTGTGATCATAACCTGAGCTGAAGTCTGACTAACCAACTGAGCCACCCAGCCGCCCCACTATGTTTCCAATTTTTAATGCTTTAGAAGAAAATATCTTTAAACATGTTTGTAATTCAAATTGCACTAAGCAATTCTCTTTCATAGGCAGAACTGAGGAAAAAGAGAAAGAGGAAGAGTAATAGCTGTTAGTGAAAAAGAGAGGTGATAAGATAGAAGTCAAGGAAGTGAAACTTTTATATCTTTGGTGATTAGCAAATCATGTGTTTAATCACTTTAATGACCTTAAGGTTTTCCATAAGAGAAAGTTTATACCCAGGAGAGTACAGGTTATGGTGGAAAACACACAGCATGCAGCCTGCCAATTTTTTCTCCATTGCCCATGTCACACATTATATTTTATTAGAGCACTTTTTCCCGCTGAGCTTGGATAGACCTCACAACTGTTCTCAGTATTTCACTCCAACTCCCACTGTTTAAGTTGGGCTTGAGCTGAAACCTGTTTCCTACATGGAGCGCAGTGTAATCTAATCATTACTGGAATGTGTAAAACTTAGGTGAATATAAAAAGTTAGAGATACTTGTATTCTGCTGGATGCCTGTATTCTGAAATTCGCTGGAGTAAAAAAATAGGTAGACTATATGCAAATAGTTTTATCAGCATGGTGTTAGAAGTGAAGAAGGATATAGTGAAAAGAGTGTGGCTTATATACTAATCTACTGCAGAAGCTAAAGCTAAGGGTTTATAATAGTTTGGAATAATTAACCAGGTAGCAATGATGCAGAGTGAAAAGCAGAATGTTTCCTGGGAAGATAGATATTAGAATCCCCAAGGTGAGGTAAAGGGATGGAATAGCAATTGAATGAAAAAACTAGTGTACTACTTTGGCATTTCCATGATGAAGACAAGTCTTGTGTTAGACTCTCTTTCTGCTTCTTGCTGTATTGTTTTTTGAGTATTTTTTTCTTCATTATGTAGAAGTAGCCAGGATATATTAGGAAAAATGAGCTAGAGGAAATGGTTCCTTATTGAACCATCTTATGCAGACAGCCATACCTACATATCTGCTGCTTGTAATGATTTGTGAAATCCATAGACTGTAATAGGATAAAATGTTTTAGGAACCCACACTCTAGATCTGCTCTTTGAAGTAGCTGTATGTGGCTTGTATTAATATGAATTCAAGTATTAAGAACTGAATGTGAAATTAGTTTTTGGCATTTTCTTTGCCAAGACAGTCTAAGTAAAGAATCTAAAATTCTCATGCCATAAAAAATGATTTGTCTTCCAAAGAAGGGGACAAATAGTTCTCAAAAGCCTATGTTAATAAAATATGAAATAAAAAGGGATTTGGTAAACGACATGAAGAAAAAAGCAAATTCCAAAGAGTTGCTAAGAGGAGGATTACAAACTAACCGAATTTATTAAAGTGTTTTTCCTGTTTGATTTCAAGAATCTGAAGACTGAAGGACTGCAGCCCACTATTCCAAATATGGTAGACAAATTGTGATGATGAATCTTTTGGCCTGCAGAAAGTATTTCTCTGGATAAATAATGAGGTCATATCATACTCTGTGTCTCCTCTCTTTTCTTCCTCTTTCTTTTTTCCACCTCTTTTTCCTCCTCCTTCCTTCTTCTCCTTCTTCTTTCTTCTTTGATAACCAAAAATGTAGAAATCTAGAGGCTATAAATCACACCTAGCCTAGGCCCTCATTTACTTGTACATATAAATTTCCCAGCTATCCTTTTCTCTCCTTTACTGAGAGTTACCAGAATGCCTCCTTGCTAAGTTAGAACATTAGAATTGGAAAACCAGACTCTCTGAAATATGAGAATGTCTTTAACCCATTAATCTAAATATTTTATCACATTGGTTGAAGAACCATTGGAAGACTTCCAGTAAAGTAGAGATAAAGCTCTAGAGTCGTGTTTCAGCATAGATTATTATCTTAGCTGGTTCCATTCCTGGTGCTTTGCAAATCACATGGTCACATTACAGTGCCCAGTTTTTGTTCATATATAAAGTTATTTGAAATTCAATAGGCTGAAAACATTTGAAATCAAACTGATGTTTAGATATATCTGTACTATTTTCCAATGTGAAGAGTGTTTTATACACAATGGTCTCATTTTGTTTACTCAACCAGTATAGCTATGTGGTAGTATAGATGTTAAAAATATTTTTGTCTATTGATGATTTGAGTTACATAGCTTCCCTCCTCCTGCCCCTGTGCAGGTAATTTTTTTATTCACTTCATAATGAGAAAATAAAGGAAATCATAATCATACGTATTCACAGAAATGAATCACTGACATTCTCAAGTCTATTTTTTTCTATGTTAGCTTTTCCATAGTGTTGTAAAGTCTGAAAGCTATGAATAAGTAACCAGTGTATTCAAAATATATGTATAGAAAGATACATACACACCATTTATAATTAGTTCATAATCCTGAACTTTAAAACTTGAACATAAGCAGAATTGTGTAACTGAGACAGCATTAGTTTATTCACTGAAAAAAATCCAACTTGAGTCACCATGGGGATACCCATGATTGATGTGCCAGTTTGGCTGCATTTCACTCTCACACATTTTGAAGGAATAAAAACACTATATTTTCAAAACCAAATTTTCAAAAGGCACTAAGGATGACTGTGCAGAGCGTTCTGTTCTCAGTAGTACTGTGCTTGTATAGCAGTGTATGAAATCCACTTTTATGTCTGCAATTTTGGAGAACTAAGAACCATATGGTATCTTGGTTTTATACTTCCTGAATCAGCTTAATTGCATCTGCATGCTAATTAGGCTTGAATAAATATGTTTGAATGCTTTTTAGTTGTTAATATTTTGTTATAAAGCTTTTAGTCCAGTTTCACTAAAAGCATTTTTAACTGTACTTGGTTTGTAAATGGATTATCAACTTTATATTAATATACATAATTTGCTATAATATTTATTTTTATGTCAGTAAGACCACTGTGTTATGTGTCTGTTTTTCTGAATGGTTATTAATATCAAAAGGATATTAAAAAGTAGTCAATACTTCTATAAACTAGGTTAAATTATATACATGCATTGTATATACATTTTATTGTTGCTAATAGTTAATTTCTTTTTTTAATTTTATTTAAAATTTTTTTCTTAAATAGTTTATTGTCAAGTTGGTTTCCATATAACACCCAGTGCTCATCCCAACAAGTGCCCTCCTCCATGCCCATCACGCCCCTCCCCCCACCCCCATCAGCCCTCAGTTTGTTCTCAGCATTCAAGAGTCTCTCATGGTTGGCCTCCCTCCCTTTCCCCAACTGTTTTTCTCCTTCTTTTACCCCATGGTCATCTGTTAAGTTCCTCCTAATCCACCTACACATGCAGACATATGGTATCTGTCCTTCTCTGCCTGACTTATTTCGCTCAGCATAACACCCTCAAGGTCCATCCATGTTGCTACACATGGCCAGATTTCATTCTTTCTCATTGCCATGTAGTATTCCATTGTATAGATGAACCACATATTCTTGATCCATTCGTCAGTTGATGGACACATGGGCTCCTTCCATGTTTTAGCTATTGTTGAGAGTGCTGATATGAACATTGGGATACATGTGCTCCTATGCATCAGCACTCCTGTATCCCTCGGGTAAATTCCTAGCAGTGTTATTGCTGGGTCATAGGGGAGTTCTATTGTTAACTTTTTGAGAAACTTCCACACTGTTTTCCACAAGGGCTAATTTCTTTAATGCAGTTTAGAATATTAATGAACTTTGTTGGCATTGGTGTTTTTAAAGCATTTAATTGGTTATGTAAATATAAGTACAGATATAGAACTGAAATTGAGATTTATACATATTGGAATATTTAATGTTCTAAATGTTCACCTCAACTTATCCTGATAACTGTATCAGCAGAACTCAGTTACAAATCCCTAAAAATTGTTGTTCAACAAACCTATATCTAACCTATTTACTGTGATCCTCTCTTTGTGAGTAGCTCCCTTTATGAGCTCTTGAAGGGGAATATGTAAGTTCTTGGAGAAGAATATGTAAAGGAGTTGTATAGTTCATAAAAGAGACCTCTTGGGTCACAGTGTCTCACAAAATTCAGATTAAAATCTGTTACTCTATTCAGTTCACTTGTATATCCTTTTGATGCTGATAAGAGTTGTCTGTCTAGGAAAAAAAAAAAAAAAAAAAAAAAAACAAGAAGAGGTAGGTGAGTTCTAAGTCATCAAAGTTACATCAAAGCATTTGGTATAAGGAAGTAAAATGATTGTCATGAAGCATTACCATAGGGTTAGTTTCTCCTGTTTTGAAGATAAATGCCTTTGCGTTCTTTACCTGGGTATTTATTTCCCATATATTTCTTCCTGGCAATCTACTACATAACAGTGAGAGATCATTATCTAGGGATAACATGTTACCCTACTAGCATGTTTTAGGTAAGCTTTTTAGTGAATTATCTTTGTCAGAGAAACCCTAATACTTCATGGAATTTTGTGGTTTAAAAGTATCCCATCATTGGTGTGACTTTAAGTTGGACTCTCTAGCATTGTTTCTGAATGATTATGTTATGACTGAATACTCTCTAATAAATAGAATTTATGATTTTAGGTTATATCTATTTTACTCTTACTTTGTTCTTTTATATTTTGTAATTTCATTGTTTGGAAAAGGAAATGAGGCAGACTTCATGAATTCAGTTAAGTTGATAATTAAATTACAATTAAGCGAAGAATGATTAGTTTGGTTCATTAAAAATAATTTATAGAATTTTTTGGTAATTTGTGTCACACAAATTCTTTGATAGGTGCTTTCTTTATAAACATTTTTTTCCAGTGATGAAGGTTTACATAAATAAAGAAAAGTCATTAGCTTAAAATTAAAAAACTTATTATTTCTCAGGCTGGCTGAAATTTTGAAGCTTAAATTAATTTAAATTCAGTGAGTGTTTATAAATATGTATTTCTTGGTTCTTGGACAGGGCTGTGTTGCCTTAGAGAAAAATTTATACTCCTAACATTCAAGGATATTTGTACTCTAGTCCCAAATCTTTTTCTTTTTCTGATGTCACCCCTTTGCAACTTACATCTAGCCATACTAGTAAACTAGTACAGTACGTAATTCCTAGATTCTGCATGCACACACAGGGTCCTTTGTTGATCAGTTTCTTTATCTAGTGGTTATCAAAGTGTAGTCTAGGACTAGCAGCATTAGCAACATCTGGGGGTTTGTTGGAAATGCTAAATTTACTATATTAGAGCTGTTATTTCAGAAACTGTGGGAATGAGATTCAATGATCTGTTAACAAGCTCTCCAAGTGATTCTCATGAATACTAAAATTTGGAACTAACACTTAAAAACATAGGTGAATTAGAGTTAAAGATAAAAATGAGCCGTCAAATATTTGAAGAAATGGTGAATTTTCACCTTCTTTTAGGAGAGACAAAACTTTTCAAAGCATAAAACAATGAAAAATAATAAACAATATGAATGTTTTAGATTATATAAAAGCAAAACCAAATGTTAAATTAACAAAAATGAAATAGGAAAATATTTAAAATAAATATGACAAAGAGCTGTATCTTTCATATATAAAGGGAGCTAACCAATAAAGAAGAAAAGAAAACTCAAGAAAAATAGAAAAAGAATGTTAAAAGACAGTTTCCTTTTTTGTATGGTTCTTTACCATTTTTTTCAAATTAGTTCTATTTTATAACAAAGCATAAAATTTTAATTAGTTAAAAATGTGAAATAAATTTTTCATCTAGATTCTTAGTTTTCTTAGTTTACCACCCATGTGAAAAGGGAATACTTTTTTTTTTTTACAAAGTATTTGCTATTACAGGCAGCTTTTATTTTTTATTTTTTAAAAAAAAATTTTATAGTTTATTTTTGAGACAGAGACAGAGCATGAGTGGGGGAGGAGCAGAGAGAGAGAGAGAGGAAGACACATAATCTGAAACAGGCTCCAGGCTCTGAGCTGTTAGCACAGAGCCTGATGTGGGGCTTGAACCCATCAACTATGAGCTCTGACCTGAGCCAAAGTCAGACACTTAACCAACTGAGCCACCCAGGCGCCCCTACAGGCAGCTTTTAAATTTTCTAAGGTTCATGTTTGGAAATAGGAAAAATAAAGAAGTTACTGGAACCAAAAGAAAATTTGCATTTTTTTTATAGTAGAGTAAAAAGAATGCTCTCTTGTGAGTTAGAAATCACACCTCTAGTTCTTGTTTTGCTGTTAATCATCTCGTGATAGCCTTCGGGTTCTTCCTTGCTTAGCTTAGATCAGTGGTGTTCAATCTCTAACATTCAACAGTGTATCAAAATCATCCAAGGGTCTTACTAATAGGGAGAGTGCTAGGTGAGACCCCCGCAGGATCTGACTGAACATTTCTGGGGCTGTGGCTCAACAATATAAATTTCTGATTGTTTCCCAGGTAATGCTGGGCTGGGACGTTTCTCGGCTGGGAGCTATACCTTGATAACCACTGGCTTCAGTGATCATCAGTCAGGTGCTTTGTGGCTCTTGTATGCTATGCCCTAATGACAGTACATAATGGGGGAGGAGAGGGAGGAAGGGGGAAAGAGAGGGAGAGGGAGAGAGAGAGAGAAAGAGAGAGAGAGGGCACGTGCACCCTCAGTGTCCTACCTAAAACAGAATAGAATTTTCAATGGATGTTTATGGAATAAATGAGCTTAATTTCTTAATATTCAAAACATTATGAAAACTGTTTAGTCTCAAATCTTCATGTTTTAGTTTTCTCCTTTATTAATAGTTTCCTTTTCTAGTCTGCATTGTTTATTTTTCTTCTCAGAACTATAATTGCATTTATAGTCAGTACCACAGTATCATTCACATTTAGCTTCAGTTTCCTTTTATATTTTAATTAATTAGATTATAAACCTCTTAAGGGCAGGAGGGAGCGAGTGTGTATTTATTTTGAATTTTTCTTTTTGCCTAATATCTAATGCCTAATCTCCCACTTTGTAGGAGATTTAATAAGGTATGCCAAATCACTTACCTGTATATAAAGTTACATTCTTTGGAAGTATCCTATTTCTATGTCCATATTCTTTACCTTGTTGCCTGTTTTCTTGAATTGATTTCTCCAAGTGCTACAGAGAGGTGATCTTACTCTGTCTACATGGCCTTGAGTGAATTAATCCTTGCATAATGGGAGAGAGACATCTTGAGGACAAATAAACATAGTGTGATTAGACATTTTTGCCTTTGGTGACTGCAGCCACAGTGTGTTACTCTGGCAATTTAGTAACTGGTACCCTAGTGGCCTGAAAGAGTTTGTAGACTTTGAACAGCTTCATTTATTATAAAGAAGAGATTTACACATAGGACTTTGTTCCAGCTACACTGATAAGAGATGCACTACTGCTATTGGGCTAGAATCCAAAACATCACTTAGGGTTCTTTCATTAATAAAAACTCTCAACGCTGGGCCAGCTAACAACAGAGACATTTAATGTCATCAAATTATTATTTAGGTGAAATGGATTAGTTATTCTTATAATAGTATAGTGTAAGATTGCTATTTTTAGTAGAAATGATTGAAATTGCGTATGTTTTGCCCTAAGTAATTTATGGTAAATCCCTATAAGAAATATCATCCAATTGTTAAATTTTGTGAAGAGCTGATTATATGAGATATTGCTTGAAAGATACATTGTATGTTTACTTTATCTCAATGGCATAAAAATACTGGAAAAAGTACACACTCCTCATTGCTTTGAATGATTTACTGTGTTGACTGAGACTCATGAGAGTTAAGTACCACAGAATTATGGAAAACAAGGATGCAGTTCTCATATGCACATGTTTCAGTTAACATTCTGCCACATGAAATGAACATTCCCTGCATATAAAAATAATCAGAGTACCTGGGGTGTCTGGGTGGCTCAATTGGTGAGGTGTCTGACTCTTGATTTTGGCTCAGGTCATGATATCAGGGTTTGAGATTGAGCCCCCTGTTCAAGGCCCCTGTTCGAACTCCTGTGTTCAAGCCCTGCATATTGACAACATGGAGCCTGCTTGGGGATTCTCTCTTTCCCTCTCTCTCCGCCCTTCCCCAGGCCACATTCTTGAATTCCCCCCACCCCCCTCTCAAAATAAACAGACTTTAAATAAAAACAATAGAGTACCATGGGATGGGATGGTTTTTATCTTTTATATTTTACTGTTTTTCATATTTCCCAGATTTTCTAACTTTGGAATCAGAAATGAACTTATTTATAAGCTTTGTGTTATGAATGCTTTACATTCAATATGAAAAAGATTTATTATTTATGTTGAATATTCAGTTATAATTTGATACTTCTCATGTCTCTTTTTCATTTATTCCTTATCGCCTTTACCATTTTGATGGTCATTTTGAAGAGCATTTCTTTTTCCAGTTAAAACGAATGACAACCCAACAATGATATTAAAACAAAGCAAAACAAAACAAAAAATACCACCTAGGCATTTTTTTTCCCTTTTCTTCTCTCACCTCTGACATCCTATCCATAAGCAGGTCTTTTTTGTGCTGCCCACATCCCAAGATAACCAAGTCTCTTACCTTGTTTGTCTGTCCAATGACTATCCAAACCAGATCATCATCTCTTCTTTGGACTATTGTAGTAATCTCCTAACTGACTGGCTACTCCTACAGTCTCTCCTTTACAAAGAAGATATCTATTTTAACCTAGCTCATCATTGGCTTTTTCTAGTATTTGGAATAAAATCTAAGCATATTACCATAGCCTGTGAAGCCCTACAGGATAGGGTCCTCCACCTTCCAGACCCACCTCATCTCACACACTCATTCTCTAAACTCACAGTGTTATATAGTTAGATCAAACTGATGCCAGCTCCAGGGATTTGTACCAGATGTCAGAAATGCTCATTCCACTGATCTTCATTTAGCTCAAATATCCCTACCTGCATATTTTTCCCCTTCACTTATCTCATTACTGTGATTATTTTTTTTACATGGCATATACACTGTCCAATAGTATCTTTCAGGTACATTTGAGTTGTTGTTTTTATTTTATCTCCCTGGCCGGAATAGATACTCCACCAGAAAAGGAACCTAGTGTCTCTTACTCTCTTTTGCATTCTCTGTAGTTAGGAGAAGTTACTCTGTATCTTCTGTATTTGAATTATTTGAATGAGAGAACCCACTGAGTATTTTGTGTATGCTAGAGTGGTGGTATTCAGACCCAAGGCCTCAAGGACTGATCCTGGCCTATGTAGGCATGGATTTTTTAAAGAGAATCAATTTCTGTATCCTTTTCCATACTTTTCCTTGTTTGGGAAGCTTCTAAGGTTTGCCAGTTCATCTTTCTCCCTTTGACTTTTATGATCTCTCACTTTACAAAAAAGGGGCAAACTTAAACTTATCACCTCTTCTGAATCTTTCTAGGATTAATTGTCTAGTCTCTAAAAGATCTTGATCAAAAAGATTTTATTACTCAGAAATTCCTGTGAGTACTTCTTAAAGAAATATTGGAGGGGATAGTACCTTATTTCACAGAAGCAATATTCCAAGTCATTTCTCTGTTCCTTCCTCCCCCTTCCCTTTTCCTTTTCCTATTAGATTCCGAATATGACTAAGTGAGAATGTTGACTTGGAGGTATTAACAGGTTTATTTGGTGATTTAAACCTTTCCATCTGAAGAAGAATCTTCATTGGCTGTTTGCTTTGACAAAAAAACGAGGATTGTTTTTTCCAATTAGATTATAATGACATATGTTTACGTATCTTTGCCTTAAGCAAAATATGCTGCTTGACAACATTAATGATAATCTATTTAAAACACATATAAAGTATACAACAGGCCAGAAAAATACATCCTTTGCCATATTTAAACTAATGAAAAAACCATTTGTAGGTAACTTTTATAGTGTGCTAGTGATTATATAGCTTGTCAGTTATTATAACAAAACAAATTTGAAATTATTGAACCAAGCAATGTGAACAACATAAAATTATCTGAAGTATCAGCTAAAATATACTCAAATAGAAGAAAACTAAAAAAAAGAGTTCATCTTTCACGTAGAAAGTTCAGGTTTGTTACCTCTGTTGTCATTTCCAGGCTACAGCTCAGGTCTTTACCTTAAGGGTTTGTGGAAAATACCCACACTATCCAAATTTACATAATCTTAACTTAAAGCTCACATAATCCCAAATAAGCTTTATTAAGAGAAAATTCTTCAAAAGTTGCTGCTTTAATAGTTGTTAACATTTGAGACATCAAATTCTTGAGATAGATCCCTATTTCAAATTCTTAAAATAGAAAAGTTGGACATACTTTACATGATTTTGCTATAATAAAAATAGCTAACACTTTCTCTTTGTTGGACACAGGTCTAAGCACTTAACGCATGATAGCTCACTTACTCCTCATAATAGTTATAATGGTACTATTGTTCTTTCCATTTCACACATAGTGAAAGCGAGGCTAAGAGGGAGATTAAGCAGTTTGTCTAGTGTTAATGAGTGCACAACCTAGAATCCAAACCTAATAAATGTGGATCCAGAAATTTAACCCTTAGATTACACAGGACAAAACTAGAATGAGATATTAAGGTGTCTAGAGGAAAGCTAAAAAAATATTCTGAGATGATTATGACCCTCATTCTGTAATTATATCATTGAAATGTTTATATAAAGTCTATATTATAAAATATATACATGGTGTTTCAGTCTATTATGTTGTTTCTCCACAGACAAAGCAAGCAGGACTCCCTGTATGTTCTCCTGGTTTTTGATAACCTTCTTTTTGTTGGATATTTTGTCTTCATTCTTTTGAAGCTTGCATTCATGCTTCTTTCTTTTAAGATTTTTGTTATGAATCACAAAATGTTCTTAGATCTTGCTTATGTCCTTATTTAATATTCAGTCCTGTACGTGCAGCTGTTAGACTAGTTAAGTCTGTAGGGTGAAACAGCTATTTCTTTCTCTCTCTTTCTCAATATTGAACTCAATACTCTGCACATTCTTTGCTAGTTGTATGCATTTTTTTTCTGCAGAATTAACATTCCCTGTGATTTGTAATTAAGGCATCAATTAAAAGTCCTCTGATTACTTTCTAATGGATCTGTCATTGGAATACTAATTTGGGATACTAAGCCATTCCTAATCACACATTCTTAGGGCAGCAACAGCCTTAAGAGTATTATTATTTAATATCATATAATATTATTATCCCTGTATCTATTTTGTGCATTCAGCAGAGTGCTGTAATTTTAAAATTTATCTTTAGCGTCAGAAATACCTGGATTCAAAGTCTATCTCTACCTCTCAAATCAAATATTGATTTGATGAGAAGAATTATAGTTATCTAATAACTATATTTAGGAAGATTAAAATGAGATGGCTTATGTACTCATTAAATATGAGGGCACCAGGGAATTTGTGACTTTTTTAAAAAAGCCACAAAAAAGGGAAAAAACAAGAAAACTAATTATGTTAATGTAGCTTCTTGAAAATAGATTTTATTTTAATATACAGAAATTGGAACAATATTTTATTACATAGGTATATCAGATGTGTACAGAACAAGAGTCTTTTTGTTTGTTTGAAATAAGGACATGTTTCTGACAATGACAGTCTCTGCTTTTGTTTGATTAGATTAGAATTAATTCTGTTACAGGAACTCTGAGCTCTATAAATGTTAGTTTAGCTACCTATCTGTACGTCTTTGGATGAGATACTTAGCCAACTGGATTTTTATTTCTTTTTCCACAAAAAGAAGTTCACCTTCCAGATGAATACCAAGGTAGAACTCCTTTAATGTTCTAAGGTGCAAAATCTCCATCTAGTGGTAACTCAAGTCAGGCACATTACTCTTGCTACCAAATACAGCTAACACAGCCTATTTGGCAGAAACATAGGTCCTTCTCTCCTGAGCTCACTCTTATGACTTATTCTGTCAAATTAACAGTATATGAATCTGTATAAACTCAAGAGCAGTCAGTCATTCCATATAATGGTCTTTGATGCAGGACCATAGTTGCATTGGAAGTTAACTTAATGAATTTATTAACAAAGCTTAAAGTGTGTGTATGTTTTTAACGAAGAAAGGAATGAGCTGAATTTACTGTGTTCCCTTTATTGTAATGTATGTTATACAGTTTCTCTTAAAAATAAATGAAATTTAAGTAAAAGAACAACATTTTTAATCAAATATACTTTAATATATTTGGTAAATTATACTTTTAGTTATATTTTTTGGATTTAGAATAAATATATTAATTGGTGGTTTATTTGTATTTTCTACCAATTTAAAATGTGTCTGCATATAATCTGAAATAATTTCAACTTGATACCTTCTCAGAGAAATGTGTTATTAAAATATGTTAAATATTAGCCATGTCTTCCTAGATTCTAAAAACTGTATCCACCTCAATTCATGTATTACAAATTACAATTTTAAATAAGAAAAAAGTAAGAAAATGTGTATATGATTTGGTCAATTTCAGTAATTTATGTAACCAAATGCACTATATGGAGAAGAAAGAAAGTTGTTACCAAATTTCTAATTTTATCATGAAACTGATAGATTGCATTCCCAGATGTAGTCTTGTTCTCTTTTTGTAAAACATACTGCATCTATGTTTGTGGCAATACGCTATAGAACTTTATTTTCACTTAATAATCTATGAAGTAATACTGAATTTCATTGATTATTTGAACTGAAAAAAAATTCAGAATCTCATTTTATTGTCAGATGTGAATGTGTGTATGTGTGTTCACGTGAGTATGAATCCTAAATTTCACAGATGGTGTGCATGCATTTTAATAAATTAGAGAGACTGACAAAAATCATCTATTTAGTTCTCTGATTTTATGAATGGAGAAACAGAGTCCAAGAGAAATGGTATCCACAGATATATTGTGAAACACTGTCATTGACAAATGTGATCATTGCATGTTAAATTCAAAGACAACACCTAAAAAAGCAACAAAAAAACCAAATCCAAGATTCTTTTAAAATGATTCTAACAGAATATGTACACCATACCAACGCATAACTGAATGGAAATGAGTACATTCTGTAACATGCTGCCTTTCGCATCATAAGGATACAGCTACAACAGTATTTATAAGAAAAGAAAGGCAGTAAGGATTTGCAGATGTACTAGTTTCTGTTTTTCCCTTTCATCAGACCAATGCCGACTTTCAGTTATATTGATCTAAGTTTATATTTATATTGATCCAGTTTATGTTGGAACTGGAGCATACCTGGAAAATGTGAATTCCAATTTACTGCCTATGCTGATTTGTATTGTCAGGTGTCTGTGTTACCGATAATATACACACAGACACAGGTATAACAGATTTAAGTGTCTAGCGTAGCTATCTTTAAATTTAATCTACTAATATGTGTTCTAATTTGTATTTAAAAAATTCTTTCCGTCTGGTTTTGTGTCATCTTATTTGACATATGATAGTATTTTTCTTATTTGTATTTGTGTCTGTGACCAAGCACTGTTCTATGCACTATCATAAATAAAATTTAAAAATGAAGGGATATTTACAACGTATATAGGAACTAGAGATGCTACTGTATTTGTTTATATACTATCTTTATATGCTTTATCTTTTTTATATTAATATATATCTTACAAGGCAGTGCATATGTTCTGCTCTTTAGGAAACAGAAGAAACTGTTGGAAAATAAATAGTACACTTTAATTGGTGTATTTGAATCTGAGCTCTCTTTAAAATACCAGCTCTAGGGGCAGCTGGGTGGCTCATTTGGTTAAGTATCTGACTTTGGCTCAGGTCATGATCTCATGGTTTTTGAGTTCGAGCCCCTGCATCGGGCTCTGTGCTGACAGCTCAGAACCTGGAGCCTGCTTCACATTCTGTGTCTGCCTCTCCCCTACTCTCATTCTGTCTTTCCCTTAAAAATAAGTAAACATTTAAAAAATAATAAAAAAAAATACGAGTTCTATAAATAAGTGAATAATCAAAAAAACCTCTTATTTTTACTATTCTGACTTCCAAGATAAGAATGGAGTCTTCCTTTAATTCAAAACTTTATATTTTTATAAGGTGCGATTTGTTTAAAAAAAAAACATAATTTGCAAATGTATTTAGAAACTTTCATTTTTCATTTACACAAAGGACTTGATAATTAATTGCCCAATAAATCTTAAATTGGTTTTGAAAATTTTAAGACTTCATTGTTAAAATGGAAGGTCTTCTGCACCCTCTGCTGATATGCAAGCACAACTGCAGGTTATTTATTATAAAGTTGCTGTTTTATGTTTTTAGTAAAGAAAATAAAGTATATGACAAATCCAGCCATTTTACTTTTATTTATTTTTTGAAGTTTAAATGTTTTTTAAGTTTTAATGCTTATTCACCTCTGAGAGAGAGAGACAGCACAAGCATGGGAGGGACATTGACAGTGGGAGACAGAATCTGAAGCAAGCTTCAGGCTCTTGGCTGTCATCACAAAGCGCAATGTGGGGCTCGAACCCACAAAATGAAATCATGACCTGAGCCAAAGTCAGATGCCCAAGCAACTGAGCCACTCAGGTGCCCCAAATCCAGTCATTTTAATATTTAGTAAACAAATAAAACATTTTAAATATCTAAGAGAAGCATGCATTTTGAATCTGAACAAATATAAACAGACCTCTCTGGTTAGTTTACTAGCCTTGAAAAAAAATAGTATAATGGCCTCAATTTATTATTAGTGAAAAAAAGCCATAATGCCATATGCTTCCAAATCATCATATAACTCAAATGTATTAGCCAACTATATAAAGTAATATGTGGTGGCTTAATGTTTGCATTATGGAAATACCAAAACATTTAACATATCGTGAAAAACCTGGAATGATTCATTCGGTTCTGACTTCTCACTGACAATATTTAGATGGATTGTCATATGGTAAAGAAATCATGAAAGTTATTTTAAGAAGAAAGAATAACTCTCAGTAACTAAATAGAATTTTAGCTGATAGAAAAGTGAATATCAATTTGTAAACAGATACAATCCTAACTGTATGAAATATGAATTTCAGTATTAACAGTGTAGGTTCAGGTAAATACAAAGCCTTTGTCCCAGTGCAAGGATTTTAGCACTACCATAGGCTTTACTTATTTAAATAGTGTTAAAATATAATATGATTGAAGAGATTATTAAAATACTCAGAATTGGTATTTGTATTTTGTCATATTGGGTCAAATTATTATTGTTTTCAAATTATTTTTAGAAAAAACATTTTCCAAGATGTTCATTCTTCTTCTTCCAGAGGCAACTACTATTCTTAATTTCTGTGTGCCTTCTAAGTTACTTTTAGCATGTTTTTATGCCTATATTCTTCAAAATTATATAATATTTTGATAAGCTATGTATTTTTATACTACCTTAATTTGAATTTCAAAGATTTACTTATAAAAATAACTCACTAATTCATATTGTTAAAACTTCATCATATTACATATAATACTAACGTCCTCATTGATGATAGCCCTGAATACAAAGGCCCTGTTCAAAGATAACACCTGTTCACACTTTGAAATAGGTCATTGCAGATCATTTCTAATACATATACATTTATGTAAATATATAGGATATTTATTACTTTAAATTTCCATGATAATTTTGTAATTTATAACTTTTAGCTAATTGATTTTATTACTTAAATGCCTTGGAAATTGTTTTTTATGTCAGTTTATATCTTTTACCTTACATGTTTAGCTCTTGTCATTATGCTGTACAATAGATAAGTAATATTTTTAAATAAACATTTTAAATAAATGTTTAACATATATATTATTTTAACTTTATTAATATAAACCAGGATTGAATATCCCTCTACATATCTCTTTGTGCAGATGTATGAGCAGTATTCTAGGGTAAATGCTGAGAAGTGAAATTACTTGATATTTTGATACATAATTTTCTAAAATAAACTTAAAAATTTAGACTTCTTTATAAGTGTCTGTAAGTACCACTTTACTCACCCAAACTTGATATTATTTAGTTTTAAAATGTTAGTTGTAGGAAATAATGTTTTGCAGTTTTTCTTGATTAATAAGTATTTGTTTTTTCTCTTATGAAATTCCTGTTTGTATTTCTTGCTGCCTTTATTCCTTTATTTTCTTTTTCTATTTCTATTTGTGTTATAGGAATTCTTTTTTTTTTCTTTTACTAATAGTTTTGAATATACTTCATGTATTCATTGGTGATTTGTATTTCTTCTGGGAGTTGCTTGTTCATGTTCTTATTTTTCCTTTTAGATTGTCTTTTTTAAATTGATTATAAGAATTCTTTAAATATTCCAGATAATTAATCCATTGCCTACTGTATGTTTCAAATATTTTTTTTTCCTCATTCCTCAAGGAAGTCTACAAATGGTTGACCAGCATGAGAACACAAAAGATCAGCTGCACCTCAAAGTATCAGTTAGCACGGCAGATCCCCTGGGATCAGTCTGAAGTTAGTTTCCATTGGCACCACATATTTGATTGACCTTTCCCTTTGTCCAGTTATACCTTTCTTTACCTTCTGAGAGTCTTTCTCACAAATTGCTTGAAAAAGAATCCCTTGCTCAGGGTCTCCTTCTAAGAAAACTTACTTAGAATGCTGTGAGGTATTTTTTTCCAAAATATTATTTTAAAACCAATGCAGATTTCTCCAATGTGAGATATGATAAACAATAATATAATTTGTCCTTATTAACAAATATGTTTACTTTTAGATATATGCTGTTTTCCATAAATTTGTGTATTTGTTGCATTGACATTGGCATTGGTCAACAAATTTATCAAATTCATCTTTTGGGAATCATGTTTGGGGCTAAGACACAGTCTTTGAATATTCATAATCCTGTCAGTTATTTGATTCTTGAAGGCTGAATTATTTTGTTGAAGATAAAAAACTAAGACTGAGTAATTGAATTCAATATTTACCTAATAAAAAATTGAACTAACCTTGTCAGGAAGGAGATCATCATGGTCAATAATAGTTTTGGTCAAAAGCAAGACATAATTGAATGAAATTATTTGCAAGAGACAAGTTAAAACATGTAATAATGTTTACATCACTGTTTATTCATATATATCAATACAAATTCTAAGTCCCATCAACATGTAGGTACTGCAGCTTTTAATAATCATTCTATCCTGTTTGGAAATGACAGTATTAATCTACAAATAAACATAATTAGAACTTTCAGGTGAAAGAGGTTTGGAAAGTTCTAAGTTGAATTAGAAAAAAAGTTTGCCTTAAAACAATACAAGCTTGGTTAATTATTCTTGATAAATAAGTTACAGTTATTAGACATTTATCATGTTAGACCCTATACTAGGTGCTTTTTTTTTTTTTTTTTGATGTTTACTTGATCTGATAAAAATTCTTCAAGACAGGTGCAACTGTTTATCCTCATGAAGAATCTTTAGACCCTAGGAGTTTAAGTAACTTTTTAAGCCACTCTGAAGTCACACAGCTCGTGTGTTGTGACAAATTCAAGTCTTGATATTCTTATGTCAGAGTCTGCATTTTTAACAGTTATACATTCATAGTGTGTAAATCCCAAAACATAAACTATAACATTTTAAAGATATAAGTATAATCTCATTTACCTAAGCCTGGTCACATGTCGATATGGCTTTTGACTTCTTTCACTATTAAATTCTTTCTAATCTCTGGCCAAAACCCATTATTTTTATGTTTCTTTTTACCCTCTATTGTCTTTTCTGGTAAGTAAAAAACTAAGATCCTATAGGCCTGGGTTTCAAATTACATGTCTTTATAAGTAATGTATCACCACCCTGGTCTTCCATCAGTTCAGGCAAAGGATTCATCTGCTTCCCTAAATCTTTCTAGAATAATAATGTATTCTCCTTTACTATTGTCATAGTTCCTGTTATCATGCTAATTTGGCATCCTTCTCTTTTTCCTAGGTATTATCTATACAGATCTTCTTCTTTTTTTTTTTTTTTAATTTTTTTTTAATGTTTTATTTATTTCTAGGAGAGAGAGAGAGAGACAGCGTGAGCAGGGGAGGGTCAGAGAGAGAGGGAGTCACAGACTGAAACAGGCTCCAGGCTCTGAGCTGGCAGTCAGCACAGAGCCCGACGCGGGGCTCGAACCCACGAACCGCGAGATCATGACCTAAGCGAAAGTCAGACGCTTAACCGACTAAGCCACCCAGGCGCCCCTATCTATACAGATCTTCTTAAAAATATTTATTTAAATCCAAGTTAGTTAACATACAGTGTAGTTACTGGTTTCAGGAGTAGAACCCAGGGATTCTTTGATTACATATAATCTAATCAAGGACCATCTATCTCTGTTTACATTACATCTGTAGGGTCAAATCATTGTTAGTAGTTACCTTCACCTAAAGTTTGATATTTCTGATATAAGCAATTGTTTGTTTGGATTATTTTCTTGTTTATTTGTTGAAAGAATTTCATGTACTCAGTGTGGCTAAATTATATGCAAATTTAATGATTTGCAAATTAAATATATATAATCGGTTATATGATTTCTGACTCTTTCTACCTTCAGCTGACAGTCTCATTCTCTTCCCTGTGATTGATCACTTACTTGGTCCTGATCATTCATTTTTTGAATTTATCTCATGTTGCCCTCACTGACCCTGTGGCTGAAGTGGCCCTTTTCATGTTGTGGTAGTGATTTATCTGTTAAAAATTCTTCTATTAGCTCCCCATTCATTTAAGGGAAAACAGTAAAACATTTTAGAAATTCATTTAAAGATAGCTTCTACCATAAAGTAAAAAGAAATGTTGAGGTGTAAATTGCATGGCTTTGTAATAGAAAGAGTCTGGACTGAAGGGCTTTCCAGCTGAGTTCTAACCACCTAACAGGTGTGAGCCTTATTTAAATCTGTGGGGAAAAAAATGACATGATGAGATAAGATTGTTTTAGAAACTTCTTCAAGCTATTATTATTATTATTTTTTAAAATATTTTATTTATTTCTTGGAGAGAGAGAGAGAGACAGCGTGAGCAGGGGAGGGTCAGAGAGAGAGGGAGTCACAGACTGAAACAGGCTCCAGGCTCTGAGCTGGCAGTCAGCACAGAGCCCGATGCGGGGCTCGAACCCACGAACCGCGAGATCATGACGCAAGTGAAAGTCGGACGCTTAACCGACTAAGCCACCCAGGCGCCCCTTTCAAGCTATTATTTTATTTAATTTTAGGAAACGTTGACCAATGCTCTTTGATATGCTTACCGATCATTTATTTTCTGCCATCCATCACTTTCTTAATGTTGAAAAATTCTTACTTAGAGAATATTTGATTTCTTTAATTTTCTTCCATTTCATCATTTATTGTAGATTTTCTTTGCAGCATGGTCATTTAGGCTGTATTAGGTTATTTTCTGAAATCTTTTTGGAGAAAGAATAGAGCTGGTACCAGATTTGCTTCATCAACATTTCTCACAAACATTTCAAATATTGATCATTCTTTTTAAATTACAATAATAATGTATACTTAGGGGAGGTTCAGCATAAGATTGGATTGGAATGCTGATCTCAATTTATAGATCGTTCTCCAAAATATTCTTAGGTGATTTTTATTTTTTTATTTTTATTATTATTATTTTTAAATTTTTTAAAATGTTTTATTTATTCCTAGGAGAGAGAGAGAGAGACAGCGTGAGCAGGGGAGGGCCAGAGAGAGAGGGAGTCACAGACTGAAACAGGCTCCAGGCTTTGAGCTGGCAGTTAGCACAGAGCCCGAGGCGGGGCTCGAACCCACGAACCGTGAGATCATGACCTAAGCGAAAGTCGGATGCTTAACCGACTAAGCCACCCAGGCGCCCCTCTTAGGTGATTTTTAAAATGGAGTGATTGGGGCAGATCTCAACAAGTAGCTCATTTTTATAATCACTTTATATGCTGTTCCATCATGCACCACTTGCATCGGAAAAGGAAGAAAATAGAAATTTACTCAGTACTAGGCAGAGTGCTGTTTCTTTCTGATATTGCCCCTTCTCATACTTAAAATAATTATTATCTGTGTTCTAGCTCATGCTTAGTACTAAATGACAGAGCTTGGATTTGAAACCAAATATATATATATATATATATATATATTTTTGCTTATTGCATGTGTGGGTAAGAGTGTTTTAGTTTTCTAAACTAAACATCACCAATTTGGGGAGAAAGACAAAGAATATTTAGGACTATCTAATATATGGGCCATCAGGTGACTCTTTATCTATAGCTTATAGTGAAAAAAATATGAGAGGTATGCAAATTCTAAGCATATACTTGAAAAATATTGGGAAATAAAGATGAAGGGAATTTTGATTTGTTTTATTTGCACAGACAGACATACCTATTTGTGTATATGGTAATCAGTTTCTAAGATGATTGCTATAAAACCCTGCATTGTCTTGTTATGCCTTTGGAATCATGGAAGAAAGTGTGTGTGTGTGTATACATACTTTTTTTTTTTTTAGTATTTATTATTTATTGAATGTATTTTACTTTTACTCTATTTTAAATAGGTGACATTAGCAATGCATATAGCCCCTTTAAATAGAATGTGTTTTTCTGAACCATGCCAAATAAGATTCACCTTTAGTGTCACTTAGACTAGCTCTACTGTGTGATGTTGCAGTCTATTAAGGGTAATGATAGTGTTTGCTAAAGTTGTAGAGATCACCGAATAAAATATATTCTGGGAACTTTTTGTTAAGTCCTGATGTTAAAGAGCAAAGAATACTGTTTCTTCAGTAGAGTTCAAACTGAGTCTCACATCACGTCCAGTAGAACATGTGTATGCATCTGTGTAGTGGTATTGTGTATAATAGTCTAATGTTTTGCTTATTTCTATAGCTTTAACAGTATAAATAGATGGCACTCTTCTTATATGACGAATCTTCCTTCCCAAATAAAATAATGTTGATCATAGTAAGGCCCGTGGAAGGTGGGCTGTTCTAGTTCAACCTGTATATTTTTTGGGATCTGTTATGACTTGAGGAGATATGACTTGTGAACCAAGAAATAAGAGGAGGATTGAACAAAGAGGAGAACCAAGAGGAGAATTGAGAAAATATGCTTATTTTATCTGATTTGAAAATTTAAAAATATGTGAAAATATATACAGGTTTTATTAAGAAAGGGTAATTGCTATACTAAAATTATAAAACTAATATTTACATGTTGCAGTGTAACATTTGTCCTTCGTTAATAGTTGTTGTAATGATGTATTGTTTTCTTCAACTTGTTCAGCATTGTGCTTCTGTAATATTTTTAGATGTTAGCAAATTTTAGATTACTGAATGATTTCATAGCTGGAAATGCTTTCAATTATGAATCTCTAAAAGTTATAATTTAATATAATTAACTTCAAAATTACAGCATTTGTTTATGATAGTGGGGCAGAAAATATGTTAATTAAGTTTGAAATATTAATGTATTTCAAACTCGATCCCACACCCCTGGATCATGATCTGAGCTGAAATCAAAAGTCAACCACTCAACTGATTGAGCCACTCGCATCCCCCAAATAAGTTATTTTTATTATTTATTTATTTTTAGTATAATTTATAGTCAAATTTGTTTCCATTCAGCACCCAGTGCTCATCCCAACAAGTGCTCTCCTCAATGAAGATATTTTTAATTTGTCAGACTTTAAGACCTAAAGTGTCTTTGTATTTTAAGCTTTCTTCTCCCAAAGACTTATAAGAATATGCAAATATTTTGGGAATATTTTTACATATAGTTTGATTTAAATTCAAATTTAGTGAATTCAGTTAGAAATCATCTAATGTAAATCTGTTAGATTATATATCATTTAGGACAAAAATATTAAATATTTTTGAATGTAGTATCTGAAAGAGAAAATATTTTTCATTTTACATACTTCTTCAGGGCCATGAAAATATTTCACTTGATCATTCTCAATGTATCTATAAGAATAATGGAGGCTGGTCATTTTATGTAATATTTGTTATTGTTCAGTTAGGTAGTTTTGGTTGCAAAGAACAAAATGAAATATTCTGATTCATATTTGACAGAGGGATATATACATTACAGTTTAGGAATTGTATGACATATAGAAACAAACTAAAATAAAACAGAAACCAAGTCATGGCACATTATGAAAATCGGTGAAAAATAGCAGCCATCAGATTAGCCAGACTGACCCTAATACTAGGAATCTCTGAAATGGAAGTATAGCTGGACCTTCAGCACAAGTTTTGGCTCTTTACTGAAAGCATCTCTATCACTCTGATTATGAGCTGATCCTGTGGTTACATGAGGATTAGTTTCTTATTCCTGCTTTGCCATTCATTGGCTGAATGACAGAAAGTTACCTTTCTGCTGTAAAATGACCATGATAATATTATCTACTGCTTAGTTAGAAGCATTAAAAGAGATAATCTGTGTTAAAAAAAAGTATTTGGTACAACACAGTTGATGAACTACACAGCTGCCACCTTCGCTTCTTCTTCCTTCTTTTTCTTCATCTTCAGCACCTTGATGTTAATATGGTTTATAAATTTTTATGCTTCTGCTGCTGTCATTATGTATTTTCACTTGTCTCAACATTACAAATTGAATTAATTTTCATTTGAGTCTTTTCTTCAATTCATAGTTGTGGTTTCTTCATAACCTTATTTTGTTTATAATACTACACTGTATCCTTTCTGGTTTAGTTTCCTCTGTCAAATGTCCTGATTACTTCTAAATGTCCCAAAATCAAACTCCAAAGAGAAGAGTACTTCTTACTTGATTTTTCTTTGAAGATTTTAGTGTCAGATCATACCTTAGTCTGGGCTGTGATTCTGTTAAGCTCAAGTCAATAACTTCTTACGTCTTGTTGTATATCTGCTTCTGGTCAAGAGAAGCAATGGTGGGGCATATTACCCACAGGGCAATGGTTATAGCTGTCACAAGCCTACTACATCTAAATAAGTAGACATAAAAAGTTAGGAGTAAACAATTTACCAAATTATGCAACCAGTGTGAGTAGTAAGGCTGGGTCTTGACTCTTATGATCTTGTATTTCCCAACCCAACAATCTTTTGAATAAATGAAATATTCTTGGTAATCTTGGCATTTTTGAGACATCCACTGCGCAAATCATTGGATAACTTTGCTTCTTATGAATTAAAAAAAAATCCTGATTAGAATTGTATTATTTATCATTTTAGTATGAGCCAGGTTCTGTTCCATGTCCTGCAAAACAATGTTTTGTTGTAAAATGTCTTATTTATAATTGAATTCTTTTGATTTTGTTTTTGTTTTTGTTTTGTTTTGTTTTATCTTTTTCAGGCTGCTAAGTTGGCTATCACAGTGCAAGCCTTCGAGTCCCAATGGGGGACTCAGGATCAAGACGATCTACCCTGGTCTCCCGGTTGCCAATATTCAGAAGAAGTATTAGCAGAAGACATGATTCCCTTCCTTCTTCACCCTCCTCCAGCAATACAGTTGGTGTCCACAGTTCCTCTCCTTCCAGCACTAATTCAAGCTCAGGTAGTACAGGTAAACGCAGAAGCATATTCCGTACTCCTTCTATTAGTTTCCATCATAAGAAGGGAAGTGAACCTAAGCAAGACACTACCAACCAGAACCTTAGTATTTCAAATGGTGCTCAATCTGGTCATGGCAGTATGCAAAAACTGAGTTTGGAGGAACATATTAAAACCAGGGGAAGACATTCTGTTGGTTTTAGTAGTTCACGAAATAAGAAAATAACAAGATCTTTGACAGAAGATTTTGAAAAGGAAAAGGAGCACTCAACTAATAAGAATGTCTTTATAAATTGCCTAAGTTCTGGCAAAAGTGAAGGGGATGATTCTGGATTCACAGAAGAACAAACTCGTCGTTCTGTTAAGCAGTCAACAAAGAAGCTACTTACTAAATCTTTTTCATCTCACTATAAATTTTCCAAGCCGGTTCCACAGAGCCAGTCCATTTCAGTGGTACAACAGTCTGGATTCTCATTGGAAATTACACAGTACCAAGAGAGAGAACCTGTATTAGTAAGAGCTTCTCCATCTTGTTCTGTGGATGTAACGGAACGGGCAGGAAGCTCTTTACAATCACCATTGCTTTCTGCTGATCTTACAACAGCTCAGACACCTTCAGAGTTCTTAGCCTTGACTGAAGATTCTGTGTCTGAAGCAGATGCATTTCCTAAAAGTGGAAGCATGGCATCTCACTGTGAGAACTTTGGCCACAATGATTCTACCTCTCAGATCTCTCCCAATCCTGCTGCTGTTACAAAGACAATAGACCTTATGGGAACTGTTCCTTGTGCAATTATGTCTCCTGGGAAATACAGGTTAGAAGGCCGATGTAGCTCTGAATCTAATTCCTTACTGGAAACCTCTGCTGCTAATCAGAAGGAAGTGTTACTGCAAATCTCTGAACTACCGGTTATGAATGGGAACAAGTCAGAGACTCACCTATCAGGAGATATGCTAAGAGAAGAACATAAAGTAGTACAAAATGGTGAAACAATGTTGGCAACAAGCTCTCCAAGGAAACTTGGATTTTATGAGCAACATAAAGCAATAGCTGATCGTGTTAAAGGGATTCATCCTATTTCAGATTCAAGGATAATACCTTCTTCTGGCGATCACCATATTTTTAACAAAACATATGGATATGAATCAAATCCTGCCAAAGGTATGCTGATTTTCTTTGTATAATAAATATGAAATATAATTACATTATATTTTATTCTATATTCTATATTTACATTCTAATTTATTTAATCTTATTTCATCTCATGAATAGAACCCACATTTTCTTATTTTTCATTCTCTAGTTCATTTTTTTCTGATTTTAACTTAAAATCTTAAATATTTTCTCTACTTGATTTTGAACTTCATATTATGCTAACAATATAAACTCAGCAATACTACTTATTTTCTTAGTTGTGTTGTCAATCTTCTGGACCTCAGAAGAAAGAGGAAAGAAATTATTTTTATTTGCAATGTGGCTTTATCTAAAATAAGAATCACTTTTTAAAAGTAAATGATAGATGGAGTGCCTGGGTGGCTCGGTCCTTTGGACGGCCATCTTCACCTCAGTCATGATCTCATGGCTCAAAGGCTTGTGAGTTCAAGCCCCGCATGGGGCTCTGTGCTGACAGCTCAGAGCCTGGAGCCAGCTCTGATTATGTTTGTCCCCCCCCTCTCTCTCTGCCCCTCCCCTGCTCATACTCTCTCTCTCTTTCTTTCAAAAATAAGTAAACATTAAAAAAAATTTTAAGTACATGATGGTGTCTTGGTATTTCTTAGTAAAATGGATATATTCCAGCCAAAATCACCATAAAAGAAATTTATATAATTTAAATTATATTTCCTATTTTAGCAAAACTCACTATTAAGTAGGATCCATGTTTCAGCACAAATAATATCCATCTCTAAATACAATAGGTTTACAAACTTTAAAAGTACTGTCGTTGGAACTTGGTTCTAAACTTGCATATCATTAACCATCTGTGTAACCTTGGGTACCATCTCTTTGGTGTATAGAAAGTGAGGATGGGTGCTTGAATTGCTCCAGTATGTTGTTATGGCATTTAACAGAAAACTTTGTTATTTAATATAAATTTCAGTTAAGAAAACAGAATATATACCACCTACTGGTTTATATTTGACATTTTTTTTTCTGCTATCATTACTACTACCGCTCCTGTAGCTGTTAACTGCTCCTACTACTGCTACTACCACAACTGCTGCTGCTACTACTACTACTACTACTACTACTACCACCACTACTACTACGACTGTTACCACCACTACCAGTACTGTCAACTAGTTCTCCCAACGTTGATGTTTATAATGTCTCATTTCCCATTTTGGATGCATCCAGATGATTGAAATTACTATTATAGTAACCCATTTTACAGTCAAGATAATTGGAACAAAAATAGACTAAGTAATTGTGTCCAAAATCACAAAGTTAGTACATAATAGTTTGAGATACAAACCTTATGAGATAGACATTTACAAATTCCATTTTACAAATGGAACAACAGACCAAGGGATAATAGAGTTGTTAGGTGGGACAGTCAGATTACCACTATCTCAATTCAAAGCTCAGACTCTTAGTGAGTACGCTTAGTGACATGATCCCACCTCTTTCCAAACCATTAAGAATACTAAAATAGTATATAAAGCTATGATAAGTTAAATTATAAAGTATCAAGAATCATAAGACTATATGATTAATCCAACTAGTCCCTCCATGAATATAACAGTTTTAAAGTTTTAAATGCATGAATGAATTACCTAGCTGTATAATTGTATAACAATATTTTTCACATTTGATACATGATTACTTTTATGCATCTGCCTACTTTATTATTTTTTGATCTTGGTGACCTTGTCTGTACTTATGAGTTTAGTTATACCTGCTTAATTCTTTAATTATAATAAGAAGAACAATGATGGTATTGATGATGTTTACACTTTTTGTACACTTAATATGTGCCCAAGATGTGCTAAGCAATTTGCATTGTTTCATTTAATCTTTTTTAAAATTTACTTTTCATTTATTTTTAAAAAATTTAATTCTAGTGTAGTTAACATACAATATTATGTTAGAATCAGGGGTACAGTGTAGTGATTCATGCATTCCATATCTTAGTGCTCCTCAAGGTAAATGTCATTTAATTTTAACCAAAATTTTATATGGCAGTTGTTAATAACTAAGGATTAAATTAAGTAACTTTATGAAATCACACTGTTAGAAAATGGTGGATCTCAAATTGGAATCTAGGCACTTTTTTTTTTTTAAGAAATGACATATAAATAGGGTAGAAATGTACTTGATTATATCTAATTATTATTTAGAAATGATCATTTTCTTCAGTGTCAAATTGAATATTATATATATTCATCTCTGCAGAAATATCTTACTATTAATCTGTTCACTAAGATTCTAATCACGATCCACTTACTATCTTAAAGTAATTTATTGAATTTGATAATGTGTTGCCTGTTCTTGGGACATTAGCTCTTTATTCGTGTTATGTACAACCTATAAAACAGGGAGGGATAGCCAAACAGGCTGATAGTGGAAACAAAGAAAAAAATAATAGTATTCTATCCTTCATTTCATGGAGATGTTCATGTGCCATTCAGAAGGATTTTATAATTTGGAAGTTTAACATTTGAAAACCAGTTATGTAGATGTATTTTATATAAGAAAGGGTTGCTGGGATGCCTGAGTGGCTCAGTCGGTTAAACATCCAACTTCAGCTCAGGTCATGATCTCACGGTTCGTGGGTTCAAGCCCCATGTCGGGCTCTGTGCTGAAAGCTAGCTCAGAGCCTGGAGCCTGCATCACATTCTGTGTCTCCCTCTCCTGCTCATGCTGTCTCTCTCTCTCCTCAGAAATAAAAACAAAAAACAAAAAAGAGTTGCTATGTGCACTAAACTCTGTAATACTGAATTTATTCTATATTTGTTATGAAACATATTTAGGCTAGTATTTAATATATATCTGAATGTATGAGTTATTTAGTCATATCAGAAATAATACAGGGACACCTGGGTGGCTTAGTTGGTTAAGTATCCGACTTCAGCTCAGGTCATGATCTTGCAGCTGGTGAGCTCAAGCCCTGTGTCGGGCTATCTGCTGTGAGTGCAGAGCCCATCTTGAATCCTCTGTTTCCCTCTCTCCTTTCTCTCTCTCTCTCTCTCTCAAAAATAAGCAAAAAATAATGTAAAGTTGAGCTCTCTGGCAATTTAATTTTTATTCATTAGCTTAAAAGGTTGTTTAAAAAGAACTGTTAGGGGTGCCTGGGTGGCTTAGTCGGTTAAGCGTCCGACTTTTGCTCGGGTCATGATCTCGCGGTTCGTGGGTTTGAGCCCCGCGTCGGGCTCTGTGCTGACTGCCAGCTCAGAGCCTGGAGCCTATTTCCAGTCTGTGACTCCCTCTCTCTCTGACCCTCCCCTGCTCACGCTGTCTCTCTCTCTCTCTCCTAGAAATAAATATTTAAAAAAAAAATAAAAAGAACTGTTATATGTTTGCCTAATAGGTTCTTGCAACCACTTTTTCTTTTTTCCATTTTTTTCATGTTTCTGTGTGTATGTATGTATGTATGTATGTATTCAGAGAGTGTGAAAGCAGGGGAGGGGCAGAGAGAGAGGGAGAGAGAGAATCCTAAGCAGCCTCTGTGCTGACTGGGCAGAGTCCAGGGTGGGGCTTGAACTCATGAAATGTGACATCATGACCTGAGCCGAAATCAAGAGTTGCATGCTGAGTGACTAAGCCACCCAGGGGCTCCAATTGCAACCACTTTTCTACTTTACATTCCTATCTCAAGTTTCACAACAATTATTTTATTTAAGAATCCACATATAACTGATCCCGTACACTTTTTGTCTTCCTCTATCTGGCTTACTTTGCTTAGCTTAATGCCCTGCAGTTTTACCCATGTTATCACAAACGGCAGGATTTCCTTCTTTTTAAAGGCTGAATAATATTCCTTAGCATAGACATATCACATCTTCTTATCTATTCATTGATGGACACTTAGACTGTTTCCATATCTTGGCTACTGTGCATACTGTTGCTATAAACATGGGCATACAGATCATACTTTGAGATAATGATTTCATTTCTTTTGAATATATACCCATAAATGGAATTCCTGGATTATATGATAACTCTATTTTTAACTTCATGAAGAAACTACATGTTTCTTTTTTTCATAGTGACTGTACCAGTTTACTTTGCTACCATCAGTGTACAAAGCTTCCCTTTTCTCCACACTTTTGACAATACTTGTTTGACTTTTTGCTAATAGCTACCCTAACTGATGTGATGTGATATCTCATTGTGGTATTGATTTGCATTCCCTCATAATTAGTGATGTTGAACATCTTTTCATGTACCTGTTGACTATTTTGTATGTCTTTTTGGAAAAAAAATATCTATTTAGTCTTTTTGCTCATTTTTAAAATTGGATTATTATTATTTTTATTTTTATTGAGTTGTATGAGTTCCTTGTGTATTTTGGATATTAACCTCTCATAGGATATGTTATTTGAAAATATTTTCTCCCATTTCATAATTTGCCTTTTCATTTTGTTGATTATTTACTTTAATGTACAGAAGGTTTTCACTTTGAAATAGTCTTATTTGTTAATTTTTGGTTTTGTTGCTTTGGCTTTTGGTGTGAATCCCAAAAGGCCATTGCCAAAACTAATGTCAAGGAGTTTACCGCCTGTTTTATCCCCCCTAGAATTTTACATTTGCAGGTCTTATGTACAAATCTTTAAATCATTTTGACTTTTTTTTTTTTGGTATGCTGTAAGATGGGGGTCTATGTTTATTGTTTTGCATGTGGTTATTCAGTTTTCCAGCACCATTTAGTGAAGAGGCTATCTCTTCTGCATTGCATATTCTTGAATCTTTTACCAAAAATTAATTGCTCGCATATGACGGTTTTATTTCTGGGCTCTTTATTCTGTCCCATTGATCTGTGTGTTTGTCTCTATGTCATTATCGCCAATACCATACTGTTTTGATTACTATAGCTTTGTAGTATAGTTTGAAACCAGGAAATGTGACATCTTGTGATTTCTAAAGATTGCTTCAGCTATTTGGGGTCTTCTCTGGTTCTTTTGTACATTTTTTTTTGTATTTTCATGAAAAATGTCATTATAATTTTTATAGAGATTGTATTGAATTTGTAGATTGCTTTGAGTAGTATGCACATTTTAACAATATTGATTCTTCTACTCTATATACATAGAATATCTTTCCATTTATTTGTGTCTCTATTTCTTCAGTGTCTTACAGTTTTCAGTGTAGAGATTTTTCACTTACATGGTTAAAATTATTTTAAGTATTTTATCATTTTTGTCTATTGTAAATGAGATTGTTTTCTTAATTTCACTTTCTGATATTGCACTGTAGTTTGCATTTTTCAGTATATGGTGCACAGAGTATTAACGAAGGTAACATATTAGCAAAGAGTTGAAGATGACTAAGGAGAAAGATATATAGATATTTAAGAAGAATATAACTGTGCAAAGACTATGTGGTAAAGACCACTCCTGGGACTGGAGTGTGCTGCAGCCTAGCAATGGCAAGAGGTCCATAGTAGCATAAGCAGAGTGAAGGAGGAGGGGACAGCAAAACATGAAGTTAGAGAAGTGAACAGGTGAAAATGGGAAGGTCCTAAATGAAGGGATAGAGTAGGGTTATCATAAGGACACTGATAGGCCATTGTTTAAACATCAGCTCTATGACTAGAAGAGTGCTCATGATCAACGTTGCTTATGTCTTCAGTGCTCATACTGGTTACCATGTGGAAAGAATGCTGTGGTTTTTGTGGGGGAGAGTCAGGTAGGAATAGGCAAAGGAAAGAGGCTGTTAGGTATTATAATAACCAAAGCTAGGGTTGATGGAGTTGGGTCCAGGATATTAGTGCGGAAGGTTGTAGGAAGTGGTCAGATTCTGTATACAATTTAAGGGTAATAGGCATAGGGTTTGCTTATGTGATTTGTATGAAGTATGGAGAAGCCATGGATGACTGAAAAGGTTTTGAGCTTCAAAGTGATTACATGATGAGGTAAACTAAACTTACCACTATTTAATTTTTTCAATGATAGAGAATGCTTGAAAATCACTAAGAATTTCTCATATGCTTTCAATGCAACATTTATATAAATTACAGTTAAACATTTATATTAATATTTGTTTGCTTTGTTTATTTTAATAGTTCTTGCCAGTAGCTTCAGTCCATATCGTGAAGGGAGATTTATAGAGAGGCGATTGCGATCCTCATCTGAAGGAACTGCAGGGAGTAGCAGAATGATTTTGAAACCAAAAGATGGAAATGTAGAAGAAGTAAACAGTCTAAGAAAGCAAAGGGCAGGATCATCATCTTCAAAAATGAACAGCATGGTAAGTATACACATATACTTGCATTGAATAAAATAATTTTGTATGGGAGTGGGATATTCCTGCCTTTTACAAAATGAAAACAGACTGAGGAATAGACACTTCATATTTGAAGGGAGCATTGGTCTCCTTAGTTGATATCCCAGCTAAAGAGGCTATATTTTCACTTGAAACTCTAATGGGTCATGACATATAGTAGCACACCATGACAGTTGCCCTCAATTCCTGTCTTCCTTGCTTCCATAGAAAGTTTAAGATTCTCTGTTCTAGAACAAGGTCCTGGGATACACAAGCTAAGGAAAAAACCTGATCATGAGGGTACCCTTTCATAACCATTATTTCACACCATCTCTCTACCCTATAGCCACTCTAAACAATGTCCTTTTATAACCCACGTTTATGCGAGTACCACCCATTAACTCGTTAGGGATCCTACTCTGCCTGTGCTTTTACAGTTGCCCATGCACACTGGATGAGGAGCTTTTGGGGTCAAGGCAAAATGGCCATCAAAAGCTTTGGGACATTCTGGGTAATAAAGATTCCAGGTTTCTGGTTCACTGCAAGAGAAGAGCCTGCTGGTGAGGGTTAAAGTGGCATGTGTATAGGGGAGTCAGTTCTGAGCTTTCACTTGAGGACTGTGGTGTTATAGAGCCATGTGTGTGATGCTCATTCACAGTGAAAGATAAAGCCAGGGTGGGAAGGTGATGAGTAGACCCCATGAGGTTCAGGAAGCCTCAGGTCTCACAAATACTGGGGTGGGCTTGCCTTTTGGAGTTCTCTTGTTCACTTCCTCACACGTGTCCTTTTCCAGCAGTATTTTTGATTCCCGATATTTAAGTGTTTCTTTAAAATGATGTGTCTGCTTGTCTGCCTTACTACCTCCCTCCCCTGTTCATGGATATGTGTGAAAAATGCTCAAAACTAAATTACTCAAGTATTTTATCTCTATGTATTTTGGATGATTTGGTTTCAAATGAAAATAGGCTATCCAGTTTTGACAGTTGTATTGTGAAGAAGTCTTAAATTACTGAGGCAGCACTGAGTGATAACCAAACCATTTCCTTGAAGTTAGAAGTTCTAACAATCAGATTAGGTTTGGTCAGATCTTATCTTGGGGAAATTGGTAATACAAAACAACAAATGATAGTGGGCTTTTGTTTCTGTTATACTAAAAAATAATTGTGTTTGTATTTATATTTTTACATAAAGATGTTATATTTAATCTTTTTTGGTGCTTTGAAAATACATTATTATTGCAGCTGATATTTTTTAAGTGCAAGAACATGTTAAAAAAGATTTTGAGTTGGTGCAGAATTAAAAATCATGGCTAATGACTTCTTATGAAACACTTATCTTCACAAAATGCTTATTTTTCCTTCTTAGAGATATATTTATACTAATAATTATGTAGTATGCTTTGGGCTTGTCCAAAGGTGGGCCTTTTACATATTCTTTATAGCTCATGTTTTTCATACTATATTTCAATAATTCTTTTTGTAACATCACACATTATTCTTCTTCCCAAATCCACTTTCAAGATTTAATATTTAAAATGTCACAACACAGAAAATAATTTTGTTCTTTGATTTGAGGCTTTTTAAAAACTTTTCAAAAAGTGTCTCTGCAGTGATACAGCTCTTCCACTAGATGGCAAGATTACATCATTGCCATGGTTGGGGAAAGGTTGTCCTTAGGACAGAAATGTGGTTAAAATATTGTACATGTTCACTAGATTTACAGGTAACACTTGTTGAATAAATACTCATGATTGAATTTACATATGAAACCTATAAAATTATATTATGGTTTTTCTTTTGGATTTCACAATATCTCATCCTTTAATTTTACACTCTAATCATGAATTTAAAATGTGTAAAATATATTCTTTAACTCATAACAAAAAGGACAAATGTTAGGACTAGTTAGGTAATCTTAGCTATATATTAAACAACTGACTTAATTATTTAGGAAATGACATCTTTATGTGTGACCAGTGACATACTTTCTGTATTACTCTTCTAAAATAATTTAAACAAATATATGTATTTAAGAAAAAAATCATGTTCTGTTATTCTTTCGTTTTAGAGCAATAATAGTAATATATGTTTTCAATATTTAATTGGAACAAAGTACTTCTCTTAATGCTTCATGTGTTTTATCACATCCATTCCTCACAATACTATCCACCAAGTGATACTATTAATATTATTATTAATTTTTATTTTTTTTAATTTTTTTTAATTTTTATTTATTTATTTTTTAATGTTTTATTTATTTCTGAGAGAAAGAGACAGCATGAGAAGGGGAGGGTCAGAGAGAGAGGGAGACACAGAATCCGAAACATGCTCTGAGCTAGCTGTCAGCACAGACCCTGACGTGGGGCCCGAACCCACAAACCGTGAGATCATGACCTGAGCCGAAGTCGGACGCTTAACCGACTGAGCCACTCAGGCGCCCCTATTATTAATTTTTAAATACTTATTTTTGAGAGAGAGAGACACACACACAAAGACAGAGACAGAGTGCAAGTGGGGGAGGGGCAGGGAGAGGCAGAGACCTGGTATCTGAAGCAGGCTTCAGGCTCTGAACTGTCAGCATAGAGCCGAGTGCAGGGCTTGAACTCATGAACCATGAGATCATGACCTGACCTGAAGTCAGAGCCTGCTTGACCAACTGAGCCACCCAGGCACCCCCAAATGATACTACTATTAATCACATTTTGTAACGAGGAAAATAAAACTCTAAGAAGATAAGCATCTTACCCCAAAATACAGATGTTAGGTGGTAGAGGCTATAACCCTCTGTAAAGGATACAAAAAAGAAACAAAATTTAATGCTGATTCTGGACTTAAAATGTGTTAGTATTTCTTGATATACTGATGAATGGTGTCAGTGTCTTTACTGAAAGGTGACTCATCTAGAAAGGAAAATTTTCACAAAAAAAGATAATCATATTTAGAAGGAACTGGAGTATTTTGTCTAGGTAATGGGGGTTTAAGTTTACCAGTAGGATATAGCTTGCTTTATTTATTAAGATGCTGAGAGTTTCTGAATGAACAAAGTTATGCCTTAATAGGTTAGACCACAGTTTATTGATTTTGTATATTTTGGGGATATTTCAATCTGAAAGGGAAAGAGGAGGATGTATTATTAACTCTTTGAACCTCAGTGGTTCAGAAGAAATTGTAGTTTGCTTAAATTTATTACATGAAACCATAAGATATCTGGAAAAATTTGATAATATTAATGTTTGTTATATATTTTCAAATTGCTTTAAATAAAGACTTCCCTTCATTTTTCTCTATTGAGTTATTTTCTTCATACTTCCCTTAGGATGGTCCAAATATTTTAAAAGGATTTTTAAACCCTTTCATTTTTGGAACCTTCCCTCCAGACTGTGGTAAATAAATTTTTTAAATATTTTATTTATTCTTGAGAGAAAGGAAGAAGGAGAGAGAGGGAGAGAGAGGATGAAGAGTGTGAGAGCGCACGCATAAGCAAGGAGGGGCAGAACGAGAGAGGGACACAGAATCTGAAGCAGGCTCCAAAATCTGAATGCAGGGCTCAAACTCATAAGCCTTGAGATCATGTCCCTAGACAAAGTCAGAAACTTGACCTCCTGAGCCACACAGGCGCCCCTAGAATGTGGTATATAAATGAATAAATTTAAGGTTTTGTCATGGTTTCTCCAGCAGCTTTACACAGTGACATTTAACTCCATATGTATTTGCAAGATCACCCTATTCTAAAAAAAAATTATTAATGTGAGGATAGATTCATATGTAACATACAATACAGAGGCTTTGGCATACAGGAAGGAGAGTGCCTGAGTGGATGAATAAGGATAAACTACAATATATGATAGGAAATGACCTCCAAATCTTAGTGACTTTTATAAAATGATTTATTTCTCACTCAGGCTACATGTTTATTGTGGAAGGTTCTAGAAGTTCCGGTTATTGTCTCATTCTATGTCTAGGCTGTTGAACTAGCCACCACTGTAAATGTTGCCTTTTACGTACCATGGAAAAAGGAGATCTTTGGAGGTCCTCATCCCAGTAATAAATGCCCTGACCTGTGAGAGACTGATTTCATCTTCTATCACAATTTATTGACTAGATCTATCATATTCTCAAAAGATTTAGTGTACCTCAGTTCTTTTAATTAACTGAGATTTCCTGCTTACCCCCTCCCTCCCTTTTAATGGACTCTGATTTATGCCTCACAATGTACTGGTCACTGTGGTTGAAAAAGAGTAAGATCTCTTTGAAAATAAAAGAGTCATTTGAAATGACAAGTTCTGTTTTTAGGGATGTGCTCTGTTCTTGACTTAAAGTCCTTGAGCTATATATATCTAAATTAACTTGACTAAATTTCTGGGAACATTAATATATTTGAAAGTACTTATTTCTGTTACATTAAAGTTTGGCAAGTTGCATTATCTTTAGATTACTCAGCAAACACATTTACAAAGTTGCCCTGAACTGTTTGTGCTAAGGTATTCTGCCAGCATTTGTTTATGGCTAGTTTTAATCTGATAGCATACTCTTTCTCATATGCAGTCTGACATCCTTTTCATTTTTGTAAGAACTGGGAATGGCAAAGTAAAAACAAAACAAAACCTGTAGGACTTCTTTTCTAAAAAAAAACAACATATTTATGTTTGAGGAAAAAATAGTTACTTGCAGATTATTAGCTTTTCATGTCATATTTTAATTCTTGGCATGTTGAAATCCAGAATTTAGATATTACTGACAATAGCCAAATTATCTCAGCTGAATTAAGTCCCATATTAACTAGCCAAGCACTTAGTATGCATCCACTTTTTTCTGGGGTCTACTGTTTTCCCCTTTATTAGCTTATCCATTATTCATTTATCTATGCATTCACTCACAGTTCCTTTAAATAAATATTTATTGAGAGCCTATTCTGAAGATACAAAGGTGAAAGAGATAGGCCTGGAAGATAGAATTCCAGATTAGGAGACATTGACATGATCTTGTCAATGTAACAGATTTAAGAATTCTATCTTATAATTTACATTAGAGAATTTTTTATTTGGATTGTGGCCATTGAGATAAAATATTTAGGATGCATGAAATCTTGTGTCCCTAATTTATATGGAGTTTAGCTTGCATGCTCAATTGACACTGTTAAATATATATATATAAGTTATATATATGTATATAACTTATGTCTTTGGCTAATTTTACCACCGAGCCCCAGCTACCAGTGCTGAGCAGGGACTCTGAGAGGCAGTTAGACAGTAAAGAATAAAGTACATTAATATTCAAAGAATCCATTCCCAAACATCCCACATTAACCACACATCAGGCAAATGAACTCTAGTGATTCATGTTTTGGTATATATACTTTCACACTTTCATTCTGTGGCATGAAGGTTGTGGAGCTCAAAATTAAGAGCAAAGAAAAGCTGATTAATTAAAAGATTTGATTTAATAAATGTTTTCTCTTAATCCTGAAATCCGAAATGGGACTTTCAAGTATGTAAAAATGTTACTGGCTTTTGGAGAGTTAAAATAGTGATCTCAGCTTTTGGGTTTAACTAATTGTCAATGGAATTAAAGGTAATGTCATTTCATGCTACAAGGGTATTTAATGAGAAAAAGGAGCCATTAATATTTGTAAGGAAATGGAGCCACACAAATCATTCTTCTCAATCCTCATAAATTTTAAGAAGGGAAATCAAAAGTATCACTCATTAAAAATTGAATTACATTTGTTGATAAGTAGTGTATTAATTTTAGATTAATGGCTCTAATCTATAATGCCTTTATTGATTTTTCTAGTTATTAATGATATTTTTCCTATCAATGTCCTTTGAAGATGTATCACATATATGGGACCCACTATTTAGTTATTTGAACAGGTCTCATTTTACCTATTAGACTTCATTCATTTAAATGGAAGAAGCTAGGACACCTGGGTGGCTTAGTTGGTTAAGTGTCTGACTTCGGCTTAGGTCATGATCTCATGTTCGTGAGTTTGAGCCCCACTCCAGGCTCCATGCTGACAGCTCAGAGCCTGGAACCTGCTTCGGATTATGTGTCTTCCTCTCTCTTTGCTCCTCTCCCCCCTCATGCTCTATTTCTCTGTGTCTCTCAAAAGTAAATGTTTAAACAATATTAGATGGAAGAAGCATTTTATATTATTAGCATTTCTTACAACATTTAGTATAATGCTTGGCATATAATAAATATGTGTGAAATAAAGGTATGGTATAATTGTTGTCTAGTTTGTGCCATATGCTCATATAGAAATAGACTAAGGTCTTTAGTACAATTGTTGTATGTGACTTGCTTGTGCACATTTTTTGGCATTTTAATTTATTATACAAACATACACATGTTTTATGATTAATTCTTTGGTGTAGCTCTGGTTTTTGATATGCCAGTATGACATTGTTCCAATAGAAACAACTCATTTTAGGATAGTTAGGCTTATGGAATGGTTTCCAGGATTATATTACTACAGTAGTTATGGACTAGCTATACAGAGAAGACAACTAACAGTCAATTATTGGCAATAATTTTTGAGCACAAATTTAAAAATATGGTCAAATCTGCCTAGGCTGGTATTTTAAAACTCCATATTTTATCTAGTCCAATTCACTTCATTACTTATAAACTTGCAGATTCAGAAATTCCTTTAAAAAAGCAGATTGGATAAAATACTGCAAAAAGCAGAATTAGATAAAATATTCCATTCATTTTTTTTTTATGTCTAGCTTTGGGGATGAGTCATTTTCATTTTAGAATCTGTCACAATTTATATGTTTGATGCACAAAACTATGAATAGCTTATTCATAGACTTAACTTCATCTAAAATGACTTGCAGACCCATTTGAGTAAGTAAATAAAATTGCAGTATCATAATTAACATTTCTCTTCATACAGTTCACATGAGATGTACATAGCACTTAATATTTTCCTGTGCAAATTTTTCATTAAATGTCAGTTCATTAGGACTGCTAGCAAAATATCCCAAATTGGGTAGCTTGTAAATGACAGAAATTTATTTCTCACAATTCTGGAGAAGTCACAGTATCTTGCAAGTCCAAGATAAAGATGCCAGCATTGTTTCTGGCTTATAACTACCACCTTATTGATGTGTCGTGCATGGTGGAAGGGACTAGGGAGCTCTATAGAGTCTCTTCATCCCATTCTGGAGAGCTCTACCCTTAGGACTTAAGCACCTCCCAAAGGCCCCATGTCTAAATACCATCATTTCAACATATGAGTTTTAGGGGGATAGAAACATTCAGAACATAGCAATGAAAGATCATATTTTAAAAGTAGCAGTATTAAATAATATATATTAAAAGCTCTACTGAGAACAACATATATTTCATTCTTTATCAAGAAAATAATTGAGAAGGACAGTGGCATAAGGCAATTAAAGATTTTTTTATTTAACCATACTACACCTAGAATAATCATAAAACAGCTTATGTATCCTCTAAATATAAGAAATTGGAAAATTATTTACCTTTTATTCTTGGGGTTAGAATGCAGAAATGACTTTTATTTTTAATTAGATCAAGATATTTCAATTTTCTGTGAGATGAAACTATTTTATGCCTTATTTAGGTAACCCCATGGGCTGGTGTATTTTTTATAGCATGAGAGAGAATATTTATTGATTCATAATCCATGACAAATCTCTGACCATCTGAACAGCTGCACAATCTGTAACACAGAATTGACCTTGCATAAAATAATTACCTTTTCTGAGGAAATAGTCTTTGGAATCTGAAGCTTTTGCATTATTCTCGTTAAAGAATAAAGAAAAATTTTTCTTCGAGTTATTCTCTTATTTTAAAATTTAAATGTGACTATTTAGTAAATGAATAAAACGTTCTGACTTCTAAGGTCTAGAGATGCTATTATTATTATTATTTTTTTTAAAGGTGAGACTTTTTTTTTTTTAATGTTTTACTTATTTCTAGGAGAGAGAGAGAGAGACACACAGTGTGAGCAGGGGAGGGTCAGAGAGAGAGGGAGTCACAGACTGAAACAGGCTCCAGGCTCTGAGCTGGCAGTCAGCATAGAGCCCGACGCGGGGCTTGAACCTACGAACCGCGAGATCATGACCTCAGCGAAAGTCGGACGCTTAAGTGACTAAGCCACCCAGGCACCCCAAGAGATATATTATTATACTAGAAATATGCCTAATATTAGGCATTATGGTCAGTTTCTATAAAAAATTAATATTTTAACATTAATATTATGTTGAAATTTTAAATTAATTTAAAGATTGAGACAGACTTTTAAAATTGTCTCAGAAACCATATTTGCAATGTTAGGATACAAAAGTGTGATTTTCAGATGAGTTGTGCATATATATTTCACACTTTTGCTATGTGATGATGTCTTTGTTTAAATTCATCACTTCTAAATTAGAGTGGCTGTCATTTTATCACTTTTATAATTTAATGCAGCAATCATTTCATTTCACTGTTACATTTTGCTCTAAATTGTCTTCTTTGTTTATATCTTTTATTGTTCTTAGCGTGTTATATCCATCCTGAAACAATTTATATATATATATATATTTAGCTTTGTCTCTTAGGTTCTTTATTGTATACATTTGTAATTACCTTATAAAGTTATGATATTAATATTCAGCGAGTTGTGTTTAGTACTACCCAGTATTTAGTATATGTTCCAGTGAGAAACACAAAAATATGTTTTTTGTCAAGAGAGACTCACATGAATCAGACCTTTAATCAGACATCAAGAGGCGCAGGTGAAGCAGGTAGAGATTTGAATACCTTCCCAGCTCCCCATGTGTCCTTGCTTTTATCTTATGGGTCCTGGCTCAGATTGTTGGATGAGATTTGAAGTGATATGTGTGTCCAATCATCTCATTTACACAGAAAGTGTCATCTCAGTACAAAACCTCTCCATTTTCCCCCTATGACTGTAGTCACCATACTGTACATTACATCCCCAGAACTTATTTTTCTTATAACTGGAAGCTTTTACCACATGAAACCTCTCAATTTCATACACAAATGTGTAGATTACATGGACATTTTCCATGGGTCCATATTCCATAAATCTCTTTATTCTAGCTTTATTTTTCATAAGCAATTGTAATTAGACATATTCTGTGAAAAGCAGTCGACAGAGATGCTGTCCTACTAGTGAAAACCACTTAACTTGCCAGTTGTTTGTTTGTAGGAGGTCTGCCATCAGTATGTTTACAAGGAACTTATATTGAGTCAGCTGCCTTCTTACTTGACAGAAAGCATACTCCTGTTTCCTCCTATCATAGGGAAAGTGGATCACACTGAACTCAAGCACTGTGTATGAACTTTAAATGTTGTCCTCAAACTATCCATCTTGTGTTTGACACTCCCAATACATTTGTATTTCTGCCCATCAGTCCTTCATTTCCTTTGATCTTGGACATATGTGCCTTCATTCTTTCAAAGCAGTCTTTTCTACTAATCTTGAGTTCTACTCCTCACCTCCAGTAGAACAGCACCTCCTCAGTTTATATCTTCTTTTTCCACCTCTGGTTTCCTCTCTAGTTCTTCATTAGTGTCAGTTTACCGTATCATCAAGTTTCCATCCTTGAAGAAAACAAACAAAAAATAATTTTTTCCTATGCTGTGCTTGATCCAAAAGTTCTCCATCTTGACTCGTTTTCCCTACAAGTCAACTAGTTTCAAAAGAACAGCCTTTTCTTGCCCTATTAATTTTCCCAACTTTCCATGAACTCTTCAGTTTCATATATTCTAGCTCGTGTTATATACAGGATGTTTCTCAACATTGCTACTATTGACATTTTGTCCTGGGGAGTTCCTTATTTGTGTGTGGGAATGTCTTTTGCAGTGTATGTTTAACAGCATCTCTGACTCCTACCCATTAAATGCCAGTAGAAACCTCAAGTTTTGACACCTAAAAATATCTCCAGGCATTGCCAAATATGTCCTTGCAGACAAAAAATGACTTTACCAATTTTCATATTCTTTTTAAGTCTTCAATGTTCTTAGCTTCTCTTCAATTTCTGACACTATTGAAGACTTGAGATGTTAACTTTCCTCTCTTTCTTTTCTCCTCTTTTTCTCCTTATGGGCTTTTTAGCAGCTGCTTCTTCAAATCTACATTTTATACAGAGCTACTACTTGCATTTGGTCTATAATGCTCTTGTCTTTATTTTTCATCTGTCCTATCTGAAAACTTAAGATCTAGGTGAAGTCACTTGTGGATTCCAAACGACAGGCTGGGAATCTCTATTATATCAGAAATCTGACATGATCAGTAAACATTGAATAACATAATATGTTAGAGTTATGGAAATAGAATGAAGGCTTATGAAAGGTCTCTTTGCATAAAGAGAATAGCAGAAACTCTGAGGACTGAAACTTTCGAGTAGATATAGAGAAATATGCAGTAAATTGGTATTTGCCCTAATATTTAATGGCTCCTCTTCCTTTGTTCTCTGCTATTTATGTTACTATCCTGTTTTGATATACATATATTTCAGCCTCCTTTTAATATTCCAGTAATTCTCAAACTCCCTTCTGTTTCTAAAGTCACATTAGAGAAGCAGCGATTACATCACTTAAAATAGAAACTCCTCATTAAGGATAGTGTAATGTACTGCAGTAGTAAATTCTACCTTCATGGCTATCACCTTTATTTTTGTTTTTGTCTTCCAGGTTCTTTTTGAAGTTCTTATTTTAATTTAAGTTAACATACAATGTTATATTAGTTTCAGGTGTACATATAGTGATTCAATAATTCCGCATATTATCCGTTGCTCATCGCAATAAATGCACTCCTTGGTCCCCATCATCTATTTAACCCATCCTCCCATCTGTCTCTCCTCTGTTAACTACCAATTTGTTCTTTATAATTAATGATCTGTTTCCTGATTTCCCTCTCTTTCTCCTTTTCCCACTTTGCTCATTTATTTTTTAAATTCTGTTTATGAGTGAAATTGTATAGTATTTGTCTTTCTCTGACTTATATTGGTTACCATTATACTCTTTAGCTCCATCTATCTTGCTGCAAATGGCAATATTTCATTCTTTTATTACCCAATTATCAATTTCGTTTTTTTTATCTACATCTTCTTTATCCATTATTTAGTCAATGGACACTTGGGCTACTAACATATCTTGGCTACTAAACAATGCTGCTATAAATGTTGATGTACATGTATCACTTTGAATTAGTGTTTTTGTATTTTTTGGTAAATACCCAGTAGTGCAATTGCTGGGTTATAGGGTAGCTCTATTTTTAACTTTTGAGGAACTTCTATAGTGTTTTCCCCAGTGGCTATACCAGTTTGCATTCCCACCAATAGTGCAAGAAGGTTTCGTTTCCTCCACATCCTTGCCAACACCTGTTTGTGTGTGTGTGTGTGTGTGTGTGTGTATTGTTGATTTTAGCCATTCTGACAGATGTGAAGTGATATCTCATTGTAGTTTTTGATTTGCATTTCCCTGATGATAGGCAATCATGACAATCTTTTCATGTCTGTTTGCCATCTCTGTGTCTTCTTTGGAGAAATGTTCATTCATGTCATCCGCCTGATTTTTAAATTGGATTATTTTTTGAGTTTTGAGTTTTATTAGTTATTTATATATATTTTGGATACTAATCCTTTATTAGATATGTCTTTTGCAAATATCTTCTCCCATTTGTTTTTAGTTTTATTGATTTCCTTGCTGTGCAAAACTTTTTTATTTTGATGTAGTCTCAATAGTTAATTTTTGCTTTTGTTTCTATTGCCTTAGGAGACAATATCTAGAAAAACATTGCTGCAACCAATGTGAAAGATGTTACTGCCTGTCTTCTCTTCTGGGATTTTTATGGTTGTAGGTCTCACATTTAGGTCTTTTATCCATTTTGAATTTATTTTTCTGTATGATGTAAGGAAGTGGCCTAGTTTCATTCTTTAAATGTTGCTACCCAGTTTTCCCAACACAATGTGTCAAAGATCCTGTGCTTTTCTCATTGCATATTCTTTCCTCCTTAGGAAATAAAATAACATACAATTCTCTAAAATAAAATTTAAAAAAACTAAAATAAAAAATTCAAGTTCTTTATATATTAATACTTTGTAAGAATAATCTTGTATATACCTGGTTTCTGATTTGCTTATTTTTTGAATTGCATGCATTTTTCAAAATCAATTTATGTTACTTAGAAAAATTAATAGAGAAGTGAATTTAAAATTCCCATATTTTATTATAATTGTGTCACACTTTAATTAGATGGTTTACTGGACCTAGTTATTTCTTGATTATGAAATTAATTAAAATTTATCTATCTTTTAGATGCTGTCTTGACTATTTACAAAGACTTTTAATTTGCATCCTTTGTTTTCTTAATTAAAAAGAAGTTTAACCATTATGGATATCTATGTGAACCCTTATATTACTAATCACATCGTAATTTGATAATTTACTACTTAAAAAGTTTCTTCTATTAAATTGTAAGATAATGTTATCCAAAATAGTAATAGGCAATGACATCAAAGACAAAAATATTATGTTGAAGAAAATAGTGATTTATAGAGTAACTTATTTACTTTAGAATAAATTTTGAACTATAGTGTACTTACTAATAGTACTAGTCTATCCTATCATAATTTTAAGATTTCTAAGCTTTTGTGAGCGAAAACTTGGTAAAACACTGAAGTTTTGATCTTCTCTTTCTTAGTTCTTTCTTCATTCTTTTGGAAGAATACACCCACTACTAAGGTTTTTAGCTTGAATATTTAGACTATTTGATTTGAGGGAGGTGACCAGCTGTCAGATAATTCATATCATGAATTAGGAACTAGTTGGGATGAGACAGCATATCTCAGCATGCTGTTGCCTTCAGTAGATTTATGTTACAAAGAAATGCAGATACATTAATACAAGTAGTGCTTTTCAGTGAAAAGAAGATCAGCCACCTAGCTATGGCTCATGAATCACAGTGATTCCCTTTCTTTTATTTTTTAATAATAATAATAGTATATGGAAACTATTGCTGAGCCAAGTGGGTACCGGAGTACACTGCTATTAAAGATTTAACTTGACCCAGCAGTCCACTGGAAGTTGCTATAGCTGAGAAAAAAAGAAATGAAGCAGAGATGCTGGGTTTACATTTAGAAAAACAGAAAGGAACTATTAATGCATGCCTTTTTCCAATAGCATTCATCTCTCTAGGAAGTCCTACATAACAAAAGGGACTTGGGACACCATTAAGTTTTATGAAGTGATACTATGATCTCTTGAAGGGAACTTACTGTTCCACAGCTGGAAGTCTGCAAGGTCTGTTAACTAAAGAAGTTCAAGGATAAAACTCTGTTGTTCAGTAGATAGATTGTTTTGTGTGTTTTGACTCAGTGCAGTGGGGTTGAACATAACAGTGCTAAAGCCTTCAGCTTTTTGTGATTCTTTCCTAGTTATTATCAGTAGACATTTAGGTATTTTAAGGAAATCAGAACAATTGGCCCATACAAATGATTTTTACAGAAATTGATTTTTGTTCTCATAAAACGACAACATAAAATAAAGTGATTTCACAATTTTGACACTGTTGCTTTGCTGAAACTTCCTGTATTTTACAGAAGACTAAGAATTCTTTCACAATAAAATAGCAAATTATTCTGGTTCAATAAGCAAGTCTATTAAGTTAAGCAATAGACAAAATCTTTAAAAATAATTTTTTAAAAAAGAAAACAAGATTGCATAATAAAAATCACAGTAGAATTACTTTGGATACACCAGCTTAAACTGAAGAAAAATTCAGAAGATAATTACATTAAATGCACTTAAGAGCCAACCATTGTGAATTTTCAGTTGAGCTCAGTACTAGCTGTGTGTCCAGGACAAGTGTCAGGTATTCTTTTTGAAGGGGACAAGGATGGCAAAGTGAGCAGGAAGAGGAGGTTTCTTTATGGCAACTGAATTATGTGATATTGAAAAAGAAAGTATTGCTTTAAAAAGAAACTTAGATTTTCTGTTCATGAAATTCTTACCTTTCAAAAAAAAATATGGGTTCCTTACTTGCAAAGACACCTACCTAGAATAGGTTAAGAAATAGCTAGTTCTGGAATCCTGACTATTACAGATGTTAAATAATGTATCAAACAGTGAGCAGTCCACTAACAACTCTGAAAAATATAAGTGAAGAGATATAATTGGCTTTTAATTATTGGTGAGGTAGCACAAATATTTAAATAAGATTAATCCACATTATTTATTCAGTGAAGAATATTAAGACTCTTTTGAGTCAGAAACTGTGCTAGTCATTATGTGCAGAAAGGTAAAGCTTTTTTTCTTACTTTATAAGGTAAACCATATCTTTTCTTCAAGTCATCTCTTCACAAACTGCTATATCCACAAAATAGAACTTACAAGAAGTAGAATTCAGAGAAGAATGAATTGTCTTCCTCTCTGTAGTTTTCTTTTGCCTTCCTATTTTTTTTCTCATTTTGTAGCTTTAACTCGTTTCTCAAAATAACAATAAAGCATGAACCAACTGAACACAGTTCAGGTGATATTAATACTATCGTATTCAGGAAAGCAAGTAAACAATATTGTTTCTACCCTTCTGTCATGTGAATCTTTTACTTAATAACAACAAAGAAAGATACCTAAATTTACTTTGGAACTAGATAGCACCAGCATCACTTTGGTCATACATATCACTTTACATTTATTAAATACATTTCATTTTTATTTTATAATAAATTTATATTTACAAGAAAGTTAGAAGAGGTAATAAAAACTCCCATATAGACCTAAAATTTTTTAATGTTTACTTTTGAGAGAGAGAGAGAGAAGTGAGAGAGAGAGAGAGAGAAGTGAGAGAGAGAGAGAGATAGCATGAGCTGGGGAGGAACAGGAAAATAGAGGCAGACACAGAATCTGAAGCAGGCTTCAAGCTCTGAGCTGTCAGCACAGAGCCTGATGTGGGGCTCGAACCCATGAACTGTGACATCATGCTCTGAGCCAAAGTCTGATGCTTAACCAACTGAACCACTCAGGCACCCCCCCAAAATATACTTTATATAGATTTATCAATTGTTGACCTTTAACACAATTTTTTTCTTTCTCCTTCTCTCACTGTGATACATACATACAAATACATATTTATTTATATGGATTTATTTATATTCTTTAAGCATGTGAGATTTAGTTGTGCACATCATGACCCTTTACTCCTAAATACTTTAGCATACATTGTCTAAAAACAGAGGTATTCTCTTACATTACACTGTTAGGTGTCAAAATCAGGAAATTTAATCTTGATACAATATGTTAATATTTAACATAACTCTATATTCAACTTTTCTAATGTTTCACTTTTTTAAAAATCCAGGCTCCAATCCAGAATTTTGTGGTATGTTTAGTTATCATGTCTCCTTAGTCTCTCTTAATCTGAAAGAGTTCCTCACTATTCTTTATCTCACCTGACAGTAACGCTCATAATATTTATTTTGTAGAATGCTTTTCAAGTCATGGTTTTCTGGTATTTCATTATTAAGCAATTTTTAGAAGGAAAACTACTTGTGTGATACTGTTTTCTTAGTGGGTCACATTAGGAGGTTCATAATGTCAGTTTGTTTCATTACTAGTGATGTTACCTTTGATAACTCGGTAAAGGTGAAGTTTACTAGACTTTATCACTATAAAATTATTATTATTCCCTTGTTCATAAGTAATTTTTTGGAGAGATACTCTGAAGCTATGTGAATATCTTGTTTCTCATCAACTTTTATCCAGATACTTGCACAATAGTAATTTTATAACACATTATCCCTTCTGTATTTATTAGTTGGCGTTCTTCTTTAGGAAAGTCCTTTCCCTTTTCCTATATTTAGATAAGTATGCATGTATGTATATGTATAAGTATGATATATCTGAACTGGATCATGGGTTCCTATTTTATTCAATGGATTATGATTCACTATCATCACTATTTGTTTTGATGTTTAAATTATTCCAGATTTGATCTGTGAGAGCCCCTTTAGGTGGCTCATGAATTTCTTTAAAGAATTAACTAATATTTAGTCTTTTTTTTTAATTTTAGAGAGAGAGAATGTGGGAGGACCAGAGAGAAAGGGAGAGAGAGAATCTTTTTAAACACATTTTTATTGTGTATTTATTTTTGAAAGAGGGAGGGGGTAGAGAGAGAGAGAGAGGGAAGGAGGGAGGGAGAAACAGAGGGAGACACAGAATCCAAAGCAGACTCCAGGCTGTCAGCACAGAGTCCAGTGTGGGACTCGAACCCACAAACTATGTGATCATGACCTGAGCCAGTCAGACATTTAACTGACTGAGCCACCCAGGCACCCGATGAGAGAAAATATTAATCAGCACAGAGCCAGATATGGGACTTGATCTCACAATCCTGAAATCATGACCTTAGCCAAAAGAAAGAGTCGGACACTCCAGGTGTCCAGTGGCTCAGTTGGGTAAGCATCTGACTTGATTTCAGCTCAGGTCAGGCTCTGTGTTGCTTGGCATACTCTCTCTCCCCTTTTCTGCCCCATGTGTGCTCTCTTTCATGCAGTGCATGCCTTATCTGTCTGTCTGTCTCTTAAAAAAAAAAAGGAAGGAAGGGAGGGAGGGAGGGAGGAAAAAAAAAGTTGGAGCCTTGACCAAACTGAGCCACCCAGGTACCACTAATTATCATTTATTAATTGATGTTTATGTACTTGATTTTGTTAAGCCCTGAAGATTCAGCAAAAAGATTTAGCACTGTCTAGGTCACTAGGGGTCCTGGGAATAGCAAAGGCAGATAGATTAAATAAATTAGTAAATAAATTAGGGTAGAGTAGTGGTACAGATGAGACAGATAAATTCTTGAGTTTTCACAAAAGGTTTCATAGGGTAGGTAGTTTTTTAAGATAATAATTGCTGTAAAACTATAATTTTTAGAAGTTAAAAATGTGATCTTTATATACATGTCAGAGATTTATTCAAATTAATTAGTGGGGAACCAGTGAATATTAAAGCTGTTCAAACAGTATTTGAGGAACAGGTTATTTATAGGAATTTTAATAAAGAAATATTAGAATAAGATTGTGTGATTATAAAACTGATTAATGTCTTGCAGGGAAATAAACTCATATTTGAGATTATCTTTTCTACAAAAGCGCTTATATATTGGGCATAAATCTGCATATTAGCAAGTAACTTCAGGGAGTTTGTGTCCTTGATTAACAGCAAATAACAAAATCAAAAGCAGAACAGTCCCTCGAGAATTAAATAATCCTTCAATATGACATTGACAAGGCATGCAGTCATCCTCTTGGCCTTATTCCTAATATTTGGATAATTTTTTTTAATTGTTCTGTTAGATCTCAAATATTTTTCAAAGAGTACTGTAACATTAATATTGTATACTATTATAAACATATATTAGTATCATATTATAAATTATTAAGATTTTTATTTATCTCAGAAAAAAGGCTGATCCTATTTTGTTATTATGGGCTCATTATTTACATTTGTTCAATATTAGATGTTAACTGCATGTGGCTCGTTGAGTGTAGAATATTGAGTGAGTACTATGGACAAACGTCATTAAGAAATGTAGGACTAGCTCTTTTAAAAATTTTATTACTTACTTTTTTGACCCTGAGGTGAGGAACGCAAACCTGCCTCTCCATTAGATTTCACTTGTAATAACTATAAATTTGGTGCATTCCTTTCTTCTGAGGTCTCCAAAATTTGTTAAGGCCCTTCCAGAAAGTAACTGTTTTTAAGAATTAATTCTTTCTATAAGACTCTGAAATGATATGTTTTGAGGACCTGATTTCTGTCTTACCCATATCCAGATCTCAAAGAGTTGCTCTCCTTTTTAGTGGACACACAATTTTAATTAATTTAAGCTCCCAACTAGACAGACCACAATGACAAAATATGCTAATAAATCAGATTCTCTGTTGTCCTTTATCCAGTAGAGATCACATCTCCATCATCAACCCAATGGAGATGGTTAAATAATTAGATCATTAAATTAGATACCCCACAAGTAAAGATGTGATATACTGATCATGTAAAGTCACGCTCACATCTACACAATTACTTCCTTGACCATGTGGTTTAAGCTGGTTTAGGTCTACTGCTTACTAGTCCCTTACTTGGCTATGGAAAGGAACACAGCTGAAGCAATGCCTAACGTAGGATACTTTTTCAACTATAGAGTTGAATCTGGCTTAGTGATTTCAAACCAGATAGACTCAACAGTCTTGAGGCTTGATTGTGAAAAGGAACACAGCCCTATCCAGGAATTAGAAATAAGAAATATATAGAATAACAGAATTTGTTGGAAGCAAAAACAAACAAAATGAAGCAATATAACCAACCAATGAAATAAGCAAACAGAAAAACCCTAACTTTGTATAAAACCGGAGGAAATAGAAAAACAGAAACTCAACAAAGGGAAAATACTCTTTCCACTTGGAAATCACTTTGGTATCCAAGAAGAGACTTGCTTAGCTTTAAAATTTTTTTTAATGTTTTATTGATTTCTGAAAGAGAGCGAGAAGTGTGAGCAGGGGAGGGTCAGAGAGAGAGGGAGACACAGAATCTGAAACAGGCTCCAGGCTCTGAGCCAGCTGTCAACCCAGAACCCGATGCAGGGCTCAAACCCATAAGCCTCAAGATCATGACCTGAGCTGAAGTTGAGTACTTAAAGGCAATACTCTTTAATTGATTCTGGCTTTGAGTCCACTTGGATATCTCAGTGGGTCATCCAAAATTATAAAGGTATAATTTCAAAAGTTGAAAACATGACCTTATACAGATATAGATTGGGCAAGAATCAAAGATTTACTCAACTATTTAATAGGAGAAATGACACAATGGTAAATCAGTTAAAAGAGCATTGGGGACTGGGTATTTATAGAAATGTAATAAAATAATGTTAGAATAATACTGCAAAATAGAATACAACATCAGTTACTATTCTACAGGGCAATAATCCATTATGAGACAAAAGCATTTGTATCTTTATTGAATGCAAATCTACAAGTTACCACGTAACTTCACTTAGTTGGAACCCTTAAATAATAATAATAGTAAATGGCAAAATCAAATAATGGTATAATGTCCCACAGAATTCAGTAATTCTTCGGGGAACATTTTAAACAATGCTTCATTGTATACTCCTCTCTTTGGCCTTCTTTCTAAGGTTAGATAATGGTACTTAACCATTAAGTGAGCTCCAGAGAAGAGCAATTTAGAACTAGAGCAATTCATTAGTAATTGCATTAATGCATAAAGACTTTCTGTAAGACAGGAGCGTTGGAATAAAGGTGAGATCTTACAATAGATAAGGGAAGAGAGACCTAGGCAGAGCTAGCTTGGAGAGCATCATGCATGTATGCAATAAGAATTTTGTAGGACGCTTTTAGCAGAATAGTGGAATGAAAATATATGCACTTTCATATTATTATTCACCTAAGTTTAAATGGGTTTATTGCGTTTAGTAAGTGGCTGTAGGTTATAGTGATAAATAGCTTACATGGAAAAATGGCAGTTTTAAAAATTATTATGTGAATGCAAAAATTCTTAGAATATTGCTTTTTTGATGATACTTGAGGTAAACTTTTTATATTCCAACTTGGTTGAGAGACTTTGCTGCTTTTTTAAAGTCTTCTCAGCACTTCATCAACCCTTCATTTTATTCATTCATTTATATTAAGATTTACTTTCGTTTATTTCTTAAAATTGTGAAATTTTATAACCAAAGTTATTTCCCACTAGTGAGTAATTACTGAATAAATACTAACTTACCAATTAAACCTTTTAAGGAGAATAATGATGAAGATATTCCTAAGAGAAAGAAATGTACAGAGTTATGCGAATTTTGGCTATTTTTCTTTACTTCGCAATTTGTTTACCTTTCTCACATTATGAAGTACATAATTACACTCAGTTATAAAGTACCATAATTTATTAGCTGCTGAAGTCACACAGCCTAATTTACGAACAACTCATTTCCTAAGCAAGCCAATTCCTTCATAGTTACTATCCGAACTGTCAGCCTGTAAAAGGTCCAGATAGCTTTGTACATGGGGTAGTGTGAAAGGTCACACAAGATAATAGGAGGAGTTTATAGAAACAGATAATCTTAGTTATAGGAAGTGGTGAAGGTAGGGATTAATACTCTTTTTGAATCCAAATTAGCAGTGTTTTTGGTTTTGGTGTGTGTGTGTGTGTGTGTGTGTGTGTGTGTGTGTGTGTATGTGCACATGTACATGCATGTGTATGCGCTCATTCTAGAATTTGCTACTTTCTTTAAAGTGCTTCTTCTCTCTCTCTCTCTGCCTCTCTCTCTCTCTCTCTCTTTTTTGTATTTATTTTTTAATATATGTCGTGGACATGAAGGAACAAGGGATCAGAGATAACAACCTATTTGAGCTGATTGCATGATTCTTCTCTAATCGAAATGATGTGTCATGATGAAGAAAGAAACATAGGCTTCTTAATTGATAGAAAAGGAGGTGCCATTCTAAATCATTTTCTGAACCAATTAAGGAAGTGAAGTGAAAGACACCAGACTGGTTAATTAATGATGGATGGATTAGAAATGAGAAATATAGGGGCACCTGGGTGGCTCAGTTGGTTAAGTATCTGACTTCAGCTCAGGTCACGATCTCGTGGTTTGTGAGTTCGAGCCCTATGTCAGGCTCTGTGCTGACGGCCCAGAGCATGGAGCCTGATTCAGATTCTGTATCTCCTTCTCTGTCTCTGTGCCCCTCTCCCATTCGTGCTCTCTCTCAAAAATAAATAAGCATTAATTAAAAAAAAAGAAATGAGAAATACAAACAACCATGTGTGAAAATAAGAAAGAAGTAGTGTTTATATATAAGCTTTCAGATCATTATTATTTTCAAGTACTTATTAGGGCATGTTCAGACTTTTTCTTGATGCCTAATACAATTTTTATGACTATTTTACCTATAATTTTCAGAAGTAAACTTCTTAAAAAATATTTTCCCTCTCCTTTTTATAACCCTATCAAAGCAAGTATTTATTCCATAAAGCAGTTCATATTCAAGGATAAATTGGAAACTTTATTATATATCATGGTTTACATGATCACTTTTCATGTGGGAAATGTTTTTTCACGTTTCAAACTCTCTCTAAAAGAAAAAAATATCACTAAGGGCTCTTTGAACTTTTTATTTTCTTCTGAGAGATTTTGTCCCTGACCATAGAAATTTCCTCTAAGTGATTATTTTGTGGATTGACTTCATTAATTTATCTGACAGTTAAGTGTTACTGAATTAGAAGGCCAAAGAGACAATAGTAAAATTATTTGTTTTAATTGTGTAGATTTACTTAAAGATTTCTTCTTAGGATAACTGGATATGTGGAATGGTATTTCAGATTCCAAACTTAGGATTCTATATGTGTCATATAAGAAAGTGTAAAATGAATAAAAACACTTGTGAACAAATTTAAGTACCTATGTGCTTTCACTGATAGAATATGGCTTAATCTTAACTAGTTTTTATCTCTGTAGGTAGAGTTAATTTGAAATGGTTGGTTTTAAGTAAGAAATGGAAAAGCCTATTAAAGATTTTGAAAAAAAAGTCTGTAAATTTCTTATTGCCTTTATCATTATGCAAGAATTACATCATTCTGGTTCATATCCTTGAGGATATGTGTCTTAGATTTATGTCTTTGAGCACACATTGATGGTAGTGAATTTGGAGGTTACCATTTTTCTGTATAAGATTTATTATAAATACCCTCAGTAATAAATCCTACTTTTGTATTCATTATCAGCAGCTATTACTGATATTTATTAAGAGCCATTTGGGGACTCCTGGGTGGCTCAATATGTTAAGTGTCCGACTTTAGCTCAGGTCATGATCTCACGGTTCATGGATTCGAGCCCTGCATCGGGCTCTGTGCTAGCTCAGACCTTGGAGCCTGCTTCAGATTCTGTGTCTCTCTCTTTCTCTGACTCTCTCCTGCTCACACACACACACTCTCTCTCTCTTTCTCAGAAATAAATAAAACATTAAAAATAATTTAAAAAGAGCCATTTGTAGGGGGACTCAAAATCTAAAATCAAAGTAAACACATAACAGATTGTTTATTTATAAAATGCTAGACATGTAATTCTTGGCCCAGAAAATGTGACGAAGTGGAAAGAATAGAAGTTGGAATAAAAAAATTCTTGATATAGGAGATACTCTCTCATGTTTCGATATCTGAACTAAAAGCCTATGCTTTTAGTTCCCATTTCACAAAGTAGTTGTGAAAATTAAACTGGAGTTTAAATTAAACTCGGGGTACTTGTCAAGAAAACTGATAGCAGCCAAGCAATGGCTGATGTTTGTGTATGTGAGAGGAAGACCTTTACAGTGAAGGTTGCTTTCAAGATCTCAAAGCACCACTTCAAGTCAACAATGTTAGCAGAGAATTTCAGCCACGGTAGCCAGCAACTTTGAGTAGCAATGGGCCTTTCAGGGGCTAATCCAGTAGCAAAGGCTATGAGCCAGGGTTCTCTAGTATAGTAATAATATTACTCTGTTGGTCGTTCAGAGTTTTAAACTGAAAGGTGTGAAGTTAAAATACTAAAGGCAAGGAGGTCCTTGAGACTCCTCTTACCAGAAGACTCTATACCTGGAATATGTAGTGGTCTTTCAGTTCCAACTTATTTTGAGACAGTCTTGTCTGACTTTGCTTATAGCAGAATTAATAAAGTCTAAACATCTGTCCTAACTATTCCAGTGTACCAATGGTCCTCTTGTGGATTATGCCTATGAGTGGTACAGGAAGAAGGAAGCAAGTTTGAGTGGAAGGATAAGTTGTACTGTGATGCAGGCCTTGACTGACCCTGTAGTGACTTCTCAGGCTGAGATGGTCCTTCGTATTTGTCTGAAATTGATGCAAGGGGAAACATTCCCTGTACTTTTACATTGACCAGTGGTTGTAGGCTGCCCTAAGAAGGGTTTATGATCCACTTTGGCAAGGCAGCAAGGGCTGAGGGTGGAGGCCAAGTCCTGAAGAGGGATTCAGTCTGTTGCCCAAACCCAGCAGCTGGGGGAGTGCATATTTCAGTGTCAGGTATGGGGATCTGGGAGGCATATCATTTTAGCCACCAGAATATCCAATTTAATCTCTGCAAGAAGTGTATAAATTAGACCTTATTGTCCACATTTCACATATGAAGAAATTGAGACATTTGGGTAGTAAATAACTGATAAATGTGTTAATACAGTGTTTTTTTTAATTTTTGGGGGGGACCCTTTGACATTCTTAAAACCTATTAAGGGCCTGAAAAAGCTTTTGTATTTGTAGGTTATATCAATTACTATTTATCATATTAGTAGTTGAAGCAGATACTTGAAAATGTTTTCATTTTCAAATGACAATAGTAAAACTATTATATGTTAAATAAAATAATTTTATGAAAAAAACTATATTTTCCCTAGATTTAAAAAAAGCAAGGATAGTAGCATGTTTTTATATTTTTGCAAATCTCTTTATTGTTTGGCTTAGTAGAAGACCACTGGGCTCTTAAGTATATTTCTGCATTCACTCTGTTATATTTTGCTTTGTGGGAACAGTTTTGATTTTCTATAACATTGGTAACTTATACTGTATCACTCATTTATTCATAACCTATGAGATTTGGTAACAATACTCCTCACATTTTAAAGATAAAGAAACTGAAGCACAGAAACAGTGAGTAATCTTAAGAAACTAGCCATAAAATGAGGAAGTGTAAGGATGAGTCTGGAAAACCTGATTCCAGAGCTTGTACTTTTAATCCCTACTTTATAGGAGGAGGGAATGAATGCTTTTGATTTTAGAGCTTGAGTTTTTGGTAGTTAATTTTTGTTTTTCAAACAAATTGTTGCAAATCCAGTTATTTTTTTTTAATGTTTTATTTATTTCTGAGAGAGAGAGAGAGAGAGAGAGAGAGAGACAGCATGAGCAGGGGAGGATCAGAGAGAGAGGGCGACAAAGAATCTGAAGCAGGCTCCAGGCTCTGAGCTGTCAGCACAGAGCCCGATGTGGGGCTTGAACCCACAAACTGTGAAATCATGACCTGAGCCAAAGTCAGCCGCCCAACCGACTGAGCCACCCAGTTGCCCCTAGTTAAGTATTTTCTGTTTGACACTGTGAGATTTGGTAAGCAATGATTATTCATTGATACTATACATCCAGATTATCTGATTAACCATTATTTAGAATTTTTCTGGTATTTGAAATATGACAACTCTAAGGTTCACTTTGACTAGGATACCCTTCTCATGATTATTATATAAGAAAAGTCTCCTTTAGATTTTAGCTGCTAGCTGTGTCGTCATATTTGGTAAATAGTATTTTATAGGCTTTTCTAGAACTTTGTTCCTTTCCTTCATTACCTTATCCTAGTTCATCATTATATATTTATTATTGTTTGATTGACAGTATTCTCAAACACTAGACTATAGACATGATGAAAACGATACCATTTAATAATCGCCACTGTAATCTCAGCAAGAAAAACAATTCCTGGAAATTATGGTATATTCAATAAGTATGTAATGATTGGATGACTTAGTCTTAGTGGAACTCTGAATTTTTCTTTATGATATCAGGAGATTAGATTATCTCAAAATATGTGTATATTTTGTTTTTTGATGCTATTAACTTCTTCATAGAGATGCTGCTATACTATTTTCTTTAAAAAATCAGCTTTAACTCTTGTTTATGATGTATTAAGTTTTCTCTATGTTTCTAAGGTCATACAAAGTCCTTAGGATACTGAACATAGCAAAAACCAAAATTTTTGGATGCCATTTAAGCTTCCAGTTACCAGGAATGTAAGCTAATCAATTAAGACAATTTTAACTATGCTTTTCAAGTTATTTCTGATCGGTGTCTCTTTTTCCATTGCTTTTTATCTTCTTTAGATTTTTCCTTTCTGCTTTTTTTTAAAGAAAGTCTGCAATTATGTGAGTTTTGTTTTAAACAACTGTCCAGCTATCTTCATTCTGTACACCTTACACAGGTAAAACAGGCAAAACATAAAAACATGCCATCTTTTTAGGAAATAAAAATACTGCATTCTGATTAACTGATGAAGGCTTGAAGGTTATTCATTATTTTATCATTAAGCATAGTTTTGAGTCAAGGAATGTTTGTTGAGTTTGGCTTAATTGACTACTTTCTGGCTCTGTACATTTATTTACACAAGATATAGTGACAGTGTGTTATTTAAAACAGTGATACTATCTGCTTCAACTAATTATTATTTTTTGTTGTGAACTGTGACAGTGACAAAAGTGATCTCCTATATACCTGTGCTCTTTGCTAAGCAAATAGTCCACATGAAGTATACATCTTGTTGTATTTACATCATAACAAAATTCGGGTTTCACCACATAAAACAGTAAAATAAGTTAGTATAGTGACTTTCACTTTGTAGACTGTATGTATATGTATATGTACACACTTTCTGTATGTAGCATACTCTCTGCAAGGAGTCCTGAGTAAAAGCACTGTCTGATGTGCACACCTGTGCTTCTCTAGATTTAAAATGTTTGTTGCAATTTTTCATAATACACTATTTATATATTTGTGTAGTTCATCACATAATTCTTTAGGAAAGAATAATTTTTTTTTCTTTCTATAGAGCTCCAGACTAATAACTCCTACTGCCTACCTTCTCCTATTACTCATGAGAAAAACCATGAAGTCATCCTTGTCCATATTCCTCTTCTGAGAACTTTCATTCACAAACGCTTTTGTTTATTTTTTGTAAGACACTCAGAATCTGACCAATTTTTATCACCTTCATGTTTGGAAACACTGCTGTGATTTCAGCTCACCTTCTTGGCTGGATTATTATTATTTTTGCTACCTTTGTTCTGTCCTTGGTCACCTTTGGTCTGTTTTCTTCATGTTGCTAGAGTAATTCTTAATACTTAAATTGTGTTCTGTCTATTTTAACATTTTCCACTGGTTTCCTACTTACCCAAAGAAAAAGCAAAGGGCTTTTAATGGCTTAAATTTCCCTACATGACCTTGTTCCTTATTTTCACTTTATAATTATTTTCTACTACTGTACCTTTTCCTTACTCTGCTAGCCTCTTTAGCCTCCCTGATTTTTCTCTAGCTTTTCAAACAATTTCTCATTTCAGTTTTTTGAGCCTATAATTCCAGCTGCCTAGAATCTTTCCTCCAGATTTTTTCCTGTTATCCTCCTTAATTTCCTTTAGATTTCTGCTTAAATATCACCTTATCTTAGGTCACCCTTGAGCATTCTATATACAGAACTTTTATTATCCCTGTGATCCTCCTTCCCTTATTTTTTCCTCCATATTACTTACCACCATTTTACATATTAGGTATTTGTTTACATGTTTATTGCTGGTATCATCCCATACTTAAATAAAAGATCCTTGAGGGCATGGGAAATTTTTTTTTAATGAAACCTTTCCAAAGTCTAGTACAGGGTCTTATACCAAGAAGTCTTGGAATACATATTAAATGAATGGAAGAAAGAAGAAATTAATGATTGAGATGGTTTGCCAGTTTGTAGTAACTTCCCCTTACCCTTTTAAATGGTTTTATGCCAATGGAATAAGAACTTGGTAAAACAGACTTTTTCTAAATGAGTAAATTACATATTAATTTCTCTGGTGGTCACACAAAAGAATTACTGCAAGTAGTAGAAGGACTTTTTTTATATTAAAATATATTTTTTAATGCATGATTTTAAGGTTCCAACTATATTTGATTATTCTAAAACATTGATTTACATTCATCCTAAAGCACTCAATCAAAGGAAGTTTGGCTTCTTTATTCTTTCCTAGTAAATTTCTTGTGCAACAAAAGAGACTTTTGTTTAAAAAAGAAAAAGTCCTCAGAGAAAGCTGCACTATTACTCAAATTGTTTCTGTCAAATTGAATTTCATTTGTGAATTTGTGGTAGTTTGAAGCATTTAGAAATCAGACATTTTGGCATAGTTTATAGATTCAGAGGAAATTATAATTACAGCAGTTATAAAGCAATGAAAAAAATTTAAAAGCTGTCAAATCAGCTATGGTGCATATTGCATAATTTGTAATTTTGGACTCAGTAATTCAACTAATTTAACATGCCAACTTTTCTGTGCTTTACAACTTGGCAATTTAGAGCACTTTAATAGGTTTCTTCTTTTTTATTTCTAACCATTCCCATAAGATTCATGGATGTCTTGGAAATACTAATATTCAGAGTATACTTTCCATTAATTTGCAGTTTCATTCTGAACTTTAAAATTCATCCATTACAGCCCAGTGGCATTTCTGAAAGTGAATATTCAATTTATCTTGGAACACTGAAAATGTAACCAAATGATTGGACCTGTTTAATAATAATAAAGTTTTGAATAAATTAACAGTAATGTTTTAATACACATTTTAACATATGACTTGAAAAATGCTTGAGACTTGAATATCAGTAATGAGATTTCATTGTAAAAAGAGTTACGATGTAACATGAGAAATTGTGCTTATTTCCAAATAGAATATAAATTTGAGAAATGTTACTGTCATTATAGGATTGACAATTTTATACCTTTTTATGAGGGGGGGAAGATCACTTCATTTAAAAGATTAGCTATAACATCTATTCTTTCACAAGTAAACTTTTAGTGTTTAGTGACCTAGGTAAAGAAACGTTTTACTTTTATCATGGCTATCAGAAAGTTTAGATAATGAATTCAGTTTCTTTCTACCAGTTCTGAAATTGATTTATAATTACACTAAGTAAAGTTAATAAATACTCTCATTTGAGAATAATTTATTTGATCTGAATCTGCTTTAATCATGGAGATTAAATAAGACTGAGAAATAGTGGATATGGAAGAAATACAGAGTATCTTATAGAATATTGTGTTATAGAATGCTTAACTTATGTGTATAGGCAATAAAGCACTTCTACATCAGTTATCTAGCATTAATTTTAAAACCCAAGGATTTGGTAGAATTGTAATTAGCTGGCACTGATCTGTTCTTCTCATGATCAACTCCCCTTGACATAGAACAAAAAAAAAGAATAAAATCTTGACTCATCTTTAGTTCCAGAATGAATTATTGATTAGCAAAATAAGATAGCAAATTATTTTATTTAATTTTATTATTTTTTATTTAAAATTTTTTAATGTTTTATTTATTTCTGAGAGAGAAAGAGAGACAGCATGAACAGGGGAGGGTCAGAAAGAGAGGGAGACACAGAATCCAAAACAGGCTCCAGGCTCTGAGGTAGCTGTCAGCACAGAGCTCTACGTGGGTCTCAAACTGAGCTGTAAGTTCATGACCTGAGCCAAAGTTGGACGCTTACGGACTTGAACCATCCAGGTGCCCCAAATTATTTTCTTTTAAATGCAGATACTGCAAGAACTGAATTTAAGATGGCAGGTGAATGAAAGGGGAGGTTAACCAAAAGAACATTTGATTTTCTGTTTCTTTTTTTTTTTTTTTTTTTTAAGACTGAGAAAGATTAACTTTGAGTTGAGAACAGGTTAGAACAACTTAATTGATTCAGGAATCTAATTCTTTTGTGGAAACAGAATTATTTGATATCATGGCATGTGTGAAGACCTGTTCCTATCACCACGTGAATAGTTTTCAGATCTCCCACTATCTTGTTCTCCATACCTCACTGTTTTCCAGCATGGACTTCGGCCACCTTTACTGCACTGGCAATTATCAGAAGGTGACCTTGCATACCTTTCCTTACACACACAAAAAATGGAGACTCTGAAAGTTCAACTCACTCAGTTTGCCACACTGTTTCCCCTATAAAAATCTATGTATGGTTACATTCAACATCACTCCAGTCTTGAAGGAAAGTTTATTAGTTAAGAATCTTGTTCACAATTAAAAAAAAAAAAAAGCACAACATTGAATATCCTCTGTTACCCTACATCTCCTTTCTCTGTCTTAGCCAGTCACCCTGAAATCTTTCACTTGGTCATCACTTAATAAGTTTTCAACAGACCCCAGCACACTGTGGAAACTGCTATTGCTAAGGATGCCCATAATTTCCACATTGTCATTATCAGTGAACTTTATCATTCTTCACTTTTTTATCTTATATTGTTGATGATTCCCTTATTCATAAAACACTCTTTGGAGGCTCCAGGCCATTGTGTTCCTTATTCTTATTCTCTTGCTCGTTATTTCAGTTTCTCTTGCTAATACTTTTCCTTAACCTGATGTTTCAGGGATATTATTCTGAGATATTTAATGTCTTTTTCCCTGAATTATTTAATTTACTTAACTCTTAGTTGATGACAATAAAATCATCAGGTTTTCTTCAGGTTAACCTCTTTAACTGGATGACCCACAGATGTGTTGTCATCCTTAACATATTCAAAATGAACCATCTTCATTATGTTGCAAATTTTCTCTTTTCCTGTATTCTTTTCAATGTTTTATTTATTTCTGAGAGAGAGAGAGACTGTGTGAGCAGGGGAGAGTCAGAGAGAGGGAGACACAGAATCTGAAGCAGGCTCCAGGCTCTGAGCTAGCTGTCAGCACAGAGCCCTACGCGGGGCTCAAACCCACGAACCGTGAGATCATGGACCTGAGCTGAAGTAGACCACTTAACCAACTGAGCCACCCAGGTGCCCCTCTTCTCCTGTATGTTTGAAGCCCTTATCAGCTCACTTATTAACGTCATTTTTCCATACCCTTTAAATATCAAGTTTTATTAATACAGCTTCTTAATTAGCAGTTAAAATTGTCTTCTCTCCATTCTCACTGTCATTACCTGAATTCAGATAATGCAAGAAATAATTATTACCCAGTGTTTATCACCAGAGTAACTGCATTAGCTTTCAAACTAGACTATTCTTTCGTTTTGGTCTGCTCTAATATATTCTTACATTATTGTCGTAAGAAGTTTGTTTTAAGCATATAAAGTGGGTCATATTACTTTTTCATAATTTAAAGGCAGTCAAAATAAAATCCAAATTGTTTATTAGACCCTTTAGACCTAATGGTGACCTTCATCTCTGTCATTACTTCTGAATATTTTCCTCTTCACCACATGTATGAAAATCATACCCAGCCAAATTACTTAAGGACATTTTGTTGTGTATTCATATATCCTCCTGCCTAAAATATTCTTGACATAAAAACAATTTGTCCATTTCATATCATATTTCAAGATTTAGCACAAGGGTCTTGTTCTAAGGTATCCTGTTCTATGCATGTCCCTTTTATAATTCTTATCACGCTTATTTGTATTTATTTGTATCATCTTTTTTATGGGCTTCTCTCTATAGTATAAATGTAGACACTTTATATTTTTGTCTGCCTTCATGGCAAATCCAGTAACTTCGGCTTAATAAATACTCAATAAACATTTGAATGAGTATATACATGAACAGTCTAGATATAACCAAATAAGAACAAAGTGGGATAACTTCAAAAGAGAATTTGTGTGTATTAGATGTGCTGATTTATTTTTGAAGAACTTATATTCAATGAGATCACTTTCTCACTGTATATGTAAAATATTGAACATATAAATTTGTTTCCTCAAAAAATTCATTTGCAGAGCTCCAGTCAGAGAATTCATGATTTCTACTTCCAATTGTCTGTATATTTGCCAAAGATAAGAGAAGGGGGGGTTAAAAAAAAAAAGAAGAAAAATAAAACCACATCCTCTCCATTTACTGTCTTTGGCACTATCAGATGGTTTATTGTCAGAAGCAAATTTCATTTTACTAATGATAATTACCAAGGGTAGATTTAAAAGAATTGTGTTTATGTGTAAGCTGTCTTTTAAGAACAATTAATAGAAATATATGTTTAAAGATGTAATGGTAAAACCACATAGGTTGAAGTCATTGATTGCCATGTTACCGACAAAGTATTTCCACAGGAGAAACCAAAAGAGATCTTATCTGTCAAACTGTATTGATAGCATAGGTATTTTTTGTGGTTTTAATATTTTGGAATTAAAAAAATATCAATTTGTGGTGGCAAATGATAAGTAAAGAATACCTTAACATTTTTTGTTTTGGATGCTGATGCTAATCCTTCCCAATTTGATACTTTATAACACAAATTTTGGATCCTTTTTTCATTATTCTCAAGATGAGATGAGAATAATCTCACCAACTTTTTGGTGACTGTTTGAAAACATACAGTATGAAACTCTTAAGTAAATAGTTTGTAGTACAGAAGATACAATTAATTCTTCTTGGAAGAGTAACTTTCAATCATGTAATAGAAAAAGGACAAGTAAAAACATTTACTGAACCTCACTAAAGATACTGAGTACAGCCATGAACAAAAAAACATGGCCCTTAATCTTCTAAACACAACAGCATCATTTCTCTCTTGGATTAATTTAATAGTTTCCCATAAGATCTCTCTATTTTCCTCTGACCATCTTCTAAACCATATTTCAGAGAGACTAATCATTATAAAATAAAAATTTTATCGTATTGCCTCCCCGATTAAACTGTTTCATGGATTAATTATTGTTCTTAGAATCAAGAGCCAAAAAAAATTTTTTTTTTCTTTTTCTTTGTAAGCTATGATGGTCTGAGCCCTATTTGTTTTTGTGGTCTCATTCCATAGTTGTCTCCTTTTTTCTTCCTGTTTAATCACACTTTATATACTTTCTTACACTAGAAGACCTTTATACATGCTGCTCTTCCTGTAGGGCATGCTCATAATGATGTTAAAAAAACAATACAAAGAACAAACATCACTTAAACCAATCATGATAAAATGTTATATAAAGAATGCTTTGTAAAATTTGTAGAAATGTTATGCCTTAACAGAGGAATTTAATGCATATATAAATAACACAGTATGATCATAAAGTATATTTAAAATTATATACGTGTAGTTTGCAGGTTTAAACAAACAAATAAGCAAGCAATGTGCATGTGCCTAAAATCTAATCCAGATTTTATACAGTTTAGTCAGTTACACATTTCTTATGACCATGCATATGTCTCCTCTTTATTCACAGTGGTAAAATTATGAAAATTTGTATTCATTTTGTTTTAAGGCATTTTCTATAATTATGTGATATATCAATAGTAGGTTAAGTGTCAGTAAAAGCTTAGATTACACTCATCATAATTCCACTTAAAATCAACATTTAATTTGAATACTAAACCTGAAAGCTTTTTAACAGCAAATGCTTTGCTATTATCAAGTAATGTTTCATTTTTTAATATGTCTAAATTCGAAAAGGGCTTTGAAGTGCTTCATGATATTTTATTTGAAAGCATCGAAATGGTCATGATTTAGTGTTACTCAAAAAAGTGTGTGTGTGTGTGTGTGTGTGTGTGTGTACGCGCGCGCGCACCTATGTGTCTGTAGCCTGCCTTAGAAATAATGCATTATCATGCTTGCATGCATGTAAATACAAGTTATGCTAGAAAACATCAATCTTCTTTCTAGCTTAACCTGTTAATGGAAAATGAGAAATATTGTAATTTTTACATTTATTGTTTATAACGTTGCATCTTATTAATAAAACAGTATTATAAATGATTGGCAACACCAAAAATAATTGCATAAATTTTTTCCAAGTAGCTTTTAATTCAGGCTATAGTATGTAATATAATTACTTAAATAAAAAAGAGTAAAAGTTTTAACATTGATCAGATTTCATAGGAAAATTTGTATGTCTTGTAAAAGTAAATATTAAGCTGTTTTTATCTTTAGGTATTTAATTTTTTTTCTTCCCAGAAAACTATAACTCTATTCTTTTTGAAAAATTTGGATTTACGGTAAAGGACAGATTTAATTTTGTATGTTTACCTCTTAACTTTTTATTTATTTTTTTAACTTAATGATTATTATTCTATAATGTATTTATAGAAGTGCTATTAAGGATAATTGGAATAAACAAAAGCAATAATAGAACATACTTACCTAGAACTTTTTCTTGTTTACTAGCCTACAAACTTGAGATAATTATTTTCTTTTTGAGAGACTGAATATTATATAATTTAAAAAATATTCAACCATAATATCTTTTTCTAAATATATCTTGATGAATAGAATAGAATAAGCTTTTAAGTGTCCCTTATGGGGACAATGAGATTATTGCATTAATTTCCTAACTTGTGCTTTTGTTTAAGTCTTTTTCTCTACAAACTATTGTGTATATCACTGCCGTACCATTCTTCCTAAACCACTGTATTCATCATAGCACTCCATTTTCATTATCTGGCTTGTGACTTTATATATATATACATATTATATATATATATATAATATATATATACACATATATAATATATATTTAATATATACATTTTATAATTTTATAATAATATATATATATTAAATATATATAAACTTATATATATATTTAAATTTCTTTTCTTTCCCTAGTAATCTCTAAGCTTATATAAAGTAGAAATCGTTTTTCATTTATCAATATGGCCAGTACTATATCTGAAGTTCAGTAAATGTGAGATAATGGCTTTTTAAAGATTTGTTGCAGCTTGCATAAAAGCATGATGGCTTTCCCCTAACATAAAATTGAGGACCAACTGTGAGGAATTCCCTCTTATGTGACTAATAGAAAATTAGTCTACATGAATTAGAAGAAGGGAGTGGAAGGTGAAAGTTACAATATTCAAATACATCGATTTTCTAGTTTCAGATGATCACTTGTCTAGTAGGCATAAAATTATTCTTTTACATTGTATACTGTGTGTTCATTTATTAATTCAATAGATGTTAATATATACAGAGCTCGAGGTAAATATTTGGCAAAGTACATGTAAATACAGAAAATTGAATTTTTAAAATTTCAAATCATATAATCTTAGTTATTAAAAGGTATTGGGAATAATGAAATAGTTAAGTAATTTTACAAAATCATATGTGAGTAATAGCATAAGAAATAAAATAGAAACTATAGTATATGTTTCCAGAGACCCCCTCCTTCCCAGAGTGTCTCCTGGTGCTGGCTCTAATTTTACTGAAACATCTTTTGTTTCTCAGCATACCATCCTCTTTTTTATTCCCAACCACCGTGCATATACTTTTTCTTTCTCTATAATACTTCTTTCTTTAAGACTCTACCCTTTTCTGTCACATAATCTCATTTTCTTCTTTTTAGACCATTTCTCTGTGCTTTCTGAAAACTTATTATCTCCTGCGACACATTGTGTGAACTTCTAATAGTTTTGACTCTGTTAATTGCAACAATGATTATAGTTATAACAGTAACTAACATTCATTGAACTCTATGTTCTGGTCCTGTGCTCAGAACTATTCAAGCATCATCATGTATAGTCATAAAAACCTTTATGAAGCACATCCGACTTTCACATAAGGTAAAAAAGGTTTAGTGAGATTAAGTAATTTGTTAAGGTTCCATAGATGGTAAGAATTAGAGGCCCTCAGCTATGTCAATCCAAAGCCCATAATCGTAAACACTACTCCATATTGTCCTCAAAGATCTACATATAACAAGCAAGCAGTTCTGCACTTTCATTGTACTTTTAGCCTCTCAAAGACAGAGACTATGCTATTTCAAGTTTTAAATCTAAACTACCTTGTGGAGGGCCCTCTGTATACTAGATGATCAATCAATATTGAATCAATAAATAAGCAAGTTATATATCAAAGGATACATGATAGAGGGATCACTACAGGGTGAACTTTCAGGGTGGAGGGACTGAAGAAAGTCTTACAGGGAAGATGAGAGTAAACTGAGCATTGAAATATGTGTATGGACATAACATTGGGGACAAATTCTTAGAATCCTTGAGAACATTTCCCCATTACAATGAGGAACAAGGCAAGTTTACTTTTGATCATGACTATTATGTGACACTGTTCTAAAGGTATATGCCAATATAAAAAATTCGATGATATAAACAACTACAATTTTCAAAGGAAAAGGTAAAATTATTATTTGTTAATAAGAAAATTGTTTACACAGAAAACTGAAGGCAGTTATTTGAAAAACAAAATTACCAACAAAAGATAATGTAGTTAATTTCACAATATAAAATATTAATATTCAGAAATAATTTAACTTTCTTCTATTCCAGTAACAATTATTTGGAAGGTATAGTAGAAGTAAATATTCCATTTAAAATAGCACTGAGAATAATAAAATGCTTAAATTGTACATGAGGTAGACAAGATGATTTCATAGAATTTTTGTAAAACTTTGTGGTATGCAAAAAAAAATCTTAGGACATCTGGATGGCTCAGTTGGTTAAGCAACTGACTCTTGATTTTGGCTCAGGTCATGATCTCAGGTTTCATGAGATCCAGCCCCGTGGTGGGTTCCACGCAGACAGCAGGGAAAAATGGAGCCTATTTTGGGTTCTCTCTGTCCCTCTTTCTCTGCTCCTTTCCTGCTCATGCATGTGTGCACTCTGTCTCCTCAAAATACATTAATAAACTTAAAAAAAAATCTTGAAGAAATGGAATATTAGTCTGTAGTCCTAAGTAAGAAGAATCAGTTTTATTTAAATGTTGTTTCCCCAAGTTAAACTATAAATTCATTAAATTTTAATAAATATTAGTGGATTTTAAAAAGCATTCTAATATATGATATATAGTACTTAGGAGAAAATGAACAAATAAGGTAAGTCAGGTAACTTTTGTAAAAAGAAAGAAGAGTGATTGGTTTTATCAGATATTAAAACATATAAAGCTGTAGTCATTAAAAGGGATGCTACTCTGATTAAAATATATTGTAAAGCTACAGAAGTAAAACTTTACTCCTGGTGCAAATCTTGGTGTGTGGAACAAAATAAAATCAAATAACAGATCCACATATGTAGAGAAATTCAATACATAATACAGGTTAACTCTGGAGGAAAAAAATGCATTGTTTAGAGGCAAGAGTAGGAATGAAACATACTTTTTTCTTTCTTTATGTACACACACACACACACACACACACACATTCTCAGTTGGGTGCATTGTCTGTATTTTATCTTTGTAAGAAATAATGCATAGAAACTACTTAGTTGTAATACATGAAAATGTTAGCAATGTGTATCCTGTAACAGATATGGTTAATTAATAGTTTTCATTTATACTTTGTGCTTTTATTTTTGTTTTTTTCAATAGAAAGAGTTCATTTACTTTATTTTTGAAGACTAGTTTCAAAATATCCCATCTCCCCAATGTCTTAGATAGTAAGCAGTGACTCATATTTCTAGTTTTTAATTAATTAATATAGGGATAATAGTAGTCGGCATGATTTAGTGAAAGGACCATTGAATCACTTTTTTTTTTTAATCTGTAAAGTGAGGTAATAATGCATACCTTGAGAATGAAGGAAAACAGTACTGGTAAGGTACTTAATAAAAAGCATACACTTTTGGATATCTATGCATTTCTTTAATAATATTTAATTTCTGTTTAGCTTAGCATTCCTGCAGAACTGTTTTGATGCTTAACTAACACCATCTGTGATTGTTCAACAGTTATTGATAGTCTACAATATGCAGACCTATTCTAGGAACTTGAAGAAATAGTAACTGTCATCAGACATCCTGGTAGGTGATACCAAGGAGGGTGGTGAGAAAGTAAAGACGAGGCATATAAAAGAGGATGCCTGATTTTGTTATGGGAAGTCAGGGGTTACTTCGCTGAGGAGTGGACCATGGAAGCTGTATCATAAAGCTTGAATAAAAGTTAAAGGAAATGAGGATGGGGCTTGCATGAATCTGAGATTCCAAGTAGCACATCATCTACCTGGAGTGATACATGCATACAGAAATGTAGTGAGAATTGAGGATTTAAAATTATAGGACCACGCATACTCTTGATTCTCATGATTGAGCTTTAATGCTGAAAGACTTGTGGCTCAGTCTGTTAAGTGTCCAAATCTTGTTTTTGGCTCAGTCATGATCTTAAGGTTCATTCGATTGAACCCCACATTGGGCTCTCTGGTGACAGTGTGGAGCCTGCTTGAGATTCCCTCCCCCCTCTCTCTCTCCCTCCCCCCCCCAGTCTTTCTCTCCCCCCCCACTCTCTCTCTTTCTCTCTCTCTCTCTCTGCCTCTCTGCCCCTTCCTTACTTGTAATCTCTCTCTCTCTCAAAATAAATAAGCTTAAAAAAATCTAGAAGACATTTAAAAAAGAACTAAACTACATTGTTAGGTTTGAACATTAAAAGTCATTTGGAGAGATGGTCATTTTGGGAAAGATGACATGGACCTATTTCTCTCTGCTCCTCCCTACTAAGTACCATTATAAACCCTGGAAATCATGTAGGGGGCAACCACAGGAAGATTCTGAAAGATAAAAAGGAGAAATAAAATTGATTTGAAATCCCAGAATTAGAGGGACAGCACAGAAGAATGGCATAGTAAATCACCTCACCCAATAGAAGATGTGGCCCAGACCTGAATTGTCCTTAAGTCCAAGCTAGCCACAGAAAGAAGCCCAGGTGGTACATGGGTGCTTTGGATCAAACAGATGTCCCTCCAAAAACACATGACAAGCTGTGCACACTGTGGAGGAAGCACTTTTTTCTATAGCACTTCAGACCCTCCTCTCCAATAATGGATGCAGGGAAGCCAGATGGCACCCACCAGAAGGACTTCACCACATCAAGTAGCCCAACTCTGGAAGCTTCTCTGCCCCCACAGACTTAAGACATCTTTCTCCCACTAGGAGATGTTAGGGCAGTAGATGTTACTGGCAAGAGAGACTCCATCAAAATAATTGTCCCATGGGAATAAGACATGCCCCCCCCCCCACTTCAGGCATGTCATGGATACCTGAGGCAGCTTATCAGGGATTCTGAGAATTGCTTTTGGCCCTAAACAGCTAGATTCTGCTACAGGTGTTTGACCAAGGAAGCCTCTTCATGCCTGTCGGCCTGAAATCTGTTCCCACCAAGAGACATCCAGTGAATGAGCCTGGGAAGCATTGTTTACCTTCTCAGGTACCAACGTCAAAGATCAGCAGCACCAAATAAACCAAGCAGACAAAAAATAACACTGATAAGGCCCAGAAAATTAAGCTGTCCCTGGTACTACAGCCCCAAAACACAGGCAAGGCCCTGCATGGTAGACCTACAGAGAACAAATTCCTGCTGAAGTAAATGATTTGTATCGATCATAAAGTCCTTTAGCATAGTATGGGCATGTAAAAGCAAATATAAAACTCCTAGATTTTTTAAATTTTATTAAAAATTTCTTTCAGTGTTTATTTTTGAGACAGACACAGAGACAAAGTGAAATGGCGAGGGGCAGAGAGAGGGAGACAAAGAATCCAAAGCAGGCTCCAGCCTCTTAACTATCAGCACAGAGCCTGACGCAGGGCTCAAACCTAGGAACAGTGAGATCATGACCGGAGCCGCATCTGAATAGTTAACTGACTGAGCCACCAGGTGCCCTGAAATTTTTGCATTTAAAAAAAGTGGGCCAAAACCTGAACAGACAGTGCCTCAAACAAAATTTACAATGCAAGTAAGCACATCATCTTCATCATTCAAATATCAGAGAGATACCACTATAAACCTATTAGGTTAGTCAAAATCCACAACACTGACAGCATTAAATGTGGATGAGGATGTGGAGCAGCAGGAAGTCTCATTTATTGCTGTTGTAATAGAAAATGGCAAGCCACTTAAGCAGATATTTTGGCAGGTTTCTGGAAAAGTAAACATACTTCTACCATAAGAACCAGCAATCATGCTCCTAGTATTTATTCAAAGGAATTGAAAACACATCCACATAAAAACCTGTGCACAGATGTTTATAGTAGCTTTATTCATAATTGGGAAAACTTGAAAACAGACAAGGAATCTTTCCATAGGTGCATGGATAAATACATTGTGATACACCCAGACAATGGAATATTATATTCAGTGCTAAAAAGAGCTATCAAGCCATGTAAAGACATGAAGGAAACTTAAATGTATACTACCAAGTAGAAGAGCTTAATCTGAAAGGACTACATACTGTGATTCCAACTATATGATATTCTAGAAAAGACAGAACTATGGACACATTAAAAAGATCAATGGTTGCCAGGGGTTGGATGGAGATAGGGATGAGTAGAAAAGTCACCAAGGATCTTCAGAGCAGTAACATTACTATAGATGATACCTTATGATGGATACTTTATACATTTGTCCAAATCCATAAAATGTATTGCGGCAACACTGAACCCTAATATAAGCTATGGACCTTGAGTGATAACAGTGTGTCCATGTAGGTTCATCATTTGCAATAAATGTTCTGCTTTTATGGGGGAAACTGATAACTGGGGAGACTGCATGTGTAGCGGTTGGCAGGATATAGGAAATATCTATCTTCCTCTCAGTTTTACTGCGAACTTAAAAATGCTCTGAGAAATAAAGCCTAAACACAGTGGAAATAAAAATACTGGTTATTAAAGAGTTAATTTGCTGAAAGTCTCACCTCCTTGGCATTTGCTTATTTAAGACTTTTACATTATTTTTATTGTATAGAAAATATTATTCAACAAATGCAGAAATTATATACATAGAACTGAAGATAAAAAGGATAGATGAAGGTAGGACGTTAACATGAATAAAAATTGTTTTATGAGGAAATCAGGGCAGTGAGTTTCAAATTACAGCTATTAATTAAGAGAGATTTTCACCATTGCTAGAATTAATAACAATGTACTAATATAGAACATATTTTGGGATGTATATAGAAAATTAAACCAGAAGTTTAATATATATTTTAATGTGACTTAGTTAGAATTCTTCTTCAATTATTCATTGAACGGTAATATTTCAGATGTATCCCAATACATTCTATTGATCATAATGATTACAGAAAAGAATTTCATTAGGTAAATTTTCCCAGAGCCAACCTTTCTTAGTGATTTTCTTGCCTACCTTGCATTTCTGAATGACTTTAGACATACACCAACTTATCTTTTATATGTCTTCAAATTCATATCCAATTAAAAGTATCAATGCCTTCCATTTGACAGTTCTTATGCTGGGTATTTTTAAAGACTCCTTTTCATTTTTTAAAATGGTATAACAACCAAGTGGTATTGGTTTCCAGAATTTTTCAAATAAAATTTAGCTAACTTCTGATCTCCGTAGTTCATTTTGTTGTTGCTCTTGCTTAATCTGTTTCTATAGATTTCTCTCCAAATATGGAGCATCTTCCTGCCCCGAGAAGCCTATATTACTTTCCTTGGTCCCATAATTTCATTCTTTCTGGTCAATCTCATTACCTCTGGTAAAAAGAAGAATACTGAGCCTCAAAAAATGCTTTTTAAAGATTACACACCCAATTAAGGAACGTATAGCCTGAATAATTTTGGACAAGAACCAATTTTCTATATGTGATATTAAGCTGTGTCTATTAAAAAAATAAAACTCTTTAAAAAGAACCCATATGCCATAAATGGTTTCTCTGGAACGATGGAATACATCATTTCCATTTAAGTATGCATTCCTTGAAAGAGGAGGCTAATGATGGATTTATAGAGAAAGAGATCATCAGGTAATGTTCTATTTTAACTTTAGGTATTTTGTTATCATATAGCTGGTACAGACTCTTATTTTGTATTAAATCTCCCACTGTACATGCAATTCATAATTTTTAAAATTCTCATTCCTATAAGTAAGGGATATTAATATCTACATGTAATCATTATATAAAATGAAATGTTATTTTTCCTATTTTCAGATGCAGAAAACCAGGTTTCAGAGAAGACAAATAATTTGACTTTCTCACACACTTTACTAAGTATAGAGCAGTATATATTAGGACTCTAAATTCTGCCTTTTTTCCACTACTCCATGGTAGAGTAGTAGAAATTATGCACAGATTACATATAACACCCAGTGCTCATCCCAATAACTACCCTCCTCAATGGCCATCAGCAGTCAGACAACAAAATGAAATAAAAGGCATCAAAATTGGCAGAGGTCAAACATTCACTTTTTGCAGATGACATGATACTCTACATGGAAAACGTAAAGACTTCAAAATACTGCTAGAACTGATGCATGAAATCAGCAAAGTCGCGGGGTACAAAATAAATGTACAGAAATTGGTTACACTTTTATACACCAATACTGAAGCAACAGAAAGAGAATTAAAGAAGCTGATCCCATTTACAGTTGCACCAAGAGCCATAAAATACCTAGGAATAAACCTAACCAAGGATGTAAAAGATCTGTATGCTGAAAATTATAGAAAACTCATGAAGGAAATGGAAGAAGACACTGAGATAACTAATTTAAAAACCAATAGGGAGACAGTAAATTTTAGGGAATATCTTTGTTTTTGTTGCATTTGCATATTATTAACTCATCTATTTATCCAATATGGATACCATATAAACCCATGTATGAAGTATGCATTTTTCATTTTTACCAATTTCTTATACTGTTTTAGGAGAGAAATTAAATAGTGTTTAATATTCCAGAAAAAAAATCTGTGACATTTTCACTGTAACTTTCAGAGCTTTTCTAATTTACAAGGGTATGAAAATTCAGGAAATTTAAGACAGAAATAGTGAGTTTGTCTAAATAAGTTCATACAGAAATAGACCTACAGAACACATTCTGATCAATCAGTTATATTTGGAAGATTCACGTAAGTTATAAAATTATTTTAGAGTCTAGTCGAAATGGCGAAGTCTGCCTTTTTTAAGTAAATAGTAAATGGAGAGTTCATTTTTTTCTTTTTATCATCCAAACTTCATTTGCAGAATAAATTTATTCAGTTGCAGAATTTCAGCAGGTATAGATAACTATTGAAGGAATTTGGCTTCAGTATTCTGTACGGTTAATCTTATTGTGGTCCACTTGATGGCAGTATTACACTTGGTAAAGTCATAATCCTGTTTGGTTTCCTGTGTAATAGTGTAAAATAAGCCTTTCAATTAAAGCATACATCCAGGTGGCCAACAGACACATGAAACGATGCTCAGCATCCCTCCTTATCAGGGAAATACAAATCAAAACCACACTGAGATACCACCTCACACCAGTCAGAGTGGCTAAAATGAGCCAATCAGAGAATTCTAGATGCTGGCGAGGATGTGGAGAAAGGGGCACCCTCCTACACTGTTGGTGGGAATGTAAACTGGTACAGCCCCTCTGGAAAACAGTGTGGAGGTTCCTAAGGAAACTAACAATAGAACTCCCCTATGACCCAGCAATAGCACTGCTAGGAATTTACCCAAGGGATACAGAAATGCTGAGGCATAGGAGCACTCTCCACAATAGCTAAAACATGGAAAGAGCCTAAGTGTCCATCAACAGATGAATGGATCAAGAAGATGTGGTTTATCTATACCATGGAATACTACATGGCAATGAGAAACAATGAAATCTGGCCATGTGTAGCAACATGGATGGACCTTGAGGGTGTTATGCTGAGCGAAATAAGTCAGGCAGAGAAGGACAAATATCATATGTTTGCACGTATAGGAGGATTAGGAGGAACTTACTGAGGAACAAGGGGGAGAAGAAGGGGGGAAATGGTGGGGGAAAGGGAGAGAGGCAAACCATGAGAGACTCTTGAATGCTGACAAAAACTGAGGACTGATGTATGTGGGGGGGAGGGGAGATGGGCATGGAGGAGGACACTTGTGGGGATGAGCACTGAGTGTTATGTGGAAACTAATTTGACAATAAACTATTTGTAAAAGAAAATAAAAAAATATAAAATATGAGAGACATATTTTCTGCTAATGCCTATGTGGTTACAATTCAGAAATGTTTTGTGCAGGAACCAAACTGGAACATAGTAAACTGTTGCATGTCAGAGATACTCCTGAGAAAAGAAGAAACTGAGCTTTTGCAGAATTTAAAATCCATGTCTCTGACAGAATGTTAATGTCATCACTCTGAATAGTATTTTCACTTCTAGCAAAACGTAACCAGGGACTGCATTCAAAAATGAATGTTTATTATTGGTTAAGAGGTCAACAGACACGCTTAAAACTTGAGGAATCATGACATGTTTCAGCAGAAGAACTGACCACTAATAGCAGGATAAGATGTTTCTGCTTTTGTCTTAGTGATATGATTTAGTAGGTCAATCAAAGCTATCAGGTTAGCCCCCTCACTAGAAATAAATAGTAAAAGGACATTTCCTGCTTCTCAGTTGTTAGAATTGTTGGAAGTTCTGTATAATGGTGCTTATCAGAAATAGAAAAATTACCCCATCCTGATCATTAAAAAAAAATGTTAACGCAGGATACCTAGGTGATTTTAGTTAGTTAATCACCCAACTCCTGATTTCTGCTCAGGTCATGATCTCATGGTTCGTGGGATAGAGACTGGCATCAGGTGCCACTTTGTGTGGAGTCTGATTGGGATTCTCTCTCTCTTCCTCTCTGACCTCCCCTATACGTGTGTGTGTGTGTGTGTATGTATGTGTATGTGTGTTTGTACAGATAAACCTTAAAAGAAAACATTACAAAAATTCAACTAAATCAGTTGTCTATAGAGTGATTCAGAAAAATGTGAAGTCTTTTGGAATCATCTGATTTTAAAACCTAATCAATGAAACCTTTGTAAGAGATCTCATTTCTTAGCTGAAGTTTCATTGTAAGAATTTTTTTTGTGAAATGATAATATTTTGATGTTTTGATAATTAGCATAAATAATATGGCAAATAGTCACCTGAATATGGTGATTTTTTCCCCAGAACCATCTCATTTTTATGCAGTACGCATATTACCTCAGCTGGGGTTTTAGTCCTTGCTTCCTTCTCTTCCTCCTTTTCATTCCTTTTCTTCCTTGTCTTCCCTTCCCCTCCCCTCACCTCCCTTCTCCCTCCCTTCCCATTCCTTTCTTTCCTCACCTGTTTTTAGAGAGCCTGTATGTACACATGTGGAGGTCAAGGGCAGAGACAGAAGGAGAATCTTAAGCTAGGTGTGGAGCCCATGATCTCACAACTGTGAGAGCATGACTTTAAGTATAGGTTTGAGGTTTACCCAGCTGAGTCACTCAGGTGCCCCTTACTATTTTAGATTAAAAAAAAAAATAGAAAAAGGTATGTATTTCGTGTAGTCAAAATGTTTCTTTTCGGAGCCAGGCGACCCTCCACCACCACTAACTAGCTGTATGATTTTGGCCAGATTATTTAAGCAATTTCATCTTGAAATTTGAAATTATTGGAGTTGTTTGATACATGGAAAATTCTCACATAACAATACCTGGTATCATAGCTTTTAATAAATGCTAGTGATTTTTTCTTTGCTAATAATAACTTGAACAGAATTGACAGTATCTAATACTTGAGAATTATTTGTGGACTAGTACATTTAAAATATATCCTAGATGCACCTGGGTGGCTTGGTCCATTAAGCATCCAGCTTTGGCTCAGGTTATGATCTCAAGGTTCATGGGATAGAGCCTGTGTAGGGCTGTGTGCTGACAGCTCAGATGCTGTGTCTCCCTCTCTCTCTGTCCCTCCCCCATTTGTTCTCTGACTCTCTCTCTCAAAAGTAAACATTAAAAAATGAATAAATAAATAAAATATATTCTAAATACTAGCAGAAAAATCAACTTGATATTTTACACTGATCTTTTTTGCCTATATCATTTTATATTATATGAATTATATTATTAAAATATAGGATATTTTATGAAGAAAACTATTTTGGAGGAGAAACTAATTGAAGGTTTTATAACAGCAAAAATAAATTTTCAAGAAAATCTGCATAATTTCAGTTAATTGAAAACTGGTGACAAGACATTAATTCTTTATTGGGTGGGATGCAGGTTATGAGTATTTAAAAATGATAACCAACAAATAAATATTTATTGATATTAAGGCACTTAGATCATCGTAGCACATGCCAGAAATTATAAATGATCACTTCATAAGATATTTTAAGAAGAGTTCGGCTATATATACTCTAAGAGTCATACAAAGAAAGTTAAATAAAATGTGATGACAGTAATTTGATGTCGTATGGCATCATGTGTTCAGTTGCCAAATGAGCATCGTAAGGCAAGATGTATTATGAATTGAGAGGAGAGATAGTGTGCCTGAATACTACTGAACATGATTAATGGAAGAGAGATTCTATTTTAATTCAGCCTTGAATAGTAAGATTTGAATAGGAGTAGCATAAAAGACCATCTGTGGTGAGGAAATGGTATAAGAAATCATTAGTTTACGTTGCTCAAAAGGGAGAATAATGCTAATAAAGCAATTTTGAATAAAAATATAATGTAAAATCCCTTAGAAATTGTAAAACACTATAAAATTAGTTATACTGGGTACTTTCAAAAATCATCATTTAATTGTGCAGAAGGTACTTATTCTCTAGAACCAGTAGTTTGTGGTTATTGAGCATACGACATCCAGAGAACATCAGAGTGTGCTGGTTTGTAGGGTGGGATTGACCTCCAACTATAGTTTTGTGGTAAATAAATTAGGTAATCAATAATCTGTACTTGATGTGAATCAAAAAGCATCCACATATGCAGCATGTGTTTGTTCTCTATAACAGCGATCTTGGGAATATAAAGGTTTATCGGTCGTTTCTGGTCTTTGGTCTAGTGTGGTCCATGAGTTCCTTTGGTAGAAAGGAGCTCTTCCTGACTGTGTTTCTGTCAGTATCCACTTACCCACCTGATAATGGTCAACTCAATGCATGTGAATTGCTATATAGGAAATAATATATTCTTTTACAAATTTTGTGCATCCTCATAGTCAACATTAAGAGTTGATTAAGTTTGTTGACAGTGCTCTTACTTTCATCATAATATTTGCATTTACTCTGAGACCATAATCAAGAGAAACAAAATAGAATGATTTTTACTACACTAATTTACATAGCTTGTTGGTATATCCATACTTCATTTTGTGCAGGTGAAATAGTTAAAGAACATACAAATGACTTTATCTCAACATATCTGGAATCTAAGTTTCTCAAAATGAGTCAAATGAAGTTTTCCTAAAACATGAAAATCTGTTTTTCATTTCCGAAGATAGTCACTCTATTGAAAAGATTAAATTATTTAAAGTATTAAAGTAATTAAAGTATTAAAATTTTGGTTTTAAATCCTGGTTTTTCCATTGTGTGACATATGACATGGTCTCAGTGTCTTCATCCACTAAGTAGAAATAACATATGTATATGTGGAAAAATTTGTGTGTTTACTTATAAGGATTAAATGAGATAGTAATTGTTAATATTTTTAATATGACCTCAGGTCCCAGCCGACAGTGTGTGTAATACTCTGTGATTATTAACAACCATAGTGAGTGGAATGTGTTCTATTATTCTCCATTGTTTCCTTCTGCGCATTCTCGCTCTCTCTCTCTCTCTCTCTGTCATTCTCTCTTTCCTTTTCCATCTGGTCTACAATATCTACCTTAAATAAATGTACAGCTTTTTTTCTATCTGTCCTCTTTGGTTGTTTTTCTGGGAAATTTAGATTACCTCTGAATGGGAAAAGATAGCCTATACCTCATGATAAATTTACAGTAAACTCTTAATCAGTAGCATGACAAGCCCAGAGGATGTTGGGGGACACTTCTTGATGGATTTCTCATGTTACTTTTTTCAGACTCCTTTTCAAGGATATTCGTATAGTGAACAATCTGTCTTGGAAGATATACGTGTGTGTGTATGTATGTGTGTGTTGTATGTATAATTTAATGTTAAATTGGCTAACATACAGTATGCTCTTGGTTTTGGTGGTAGATACCGTAGTTCATTGCTTACATACAATATCCAGTTCTCATCCCAACAAGTACCCTCCTCAGTGCCCAATACCCATTTCCCCTCTCCTCCAAACCCCTATCAACCCTCAGTTTGTTCTCTGTATTTGAGTCTCTTATGGTTTGTCTCCCTCCCTCTTTGTTTGCATCTTTTTTTTCCCCTTTCCTTCCTCCATGGTCTTTTAAGTTTATCAAGATCCACATATAGTGAAAACATATGATATTTATGTTTCTCTGACTGACTTATTTCAATTAGCATAACACTTTTGGAAGATATATTTAGCACCTCTTTCCTCAACAAAACAGATTTCTTTACCCTCCACTATAATAATGTCCCCCTCAGAACAATGTTTAGGCAGGCTGAGTTCTTACTTTTAAAGAATCAGGTTCTTGGGGGTACCTTGGGGACTCAGTTCGTTAAACGTCTGACTCTTGATTTCAGCACAGTTTTGTGGGTTCAAGCACTGCATGGGGCTTGCATTGTCAGTTTGGAAACTGTTTGAGATTGTCTGTCTCTGTCTGTCTCTCTATCTCTGACCATCACCCACAACACTGTTTCTCTCAAAAGAAATAAATCAGCTTAAAAATAAATAAAGGATTCAGACTCTCTAAGCTCTCTAAGTGTTCCTTTTTGGTGGTGTACCTTTGCAAGTCTCTTGTTTATGATACAGGCATTTTGTGTCATTGTCAGCATTAATGAAACTAAGTTTTTGCCAGAGAATACAAGCACATAGAGTATTCTCAGACTTTCTACAGTTCTTGACAGAGACTGGGGAAATGGAGTGAGTTTTGATGTAAAACAGCTAGAATGCCAAATTGGCATGCAAAAGTTATTTAACATAAACTCATCTGTCCAAAATTATATCCACAGTTTAAGAAAATATTTAGTATTTTCACGTATTACAAAAAAATGAAAATGATATAAAGTGGTTTATAAGCAGCAATATATGAATTGCCTGATTTGGAAAGATCAAAAGCTGTTATTGAAAATGAACACATATTACACTCGAATTTTTAAATAGAATCTCATTCTTCACAATATTAATATGGTACCAAGTTAGAAAAGAGTCCCAGTTAAATGCTGTCCTGCCCTGACTCTGTAAGGAGGTCCCCACAGCCACAGACGTCCCTCCTCTGTTTTTGGTTCTCTATCGACTCATCTTTGACTTGCCAGGGGCTTTCATAAAGAGAGGATATCACTCTATGGGCTGCAGTCTGATTGTGATGAACCAGACTTTCTTCCTTTGCAATAACCACAATGTGCCATCAATAGTTTTTTCAGGAAATTCCTTCCAAGTTGTGTAAGTTAATTTTGTCTGGATTTGTAGATTTCCCTAGCCAAATTGCACATTTGGCAAATATACGGAATTCAAACGGAATTTGGATCTCAGATATTTAACATTTATACTGCATTGACTATTGCACTGTGTTTACAAGTATTGATCCATTAATCCACATGTTAATTCTGTTATCCTTTTTTTTTTCTTTTTAATGTATGAGACAACAGAAGCAGTAAGAGTCTACATAACTTGCCTCAAGTTACACAGCTTATATATGGCAAAGCTGGGACTCAATATGAGTAAAGGGACATAAGCTTCATAGGGCCTCAGTATTTATTTTTGTTAAGATTGATAAATTTTAGATGACTTCTGTCCTTACCAGTTTCTGATAAAGCATTGCCATAATACTTTCTAATCATTTGATTTTACAATCTCCCTAACTAGACAGTAAACACCCTGAGAGTGGGAATATATTTTATTTATGTATTAAATTGTGTGTGTGTTTCATTTTTATACTCCAATTCCTAGAGGGACACTGATAGACTTTTTGGCATATAATAGGTGCTCCATAAATGCTTGTTAGCCAGTATCATTTTGGTCCCTAAAGTATGCCAGATTTTTAGAGGAATTCTCCTTGCTTTACATTTCCTGATTTGCAGTGTACTCGTGTGTTTGAGTTTTACTCAAAAAGTAAAATGAAATAAGACAAAAAAACTGCTTACCCAGATGCAGTTTGGCTTACCTATTGTGATGCGGCAAATACAACTTTTAAAGTGAAAGAAAAAAAAATCAAGATTATTAAATCCAGAATGTGCCTTCCAAAAGAAACTAAAGAAAATTGTCAAATTGAAAAAAAAAAAGAAATCATTATATGACTATATAAACTCCAATTTAAACTTATATTATAATTTGATTCTTTTTTGTAATTATCTCTAGTCTGTTTTATTGTAGTAGAGGTTTTCTGTAGAGGTCTAATGTTGCCGGGTATAATGTGGAAGGCTTCTCTTTTAAAAACATGTTTTATTCTGGGGTGCCTGGGTGGCTCAGTTAAGCATCTGACTTTGGCTCAGGTAATGATCATATGTTCCATGAGTTTGAGCACTGTGTCAGTCTCTGTGCTGCTAACTCTTTGTTCTGATGACTTGGAGCCTGGAGCCTGCTTCAGATTCTGTGTCTCCTTCTCTCTCTCTTCCTCTCCCACTCATGCTCTCTCTCTGCCCCTCAAAAATAAGTAAATATTAAAAATATTTTAAAAACATGTTTATTCTATAATAGGATGGGGTAATATTTTTTAATTTCCATGTTACATCATATTTTTACTGTTGTGGTATCCTCAAAATAAACATTTTAAAAAAGAAAATGGTTGGTGTGAAGACATAACTATTAAACAAAAATTATAGTTAATGTCTAAAAGGGAAAAGGTCTCCATGTTGGAGTTCTTGAGAAAAAAATTGAAGAAAACCTTTTTTAAAGGTCAAATTAAATTTTGAAAATATCAAAAAAATAAAAAGAAGGAAAATTTTAAGGTATTTACAAATACACACAAATAAAAATATACATGCAGATTTTGCTCCATGAGTTCTCTTTTCTTTTTCACGGGGAATACAGCGAAGATCACATGAGTGTTAAAATAGGTTTAAAAAGGGGAAATTAGAAAGCAGACTGGAAGAAGAAGAAAAAAGTGAGAATATAAAATGAGAAAATTAAGAAAAGATTGATGTTAAAATGATAATGAAGTAGGAACATAATTCTAAATAATAGGGGGTCTAGGTGGCTCAGTCAGTTGAGAATTTGACTCTTGATTTTGGCTCCAGTCATGATCATAGGGTCATGGGATCAGCTATAAGATCTTAAGATTCTCTCTCCTTCCCTCTCTACTCCTGTATCCCACTCGTGTGTGTGCTCACACTGTCCCTCTCAAAAAGAAAAAAAAAAGAAAACACTATCCATATATATATTGCTTTTTCTCTCTATAGCAATGTTTAGTTTGCTATAGATACATCCGAAATTTCTTAGAAGCCCAGGACAAGGGAAAAACTTCTCCAAAGACTTCTATTCACAAGGGACGGCCTTAAATTTGCAGATCACATATGAGGTTAGTAGCCTGGTTCTAAGCGTGGAATGTGTGGTGTGTGTGTGTACGTGTGTGCCTATCATATGTATGTGTATGTGTGTATATGTACATGTATACATTTCTGACTGTCTTCCATTTTTCTTTCACTTTCTACTTGAATCAGTAAAAACTGTACAGACTTAAAAATCACAGTTTAAAGAATTTGTGATTATTTTTAATTGTTTAAATACATATCTAAATATTCCTTGCTAGATAATCATAATTGATAAGTGACTCTTTCCCGCCATGACCTTGGTATCATCAATTATACCTGTGAGATTATCTTCACATTATGTCTCTTTTTGGCATATTATTATGACATTAATGGTGTGTACATAATAATTTCTTGAATGTTATAGCATTTTTATTTCATTCTTTTGTTAGTAGTCTAGGCTAAAAATTAAATTTCAAAGGTAAAAATCATAAAACTCAATTTTTCTATAAAAGTCATATCAAAGAATGATTTAAACCTTGATAACCAGTAAAGCTGTTCAGTATTCATAGCCATGGTAACAGTAAGATTTAAAATAATGGCAATAGCATATCTATCGTGACATTATATTCACAATGTTATTGTTATATGTCATTGGTGGTTTCTTTCATAAAATTCCAATTCTATTTCCAAATTAAAAAAACTATATACAGATTCCTTTGTACAACTGAAGCTAAAGATGCCAGTATTTTAATCACATTGGAATCTATTATTGTCTATTTTAAACAATGCATTTAAAGTAAGTGCTTAATTATTCAGGTTTTCATTATGCCCAGAGCAAAGTAAATTTTTGTGACATGATCCTGTCTAGTTTGTACATTTTATATGTAAAAATTTTACTAACTGAACAAAAAAAATGGATATTCCTAGGGCTCCTGGGTGGCTCAGTTGGTTAAGCATTGGACTTGATTTCGGCTCAGGTCATGATCTCACGGTTCGCTGCCAGTGCAGAGCCTGCTTGGTATTCTCTTTCTCCCTTCCCGTCTTTCTCTCTCTCTCTGTCAGTCCCTCCCCTGCTCTTTCTCTCTCCACCCTCCCCCTGCTCTCTCTCTCTCTCTCTCTCTCTCTCTCAAAACAAATAAACAAACTTTTGAAATGATGGATAGTCATAGAAACCACATATAGACAGCCAGGAATCTTCCGTGGTAAGATGACAGAATGAAACGAGGTCACAGAATTTCCTTAACTCACAATTTTGAAAAAGGTGTGTACTAGTCAGCAAAATCAGAATAAAACATTTTCTTAACCTATAAGCATACAAGCCCGTGTCTTTAAAATGTATCTCTTAGGGAAGGGCAAGCAATCATTAGGGAAAGCCAGTGAAAACTCATGTACACTATATTGTAACAATTGCATAATATTGATAAAATTGTCAGTATTAAAAGAATAAGATTAAAAAATAAATGAGATTAATGGTAATTATTTACTATTGCCAAAACAACAGAGGAAAGAAAGGAACAAAAGAATGGAATAAATAAATAATCACTTTAAAAATTACCATTCTGGAAATGGTAAGTTTTTCACTCTGGAAAATAACAGCAACAGTAACGAATGGAAGGAAATTACACACAGGAAATACCGTGCATTTAAGGGTAGTGAATAAGTATGTAGGCTTCATAAACCATACTGATTGGAGTTGAATGCCAAGTCCAGTGTGATCTGAGGCAAGTAACTTAATACATCTGTTTTCTAGTTTTCTCAGATCTTATATATGAGGATGATAATAACATTTTCCTTTAGGATTTTTGTGGGGAAATTAAACATGTTTTATTATAGAAAGTGCCTAGAAGATAGTCAGTGCTTATTAAGTTTTAGCTAATCATATTATGTCTTTAGGAAAGCTTAGAGAAGAAAGGACAAAAAGATGCAGTGGATAAATTAATTTAAAAATAAGCCATCAATGATAAAATAATATATCAACAGAATTAAATAGATTTTGTGGAGCTAAGAATATAAAATGAGCCAGAAAGGAAAAAAAAAAAAAAACCAGCAAGATCTTTGCAGGATTAAACATAACAAGTATAGAAGTTATGACTGAAAACTTAGTTGGTGACAGAGATGAAAACTTCCAGAAAATATTCCAAGTAAACACAGAGGGAAATAACGGCAATTAAAACCCTTGGTAAGGACAAACTCAATGGACAACAACATTGAAAATGATCAGGATGAGGTCTTTGAAGTAAAGAATTTAACAGAACTTTAAATTTAACAGGAAAAAAAAAGTCCCAAAATTCCAATATCAAAAATTACTGAAAGGAAACAAAAACAAGGCTTACATAGTATCTCAAGAAATGTGATGCAGACTGTTATAGGGAGTACCTATAAAATTTCTGAAAATCAGGAATAAAAAAAGAATTCTGTAATTTTTCAGACATTAAGCTCATATCCTTTTCAAAGGGGAAACATTTCTCAGACTTCTACAGAAGAATATATAATACTTTAAGATAATGAATTAATAGATACAAAGTTCTGAGGAACAAAGAAACATAATCTGAGAGTATACATCTGGGTTTTCACTCAACTAGAGGCAATCTAAGTGTTCAGACAGAAACTTAGGTAAGATGACACCCATGATTGCTTATAAGAGAAATAAAAAATTAAATTCAGACTACTTGGGTATGAATGAATAAGATTATGTAAAAAAAAAAGGGGGGGAGGGAATGGATTAGATTAAATATACATGGTATGTGGTGTAATGAGTGTGTGTGTGTGTGTGTGTGTGTGTATTTTTAGCTAATCCGTGTTTTTAAGCAAAACCTTATCCATTCATATTTGGTTGATAGGATTGTATCAGAATATAAAACAGGGCAAATGTTATAAGCCTGGTCAAGGTAACAATAACAACAACAGTAGCAGAAATAATAATAATATAAAATAACAAATTCAAAATTATGAGTTGGGGGAAAGCCAAAAGGAATATAAATGTACTATTGTATTTTGTTCATCTTTCCAAATTCAGAGTCCTTACCTACTACATAAATTTGATAAAATTTAAAAAATAACAGTATGTCTCACCTAAATTTCTAAAGACCAGAAAAAGAAAAAAAGTACATTATCAAAATTTGATATATGTATTTGATATATGATTATGCCAGTGCCACAATGATTTGATTGCTATTACTTTGTAACGTAGTTTAAAATCAAGAAGTATTATGCCTCCAGTTTTGGTCTTCTTGTTCAAGATTACTTTCGCTCTTCAGGGTCTGTTGTTCTGTAAATTTTAAGATTGCTTTTTCTCTTTCTGTGAGAAATGTCATTGGAATTTGATAGAGGTTACATTGAATTCGTAGATCACTTTGGGGAATATGAACATTTTAACAATATTATTTCTTTCAATCCATAAATACATCTTTCCAGTTATTTGTATTGTCTTCAATTTCTTTCATTAATGTTTTCAGTGTAGAGATCTTTCACCTCCTTGGTTAAATTTATTCCTAAGTATTTTTCTTTTTGATGCTGTTGTAACTGGGTTTGTCTTCTTTATGTTTTCAGGTAATTTGCTACTAATGTATAGAAGTGCAACCAATTTTCATGTATTGATTTTGTATATTGCAATTTGAGTCCATTTATTAGCTTTAACAATTTTTAGGTAGTATTGTTGGGGTTTTCTATGTATATGATCATGTCTTAGCAAACAGAGAAAATTTTACTTGTTTTCCAGTTTTGATGCTTTTTATTTCTCATTTAATCACTCTATCTAGGATTTCCAGTATTATCTTAAAAAGAAATGTGAGAATGGGCAACCTTGTTTTGTTCCTGATCTTGAGATAACACTTGCTGTGGGCCTGTTATATGTGGCCTTTACTATGTTGAGATACGTTTCTTAATTACATGAACATTTTAAGGAAGAAGACTGAGGGTCCAGATCCCTAACCTTATTGTTATTTGAGTCTTTTAATTGTGTTCTGTAATCCCTTCAACTAAATATTGAATTAAAAAACACCCTTCTTAATTTTCTCTTTCAAGACAAGGATTTAAAAGACTTGAAGGTGATTATAGATAATAATACTGTATTGTAAACCTGAAATTTGCTAAGAGAGTAGATTTTAAGTGTTCTTATTGCACACACACACACACACACACACACATGCACAAAAGGTAACTATGTGAGATGATATGTCCATTAGCTTGAGAATGGCAACCATTTCACAATGTACATGTTTAAAAAAAAACATTGTGAACCTTAAATATGTACAATTTTTATTTTCTTAAAATATTTTTATTTCTAACAGAGAGAGAGAGAGAGAGAGAGAGAGAGAGAGAGAGAGACAGTGTGAGCAGGAGAGGGTCAGAGAGAGGGAGACACAGACTCTGAAATAGGCTCCAGGCTCTGAGCTGGCAGTCAGCACAGAGCCTGACATGGGGCTCGAACCCACAAACCGTGAGATCATGACCTAAGCGAAAGTCGGACGCTTAACCGACTAAGCCACCCAGGTGCCCCTACAATTTTTATTTTCAATTATACCTCAGTAAGCCTGGAAAATAATTTAAAAAATTTAAAATTCATTGAGGAGGGGCACCTGGGTGGCCTAGTCGTTAAGTGTCCTACTTTGGCTCAGGTCATGATCTCATCGTTTCTGGGTTTGAGCCCCGTATGGGGTTCTGTGCTGACAGCTCAGGGCCTGGAGCCTGTTTCAGATTCTGTGTCTCACTCTCTCTCTCTGACCCTTCCCCACTCGTGCTCTGTCTCTCTCTGTCCCTAAAATAAATAAAAAACAAAAAAAAAAAATAAATGAAAAGTGCTGAGGAATTACATTTTAATGAACAAGAAGCTGCTATTTTTTGACATATAAGAGATAGTACTATTTTTACAGTGATAGGCAAAAAAACCCCACCATTTTTAAACAGAACTCTAAAGTTGTTGGCAAAGTCTGTCTCCACTCTTTTATTTAGCCTTGCCTTCCTGAAAACTGGTAACATTGAAAGTCTTAGCTTTCCCTTTGCCATAACAGGTAAATGAGTCTCTGATTTTGTAATTTCAGGCTCTTTGTGCTTACGGAAGGGTTATTTTTTAGGGTAAAGGAACAGTATGTATATCTCATTGGCTGTCACCTGCTTGGCCTTCAGACGTTGTTCCAAAGCTGCCATTTTCAAACTATAAATATATGATAGATGAACTTAATCCATAATTTATTAGGATGAATTATTTTACTACATAACCATAAATTTTCCTTTTAATACCTTGGTGATAAATTTGAATAATTTGTGCATTCATTATTATTCAGTTAAAAGAAAGATTTGTTTTAGAAAATGGGGATTTCAGTGAAGGCTAGACTCCTGAGGGTCTTTGAAAGCACTCAGTCTAGGATCATGGGGGGAGCAGAGCCATTTAAAATGTTTTATAAGGTTACAGCAAAGTAATGATTGGACAGATAATATATTTTAGAATTCTTCTCTGACTGTAGTTACTAACCCCTTGTGTTACAGGAAAAAAAATTGTGGTTTTGTATATTCATTACTACTATAAAATATTTAGTTGTTCTTTCCTTAAGACATTTGGAAAAGACAAATATGTGTTTATTTTCTTAGCAGCATGTTTAAACATAATATGACATTAGTGTTTTAAAAACTTGAGCATGATCTGGCATAATAAAACTTTTGCCAGTTTATTTGATACAAATTAGAGAAATATCACAGCATCATATAATCTTTGGTTAATTTCTTAGTTTTAGGAGCTTTACCTCACAGAAGTATTTATAAAACCTTAAATAAATGCAAGTGTTTGTGTTCTTGTTTAGTTCTTGTTTATTTTATATATATATATTTCTATATATAATATATATAATATAATTTATAATTATATATATAAACAGTATGCAAGGAAACATGTTGGTTATCAGAGTCACCTGGCGTCGGCATCTGCTACCACATGGAGCTCTGGGCTGTGTTGGCTGCAGTGCCTGGCGTGGCAGGTGCCTACATCTTTCTTTACAACTTCAAGTTGATCTTTCCACACCTGCGGTTTCTGTGAAGATGTAACTCTTTCCACATCAAAGGGGGTGTTTTTAAATTAAGCATATGAGAATAAGAGGGTAGGTTTTTAGAGCTTCTAAAGCCAGATCTCAAAGCCCCCAAAATTGTCTGTTGATTTTCATTGATTTCTAGAAAATTACCATTGATGGTAGGTTGCTTTCACATTGTATAACCAAAACATCAAGAAGAGGGTATAATGATCTTGAATTAAAAATAAATGCATTCACATATTTTATATGCTTGTGGCCATCTACATCATCTTTAAGAGTAAATTTGAACATAATTCAAAATTTAATGTGTTTTGTATGCCTTCTGTGGGAAATTTGCTTATAAAAATCACACAGTTTGCATTTTATTTTCTAGCTTATTACACATTCTTTTAAGATAGCCCATTTTAAACAATCCTTTTTAAAGGATAAAAGATTTTCAGATATTTTTCTTGTATGAAAGACATTCAAAAGCTTTACCTTATGCACATAACATTTTAATCATGGTTGCAAAGGATTCTGCAAATTTAAAACTCCTGCTGTTTTTTTATTGTTATTTTTATTTTATATTATCCTTTCCCTTTGAAGCATGTGAAATTGCAGGAGGTGGAATATTTAATTTTGACCATGAATTATTCAGAATAAACCCAAACCTTGCCTATAAATAATTGTCTAATTTTATTCTGATGTTCTAGCATCATATAAGGTACAGCTGCATATAGCTTTATAGGGTATGTGATCATCTTGTCTATATTTTGGGGCGATGGTTGGAGAAAATGAATTCAATTAATCTCCTTAAAATATCCCTGCTCCAAGAAATCCATTATTCTTCCAGAAAATTATCCCTGTATTGTCTTTTTTTATCACAAAATTGTGAAGTATACAGATAATATGCCCTTCTGTAATTAACCCTTTTGATTTTATATTTCTCCATTATATTGGTATCTATAATTGATTAGGTAAATAAAATTTGTTTATATATCATTACTATGCCTTAACAACACATGATGTTTTACACATTTTACTTCACTTTACATAGTGATTTAACTTCATTATTCAAAATATGAAGAGGAGTTTATACATATAAAAACAAAAAATGAGTAGTAATTAACTGAAGAAAATATTTATAAAAGTGGCTAATGTGAAAGCAACATAGCAGCAAAAATATTGTTGTCTAATTATATTATTAGGATTGGGAATAATTTGAAGTTATAAGAGTATTGGAGATCATCTAGTTCAAGCTGTTTTTGTTATGGATGAACAGACCAAGTTAGTAGTACTATAAACTGAGCCCAGTGTTAGGATCAGGGTTACATCAAAGGTCACGTGATACCAAAGATTTTTTTTTTTTCCCCCCCCGCTGGTAATAATTTGGTGAGAACCATGTGAAAAATCATCCTTAGAGCATTTCATGTGTTAAGTTACTATAAACTAATGTGGATAACTTAGGAAAAAAATGAACATGATTGGAATTAATTTAGAACACTAATGAATGAGAGGCACCTGGGTGACTCAGTGGGTTAAGTGTCTGACTATTGATTTTGGCTCAGGTCGTGGTCTCATGGTTATAAGAGCGAGTCCTTTTTGGTCTGCATGGTGGACTTGGAGCCTTCTTGAGATTCTCTCTCTCTTCCTCTTTATCCAGCTTTAACTCTCTCTCAAAAAACAAAACAAACATAAAAAAAAACCTAATGAATTCACCCTAACACATATATTCAGAAGAGAAAATACAAAAATAAGCTAAACTAAAATCAATCTAAAAATCTTTTTACATATGAACCTATACATATGGGTCTCTGAGAGCTGATATCTTGTTTAAATACTAGTCAATGGTAATTTTTGGACTGTTGGAATACACTTGCCCTGTTTAATTGCCATTTGCTTTCTTGGGGTACACATGACTAGAGGATGCAGTTTCTTCTATCAGTGAGCCAAAAGATGCTTAAATCTAAACTAAAAACTCACAACCTAAGGCTTATATGACCACATAATGCTATGTCTTAGTCTATGTAAGTTGTTCAATAAAAATTTGAAAATGTGTACCTTGCTTTGAAAGGAACAATGAGAAATGGTTTAAAATTTGAGTAACAATGAAATAGTTGGTAATGGAAGAAGAAAGCTATTTTGTGGAAAGGATGATATATGAGTGGGGATACAGAAGGGGAATGTCTAAGTGATATTAGAGCATGGTGTGATATGTTTTATAGGTCATTTAAAAGAAGCTATTTCAAGATTAAATTGTATAGCATTCTGAATATTGTATCAATAATCTTAGAATAGATTCTTAATTTTATTAAAAGGTATTACAGCTTTTTGAATTGACAAGTTATATGATATCTGGTGTTTAAAAGACATTAATCTAAGAAAAAGACATTAATCTGATGTTTAAAATGCTTCATCTGATCATAGTATGTGGAACTCACTAAAGAAATGGAAGAATACTTCCTATCTCTATGAATTTGACTACTCTAAGTACCTTATATTATAATCATACAGTATTTGTTTTTTTGTGACTTATTTTTGTTAGCATGTCTTCAAGGTTTGTTTTGTCAGAATTTACTTTTAAGGCTGAATAATATTACCATATATATGTGTATATATGTGTATGTATATATATATATATACCACAGTTTGTTTATCCATTCATCTGTGGATGAGCACTGAGTTGCTTCTACCATTGGCTTTTATGAATAATGCTACTATGAACATAGGCTCAGGAGAGGGTAAATGAGGAGTTGTTTAATGGGTACAGAGTTTTAGTTGCAAGGTGAAAAGGGTTCTGGAAATGGATGATGGTGATGGCTGCACAACAATGTGAATGTACTTAATACCACTGAACTGTACACTTAAAAATAGTTAAGGTGGTAAATTTTATGCTATGTATATTTTACCACAATTAAAAGTAAATCAAAGAAGCAAATAAATATTTTAAAAAATCTAACAAAAAAGAAATGAAGCAATAGAGGTGATAACTACTTCATTAAGTAAGACATGGGATAATAAGGGTGCAAACCTTATTAAAACATACTATTTAGGCATCTATTTTTTCAATACATTCTCCATTGAAAATCTGTTGATTTCTAAGTAGTATATCATATCAATCAGTGATTATTGGTGTAGTGTGTGTGTGTTATGGACTGTGTGTGGTGAAGGGAGGACAATTAAGGTGAAGATTATCATATATTGCTCTAAGTTATATGATAGAGTTGTGTTTAGGCATAAAGACATATAACTCACTGTCATTAGGAAGGATTTTCTAGAAATGATGTTTTATAGACAAAATAATATCACTCTGGGGCACCTGGATGGCTCAGTCAGTTAAGCATCCAACTTCGGCTCCGGTCCTGATCTCATGGTTTGTGGGATCGAGCCCTGTGTCAGGCTCTGTGCTGGAAGCTAGCTCAGAACCTGGAGCCTGTTTCAGATTCTGTGTCTCCGTCTCTCTCTGATGCTCCCTTGCTCACGCTGTCTCTTTCTCTCTCATAAATCATTTAAAAATTTTTAAAAATCACTCTGGTTGACAGAAATATTGGAAGAAGCAGGATTAGTATGTACAAAATATAGTACTGAACAGTATTGCACATTCGGAGAACTAAATACAGTACAATGTGTTTGGAATAAAGTGTATTGTCAATGAAGCAGTAAGTCATGAAATTGGAAACAGGTGTATTCCCAAAAGTATTATCAACCAATATATTGCTCTGCATACTGTTCTATCAGGAATATAACTCTTGTAATTTTTCTTTTTAATTAGAGCATTTATTTTGTGATTAATGGTTTTAAGAAATGGAATAAGGTCCATATTTTTAAAAGTGTGAAATAATAGTATAAATGAAGGAATACTATTGAGAACATTCACTCTGGCACTTTGATGGGAATTATTACTCCATGGGCCTCTAGTGTTTTTCCATGTCCTATGAGCATAGTCACTGTCTTTGTTACAGACTGTCTTTTCAAAGATATTTGTATAGAGAATAGCCTTAGAAGAGACATGTCTCCCTTTGGAAGTAAGGAAAGGCATGATTACTACCCACTGTAAAATATTTCATTTTTTAAGTTTACAGTTTCTCTTCTGTAATGCAACCCAGTTCATGTACAGATGTTACTTGTCTCCGTTTGCATTTCCCTGTGGAAAATTAGACTCAGAATTGGCATTAGAAAAGGCTGATAATCTAGGTATGGCTATAACTGTGAGTAATGAAATCCTTTTTCTCTTACCCAGGAATCTTATTGCTTCTGTGAGTATCCATGAAAGTGTGGCCAGTAATTTGTTAGTTTATAAGAAAGGTAAAATCTTAGACCCTTCATAGTTACTGACAGTTTTGTCTATGAGGATAGGATGCTGACAGAAATCTTACTTCTGGAAGGGAATGGATGAGGATTTATTAACAGGATTTGAGGAAAGTCTGCAGGAATTGGTAGCAAACCTGTTGACCAGATTAGATGGTCAACCAGACAATAAGTGGTTCTCAGTTCAATCACTTTTTATTTTATTTTATTTTTTTAAGATATTTTTATTTATTTCTAGGATAGAGAGAGACAGCGTGAGCAGGGGAGGGTCAGAGAGAGAGGGAGTACAGACTGAAACAGGCTCCAGGCTCTGAGCTGGCAGTCAGCACAGAGCCCGACGCGGGGCTCGAACCCATGAACCGCGAGATCATGACCTAAGCAAAAGTCGGACGCTTAACCAACTAAGCCACTCAGGCGCCCCTCAATCGCTTTTTAATAAGGAGGTATTGGAAAGGTGGCTGCAGATGGAATACTAGGAAATAGATCTTCTTGACAGTACACAGGTTTGGCAAGCCCTCCTCTTCACAAGTTGGGAAAGAGAATTCCCTTGACTTTCTGGTTGTCAGTCTAAAGTATGTCTAGTTTAAATACAGAGAACCAGGATTTTTCCTGGATGGACAGAATTCCACTCCCTTTGAAAAACAGTTACATAATCTTGCACACACACTGAAGGTGAAGGTAGAGGAATTAGTGACTGCAATAGACAGAGTCCATGTGAATCATTTCAGCTCTAGCTGGCTTATTTGGGAAATGAAAGCCCTGAGAATATAATACTTATGGAATGATGGCAGAATTTGTTTTTTTTTTTATGGTTCAGTCCCTCTGCAGTCTACCAACCTTACATATATTTAGATATGACAGTAAAATGTCTCAGAGTAATTTTTTAGTGGGTTCTAGAGGCTATAAGGGTACTTTGACTCTGTGAGATTTCTGGGAGAGACTCCCATAGTAAATTATAGATGAAGTCGTGACTGATATTCAGGCTCATACTGACATGTATTAGATTTACAGTGCTAATGAAGTTGACCCACTAGAGAATGAGACACTGACCCACATTTTTTTAGGTGAATTTTGGCTCAAAGTCCTGCTACCCAGGATCATGGTCCTAGCCTTTATGATGAAACCAGGTGAGAACTTAGATGTTATGGCAGTGGGGCAGCAAGCGATATGGATTAATGTGGACTCCTTAGAAAATTTGCTGCTGTAACAGTTAAATCCAAGTCAGCCAAAGAAGGTGCCATGTTGAAGGCGTTGTCAATTTGTGTTCCCCATTTGGAAAAGGTAACAATGGTTAAAAACACTTTCATTCCTGAGCACCGTATGTGGCTCTGGTATTACATTATTTGTGTAGAATCCAGAAATTAACTTGCTTCCCTTTTGTAAACACATGCATTATAGATGTGGTCTATATTACCCGTATAGGAAGTATTACCCATAGATCATGTAGCTATCAGATGACTATAGAGCTCTCTATCCAATTAGGTTGTCCATGGTTACTGGGCGGTTTTCACAGAGGAATAAGTGACTTGTTATTAATGTGCATTTTGTGTGAAGTTATCCCTACAATGGAAACCACCAGCTCAAAAAAGTGGTATAGAATTTCTCCCTGCCTTCAACTGCAGTGACCAATGGTATGACTTTGGCTCTTGACAGATTCAGGTTAGCCTCAACTCACACACCAGGGTAATCATAGGTGACAGATTTGCCATAGACTTTCTCCTTGGCGGAATTTGTGCAATCTTTAAGACTTCCTGCTGTACCTGAGTTAATGTTGTGGGTCAAGAGGGAAGGTCAATACAGAAAGCCACTAGGCTTTTTAAAGATGTCCTTGATGAGTTGTAGGATTTGTTCAGTCATCTGGGTCTGGACCCAGGGAGTTATGGTTGAATTCAGTTCTGCAACTCAGCCTCATGTCATTGCTCAGAGACTTGTTAGTAGCCTTAATTAAATGCTCTGTAGGATGAATTGGATGGATTTTTTTCCCAGCCTATGCCAGTCAAATTAATCAGGGAAGCCAACAGGTTGTTATAGGGATGAGAAAATTCTTCAAAACTGAAGATACTCTAGAAAAGAGTTGGATATTGTTTAAAAAAAAAAAAAAAGAAAACAGTATTCTCTATGGATCCCTCATGCTTGTTACCTCTTACAGAGGCTCTCACTACTTTATGCCAGAATATTTTTCAAGAATGTTTAATTTTGGACAGACTTGGAAGATGTAGTGTCTTATTATGAAACACATTGCAGGTATGCTTACTATCCATTATAAAAGATTTGCATATTACCATATTACCTGTATCCCTTAAGCCAGGTTTGTCTTCTATAATACAACCAAGTGCATGCACACATATCACATGGCTCTCTTTGTGTTGGCTTGTGGGAATTGGTACTTAGGAAATTAGCACACATTCTACACAAAAAATAGTGACACTCTGGCTATTGCTATTTGTGTGAGTAATAAAGCTTTTTGTGTCTGACCCAAAGTCTTGTGTATTTTCCTAGCAAATATAAAACTGTGGCAGGCTAAAGGTTAGCCTACAGATAGAGTAAAATAGACAATTCATACACACTTCCTCATAGACTTATATTATATTTGAAGTTATAAAATAATATTAATGTGTTGTTGGAGCTAACTTTCAGACAGGGGATTATATCCCACCAACATAATGACTAGGTAATAAAATCTCTCTTTTACTGAAATTTAGCTCCATAAAAAGCTTTGCTATCCAAAATCTGAACATGTGCCAAACTATCAGTCAATACTGTACAGCACTGGTATAATTAGGTAAAAGTGGTAGATAAATTATGTGTAATCTGGGTAGCAGAATCCTAAATCATTCTAAAGAAAAATGGATTGTATCAGTGATATATAAATAGAAAAGAGACATGGTTTCCAAGGAAAATAACAGAAGCACATCAAAAGCTGTCAATTTATTGAAAAAAATAACATCTGAGAGATGGAATTAAAGCAAATAACTAGACATTACATAGAAATAAATGTTGCCAAAAATTTAGTGATAGGACTTACATTAAGAATTTTGTGAATAACATGTTCTGCTTAGGTGTAGGAAACCCAGTAGAACTTCAGGTAACATTTTCTTGGAGACAGTAGTAACTGAGATGAGTGTTTTTACTGATTAAATAAATGATTTGAAATAGACAATAAGTAGGGAAATTAAGTGTGAATAATGAATTTCCATAGAAAAATATTTGTAGTTAAATTTTTAAAAACTATTTTCTTAAATGGAAATAGGGTAAATAATAAAAATAACATTATCTTTTTTCCTCATCACAATTTTTTGTTTCATCTCTAATTTTCCTTTCCATTTAGCTCTTTGTTTTTTCTATCAATAAATTTTTTTCATTCATTCACTTGGCAAGTATTTATTTAAAACTTATTATTCATTGAGCATCACTTTTCAGGTATTTATGGCATTACTTGGAATTTAATAATTTGAGGTTTCAGGAAAATCCTAAATCTGCTGGCACTGAGCTAATCTCTGCCTAACAATAGATCTTTTTTGTGAATGGGCATGTTATTATTAGGTATAGCAGAACTAAAATGCATACTTGACTTGGTAGCAAGAATTAAGAAGTAATTATTGGAAAACATTATATAATATTTTTTCAGAATTTTGTTCTAACATCCAGTGTGAGGTAGTTAGCAAGTCTGCTTGTTTCCATTTTATAGACAGGAACATAAGTCTTTAAGAAGAAGTGATCTAAAGCTAGCTTACACAGTCAAAATTAGAATTTCACAAAAAAAATATGTGTCCTCTCACTATACTGTATACTTTTGGCAGATGACAGAATGGGTTAAAATAAGTCTAATTGCAATATGGAAATCAATCTTTATATACCTACTGGCTTTTGAAAATTATATGTTAAGACTTGGTCTGACTAAAACATCATTAAGGACATAAGCTCATTGAATTCTCAACTTTGCCATGTAACAAATATGCTTAAGATAATACACCTTGATTCTGCAGCTTAGAATTGCACAGTAAATTAATATTTTAGTATGGTAAATTTGGACCAGCTTTCAGACATAGTTGTCTAAGTTATTATTACCAAAATAGTACATCATAAATTTGCCAAACACATTTGATTGTAATGCAAATAAGAAATGAATTCTGGTGTCAATGAATTTATGTTCTTAAAGTCTCTCTACAAGGAAGAGTAATATATTCTATAACATAAATATATAGTAACTCGTTTCTTGTCACATGTTGCAGTGTTTATGGATATCATTTACAATGTGCAAATTAAAAAAAAGAAACTTGAATCTGTAACATTTGAAACAACTTATAAAATTCTTCTAGGGAAGTTGTACACAAAGTACACTGCCAATATGAGAGTCAATAATGCCAATGATAAAAAGATATAGAGACCTGCTAAAAGATAGGAACAAGGACTATTTAAAGTCTATACTAGAGGGACAATTAGGAAATTTCAGAATTTAAAGATGAAATTAGAAGAATAAGGAGCATATGAAGTAAGAGTAAACACAGAATGATCATTTATTAGGATAAACTGGGCTTAGGTGGTGCTAAAAAGTAAACCAATAAAACTTTAGTGCTTCAACACAACACAATCCAGTGTGGATTTGGCAAGTCACTCAGGCAGCACTCCTTCATGTTGTGACTCAGAAGCTTTTTCATTTTGTATTGTCATCTTTATTTATGGATTTCTGATTATCTGGATAGGGGGAAATAATGTTGGAGATTTATACAGGGTAGTTTGAAGGTCAAAACCCGGTAACATGGCTCTAAAATAACTCTTGCAGACTCTGTAATATATAGGATAATGTCCATCTATTAAAAAAAGGGGACAAAAGTTTGGGGTTATGAAACAAAACTAATCTTTCCTCAATATGAGATAACCATGTGAAGCACACTCTGAAAAATTTGTCACATCTCTTGGGCATCAAAGACTGAACTGTTTTCCCACATGATTAGTGGTTATGAAGTAGATGAAATACTTTGAATATAAGAGAAGAGGTACAATGGTATATCAGGGGAGCTGTTTGCCTGATATGGAGAGGACGACTGGTGATAACAGTTAAGATGGTGTGATGGAAACCTTTGAAATAAATGGCAGTTGAACTTTCTATAGAAATTGGGATGTATATGGCATGGTTAAGAATGAGAGAGATTCTCATATAAAAGCATCAATAGTTGTTATAAGTATTCTGAATGTCTCAGAAAGTAGTTAACAAAAAGATATTTCATAGAGTGAATGGGTGATGAAGCTGAAATGAGAAAATGAAAAAATGGATTCCTCTCTTATAAAGATAAATATAGATTCAGTATATCTTTTGGTACTAAATTTGGCACTAAATTTTAAACAGTAGTATTGCATTAAATACAGTAGTATTAAGCCATTAATGATCTTTACGTTCAAGATATGTGATTATTATTACTTTGTTAGTTGTGTCTTCACATAGATTTCTATTAGTTTTTATATATTTGCCTGTTAATTATGTGTGGAAAGATGAGACATTTAACCTCAATAGAAATTATTTTGCCACCGAGAGTACATTTGAATTATTTGATTTTCATAATTATTCAAAACATCCTACCGTTTTATTTTTATAATGTTTTTTGAAATGTGTTCTTATTTTGTCTGAAAATATTTGAACTAATTCTAAGTTTCTATAATTTAGGTCTAGCCATGTGAGGAGAAGTTGTCATTGTCACTCTCTTTAAAATATTTAATTGACAACCTTTTTCAATCTCCATGTGCTAGGAGGAGAATTAAAGTTTCATTTATGATGGGGTGACTTTCTTAGGGACACACATCTAATAAATAGACAATCCATTTAAGAAGTATGAGATATTGTGCTCTCTCTACATGCTCCCAAAAAGTTTAAAGTTCGTTAGGGACAATAAATAATTCAAAACCTGATTGCAATGCAGTAAAAAGTGCTAAAACAGAAATAAGTCTAAATGATGTGAGGACACGATGAAGATGTTTAGCCCAGCCCAGACAGTTGGGCATGGGTGTACCTAGGACTGTTGGCCAAGCCAATGTCAAAGTCTTAAAGAATGCAGCAGGAGCAGAGACCTAACAATGACAAAACACATGCCTCCTGTGGTCAAGGAATATTACATGAGGGCTGAGTAGCTGTAGCTGAAGTCTGGGAAACCAGTCTTGCCAGCCACCACTACACACACATGTGGTATTTAGGATGCTGGATAATTAGGGAAGAAGGGAACCACTGGGTAGGACTTCATTTCAACATTGCAAATTACTTTGGGTTGTTCATTTTAAGACACAAAAGACTTTTCATTTCATCATTCTCCAAGACTTTCCTCAGAGAAGTCCATTTGAAAACTCTGAGTCTTTTAGAAACAGTAGTGCATTTTATAGAAAAATGATTAAAACAATAGCTTCATAAAAATAGGTTGATTTGATGTTGACTGTGTGATTTATCTGCGGGTATTATACATAAAATGCAAACAAATTAAAATGGAACTGTATCAAATCTTTTGTTCATTTGCCTTTTAATACTTTGATCCCAAAGAATATCATGCTGTTCACAGAATTAATAATGGTCATTGTTCCCCCACAAATGTAATGATATGGTATGAAGTCAGAAAAGAAACAAGGGGAAAATTGCTTAATGAATGCATTTTGGGTAATGATCATAAAATTAAATCTCAAACTGTAATCATAAGAATGAAAGAAAAATGAGTTGCTAGAGTAAAAAAAAAAGTTTATAATACTATTATAAAGCAACTATAATTACATTTAAAACTTTAGTTTGTTTAATTGATGTTTATTTAAACCTACATTTTTAAAATCTTCATCATTTATATTCCCCCAATCATTATAAATTCCATTAATTTACACATTAGTAAGTTTGTTTGGTTTGTATTGATGGGTTTTTGAATATTCAACTAGATTTCTGTTAATTATGCAGCTCTTTAGGGGTGCCTGGGTGGCTCAGTTGGTTGAGTGTCTGTCTTTGGCTCAGGTCATGATTTCAGGGCTTATGAGTTCGTACCCTGTGTCAGGCTCTGTGATGACAGCTCAGAACCTGGAGCCTGCTTCCGATTCCATGCCTCCCTCTCTCTCTGACTCCTCCACTCACACTCTGTCTCTCTCAAAAATAAATAAACATTAAAGAATTTTTTAAAAATGCAGCTTTTTATTTACTTAGAATTCTTTGTAGCCTAGGTGTGTAGAGTAAAAACTGATGTCAGTAGTTGGATAGGGTAAGGTATTTCAGTTTTGTCTTTAATTTTGCAAGTGATTTAGATGAAATAAAAATATTTGTCTAAATTATATATTGATCTAAACAAAGGAATAAGTTCATTTGAAAATCTTTATATCCAATCAATAAGTTAGCAAACATACCAAACTAAAGAAATGAACCAATTCTATTTTGGCTGAATTCTCATCTATGACAAATAGTTCTCTAATTTGCGCCCTAATGATATTTTCTTGTTCTCTACATTTTAGATGGAGTTAATATTGACATGTATTTGATAATTATGAATATATTCATGGTATGACTATATATGTTTTTATTATAGAGTATATGTTAATATTATATGTTTTAAAATAGGATAGGACCTCCTTTCCAAAGGAGAATCACCGAGAACAAGCCCACAAAACACAAAAGGAGTTGGTTGTTCTGGTTTATTTTAGGCCTGATGGCCCCTCAGAAGCACCTGAAAAGTCCTCAGAAGAGAGCCAAGCCCCGCCGAGCCATAGCTCAGGGTTTATATAGGGAGAAGGGCGAAGCCAGTGCACAGAAGCAAGAATTTTGCATTAGGGGTTGCTTAACACTGGCTTGAAGAACATGTTTGACCATTCTAATCACAATGTTCATTAAAGATTTACATCTCAGGGGCTTGCTATAGCCAGGAGGAGCTAGGTTGCTCAACCCCTGACCTTTTACCAGAATAGTTTGAGATCAAACAATGGTTGGTATTTCCTCATTTGCAAGCCCGTCACCTTTTGGCCCAAGGGAGTTGTATATATCTTTATAGATCACTACAGATATTGAAGCACTAAAGATATTGCTTTGATGATAAAATACTTCTAAACTAGTTGTGTCCATACATTAATGTTGGTGAAATGTTTGTTCTTCTTGGGATGATGTAACACTATTTTTATTTTAATCATTAAAATAGAATTCTTTCCATCACATAAAGCAATATTAGTTTAATCTTTCAAATAGGAAGCTCTTATTTTATGAAGGAAAAAATGTACCCTGCAGTTGCTTCTCATGTGCTACTTCTGCTTAGGAGGTTGTATTTCTTTGTATTTTAATACAAAGTACATTAATATGGACATGATTCAGGAAGTGCAATTATTTTGCTTCCCAACCAGCTATACTATATGATATTCTTAACAAATGAAATATAAAAATTATTTAACTTAACAATGGATTTCTCATTAAGTCAGAAAACTTTCTAACTTATATATTACACTGTTCTAGTCAATAAGTTCAAAATTTGAGACAGTGAGTTACTAGCCCAGTATCTGACATACAGAAGTTTTTGATAAATATTAGTTGATTAAATTAAATTATTAATGTATGTGCTAAGTGCTGTAGGAGCTGCAAAGGGAGAATAATACACCATATTTACTTTCAAAATGATGTAAGACTAATATTATAAGCTACATGGGAAAAATTGACATTAGTAGCTTTTTAAAGTTTTTATTTAAATTCTAGTTAGTTGGAGTACCTGGGTGGTTCAGTAGGTTAAGCGTCAGGTCTCTTGATTTGGCTCAGGTCATGATCTCTTGGTTTGTGAGATAGAACCCTGTCTGAGATTCTCTCTCTCTCCCTCTCTCTCTGCCCTCCCCTCCCCACTCTCTCTCAAAATAAATAAATAAACTTAAAAAAATTCCAGTTAACACACAGTGTAATATTAATTTCAAGTGAACAATATAGTTATTTACCACATCTATACAACATCCAGTGCTCATCACAAGTGCACTCTATAATCCCCATCCTAATGTTAGTGATATGTTAGTTTACAGAAGTTAATGTTAAGCACATAAAGATGAGGGAGTCTTCATGAAGAATGGAACATTAATTGGACCTAGGTGGTAATGTAAATAGGAAAGGAATGTGGTTCAATTTGCAACTGTGGAAAATAGAGAAATGTCAAGCAAAATTTGAAAGGTTATACTTTAACATATTCAAAGGGCATAGGGAAGGATTATTTGTGTGTGAAAGGAATTACAGATAGAAAAGCAGTTATATCAGGGATGATTACCCTTCATTTTAAAGGAAAGTGAATTGTGGCCCAAAGGGATTAGTTAACTAGTTTGAGATTCTATAGAACATAGAAAAAATGGGAGTGTAACTGGGAAATTTTAAGAAAGCCAGTCTAGACCTCTTTTTCAAAACTGTAAATATGTCCAAACATCTAGTAAAATGCTAGTAGCCTTAAGCAAACAAACAACAGTTGTTGGTATTTGAGAGGATTTCCTTTAATAGCTACCAAGAATTCCCAACCAGCCCTCCCTCCAGGGCCCCCACATACTCAGTCACTCATACCACTTGAAGGGAAGCTTGGAGAAACTTTTATTCTTCAGGCAAGCATATTTAAATCTTGGTTCTACAACTTTTTGTATCATGGTTTCAGGCCACTTATTTAATTCTTCTAACTCCCAGGCTTTTCATGTGTAAGACAGTGCATGCCATTATGACTGTTAGGATCCATTAGAAAATGTTTTCTCACAGTGAATTCTTGGCAGAGTGGTCAGGATGATTTTCCTAAAATGCATATTTAAGCATGTCACTCTCCAGTGACGTGTACATTTTTTACTTGCCTGAAAGGTATTAACAAATGACCCAGACTGCCTTCCTCCCTAATCTGTTGTGAAGCCCTCACTTCTCTTCTGTGCTCAAGGCCATGCTAGCCTTCTGTCTGCCCTATCATACTAGCTCACACCCACCTTAGATGATTTGCATATATTGTTTCATCTGTTAGGAAACTTTTCCTTCTGGTTTTTCATATGGCTGCTTATTGTTCATGACTTAGCCCTAATGACACCTTTAGAAAGGCCTTCCCTGCCTACTTCATATAAAGTAACTGCCTCTTATAACCAATGAGTATTAATATATTTTTAAATAACATTATCAGTAGCTCAAATTATCTTATGTATTTCCTTATATATTTACTGCCTAGATTAGGAAACTTTTATCTCCTGTTTGTTGTTCAGGATTTAGTGCACGTGGTAACCCTTCAGTAAACACTACTGAATAGGGAAATAAATTTTTGTTAATAGAATTATAAGTCCAATATGGAAGTTTTGGGGATAAGTAGAAGAAGATAGCCAATCAGTCTTTATCTCAGATAATACATACACCATTTCCATACATATTGTATTTGTTAATAACTAGCTTATTTGTTATTAAAAAGTAAACATTGACATAAAAAGAAAAACAACTCAGGGGCGCCTGCAGTCAGTTAAGCATCCGACTTTGGCTCAGGTGATGATCTCAGGGCTCATGGGTTTGAGCCTTACGTTGGGCTGTGTGCTGATAGCTCAGAACCTGGAGCCTGCTTCTAATTCTCTCTGTGTGTGTCTCTCTGTCTGCTGCTCCTCCATTCCTGTTCTGTCTCTCTCTGTCTCCATCTCTCTTTCTCAAAAAATGAATAAACTGTAAAAAATAAAATAAAAAACACTCACATTTATATTTTTCCACCTGCAGATATGGCTCTAGAATCTAAGAAAAAAATATATGACATTTCTTTTTTTATTTAGGCTTAACAATTTAAGACAAAATTAGTTCCCTAGTCATGTCCTGTCTATGGAAACATAGTATATGTGTAGTGAAGAATTGAACCTTTCCCAAAAAGAAATGTGGCCTTTGCCCATAGCTTGTGAGGGATAGCCTATATCATACTTTATAGTATTTACTTAGAGTGAGGATCTGGTCACATTTGATCTTAAATGGAACTAAGCATACCTAGCAATCTTAGGGTGAGGCTGGCCATGCTAGAAAAGACTTTTCAAATAATTTAGGGTAGAAATTTCAAGTCATTTGATATCAGATAATCTGGAGGATAGATCGACCATGTAGTCAATCAGTTAATTATACCTGTATAATGAAGTCCAGTTAAAAACTCTGGACACTGAAGCTTGAGTGAGTTTCCCTTATTGACAATGCTTGCTGTATATTGTCACATCTGAATACTGGGAGAGAAATACTTCATGTGTACAATGGAGGCTTTGCATTTGGAACCCTCTCAGACTCTATACACCTCTTCCTTTGGCTGATTTTTGGCCTGTACTCTTTCCCTGTTATAAATTCTAATTGTGAACATAGCTTTCAATGAATTCTGTGAAACTTCTCAGTGAATTATTGTACTTGAGGGTGTTTTGGAAACATTCCAAACTTTCTGTTTTTGTCAGAAGTGAGAGCAGTTTTGGGGAATGTGCCCATAGACTTTGCCATTTGGCTGACTCTGCATAGTATATGATCATGGGAAAGAAGCTCATAGTTGTTTTATAGATTTTAACATTTGAAATTGTGTGGAGTGACAGAGAATAACTATTCTAATCATTTCAGTGAAGGGTGCCAAAGAGGTTATGATTTGCTTTGGTTCACAGAGCTGGTTTGGTGGCTGGATCAGGGTTCTAAATCAGGTTTATTGACCTAGTAATTTGGATTTCCCACTATACTGTGTTATTTAGCACAAGTTTGACAGAGGTATCATTGGGTATATTTGATTCCTATTTCATAAAATTATGACAATTCCTAATTTATGAATCAGTAAGATATTTGTCAATTTAATAGTATTTACATAATGCAAAGATAAACCTAGAATAAAACCCAAGACTTAATTATAGAAAAACTATATCTAAAATTACCTATTTTTTCTCTAGAACAGCTATCCTTGTCTGGAATGTATTGATTTTGTTCTTTGGTTAACACTGTGGTTAGTGGTGTGACAAATTTGCGTACTACATTTTCTTTGGCAAATTTTTTTAAAGACATATTTTTAAAAAAATTTTTAATGTTTTGTTTATTTGTAAGAAAGAGTTAGAGAGACAGCGTGAGCATGGGAGGGTCAGAGAGTGAGGGAGATACAGAATCTGAAGCAGGCTCCAGGCTCTGAGCTAGCTGTCAGAACAGAGCCTGACAAGGGGCTCGAACCCATGAACTGTGAGATCATGACCTGAGCTGAAGTGGGACACTTAACTGACTGAGCCACCAAGGCACCCCTGGAAGGTTTTAATTTAGCTTAGATTGGAAGAGTGGAGTAATGGGAATCTCATACAGTTTTCAGAACCACTGATAATGGTGAAAAATAATTATTTTCAGTGAGACTAAAATGACAGCTTAAGAAAAGTGTACATCTTAATAATTCTAAAACTACTAAACTAGTGTAAGCCTAGTAATTAAGAATCTTTAAAGCATTCCTCTGTATTATACATGAATACTTTTTCTGGATAATGTATTTTCCTTAAAACATCTAATTTTTTTTAAAACTATGAGCACAAAGAATGAGGCAATCTTATATGTTTTTCTCCAGCAGGAAGTGCACTGAGTACTCCATATTATTTCATTGGGAAAAGCACTTTGCTTACTGTGAGTACAGTTTGTGAGTTTGTGTTTCATGAGAATCAGTACTATTGCACATAAAGGGAGGTTTTTAGAGAAGGGTTTTTAAACGTTCCTATCAATAAATATTTCTATCAAGAAACGTTTTTTAGCACATGTTAAAAGTAGTGTTATAAAAAATGCCTGTGATATAATAACGTGTAAATATTTTACCTTGCAATTGTTCTTTAGGCATTTGGGGCAAGGGGATATAATTCGTGCAGTGAAAGAAATGCAAATGGCATTTTTGGAAAAGAACAAATATAATTGATTGTAGTAAGTTTGAAGGAAGCAATTTTGGGGAGGTAGATAGAGATCATATTATAAGGTTTTGAAATACAGTAATTAGTATTTATTCTATAGACACATGCCATTGATATCATTTTCTGTGTTAGATAAGGAGAGAATATATAAAAATGAATACTTTCATGAGAATAATATCAGAGAAGTGAGTAGTGAAAATTGAAAATTGTAATGGTCCTTGGCAAAAAGTTGACAGTGACACCAATTAGAAGATAATATTGTATATTTCATGATTTTGAGGTGCTCAATATCCCTTAGACACAAAGAATGAAGGCTAGAAATAATTATCTGCCTGTAAGATATTGTTAAACATATTAGAATTTCAGCGGCACCTGGGTGGCTCATTTGGTTCAGCATCTGCCTCTTGGTTTCAGCTGGGGCCATGATCTTTTAGTTTGTCAGTTCAAGCTCTGCATCAGGCTCCACACTAATGCAGCCTGCTTATGATTCTCTCTTTCCTTCTCTCTTTGCCCCTCCACTGTTCTCTCTCTCTTTCAAAATAAATAAACTCAAAAAAAGTTTTTTAGACCTTAGAATTTCAAACATTCTAATTATTGGAGCATACTTTTTCACATTACCATGTTAATTTCTAGCCAGTGATATATGGTATAATTGGAGTATTTTATACTATAAACATACAAATGTTGTTTTCATTGGAGATAAGACTATTTGATAAAATCTATTTATATGTGTTACTTTATTGATAATGTCACATGCTGACACAGTCAGGTTTAGAATCAGGTAGATGGCATCTGTGACATTGTTTCTAATTTGTCATGAAAACAGAACCCCAGAAGATAACAGTTTTTCTCCTCATTTTAAATGATGCTAAGGAAAAATAGTGCATTTTAAACTTTTAAATTTTTAATTTTTTTCAATTGAGTATAGGTGACATACAATGTTACATTCATTTCAGGTATAAAATATAATGATTCCATTTACCTATACATTATTCTGTTCTTACCATATGCGTAGCTACTCTCTGTCACAATACAACACTATTAAAGTATCATTGCTTATATTCCCTATGCCATGCCTTTTATTCCTGTGACTTATTCATTCTATAACTGGAAGCTGGTATCTCTCCTCTTCACCCATTTTGCCCATCACCTCACCCCACTTCCCTCTGTTGACCATTAGTTTGTTATTTATATAGATACACATTTTTAAACTTAACAGCAATTATTATATTTTAATTTTGGTTTGTGAAGTTTGCTAATTATGTAATATATCTACACTTTCTAGTTTCCTATTTTTATTCCTTAATAATGAAATTAACTTTAACTTATTTCCTTGCATAGATTAAAATTAAAATGTTCAGGGGCACCTGAGTGGCTCAGTCGATTAAGTGTCCGACTTCAGCTGGGGTCATGATCTCGCGGTTCGTGGGTTCCAGCCCCTCATTGGGTCCTGTGCTGATAGCTCAGACCCTGGAGCCTGTTTCGATTCTGTCTCTCTCTCTCTCTCTCTCTCTGCTCCTCCCCTGCTCATGCTCTGTCTGTCTCTGTCTCAAAAATAAAATAGGGGCGCCTGGGTGGCTTAGTCGGTTAAGCGTCCGACTTTCGCTTAGGTCATGATCTCGCGGTTCGTGGGTTCGAGCCCCGCGTCGGGCTCTGTGCTGACTGCCAGCTCAGAGCCTGGAGCCTGTTTCAGTCTGTGACTCCCTCTCTCTCTGACCCTCCCCTGCTCGCGCTGTCTCTCTCTCTCTCTCCTAGAAAAAAAAAAAATTAAAAAAAATAAAATAAAAATTATTTTAAAAATTAAAAAAATAAAATTAAAATGTTCAGAGTTTAATTTTAAATTTTGTGTGAATTCAAATAATTGGTTTAAGATTCATAACACATATGGTTACATGAATCTGTATAAATGTTAACTTTCCTAAAAATATTGAAATACAAAATACTTTAACATATTTGTTTTGTTATTTTAGTAGTTACGTCATTGTTTTATTAGTATAAAGGGACAAATTAGCAACTCTGGGCAGAGCTTTAAGAATCTCATTTTGCCGGGGCACCTGCGTAGTTCAGTCAGTTGAGCCCACTAGACTCTTTATTTCAGCTCAGGTCATGATCCCAGGGTGGTGGGATCAAGCCCCGAGTCGGGCTCAGCACTAAGCATGGAGCCTGTTTGTTTGTATTTAAATACAAAAAACACATTTTAATCAAAATACAGTATTAACCTTTGCACATATTTATAATAACAATATGTTATTTTAATGAATTCATAAGAGCACCGTTCATATATGTAAAATGTATGTCTTTGGTCTTGTGGGAAGTTTTATCAATCAAAGTTGTTAGAATTAAGACATACATTTGAAAACAATGATTAAAAATACATTTTGAACTACATGAATTCATACAGTAAATCTGTACCTAACAAAAAGCAAACTGTGTTTGGAAATATTTCATGGATGCCATGTTGAAAGGTGAAGGTAATTCTGTTATAATGATTGAGCATACTTTCTTTACCGAATCAGGAAATCAAAACCAAATAACTACCCTCAGAGTAGTAATTATAAAATACTGTGTTAATTTCTCTTTCCAAAAAATAGCAGTGAAATCATATTACTAAAAGTATATGCATGTATGGTGTATTTTCTTTTATTTTCCACTGCATATACGTGTGTGTGTGTACATATATACATATACGTATATGTATATATATATGCATATATATATGTATATGTATATATATGTATATATATATATATATACGTATATATGTATATGTACACACACACACGTATATGCAGTGGAAAATAAAAGAAAATACAAATATATATATGTACACACACACACAAGTGCTTAACTCTTATAAAATTATGTGTACCCATCCTATTCTGATACCTGTTTTTGATGGTGTGTGTACCTTACCACGTTTACATTTCTCAGTTTTTATAATTTGTGTGATTCATCTTTTGGGAATATTATGAATTATCTAAAGACATTTGCAAAGTTAGTTGATCTAATCATTTTGCCAAAGAAATGCAAATATAATTAATTGTAAGGCAAATCTCAGAATGTATTATTAGGTTCACACAGGGAAGTTTGAAGCCTTCTCCATTTGCTACATCATACATTTTTGATAATAAAATAATATTTTCTTTTTGGTTAATCTGTGGAAACTTCTATGATAAGAATATTGGAGAATGATATGCATATTCTGGATGACCCTACTTATAATGGAAAATGATTAAAAGAAGAATGCAGACCAGATAGACTATGCTTTATTAATTTATATAGTTATCTCTTCACTTTTAGATCGAGTAATGATCAGAGCATTTCTATGTCAATTACACATTTTGTAAAGAGCTGTGAAAGTCCAGTCCAGGATGACATATCTTGCCTCTTAGATAACTTAAGCCTATTTGGATAATCCTTTGTTTAAAATATAGTAGTATAAACATGAAATTAATGACATCTTTATAATGCCACAATTAAAGAATGTTTTAATAATAATCTCCTTTGATGGAATTCTTCCGTTTTAAGGCAATGCTTCCTTGTGTGGTGACATGTCTCAGCTTTGTTTTTAGCAGGATCATAGTTATCTTTACTGCAGTAAAGAAACAATGCTGAAGGGTTATTTTAGAGTGGGGTTAATGGATTGGTTTCATATTAATGGAGTGATCACAGATTGTTTTTTTGACTTAGTAACTTCAGAAATTCAATGTTATTATTTCAGCCAATAGCAATGAAGCAATTGCTTCACACTAACCAAACACAGGAGATGGATGTATTTTAAAAAATCTACTTTATTTACTTAAAAACTGTTATTTATTTACTAGAATATAGTTATCTGTAAGGTCTATAAGGAAAGAAATCATACTCTGTTATTTCGTTTTTATATCCCTAGGGTTTAGAAGATTAGGTTTTGAATTACTTCCTTAATAATTTTTTAGTTTACTTTTAGTGGGTTAACTCATTTGGCAGATTACCTGAGTAATCACTGCTGTTGATAGATTTTTAAATGTCTATTTAGAGAATACCTAGTAGTAATTGTGCTTGATTTAATATCCAATTTATTAATATTATGAATCCAGTAAATAGTATTTTATTACAGTTAAACAATCAACTCTTTTCAAACTACCCACATGAATGTTACATGCCAATAAAATGGAATATGGATTAAATTAAATTTTCCATATCCTTTTTGTATATTTTTTGTTTTTGTTTTCATTTTTTAAAAAATTTTTTAATGTTTATTTTTGAGAGCAAGAGACAGAGAAAAGAGCACGAGTTGGGGAGGTACAGAGAGAGAGGGAGACAGAATATGAAGCAGGCTCCAGGCTCTGAGTTGTCAGTAAAGAGCCCAATGCAGGGCTTAAACCCATGAAGCCTGAAATCATGACCTGAGCCTAAGTCAGACACTTACCCGAGTGAGCCACCCAGGCACCTCCATTTTATATGACCTTTTAACATTGGTTTAAATTTTATATAATTAAATTTGATATTGAAATACCAAATCTAATAAGACAATTTATCTTCTAAAAAAAATTAATGTTTCTTTTTGAGAGAGACAGAGAGAGAGAGAGAGAGAGAGAGAACCTGAGTGGGGGAAGGGCAGAGAGAGAGAGAGGGAGACAGAATCTGAAGCAGGCTCCAGGCTCTGAGCTAGCTGTCAGCACAGAGCACAAAACGGGACTCAAACCCACTAACTGATCATGACTTGAGCCAAAGCTGGACACTTAACTGAGTGAGCCACCCACGCGCCCTATGTCCTATGCTGATCCTTAAACTGGTTACTAAAGTGCTAATACTAGGGATTTACATTCCTTTTCATCTTTTTTCTTCTTTATTTTGCTGATGTGGAAATGTTTATATTTCCCTAGGATTTCAAAGATATCTGAGACTATTTGAAAGATATCTGAGACTTTCCTAAGATTCAGTAACCATGCTAGAGTTAAAAGAAAAAGAAAGTCATCTCTTAGACTTGCAAATTCTGGGTTTTTAATTAGAAAAGTTTTCATCTTATCATTGGAATTTGCTATATATTTAGCAATGATTCACACTAAGGATATTGGCCATCAGCTTGGACTTCTTTTTACAATTAAAATCTATTTGTTATATACTCTTATGCCTTTACTTAAAGTTCAAGCCTAGTTTTTAATTTTGTGCAATATTGGTGTTTCCTCACAAAATGATTTGTTTTTTTAAGCTCAAACTGCTTGTGTTACAAAACAATTTCTCTGTTATTATGATATATAGGTCTGGTGTTTGCATGTTATTAAAAACTCATGCACTTTCTTTAGTATGTCGTTATTATGTAAAGCTATCTAACTTTTTATCTTCTAGGAGATGAGGGACTATTTCTGCTTAGTTACCACTTCTATTTATTCCACTAATTTATCAAATTTTTGAAACACACAGTTCTGTTTTGTTGGATGTGGGTTATGATCATTAGTGTTAATTAACTGCTGGACTTCTTTTCCACTTGGTAATTATGTGCTGATCAATCTTTTCTGTTCCTAGTACAGAATTTTGATGCTACTCTTTTCGTATTTACAGGTCTTTCCTTACACAAATGGAAAGAAATACATATCTTTTTATTATAAACATACATATAATCAGAAAAGTAAAATATCCATGTATTAACTCTTTATTGAAGGCAATAGAAATTAAATTTTTAAAAATGTTTTTAAACAATTAAAAATGACAGCGTGAGCAGGGGAGAGTCAGAGAGAGAGGGAGACACAGAATCCAAAGACAGGCTCCAGGCTCTGAGTTACAGCACCGAGCCCGACACGGGGCTCAAACCCACGAACCATGAGATCATGACCTGAGCCGAAGCTGGACACTCAACTGACTGAGCCACCCAGTACCCCTGAAGACAATAGAAATTAAAGATATTTTACTCTATAGATACTTTTTGTGTATATTATGAGCACATTTCAAAAAATTTTTTTCAAGTCTCTCTCAATATTTATATATTGAGAAAAAAATATATATATATTTAATTTAAATTCAAGTTATTTAACATACAGTGTAGTCTTGAATTCAGGAGTAGAACCCAGTGATTTATCTCTTACATATGCCACTTAGTGCTCATCCATAAATGTGCCCTCCTTAATACTCATCACCTACTTAGTCCATTCCACCAGCAATCCTCAGTTTGTTCTCTGTATTTAAAAGTCTTTTATGGTTGGCCTCTCTCTCTGTTTTCATTTATTTATTTACTTTTGGTAAAGTTTTTATTTAAATTTCAGTTAGTTAATGTATAGTGTAGTATTAGTTTCAATAGTGGAATTTAGTGATTCATCATTTAAAACTTAACCTAGTATGAGTGCCTCTTTATATTCCTCATACCAACGTTTCTGTTTGAGTATTATGAACTCTTAGCCTTCAACAGACTCAAGCTGTTTAGTTTATATATATATATAATGTTCATGTATATACATATATATGTATGTATATATATATACATATATATATATTCATGTTTCTAAATCAGAGATTAGTGAGAGAAAAGCCATTTTGATCACTTTCGTTAACCTTTCAAAACTGCTTCTGATGTGTTTTTTTAGATGAAACTTGTTTTCTGACAATGAAAGAATGGAACAGAATTATTCTATGTTTTTCTTTCCTTTTCCGCCCTTTCCTTAAAACCTAAGGAGCCCTGGTTCATTGTTGGTAGATACTGAGCAGTGAGTATCTGGTTTGCCTGTAAATGCTGGCTGGGGCCAAAAGTATTGCTGTTGCTGTTGGTCTCTTTTAAAGAGAAATCAGGAAAACATATTATATTTTGGTTTATGAGTTCATATTGATTGATTTTCTTCTGTAACATATGTTGCTGCATTTTCTCTTCTTTTATTATGAGGTTTTACCAGCTTCAAAGACTTCCCTAAACTAACAGGAGTGCTTTATAAGCAAGATATTAATGAAAGGCTATTTAGAATTAGGAGTTTTAAAAGCAATTCATCTAGATCAGTGGTAAATGGACCCATCCTACTCCAAATGTCAAGAGTCATTTGCAAAATGTGAATAATTTGGAACAATGCAGTTAAGTTTTCCAAATTTTATTTGTTCAGTTTCATGGTGTTACTTTCTTAAATTATAAATGTGGGACTATCAATGACAGGGTTATTAACGTTTTTAATTTTATTTTTGAGAGAGACAGGGTCAGAGTGTGAGCTGGGGAGGGGCAGAGCGAGAAGAAGACACAGAATCCGAAGCAGGGTCCAGGCTCTGAACTGTCAGTACAGAGCCTACGTGGACTGGAAGCCAGGAACTGTGAGATGACCTGAGCTGAAGTCGGTCACTTAACCGACTGAGCCACCCAGGTGCCCCCCAGTGGCATGGATTTTAAATATTTCTTTGTTAAAAAAAAGGAACTTAAAAAAATTACTTTTCAAACTTTTGGTGACTGTATTAACTTTCAAACTTTAAAATATAATTTTTTAAATATTTATTTTTGAGAGAGAGAGATAGACAGACAGACAGACAAAGCAGGATCAGGATCTGAAGAGAGGGAGGGAGACACAGAATCTGAAGCAGACTCCAGGCTCCAAGCTGGCAACACAGACCTGATGTGGGGCTCGAACTCATGGACTATGGGATCATGACTTGACTGAAGTTGGACACTTAACTGATAGAGCCACCAGGCATCCCTCAAAATTCAAAATTTAAAATTCAGCCTTGAAAAGTTCATGTATGTCTTTGGACCTCTGGAATTCCTAGACTGAGGAGCCCGAAGACCTGCCACTATGACATTTAAAAAATTTTTCAAGTATGCTGACAAAAACTGAGGACTGATGGATGTGGGGGGGAGGAGGGATGGGCATGGAGGAAGGCACTTGTGAGGATGGGCACTGAGTGTTATGTGGAAACTAATTTGACAATAAACTATTTGTAAAAAAAAAAGTTTCAAGTAGACTTAGAGGGGTCATAGGTATGTAATGAAACCCAAGGCCTCTGTGATAACATCATGTTGCATCTTGTTATCTATCACCAGACAGACAGAAATTTTTCTCATTTGTACAGAAGGGTTGTCAGCAAGTTTGATTAAGATGTGCATCTTGGATCATCCACCGAAGGCAAGGGGTTTAACTCATGTAAAAACTTGAGTACCATAAAAACTTCTGGTTCCAAGCTACATGGGTTGGGCAGAGTAATTCCAAATAGAGAAGGGAAATGCTGTGCAAACCATAGAATCCTGTAGTGAGAAAGATGTCCTTACTGGGTATAATTAAAAAAACAAATAAAAGGTGACAGTCATTTGTCAGGCACTCCTTTATTTCCTTTACTCCATTGTTCCAGTCTTCATTGTTTTTCTAAATATTGTGGGCTGTATTTGCTCGGGCAGCCATAACAAAATACCACAGAGGAGGTGGCTTAGACAATAGAAAATTATTTTCTTACCATTTTTGGAGACTGGAAATCCAAGATCACAATATAGGAAGATTTGTTTTCTCCTGAATCCTCTCTCCTTGGAATGCAGATGGTTCCCTTTTTCTGTGTCCTCACATGATTGGCCTTCTGTTTGTGTTGCCTAAGCCCTAATATTCTCTTCTTATAAGAACATTAATCTTATTGAATTCGGGTCCACCCATGAAACCTGATTTCACTAGAATTTATTTTCCCTAAGGGTTCTGTCTCCAAACAAGTCACATTGTAAAATACTGGGAGTTAGGGTTTCAACATATGAATTTCGGTTAGAAACAAGACTATAATATTGTTCAATAAATTCAGAATATAAGACTAAAACTATTTAGACTAATTTGAAGCTCGATAAAGTACTACATTTTCATTATGAAACAGTTTTTCTTTTTTACATAAAAGTACTCTCGACTCCTAAATTAAGATTCTCTCATTTAGATAGTGGTTAATAGACATGAATACCAGTGTTTTTACCAATATCTCTTTTCAGAACTATTATCCACATTCAACTTGAATTATGCTTCTCTTGTTGTTTTAATATTGTTTTGCATTTTTTGAGGAAGGCAGATTATCTTTTGTTGCTTGTATCTTATAACATATTTTGATGCTATATAAATAAACAACTTATTCTCAGTAAGCTATTCTTGCCACATATATCATAAAACTACCAGTAAACAGTTGATTGTTTTATAGTTTAAATTACTAGTTACCTTGTAATAAATACAGATAAAATAGAATTAAACATAATGCAATAAGATAATGATTTTTTCTAACTTTCATTTGTAGAAACACTTATATTTGGGGATATTTATCACCTTTGAAACTTAATTGTGCTGTCTTCAAGTATAACACATGATTCTAAAGTTTACTGATGTTTAATTCTATTTTTTTTTTACAATGAGAATAAATTATTTAAAGGTGAGAGTATCCTTGCTTTCAAAATCCCAGAAAGTGTTAGTGTCCATTTGACACTATCACTGGGCTTTCCTTAATGCATATTTAGTTCTTTAAACTTAAATTATGGTAACATTCAAATCAGTAGAAAAAGTGGTCTAATATGTAGTATCACTCACTACATCATATACATTTGTACAAAAGTACAAAATGTACGTTTGTTATTTCAAACTAGTTTCTAAATGTTAAATTATTGCTTTTTTCTTAGTATAGTCACTACCATCTATATACATAAATACACAAATTAGGATTTTATTCCTCCCTCAAGAATTCCTACCTCTTCACACCACTGTTTCCCCTCAGAACCTCTTAATATACTCTTCTGTTGTCCCTCTGAGAGAAAGGAGAAAAGAAACATATAATCTAGCTCTGATGTTTATAGCATTATGAAAGTCAATAATTAAGTTTTAATCTTATTGACATTTAGTTCTTCTGTTCATCTCTCCTAATCTTAAGCAAATGATTAGAAAATGGTAACTGGATCTTCACTACCAAATATGGTCTAAATTAATATCTCACGGTGGGCACTGGATCCAAATTTTTTGAGATACAATTCATCAAATATGTCACAAGGTTATTCAGATTTAAAAGATGAATATAAAAAATAATCTTAAGTTTCACTTTACAAATTTCTATACATTCGAAACAGCCTTTATATCCTCTTTAGAAGTTTTAGTGAGCATTAAGATTTTTATAAAAATGCTTGGAATTTTTTATTGGGCTGACAATGTTAAAGCCTATGGATAGTCAAATGATTTCTGGGATTCAGCTAAAATTTTTAATTTTTAATTTTTTTTTCTTCATGACATCTATATGTGGGTATTTCCTCAATTTCTCAGTGTTTTGGTCCCTAACTACTGATTTTGCTATTTCTTCAGGATGTTTTGAATAATTTGGGATCTTGTGAACTGGATGAAGATGATCTAATGCTTGATCTAGAATTTTTAGAGGAACAGAATCTTCATCCTTCAGGTAAGTGCTAAATAAATGCATCATAACATACAATTTTGATCCTACTCACTTAGCTCTCATTGATAAACTTCATATTATTTAGGATACACTCAGTCTTTTCCAGCTCCAGTTTTCTATATTATATGTGCAAGGCACATGCTAGGTACCATAGACATATGATTCTGGTGATCTTAAAATCTGTTTTGGAAATATAAACCCAGTGGGAAGATAATTATAAAATAAGAAAAAAAACCTATTAAGACATTTCAGAGAAGGAAATTATAATTTAATACATAATGGAAAAGTGAATATTTTCTCTTTTTGAAAGAAGAAACAGCAATAACAGTTCCATGTTTCATTTATTTTATATAACCAAATGGAAGTTTTGTAGATCCAGGTTTACACTTCAAAATCTTAGCCACTCTAATAATAACTGTATAGATTAATATTGATACAATAAAGTTGACCTCAAAATTAATAATGGCCAATAGCAACCATAAACACATACTTATAAACACATAAATACACAGAGTTGGAGTATGAGATAAATTCATGTTGAATGAATAAATTAATGAACATATATAATACTTTAAGTTCATATCAAAGCGTAAATTGTCATATCATCAAATACCAAAATTAATACTTTTGAAGTAGGTTATAAGAATTGTTTATTCAAATTTAGATATTTGAGTACAAAGACAAGCTATTACTAACTTTTGTAAAATTGCTTTTAACATCTTTAACATAGTCATTTTCAAATTAAAGTAGAAATAACATTAAATTAGATCTTTAAAGTCTTGGTCTTACTGCATACATTTGAGAAAAATCTACAGATTGGATTTCAGTGTCCTTAATTTTAACTTTTTGGTATTAGATATAATGTCTAAGATTATAATGTTTTTTTGTTTATGCTCTTTTTTATGTTATAGATAATACCACAATAATTATCAAAAGAAGGCAATGTGTATATTTTACATTTTACAATGTTTATATTTCCATTACTCTGTGTTATAGGCTAATATCAAAAGAAACTACTTTAAAATTTTTTCTGTTTGATTATAAATTTAGAATAATCATTTTAAAAATATTCTTCTTACAGTTGATTTGACAGATATTCTTTTAAAAATGCAGATTTTTCTCACTTTTATGCAGATACATTATACAATTTTGTCATTTATGTGTATTTATCTTAAAAGAATTACGTATATGAAAATATATACTCTTTTGGAGGGGTATTTGTCAGTATTTAGCAAAACTATATATGTATTTACTTTTGGATTCAACTATCTGACTTCTGGAAATTTAATTCTAAGGCATTGGAAACATATAAAGTAATGTATGCAAATAACTATTCATTGCAAAATGAATTTGTAATAAAATATTGGAAACACCTAAAATGTTCTTCAATAGGACATTTGTTAAATATATAGTGGTATACGAAGCAGTCATTAAAAAGATGATAATAATGTCTATATGTGCATGGGATGGCTGTGAGGATATGTTGTTTATGGAGAATTTTCCAGTGTTGGATTAGACTAGCAATACTTAAATCTACTGATCACTAACATCCCTAAAATTGTAACGAATTAGACATTTTGTGTCTCTTAATGAAATGCCTAGAGAAGTACACAGCAGCACCACTCCTGCCCACAAGTACTTAATTCTACTCTATTCTCTCTATTAAATTGTGATTTTACGGGAAATATTGGGATGGGGGGAAGAGGATATGTTAAATGGCATGATGAAATTGCCAGTGAACAAATATAAGATGTGAGGAATTCTGCAGGATAATGGTCTGTTTCTTAAACAAATAAGGTGCATGATAAAAATGGGAGAGCTGTTGTAGATTTAGAGGCAAATGCAGGGGCGCCTGGGTGGCTCAGTCTGTTAAGCATCTGACTCTTGATTTCTGCTCAGGTCATGGTCTTCTGTTTGTGAATTTGAGCGCTGAATCAGGCTCTGTGCATATGGTGTGGAACCTGCTTGGGATTCTTTCTCCTCATCTCCCGTCTTTCTTCCCTCCCGCTATCTCTGCCCCTTTCCTGCTTGTGCACACTCTCTCAAAATAAATAATTATACTTAAAAAAAAATAAAGAGGCAAATGCAATGTGACATCACTGTTGGCACACTTACTGAAAAACTTAAAACACTATAAAAATATATTTCTGGGTCATTTGGAGAAATTTTAGAAATGAACAAATTATTACAGAATTATTTTTATTTTGTTGGGGATTGGACATTTTGTTTTGTTTTTTAAAGAAAGCTTTACAGAGATGCATGTGATGAAACAGTAAGGTATTGGGGATTTACTTTACCAACTGCATGGAAGGAAGAGGGAATAGAGGAAACAAAGTTGAAAAGTTGTTGAAAATTATCAAAGCTGGGCAGTAGATGTTTGAGGTGAAAGGTTCATGCACTGTAATATTTTCTCTGTGTTTTTCATTTTAAAGATTTTCACAATAAAAAATAAAAGTAAGTAATAATTAAAGAGAATAGGGGAGCCTGTGTGGCTCAGTCAGTTGAGCATCCAGCTTTGGCTCTGGTCATGAGCTCATGGTTCGTGGGTTTGAGCCCCATATTGGGCTCTGTGCTGACAGCTAGCTCGTTCCTGGAGCCTACTTTAGATTCTGTGTCTCCCTTTCTCTCCGACCCTCCCCTGCTTATGCTGTCTCTCTTTCTCAGAAATAAATAAAACGTTAAAAACATAATAATAAAAAGAATAATAGGTAATTAGCCATCTCAGTTATGTTTGGTAGCCAATCGTAATAAAGAGCAAAGAGTGACTTAGCTCAATTTATTGGCTTGGGAACAAAAACAAACTTTTTCGGTAATTAATAAATTTTTTAATGTTTTATTTATTTTTGAGAGAGAGAGAACATGTGTGCACAAATAGCAGGGAGTGGCAGAGAGAGAGAGAAAGAGAGAGAGAGGAGAGAGAGATTCCCAAGTAAGCTCTGCTCTGTCAGCTGAGCCTGATGGGGACTTGAACCCATGCACCGTGAAATCATGACCTGAGCCAAAATCAAGAGCCACGCTCTTAGCCAGATGAGCCACCCAGACATCCCAAAAGTTTATTGTTTTATTTTGAGAGAAAGGAAGGCAGAGAGGGGTAGAGAGAGAGGAGAAGAGAGAGAATCTTGAGCAGGCTCCACACTGTTAGTGTGGTGCTCAAACTGAAGAAACTATGAGCTCATGACCTGAACTGAAATTAAGGGTTGGATGCTGAGCCATCCAGGCACCCCTAAAAACAAACATTTTTAAACCTTAACTTCATTTTTTATAAAGTAATGAGTGTTACATACTTTGTTATAAAGAAAAGAATGATATACTAAAAACTGTGAATCTCCTGAGAATACTTCAGGATGTAGATAACTTGGTTGAAGCTAAAACTAAGGTAACCTTTGAATCAATGGAGTTAACTAACTTTTTATAAAGTAAATGATGTCACTTTGTATACCTGAAGTAACGAATCTAATAAATGAAATATTCCTTAGAGTGTCTTAGGTTTGTTGAATGTTAGTTAATAAAGCATCTTTTGAAAATCTGTTTCACTTTGGATGTCACATTATAGGGTTTGAAAAAAGCCACACTGTATGTTTATACACATAAACTCATAAAGAATTTCTGGTTGAATAGGTTTTACACAATTTATTTTTTAAACAACATAATTAAAGTTTTTTTCAGCATATAGAAGGTCATTAATGATAACATATTGATAAAAAGCTCATTAATGCTAAGCATTTTAAAATGATTTAAATAAAGGTGATTTTCAAAAGTGAAAACTAAAATAACGATGACTTTAATTTTGTTATTTACATAATTGAAGGACATTGGAGGGTTTAAAAACTTTTTGTTTGAGTAAAACCTTTCAATTTTTGACTCGAGTCTTAATACAGCAAAGATTTGCAGCAGTTTATAGTAAGGCTTAATATAATGGTCAAATTGATTTTTGTAAAACCCCAGAGAAATACTTTTATTTTGAAAAAATCTAGTCAAATATTTTTAGCAATTTTCATGTGTGACATTTATAAATTTTATTCAACTTAAAATATAAATTATTGAATTTGCAAAGACTAGAGATATCTTCACATCTAGAAAGTGCAGAATTTTTCCTGTCCCTTTTACCACAGTAATTTATATATAGTAGATGCTCAGTTGCGACATATTAATGTGATTTCCTTTAATACAATAGCCAGAAATCTTTGGCCGTGTATATAGTTAGTAAAAAGGGATTGAAAAAATACAAACAAAAGGTAGTAAAGCTCAATCATTTTATTTTTCTCTACAGAAAACCAAACACTTTAATTAAGAAATCTATTTACCATACAGGGTTTGGAACTCTGGAATTGAAAAAAAAAATTCTTGCATTTTTTTCAACATGTATATATTGGTGATTTAACATGAAAAAGAGACATGTTAATGTATTCTAATGACAATAGAATACATAATTAGTATACACAGTTAATATTCATATAGTATTAATCATTGTTAGTTGATATACTACTTGCAGTATTAGGAATGTTAGCTAAAGTTTATCAACCAGGCAATTAAAATAATTGAACAGAACCAACAAATCAGAAAGAAAACAGTTTGAATTGTGTGGTTCAAATTCTTTGTTATAGAAATGTCTGTGTACTTGCACAGTTAGATGTGTATCTACATATTGCATCATGTTGTTATTGAATTTTGTGCTTATGACTGTACCTACCTTGGCAAGGAGAGCTATTTATTATTGTAGTCATAATAATTTTGGACATCTTTTAATATGCTTTTTATTTCATTCTTTGCTATCTGTATTTTCATCTACAAGTCAATTGTAAATTTATACTTAGGTTTTAAAAAGTGTTTTTTTGACCAGTGCAATGGATGATTTGAAAAAGTTGGACAAGTTCTTTAAATATGTAATGTATCTGTGGAGTCCTAAATTAACACTCTCCCTTCCTAAAGGGAGAAGTAGTACAGGTAATAGTACGAATGAAGTACCTGTTTTAGAGAGCAGTAAGTGGATATTATTAATGAAAGTAAGAAAGACAGTTTCAATGAAGGAAAGATAAATGAATTCAAAGTGAATGATCAAAAGGAGATTTGCCTTGAAGAAAAAAATAAAAGCAACTATTCTGAATAATTTACTTTGATATCAGCATTATCTAATTTTATCTTTGTAAATTCTAATATAAAAGCTAAGCTTTTAGATTAAAAAGCCTATGGATAAGCTTTCCAGGTATTTTTAATCATATATTCTCGAATTAATGCTTAAATTACTTTTCTGGAGAATATTTTTAATAAATAATCTGTATCATGTTTCAAATACAGGATTATCAATTTGTTTAATACCAGACATTCATTTCCCCTGTGGTAAAATATATTTTTGGTTTCTTTACTTAATAAATTATTTATAATGTATACAGGCCCAAAAACAGTTTTGATCTAAAAATATGCTAGTGTTTATACCTTGATAAATTGAAAAATAATGTGACCCTTCTCACTTTTTATACTTCTTCTCACTCTCTTATTCGTTAGTATGGTGTTGTTTTTGCCTCAGATTGAATCATGAAAGATTTTAGCAGTGAGCTTGGTTAGATATACCTCAACAGTATTTTGATGGAAAAAAAAGTACCAACAAAATTTACTATCATTTAATACCTCTAAGACTCAAATAAGTGACCTTAACATTTTCGTTACAGTGAAATACGTTATGAACTGTACAGTCTGTCAAAGGAAAAATACCAGCAGTATATTTTTGCCTAATTTTTTCTTTCTATGATTTTACATGTTTGTGTGGAGGATTTCTTTTCTATTCAGTTAAGCATCTTGCAAGGTAGTAATCATTTGAGGAAAATAGAGTAATGATAAAAGAAGATATGAACAATAAGATGAAGCTACCAGTGGGGGTGGCACACAAACTGTATACTAGTGTCACCATAGTGAATAGAAAATGTTACTTAGAGAGCTTTGCTGGCATATGTGAAGAAAGAAATACAACCAGTTGCATGATTAAAACTATGGACCATCATTCATTCAGTCAACTAGTCAATGCATTTTTATATAAAGGAATTTTTGTTTTTAAGATCTGAAAGACATTTTGTTCACCTGTCTTAGTGAGATATAAATGATTGATATCAGAACAGTTTCCTCAGCAACTCCTTTTACTACAAGGTAGTGGTATCACCCTATCAGCATCACAATTAATTAAGTTAAAACACATTTTGGTGTTACCTGTTTGGAACATATTCACAAAAATGCTGTTTTTCCATTTCTTTTTTATTTTGGCTACTATGAGTTGGTTGTATGTCAGTTTTAGCAAGTAATAGCTGGAAATCTAAGTTAATGGAAAGGAAAACTAAATGCCTATAATGAGCCATGCTTTTTTCTTTTGTAAGCTGTCTCAAGTTAATGCTCACAATAACTCTCTGAGGGGAAATTGCATCTTAAAGTCCCATTCGAATTAAAGAAATGATAAATTAATACTAAAAGAGAGCATGCACTTTCTAGACAGACTTATCCAAGTTAGCATCCCAGCTGTACCATCATGGCTTTGGGCAAGTAAAATCGTGACTCGATTTTACTAAGCAAATTTTTTTTTATTGGTAAAATGACAATAAAACTCTTTCAAAATATCACTGTACCTAAGTAGGAGACATATTTATATGTAAAATGCCCTTCCAGTTGCCTAGAATAAAATAGGAGCCCACTACTATTTGGTTCCTTATCTTGACTTCTTAAATTCCTTGGCGTAGAGTTTGTCAAATCATTGGTTATTTTTTATAGACCTTAATTTCTTAATGCTTCATCATGATTATGTATTGTTTTAAAATTTGCCTTCTGATTTTAATTTTTATAATCTAAATTCTGTGTAACATTTCAAGTGATGTTTTGTGAGTTTTAATTATTCAAAATAATTAAGGTACCTTGCTTATAACAGGCGGTACATTTCTTTGTGTTAAAACCAGTCGATTTAAATGCATGGAAACATTTCCCCCCAGATATTAGTCATGTGTCCAAAATACCACAACATATTTAAAATGGTAATTCTAGAGAAATAATAAGTTTACTATATTAAATACTTTAAAACTTATTACCCCTAATCATTAATGTTCAGAGAGTAAGTCCTTAGGTTGCTACTGTCTTAAATTTGATCTTTATAATTTGCAGATGATTTACCCAATTGAAAATATATTTTACTTATTTCTCCCTGTTTGATAAAATAATGCAATGGTCATTTGGATGATTGAGTGAAAAAAATTTATGTTGCTTTGTTAGGTATTTTAGACCTTATATATAAAAACACCTAGGGCAGTATCTCTTGGTGTCTGTCCAGATGCAACTGGAGAAGTAATGGCCCAATGATATCAATTAGGAATTAATTAGGTAGTTGCTAAATTATTTTGAGTTTGATGAACAAGTAGTATAAAATTCTGCAGTGAGTTAACAACTCCTCCTGTGCCTATTAATTAAGGAGGTAATTTTTGTTATTAATTTTTAATGGATAATAACACAGCAGAGCTGAGGTGAAACCCTAGTGGCTTTGCTAATATGAATAGTAATGTACAAACTGCAACAACATCCACACAGGGAAAACTGTAAAAATTAACTATAAGTTTTTACAAGCTTTGATATGTCTGGGTCAGGAAAAGTATGTGTGAATTATCTTCAATATAATTATATGAGTCTGAGAAACATGTGACACTTTATTTTGAAAGTATAACACAGTAGCTACAAATCCGGATTACTAGGAACCCAATCCTGCTAATTTTGGTGATTTTTTTCCAGTCTCTATTAGTGGAAGATCTCAACCGCATTTTTAATATAGTGTTTCTCAAATTTTAAGTATAGAATGCCACAACCCATGCAATTAATTTTGTGGCTATCATTTCAAACTTCTGCAATTATAGCACTAAATAAAATAATAAAGGAATAATAAATAACATTTATTGAGTCTTTGTGACAGTTCTGTGAAGTAAATAATTTTTCCACATTTGAGAAAATTGAAGCTTCAAGTAATAGAAGACCACAGGCAAAAGATGTCTCAACTGGATACAAACTTTTTCTGGCTCTGCAGGCTCTGTATTAATAGTTATGATCCTTTTGACTAATAAAGATTCAAATATACAGTTTTAAAGTCACAAATACACAGAAGCTTTTGTTTTAAACTGGCTCATTTATTTTTTCTTTTTTGAATACTCCAAAAAATATTTAATTTGATTTGAGATTTTTTTCATTTCCTTCTCATTGTGCTGTTTATCACTCTTTTCTGAAAAGAAAAAAAAAATATTGGGATATTCATGTACCATTCAGCTAACCCATTTAAATTATACAATTCAGTGGTTTGTAATGTATTTGCGAGATTTATAACTTATATAAGAACTCATGAAATTTAGCCCATCATGTTTTCCAAGCTAATGGCTTTGGAAAAATGTTCCCCATTTTCATTCCCCTGTGTGTTCCTCTTTCTCTAGCTCTTCTATGTGATCATGGCTCCCTCCTATAGCATCCACAGTCTTTTTCTCCCTAAGACCATGTTTCTGCTCTTCTTACCTTCTTCATTGTGGCCTCTTTTGTGTCTTTTTTTTTTTTTAATTTTTTAAATGTTTTATTTATTTCTAGGAGAGAGAGAGAGAGACAGACAGCGTGAGCAGGGAAGGGTCAGAGAGAGGAGAGACAGACTGAAACAGGCTCAGGCTCTGAGCTGGCAGTCAGCACAGAGCCCGATGCAGGCTCCAACCCACGAACCGCGAGATCATGACCTAAGAGAAAGTCGGACGCTTAACCGACTAAGCCACCCAGGCGCCCCTCTTTTGTGTCTTTAGTTGTGGAGCTCTGTCAGTCTTCAGGTCGATTTCTGGGGTGATGATTTCTTAGTTATCTAGCTGTGTTTGTGGGTCTAGACTAGCCTAGGGTCCTCCTATTCTACTGCCATCTTGTAAAAAAACAAAACAAAACAAACAAACTGACTCTCTATTACCTTTTCTAGTTATGAGCATCTCTGATGTACATTTACATTTGAGTTAATGTATGAAGCTGAAATTAACTTATTTTGATTTATGGAAGAATCTATGTTGTGTCAAAGACTGGTCTAGTCATTTAGTTCTTGTTTTGCTCTGTTATTAAGCTACATTTTTAAAAAAATAAACTCTTTGGATTATAACTTTTAATCCTAACGACTCCCTAGAAAGTATTACTATTTTGTCTTCATAGATGAAGCAATAGAGACCCAGAAAGCATGGTATTTGATCCAGGGTTACAGAACTAGTAAGTGACAGAACTAAGGTTTAAATGATGCTGTTGTGACTTGATGACTACCTACTCTTTTCACTATACAAAGCTCTCAATGATGTTTAGTTTTTAGAAACATAATTTATAATGAAGGTGTGAAATTTTTTCTCAAAAGACACTATTTGGGCTATACTTCAGTAAGGATACAATTTTGACGTTAGTTGTCATTTCATGGATTTCATCTGCTGGTGCTATTTTCTGCTTTGGAGATTAGAGTACCTGTTTTCTGCTTGGTGACCATTAGATGGCAATCTTGTTCTGATAATGATGATAGTAACCCTATCATACATTTGTATGCAGCTTTACAGTTTACACGGAATTTCAAATATGTTATCTCATCAAATTATCACAATAACACTCTGAAATAGGTGTTAATATATCCTGAGTACAGTGGAAGAAGTAAATACTCTGTGGATAAAAACTTACTGAGGTTCACATAGCCAATATTAATTCAGACCTTAATGTTAAATGACAGGTTCTCTTCACTATCTTTCTAGACCTTGCTGCTTCTAATTTTACATACAATTTTAATATATTCAGTTACATATTTTTCAAAGCCACTGAAAATCATAGTAATGTCTTAGAAAAGGAGAAGAGCATTGCTTCAGCCAGTCATGCTGAATATGGTGAAAAATAAGGACTAGTAGCCAAAAAGGATAAGACAAAGAGTTTTGAAAAGTAGCCAAAGTCATAAAGTGTAACAGTGTGGGTTCATTTAATGTAGAAACGGGTGCCTGGGTGGCTCAGTCGGTTAAGTGTCCGACTTCGGCTCAGGTCATGATTTCATAGTTCATAGGTATGAGCCTTGCATCAAGTCTTTGTGCTGACAGCCAGCTCAAAACCTGGAGCCTGCTTCGGATTTTGTGTCTCCTTCTCTCTCTGACCCTCCCCTGCTTACGCTCTCTCTCCCTCTCTTTCTGAGAAATAAATAAAACATTAAATTTTTTTTTAAATGTAGAAACAGACATCTCCATCTGTTTCAATAGGTCATATAGTATTATTGTATTCCAATATATTACTTCATTGCATTTTTAAAAATTAACATTATAGCCCTGAATAATCAAGGAAAAAATGTATTCTACGTACTCTGATAAGTTGGACAACTATATAACTCACTTTGGAAATATATCTACTTGAATTGTTTTTTTTAACCTTTAAAATGTTAAGAGGAAAAATTCCTCAGTTCTTCATAAACTTTTACTGTCCTGAAAGTATCATTTCATAGGGATTCCATATTCTAAAAAAATTGAATACATTTTAAAATGCTAAGTGTCCATCAACAGACAAATGGATCAAGAAGATGTGGTTTATCTATACTATGGAATACTAAATGTCAATGAGAAACAGTGAAATCTGACCATGTGTAGCAACATGGATGGACCTTGAGGGTGATGTGCTGAGCGAAATAAGTTAGGCAGAGAAGGACAAATATCATATGTTTGCATGTATACGAGGATTAGGGGGAACTTAACTGAAGGCCATGGGGAGAAGAAGGGGAAAAATAGTTGGGGAGAGGGAGGGAGGCAAACCATGAGAGACTCTTTAATGCCAAGAACAAACTGAGAACTGTTGGGGGTGGGTGAGGAGGGGGGATGGGCATGGGGGAGGGCACTTGTGGGGATGAGCACTGGGTGTTATATGGAAACCAATTTGACAATAAACTATTTGTAAAAAAAAAAAATCAGTTTTCATAAAAAAATATTTTTTCTGTAATTATATTTTTCTCCATAGTCTTTCCCCAAGTTCTTGCAAATGACTGGCTATAAACAGAGTTGTGTGAAAAGGTTTCCTAATTGTATCCTTGAAAAAGTAATAATTTATTTATGATCTATTGATAGCTTATAGAGATTATTGTATTATCTAAACAAAACTAACAAGTAATAGTTATACTTATTTTCAGGATAGATATTTCAAAATTTTAATACTTTTTATTTATTGTTTTTGGTTGACTAGTTCATTAATTAACCAATTTATTAATTCACTGATTGAATAGTTTTCAATTCCCATTTTAAAAATATTAATGTATTGTTCAAAATATGACATTCACCTGGGTGAACTATTTTCCATATTCAGTTCACTGTATTAAATGGGGTACTTAAATGACAGAAGAATGGCCCCAACTGGAAGAGAATATCGGACATTATGAAATAGAGCCCCTCCTGCTTGTGCCCCCCATGAATATTTAGGATTTTAAAGGTTTTGTTCAAGGTCATTAAGTCAATTTGTAGTAGAAACAGGACTGTTAATAAGTTGACTAGCTACATTCAGTACACACAACTGCAATTAATTGTTCTATTTTTTATTATAGCTGCCAACAGAGTAAATCATTTGTATTTGTGGATTTAAAAATGCCTCTGGCTTTTTTGCCTGTCACACTGTCTTATACTTCAGGAGGATTGCTTTAACTACAAAGAAGCTTTTAGATGGAACGTTTTTCAAAATCTAATCAACTGTAGCTGAAAAAATGTTTACATATTCTGACCTAATTTAATATTAAGTGACAACAATTTTAATGAAGTCATATAATTTACTTGTAACCTGCTATTGTAGCGTTTCCTACTGTTATAAACTGTTTTGTGTAGTGCAAAAGGGTACTCAATGGCCCAAGTTCATTAGATGATATAGTCAAAGGAAAATATTTCTTTCATTCAGCATGGTTTTTCTAGAGCAATTAGAAAGAAAATATGTGTCTCAATATAAAATTTCATGGCCTCTTACAATTATGTGGTGACATCTCCATACAATTGCTTGAATAATGCCAACAACATCAGCTGTCACTGTCAAAATGAACAAGTAATTAAGAAAGCAAATGCTGGTCTTTCTTCTGAAGAAGTAGAATATTTAAGTATTTAAAATTGTTCACCAACAAGAAAAATAGCCACTGACATGAAACATAATTTTCTACAATGCCTGAGGCAGAAAAGAGAGAAATAATAATGAACATTCACACTATTACAGCAAATTAAATTGTGACTGTACACACTAAAAACAATTACAGAGTTTCTGTTCTTTGGAATATAAAATTTTCATAGTGTCATTTTTATCAGGTGCCCTATAGCATCATGCCTCTTTTCTTTATGTTTTGATATATATCTTATTAATCAAAATTTCCAAAAGTTTATAGTAGAATTGGCGATTTCTTATTCTTAGGAGGATGGACGATCTTTTCTATAACCAGACCTTTTAGTGTGCTTGGGTAGCTTAAATAAGACCAAGAATTGTCTAAATAATTAGTAGATTTGAGTGGTTCTATGGTTTTAGTGTCACATCCTGGCTCCCCATTCTTTTTTTTCTTTAATTTTTTTTCTTGATGTTTATTTTTGACAGAGAAACAAGCATGAGCAGGAGAGGGACAGAGAGAGAGGGAGACACAGAATCTGAAGCAGGCTCCAAGCTCTGAGCTGTCAGCACAGAGCCCGACACAGGGCTAGAACTCACAAGCAATGAGTACATGACCTGAGCTGAGGTTGGACACTTAACCAACTGAGCCACTTAGGTGCCTCTGGCTCCTCAATCTTTTGACAATACATTGCTCAATTTATTCCTTACTAAGGTGAGGGGAAAATGCAACCTCTACTGAACTTTGGTTGTTTTGGAAAGAAGAAAAAGGTAGAATTTATGGAGGTTTTTGAATTTGGCTTAAGGCAAATATTTCTTTTTTTAAATTTTTTAAAATGTTTATTCATCTTTGAGGGGGAAGGGGGAGAGAGAGAGAGAGAGAGAGAGAGAGAGAGAGAGAGAGAGAGAGAGAGAGAGAAACCAAAGCAGGCTCCAGGTTCTGAGGAATCAGCACAGAGCCCAATGAAGGACTTGAGCTCACGAACTGTGAGATCATGACCAAACTGAAGTCAGATGGCTAACTGACTGAGCCACCTATGCGCCCCTGAGGCAAATCTTTCAATTTAAGGATTTGATTGGGATTGGACAAAAATCATGATGTGATAGTTTAGGAGTGTAGAACTGGTGGTAGTGTGGATTTTAAGGTGAAAGTTTTAATGATTCTTAATCTGTTTGTTGATGATTTTCATTGAAGAAGTGATAGGATTTTTCGGGATATCCTTGTAGTGAACAATAAATAATGTAATGATTCCAAATAAAGACAATGAAATAGTGTAATTTTCACATTAGCATTCACTTCTTTGGAGATGGTGGTTTTAGGTCTCAATATCCCCAATAAGGGAAACAGATGGATAGACCATTTTTGATAGAGGCATGATCAATCCAGATTTTCATAATTGTTTTGAGGTGTTACAGTCATATATCAAATCATTGTCTCATCATCTGCAAAAGTCAGTGTGTATATTATATATGTGTGTGTGTGTGTGTGTATATATATTTATATATATGTGTATATATATATGTGTGTGTGTGTGTGTGTGTGTGTGTGTGTGTGTATATATATAAATAAATTTTTTTTTTCTGGATTACCTTTCCATTGCTGGATCATTTGATGGAACAGTAGATTCTAGATATGACACATCTGAACTCTGCAAAACAAAATGTAATAGAAAGATTCTGATCAGAGATTGTTGTCCCTATCAGCAGTAGTCAAGAGTGCCCAGATTAAACAAGAAAATATATTCCATTCCCATTCTGAAGAGCCCACCAAGCCAGATATGGGTTGTTAACCAAACTACCTAATTTTCTGATATATTTGTTTTTAGTCAGGATGTTTTGGTTAAGAGGACATAAGTGTCTTCAACCTAACCTTCAAATGGGTATTCTCAACAAAGTTTAGATACGAAGGAGCAATCTTTCCCAAACTAAAATATATAAAAACATTTTTACAAGTATAGCCTTCTCTCAACATCCTAAAAATGATAGGATATATAAGAACATAATCTGAATGATGGGCTAAACCAGCTTATCATTGTAAATTTTTCCACATTTGAAGATGCTTAAGAGGCCTTGACAGTCTCCTTTATGATCTTCTTATAAGATTTTGTATGTTAATTAAACATTGCTCACAGGAATGGAAAGTCATGCCCTTTTTTTTTCCTTTTGGAGAAATTGGCATTAATAGTTATTTGGGTCAGCTCCATCAATTAAAGTATTCATAGATCAGAGAATTATTAAAATATATATTATTTGGAGGAAATAATGGTAAAAGAAATTGTAAGGGAAATGAAAATGGATGTTGTCACCAATTTTAGCAAGTGGTTCTTTTTAATAACATATTTCATTGATTGAACAATTTACATTATTTCACATTAATAACAATATGTTCATAATGAAGATATTTTTACCATAATGTCTTAGATTGACAGAGATTTTGCTTTTTTTTTAAAGGGGGTACCTAAATATGTCTTGCCATCATTGGTGTCTTAGATCCAAAAAATATATATATATTAGATAAGGGAAATGGGAATCTAAGAGACCTATAGGAGTGAAATATTAACCTGTGTATCTATGACTTCAGATGGATATCATCTATTTAAGAATTCAGAATAGCCCCCAATTCTAATTGGACTACTTTTTAATTGCTTTTATTATATATTTTATTTAATTGCTTTTCTAATTGCTTTTATATTGTCTTATTATTTTCAAAGAAAAAAATATTTATTATCTTCCATCTAGATCCATCTACCTACAGAACTCAGATTTATCTACTTGCGTACATGGAATTTATAACGTATTTTATTGTTTTGTGCTTATTTATCCACTTACATGTTCATAGTTTTTCTTATTCCTACTTATTTGATCTCCATTATTCTTACATGTAAAATATACTATGTGTGAAGAAGAGATTTTTGCTGCTAAGAATTACATTTTTTTCTCTATATTCTACATTTTAATCACACTGTGAAACTAAGAGAGGTCAGCTACAATCATCACTTAGAAATATTTACTCCAAAGTCTCTTCCTCCAACTAAAGCCTCTCTCATAACATATAGATATGTGTATTTAACAGTCTGCTAGCAATGTCACCAAATATAAGTTATATGATTTACAAATAATATGTTCAAGATTAACCCTATTCTTCCTGCGTCTTGATTTGTTTTTGTCCTCTTTATTTTTTTCTTGGTGAATGACACCAATTGTGCAGACTACAAAATTTGAAACCAGGTGTCACTAGCTTTAATTGATTCCAGTTATCAGCTGTTTTAATTTCTACACCCTTTTTTCCACAATTCCTGTTTCAGCCTTCTTTCCTGACAGCATTATTTTCCCCGAACTCTGTGTGACACAGCTGGTTTTTGCCTTCCTTTCTCTGTCTCCAGTATACATTAGTATCATGTTTGTTTGTTTTTCTTCCCCCAGTTCCAAATTTGACTCAGAAATCAAGGTCTCTTTGTTTTGAATTTTTTATCTTCACAAAAATTTCCAACAAATAAAAACTTTCATGATTAATGTTGATTTCACTTCAGATATTGAGTCACAGGAAATAATCACCTATTGCAAGTGAGAGCACAACAGTTGAAATTCAAACACATGGAAGTGAGAGAGAATGTTGAGTATTCAAGAGTTTCATTTGCTCTCTTCTGGACTTTCCTCCATTTTTTTTTTTCCTACAGCCACATTCTTCTACAAATTTGGCCCATTTATTCTCTTCCTTTCTTTAATTCATGCAAAGCAGATCATTAGGTTACCCTCTGCACTAGTGTAGGTGCCAGGTGGTCACAGGGCGGAAGGCCCTCAAAAATGGTCTAGCAGATCATTTCCCAAATAAAGCAGGGCTTTCCCAACTGGATTGGCAGAGAACTGCTGCTGGAGGATAATCTGGTCTCTGTCTCCTTACATATGCTTGCCTCTTGTTTTATCACTAAATTCGACCCTCTAGTACAGTCTTTATATTGCCCAAAGGTGTGCTAGCACATCAACCTAATCTTGCTCACTGACATATTTAAAAATCTTTCACTATTCTCTACTAACTTCATTATAAATTCCAATTTCATTTGTATGGCTTACAGGTTCCTAAGCTTCAACAGTCAGCACTTTTTTTTTTTTTTTTTATTTACATACTAAGGTTGACTTCCAGCAAATGTTTATTGAAGATGTACTTTTGACTGTAGATTGTGGTAGCAAACATGGGCCCTGTAGCATGTGGTCTAATAGAAACTTCTATTTTTAGACAATTATTAAGGAAGAGAATAGCAACATGCTGTGGAATATGTAACAATTTTAATGTTCAATAAAGGTTTCCTGAAGTGATTATATTCAAGCTTTCACATGAAGGATAAGTAAGTGTTGGATGCAATAGCAGGGGGAAATGGTTGTGCAAATTAGAATTCTAGAGGAAAGCATGACACATTGGAAAACTTCAGGGAAGCTCAGCTTGCATTGGTAGGATAGGAAATAATGGTACCTGATGAGTGACTTGAATGCACTACAATCTGTCTTACCTGTGTGATATTTCAGTGTTGTTTTCTCATCTTGAAGTATTCTTTCTGATTAACTATCAATGTTCAACTGCTAAAACAAAATCTGAAAACCCTCAATTTATTTGAAGAGTCAATATGTGCTCATGATAAAAAAAAAGTAATACTAGCCAATGATAATTGGGATAAATAAATATAAATATATATATAAGATATTATATTCAAGGAGTAGAGATATTTATGTGGACTACAGTAGGTGGGATCAGCTTTAGGAGAGGTTGTACTTGAACTGTACTTAAATAAAATTTAATAAAGGCTGGAGTGGTGAGGCATTCCATAAGCAGAAATCAATATACAGATTAAAGAAGTAAATATTTATCTAAAAAATAAGGTTAAGTCCCTTGAAAGAGCAAAGATTACTTAGGAATTATACATACAATTTTATATCCTGTTGTTATTTTCTTCTTGAGTGTTTTTAAGCAGTCTAAAACAACATAAGGCTTTGTTTCTGACTTGCTATAAAATAACAAATGTATAAATATTTGAATAAAAAGATAATGTTTCTTTTTAAATATATGATACTGCTGAAATATGTCAACATTTTTCATGAAGTATTAATCAGGAATGATAGTTCTATGAATTGGGACTTGGCAATATGCCTTTCTAAATAACTCTGTACTTCTGTTTGTAGCAGAATTGCTTTCAAGTTATTCTGAACAACCTTCTCAATGAAAATGTCTAAACAAATACCAGACGATTCTTTCAAGAAATCTTTTAAAATGTGTTATAGGGGACAAGAAAGTAATATATCTATTGAAAATAAAGATAATCTTTAAGTGGAAATCTTTAAAAGTAATTGTCAAAGATAGCTTTCTTTCTAACCAGACAGTAGCTGGTTTGTAAATGTTAAAGAGCATTTTGTGGGTGTAATAGCTAAATCTGTATTCATATTTTTTTACCATGGTGGGAACGAACACACACTTTTTTCCTAGTCCAGTCACTTAGTTCTTTGAGAATTCTTTCACTAACTAACACTGGGGAATTAGGACAAAATTATTAAAGATTTTTTTAAATGATCATATCATTTTAGAAAAGTAAGATATCTGAGATATGTTCTAACCCAACAGTCATCATAAATGAGGAAATATAAATCTATGAATAACATGACTTCATATTATCTAACTTGCAAAAAAGGAGATACAGAATGGAAGGATTTGAATTAATTTTTGTATATGTATGTTAATAAATTAATGAATATATTATAATAAAATATAAGTGAAAGTTTTGTTATGTGACTATGAGTCTAGATAATGTACTACAAGGCCTTTTTATGACACAACTAAAATATTATGGTTGACTTTAACCAGCAGATATAGTTCAAATATACAGTGATTTTTTAGAAAAATTTTTAGAGAGAGAAAGTGTGTGAGTGGAGGAGAAGGGCTGAGGGAGGGAGGGGGAGAGAGAGAGAGCGAGAGTGAGCGAGAGCGAGAGCGAGAGCGAGAGAGAGAGAGAGAGAGAGAGAGAGAGAGAATCTTTCCATGGAGTAAGCTCCATGCTCAGTGTGAAGCCCAAAGTGGGGCTTGGTCTCATGACCATGAAATCACCTGAGCCAAAATCGTGAGTCAGACACTTAACCGACTGAGCCAACCAGGTGTGCTAATAGTGACTATTTTTATGAAATATCATCATACACCCAGTGAAAAGACTACAATTTAAACAATGATTTAAATAGGGATATTTCTTTAGCAACTCTATGATCTTGACTGTATATACACATAACTGAATGTGGATCTGAGATTCCAAGTGTATTTTAAATTTGATTTTAACATATTCAGTAATATATATTTATATGTGCTAATTTTGAGCTTAGAGGCACGATGAAATTTTTGTTATTCTAGAATAAAGCAAACTATATTCTTAATGATAAGAATGCAATGTTAATCAGCCCCATTTTGTAATCTAGCTTTTATTATAGCCACTAGGAACAGCAACTCATTTCTGTATGAACCATACCTGTGTTTGTGTTTTATTAGCTAGAACTTTTACTGCTGACTTGTCCTGTCTGACACAGTTTACAGATTTGATGCCCATAGGTTCTAAATCAAGCAAGTGTCACAGATGGAATTGCTAATTTAACTTTAATTTTTCCTTTTCTGTCTTCATATTTACCATACTCCTCAGGAGATGACTATACTTGCCAAGAATATAAAACCTGTAGTTTCTAATGCAAAGTGCAGAGTTTTTATTACGAATAATTTTATAGTTGAATCTCTCCCCTTCCCCCCCCCTCCCGTTTATATCACCATCTTTCTCCAACCCATATCTTTCTCTTTCCAACAACTGCAACAAAATTCTTAGATACATTTAATAACAGAATTTTATAGAAAAATATCTTTATTTTTGATGTAGTAAAAAATTAAAACAGTATGAAAATCAGAATGGCAAGATGATGTCTCAAATGAAGCACACTGGTAATAGTGTAGCTTGCAGCGTAAGTGTAAGCTTGTAGCCAAAGAATGCATTCTCCTAAGAGAAATACTTTATGACACATATCTCACATGTATTTACTTAGGAGTTGCTTCTTGTTTACCCTGTTTATCTATTAAACACTTAGATGGTCTTAGGCCTTTGATTCTATTAACAATAAGGGTAGGCTTGGCTGTCTTCATGGGAATGCGGCTCATTCTATGGTAGGTGTTATTTAGCTTAGTATTTGCAAAATTAGATGCTTAATATGATATGAAGTATTCTAATACCAAAGCTGTGAGAAAAATGCTTATTTCATGAAAAATCGAAAGTTAGTAACAACTGTACATTTAAAATTCGGTGGCTACAGAAGATTTTTTTAAAAGTGTGAGTAAATATTTTTAGAAACTTTTACACAGAAGTTAATTTGTGTGCAACTAAAGCAAATCAAACTGAACTCTTTTCGGTTTCTTTTGTAAGTCAGTGTTTTATTTTGTACACTGAGTTCAATGAATAGTTTTTAAAAATCTGCTTGTAGAATGTAGTAAAGACAAGAAAGGCATACTTTCCCATAGACATGCTCTGTGCTTTTTTGTTTACGATAGAAGGAAGTGAGTGAGAGAGAGAATGTATCTTAGAGTAGGGGAGAGAAAGAGAGGGAGAGAGAAGAGGAGGGGAGAGAGAAAGAGAGGATTAAACAATAAATGAATCTGTAAATTTATTATGTGAATATAATGATAAAAATATCTGTCCTTAAAAAATGTTATCCTTATAAAAATGAATATACAGTCCAGTTACCCAAAAGAATGTTTCATAGGAAATCTCTGAGAATAGTTATAGATCCTGAGGCATTTCAAATAAATTTTATGAAGAAAATACATTTTCTATTACTATACATGCTTCTCTTTAACCATACATATTTGTTACAAAGCAAATTTCATTAATCATAGATTTGCTAGAGAATTGTTATTTTTCAATGTGGTTTTGGACAAAGAAAAATAATGCATTCATTTTCATTTACTCACTTGCTTTAGAGAAAGAAAAGTCACATTGAAAATATAGTAACTAGTATAGAATAAATCAACCTTCATGGTTAAGTTGACAGTAAATTCCTATTTTCTTTTATTGGAAATAAATATCTTTATTTAAAATTACCATTCACTCCAAATAAATTGTATTCTCTACCCTAAAGAACAGAAGCATAACTTTTCTCCCTTTAAGCATGGGCTATGAATAATGACTTCATTCCAAAATGATAAGTATGATAAGGGTGGATAAAAAAAAGTACTGCTATCATAGAGAAATCTGACAATGTACAGTTGATGTGATGTCATAAAAATGGCACTTTACCCCATAATTTTCATCTGGAAAGCCATAACTCTAGGCTAATCATGAGAAAAATTTCACAGAAATTCCAGTGGAGGAGAAATTTATAATAAACCTGACCAATAATCTTCAAAATTGTCAAAGCCATCAAAAGAGGGAGTCCTGGGGTACCTGCTCAGTCAGTTAAGCATCCCATTTCAACTCAGGTCATGATCTCACAGTTCATGGGTTTGAGCACCGTGTAGGGCTCTGTGCTGACACCCTGGAGCTTTTTTAGAATTCTGTGTCTCCCCCTCTCTTTCTGCATCTCCTCTGTTTGTGCTCTGTCTGTTCTCTCAAAAATAAATAAACACTAAAAAACTTAAAAACAAAGCAAAACAAAAACCAAGGAGTTCTGAGATATTGTTGGAGCTAAGAGAATCCAAATGAAACATGACAACTACATGTCATGTGCTGTCTTAGAACAGGAAAAGGATATTAGGTAAAAACTTAAAAAATCTGCCTAAGTTATATGATTTAGTTTAAGATGTAACATAATTTTATTAATTGTAACAAATTTGCTATTATAGGATGTTAATAATAGGATAAGTTTTGTATGGGGGCATATAGGAACTCTGTACTATCTGCTTATTTTTCTGTAAACTTGAAAGTATTCTAAAAACAAAGTCTATTAACGAAAAGAAAATAATACTGCTTTAAACTTATTTGTTTAGGAGTGCCTGGGTGGCTCAGTTGGCTGAGGGTCAACTCTTGATTTTGGCTCAGATCATGGTTGGGATCAAGCCCCATGCACTGGGTGTGGAGCCTGATTAAAAATATTTCTCTCCCTCTCACTCCCTCCCTGTCTCTCTCCCTCTCTCTCCCTCCCTCTCTCCCTCTCTCTGTCCTTTCCTCTTTCGTTCTCTCCCTATCCCTCCTTCTTCCCTTATGCTGTACTCTCTCTCTCTCTCTCTCTAAAATGAAAAGTACATAAATGAAACTATTTGTTTAGTGTCAATTTCAGAGGAATTACAGTTAGAAGTAAAATATTAATGAAAGAAGATGTAACCACATCATCATTATGGAATACTTACATTCATGTAAAGACCTAAGATCATTGGTTTATATGAAGAGCTATTTTAATGTCATTAGTCTGTTGATAGTCTATCAGAAGATAAGCATGTGAATTAGTAAACTATCTGTAAGCATAAAATATGAAATTGCCATGTGATCTTTATAATTATATATACTATGGGATAAAAGGATATATATATATATTTACAATTCAGAAAATATGATGCTATTATAGCTTATTTCTTTCATTCCTAACAGTTGTAAAACAGTGTTTGTGAACAGTTTGAAATAACAGCTGGGATTTGGAAAACATTGTCAGTAAACTATGTGTAAATTGTCTCAAACTGCTCCTGGTGAGTTGATGTTAGAGAAAGGAATTATGTCAGACTACATTTTAAGTGACATAAGCGGGTAGTGACTTATAGCTCAAAAAACTGTAGGCTGAAAAATTTTCCTTGAGTGAAAAAACCCGTTCAACATATCTATGTTCATACAGATTATGTGGCTTGTCAAAATTTAAGCAACGTGATAGCCTTATGTTTGGCAAATGTGTGATTTGGATGGCTTGTGAATCAGTTTTCAATGTTTAACTCTTTAGCTGGAATGAAAGTAGTAGGAGTCAGAGAAAATAAACTTTATCATGTTAGAATTATCACTTTATATCTCATATCATTTCAACAGATATTATGTGTTTAGCAAATATTTGTACTAAGTCTCAGATATAATTCTTAAAATGACCCAGTAGATAAGATGGGAGGATGAATCATTCATTAAATGAAAGCCAAACAAAAGTCTGTGAAAGCATGAAAAAGGAATGATCAGGGGCACATGGATGGCTCAGTTGGTCCGACTTTTGCTCAGGTCATGATCTCATGGTTCATGAGTTTGAGCCCCGTATCAGGCTCTGTATTGACAGCATGGACCCTGGAGCCTGGTTTAGAGTCTGTGTCTCCCTCTACCCCTCCCCCATCTCAAAAATAAATATAAAACAAACAAAACGTTAATAAAAGAAGGATTGATCAATTCTAGTGTCCAGGGACAGGAAATATTAGGGAAAATTCCAGTCTTTATAGATCAAATCTTGAAAATCAAAGGAGACATCCATGAGACAAGAAGGTGCCAGATGCCTTCTACACACTACAGGTCCTCAACACATTTTAGGAAAAATATAAATACTGGCAGTAGTTATCATTTAATTACACTTCCTACCTAATGTACTTCTAAAAGAGGGTTTCAATTCATACTTTTTTTGTAAATACTAATTGCAGTTACAGGGTCGACTCATTCTGTACATTGAATGAATTTCTGATAAATTGTGAGAATGAGTATTCACCTATTAAGTTATACCTAACATTTGAATTTCTACTTTTGATATATTCTCACTAGGGAAAAAATGATCCCAACCATACAAAAAGATGAAAAGTATAAGAAGGAGCTAAAAAATCACTTGTGACAATGTCAGAATTCATTTTCAAGGAGGTTTCTGCCTTTGTGAGAGCAGTCTGTGTGCATTCAAACCTGCAGTACAAACTGAGTGAAATTCATCAAAAAAAAAATCAATCTACATTATCTCAGTACTCTTAAAAGCATATGTAAATTAAAATACATCACATAGCTAATTCCAATTTTATTGACAGTTCTCACTGCTTCATAGGGATTTGAATATTTAAATATTTTAGTAGCCCTATTGACTTGGGTAGTGTTTCGGGAATGTCATTCCTTCAGAAGTATAGCAAAATCCACCAGGTGTGAAAGCCATACAGCAAACTTTAATTTTTTACTTTTTTACAATATGTATGTGCTTTCTGTGTTTATGTATTCATACCCGATCTTTTTTTCTCAGAGGGTTTAGTTATACCTATAATAAATGTGTATGTGTGTGTAATTACTGACTAATGAATAACAAGGTGATCTTTTGTACCTGGCACATTGGTTTTAGAGGACTTTATTAGGAAAACATTTAGGGTATTTCCTGAGCTAGTAAAGGATTTGAAGATATTTTCCAACTTCTGTGATAATGAAAACAAGTTTCCCTAATAGCGGAGTTCCAAGTGAGCATTATAAAGCATTAGAAATGGAAATAATATTTTTCATGCATTATTACATGCATAAATCTTAATTTATGTTAATTAGAATTGTTCAAGGAGAAGATGATTTCTTGTAGAAGAAAAGGGAGAATAAAAATTTGTGAGCAGAATATAAATAGTAATAATAAAATAGAACTCACGGAATTGGTTTAATTTTGAGGAATTATGTTTATGGACTTTTAACTTTATCTCTGTAAAGTATCTCTACCTTAAAGAAAGGACTTCTTAAATGCTCACATTTTAATAGCTTAAAATTTGTAGGAGGGATCATTTGTAATGATTGGAGGATTGGCATAAAAATTTTGAAATGGAAAGAAAGAATGCTTGGAGCTGATTTTCCTCGGGTTAAACACTGAATTTTTTTTTAACATTGAATTTGTTTTTAAGATAAAACTGATGGTTTTTAATTTCACAGGAGTTTCATTTTACAGAGATGAATGATTTGTTTCTTTTTAGATCTTTTCTTAGCCCAAAGAAAGTAATGATTTCCTAGAATGTGCATACTTTATTATCTGAATTCATTCAAATATCTAAGTCTCCTCTCCACGGAAGTAAATATACAAACATAGGGGAAAGATAGAATGTAATCGTAAAAATCTGAGATATCTAAATAAGTAGATCAAATTATTTAGAGAGCATAAGAGTGTCATAAGCAAAACATTTTGTGCCAAAAAATAAAAAAAATAAAACAGCAAATCTCTACACTGCAACCCTCAAGTAAATGTTGTATAAATTGATGTTAGTGACTCATTTGATGTTTATACTAATAAATAAACAACAAACTAAAAAGCCCTTCCTTTAGGAATCTTTCAAATTAATTTACCTCTGCATTCACATAGATAAATGTAATGACAGAACCTTAAACTGAGTGGTGACAAAATGCGCTGTCACTGTAGCATAAAAACAGATGTCTAGTACCAGCTCAGTTTGGGAAGAAAAGTAGTCATTCACCTGAATTGTCAGCTGTTAATGAAGTTAAAGTAATCATACTAACTCTGTAATGGACTTAATATGGTTAAAATGGATGCATAAAACAAAGCCTCAAGAACCATCTTTAGAATGCATTCTGTCAACCTCTAGGAAAACACCACAAGTGACTGGCTTTTATAGAAATGGCTATACTGGAGAGTCTTCGTGTCAGGGAAGTCTCCTATTACTCATGGCTCAGGAAGGAATAAAGTAATGAAAGTGAGTTTCCTACTCACTATGTTTGAGGTGTTTGAGGTTTTTAAATCCCCCACCATGTTAGTGGTAATTAGATGAAGATAGAAATTTAAAAATCATTCTCTCTGTACCAAGAGAGTGTGCTGGAAATAAAATGGTAGTGGTTGTTGCTTATTATTAGCATAACACTCATGTTTGCTCAGTCTTCACCCATATTCCAAGTTAGTTTATATAATATTGTTGGGGCAGTGGGTGCCTTGTCCCAGCCCTTATGATCTAATTGAAATAAAAGCCATTTGTGTTTACTTCAAAAAATATTTTCATAAATCCCTTCCCCTCCCCTCTAAAACCTGAATTTGTTGTGAATCCTCCCAACACAACAAGCTGCCTTCAAGTAGCTTGGATGTAGGTGGCTTCCCAGTTGACCCTCTGCAGCCCTGTGGACAGTCATGATGTAAACCCTGGCATCCTTGGGATGTGTTATAGGCTGTTGATAATTCTCCTGCATGCCAGTTCACTCTTCTCTTTCTGAAACTCCCAGATCTCCCTGTGAGTCTGGCAACTGTGGATATTACTAGAGAATAAATCTATTCTGGCCCATAATATGTCCTTAAAATGGCATTTTAAGGAAATGAATAAGATTTGAATTTATTACATGATGCAGTAATTAAAGTTTGTGGCATTAAACTTATAAAATAATGACATAATATTTATGGTAGCAATCTTCTTATTAAATATAATAAGATCTTCATTAGAGAAAGAAATAAAATTTGCATTTTGGTTTTAAAAAATGAGAGAAAGGCTTGGATTTTGTCCTGCACAGTCTCCAAAGTGTTTTCTGTCTAGGATTGATTGCTCAGATATTAAAATCAGCCACCTCTTTTTGAAACCCATTTTGGACAGAAATTCAGTAAACTCAACTAGCTATTTAACCACATTGTAATTTTCTGTTATCAGCAAAATGAGCATAATATATGTTTAAGACATAAGATAGTTCTAGTGATTATATTAAATTAATATTAAAATATTAAGAATTCAGTAAATATGAGTTATTACTTCTTTATTTTGAACTTTTTATTTGATTTCTAGGAAACTACCTTTATCTGTTCTTCTGTCTACCTCAAAGTCTCTGGTTAGTACTTCTCATTTCCATATTATTTAAATATTTGGTATGTCCTTAGGCTTAATTCCTAGACTTGTAAAAATTTCTTCTTATACCTTCACCTTTGATTATTTCATTCAATCACTTAGCTTTATACAAACTCCAAGTTTCTACCTCTAGCACATAAATCTGTCCTATTCTCCAGATACATATATCAACTATTTACTTTAGATCTTTACTTAAATGTCTGTTAGGCTGTTGAAGCATGTAATTAATCAATCTCCTGACTTTTTAAATCCTTAGACCCTGAAAACTTGTTCTTATTTTTATTCATTTCAGCAACTATCCAGTCTTTTCTTTCAGTAACCAAGGGTTAATAACTTGGGTGGTCTTTTCTCCTGTCTCTGTCTTAAACACGCAATCCCTTGATAAATTCTACAAGCTCTGGCAGTAGGGATGAAATTGTTCATCATTGACTCATGTATCAAGGAGATGGCATTACCTTCTTAGGCATATAGTCCTTAAAGACAGCGGACTTTTGAATATCCTCCAAAACCTTTTCTGGAGATCTGTGATGTCAAAACAATGTTCATAGAAATACCAAGACATTAAAATTTTAACATTTTTTATGTATATAATGATAATAATAACAATAGTACCAAACCTTAGCATAGTGTTTTACACACAGTATATACAATAAATGTGAATAATTTATTAAAACACTATTGAATATGTTAAAGCTAATGAAAGAAGTTAGTGGACTACATAGCAAATTAGATGTCCTGGTGTCCAGAGCCAGGCTCTTCATAATGCTAATAGTCTCAATAAAAAAAAAAAAAAAAGAAGGAAAAAGAAACAAAAAAAAAGAAAAAAAAGTAGTTTTCTAGAAAACTTGCTTAATGTTGAACTTTTGACAGTTTTCCCTCTTTTTATGATGTGTTAATATGTATACTTTTGCATGAAAATGTGCTTTAATTTTTATGGGACAGGGCAAATAATAGAATTTGGAATTGGAAGAGTATTCATAATTTTGATTCTTTGCAGATATGCTTGCAAATTATATGTCAAGAGAATTAGGTAAAATTATAGGCCTGTGGCTATATATGAGAAACTATTTTACCATATTCTCTTTAAGATTGTAACTATTTTCAAGTTTTTGGTATTTTGATAATTAAAGAGGTTTGTATTATTTGAATTTATAACTTTTCACTCACAAGTATGGTGAAATCAGCTTCTTAGTTTCTATTTGTCTCATTGTTTTCTCTTTTGAATTTTATTTATCTTTTATATCTGCCAGATTATTCTTACTAGAATTTTACTTGACCTCTAATGATGTCAGTGTCAGATCATGCATTAGCTTTCTCATGCCTTTCTCTTCTTCATTTTAATTTTGTTCTTAGAAATTAACCAAAAGTAAATTTGACATTTGATTTTTATGTGAAAACAATACTGTAGAAGGTTAAATAACAATGGTAAAACAATTTACTACTAGCTTATAGTTGTTAAATAATTCTACCCTTCTCTATTTTTACTTGCAAGCTGGATTTGCAACATTTCCCAGTGTCTAAGTATTATTCTTAGAAATGGGAACATAATACTTACCAGGCTCATACCCTCACTATAGTATAAAAACCCCAAGTCTTTAAAATGTGCTGTAACTGCATTAAGAACCATAACAACTACCAAAACCCAACAAAATAGAAGAGCTTTAAGATAATATTTGGCTTCAATTTAAATGGATAGGGTGGAGTTGGTTGGGGTGAAAAGCAAGAAAAAGAAGCACCACATTAAGATCAAGAGAATAGCTGGGACAAGGGGCAGGTATGGAAGAAAAGAAGGTATTTGGAGTGTAGCTAGTAATCTGCTATGTTGGGAAAGGAGGATGAGTGATGAGCTAGTGGCACCTGACTTGAGGAAGCTTATATATTTCAGACTAGGGAGGTTAGGCTTCATTTTGTGTGAGGCTGGGGATTTTGTAGAGATTTTTCTGCACAGGGAACACTAAAATCAAAGTTGTGGTTTGAAGGGGTCCGTACAATTTTAGCAGCCCACAAGGTAATCTTATTCACTAAATCTTCTCAGCTCCTGCCTCTCTCTTTTGTTCTTATTTTCCCATTAGACACCTATGTGGTCAATGTTGGCCTCTGTTTGATTGTGAATGGTACTTTAGTAGTCTCACATCAGGATCATGAATGCTTTCATTTGTTTCTCTTCTTTTTTATTTTTTTCTTTCAATATAAATACAAATATTTTGGACATATAAATCTATTATGAAAACAACATTAAAAATATCTAAACAAGCAAGTAACACTATAGCTTTTTTTTTTTTTTAAATGTTTTATTTATTTCTTGGAGAGAGAGAGAGACAGCGTGAGCAGGGGAGGGTCAGAGAGAGAGGGAGATACAGACTCTGAAATAGGCTCCAGGCTCTGAGCTGGCAGTCAGCACAGAGCCCGACGCGGGGCTCGAACCCACGAACCGCGAGATCATGACCTAAGCGAAAGTTGGACGCTCAACCGACTAAGCCACCCAGGCGCCCCAGTAACACTATAGCTTAATTAGCGTCCCTAACTGAGGCTCATTATTATAAAGAGACAAGTGAAAATAGCAAATTTATATTTGTGTAGAACAGGATCAAATCCAAATTTACTAAAATTTCTGTCGGATAATTTTCTGTCTACTTTTGTAAGCCTCTGCTCATTTAATAATAGCTTCAGTGGATATTTAAAACATATATTAATATTTAATATTAATACTGAGCTATTCAAATCTAAATTAGTTTACTTCTTAGAGAAATGAAAATATAAGGTAAAGGAACCAGAAGTCATGTTTCTCCTAGAAAAGCTTAATTTCTGGAGGGATGTCATCTCTTAAAATTTATATCCTGTGATGTTTATTCATTAAGGTAGAAACTATACAAATAAACACCAGTATACTGCTCCTTCTGTTGATAAATTGCATGGAATGTTTATCTCTTGAAAAAGCATAATGGGACAATAGGATTGAAGTATTCTTCTAACTTAAGACGAGGTCAGTAAAAATTGTTCCTTTTGCCTGTATGTCTGAATCTTTGTGAAAGGTGAGAACATGAAGCAATAACAAGTTAACTGTTTTATTTGTATTGATTTATGCATTATCATTGATATAACAGTATTTTAAGTTGTTAGTTTTTCATCTAAACTGTGTGATTTATGGCTGCCTCAGATAATGCTACTTAAAATTTCAGCCAACATTAAATATTTTTCCTGGATAGTAAATGATAGAGACTCATTGTATATTTTAAGTATTCCATTTTGATTTTAATCTATACATATTATATAAGCTATTAAATTGTTTACAAGCTTTTTTTTTAATATTTTTATTTATTTCTAGGAGAGAGAGAGAGAGAGAGAGAGAGAGAGAGAGAGAGAGAGAGAGAGAGAGCGCTTGAGCAAGGGAGGTCAGAGAGAGAGGGAGACACAGAATCTGAAGCAGGCTCCAGGCTCTGAGCTGTTTGTCAGCACAGAGCCCGACGCGGGGCTCGAACCCACGAACCGCAAGATCATGACCTAAGTGAAAGTCGGACGCTCAACCGACTAAGCCACCCAGGCGCCCCTACAAGCTTTTTTTTTTTTAAAGGATGACATTTGGTCTTAAGTAAAGACCAGTCTTTTTTTTAATGTTTTATTTATTTTTGAGAGACAGAGAGAGACAACACAAGCAAGGGAGGGTCAGGGAGAGAGGGAAACACAGAACCTGAAGAGAGCTACAGGCTCTGAGCCAGCTGTCAGCACAGAGCCCAATGTGGGGCTCAAACCCATGAACTGTGAAATCATGACCTGAGCTGAAGTTGGACACTTAACCGACTGAGCCACCCAGGCACCCCTAAATTGTTTACAAGCTTTAAGACTTGTCAGATACAAGGGCTATGTTAATTTTCGTTAATTTATTTAGTTTAAGTGCTTTATTCAATTTAAGTGGATTATAATGTTCCCAACGTAAATCAAAATACAAAGCCAGAAAAATCCCTTTACTATCTGTGATCACACAGATTAATGGAAAATCATATTTTCACTTACATTTAAGTTGTACTTGATGGAAATTAAGACTGAAACTCACAACAAAAAATGCATAACAGTCCTTAGAAACAGGACTATATTTTTACTTATGTATACCAGCACCATCAGTTATATAAATGGAGATGTCATGCCTTGATTTAATGGCATTATTGAATGTAAATAAATAATGATGTCCTTTTCTAAAACTTTGGGTTTCCTTTTAAGACAGTTTTAACAGACAGCATTTCAAATAAAATATAGATACTAATAAATTTGTTGGTATGAATCTTCAGAAAATGAAGTGTGGATCAAGCTAGAAAATACGATTACACTTAGTTTACCAGTGAGGTGACTATTGTGAATGGAGGGAACACATTTTAAAACCACTTATATTTCAAAAGTGGTATTAAAATAAACAAAAATAAACAAAGCCAGAATAAGAGCTTATAGCTAGAAGGAAATTAGAAATATCTTTGAGTCTTCAGTGCAAAAGGTGGAGAAATTGAGACCTAGAGTCATGTTAACAGTTAAAATCAGGTCTATTTATCATAATCAAATTTCTGGACTCTAACCTAGTATGTTTATATCATAAAAATTTGTTTCATCTGATGCAGTGCCATGCATACCTATAAAGTTATGTAATAGTAAATATATATTATGTATAATGATGCATATAGGCAAATCTTATATATAGGTTGTGTATTAGCAATATACATACCAGCATATATAATACAGTTGCCTTTATAATTAAGAAAAATGTTATTATATATGATGAAAAGCCTCAACATGAGAAACAGGAAAGGAGGTTCTTATTTTTATACTGTTAGATAAATATAATTTATATTTAGCAACATACACATATATATGTGAAGATATATATATATATATGTGTGTGTGTATTTGTATTTAAGTATACACACACACACACACACACACACACACACACACACACATATTGGCTTCTTGATTGGTAACATCATCCATCATCATAGACAGAGAAAGTATGATGAGATAGGAATACAGAGATGGGAAGCAAAACATTTAAAGTAAAATTTCTCTTTTCACATATTGGTTGGCTGTCTTTAGAAAATTGGTTAATATCTGTGAATCCATTTTGGTTTCTTTTCTGTAAAATGGGGATAATGAAACCAAATTTTCTGGTTGGAGGGAAGGTTAGAGATAATGCATATAATGTGGTCAGCAGTATCATTTCATGTTGTTCAATTTGTACTGTGATACACGTCAGAACATTGAGGCCAGTGAACTTTTTGTTTATGTCTCAGTATAGTATTTCTGATGTGCTAACATGATTTAAATCTAGCTGAGATGATACTGCTGATTGCTTGGGTACATAGTTACTAGGAGTGGAATTATTATGTTAGTATAAATGAAGTGATCCTTGGGAATCAAATTGTTAGTTGTGACTTAGTGTCCACTAATCTTTATTCTCCATGGCTAATTGCGATCTGAATTGTTATCAACAAAAGATAAAACATGGGCTTTGCAATCAGAGAGAATTGGTTTAAAGCCCTGAATTAACCTTTTGATAGCTTTATGAACATTCTATTTACATCTCCACATTTATGTAAGAAAAATACAATTTTAATAAAACCTTACCAGAAAAAGTTATTGTGAGAATGAAATGAAAGAGTGCATTTAAAAAGCTTGTTATAGAAAACTCAATAAATGTTAACATGTTATAGTCATTACTATTGTTACTACATATGTGTTGACACTTTTTGTCTCTTTTAAGAAACCAAAAAATCTTTCCACAATTTTAGTAGTGTAAAAGTTAGGGTGACAGAGTAGACAACAATGCTTTTGGAGAAAGATATATAACCAGTGACCCATTACTATTAAAATGGGGAGACAGTACTTTGATTCATTTATTTTAAGGTTCATCACATTTTGATTAATTAGGATCCTTTCAAAGTCTAAGTCATCCATTTATTTTATAGCTTCATTTTTGTTCTTATGCTCCCAAACATTGGGCAATTTGTTTAATTCTACACACTGACATTGTAAAGGTAATTCACACACAAAAACCTCATTAGTATTATAATAGAGCAATAAAGAGAGAAGTAATTGTGGGACACCTGGGTGCCTCAGTCTATTGAAGCATCCAGCTCTTTTTTTTTTTTCCATTTGTGTTTTATTTTTATTTTTATTTTTTTAATGTTTATTTTTATTTTTATTTTTTTATTTTTTATTTTTTTATTTTTTTTTTACAAATAGTTTATTGTCAAATTAGTTTCCACATAACACCCAGTGCTCATCCCCATAAGTGCCCTCCTCCATGCCCACCCCTCCTCCCCCCCCACATCCACCAGTCCTCAGTTGACCCAGCAATAGCACTGCTAGGAATTTACCCAAGGGATACAGAAATGTTGATGCATAGGAGCACATGTACCCCAATGTTCATAGCAGCACTCTCCACAATAGCTGAAGCATCCAACTCTTGACTTCAGCTCAGGTCATGATCTCATGGTTTGTGGGTTTGAGCAAGGCTCTGCACTGACATTGCAGAGCCTGCTTGGGATTCTCTCTCTCTCTCTGCCCCTCCCTTACTTATCTCCATGCTCTCTTTCTCTCTCTCCAGAATTAATTCATTAATTAAAAAAATTTAAGTTAGGTTTATTTTTTTATTTTTTAATGATTTATTTCTGAGAGAGAGACAGAGACAGAGACAGCATGAGCAGGGGAAGGTCAGAGAGAGAGGGAGACACGGAATCTGAAGCATCCTCCAGGCTCTGAGCTGGCTGTCAGCTCAGAACCTGATGCGGGGCTCAAACCCATGAATTGTGAGATCATGACCTGAGCCGAGGTTGGACACTTAACCGACTGAGCCACCCAGGTGCCCCTAATTAAATTTTTAAAGCAAGTTATTGTAACAAAATAAAAGGAAGGGCTAATTCATGCACCTGGAAAGCATACTTGTGAAACTGTTTTGCTAAGTCATAAAGTCTATTCTAAAAAAATTATGAAGATAACTCAGTAAATAGGTGCACAAAGATTTATTGAAGGAAAACATGATATCTAATGATAGATCAACATCCTTGACATTAAGGAAGATTGATATCATTAATGAGGACAGTTACAGATTCCTACTCTCCATTATCTTTGTATATCTGTCTACTTATCTGTCATCAACCTATTTATCTCTCTATCATCTATCTATTTTATTGTCAAAGAGCATGGTGACTGAACTCTCTCCCTAAATTATGAAAGTTATTCTTATATGACACAATTATAAGCATATTTGAAATATGAAAAAATATATTGTGATATTTTTAACCTTATGATAGTATGTTAAAATTTTTTAAAAGATGTGAGTGGTAAAGCATGCAGTTCTACATTTTCATACCATCTTTGTTGTCATTATAACAGAACTTCAAAAAAGAATATACTTTAAAAGACTTTCTTAAATAATTGAAACATATTGTCATAGTCTTTTAACTTATTTGCAGAACTATACACTTCTAATATATTCCTCCCCTGATACTTATTGATTGGAATGGAGTGAGACATCTGTTGATTTTGAATCTTATTCTGCTCTGTTCCAAGGCTCTTTAAAAATGTCCCCTTAGTGTCTATTCTTCTGTATCTATTAATTTTGACTTATGGCCATTTACTAAAAAAATGGTAGGGAGAGTTGTGATGACTTCAGCATCAGGATCTCCTTCTGAATATTGCCTAAAAGAGGGTCCATTTCTAAAGCCTTGAACGTATCCTTTCTTTGCTTGCTGGACTGGGTTTGAGTGGTGTCTATTTGGATGAATGACTGAGGGTAGTTCCCAAAAAATCTTGTTTCACAGTACAAATGTTCTATTTTTCTTGTCCTCCCTTTCTTCCTCCCTCCCGCCCTTCCTTCCTTCCTTCCTTCCTTCCTTCCTTCCTTCCTTCCTTCCTCTCTCTCTTTCTCCCCCTCTCCCCCTCCCTCCCTCTCTCTCTCTCTCTCTCTTTCTTTCCTTTACTTTGGTATGTTTTATGTTACTCTCAATCTTTTCTATTTGTTAATCCAATTTCTTCTTTAGTTTCCTTCTTTAGTTTAGGTAATTACTAACCTATGCACCTATTGATATGGACCAGGAGTACTCAGTTACATGTTGTTAGAACTATTTTAAATTTCTCTGTGAGTATCTTTTTCTTCTGACTAGCATTTGAAAAGTCTTAGATATTTATGGACATACCTCTGAGATATTATGGGTTCGATTACACACCACTGCAATAAAGCAAATACTGCAATAAAGTAAGTCAAATTAATTTTTTGCTTTCCCAGCGCATATAAAAGTTGACACTATACTGTAGTCTATTAACTGTGCAGTAGTATTAACTCCAAGAGAATGTACATACCTTAATTAAAAAATAGTCTATTGCTAAAAATTGCTAACTACCAGCTGAGCCTTCAGTGAGTTGTCATCTTTTTGCTGGTGGAGGGTACTGCCTCAATGTGGCTGGCTGCTGACAGATCAGGATGGTGTTTGCTGAAGGCTGAGATGACTATGGTGATTCTTTAAAATAAGACAATGAAATTTGTCACACTGAGACCCTTCCTTTCATAAACAACTTATCTATAGCATGTTATGCTGTTCGATAGTGGAGGTTCACAGAACTTTTCTCAGAATTCATAATTGGATCTCAAACCCTGCTACTTTATCAACCAAGTTTATGCAATATTCTAAATCCTTTGTTGTCATTTTAACAGTCTTCATAGCATATTCATTTGGAGTAAATTCCACCTTAAGAAACCACTTTTTTTGCTAACCCTTAAGAAGTAATTCCTTATCCACTCAAATTTTATCATGAGATTGCTGCAATTCAGTCATATCTTCAGGATCCACTTCTGGTTCTAGTTCTCTTGCCATTTCCATCATTCCTGCAGTCACCCCCCTCCCCCACGCCACTGATGTCTTGAACTCCTCAAAGTCATCCATGAGGGTTGAAATCAACTTCTTTTAAATTCCTATCCATGTTGATATTTTTACATTATACCATGAATTATGAATGCCCTTAATGGTACCCTTTAAGATACCATTCAAGAGTGGTAAATCCTTTCCAGAAGGTTTTCATTATTCTTTGCCCAGAGCCATTAGGGGAATCTCTATCTATGGCAGCTATAGCCTTGCAAAATATATTTGTTAAATAACATTTGACAGTTCAAATGACTCTTTGGTCCATAAACTAAGGAAAGAATGTTATGTTAGCAGGCATGAAAAAACCATGAATCTCATTGTATATCTCTATCAGAGCTCTTGGGTGACCAGGTGCATTATCAAAGAGCAGTCATATTTTGAAAGGAATGTGTTTTTTTTTTCCCGTGAGCATTAGTTATCAACAGTGAATTTAAAATAATTTGGTAAACCATCTTCTAAGCAGATATGCTGTCGTCTTTATTGTTCCATTTATAGAGCTCAGGCAGAATAGATTTATCATAACTATTAAGGGCCCTAGGATTTTGAGAATGATATATGAACATTGGGTTTCACCTTTAAGTCGCCTCATTAGCCCCTGATGGGAGCATTGCCTGTCATTTGGAGCTTTGAAGCCAGACATTGACTTCTCTCTAGTTATGAAGATTCTAGATGGCATCTTCTTCCACTAGAACATTGTTTCATGTACATTGAAAATTTGTTGTTTAGTGTAACCAGCTTCATTAATTATCTTAGCTAAATCTTTTGGATAACTTGGTACAGCCTCTACATGAATACTTGCTGGTTCACTTTGCATTTTTCTATTATGGAGATGACTTCTTTCCTTAAATCTCATGAACCAACCTCTACTAGCTTCCAACTTTTCTTTCACAGCTTCCTTTTCTCAGTCTTCATAGAATTGAAAGAGTAGAACATTCCTCTGGATTAGGCTTTGGCTTAAGGAAATGTTGTGGCTACTCTGATCTTTCCAGTTTACTAAAACTTTCTGTAACAGCAGTTAAACTGTTTGGCTTTCTTATCATTCATCTTTTCACTTTATATCTCTTCAAGAACTTTTGTTTTACATTCAAAAGTTGGCTAACTGTTTGGCACACGAGGCCTAGCTTTTGGTCTGTCTTGGCTTCCAACATGTCTTTCTCACTAATCTTGATCATTTGCAGCTTTTGATTTAAAGTGAGAGATGGGCTACTTTTCCTTTCACTTGAACTTTTGCAGGCCAAAGTAGGGTTATACTTGGCCTAATTTCAATATTTTTGTGTCTCAAGGAATAGGAAGGCCCGAGGAGAAGGAGAGAGATGGGGCAGTGACCAGTTGGTGGAGCAGACAGAGCACACACATTTATTAAGTTCACTTTCTTGGATGGATGAGGTTTAGGGAGCCCCAAAGTGATTGCAAGTGTAATATCAAAGGTCAATGAACACAGAGCAGCATAATAAATATAAAAATGAAACAAAAAAAACCCCTTAAAATATTGTGAAAATTACCAAAATGTGACATAGAGGCACAAAGTGAACAAATGCTTTTGAAGAATGGTGTCAATAGACTTGCATGACCCAGGGTTGCCACAATTCTTTAATTTGTAAGAGTCACAGTATCTGCTAAGCACAATAAAATGAGGGGTGCCTGTACTCTTAGTTTATACTGAGACCAGGGATTAAAGTTTAAGTCCTTTAAAACCTCAAGGAGCTTTAACTTTAAGAGGCAATTTAGCTTTGAGGGTTTTCTTCTGGCTAGAGGAAAAGAGCAGTAAGTCAGGAAAAATAACAACCAAAGATAATAATGGAACATAGGAAGAAGGAAGAATAGGATAAAGGCTGTCAGGTTCAAGTTACGTTTTGAAGGACCTAAGAGCATTTCAAATTTCTCATGTTAGCAAGTAGTCCTTTAAGCAGATAATGCTGGAATCTGAGTTTCTTTTAGAGACCTCCTCAAACCAGAAAAATAAAACGCAAACAATAAAACATTTTAATATTTTGCACTTTTCTCTCTTTTTATTGTAAGGCCTTTTTTTATGTAAGCAATTTTATTTATAATGCAGATTCCCCAAATTCACCTATTTTATTGCCTTAGCTCTGGTTCCAATAACAAACTACCATAGACTGGGTAGTTTAAAGAAAAGAAATTTATTTTCTCACATTCTAGGAGCTAAAATTCCAAGATGAAGGTGGCAGCGTAGCAGTTTTTAGTGAGAACCCTCTTCCTGGCTTGTGGACAATTGTGTTCAGCAAGAAGGGGAGTGAGGGAGAAAGAAGAAAGAGAGAGAGAGGGAGAGAAGGAGAGACCTAGTGTCTCTTCTTTTTTTTTATTTTTAATGTTTTATTTATTTCTAGGAGAGAGAGAGAGAGAGAGAGAGAGAGAGAGAGAGAGAGACAGCATGAGCAGGGGAGGGTCAGAGAGAGAGGGAGTCACAGACTGAAACAGGCTCCAGGCTCTGAGCTGGCAGTCAGCACAGAGCCCGACGCGGGGCTCGAACCCACGAACAGCGAGATCATGACCTAAGCGAAAGTCGGACGCTTAACCGACTAAGCCACCCAGGCGCCCGTAGTGTCTCTTCTTTTAAGAGCAATAGTCACATCTGTAAGGGCACTAATCCCACACTTATGACCTCATGTGAACTAAATTATCTCTCAAAGACTCCATCTCCAAATGCAATCACAAAGGGGATTAGAGCTTCAACATATGAGTTGGGGGGGGAGGGGCAAAGTATTCAGTCTATAGCAATGATCTATGTCAATATTATTCCATTTAGAAAGATAGCACTCATATTAGACTTATTGTGAGAGTATGTTCAAAAGACCTATGAGGATCTGGCGATAGTTGGTCCAGGGACTTTTTTGCACCTTGTATATGTACTCTGGAACATAATAGTTGGCTGTGTCTAAGAGCAGACACAAGAAATCTTTAATCTCTGATGGATGAATGTTTGGAAATTAGACATATCTGGAACTAAACTGTCATGGACAAAACAAGATGAGCCAAAGAAAGTTCTCATATGTTTCTGCTACGTGCCACAGAAAAGTCTACCTTATTCAGCTGTTGACTAAACAAGATATTTTATTTGCTAGTTCTTTGGGCTGACTCAGATGTCAGTCCTGTTGAACTTACATCTGTCCTCTGCCTTATGTATTAACCTTTATATACTCACAAAAGAAATAGATGAGAGCAGTCAGGAAGACTAGCAATATTTTTAGTAACAGACAGATTTCCACCAAGTATAAATTTTTAAATCTGATCAGATAATCAAAAGATCCCTAAAAGCCAAGATCAATCTCTGACAAAATTTAGTACTATGTCAGAGAGAGCATTCTTCATGCTTTAATAATGTCTAGCTGCTATTTGTTCTTTTTCAGCATGACAAAGAAAGGAGAAGATAAGTGAGAGTGAAGCCAAAGTGTAGCCGTTTGAACCATTGACCCTGGGCTACTTTTATAAGAATTTTACAAAGATGGCATTTTTTCTCATAGCTATTTTAGGTTTTTGCCGACTTACCAAAAAAGTCACATCTATCAAATTCCTTTAACATCTCTATCATGAATTATTTAATTAGGACTCTAATTTTGCTTCTGTTTGCTAATATTTATACTCTCATAGTTAATGACAAAGCTGCTCTTCCTGTAATGTCATATTTTATGGTAGCAGGTTGTTAAGTATTATTGACATTTTCTGATACTAGTGTATTCATATTTTATGTTATGTTGTCACACATGTGGCATTGCTAATCTAAGAAAGAAATGTATAAGAATATATTTGAATACTGAAAACTTACATTTTATACAAACATACTGTTTGAAAAATACTCTTATCAAAAGGATGAAAAATTGCTCATGTATCTGTACAAGTTATTTCTAACGTCAAAAAGATTTGACTATCAACCAGTTACACTATAGAGCTTTAAACGGAGTGATACTTTCTTTAGGCAGAGATCTGTAGCTTTTCAGAAATGATATCCCAGAGAATATCTGAAAGAAAGTTTGTGCTGGCAGTGATTATCTCAAGATCTTGTGGACTGAAAATCTACATTTCACCATAGAATATGCTTCTGTCTTACTTAGATGTACATAATTTATGGATATTTCAGTGATGTAAAATGTAGACATGACTTCCATTCATCCAAGAAGGCTAATGGGGCTTGAGATTAATGTCATTACAGAGAAAGTGATTCTTCAGAACTAAGAGATTTGTTAGTAAACTAGGGAAAGTTAGATCCTTTCACGTAACTAACTCTTTAGGGAGATATCTAGGGGAAGTTATGAAAAGTTTCATATTGCTGATATTGTTTCCTTCTTCTTCCATATTAAAAAGCATGGTGCTTTACTGGGAATTTTGGGCTGTTTCAGTAACTTGTCATATTTGGTTGAAAGCACATAACATTGCTCTGTATCTTGACTTATTTGACTATGTGTTTCTAGAGCCTATTATTTTACTCATTGGACTAGCAGTATACAGTATACAGTTGATCTTTGAAAATGCAGGGGTTAGGGACACTGATATTGAAAATCTGAATATAACTTTTAAGTACTCCAAAACTTAACTACTAATAGCATACTCTTGACTGGAAGTCTTACCAGTAACATAAACAGTCAATTAATGCATATTTTGTATATGTATTATACACTATATTTTTATAATAATGCAAGCTAGAGCAAAGCAAATATTATGAAAATCATAAGAGAAAATACTATACTGTGTTTATTGGAAAAATCTGCATATAGGTGGACCTGTACAGTTTAAACCTGTGTGATTCAAGGGCAAATTGTGTATTATTCAAGATTTGCTACTGTGAAAATTTAGCATTTGTTTATTATTTAAGAACTTTGATCCTACTGGGTGAAATACCAATAACTTCATTTAATATTCATGGATCTGTGTAACTGGTACCTATGCAGTTTTTACTTACGCAGTTTTCACCAGCTCCATAGATTGTAGCTATGCTAATTTCTTCAAATGCCGTCCTTATTCTGATCTCTATGTTTTTATTTAACTTGGACTGCCTACCTGCTTATCATCTAACTAAATCATCCTCAAATTAGTTGATAATGTCACTTTCTCTTCTAAGTGGGAGTTAGAGATAGAATAAACAAATTCCTAAAATTAAACAATTATTTCATATGAAGAAGGATAGAAGAAGGCAAAGGGAAGACTTTTTCAGATTTAGAACTCTGTCCTAACGATAGCAAGAGGTGAGCAGCCTAAAACTATTAACTGCAATATATTTGAGCTCTTTGTGTTATTTAAATCATCCATTGAAATTATATACCTTACACTTTTCTTTGTGATTTGTAATTCATATGTAAAATTCTGAAGAGTGGGTTTTTTTAAGAAGATAATTGAATAATTTATTTAACTTCTTAAAAGTGAGGATGAACATTATGTAGATTATATTATCCTCATACTTTTGCAAAGTGAAGCCCATTAAATAGCCGTCAGTACTACAGAACTAAAGACTAATCAATTATGTCTCATAACCTGGGAGAGAGTCTTCATATATCTAATGTAACTTTTTCAACAAAGATTAATAATTCATATGATTCTTGTTCTTTTATTCTGAGCAGCCAAAAAGGTGTGTAAAAGAGGAACAGAGTAAAGGGAAAGGGAGAGAAGAGGAGGAAAGGGGGAGGAAAGGGGAGAAGGAAGAAGTCATCTGTGGATAAGGAGAGAGGGAGATTTGTTATATGATAATATTAACTATATTATGTTTGAAGTAAAAAGAGATATATTAGGAAAGGATAGAAATATATATCTCTTAGCAGAAAAAAAAGCCTGTTGGGGTAACTGGTTGTTTCAGTTGGTTAAGTGTTGTGAGAGAGAGACAGATTCCAAAGGTGCAGTGATGAGAGAATTAAGAAACAAGGAGCTATGACTCTTCAGGAGCCGAGCCTCTTTTATTTACTATTTGGCTGATAATAGCAAGTATATACAACAAACGTAGTGTTTGGCATCTTGACAGGTCATGCATCTGCAGTGTATTCCATATTGGGTCATCAGCACATCTGGTGCCAGACAAAACATTCTTATCCCTGGCCTGGTGTCTGTATGATGTCCTCCTGGAGAGAACAAGCAGACCTGGTGGCTTTCCGACCCAGGAATGGAACTGCTTTCAGTTCCTTGCTGCTGTGTACCTTTCCTTCAGGACATTCCTACAGTGCCTCCGGCTTCTTGTTCTCCAGCACTGTCCGACTTCAGCTCAGGTCATGATCTTGCAGTTTGTGAGTTCAAGTGCCACATCGGGCTCTCTGCTGTCAGCACAGAGCCTGCTTCAGATCCTCTCTCTCTCTCTCTCTCTCTTAAAAATATAAAGTTTAAGGGTAAAAAAGCCTGTTTATTTAATAACCAGTTGATGAGATTATATGTGTAATAGTTGATGATAACCTCATTCAGAAATTAAGAATCAAAAGATGCAAGAGAGAATTTATTGAGATCTTTCTGAAAAGGGAATGGGAGGGAAAGGGAAAGGGAAGAGGAAGAGGAAGGGAGGGGAAGGAAAAGGAGAGGAAAGAGAAGAAAAGATAAAAAGAAAAGAGAAAGAAATTACCTAGAATATTTCCTCTCGGTAGAGTCTGAGTAGTCCAACCACTACCTTTCTGTCAGTGTTGAACTCAAATAGCAATAATCCCCCTAAGGGACAGGAGTTTTTATCTGTCTTGATCTCTATTACATTTTCAGAGCCTAGAATATAGCTGGACCAAGTATGGACCCATTTTTTTTTTTAAATAAATTGTATTGTTTATTTAGGTAAATTACATGAGATAAAATATATGAAGTGACAAGTTACTCAATAACTATTCTAAATTGTATTAGATTATAATTCCATGATGATTAAAAACTAAAACTTGTATTATTGCCTTGGTTCATATTGTGTTGTAAGTAATCATCAGTATTAAAAATAAGCAAACAAACACCTAATGAACTGACAAAGTACCCAAGGCAAAACACCTCTGACTTGGCTAATAGGAGAAGAAATGTGAGATGATCATAAAAGCTGATGCACATGTAAATTAGATACTTGTTTTGTCTAATAAATGGCAATACGCATTGAGAATTATATCAACAGTTTTGTTTATATATAATTAAACAAATTAAAACCTGTGCTATAGGTTTTAAAATATTTTTGATAAGGTTAATTTATTAGTGGCGTTATTCATGTCATTAAAAAATCCAAATAGAATATGTTTCTTAACAATGTACAATGTTATCCAGAAAGAATGACAGTAAAATGCAGTTTGGTTTAACTACCCTTCCTCTGAGAATATTGTCTATGGTGTATATGACCCGCTTTGCAAATTCTTTATATTCTACTGTATCAAGCACCTTCTTTCTCCTCCCTTTAAGATTTTTTTTCTGGGTTTTAGAGTCTAGGATATCAGATTACAAAATTTTAGGTTAGGCTTTATTTAAATGATACAGGCCTTATGCACATTTTCTTGGAAGGGATAACTATGATTTCATCTTGTTCTTGGAAAATTCATAAAATATTGTTTTGAGTGGTGGAACAGATACTTATTTGTCTGTACTTGCTATAGCAAGCTTGCTCCAAGGATAGCTCCAGGGCTCTTTCTAAGTTTGAAATGAGAACCATAAATGGGAAAGTCAGCATATTTATGGGACTTTTTTTCTCCAGTTGAATTGAATGTGTAAGTATGTGTGTGTGTATACACACATATACATACACACACACACATACATACACACTCTTTTGTTTACATTATTTCTTATTTCCCTAGTATTGAGCTATAAAAATTTTACATATCAATCCCTTGCAATTGTCATTCATAAATTAGCCACACACACAGAATGTAGGTAAGGCATTGTGGCACTTATGTCAATAATGTGTTTTCTTGAATCATTTTGGTAACAATGAATCGCTGTGCAAGAGACATCAAAATCTATTTTTTCCATTAATTATAAATGTTCTTTAGGAGTGTTTTGTTTATCGATTTCTGTGTTACAAATTTTCCTAAAGCTTATTGGATTAAAACAGCAAACATCATCCATCTTGCATGATTTTTGTGGGTTAGAAATTCAGACAGGATGTAGCAGAGAGAATTTTCCTTTGCTTTGTGGTGTTTAAGTCCTTGGCTAGAATACAAAAGTGATGAACCATGGAAATTTATCCCCCAAACCAAGAGCACACTGTACACACTGTATGTTAGCCAGCTTGGCAATAAATTATATTAAAATAAAGAAAACCCATTCAGCCAAATAAATAGCATTGAGAAACCTAAAAAAAAAAAAATTATTCACATTAAGTGGTTGTTAATGGCTGTCAACTGAGGGACTTGATGGGATTGTCAGCCAGGATATCTATGTGGGCTTGGCTTCCACCCAGCATGGTGAATGGGTTCCAACAGCCAGTGTCCCAAGAGATAGCCAGACAGAAGGCATAGTGCCTTCTATGACGTAGCCTAGCCTTGAAGATTACACAACATCACTTCTACCACATTCTTTTAGACAAGGAAGTCACAAAAGTTATACAGTTTCAAAGGAAAGGAACTAAGATCCCACCACATGAGTAGAATATCAAAAACAAGCAGGGTAGGATATATATTGGTGTGACCACCTTTGGAGAATACGGTTTGCCACAGTGGGTATTAACAGTCTTGCAAATTTTAACATGGAAAGTTAAAGAACAAAATATGAACCTTCTACTTGAATTGTTCAAAAGCGGTAGGCCACAATGATGATGTCATTCTAATATTATGTGTGGAATCTATGATAGGGATGATACACTTTACAGACTTATAGTGCTGCTATTTTTCCTATGTATCACCTCCTATGGATGCCTCGAAAACACCTAACTTAGGGTCTTATAAACTAGACAGTGGCTATGCACATGAAGAAATGCTGATAAAGTTTTTAATACCTAAGTTAGCAGAAAGCAGTAATTATTTTTATGACTATTTCTCCCGATATTCTCTCTATATTATTTGTGTTTGTGTATAAAGTGTACATATGTGTACAGTATTTGTTTTATATGTATTATGGATATATGTAATGTATAATATATATTCATATATGTATTATATTATGCATTCTAAGACCACATTTGGAAGAAGGCAACCAGAATGACAAAGTATAATAAACTAACTGTGATTAGAATTATTGAAGCATGAGCTGAATAGCCTAAGTAGACATTCGTCAGATATCAAAATGGAAGAGGATAGTAATAGGAGCAATATAGGTTTTCATTAGTTTGAAGTTCTAACTGAGACTCTGTGTAGTTCTTTAGTCCTTTTCCTAAACTAGCTATTATATTATTTTGCTCAGGCTGCCATAACAACGTGCCACAAACTGAGTAGCTTAAACAACAGAAGTTTATTTTTCCATAGCCTAGAAGCTAGAAGTTTAAGTTCACAGTGTCTACAGGGTTGATTTCTTCTTAGTTCTCCCTCCTTAGTGTGTACATGGCTGTCTTCTCTCTGTCCACACAAGATCTCTCCTTGGTGTCTGTGTTCTAATATTTTCTTCCTATAAAGACACCAATCATGTTGGATTAGGAACCACCATGGTTAACTTCATTATCTCTTTGAAGACCCTGTCTCCAAATACAGTCACATTATAAATTAGTAGGGTTAGGGTTTGTGATGCTCACTTAGATAATATTTTCTGTTTATTAAAATAAAAATACTTTATTCATAAATTTCTTATTCTGCAGTCAAGAGGGATTTATGAATGCATATTTCCTGTTCCACAAACAAGAAAGTCATTGGCTGTTCCAGTTTGTATTTGATATACCAAATATACATTTTTGCCTGTCACAAACATTCCAGTATTTGCACTATAGTAATAAAATATGTAACCTTACAAAATGAATTCACATGGTTCTATTTTTCCCTATCATAGTCGGGTTTCAATTTTGTTCTAGAAAATATTTGTGCAATATAAGAGATTACAGAAAGATTTGTTCAAAAGCTGAGGCAATAAATAAATTGATGTTAAATTAGTTTAAAATATATAAATTCAAAGAGCAGAATTTTATAATAAACTTGTAACTGTCCAAAATTGTATCACAAGATGAAAGGTTACTATTGGTACATAAAAGTACCAGTATTTGGGTAAGGTGAGATAAACCTGACTCAATGTAGTGTTGTTTTTTACATTTTATAGTTTTGTCCAAAATTTCTAAAATATGGTTATTTTCATGCTATTTTCTATAGTTTTTCTCTAATTAGTTTTTACTTAAGGGCATTAACTATTTCTATGGAGTTCCTTCATATCTTTAAAAAAAGATGCCCGAGATGATACGATCCTTGCAATCTATGTTTGCACAAGTTATTTTTAACTTAAATTATTTTAAATCACTTCTAATTAATTTGAAGTTCTTGGCTTAGTGCTTTTGCCAATTCTTTCTCATCCATCCACACTTTTATTCTGTTTTCTGTTATTTTGATCAACTGAGAATTGTGTTTCATTTTGACAGAGTAACTAAACATAGACTGTTGAATGGTCTTCTGAATCTTCTGCAGTATTACTTTGTTTTTGCCTTTCCCTAGCCTGCCATTCCCAGTGACAAGGGTCACTCACCATTTCTCACTTCATTTATCTCAGTAGTAGTGCCCGGGATTTTGCCCATTCTCATTCTTGTACTCAGATGTTGCCAGGCTACTTGCAGAAAATATAAAGCAGATCATGTTGCTTTATGATTGGTTTGTAAAATGATTGATGGCATATCCTCATTAACTTCAAAATTACATAGTCATGTTTTAGAGTTACATAGAAGGTATGTCAGGTGCTGTGAAAACTTGTATCTCCATTCTTCAACTCCTTGCATCTTGTCTAGAGCCAGCCACACTGAATTCTTTGAATTTCTCAAGATCCATGATATTTTCTTATATCTCATTGCCTTTTAGCAAACTGTTTCCTATGCTTGGCTAGTGTCTTTTCTTTTCCCTAATACCTTAATTCATTTTTCCTCAATCTCTATCAGTCATCAGACAGAGATTTGTGGAGTTCCTCCTTTGTGTCTGGCACAATGCTAAGAAACAGGGTGGGGACAAGATAGTGGTTGTCCTGCTCTTCAAGTCATATTGATTACTTTACCTGGCTGGCTTCTTTGGTAGTACTTTTTATATGGTATTCATTCTTTACTACACTAAGTTACATTCATGGCAAATATTTTATCTTTTATTTTCATCAGTCTAGTACCTATTGGAGTACCTGGACATGGTATATTTCAGTGAATGCTACTAATGGAATCAATATGTATGCCTCCTTTTGTTCGATGTGTGTTTGCTTATAGTCATGATGCAATGATTTTTATTTACTTATTTTCAATTCCTCTTTCAATTCTGGACTAATATTTCATCAGAATAGCCTTATATAAGTACTGGATTAGGGTGTTAATTCAGAAAAAGTATTGAGAGATTCACTGAAGCCAGTATGTAATACCTAAATGCCATTGTTGACTGATATATTTATCAACCAGAGAAACAGAATCTTATGTCTTGTGGGGACTGACTAGGCCAGAAAGGGAAAGCTGGAACTTTTGACATGGGTAGAATTTTGTCTTCATTAAGAAGGCTCAACTACTTTTAAGGCTTTTTAGTTATTGAATCAGGCCTACTCAGATAATCTATGATGACAGCCTTCCTTACTTGAAGTCAACTATAGTGGATTGTAATCATGTCTACAGAATATCTTCACAGGACATATACATTCCATAAAAACATGCATTTTTGTCATTTATATTCACTGATCTATTTCAGGCACCTATAAACAGTGCAGGGCAAAAAGAATCAACAGCAAATGATTACAAATACATATGAAAAGAATAATTTTTTTTTCTAAATTATATATCTTTCTTTGCCATAGATAAATGTATATAATAGTAGGCTCATCCTGACACTCAACACACATTCTGTGGAGCAATAGGGAAATAGTTGTTGTAAATCATTTTGAAATACAGAGCTTGGAACTCAAAGCGTTTTATGAGTCAAAGTTGTGCTGTGTTGTGAGGCAAATTGCTTAATGATTACACAGCTTTCCTAGGATAAGGAATTCAAATATAAGAATACTACTGAATATAAATACAATTGAAAAAGATAAACTATTAAACTTACTCTTCAGAACACATGATAGTATTTAAATAAGGATCAACATGAAGTATTGTCACTAGCATGGTGCATTCAGGAAAATTGATTGAATTATGGCTTTGCTACTCCCAAGCTGTCTGACCTTGAACACTGTAGAAATGGGGATAATAATAGTATTTACCCCATAAAATTTTTCTGAGTGATGAGGATGATACTGTAACTTTAATGCATAGTTAGTACATAGAAGAATGCCTACTACATAATGATATTTAAGCATTTTTTAAATAAATGTTACCCTTTTACTGGGTTAAGCTTTACCAGTGGGCTGCTCTGTGGTAAATACATGGACCCTGGTATTTGGACAGGAAAGAAGAAGGTGATCACTTTTTCAAGTCAAAAACAAATGCTTTTCTTTTACACTTGTAATTTGCCCATTGATTGTAAACTATTATAGTGAATTAGGGTGGTGGTTTCAAATGTAGTTACACATGATGGTTATCAGTTAATTATGATCTGGCCATATTCAGTAATTTTAATGTTCTAATTTTGCATGAAAGAGAAAAATGTCTCTTCTAATAAATCTTTGACATTTTTGTGAACATTTAAAAAATAAGTTGCTTTCCAGCCTAAGTGTCCATCAACAGATGAATGGATCAAAAAGATGTGGTTTATCTATACCATGGAATACTACATGGCAATGAGAAACAATGAAATCTGGCCATGTGTAGCCACATGGATGGATCTTGAGGGTGTTATGCTGAGCGAAATAAGTCAGGCAGAGAAAGACAAATATCATATGTGTGCACGTATAGGAGGATTAGGAGGAACTTAACAGAGGACCAAGGGAGAGAAGAAGGGCGGAAATGGTGGGGGAAAGGGGGAGAGGCAAACCATGAGAGACTCTTGAATGCTGACAAAAACTGAGGACTGGTGGATGTGGGGGGGAGGAGGGGTGGGCATGGAGGAGGGCACTTGTGGGGATGAGCACTGGGTGTTATGTGGAAACTAATTTGACAATAAACTATGTTTAAAAAATAAATAAATAAAAAAAAATAAAAAAAAAATAAGTTGCTTTCCTAGTTCTTTAAAATTGATTTTATAAATTAAAGACCAAAGATAGAAGTTCAAGAATTAAATGAAATAGTTTTGATATATCAAACTGGAGAAAAAGAATAAAACATTTTTAATAATTAAGTTTGCATCTCAGTTTATTATGAGTCTGAAATAAATGTTTCATAGAATACAGTTAATATTGGAGAGTCATTTCATATAATAGCATATTTTTTTGTGGTATAATAAAAGGTTACATGACAAAGTCAGACTACTCAGTTTTAAACCAAGAAATGATTTCTACTTTGCCCCAAGATATTTAGATTTCTGATACAGAGATTCTAGTAGTTTTGATCATTTTTGGTGTTCATATACTTATAACTACCCAGAAATAAAGGAGAGTAGTGCTTAGAACCAAATTTTAGCATAAGAAATTCTTGTGACTCTCAAATATTTTCTCTTATTTTAAAACTCCTATTTGTGTGGTGACTGGGTGGCTCAGTCTGTTGAGCAACTAACTCTCAATTTTGTCTCAGGTCATGATCTCACAGTTTGTGGGATCAAGCACTGTGTCAAATTCTGGACTGACAACCTGAAGCCTGCTTGGGATTTTCTCCCTTCTTCTCTCTGCCCCTCACCTGCTCGCACCGATGTTCTCTTTCTCCATCTCTCAAAATAAATGAATAAGCTTAAAAAAAGAAACTCTCCTATTTGTATAACTCATCATCAAATGTCAGTTTCCTATGTCCAAGTTACTGTGTATTAGCGGGTGGTTGTGACAATTGACTTCCTCTAGGTGCAGTGGTATCATTTCTACATGAGATCCTCCACACTTCATGAGAGGATCTCATGTAGTGAAGAGGATCTCGTGTAGTGAAATCAGGTCATGAGTGACCCTGATACTGTCAAAAAACAAAACAAAGCAAAAACAAAACCAAACAAACCCCTCCATCTGTGTAGAAAGAAATGGGACTTTAATTTTTCAGTCAGCCTGACTCTGATAATTCCAAGTAACAGAAGCCTGTGGTGGAATTTTCAGTGGTTCATGCAATATAGTTAAACAAAGATTCTTTTAATAGAAGAACAAATTTAGCATATAAATGTATAGGTTGGTACCTCAAATTATTATCTGCATTTTTGGTTGAAAGTAAGAGAGAGTGAAAAATTATCGATTTTTCAACTCATAGATGCTGGAAATTTACTTGAATATGCAATGCCTTGGCATGTCTTATGTTTTTTAAGTTGTATTATGAAATCTGCTATTGCCTACATTTAACATTTAAAAGATTTGTAAGTGAATAATATTTTCTCTACATGATTGAAACTATATAAGTACAATTAAATAATGTTGAGTAATCAAAAATTGGGAGTTCCTCTTTGTTTCACCTTCTACTTTTTTATAAAGCCACAGTTTTTCCCATCATGAGAGTTAAATCTGAGTAATAAAACATTTGCTTTTTTAAAAATTTTTATTTGAAAAAGAGAGAGAGCGTGAGCAAGCGAGCATGAGTGGGAGAGAGGGGCAGAGGGATAAACAGAGAATCACAAGCAGGCTTCATGCCCAATACTGAGCCCAACATGGATCTGGAACCCATGATCCTGGATCATGACTTGAACCAAAATCAAGGGTCAGATGCTTAACTAACTGAGCCACCCAGGCACCCCTGGAAGTCTTTTTTAAACTTGAAATTTCCTTTTAATCTGTATCATTAGGTTTATTTTAATGGAAAGTATAATATTTTCTCCTTTACTCCTATTCATAAAATTCTTCAAAATTAGTTAATGTATTTGTGTCATGGTAAAAATGAACATAATTAAATTGTTATAGAGTAGTTCAAATTGTGGCCATTGTTACATGAGTTTCTAATTTACCTTTTAGTATGGACTATAATTTTGAAGAATATGTTTTGCTTTGACAGAATACAGTGATCACGTCAATATCCATTATTCAGTTGGTTGTCAGAAATTGTTTCTCTTCTCAGTGACTTTATTTTTTCGTTTCTACCTCAGAATGATGGACAGTCTAGGCATCCTTGTTGTTTTGAAAAATCTTTACTTCCCTTTTATTATTTCATTCACTTTTTTTAGGCCTTACCTGATTAAAAATATATTGGAATATAATTGACATATAATAAATACTATATTAGTTTCAGGCATATAACATGATTCAGTAATTCTGTACATTACTCATTGCTCAACATATTACATACAGGATCTTTTATCGTACAACTTGATCACAATACTATTTACTATATTCCCTTTGCGGTACTTTTATCTCTGCGACTTATTTATTTTATAATTGCAAGTTTGTACTTCTTAATTCCCTTTATCTATTTTGGCCATCCTCCTACCCACCTCCCTTCTGGCAACCACCAGTTTGTTTTCTGTATTTATGAGTCTGTTTCACTTTTTTTTTGTTGTTTGTTTGTTTGTTTTCATTTGTTTGGTTATTTTGTTTTTTAGATTCCACAGATAAGTGAAATCATGGTATATATCTCTCTCTGTTCACTTACTTCATTTAGTGTAATACCTCTAGGTCCATCTATATTGTTGCACATGGCAAAATCTTATTCTTTTTTATGGCTGAGTAATATACCAGCGTGTTTGTGTGTGTGTATATGTATTTCACACCTTTTTAAAATCCATTTATCTATTGACAGACACTTGAATTGGCTATCATAAAAATGATACCTTTCTTGGTTATCATAACTAGTACTATAATAAGTGTGTATATATCTTTTTGAGTTATTGGTTTTGCTTTCTTTGTATAAATACCCAGTAGTAGAATTATTGGATTGTATAGTATTTCTTTTTTTATTTTTTCAGGAAACTCCATACTGTTTTCTCCAGTGGTTACACCAATTTATGTTCCACAGTGTATGATGGTTCCCTTTTTCCCAGCTATTCCTCACTTGTTATTTCTTGTCTTTTTTATAGTAGCCATTCTGACTGCTGTGAGGTGATATCTCTGATGATTAGTGATGTTAAGCATCTTTTCATGTGTGTGTTGGCCATCTGTATGTCTTTGGAAATATTTCCATTTAGTTCCTCTGCTGATTTTCTGATTGTATTGTTTGGGGTTTTTTAGTGCTGAGTTGTACATGTTCTTTATATAACTTGTATACTAACTCCTTATTGTATATATCATTTCCAAATATCTTCTTCATTCACTTTTTTGAAGTTTTAATTTCTCTATTAATGATGTAACTGGCATTTATTACACTAATTCTGTTTTGTGTGAATGAACTTTAAAGAGATAAAAGTTGAATGTAATTTAATTTCAGCTAAATACGAGAGCTTTGTCATTTACATGGACCTCCTAATCATGTATCTTTAGACCAATGTAGTGTCACTTTTATTATATAATAATTAATGGAGTTTATTTTTTATTGATTTAGTTATTGTTTTTTAACTTCAATATCTATGAGAGTGCAATCATTTTTTCCAGCGTCTAGATAATAAAAACTAAGTATTGATACTAATATTACTTTGTGGAAACAAATGCACCCTATTTTTAAAATTTTTCTGGTTCACCTACAGTCTGCTTAATTCTTGCTTTTCATTTTTAAAGACAATTTAGCTCTATTTTCCCTCATAGAGACCTAGATAAATGCTTTTACTTAATCTGGTAAGAAGCTTACTGGTCTAACACTTGAAATATTTCTAAAAGAAGAAATCGAAGCTTTATTTAAACTTGGGAGGAGGGGGTTCTTTCTTGGCCATAGCAGAATCCTACCGTTAAGAATATTTCTTAGAACATACCAGTTAGTTCACTAAATATTTATTGAATAATTGAGTGGGTATCCCAGAGGAATGAATTAATAATATTATTCTATTTCTTTACTAGCAGTATTTAAGACAACAGTGAAAATTTTAAATGTAATAGCGTTTTATTCTCCCAACTGTATTGGAATTGTTTGATATAGACTCAAGGCATATACCAAGAGTAAGTAGAAATTAATAAATTTAAAAAAAAAAGGGTGGGAGGTGGAAGAGAAGAAGAAACAAAAATCTGTTTGATGGCATGAGAGAGACAAAGAAACCAGCTCCCCCCACACACTTTGACACATACTCGATACTAATGTTTGTATCTTGAGTGCCACATAATTGCTTGAAATTCAGCTCTGCTCTTGGTGGCCGTCTAGTTTATATCTCAGAATCCAGCAGTGAACAGGTTTGTAATTCAGCAAATATTTTTAGCAGAAGGTGAAGAACATTAAGATCTGTTCTTATACTTCTTTTACTTTGAGATCATAGTCCCACACTACTTGGCAGACTTTCATGACCTTAATTGTATTTTTGCCTTCTTTTTCATTAATGTGACTATCATCTTTAGTATTTGCCTCTTTCTGTATTGGGGAGAGGGTTTAATTTATTGTTTGCTGCTTACTTATTGAAGTGAGTACTTATATCAGCAGTTATTGACCTTTCATTTATAATCAATTCAAATGCCACTTACGTCACTAGCAGATTTCATTTCTTTGCTACACTTCTCATTTCCACCATTGAATTCCTTCCTTAGATTATCCATTTTTCTAAAGTGTCACATAAGTTCATCACAGGGAGACAAGGAGGAAATGTGACTACATACGTTGAGGTTTGTGATTAAATTGAGTAGCAGATGCATGGTGACCAGTTATTGATAGACTTTGAAAGAAGTGATATGTGTGTCTAATCATGATGCAGATTTCTTATTTGTACTCAAAGTACATGCCAGGAGTAAATAGAGATTATTTGTTTAGTGATTTGTGGATTGAAGGGCTACTAGAGATGTTCATAATACACAGTTACACACAGTATGAATATACCATGTAGACTGAAATGTGAACCACTTTTGAGAGTTCTGGTGTTATTTAAACCATGTTAATGAAATTGTTGCTTATCAGAATCTTGTAAAATAAGAATTTATAGTTTTATTGTATTGGTTATCAGTAAAATTTAAATTAAATTTTAAATGTGATACCACTATACACTTATAGGAATAGCTATGGTAGGCAGAATTCTAAGATGATATGTGACTCTAACCCTTGTATGATTCCTTCCACTGGAAGGTGGGACATAACTGTAATTATGTTCCATGTCAAGAGGGACTTTGAAGATGTAGTTAAGATTACTAACCAGTGGACTTTGAGTTAATCAAAAAGGATATAATCTATATGGCCTAACCTAATCTCATGAGCTTTTGAAAAGGGGAGGATATTTTCCCCAGTTATCAGCAGAAGAAATCAGAGCAGGAGAAAAATTTGATTCATGAGAGGGTTTCAATGTGAAGGATATTCTTCATTGCTGAGATAAAAAGCCATTGGCCACTGTCCTGTGAGGAGCTTCTAGGAGTTCTTAGTGATCCCTACCCATCAATGTACGGGAGACCTGAGTCCAGTAAAGTAAATTTTGCTAACAATGTCAGTAAGCTTGAAAGTGGATTCTTCCCCCAGAAGCTCCAGCTAGGAGCATAGCCTGGCTGTAAACCTGACATTGACCTTGTGGGAATTTAACTCTTGAGTGGGAATTATGTAAGAGTCAAAGTTTAGGTCTTTGTAATCTGTATACCTAATAGGAGAACTCAACTGAGTTCACTGGATTCCTTACCTACAGAATTATGAGATAATAGATGGGTGCTGTTTTAAGCTGCTAAGTTTGTTTTAATTTTTCATGCAGCAATAAAAAGTACAATAGTAAAATTTTAAAAACTGGCAAAACTAAGTGTTGATACAGATGTGGAACAACTGAAACTCTTCTGTTTTGGGGAATGCAAATTAGTCCAGTCAGTTCAGAAAACTGTTTGGCAATGTCTACTAGAACTGAGATAGAACATATCCCAAGAGCAATTCCTAGATATTTGTCAATACAAATTTATTTGTGCACTAAAAGAAAAAAAAAAAAAAGTAGAGGTATGTTTACAGACATTTCAAAATGGCCTCAGAGCAGAGCACTCTAAGTATCCATCATCAATAAAATGCATAAATATACTGTTATATTCATTCATTGCAATGCTACACAGTTATGAGAATGAACAAATACTGGTACACCTGAATGTGTCTTACAAATGTATGTTGAAGGAAATAAGCCACGTGTGAAATAGTATACACACGAAGAGGACAATTTCCTTCATTCAAAAGTCAGAAATAGGGCAACCTAATCTATGGTTATTTAAGTGATAATAAGGTTTAAATTTGGAAGCTGCAACAGTGATTGGGAAGAAGTACCACAGGGAGTTGTAGGGTTCTGATAATGCTTTAATTATTGATCATAATGCTGATTAAAAAGATGTCTTCACTTTGCAAAGATTCATTTAACTATATATGATTTATGCACTTCTTATTCTTCAGTGAAAAGCTTTTTTTTTTTTTTTAAGAATTTTTTTTATGTTTTATTTATTTCCAGGAGAGAGAGAGAGAGACAGCGTGAGCAGGGGAGGGTCAGAGAGAGACGGAGTCACAGACTGAAACCGGCTCCAGGCTCTGAGCTGGCAGTCAGCACAGAGCCCGACGCGGGGCTTGAACCCACGAACCGCGAGATCATGACCTAAGTGAAAGTCAGATGCTTAACCGACTAAGCCACCCAGGCGCCCCAGTGAAAAGCTTTTTTAAGCGAGGGACTATAAAGTATTGGCAACACCTTTTCTACTGTGTGGCTTAAAAAAAAAAGAAACATTGCCTAAGGTCATTCAGCTAGTGAGTGGAAAGACTTAGGAGAATGATAATGAGGGATCATTTAATGATAATTAATGTTTTAGTTAAAATATATCTTTCATCTGACTGAAAATTTAAAAAAAAACAGAAAAAGGGAAAGTGAATAGTCAATAAATAACTTTGACATTTACAAGCAATTTTTTTTTTTTTTTTAATAAAACAGTTTGCCGGGAAGATTCCTACCACTCTGTAGTCTCATGTGCTGCTGTGGTCCTTACTCCTATGGAACCAAACATAGATATGAAGAAAAGAGAAGAACTAAAATTTCCTGAACCTTCCAAACAGTAAGTTATTTGTTTAATTTTTCAGAACTTTGTAAACCAATTAGATAACTGATCAGAATTGGATTGTTCAGATATTATGATTTATAATGAATGTGTTAATACTAGTATATTGAAAGGACAGATACCATTTTGTACAATATTAAAAAAAAATCTATCCCTTACTGTATCAGTGAATAACTTCTGCATCTTCTTCCTTCATGTGTTTGAGGTATATGCCATTGAAGTTTTGTTTTGTTACCTTATCTTAGGGATATGAGGCATTTTATTTCTTTCACTGTGATTGTGGATATACTGTTCTTGGGTGGCTTATTTTATAGTTGTAAGCTTTAATTGTGAAAATGTGATAAATTCTTAATATAAACCTCTTAGCTTAAAGTTGGCTTGCATTTTTATAAGGAATGAAAGTTACTTTATTAACTATTTTAAATGCTCTAAATGAAAACTTTACACTATTTAATGTTTCCTTATATTTACCTTCTAAGTTTCACTTTAAATTTGATCTCATATTGAATAAACGATACAGTTTTTTCTTACACAGAGAATTAAATTCATAGTAACAAACATAAACTGCATGGACTTTACATCAAATAAAGTAGGATATTTCGAGGTTCACATTGTATAAATGAAAAGGGAAAGCTTACTGATATTTTCCGGTGAAACTAGTGCCACGTGAAGATCTCAGATTGGAAACTAGGTAATGGATGGTGTTGCCATGTCATCTGGCTAACCACCATATGAGCCAGGTGGTGGTTACCTTAAAGCACCTACTATTTATCCCCATTGGTTTACACTGTATCACACTTGTTTGTTTCTGATGTATTTCTACTGATAAGCTCCTGAGGACAGCATTTCCTGGAACATGATAGTGCTTGATACTCTTTGTGAAATCAATTAGAAAATCCTTTAATGTTACATTCAATAATGTTGAATTCAAATGGAACAATGTATATATTTGATAGCATGTGGATAGGCGATATTAATATTCTCATTATAGAGAAAAGAAGTACTAACCAATTCAGAAAGTAATGATTGTAATTCAGTTTTAATACAGTCTAAAAGTGAAAACAACTGCTCTTAATACAGTCTAATTTTTAGATTCTAATTCTTTTTGTCTAATAGGAGGAAAATTACATCTCATATATGCCAATGGAATTATATTAGAAAACGCAAATGCATTTTCTGTTATATATGAATGAGTTTACATAAGTTACATATGTATTTATAAATAGAATCTTAAATTCTTTTAATTATCTTTTAGTGATTCTGGTAAACTAAAACTGGGAATAGTGTAATTGGCTTGCATAAAATACCTTATTTTTCAATCTTTATCTACTTCATAAATATTCATTCTTCTTGATTCTGAATTAAAGCAGACTATTAACTGGCTGTCTTTTTTGTTGTTGTTGTTGTTTTGTTTTGTTTTTTTGTTACCCTGGATTCACTCCAATACATTTCTATATTATCTAAGTCTACTGTCTTATTAAACATTCTGACTTAACAGTATCATTCATTCATTCATTGATTCATATAGGTTTTGTTATTGTTTTTTGTGTTTCAGAGTGAAAGAGTCCCAGGTTAAAACCTTTTTTTTTTTTAATGTTTTTTTTTTTTTTTTTTTTTTTATTTCTAGGAGAGAGAGAGACAGTGTGAGCAGGGGAGGGTCAGAGAGAGAGGGAGTCACAGACTGAAACAGGCTCCAGGCTCTGAGCTGGCAGCCAGCACAGAGCCCGACATGGGGCTCGAACCCACAAACCGCGAGATCATGACCTAAGCAAAAGTCGGACGCCCAACCGACTAAACCACCCAGGCGCCCCTAAAATCTTAATTCTGCTACAATATATATTAGATAGAAATTAGGAACATTTTACGTAAACTCTCTGTGCTTACCTTTCTTCATCTGTTATCTGGGGTGATATCACCATCCTTCTGTAGTCACTGTATTATGTGAAGTGATAGTGGTAAAGGACTCAAAATGTAAGAATCCACAGAAGTATTAGTCATGTTGACCCTTCCATAGCTTCAGTTTGTCAACTCTATCAATGACTTACAAATACATATTCCTCTTCTGGAGGCTTTTCTGAATGTAAGTCTAATATTTAAAGTTGTTGACCTGAGTTATCGAACTAGATATTTCACTGAGTTTTATACAAAGTATACCTAAAACCTAAATAATGACTTATGCAACCCCCTTAAATATTGATTCTTTCTAATGTATATATTTATATAAAGCCACCATTTTGTATTCTTTTCTGAAAAATCTCAGTATGTTTTATCTCTCACATCTCATATTCGATTACTTATTGATAGCTTGATTATGTCTTTATTATATTATTACCATTTTAGCTGACCATCAAATATACCATATATTTAATTTTTTTTCTAATATTATATATTCAATTATGATCTTTTTAAAATAGTTTATTGTCAAGTTGGTTTCCATATAACACCCAGTACTCATCCCAACAAGTGCCTTCCTCCATTCCCATCACCTCCCTCCCCCTTCCTTCACCCCCATCAGCCTTCAGTTTGTTCTCAGCATTCAAGAGTCTATCATGGTTTGCCTCCCTCCCTCTCTCCAACTATTTTTCCCCTTCTTCTCCCCCATGGTCCTCCATTAAGTTCCTCCTATTCTACCTATATGTGCAAACATATGGTATCTCTCCTTCTCTGCCTGATTGACCCATTCATTCTTTAGTGGGATGTTCTTTAACCTCCATGTTTTTTGGAGGTTTTACAGACTTCTTCCTGTGGTTGATTTCAAGTTTCATAGCACTGTGATCTGAAAGTGTGCATGGTATGATCTCAATTCTTTTATATTTATTGAGGGCTGTTTTATGTCCCAGTATGTGATCTATCTTGGAGAATGTGCCATGAGAACTTGAGAAGAAAGTGAATTCCATGGCCTCAGGATGTAGAGTTCTAAATATATCTGTCAGATCCATTTGGTGTAATGTGTCATTCAAGTCCATTGTTTCTTTAGTGATTTTCTGTCTAGTTGATCGATCCATTGCTGTAAGTGGAGTATTAAAGTCCCCTGCTATAGCACATTCTTATCCATAAGATTGTTTCTGTTTGTGATTAATTGTTTTATGTATTTAGGTGCTGCCATATTTGGTGCATAGACATTTATAATTGTTAGCTCCTCCTGATGGATAGACCCTGTAATTGTTATATAATGCCTTTCTTCATCCCTTGTTACTGCATTTACTCTAAAGTCCAGTTTGTCTGATATAAAGATAGCTACTCCAGCTCTCTTTTGACTTCCAGAAGCAGGATATATATTTCTCCATTACCTTACTTTCAATCTAAAGGTGTCCTCAGGTCTAAAATGAGTTTCTTGTTGACCACAAATAGAAGGATTTTGTTTTTTAATACATTCTGCTACCCTACGTCTCTTGATTGGAGCATTTAGTCCATTTACAGTCAGTGTTATTATTGAAAAATATGGATTTAGAGTCATCATGTCCTTAGTGGGATTAATGATTGTGGTGGTGTCTCTTGTACCTTGCGTTCCTTGCAACATTTCCCTCACAGTGTCCACGTCAGTAATTCTTGTAGGGCTGGTTTACTGGTGATGAATTCTTTCAATTTTTGTTTATTTGGAAAGACTTTTATCTCTCCTTCTATTTTGAATGGCAGGCTTGCTACATAGAGGATTCTTGACTGCATATTTTTTCTGTTAATCACATTGAAGTTTTCATGCCATTCCTTTCTGGCCTGCCAATTTTCAGTAGATAGGTCTGTCACCACTCTGAGAGATTTCCCTTTGTATGTTAGGGCCCTTTTCTCCCTAGCTGCCTTCAGAATTCTCTCTTTGTCCTTATATTTTGCCAGTTTCACTATGATATGTTGTGCAGAAGATTGGTTCAAGTTACATCTGAGGGAAGTTCTCTGTGCCTCTTGGATTTATATACCTGTTTCCTTCCCCAGATCGGGGAAATTCTCTGCTATAATTTGTTCAAGGACTCCTTCAGTGCCTTTCCCTGTCTCTCTTCTGGAATTCCTAAGATACAGATATTATTCCGTTTGATTTTATTGCTCAGCTCTCAAACTCTCCTTTCATGTTCCTGGATCAGTTTATCTCTCTTTTTCTCAGCTTTCTCCTTTTCTATAATTGTGTGTTCCAATTCACCTATTCTCCTTTCTGCCTCTTCAATCCGTGCATTGGATGCCTCCAGTTTATTATGTATCTCATTTATCGCATTTTTAAAATTCTTCAAAACTATTTTTTTTAAAAATAGTTTATTGTCAAATTAGTTTCCACATAACACCCAGTGCTCATCCCCACAAGTGCCCTCCTCCATGCCCATCCCCCCTTCCCCCCACATCCATCAGTCCTAAGTTTTTGTCTGCATTCAAGAGTCTCTCATGTTTTGCCTCTCTCCCTTTCCCCCACCATTTCCCCCCTTCTTCTCCCCCTTGTTCCTCCGTCAGGTTCCTCCTAATCCTCCTATACGTGCACCATATGATATTTGTCCTTCTCTGCCTGACTTATTTCACTCAGCATAACACCCTCAAGGACCATTCATGTTGCTACACATGGCCAGATTTCATTGTTTCTCATTGCCATGTAGTATTCCATGGTATAGATAAACCACATCTTTTTGATACATTTGTCCAATGATGGACACTTAGTCTCTTTCCATGTTTTAGCTATTGTGGAGAGTGCTCCTGTGAACATTGGGGTACATGTGCTCCTATGCATTAGCATTTCTGTATCCCTTGGGTAAATTCCTAGCAGTGCTATTGCTGGGTCCTAGGGGAGTTCTATTGTTAGTTTCCTGAGGAACCTCCACACTGTTTTCGAGAGGGGCTGTACCAGTTTACATTCCCACCAACAGTGTAGGAGGGTGCCCGTTTCTCCACATCCTCGCCAGCATCTAGAGTTCTCTGATTGGCTCATTTTAGCCACTCTGACTGGCGTGAGGTGGTATCTCAGTGTGGTTTTGATTTGTATTTCCCTGATGAGGAGGGATGCTGAGCATCGTTTCATGTGTCTGTTGGCCATCTGGATGTTCTCTTTGGAGAAGTGTCTGTTTATATCTTCTGCCCATTTCTTCACTGAGTTGTTTGTTTTTTGGGTGTGGAGTTTGGTGATTTCCTTATAGATTCTGGATATCAACCCTTTATCTGATATGTCATTTGCAACTACCTTTTCCCATTCTGTTGGGTCCCCATTAGTTTTGTGGGTTGTTTTCTTTGCCATGCAGAAGCTTTTAATCTTGATGAGGTCCCAATCGTTTATTTTTGCTCTTGATTCCCTTGCTTTTGGGGATGTGCCAAGCAAGAAGTTGCTGCGGTGGAGGTCAAGGAGGTTGTTTCCTGCTTTCTCCTCTAGGGTGTTGATAGTTTCCTGTCTCACGTTCAGGTCCTTTATCCATTTTGAGTTGATTTTTGTGCATGGTGTGAGAAAATGATCTAGTTTCATTCTTCTGCATGTTGCTGTCCAGTTCTCCCAACACCATCTGTTAAAAAGGCTGTCTTTTCCATCGGATATTCTTTCCTGCTTTGTCAAAGATTAGTTGGCTGTATACTTTTGGGTCCACTTCTGAGTTCTCAATTCTGTTCCATTGGTCTATGTGTCTGTTTTTGTGCCAATACCATACTGTCTTGATGATGACAGCTTTGTAGTAGAGGCTAAAGTCTGGGATGGTGATCCCTCCCATTTTGATTTTATTTTTCAGTATTACTTTGGCTATTCGGGGTCTTTTGTGATTCCATACAAATTTTGGGACAGTTTGTTCTAGTATTGAGAAGTATGCTGGTGCATTTTTGATTGGAATTGCATTGAATGTGTAGATTGCTTTGGGTAGTAATGACATCTTAACTATATTTATTTTTCCTATCCATGAGCATGGAATGTTTTTCCATTTCTTTGTGTCTTCTTCAATTTCCTTCATAAGTTTTCTATAGTTTTCACATACAGATCTCTTGTATCCTTGATTAGGTTTATTCCTAGGTATTTTATAGTTTTTTGTGCTATTGTGAATGGGATCAGTTTCTTGATTTCTCTTTCTCTTGCTTCATTGTTGGTGTATAAAAATGCAACCGATTTCTGTACGTTGATTTTGTACCCTGAAACTTGTCTGAATTCTTGGAGCAGTTCTAGTAGGCTTCTCGTGGACTCTGTCAGGTATTCTACATTGTAGAGTATCATGTCATCTGCGAAGAGTGAAAGTTTGAGTTCCTCTTTGCCAATTCTGATGCCTTTCATTTCCTTTTGTTTTCTGATGGTTGATGCTAGGACTTCCAGCACTATGTTAAACAACAGTGGTGAGAGTGGACATCCCTGTCGCGTTCCTGATCTCAGGGGGAAAGCTCTCAGTTTTTCCCCGTTGAGGATGATGTTAGCTAAAGGCTTCTCATAGATGGCTTTGATGATGTTTAAGTAGGTTCCTTCTATCCCAACTTTCTCGAGAGTCTTTATTAAGAAGGGATGCTGTATTTTGTCAAATGGTTTTTCTGCATCAACGGAGAAGATCATATGGTTTTGATCTTTTCTTTTATTGATGTGATGTATCACATTGATTGATTTGCGAATATTGAACCAGCCCTGTAACCCAGGAATGAATCCCACTTGATCTTGGTGTATGATTCTCTTTATCGGCTGCTGGATTCGATTGCAAGGATCCTGTTGAGAATTTTTGCATCCGTATTCATCAAGGATATTGGCCCGTAGTGCTCTTTTTTTGCTGGATCTCTGTCTGGCTTGGGAATCAGAGTGATGCTGGCTTCATAAAATGAGTCCGGGAGTTTTCCTTCGATTTCTATTTATTGGAATAGCTAGAGAAGAATTGGGATTAATTCTGTTTTAAATGTCTGGTAGAATTCCCCAGGGAAGCCATCAGGTCCAGGGCTCTTATTTGTTGGGAGATTTTTGATCACTGATTCGATTTCTTCACTCGTTATGGATCTGTTCAGGTTTTCTATTATTTCCCGTGTGAATTTTGGTAGTGAGTGTGTGTTTAGGAGTTTGTCCATTTCTTCTAAGTTGTCCAATTTGTTGCCATATAATTTTTCCTAGTATTCCCTGATAATCGCTTGTATTTCTGAGGGGTTGGTTGTAATAAGTCCATTTTCATTCATGATTTTGTCTATTTGGGTGCTCTCTCTTTTCTTTTGGATAAGTCTGGTAGAGGCTTGTCATTTTTGTTTACTTTTTCAAAAAACCAACTCTTGGTTTCATGGATCTGTTCAGTTGTTTCTTTGGTCTCTATGTTGTTTATTTCTGTTCTAATTTTTACTATTTCTCTTCTTCTACTGGGTTTAGGGCTTTCTTCTTCCTCTGCCTCTTGTTCCTTTAGGTGAGCTGTTAGATTTTGGACTTGCACTTTTCCTAATTTCATGAAATAGGCCTGGAGAGCAATGTACTTGCCTCTTAGGACCGCCTTTGCCGCATCCCATAGATTTTGGATTGTTGTGTTTTCATTTTCATTTGTTTCCATATATTTTTTAATTTCCTCTCTAATTGCCTGATTGGCCCATTCATTCTTTAGTAGAGTGTTTTCTAACCTTCATGATTTTGGAGATTTTCCAGACTTCTTCCTGTAATTGATTTCAAGTTTCAGAGCATTATGATCTGACAGTGTGCATGGTATGATCTCTATTCTTTTATATTTATTGAGGGCTGCTTTATGTCCCAGTATGTGATCTATCTTGGAGAATGTGCCGTGCACACTTGAGAAGAAAGTAAATTCCCTGGCCTCAGGATGTAAAGTTCTAAATATATCCGTCAGATCCATCTGGTCCAATGTGTCTTTCAAGTCCATTATTTCTTTAGTGATTTTCTGTCTGGTTGACCTATCCATTGCTGTAAGCGGAGTATTAAAGTCTCCTGCTGGTAGCACATTCTTATCTATAAGCTTGCTTCTGTTTGTGATTAATTGTTTTAGATATTTAGGTGCTCCCATATTCGGTGCATAGACATTTATGATTGTTAGTTCTTCCTGATGGATGGACCCTGTAATTATTATGTAGTGCCCGTCTTCATCCTTTGTGATGGTCTTTAATTTAACGTCCAGTTTGTCTGATATAAGTATCGCTACTCCGGCTTTCTTTTGATTTCCTGTAGCATGATATATATTTCTCCATCCCCTTACTTTTAATCTGTAGGTATCTTCCAATCTAAAATGAGTTTCTTGTAGACAGCATATAGATGGATTTTGTTTTTTTATCCATTACCCTATGTCTTTTATTGGAGCATTCAGCCCATTTACATTCAGTGTTATTATTGAAATATGTGGGTATAGAGTCTTTGTATCTTTTGTAGGCTTCATGTTTGTGGTGGTGTCTCTTGTATCTTTGTTCCTTGCAACATTTCCTTCAGAGCATCCCCCTCAGGATTTCTTGTAGGGCTGGCTTCTTGGTGACAGATTCTTTCAATTTCTGTTTGTTTGGAAAGGTTTTTATCTCTCCTTCTATTCTGAATGACAGGCTTGCTGGATAGAGGATTCTTGGCTGCATATTTTTACTGTTCATCACATCGAAGATCTCCTGCCATTCCTTTCTGGCCTGCCAAGTTTCAGTAGATAGGTCTGTCACCACTCTGATGGGTTTCCCTTTGTATGTGAGGGCCCTTTTCTCCCTAGCTGCTTTCAAAATTCTTTGTCCCTGTATTTTGCCATTTTTACTATGATATGCAGTGCAGAAGATCGATTCAAGTTACGTCTGAGGGGAGCCTCTTGTATTTCCATGTTTACTTGCTTCCCCAGGTCGGGGAAGTTCTCTGCTATAATTTGTTCCAGGACTCCTTCAGCACCTTTCCCTCTTTCTTCCTGTTCTAGGATTCCTATGATACGGATATTGTTGCTTTTGACCGTATCGCTGAGCTCTCGAATTCTTCTTTCCTGTTCCTGGATCAGTTTGTCTCTTTTTTTGTCAGCTTCTTGTTTTTCTATAATGGTGTCTTCTACATCACTTATTCTTCTTTCTGCCTCTTCAATCTGTGCATTGGAGGCCTCTAATTTATTATGTATTTCATTTATCACATGTTTTAATCTTCATGCCTATTTTTATTTTCCATTCTGTCTGTAGCCTTAGTTTCTTTGATGTCCCCTATGTTTTTTTCAAGCCCAGCTATTAATTTTACCATTATTATTCTAAAATCTTGTTTATTTATGCTGCTGATATCTGTTTTGAGCAGTTCATTAGCTGTCATTTCTTCTTGGAGTTTCTTTGGAGGAGAGCTCTTTCTTTTCATCATTTTTGTTAGATTTCTGGCTCTTGTTGGTTTTAGAGACCTGTTAATGCTCTCTGTATCTATGAGCGCTGCTATATCCAAGAAGACTCTTTGTCCAGGGCCTATGCTTTCAGAGAGTGATTTTTGAATGGTATCTCTTGGTATCTCTTGTTGGGACCTTGGTTATTTTATTTTTCTATTCGTAGTGATATTTGGGACACTCAACCTTGTATACTCTGGCTTGTTTCTTGAGGTAGCCCTGGAAAAGAAACCAGACAGACAGACACACAGGGGGCAGGAGCACACAAACGTACAGGCTAATTCAACTAACATGCAAAGCGCGTGGGAAAACGAAAAAGTTAAGAGAAAAGACGGAGGAAGGAGGGCGAATAATAGGGAGTATAAAATACAAAAAAGGGTCAAAAAGGAGAAAAGAAAAGGAAAAAAGAAGATAACCGATGGACAAAGAACGGTTTAAAGCATATAACCGGATTTCCCAGTCACAGTTAAATAGTCGTGTGTATGCAGTGCTGGTTGAAGAGCATAGAGAAAGAGAAGAGTGGACATCCCTGTCGCGTTCCTGATCTCAGGGGGAAAGCTCTCAGTTTTTCCCCGTTGAGAATGATGTTAGCTGAAGGCTTCTCATAGATGGCTTTGATGATGTTTAAGTAGGTTCCTTCTATCCCAACTTTCTCGAGAGTCTTTATTAAGAAGGGATGCTGTATTTTGTCAAATGGTTTTTCTGCATCAACGGAGAAGATCATATGGTTTTGATCTTTTCTTTTATTGATGTGATGTATCACATTGATTGATTTGCGAATATTGAACCAGCCCTGTAACCCAGGAATGAATCCCACTTGATCTTGGTGTATGATTCTCTTTATCGGCTGCTGGATTCGATTGCAAGGATCCTGTTGAGAATTTTTGCATCCGTATTCATCAAGGATATTGGCCCGTAGTGCTCTTTTTTTGCTGGATCTCTGTCTGGCTTGGGAATCAGAGTGATGCTGGCTTCATAAAATGAGTCCGGGAGTTTTCCTTCGATTTCTATTTATTGGAATAGCTAGAGAAGAATTGGGATTAATTCTGTTTTAAATGTCTGGTAGAATTCCCCAGGGAAGCCATCAGGTCCAGGGCTCTTATTTGTTGGGAGATTTTTGATCACTGATTCGATTTCTTCACTCGTTATGGATCTGTTCAGGTTTTCTATTATTTCCCGTGTGAATTTTGGTAGTGAGTGTGTGTTTAGGAGTTTGTCCATTTCTTCTAAGTTGTCCAATTTGTTGGCATATAATTTTTCCTAGTATTCCCTGATAATCGCTTGTATTTCTGAGGGGTTGGTTGTAATAAGTCCATTTTCATTCATGATTTTGTCTATTTGGGTGCTCTCTCTTTTCTTTTTGATAAGTCTGGTAGAGGCTTGTCATTTTTGTTTACTTTTTCAAAAAACCAACTCTTGGTTTCATGGATCTGTTCAGTTGTTTCTTTGGTCTCTATGTTGTTTATTTCTGTTCTAATTTTTACTATTTCTCTTCTTCTACTGGGTTTAGGGCTTTCTTCTTCCTCTGCCTCTTGTTCCTTTAGGTGAGCTGTTAGATTTTGGACTTGCACTTTTCCTAATTTCATGAAATAGGCCTGGAGAGCAATGTACTTGCCTCTTAGGACCGCCTTTGCCGCATCCCATAGATTTTGGATTGTTGTGTTTTCATTTTCATTTGTTTCCATATATTTTTTAATTTCCTCTCTAATTGCCTGATTGGCCCATTCATTCTTTAGTAGAGTGTTTTCTAACCTTCATGATTTTGGAGATTTTCCAGACTTCTTCCTGTAATTGATTTCAAGTTTCAGAGCATTATGATCTGACAGTGTGCATGGTATGATCTCTATTCTTTTATATTTCTTGAGGGCTGCTTTATGTCCCAGTGTGTGATCTATCTTGGAGAATATGCCATGCGCACTTGAGAAGAAAGTGAATTCTCTGGCCTCAGGATGTAAAGTTCTAAATATATCCGTCAAATCCATCTGGTCCAATGTGTCTTTCAAGTCCATTATTTCTTTAGTGATTTTCTGTCTGGTTGACCTATCCATTGCTGTAAGCGGAGTATTAAAGTCCCCTGCTATTAGCACATTCTTATCTATAAGCTTGCTTCTGTTTGTGATTAATTGTTTTAGATATTTAGGTGCTCCCATATTCGGTGCATAGACATTTATGATTGTTAGTTCTTCCTGATGGATGGACCCTGTAATTATTATGTAGTGCCCGTCTTCATCCTTTGTGATGGTCTTTAATTTAACGTCCAGTTTGTCTGATATAAGTATCGCTACTCCGGCTTTCTTTTGATTTCCTGTAGCATGATATATATTTCTCCATCCCCTTACTTTTAATCTGTAGGTATCTTCCAATCTAAAATGAGTTTCTTGTAGACAGCATATAGATGGATTTTGTTTTTTTATCCATTACCCTATGTCTTTTATTGGAGCATTCAGCCCATTTACATTCAGTGTTATTATTGAAATATGTGGGTATAGAGTCTTTGTATCTTTTGTAGGCTTCATGTTTGTGGTGGTGTCTCTTGTATCTTTGTTCCTTGCAACATTTCCTTCAGAGCATCCCCCTCAGGATTTCTTGTAGGGCTGGCTTCTTGGTGACAGATTCTTTCAATTTCTGTTTGTTTGGAAAGGTTTTTATCTCTCCTTCTATTCTGAATGACAGGCTTGCTGGATAGAGGATTCTTGGCTGCATATTTTTACTGTTCATCACATCGAAGATCTCCTGCCATTCCTTTCTGGCCTGCCAAGTTTCAGTAGATAGGTCTGTCACCACTCTGATGGGTTTCCCTTTGTATGTGAGGGCCCTTTTCTCCCTAGCTGCTTTCAAAATTCTTTGTCCCTGTATTTTGCCATTTTTACTATGATATGCAGTGCAGAAGATCGATTCAAGTTACGTCTGAGGGGAGCCTCTTGTATTTCCATGTTTACTTGCTTCCCCAGGTCGGGGAAGTTCTCTGCTATAATTTGTTCCAGGACTCCTTCAGCACCTTTCCCTCTTTCTTCCTGTTCTAGGATTCCTATGATACGGATATTGTTGCTTTTGACCGTATCGCTGAGCTCTCGAATTCTTCTTTCCTGTTCCTGGATCAGTTTGTCTCTTTTTTTGTCAGCTTCTTGTTTTTCTATAATGGTGTCTTCTACATCACTTATTCTTCTTTCTGCCTCTTCAATCTGTGCATTGGAGGCCTCTAATTTATTATGTATTTCATTTATCACATGTTTTAATCTTCATGCCTATTTTTATTTTCCATTCTGTCTGTAGCCTTAGTTTCTTTGATGTCCCCTATGTTTTTTTCAAGCCCAGCTATTAATTTTACCATTATTATTCTAAAATCTTGTTTATTTATGCTGCTGATATCTGTTTTGAGCAGTTCATTAGCTGTCATTTCTTCTTGGAGTTTCTTTGGAGGAGAGCTCTTTCTTTTCATCATTTTTGTTAGATTTCTGGCTCTTGTTGGTTTTAGAGACCTGTTAATGCTCTCTGTATCTATGAGCGCTGCTATATCCAAGAAGACTCTTTGTCCAGGGCCTATGCTTTCAGAGAGTGATTTTTGAATGGTATCTCTTGGTATCTCTTGTTGGGACCTTGGTTATTTTATTTTTCTATTCGTAGTGATATTTGGGACACTCAACCTTGTATACTCTGGCTTGTTTCTTGAGGTAGCCCTGGAAAAGAAACCAGACAGACAGACACACAGGGGGCAGGAGCACACAAACGTACAGGCTAATTCAACTAACATGCAAAGCGCGTGGGAAAACGAAAAAGTTAAGAGAAAAGACGGAGGAAGGAGGGCGAATAATAGGGAGTATAAAATACAAAAAAGGGTCAAAAAGGAGAAAAGAAAAGGAAAAAAGAAGATAACCGATGGACAAAGAACGGTTTAAAGCATATAACCGGATTTCCCAGTCACAGTTAAATAGTCGTGTGTATGCAGTGCTGGTTGAAGAGCATAGAGAAAGAGAAGACAGGGCAGGGCTGAGGCACAATTGGAAATAGAATGAACAGGCAGAAGGGACAAGAAGCTTTTTTCCAAGAGGTAAAGGGTAGAATATGGTTGGATAGGTGAGAGAAAGATGCTGTTTTTATCCAGAGAACCTATATAGTCTAATTACTCCTGAGAGAAAGAGATGAAGATGTCAGTAGGTGTAGAATTTACATCTACAGCATGGACTTGTTGTGATTGTTTATGTAAGCCGGGGACCAGAGTTAATCAGGTCAGCATTATGGGGAAAAAAGAGAGAAAAGAGAAAGAAGAAGCAGAAAAGAAAGAAAAAAAGAGGGAGGAGGGCAGCCCTCAGGCAGGGATGGGCATGGTGTGATCCAGTGCCTCAGGCGGGAGCTGTACCTTGGTGGTTGTGGGGAGGAGATTGACGGTGCTCCATCCCTTCTTGAACCAAGCGCTGCACCTTGCTTTTTTGGGCGTGTAATCTCCCCGTACTGGGGGCACAGCCAGAGTTGGTTGTACTCTTTAACCCAGGCCAGTTCCAATCTCCAAATCCCAGTCCACGCGCCCCGCTGAAATTGCCTTAGACACAGCCACCCAGGCAACCCCCTCAGGGCAATTCCAGGCCCCCTGCCGAGCTCTGGGGGTGGAGTCAGAATCTCTGCTTCTTTCTCTGGGTTGGGCTGGTGAGCTTGGGTGGTGGCTTGCCTGCCGGGTGTACTGAGCCCGAGCTTAAATTATTTGGCATTATTTTATGGAAACAGTTGCTGTTTCCAGGAGTATATGATGATGTGATTGACTAGAACCAGGTTATGGGACAAACTCTGAAGCAGAGCGTAAAGGTGAGAGGGGAGATATTCCATCCTTGAAATAATGGATGATGTTGATAAAAGCAGGCAGGGATAGATGCTAGGAAGTCAAGACAATGGATGTTCAACATAAGTAATACTATTATCACCATTAGTTTTACAAGTCAGAATTCTTTATAGTATTCAAACCATAGACATTGAAATAACACATTAAAATATAGTTATGAATACCTTTATTTCTTGTTTTAAGTGTTTTTCACCTAATTTTATTTCATATTATATCAGCTAGCTGTGCTGTTGAGGCCATTAAGAATTGAGGCCTTGGGCAGGTTTTTTGAAACTTTCTTAACTACAATTTATTCCTTTTCAGTATGGAAGTTACTTTGTCTGCCTTATAGTGAAAAGCCTGAAACATGATAAAAAAGAAAGAATATTAAAAAAAATGTAGTTTTTTTACAACACATATATTAGGGACATAACCACATCATATTTTTATAAATGAAGTGGCCAAAGCCCTTTATGATATTACTTTTGTGTTTTGGGTTTTCTCATTAGGAAATATATTAATTCACTAGTATAATACTAAGGTATAAGAATGTTGTAAGTTGAGGCATCATGTTTAGATACCTAATGTTTTCTTTAAATTCAGGATGAAATTATTTCTTTAAATAATTTCTCCTTCTATACAGACTTCACATGATAAATTCATAAACCACTGAGTTTTTGAAACAAAGGACTCTTTAGAGTCATTTAATTCAGAGCTCAGAAAATCTTTCTCTAAGAAGAACTGCAATAATTCTCTCAGTCTGTGGGCTTTGGAATACATAAGATTGTACAGGAGACAATATGTATGACTGTATATTTGAGGATATTATAGTCCAAGTGAAGAATGAAGTCCAGATTAAACGCATACCTAAAAAGCTAAAACTCAAGTAACAGATGCTATTTATCAATGTAAGATACAGATTTTGGTTAGGTGTATGAATGTTTAAAGTTAGGTAAGGCTTATTGATATTATCAGTATAAACTTAGAAAATAAAGCCAGAATGTTGGTCATAATTATAGCTTTGTGTTGATATATCACTTTAGAATGTAAGAAACATCTTATGACTGAAATATTTACATTTTAAAAATTGTTGTGTATTTATCAGTTTTTAGACACATTCAATTAGAAAAAAATAAAAGGAATTCCTGTTAGGGAGAGTATATAAATTTATCAGTAAAGCAAATGATAGGGAGAAAATATCCAATGTTTTAGGAAGGGAAGCTATATTCTTAGCACTACAGTGGGAAAGAATTAGAGTTTTCCTCTTGTTGATATACCTAAAGTTCATATTAATTCTGAAAATAAGGGTGTGGATTTTATTTTTTCATTTTAGTCTGATAGATAGCTAAATACCATGGAAAGAATACACTTCGAGAAAAATAGAAAAACTTTATGATCCAAAAAGAGTCTATATAATTTTCAAATAAATTGATCATTAATGGAGTGTGAAGTTTTATAAATAAAATCAGAATATTAAAAATATGTCCACATAGAGGTACCTGGTGGCTCAGTCAGTAGAGCACCCAACTTCGGCTCAGGTCATATTTCTTTTTTTCTTTTTTCTTTTTTTTTTAAAATTTATTTCTGAGAGAGAGAGAGAGGCAGACAGACAGACAGCGTGAGTAGGGGAGGGTCAGAGAGAGAGGGCGACACAGAATCTGAAACAGGCTCCAGGCTCTGAGCTGGCTGTCAGCACAGAGCCTGACGCGTGGGGCTCGAACCCACGAACCGTGAGATCATGAACTGAGCCGAAGTCGGAAGCTTAACTGACTGAGCCACCCAGGCACCCCAGCTCAGGTCATATTTCATGGTTTGTGATTTCAAGCCCCTTGTTGGGCTCTGTGCTGACAGCTCGGAGTCTGCAGCCTGCTTCAGAGTCTGTTTCTCCCTCTCTCTATGCTCCTCCCCTTCTCTCTCTCTCTGTCTCTCTCAAAAATAAATAAACTTTAAAAAACCATAAAAAATATGTCTACATATCCAGCCACTCAGTATGTTACTGAAATTTATACATTTCTCAAGTTACAGTTATGTACAAATGAGCACTTCATGAGCTGTATATAACATTCATACTCAGAAAAGAATAAAAGAGTACTGCTTTCATATTACATTATGGCTTTTATTTTGTGATTTCATTAGAAATATATTTGTTGCAATTCATGCACTTTGTATATACCATGGCTCAATATCTGAAATGAAGGAATTTTATAGCCATTGTAAATTTAGAAATAAAGAGGTCAAAGGAAGAAAGAAATAATTACATTTGTGGTCATTTCCATTTTTTAAAAAAATTATATAGAAAAATCTAAACTTCATAAGATACTCAATTTATTGTTTCAGTTTGTGAAATTAGGCATTGTGTAAACATGTTGTCATTCACTCCAAGTTTCAAGGTCTTATAATAATGCTTCATGGTCTTGATGTGGAGAAGTTTCGTTGAGCTACTTCTGAAAGGGCATAGATGCTGTCATTTAGTACAGAATATCTTATTTTTTAACAATGGCTAAAACTAACCTGTTTTATTCTTAGAGAATACTTGACACAAGTTTAAAGATCTGTCAGCTCTTTTTATTTATTTTTATCTGAATGAATAATGGATGTATGTTAAATTTGGAGAAGTTTGAGTACTCTCTAATGCCAGAGTTCTTACCCAAACTCTGGAATTGTACTGGAAACACATCACAAAATCCTATTAACAGTTAATCTCCAGCTTTTTTTTACAAATTTCAGAGGGATATATTTATTTATAATTTCAGGTGGACATTTATTCGTTAATCCATCAAAAATAGGTAATTCTTGAGTATTTGTTTTGATCTTTGAACTGTGCTCTGGGCTGGGGATTTTAATTAGAAAGCACGTGGTGTCTCTTATGAAAACTTAGAGTGTAGTCAGGGAGGCACATGCTGATTGATTAATTACAATAAGAAATGCAAGATTGTGGATATGACATTGATTATAATGTAGAGGTATATCCTGTAATAAAGGCTATTAATAAGGAGCTTTAACTTACCCAAGAAGGTCAAGAACAAACTTCCCTGAGGATGTGACACAAGCTAAGATTTGAAGGATATTAGTTAACTAAGTGGAAAAGCAGAGGAGGACTTTACCATTAGAGAGAAAAGCTTGATCAAACACTCTTTGATGACTGGGAGCAGGAGGAAATCTAAAGAAGACTGGTGGAAATAAAAGGAAGCCAAAAGCATGTTTTTTTTCCCCCAGGGCTTAAGAATTTTTAAAATATTTATTTATTTATTTATTTATTATTTATTTTTAAGTAGTTTATTGTCAAGTTGGTTTCCATATAACACCCAGTGCTCATCCCCACAAGTGCCCTCCTCCATGCCCATCCCCCCCTCCCACCCCCAACAGCCCAAAGTTTGTTCTTGGCATTCAAGAGTCTCTCATGGTTTGCCTCCCTCCTTCTCCCTCCCTCTCCCCCACTATTTTTCCCCTTCTTCTCCCCCATGGTCCTCCATTAAGTTCCTCCTAATCCTCCTATATGTGCAAATATATGGTATCTGTCCTTCTCTGCAAGAATTATTTAGCTCAACATAACACCCTCAAGTTCCATCCATGTTGCTACACATGGTCAGAATGCATTCTTTCTCATTTCCATGTAATATTCCATTGTATAGATAAACCACATCTTCTTGATCCATTCATCAGTTGATGGACACTTAGGCTCTTTCCATGTTTTAGCTATTGTTGGGAGTGTGGCTATGAACATTGGGATGCATGTGCCCCTATGCATCAGCACTCCTGTATACCTTGGGTAAATTCCTAGCAGTGCTATTGCTGAGTCATAGGGGAGTTCTATTGTTAATTTTTTTGAGGAAACTCCACACTGTTTTCCAGAGGGGCTGTACCCATTTACATTCCCACCAACAGTGTAGGAGGGTGTCTGTTTCTCCACATCCTTGTCAGCATCTAGAGTCCTCTGATTTGCTCATTTTAGCATGAGGTGGTATCTCAGTGTGGTTTTGATTTGTATTTCCCTGATGCTGAGCATTGTTTCATGTGTCTGTGGGCCATCTGGATGTTCTCTTTGGAGAAGTGTCTGTTCATGTGTTCTGCCCATTTCTTCAGTGAATTGTTTGTTTTTCGGGTGTGGAGTTTGGTGAGTTCCTTATCGATTTTGAATACCAGCCCTCTATCTGATATGTCATTTACAGCTACCTTTTCCCATTCCGTTGGTTGCCTATAAGTTTATGGATTGTTTCCTTTGCTGTGCAGAGGCTTTTAATCTTGATGAGGTCTCAATAGTTCATTTTTGCTCTTGATTCCCTTGCCTTTGGGGATGTGCCAAGTAAGAAATCGCTGCGGTGGAGGTCAAAGAGGTTGTTTCCTGCTTTCTCCTCTAGGGTTTTGATGGTATCCTGTCTCACATTCAAGTCTTTTATCCATTTTGAGTTTATTTTTGTGTATGCTGTGAGAAAAATGATCTAGTTTCATTCTTCTGCATGTTGCTGTCCAGTTCTCCCAGCACCATCTGTTAAAGAGACTTTTTTCCATTGGATAGTCTTTACTGCTTTGTCAAAGATTAGTTGACTGTACATTTTTGGGTCCAAATCTGAGGTTTCTATTCTATTACATTGGTCTATGTGTCTGTGCCAAAAAAAAAAAAAGTTTTTAAGCAGAGTCCAGGTGACATGTGAGGACAGTGGTGTGATAGAGCCTGCGTGGAAGAACAAGTTTGTTACTATTTCTTCCCAGTTCCAGAATTAGGGATCTCACATTAGAAACCTGAAATCAGCTGAAATGGTTGTACTTATTGGCCAGGTCTACTAATCAGGGCTTTTCCCTTCCCCAGAGAGCTGGCTATCTATTTAGCAACACACCAGTGATGAAGGGCTAGTTGACTGTCTATTAGTGAGACCATCTAGGTGATGGCTGACAGTAATTTGGACTAGGGTGATGGCATTGGGATGGTGAAATGTGAAAAGAAAACTGAGTCAATTTATATTCCTGAACCTTGACAAATTCAATAAGATTATTAAGCTAAAACTTAGATTGTATCATCAAGCACTCACAGTAAGGATTAAGAATATCTATACTGCTGGTGTAATTATGATAAAAAGTAATGTAATATTGTGTCAATCCTACCATATTATTGTGAATTAGTAATAGGTGTTAGTCAAGGAGGATTTTGATAATCTTTTAATTTATATTGTTATTAATGAAACTATATAAATGGGAAATATGTATATATATAATTGTGCTTTGCACAAAATTCCTTTCTGAATCATTCTAATTGATTCTCACTGGAAATGCATATAAATATAAATAAATTTGACTTATTTCCTTATATAAATACTATGATTCCTTACTAGTAATTTCCCTCCTATATTTGGTCTCTATCTTTTATTTACCCTCCTGGGTGTCTTAAATCTCTCCCATTTAAAAAAGAAATCAGAAACTGAGGCATGGGGTAAATGTCTCTTGTGTAAGGCCTCTGTCACTCAGCATGTTTTTGAGATTCATCCACATTGTTGTAGGTGCCACAGTCATGCCCTTTTATTAGTGAGCAGTGTTGCATGAGATTAATGTGTCACAGTTTGATTATTCATTCTGTCCTGTTCTCCTTTGACTACACTTTGCAGACCCGCTGCACAAAACTACAGGACCTCTGGGTGTGCATAGAGAAGTCGTAATGGCCATCTTTATGCAAACTCACTCTTACACTACTTGTTTCTGATGCTTTGTTCGCTACCCATGAAGAAGTTGCCCAACCCCTGCTTGCACACCTCTAATGACAGGTAGCTTGTTCCTTTAGAGGGCAGCTTTTTCTGTCCTTGGCCATCCTGTCCTGTTAGACACTCGTCTTCATTTTCAGTTCACATCTACCTTCCTAATTATTCCTGCAGCTGACCGAGTTCTCATTATGGGGCCATTCAAGGTCCAGATCCCTCTTCCCCACCATAGGCCTTAGGAATCCAGAAGGTGAAACCTCTACTTGACAATGTACCAATAGTGTTTAACTTATCAGAATAGTTAGGTACTTTTGGTAGTGTATAATAATTCCATTATATAAATGTATCAGAATGTATCGTCTTCTGTTAAAGGATATGTACGTGGCTTGCAATGTTTGCTTTATAAACAGTTCTGCCATGAACATTCATGAGGTCTTAGAGTTGGTATGAAGCTTCTCTGCAAATAGGATGGCAGAGTTGTAAGGTAGATATATCATTCACTTCAACAGACAGTGCTAAATCATTCTCTAGGGGGTCCCCATTATATACATTCTTGCCTTCACTTAGATAGGCAAAAGTAAAAAGCCTTATAAGACTGATGAATGTAAATTGGTATCTCATGTGTTTTTTTAAAAATAGTTTATTGTCAAGTTAATTTCCATATAACACCTAGTGCTCATCCCCACAAATGCCCTCCTCCATGCCCATCACTCCCCTTCCCCTCCCCCCATCCCTGTCTGCCCTCAGTTTGTTCTTGACATTCAAGAGTCTCTCATGGTTTGCATCCTTCCTTCTCTCCAACTATTTTTCCCCTTCTTCTCCCCAACGCTCCTCCGTTAAGTTCCTCCTAATCCTCCTATGCGTGCAAACATATGGTATCTGTCCTTCTCTGCCTGACTTATGTGTTTTTGATTTACATTGGTTTATTTTTTGTGATGTTGAGCATCTTAGCAAGTTTCTATTGGGTACTTATGTTTCCTGTTCCACAAATTGCCTATTTTTTGTTCATTTCTCTATTGGTAGATTTGTATTTTTTTCTGTATTTATGTAGAGAAGTTCTTCGTGTATTATGATTTCCAAAGCTGAGTTGCTATGTGTGTTGCAAATCTTTCTTCCATTTTTTGGGATGTCTTTTATAAATTGTGACTTTTAATAAATAAGTTTTATTTGGAAAAAGCCCTGAAACTGGAGCATGAATATGAGAACTATCATGTTACTACTCTGAATATAAAACAGCCCTCTTCCCGTGTGGATTTTCAAAAGAAATGGCACAAATTTTGTGATTTTGACCAGTTCCAGAGTGGAAACAGTTTTTAGAAGAGATAAGTAAAGAGATTTCTCATGGAGAGAGCTCTTGCCTAGGAGTCTCCCCCATAGCTTTTGGGGGATTTGGAGATGGGATGAGTAACCTTCTAATCGCAAGTCTAATGAAAGGTCTTCAGAAAAATCATTCAGAAAGTTTCAATGTGTTCTCTTCAGTTGAAAACACAAAGGACAGTTGGCTAATTTATGCCTGAGAAAACTGAAGCAGACTGTGGACTGGAATCTGACATCTGACCAGAAAAGCTAGAGGGTGAAGATAGGCTGGTCAGCTGGGAAAGGAGCACCTTCTTAAACTCTGAGCTGGTCATAGGACTCAGGTTTTCGTGACTTATCTGGAGGGTCAAGAAACCTAGGAAATAGAGACAGAAGACACCCATCCATCCTCGGTAAGGGAACTGCAGGAGAGTGGCCCAGAAAGAGACCTCTAAAGAGAACAATTGTGTGCCTACCATGAGTCCCTAGACCCAAGCAAAATCTCTTTAAAATTCTTCTGGCTCCTGAGTACCCTTCTTCTCCTCCTCACTTGGTGGCAGGAATATACTAACTGCAGCTAAGGAAACTTAAATTTTAGGGCCTTCACTTGCACTCAGGCCTTTTACAGGGCTCTAGAATGGATCTTCAAATCTTTCTTCTTCTTACTCTTATGTGATTTTTTAAACAGACCCCACCAGAATTTATAAACTCCGGGCTTCACAAAACCTGGATGTGTCCCTTGGTACCACTGCTCTTAATTCTAGGCAGTCCGACTACTTGCCTTGGGTTTTGTACTTGAGAGAATTGAGTTATGTCCCTTCTCTGGCTCTGCCTCTTTCTTCAAGGTATGAGTTCCAAAGAGCCAAGAATTCCCACTCACTAGGGGCCTGTGTCTCTACCAGCCACCATGCTAGGATTCAACGAGCCCTGCGTCCTCCCCTCTAGGGTGTAATACCCATGGCCCAAAAGACTGCAGCGAAGGAGCTGATTTCTGGCAGAAGGGGAGAGAGTTTAGAGGGGTGGCTGGGGCATTCTCTCTCTGGCCTGTGAGACCATGAATATGTGGGAAGAAGCACAGGGTGAGAAGGAAAGAGAGGCAGACTAGGTGTTTGATGTATTAAGCTATATCAATTGATAATGTTTGTGAGAGGATCCTATTTTTTTTCTTTTTTTAGTCTTTATTCACTTTATTGGAAGATGTGATTGCATCAGTCACTCGTTTCACTGATTTATTAAATAATAAAAAAAAATACTCAAGAAAGTTGATTGTTTTCAGACTTCATCTGTTACTCAAGAACTAGTGGATTTTACCAAGTAAATAAATAAAAATCTCCAGAGAAACTTCCCCCCTTGATTGAGTGTTGTTATTTCATTTTTCTGCAGTTTATTGCTCCTTAGTGAGTCATAATATCTGGTCTCTTGTACAGACGATTTGTCAAGCCATGAAATTGTATTGTAACATTTGCATTTAGTTTGACAATCTGTCTTTATACATTGAACACACAGTGGCTATTCAGATAAATTGGGATAGCCAGATCAGATGACTGAGGTGTTTCAGTTCACCAGTGCAGTGCAGTACCATTGTACTCTTCATAGTACAATGTAAATACAGTTTATCAGCTCACTGGAAAAGACTACAGGTGCACCACCACTGTTGTGAAAGTTGCCAATTGGCAGGGTGCCAATTACCAGCTGTCCCTACTTATATCATCCCATGGAAAAATTCTGTTTTCAGATGAAATGATTCATTGAAATTTATTCTATAATTTACATAATAGCGTAGCTGATAATACTATTAACAAATGCTATATTATTCAACATTAATTTACTATTTTCTCCTCCCAGGAATGATGGAATAGTAGAATAGTATAAAGTAGATAGAATAGTAGAAAAAAATAAAAAGCTTGGATACCTAACATATTTATATTCAATACTAATTTTATTGAAGTCAGTTACTATCATGGAAAACATAAGCACAATAGCACCTGCTTTGTGAGGTTGTTTTAAGTATTCAGTATTTCACTGTAATAATTCTGGGCACAAAGAAATAAAACCAACAAAAGGTAACTGATTTAATATCTCTTGTATGAAAAAGTTGGGAATGAGAGTGGAGGCTTGGAACGTATAAAAATATATGATATTATATGGAATTTATGATATATTTATTACACAGGAATTTATGATATTTCCTAAAGTTCATTTAATCATAACATGTGATTTAGTTTTTCATCTGCTAGATTTGAGTTTACAACAAATATTGCCTTTTAAAAATCTTCTGTAATATGTAGGATATTAATAATTAATAGGTATTCAAAAATACTGGAGACTTTGATTAGTTTTTATTTGTTTTTGAAGTAAAACACATTGTATTTGATTTAGAATGTAGAGCCAACCATTATAGTTGTCTGAAACTATTAAATTGAAAACAGAGTTAGGTTTGATTAATGAATAGCCACTCTTAATATTAACATAGTAAATATTTGAATAAAAGTAATTTTTGAAGAGGTCACATGGAATTCAAACAGTAATTTTATCATCCAGATTGAAAAGAAAGATCTCTGAACTATGAGTCTGGAAACTCAACTCCCATATCTGGAACAGGGCAAGGTTGTTTGTATTTCTAAACTATAGCTGTCATTAAAACAAACAGCAACACAAATTTCACCAAGAACTTTTAGGAGTTAAACTGTAAGAAAGCAGGTTGTAAAATGTGAATGAGCCCATTTTTCTTCTTTGCTTTTTAGAATAGTCTATAATTAACATTCATGAATATTTTCAAATCTCTCCGAATTATAGGAATCATGTGATTGATGAAAAATCAAGGTATTTGTGGAATAATAAACTCCCATGCACTTCTATAATATTTGCACACCTTTATTATGTTACTTACCCCCCATAAAATATAATTGCTTGTATTTTGTGTACTCACCAGAGATTTAAGACTAGTATTCTTTGAAGATAGATATTTTCTATCAATTTTTCCTGGTTTTGTTTTTGTTTGTTAATATCATTTACTTAACACAGAGTTTTATACATTGTACTCATTGGGTTATTATTTGTTGGATTGGTAAATACAGTGTTTAAAATAATTTGTTAATTCAGTAGTACTAATATAGTTTATATTAAGAGTCATGTAGTGTTCTTAGCTTTACAAATATTAACTCATTTAGTTCTTTCCTTAAGTTCTATGATTATCTTCAGGTTACAACCTTGGAAACCAAGGCACACAAGATAAAGTAATTTATCCAAGATGACCTTTTAAATAAAATAAATTGTACTTTTTTCTCAGTTATTTTAAGTGCTACATGTTGAACCTGACACACTAGGCAGTCATTATTTTTCATATTCAGTTCTTTGTATAGACACCTACAGCCTAAAAAATAAAATATAGATCCCATTATAAACCAATAATGGAAAAGATGATTAGCATTTGCATATCAAAATAAACAGAACTCAAGTAACAAAATCTGTTACTGTTGATTATCACAATCAATCAGTGCCTCTTCATCTGTGTATATATTTCACCTCAAATGAACCAAGACGCAAAGAAAACTGTTTTTATTCCTTTTGTCATACTAAGTGTCCTTAACTAGCTACTTGTTAACACTTATTTTGTTAGCATTTTCTTTTTTTTTTTTTCATTTCTTTGGAAAATAACTCTTATCAAGATCAAATCAATAAAGTTAAAATTACATACTTTTCAAAGAATAAAGAATAACATATGGATTTAGAGAGATAATAGAAGATGGTGAAACTAAACAAGGCATTTCCCCAACTAATCTATTCATTTAAAATATCACATGCTTTAAGACATATCATAATATAGCACATCACAATATTATTTGAAGAATTTATATACCTAGATACTCTTTTAAAAACTTAGTTATTGAATGATTTTTACTTTTTTACAGAAGTGAGTTTAGTACTTTCTATGTAATTTGGACCAGAAATAAAGTCTTCTTAAGAGTTATGCCTTGATCTGAAAGGCATATGAAGGCCTATAAGGAAGATATGTACAAAGATGATTATGTAAAAGGATAAGTCTTATAACAGTCAGTGGATATACCAGTTTTCTTATCACTGAAATTTTTTATGTGACTAGTATGAATGATGTAGGTAGATTCAGATGTTATAGATGTAATGGAGCTCAGTGATCTTTCAAATTTCTTCCAGTCTAGAGAACCTGTTCCAAATAATATCATTAATATTATTTAATTTAATAGTAATTATTATTGTCTTATAGCAAGCCTAGTATAACATTTTTAAATCAAAGAACTATAAATGCTTTGAATTTTAATAATTAAGATATAACATAGCTTGATCAGTTACAGGATTGTGATTTTTATTTTTATTCTTTTCTAACAAAACTAAGGTAGAAGAAAATCTTTTTAAAGTATGCTGTGTTTGTTTTTTTTTTTTGTCATTTTGGTGTTTTTGTTTTTGTTTTTTGATAGAGATTGAGTGAGCATGAGCAGGCGAGAGGCAGAGGGAGAGGAATAGAGAGAGAATCTTAAGCAGGCTACATGCCCAGAGCCAAGACTGATGCAGGGCTCGATCTCATGACCATGAGTTCATGACCTGAGCTGAAATCAAGAGTGACACTTAACCAGCTGAGCCATCCAAGTGGCCCAAAGTGTGCTGGGTCTTTATATTAATTCTTTCTATTTATATTCTCTATGTGTTTCATTAGTCCGTATCAGTTACAGTTTACTAGAAGAAGTTTCTGCATTTCATTTTGTTTGGTTTTTAATCTGTATTGAGATGATTGGAAATTCATGTTGCACTTTTGGGTTTTCTGCACAGTTAGGATGGTGGCAAATTTTTATCTACATTCCCTGAAAAATTCTATGTGTTACTTAAGAGCCTAAAATTAAGGCCTCCATTAAGAGCAACCTCGGGTTGCACATAGCCCCAGTCCCAGTTCCAGGAAAAGCCTCAGATTGTTCAAGGCTAAAGCCATCCTCGGACCACCCTCAGATCAGCTAATCAAAAAAACATTCCTATGGTCTGAGTCAAGGCTGTGAACTGCGGTTATTTTATACAAACGAGCCAATTTCTCACTGTTTGCCTGAACCCCACGTGGGCCCTTTGAACTCACCTCATAATTGGTCATTTTCAAAGAATTCTCAAAAGTTATGATTGGGTCCCACCAAAAGTAATGAACACCTCACAGATACCGAATGGTCGAAACTGTTGCCATGGGTGCTGTACAATTGTAATTGGTGCTTATGTGATGATGCTGTACATACTGTAACATCCCTTACTCCTTAAAAACCCTGTTCGCTGCTGTTCTTCACCTCACCTTGCTGCCAATACACCGGTAGGTGGGTGAGACCCTGCTCGAGCTTGTAATAAAGATCCTTTTGTATTTGCATCGGTGTCGGCTACTTGGCGCTCTCTGAGAACTAGTTAATCGGGCACAACATTTGGGGGCTCTCCCAGGATTCCCCAAGACCCCCAGGACCCCCGAACTGGAGGGCCATCCAGCTGGTAAGAATCTCTTTCTGTTGTGTTTATCTGTGTAACTCTGGTCTCCAGACAAATCTGTATTAAGTGACGAAAGGTGGTTACCGCGGACGCGCTGGGGGCCACGGTCGTGAGAGACCTGGAAGACGTTCCAGGCTCCTTCTCTATCGGAGGGGAAGAAGTGTCCAGTGGACTGCCCCTAACCTGTATTCTGTATTGGTTCAGAGGGACAAGGCAGGTTGTGCCCATGATACAACCGAAAGCCTTCATCCCAGTTTCAGTTTCGTTTCCCTGTGCAGCGAACTTTGTTACTTTTTATGAGTAGTTCACTACTGTTTATTAAACTGAATTTAGTTTTAATCCTTTTTATGTGAGACATCAAGAAATTATCAAATTTCTAAAATGTCAAGGATTTAACATCTTAAAGTTTAAAGAAACAGCCACACCTTATAATAGAAAATAAATTAAAATATACAAAATGGGATCATGACCCCAGCTCTTTTATAACCTAAATGTCTTACCTTAAGTAAATAATGTGATTCCTGTGTTCCTATCTCCTTTTAAAAATGAATATTTTTTGAGGTCCCATAATCTCTTACTCTACAGTTTGTTACCATTTTAACATTTCTTTGTGCTATGTAACTCCAAAAATTTGATAAAATAATCAATGCAAGCTAAATATTAGTAAATTTATAATAATTTGTATTTTTAAACATTTTTGTCATTTAGAAACTAGTCTATTATGTTTACAACAAGCTATAAACTTTAGTGTCAGAATTCTAAGATAAATTCTGTCACTTTCTAGATGGAAATTTAAACATTTTTCCTGTTTTAGGAAAACATCAGTGTATATTCTAATTTTCTGGTTTTTTTCATCATAGCCTGATTGACTGAATAATGTCAAAGATTAAGTTAAGTGTATAAATGCCAAAGTCAATATTTGACTAGTGAGAGTCACAAAATTATATTTTATATACTTTTTATCCTAAGTGTATTATTTCTGTCATTATAAATAACTATGAAAATAATCTCATCCTTGGTCATCCATTCAGAATGTGGTAATATAATAAAGATAGGGAAGCAGTCTCTTTTTACTTCTTATTTTTCCATTTGAAATTCACATATTTCATGAGAAATATACTCATCAGTTAAAAAGAAATCCTGAAAAATACTGCATTACATTGAATTGAGCATGCATGCTTTATCATTTAATTGGAATAAGAAACTGAAAGCATTTTTAAAATGAATAAAAGTTTACTTTCAGAACACTGATAATGTCAAAAATATAATGGGAAGCAGTTGGCTGATATTAAAGACTGCAATTTTATGATTTCAATTTAACATAGTTTCCATATCTTTCACATCATTAATTACTGGACAGTTTAATTTTTTTCTTTTTTTGCATAGTGAATGGCTACCCTTTAAATTTAAAACTATATACATTTCATGGTTATAAGATTAATATGCCTCAAAAATATTTTTCTCTTTATCCTAGAAAGAAAAAAAGAACACTAATATGAAATGACTTGTTAAATCTACCGTGGTATTATCCTAATTATTGATTACATTTTTTTTTCCAATGCCAATAGTTGACCTAGAGGGAAAATAAATTACTAGGAGCTACAAAAAGCCCTGAAAGAAATTGAAGGTGATTTTATTTCACCCATGACCATGATGGGAATGGGAATTGAAATTCACATATTTCATGAGAAATATACTCATCAGTTAAAAAGAAATCCTGAAAAATACTGCATTACATTGAATTGAGCATGCATGCTTTATCATTTAATTGGAATAAGAAACTGAAAGCATTTTTAAAATGTTATAATAGGATATTACAACATCTTTTATAGTTTTTATCTTCTTAACAATGCTGACGTTTTAAGCCTGAGGTTGTCCTCTGATGACCCAGAGGCCCTGGAAAGTAATCTTTAACTACTTTTTGGTGGATCATACAAATTGAACTGAGAACAGAACGGAAGTTTTAAAGCATGCTGAATGAATTTCCAGGTGATATTGAACACATTGCTTTCTAACCATTTGTCTACAGGAATTTAGTTGAGTTGAAGGACCAGTTCATGAAAATACGTCTATCTTATACCAGTAAAGACAAAGTTTGATTCAAGTTTTACTGATCCTCTATTTCACTGTTAATACAGTGGATAACCTCTAATGCCAGAAGAAAGTATTTAAGTTTTAAGAGGGCAGAGACGCTTATGTATATTTTTTATTAGTGCTCTTTTAGATTATAAAATTATAAAATTAAATTTTTTTAAATGTTTATTTTGAGAGAGAGAGAGACAGAGCACAAGTTGGAGAGGGGCAGAGAGAGAGGGAGACACAGCTTCTGAAAACAAGAATTTGTTAAGTGAAAATACTACTTTTGAGCCTTTAAATTGACAGAATGATAAACAGTGTATACTAATTATTCATATGAAATCAAGTAACCTTGCTTACATTTAGTAGATCAAAAATTTGGGGAATAAGTTACAGTTTTGCTATCTTTAAAGTAAGAGCTAATGAAAACCATAAGTAAAAATGGATCACATATGTGCTGTTTTCTGCACTGCTAACACCTTTACTCTAAAGGGAGGTTTGTTGGTAAGCTGCAAGACTGCCACTTCATGCCAGAATCCATCAACATTTTTATTATGTATTCAGTGATATCTGAAGCTCTTTTTAAAAAGCATGGGGAAGTGCTGTATGTAGTGTAGAAAACAGTACGGTGTTTCCTCAAAAAGTTAAATATAGAATAACCATATGAATCGGCAATTTCACTCCCATATGTATACCCAAAATAACTGGAAAAAAAAGGGCTCCAACAAGTATTTGCACACCATGTTCACAGCAACATTATTTACAGCAGCCAAAAGTATTGAAGTTGTATTTACAAAACCTTCAATAGGTTGAAGCAACCAGGTGTCCATTGACAGATGAATGGATAAACAAAATGTGGTATATACATACAATGGAATATTATCCTTAAAATAAGGAAGGAAGTACTGATGCATAGTATAACATGGATAGGCCTTAAAGGCATGTTAAATGGTAATAGCCACAAAAGTACAAATGCTATATGGTTTTACTTATATAAGGTTCTTTAAAAAAATCAAATTCACTGAGGCAGATGGTAGAAAGGTGATCTCCAGGGGTGAGGAAGGCAGAATGGTGAATTATTGTTTAATAGATGTGAGGCTTCAGTTTGGGCAGATGAAAAGTTCTGAAGATAGTGGTATAGCAAATCCCAAATGCCATGTTTCAAAGATTAGTGCCAAGCTGATAGTGTTCACTAAATCAGTGGTTAAACACACAGCTTCTAAGAGCCTATCCTAGGAGATTTATATATGAATATGTATATATTTATGTATATATGTAAAAGAATATTCTCTTATATATTTACTTCATAATATTTATGATAATTTTTAATAGTGAATGCAAGGACCCTTTCTTTTATCCACCATTGAATTTTACGGCTTAAGGATGGTACCAGATTTAGAATCTGAGCCCTGATAATAAATGTTGACATGAAATAAATAGTTGAAACAATGAATGTTCATTTAGTGCTATATAGATTGTAGTAGAGATGTCAACACATTCCCTGTCTCTGAATCACCATTTGTGAGGAAATTTAAGATTAATGATTAGACTACATGATCATTTAAGCCCTCTGTAGTCCAAGAGTTATGCATGAAGAAAGGTATACATATGTAAATATAATACGTATAAGAAGTCTTCTAAATGTGAGTCCTATGAATATGAAGAACAAAATTAAGAAATAGTGAGAAAAGGCTTAAGTGGCTGAAAAGAGAAGCAATGTGAAAATTATTTGTTAACCTTTTATTTTACATTTAGTTTATAATTACAACTTTTGGGAAAGTGATGGATTTTGAACAAAATAGAATGATACCTCTCAAGATATGATATCTCTTACTTCAATTGCATATAATTATGTTAACAGCATCATTTTCACAAGAATACACCAAGATTTTACTGACCTTCCCAAAGCCTTTTAAAATTTTCAGTTAATGTAAGAATCATCATTCAAGCACATTGTGTTGAGAATGGGAACAGGAATGGAAAGAGTATTTGAGAGCGGATTAATTTTATAAGTAGTTCACTTGTGAATATTTTATTGTATGGAAGATTTTACTTCTCTATACAGAATCATAAATATGAGTACTTGGATAATAAATACTAGGATAATGAGAATGCCTTGTACTTTATTGAGTTCTGGGATTAATAATTAATGATGTGGGTAGATAATTTTCCAATTCTGTGATTAACTTTAGTCTGATAACTGAAACCATTTTTCAACTTTTATTTCTTTCAAAAAACTGCTTTCTTGATTCATGTTTCAGTATATTATACAGGGTCATTAACACCAGTGTCCTGAGAAATGATGAAGAGAAAATATTTCCACATGGAGATGGAATATGATCTCAAGTGTTAAAAATGAATTTCAGTATCTTGTATTTTAGTCTTATAAGTGATAATCCTCTTATTTTGACCTGTGAGAGAGAACTAGTATGCCATTTCAAAAATTTGCATTTTTAAGATATGTTTAGGAAATGCACAAGGCAGTGATAAAGAGCTCATTCTTGAGGGTTAACATTCTTGTAATATCTATTGAGATTTTGCAGATCTCAGAGAAAGTGGGAAATTGTGAATTTGGACAAAATTATCATTTTGTATCTTGAACGTTTGGTGACCTTGAGCAAGCTACATAAGCTCTCTGAATCTTACCTGCTTTTCTCAAATAACAACTAAAATTCTACCATTTAATCAACTCTCTCTACCTTAAAACTCATGACCCCAACTCAACCATACTTTTAGAACAGTTCTTTTCATGGACAAGAAATGGGTCTCCTAGGTTAGAATGCCGCTGACTCAAAGTAATATTATTTTCCAGCTCCTAGTACATCCTGTTGCTGCCCGTGTACCTTACCTTGATTTCTGGCCCTGGTTCTCCTTGCCTGGGCACCTGATTTCTGTAGATTATCTTTGTTCTGATTTGACAGTTTTTTCAAATGCTTTCATAATTTTTAGTTTCTGATGTTAATCTGGTTTCAAAATTACCCTGCCTGCAAATATTCTAAATATTAAAATGATTTCATTCTTCTCTATTCTCACCATCTTGATCTGATTGTAATCTGAAGTATCTATTTTTATGAACACTAATGTAGCGTACCACCCCTGTACTGCAATTTTAGATAATTGGATTCCACATTAGGAAAGTCACTTAAAATTTTGACTCCTTGTCACTCCTTGTTGAAATGCTTAATATTCAATAGTCTAACCAAAGATTGTATAATTAAAAAATGATACTTTGAAAATTACAAGGGACAATTCAAAGGTTTGCTACTGTTATGAATTTGACTTGGACTAACATGGCTACAGTTCATGCCAACTTGATGCTGATCTCCCAAATTGGTTAGCTTATTAAGACTTGCTACTTTTGCCTACAGACTTTAGATATGGACTTTTATGAATCTACTGGTAGCTGCTTCATACCTACTTTATTACATTTTTACGGACAACCACGTGCCTGATATACAGATGGCAATTTATTTCATGGAGCAAATATATAAATAATTTCCTCCAATATATAATACCCTATTGTAGAATTAATTCTACTTGAGCTAAAGGATGCCCACTAATTTTTATATGGGTACTTTAAAAACTAAACAGAAATAAGATGTAATTAAAATAACACAAATGAATAATGATTTTAGCTCATGACATCATACCATTTATTTTATAAACTTTTTTAATGTTTATTCATTTTTGAGAGACAGAGTGTGATCAGGGGAGAGGCACAGAGAGAGACACACACACAGAATCTGTAGTAGGCTCCAGGCTCTGAGCTGTTAGCACAGAGCCTGACATGGGGCTCAAACCACAAACTGTGAGATCAGACCCTTAACCAAGTGAGCCACCCAGGTACTCCCGTATCATTTATTTTTAATTATAGTGCTAAATCATAGGGAGAGATCATCATTGTACAGACATAGAGGTTGAGGATCTAAGACATTAGGTAAAAGAAAGGCTCACAGCTATACAATTTGGGTTTCTAGATTATAAATAGGTATTTCTATAGTTATCATGTCCCTACAGCAGTGAAACAGAATGAGAGAAGGAACAATGTAAACTTCTTTTTTGCTGCTTAAAGACAGTCTGACATTAAAGTTAATTAAGATCAATTTGTGTTTTTATTTTCCTCAGGAAAGGGGTTCATTCAAACAATATATTTTCTAAAAATGTCTTAAGGTGGTTATCTGTTCAGAGTTTAAAAATAAACAGAAACCATTCAAAGATTAAATGGGACCTACTTTTGATGACAGTTTAACAGTATTGCTGGAGCATAATTTAGTAACATAGGTTCAAAGTGACTCAAGGAAAGCATGATAGATTCCACTTGAAGACACAACAATTAAAGAAGCTTCATAGAATGGCCTTAGTTTCTATGGTGACAGTTATAGAGCTGTTGAAGGACAGTTTAAAAAACATCAAAGAATCATTATGTTCTTTTCAGAAAATGATCTCACACAGATTTATTGAAAAGAAAATAGAAAAGTCGTACTTGAAATTATTTTACTCAATAATATTTGTATTGAGGAGTAGGAACTTAAGTCAAATGCATTTCATATGGAGCACTGGCCCACAATTTCAAATGGAATTGAAAGCAATAAATGTTATCAATGAATTTGCTACATTTTACTCTTTATGAAAGGAGAGCACATTTTATTTCTTGGAATTGATTTGTTCTCATAAACTGAGGTGTGACTAGTTTTCATTTTTCCAAATTTTTATGATATATTCTGGTTGACCTTTGATTGAATGCACTGGTCATTTAGTCAAGAACCAGTATGTTTAGTCAAATGTGATTAAGTCAACCAATATTTTCTTTGAAATAGATGGAAACTAACTACAGAAAGCCTGAAAAAAATGAAAGTCATCAAATACACAGAATGGTAAAAAGACCAATGTGAATCATTATTTATTTATTATGGTCTTTAAGGCAGAAATACTGAAATACTAAAAATAAAAGTAATTTTGCAATTTTTTTTACTAAATAAAAAATGTTCAACAACACAGGAGTCCGTATTCTGCACTGCACCATGGTATCTGAAACCCATGTGTACTGGAACCATCCTTTTGCTTTGACCAAATTTAAGTTACCATAGAACCATGCATAAGTGAGGCCATGCTTCTGATATATATAAAATTCAGTTAACATGGTACCCTGCACAGAGAGGACTGTTTTTTCTTTAACTGTGTATACATAATTCCTATGTACTATGAAGATGAAGCAAGCAAGAATTATCAATTTAGATCAATTAATCTTCTCTTTCTGTCTATCTATCTATCTATCTATCTATCTATCTATCATCAGCATATGAAAAGTTGTTTCTCATAACATTCTCCTTTTCAAAATAAGAATAAAAACATACTACTAATCTACTCTAGATGGAATTTTTTTCCTACTGTTATCTTAAATAATTTTAAAAAATATTTTGAATAAGTTTTGTAGCATTTTTGTGGCACTGGATTGTTTAATCATGAAAGTTATCCAATGCTTAATTAATTTAAAATGTAGATTTTTAAAAACTTTATGGCATTCCACAACAGATTAAAAGTAATGTAACCCAAACATGTGTCATGTCATATTAGCTTAGAATGAAGTCAGTATAAAGCTACAGAAAAATAACATTACTGTGTTAGGTTTGCTGCACTAATGTTTCAGAGCAGCTGCATGGTGCATCTCAGAGCTCATTGGTTTTATGATTGACTGTGGTTCTTTGTTTTCTGAAATCAGCTAAAGCAGCTTAACTTGCTTTGGCTAAAGGTTAGATTCAGGTGTGATACCCATCTCCACATTCTGGCATCGGCAACTATACTCAGGGTATGTTTTCTTATGGTGGAGTGCAGTAGTACAAGAAGATAACTTGGAATTATGAAATATCTCTTAAAGAATGAATTGAAGAGGCACAGGGGTAGCTCAGTTTGTTAAGCATCTGACTTCGGCTCAGGTCATGATCTCACGCTTTGTGAATTCAAGTCCAACGTCGGGCTCTGTGCTGACACCTACATGCCTGGAGCCTGATTCAGATTCTGTGTCTCCCTCTGTCTCTCTGCCCCTCCCCCATCTCAAAAATAAACATTAAAAAAGAGAATGAATTGAAAATTAGCATTCTGAGGGCACCTGGGTGGCTCAGTCAGTTAAGCATCCAACTTTTGGTTTCAGCTCAGGTCATGATCTCATGGTCAGGTTCCATGCTGAGGTAGAGCCTGTTTGGGATTCTCTCTCTCTCCCTCTCCCTCTGCCCCTCTCCTGCTCACACTTTTTCTCACTGTCAAAGTAAATAAACATAAAAAAAAAAAAAGAAAATTGGCATTCTGACGCTTCTACCTTCATTCCACTATTTACCTACTGGATGTCTCATGGATACGTGCAAACTCAGTGGTGTCAGAGGAAAGCTATACACAAAGAGAAGAAGGGAGGAAAGAAAACAAAGAGATAATATCTGTGAACAGTAGATGCTATCTAACCCATATACCAGGCATGGGTTTTAATATACTTGCTATAATTTAACCTTAAGATGTGTTTTGATTATATTAAAGTAAAAACAAACAGAACCCAGAACACTACCACTTACAAAGATCTCATATAGTCAGGTTATTAACATTTTCAATAAGGTGTAAGAAAATACTCATAAAACCTGACATATAACCATTATGTAATAAAGGTTATGAAGCCTACATTTCAAATAAATAACTTGATGTGTTTATTCCATCAAAATTGTCTGGTTTAATATTATTTTAATGTAAATGGGTTCAGTTAATTTTAGATGATAAAATCCTAAATATTGTCTATTCTATAACAAAGTATTAATGTTTTCCACAAAACAATGATGCCATACCTCATTTTCCTAAAGCCTTCATATTCACATCATAAAAAGAATTATGTGCTTTAAATTTTACTGTTCTTTATTTATTTCTGAGAGAGAAACAGCATGAGCAGGGGAAGGTCAGAGAGAGAGGGAGACACAGAATCTGAAGCAGGCTCCAGGCTCTGAGCTGGCCGCCACCCCAGAGCCCAATGTGGGGCTCGAACCCATAAACCACGAGATCATGACCTAAGCGGAAATAGGATGCTCAACCGACTGAGCCACTCAGGCGCCCCTATTTACGTGTTTTAAATATTTACTAGCATTGTTTTATAGATCAATATAATAAATAATGGTATCCCTTAAGATCATTAAATAGAGGCAAAAATCAAGACAAGGGTTAAAATTAGTCATCATTTTCTAAAATTTTATTTTTAAATATTTTTTACATGTTACATTTCATGTAATTAATGATAAGTTTTCAAGAGTCTTTAAAAATGTCATCTTGCATCAAGTTATGAGTTAATGATTCTATAAGCACTAACTAATAGGAAATAATTTATCAATACAAAACAGAAGTTCTATGTTTCTGAAAATAAAGTTAGAAATGGAATATACATATTGGGTCACATTTTAAGACCTTATTACCCTGTTGTGAAGCAGTGCCCTCCTCCAAAACGTTAATTTGATACTGTGGTATAAGGGCCTTCTATGTCCAAAGTACACATAATAAATGTATGTCTGCCAAATTGCCTAGTGAAAAAGCGCCTGCTTTTCCTACACAGGAACTATCAGAAAATTCACTTCCTTTCTCTTAAATTCCATTTCTGTTGCTCAGACTTCTTCCATTTACTGCCTATTGAGATATCTTTGCTTATTTAGCAAAGACTAGGTATGTGTGGTGAAATGTGGAACATATGGGACATCTGGTTAATAGTGTTTGAATCATACTCTTCATTTACCTTCACAGGCTTGTCTCTTGGGTTTTGAACATGGCTCTGGATTCATGTTGATATATACAAATTATGCCGTGGTCTTGTCTTTATTCTTTTTACACAATCTATTTATGTAAGCCTTATGATGGCTTGATAACCAGTACCAACCATGTTGAAGTAGTTCCAGTCCTTTTTTTTTTAACATACTAAACAAAATGATATCCTAAGTCTAGCAACAGAAGCATTTTTATTGGATATTAATGACAGCTCTACTGAAAAAAGATCAGTAAAATAATGACTTTTTATGTTCTATCATAACTTGAGGTTTTAGGACATTCTCTAAAAGAGAAACTTGGATTATGTTGCTATGGCCAAGCCATCAGTTGTACCTCTATGGGGTTAATTTAGAAAGCAGCCAGGGAAAGGTTTATTTCATAAACATGGAGGGGCCAGATCAGTTATTTGTAAGAACAATTAGATTTAAAACTGCACAAATTACACAATTGTCACAAATTACAAAATATAAGAAATTTAAAAGTACTGCATATAATATGTCTTTACTATCGTTTCTTCCATTCTTAAACTATTTTGCCCTTTTCTAGTTTGTAATTAAGAAAGATACAGGTATTTAGAGGCCACATTAATCTTCTCTCTCTTTTCTTCATACTGGAAAAGATGTCTATAAGTTCATCATCCAATAGATTAATTCTGAATTGCTGCTCTCCAGTATTATTGTGAAGCCCAAGATAGTTGGTTTGTGTTTGAAATATCCCACCATGTTCTAAAATGAGCACATATGTATGATTCGTGTAACAAGGAGAAAATAAATTAGAATTAAAAAAGAAGGTCTGTGTACTTGCCCCATAACGTTAGTTGTAATCAATGCTGACATTAATTTACTTTGAAATATGTTAGAACATGGATACATGCAGATTTAGGAAAATAAAGCCAAACAAGCAAGCAAACAAATCAATGAATAAATGCTTTTATGATGAATATGAAAACATATTTAACGAGAATGTTATATGACCCCTATAATCAGACTAATCATAATAAATTAACAGCAAGCCTGCATTATTTCAGATCTTTATGAATTTGTAAGTAAAATATGTATAATGACAATAATGGAGACACAAAGGTAAAGGATACAAAATTCTTTCTAAAAGCAAACAGACAAAAAATAAAATTATGCCAATAGTGGAATATGGTAAGTAGAAAGGAATATATGTCGGGGCACTTGGATGGCTCAGTCTTTTCAGCATCTGACTCTTGACTTCAGCTCAGGTCATGGTTTCATGATTAGTGACTTGGAGCCCTGCATCAGGCTCTGCGATGACAGTACGGAGTCTTGTAGGGATTCTGTCTCTACTTCTCTCTCTGTCCCTCCCTTGGTCGCTCTCTATCACTGTCTCTCAATATAAATAAAAATAAACCAAGAAAAATAGTATATGTGTAATTATGTATGATGATAGATGTTAAGTAGACTTATTATGGTGATCATTTCATACTATCTGTAAATACTGAATTATATTTGGACACCTGAAACTAATGTTATATGTCATTTATGGCTCAATTTAAAAAGAAGAATATACATAGCAAACAAGCATAATATATAACTTCATGAAGTGTTTTCACTTTTTTTTTTAAATGTTTTATTTCTAGGAGAGAGAGAGAGACAGCGTGAGCAGGGGAGGGTCAGAGAGAGAGGGAGTCACAGAGTGAAACAGGCTCCATCACTTTAAAAAATTTTAGACAAAATATTTTTCTTCATAGAGACTAATATAAAAGAAAAAAAGGGTAAAATTGAGGAGAAATTTATTTTTTTATTTTTAAATTTTTTAACGTTTTATTTATTTTTGAGAGAGAGAGAGAGAGAGAGAGAGACAAAGAGCGTTAGCAGGGAGGGTCAGAGAGAGAGGAAGACATAGAATTTGAAGACAGGCTCCAGGCTGTGAGCTAGCTGTCAGCACAGAGCCTGAAATGGGGCTCAAACCCACGAACCGCGAGATTATGACCTGAGTCGAAGTTGGATGCTTAACTGACTGAGCCACCCAGGGGCCCCAGAAGTTTACTTTTTGTAAGTTTTCTGACCCTCATTAAAAGTTCAGTTTCAAAACATTTTATTCTTAATAATGATGAGAAATGCATTTGATATTCATAGAAATTTCACTTGGAAGGATAAAAGATTTCATAACAATAGAATGTTGGATAAGTAGCTAGTACTTAATACTTAAATTTTTGGTCTTTAAAATGAGATAAAATTCCTAGATCTTGATAACTATTGTATTAATATCTGTTGATATAAAATGAGACTTTTAATTCAGAGGTCAGTGTCACATTTAGAGGACAGTGTTGTAGTATGTAAATTGTGTTTTTGACTTAATAACTGCTTCTCATTTGTCTCCTTTTCTTTTTTCCTTAGGACTATTGATAAGCACCAAGTTACCCTTTAGAGACATTAAAAAAGTAGTGTTTATTTATTTTTGAGAGAGAGAGAGAGAGAGAATGGGGGAGGGGTAGAGAGAGAGGGAGACAATCTCTAGCAGGCTCCAGGCTCTGAGCTGTCAGCACAGAGCTCAATGTGGGGCTTGAACTTGTGAGCTGTGAGATCATGACCTGAGCTGAAGTCAGATGCCTAACCAACTGAGCCATCCAGGTGCCCCTAGAGACATTTTAATATTTTCCATGAGAATTGAACTACTATTCCCTATGTTTATAACAGGACTATGCCAATGGAAAGTTTTGCTGTAAATGAATTTAGAGGATGCAAATATTTCAGAAATATAAGATATACACCTACTTGGCATAAGTTTCTAAGCTGAAGTGTGTTCTTTGGGAAAGCTCCAAATCATCATCATCATTATTATTATTATTATTATTATTATTATTATTATTATTATTCTAATAACCTAGCAAATGGAGAAAACACAATTAAGAATGTTTTATCCTAAGGGCATCTGCATGGCTCAGTCCATTAAGCATTGGACTCTTGATGTTTGGCTCAGACCATGATCTCACGGTTTGTGGGATCAAGCCCCACACTGTTAGTGAGGAGCCTGCTTGGGATTCTCTCTCACCCCTCACTCGGTCCCTCCTCCTCCTCCTACCTCTACCTCTGTCTCTCTCTCTATTTCAAAATAAATAAACATTTTGAAAAACTGACAGAAAAATACATTTTTCTAAATATGTTAGTGGTCTTTTTAAATGAGATATGAGTGGCCTCCAGTTGTTTTTTTTAATTATTACAAAATAATACTTTACTAATTTACCCAAACTTAATAAATAGGCTGATTTAAATATGTGAATATTTATTTTAATTCTTTGTAAGTACATTCAATGTAGAAGTGGAACTCATGACCCTGAGATCAAGAGTCTCATGCTCTACTGACTGAGCCAGCAAGGTGCCCCCTAAAGGTAAACAAATAAATCACTTAATAGAAATAAAGTTAAACATCTCCCGTATTTAATCAACCTTCTATTGACTGATATAACTGGTGGTAGAAGGAAATGAAATAACTACCTTTTTAAATTTTTTACGAAATATTTTCTAAATATTTTGAATAATCTCAGATACAAGAATCTAACATATATTTTAAGCAGAATACTTCACAGTATATAAACAAATATTTACATATTTAAATCAGCCTATTTCTTAAGTGTGGGTAAATGTGTAAAGTATTATTTTGTAATCCTAGACAAAAATATAACTGGAGCCACTCTTCCACTCCCCCACTCACATGCACACACATGCTCCCTCTCTCTTGCTTTCTCTCTCTCTCTCTCAAGAAGTATTTAAATAAACATTAAAAAATATGTATAAGGCTTCCTAAATTTGTACCTGTCCCTTTTTGTACTCATTAACTTTTAAAATTTGTATTTCTTTATCTATTGTGAAACTATGTCATTTACATCAGATAAAGTGCCCCTGACTACTATTATCATTATCTATCTCACTTGCTTCAAGCCTTTACTTAGAAAAATTTCAATTAAATTTTTAATGAATAAGCCCAGTGTTGATTTGGGGGTAGTTTATATGTATATATCTTTATAGATAGAGGTGGTATATTTTTATATATGTGTTTGTATAAAGAGGTTGTACATATGTATATATGTGTGTATAAAGATGATAGTATAGAGATAGATACAGATGTATAGCTCTTAAATATAGAGGTAGAAAAAGGATGAAATATAAGATGCATTCCATAGTTTTTACAGTCTAATATAGTTGATTTAAACCGTGCAGCAGACATCCAATTCAATTATATTCAATATAATGAATAATTAAGATACAGAGATGGTAACTAATGTTTGCTGAATGTTTTTCGATGTTGTTGTTTTGCATTAGGCACAATTATAGGCCTTTTAAAAGTCCTCACAGTAATACTGCAAAGGTATATGCTGTTTTCATTACCATGAAATGATGAAGTGAATTGAAATACTCATAAATCCTCATAAAATCTCTGAGTTTCAGTTCTCTAAAATGTTGACAAAGAGTTTCATGCAGGTGCTAGTCTTTCAAAAATCTTTTGGTGAGAGACTCCAATTAGTGTTTTTTGGCCTTTTTAAACCGTCTGGTTAGGATCACTTTCCTTCTGTGCTTTCATAGCACTTTGATCTTATCACCATAATAATACTTAAAACTTTGTAATTCTTCGTGTTTGTCTATTTAGGAACCAAGTGCTGTTATATTAAACTTCTACCCTATCTGCCTTGCTCAGACCTAACACATGCAGTTGCTTAGTAAATGTTTATTTGAATTACTATAAGAGTACATAAAGCAGGGTCCTAAACTTTCTAGTGTTCTTTATGGGTATGCAGGTTATCCATATATAGAAAGTGATCATTTCTGAAAAGCCAACACCAATCTAAAGCAAACCAGTGATCATTAGAAAACATCATTTATTAGAGTATTCTTCTAAGTTAGTTGTTTTATGGTCATTAGAAAGTGAGTTTAGAAAATATTTTTATGTCATAAGTTCCAGTGAAAGAACATAAGTAAAATAAAAACTACTTACATGTTTCTTACTAGTGTTTTTAGATCTTTATTAAGCTATTGTGCTTGGCTTGCGTATTAACCCACAATGTTTTTTCTATTCGTGTGAATTAAATATTTCTCATTATTTAAATTAGAACATTGAAAAATAATGAGTATTCTTAAATTCCTTTTATATTCTGTATTGTGTATTTCACTCAAGTTGCCTCTCTTTCAGACCTTAGATACTCTTTTATAGCTTCTATATCAATAATCTGATTTTGTTTCTAACAGTAGATGGGTAGGTTTACCTAATACACTCTATTTTCAGTTCTCTTGTCTCTTAAATAAAATCTTTAAGTGGTAATTTCATGACTTAATGCCTATGCTTTATGCACAATTTTGACATTTAACAAGGAAAATTAAAGAATTACATGAAGCATGAAGGAATGTGGGTTTGTACAAAGAAATAAAATCTAAGCATGAAAGGACACACTAGTTTTGTTCTTACACTGATTGCTGTTTACTAAAATGGTAGTGATGATCTCTTTCCTGAATCTAAAAGCAGTAAAAGCAAAATGGCTTAGAACAAAGCTGGAAAAAAAAAAGATATATTATAGATTTTACTGTTATTCCTTAACTTCTTCCTTTGATCCATGAAAATGGAAAATTAAAGAAAGACTAAAGATATAAAAGAGAAAAAAGGGACAATTAAGAAGGATAGAGGGCTTTGTATTGCCCAAATATTATTTGAAGAAAAATGTTCATCTAATTTCAAGCTATGATTGTTAATCTCTGAGAGTTTTAGTTTATTTTTCCTGATAAAGAATCACAACGTATTTCTTTACCCTAAAAAAGAAAAGAGAAAGATAAAAGACATATGTTTGTGTATACACATTGCCATCTTTTCTATTATATTAAAGTATGACTGTTCCTGTGTCTGGCCACTTGTCTTCAGGGCCTCTAACAGTGAAAGCCAGGAGGTAATGAAAAGAGAAGTTTCAGTGATTAGTTAGGAATACCTTTGGTTGTGCTGGCTTTTCTTCCACAGAAAACCTACCTACCTTCCTATCTACCTACCTACCTACTACCTACATGCATGCATGCATACATTTATTTGTCTACCATCCATCCATCCATCCATCCATCCATCCATCCATCCATCCATCCATCTAAATTCAAGTTAGTTAACATACACTGTATTATTGGTTTCCAGAGTAAAATCTAGAGATTCATCACTTACATATGACACCCAGTGCTCATCTCAGTAAGTGCTCTGTTTAGTGCGCATTACCATTTAGCTCATCCTCCTACCCAACACCTCGGCGATAGTTTGTTCTCTGTATTTAAAAGTCTCTTATGGTTTGCCTCCCTGTCTGTTTTTATCTTATTTTCCTTCCCTTCACCTATATTCATCTGTTGTGTTTCTTGAGTTCCACATATGAATGAAATCATATGAGATTTGTCTTTCTCTCACTGACTTATTTCACTCTGCTTAATACCATCCAGTTCCATCCATGTTGTTGCAAATGGCAAGATTTCATTCTTTTTGATCGTCGAGTAGTATTCCATTGTGTGGAATATATATATATATTCTACCTCTCCTTGTGTGTTCTCTTTCTCTTTAAAAATAAATAAATAAACTTTAAGAAAAGTTAAAGGAAATTTGCAATAGTGGTTGACAATGAAATTGCCTCTCAAAAAGGCTGTCATACTGAAAAATGGAAAGAACAGTCATGAGTAGAAGAATGAAGTTATGCAGGGATTGACTGATAATATTTAACAGAGGAAGGATAAGATTTGGTTTGTGTACTATGTGTTATAGATGTGGACCTTATAAATGTTACTCAACTTTTTATTCAATGTTACTCAAAAGCTATTCCTTTTCTAGATTTCTTTAGATCTCACACACTTCTTTTTATCCAGATGAAACTCACTGTATTATCTCGCTCATTTTAGCTCCCTTTCCCTTACTCAGAATCATTTAGATCATTTTCCTACACAGGGAATCTAAACTTTCTTTGTAATATATTCTTTGGGCCTGTCCTCTTTCAAGAAAGGAGCATATGGTAAATGATTCCTTACATCCTTTTATTGAAAATAATTTATTCTTAGCTTCAGTATGTTGGAGACACCTCTAGGGGATGGTGTTTGCATATTGTTTTCAATTATTTCTTAACTGCTTCCCTGATGAATTAGTTCCACTATAATATCAGATGTAGTTGAAATAATTTTGCACTTTTGTTACTGATAAGTGGGTTATCTAGCTTAATTATAGTTGATATCATATTTTAAAACAGTTAATTTTAACATAATTAAACACGTTTATTGGCTATAAAAATAACTTTTATCTTAATAGTTTATTGTCTTCTGTCAAATTCTATAGCTAATTTTGAAGTGTATGATTCCATGATATTTATTAAACAGTGTTATAAAATATGAATATTAGCATTTTAAAGTTTTTTAAGAAAGTTATTTTAAAATAGTTTTATGTATATGTGTGTATATATGTATGTGCATATATATGAATATGTGTGTACATATATATGTGTGTGTGTGTATGTGTTTAATAAATTTAAAGGATTAAACTTCTTCTAGGAATCCCAATTGTAGACGAATTTGGCAGTCACCTGGTTTTGCCATTGCATATCTGCATATATGTATGTGCATGAGTGTATGGGTGTGCATGTGTGTGAAAAGAAGTGTAATTATGGTACACATTTTTTTTTTTTTTACAAATAGTTTATTGTCAAATTAGTTTCCACATAACACCCAGTGCTCATCCCCACAAGTGCCCTCCTGCATGCCCACCCCTCCTCCCCCTCACATCCACCAGTCCTCAGTTTTTGTCAGCATTCAAGAGTCTCTCATGGTTTGCCTCTCCCCCTTTCCCCCACCATTTCTGTCCTTCTTCTCCCCCTTGGTCCTCTGTTAAGCTCCTCCTAATCCTCCTATACGTGCACACATATGATATTTGTCTTTCTCTGCTGACTTATTTCGCTCAGCATAACACCCTCAAGGTCCATCCATGTTGCTACACATGGCCAGATTTCATTGTTTCTCATTGCCATGTAGTATTCCATGGTATAGATAAACCACATCTTCTTGATCCATTCATCTGTTGATGGACACTTAGGCTCTTTCCAGGTTTTAGCTATTGTGGAGAGTGCTGCTATGAACATTGGGGTACATGTGCTCCTATGCATCAACATTTCTGTATTCCTCGGGTAAATTCCTAGCAGTGCTATTGCTGGGTCCTAGGGGAGTTCTATTGTTAGTTTCCTGAGGAACCTCCACACTGTTTTCCAGAGGGGCTGTACCAGTTTACATTCCCACCAACAGTATAGGAGGGTGCCCGTTTCTCCACATCCTCGCCAGCATCTAGAGTTCTCTGATTGGCTCATTTTAGCCACTCTGACTGGCGTGAGGTGGTATCTCAGTGTGGTTTTGATTTGTATTTCCCTGATGAGAAGCGATGCTGCGCATCGTTTCATGTGTCTGTTGGCCATCTGGACGTCCTCTTTGGAGAAGTGTCTGTTCATATCTTCTGCCCATTTCTTCACTGGGTTGTTTGTTTTTCGGGCGTGGAGTTTGGTGAGTTCCTTGTAGATTCTGGATATCAACCCTTTATCTGATATGTCAATTGCAACTATCTTTTCCCATTCCGTTGGTTGCCTATTAATTTTCTGGGTTGTTTCCTTGGCTGTGCAGAAGCTTTTAATCTTGAGGAGGTCCCAACAGTTTGTTTTTGCTCTTGATTCCCTTGCTTTTGGGGATGTGTCAAGTAAGAAGTTGCTGCGGTGGAGGTCAAGGAGGTTGTTTCCTGCTTTCTCCTCCAGGGTATTGATCGTTTCCTGTCTCACGTTCAGGTCCTTTATCCATTTTGAGTTGATTTTTGTGCATGGTGTGAGAAAATGATCTAGTTTCATTCTTCTGCATGTTGCTGTCCAGGTCTCCCAACACCATCTGTTAAAAAGGCTGTCTTTTTTCCATCGGATATTCTTTCCTGCTTTGTCAAAGATTAGTTGGCTGTATACTTTTGGGTCTACTTCTGAGTTCTCAATTCTGTTCCATTGGTCTATGTGTCTGTTTTTGTGCCAATACCATACTGTCTTGATGATGACAGCTTTGTAGTAGAGGCTAAAGTCTGGGATGGCAATACCTCCCGTTTTGGTTTTATTTTTTCAGGATTACTTTGGCTCTTCGGGGTCTTTTGTGGTTCCATACAAATTTTAGGATAGTTTGTTCTAGTTTTGAGAAATATGCTGGTGCAATTTTGATTGGAATTGCATTGAATGTGTAGAGTGCCTTAGGTAGTAATGACATCTTAACTATGTTTATTCTTCCTATCCATGAGCATGGAATGTTTTTCCATTTCTTTGTGTCTTCTTCAATTTCCTTCATAAGTTTTCTATAGTTTTCATCATACAGATCTCTTGTATCCTTGGTTGGGTTTATTCCGAGGTATTTTATGGTTTTTTGTGCAATTGTGAATGGGATCAGTTTCTTGATTTCTCTTTCTGTTGCTTCATTGTTGGTGTATAAAAATGCAACCGATTTCTGTACATTGATTTTGTACCCTGCAACTTGGCTGAATTCTTGGATCAGTTCTAGTAGGCTTCTGGTGGAGTCTGTCGGGTTTTCTATGTAGAGTATCATGTCATCTGCAAAGAGTGAAAGTTTGACTTCCTCTTTGCCAATTCTGATGCCTTTGATTTCCTTTTGGTGTCTGATGGCTGATGCTAGGACTTCCAGCACTATGTTAAACAGCAGTGGTGAGAGTGGGCATCCCTGTCGTGTTCCTGATCTCAGGGGGAAAGCTCTCAGTTTTTCCCCGTTGAGGATGATGTTAGCTGAAGGCTTCTCATAGATGGCTTTGATGATGTTTAAGTAGGTTCCTTCTATCCCAACTTTCTCGAGTCTTTATTAAGAAGGGATGCTGTATTTTGTCAAATGCTTTTTCTGCATCTATTGACAGGATCATATGGTTTTTATCTTTTCTTTTATTGATATGATGTATCACATTGATTGATTTGCGAATGTTGAACCAGCCCTTTAACCCAGGAATGAATCCCACTTGATCTTGGTGGATGATTCTTTTTATATGTTGCTAGATTCGATTTGCAAGGATCTTGTTGAGAATTTTTGCATCAGTATTCATCAAGGATATTGGCCTGTAGTTCTCTTTTTTTGCTGGATCTCTGTCTGGCTTGGGAATCAGTGTGATGCTGGCTTCATAAAATGAGTCCGGGAGTTTTCCTTCGCTTTCTATTTTTTGGAATAACTTGAGAAGAATTGGGATTAATTCTGTTTTAAATGTCTGGTAGAATTCCCCAGGGAAGCCATCAGGTCCAGGGCTCTTATTTGTTGGGAGATTTTTGATCACTGATTCAATTTCTTCACTCGTTATGGGTCTGTTCAGGTTTTCTATTTCTTCCCGTGTGAATTTTGGTAGTGAGTGTGTGTTTAGGAATTTGTCCATTTCTTCTAAGTTGTCCAATTTGTTGGCATATAATTTTTCATAGTATTCCCTGGTAATTGCTTGTATTTCTGAGGGGTTGGTTGTAATAAGTCCATTTTCATTCATAATTTTGTCTATTTGGGTGCTCTCTCTTTTCTTTTGGATAAGTCTGGCTAGAGGTTTGTCAATTTTGTTTACCTTTTCAAAAAACCAACTCTTGGTTTCATTGATCTGTTCAATTGTTTCTTTGGTCTCTATGTTGTTTATTTCTGCTCTAATTTTTACTATTTCTCTTCTTCTACTGGGTTTAGGGCGTTCTTGTTGCTCTGCCTCTAGTTCCTTTAGGTGAGCTGTTAGATTTTGGACTTGGGCTTTTTCTAATCTCTTGAAATAGGCCTGGAGAGCAATGTACTTTCCTCTTAGGACTGCCTTTGCCGCATCCCATAGATTTTGAATTGTTGTGTTTTCATTTTCATTTGTTCCCATATATTTTTTAATTTCATCTCTAATTGCCTGATTGGCCCATTCATTCTTTAGAAGGGTGTTCTTTAACCTCCATGTTTTTGGAAGTTTTCCAGACTTCTTCCTGTAATTGATTTCAAGTTTCAAAGCATTGTGATCTGACAGTGTGCATGGTATGATCTCTATTCTTTTATATTTATTGAGGGCTGCTTTATGTCCCAGTATGTGATCTATCTTGGAGAATATGCCATGCGCACTTGAGAAGAAAGTAAATTTCCTGGCCTCAGGATGTAAAATTCTAAATATATCCATCAGATCCATCTGGTCCAATGTGTCTTTCAAGTCCATTATTTCTTTAGTGATTTTCTGTCTGGTTGACCTATCCATTGCTGTAAGCGGAGTATTAAAGTCCCCTGCTATTAGCACATTCTTATCTATAAGCTTGTTTCTGTTTGTGATTGTTTTAGATATTTAGGTGCTCCCATATTCGGTGCGTAGACATTTATGATTGTTAGTTCTTCCTGATGGATGGACCCTGTAATTATTATGTAGTGCCCTTCTTCATCTCTTGTGATTGTCTTTAATTTAAAGTCCAGTTTGTCTGATATAAGTATCGCTACTCCGGCTTTCTTTTGATTTCCTGTAGCATGATATATATTTCTCCATCCCCTTACTTTTAATCTGAAGGTATCTTCCCGTCTAAAATGAGTTTCTTGTAGACAACATATAGATGGATTTTGTTTTTTAATCCATTCTGCTACCCTATGTCTTTTGATTGGAGCATTCAGCCCATTTACATTCAGTGTTATTATTGAAATATGTGGGTTTAGAGTCTTTGTATCTTTTGTAGGGTTCATGTTTGTGGTGGTGTCTCTGGAATCTTTGTTCCTTGCAACCTTTCCTTCAGAGCATCCCCCTCAGGATTTCTTGTAGGGCTGGCTTCGTGGTGACAAATTCTTTCAATTTTTGTTTGTTTGGAAAGGTTTTTATCTCTCCTTCTATTTTGAATGACAGGCTTGCTGGATAGAGGATTCTTGGCTGCATATTTTTACTGTTCATCACATTGAAGATCTCTTGCCATTCCTTTCTGGCCTGCCACGTTTCAGTAGATAGGTCTGTCACCACTCTGATAGGTTTCCCTTTGTATGTGAGGGCCCTTTTCTCCCTAGCTGCTTTCAAAATTCTCTCTTTGTCCTTGTATTTTGCCATTTTTACGATGATATGTCGTGCAGAAGATCGATTCAAGTTACGTCTGAGAGGAGTCCTCTGAGCCTCTTGTATTTCCACATTGACTTCCTTCCCCAGGTCGGGAAGTTCTCTGCTATAATTTGTTCCAGGACTCCTTCAGCACCTTTCCTCTCTCTTCCTCTTCTGGGATTCCTATGATATGGATATTGTTGCGTTTGACTGTATCGCTGAGCTCTCGAATTCTTTCCTGTTCCTGGATCAGTTTGTCTCTTTTTGTCAGCTTCTTGTTTTTCTATAATGGTGTCTTCTAAATCACTTATTCTCCTTTCTGCCTCTTCAATCCGTGCATTGGAGGCCTCTAATTTATTATGGATCTCATTTATCGCATTTTTTAATTCTTCATGCCTATTTTTATTTTCCATTCTGTCTGTAGCCATAGTTTCTTTGATGTCCCCTATGTTTTTTTCAAGCCCTGCTATTAATTTCACCATTATTATTCTAAAATCTTGTTCACTTATGCTGCTGATATCTGTTTTGAGCAGTTCATTAGCTGTCATTTCTTCTTGGAGTTTCTTTGGAGGAGAGCTCTTTCGTTTTGTCATTTTAGTTAGCTTTCCGGCTCTTATTGGTTTCAAAGACCTGTTATGCTCTCTGTTTCTATGAGCACTGCTATATCCAAGAAACTCTTTGACTTTCCAGGGCCTATCCTTTCAGAGATTGTTTTTTGAATGGTATCCCTCGGTCACTCTTGTTGGGACCTTAGTTATTTTATTTTCCTATTAGTAGTGATATTTGGGACTCTTCACCTTGTGTACTCTAGCTTGTTTCTTGAGGTAGCCCTCTCAGGCAGGGATGGGCGTGGCGTGATCTGATGCCTCAGGCGGGGGTTCTGCCTTGGCGATTGTGGGGAGGAGAGTGACGGTGCTCCAGTCCCTTCTTGAACCCCGCGCTGCAGCTCGCTTTTTTTTTTTTTTTTGGCGTGTCAACTCCCCGTTCCCGGGACGCAGCCGAAGTTGGTTGCACTCTTCAACCCAGGCCAGTTCCAATCTCCAACTCCCAGTCCGCGCCCCGCTGAAGTTGCCTTAGACACAGCTTCCCAGACAACCCCCTGGGGCTATTCCAGCCTCCCTGCTGAGCTCTGGGGGCGGAGTCAGGATCGCTGCTTCCTTCTCTGGGTCCGGCTGGTGTGCATGCGCGGGGGCTTGCCTGCCGGGTCCCCGTAGCCTGAGCCCCCTGGAGTGAGGAAAACCGGGTCTCTCTATGGCTCGTCACCCGAAACACGAACTCACAGGCAAATTTCCCAGTTTTTAGCTCTTTTTCTTCCCTCTCGAGTTCCAGCCAGCCAGGAGCGCGGATGCCCGGTGTCTGCGCGTCTCCTTCAGGGGTCCCAGCCGCCCCGGAGCTACAATGGCGGCAGGCGCGCCGCCGCTGGAGTGAGGAAAACCGGGTCTCTCTATGGCTCGTCACCCAAAACACGAACTCACAGGCAAATTTCCCAGTTTTTAGCTCTTTGCCTTCCCTCTCGAGTTCCAGCCAGCCAGGAGCGCGGACGCCTGGTGTCTGCGCGTCTCTTTCAGGGGTCCCAGCTGCCCTGGAGCTACAATGGCGGCAGGCGCGCCCGCGCCGCTTTAAAACCCAACCTCCAGGAGCGGCACAAAGAAGCAGTTTGCGTGCTCAGCCTCCCCCAGGACCAGTTGTCGCGAGGGGACCTGGTGTGCAGATATTTGGCAAGTACGGTCTTTCTATGCACCGAGCGGAGATTTTTCTGTCTCGGACTCTCTCCTTTTCCCCTCTCACTCCCCGTAGAGGGTAGAGGGGGATCGCCTCCCACCCTGGAGGCTCCGATCCCGGCCTGATTTTACCTTCCCCGGTTCGCACTCACGTTAGAAGGCTTTCTCAGTGGATTCTGCGTCCTTTTTCTCCCAGTCTCTCAGGTTTTGTATGGTTTCCAATGGCTTCAGATCTTTTCTGTGTGATGTATGGGCGCGAGTGCAAGTACGGAGCTCCTTACTTCTCCGCCATCTTGCCTCAATTTTTTTGTTTATTTTTTTGGTACACATTTCTTGTAGCATAAAGCAGCTTATTGTTTCCTCTAACATCTAAACAAAAGATCAACCTTTACTCCACATTGTCTTTCTGGTAGATTTAGATATATAAAGGTTAAAGGTTCTTCTGTCAATTAGTAATATTATAGCAGAATTTAAGTCCCTACAGTAGCTGGGTGGGGGGATAAATATCAAATTATAACAATAATTATTCATTAATATATATTTAAAAAAATAACTCTCTGAAATTCCCTCATTCACCTACATAAATCAGATATTAAGAGGGCTCCACTGAGCAGAATGAGGGATTCAATTATCTTTTCCCTTAACTACTACTGCAAGGTTTTTATTATTATAATGGTGTATGACTTGATTTGCCTCAAGCTAAATGAAAACAGTTTTAGAGATTTACTTTTTTATTTTGCCTTCTTCCTGGCAACTGATTTATTAATGATTGTACCTGAGCATCTTTACCACACTTATCTCCTGATTGTTTTTTTTTTTCTTTCATTTTTTCCATCTTTTTCTATCCTAAATTACAGCAAGATGCTGACTACAGTTGTAATGGGAGTGGTTATGATACCTGCATTAGTGACAGCTGGTGGCATAGCCTAACATTGATTGGCCTACTTAAATACTTGAAGTATATGTTTTGTAGAAATAAATATTAACTTTATGACTGTTGATATGTACATTGAGTATAAAAACAATTTTGTCTTAACAATTGTCTAACCATATCAAAAATCATAACTAAATTTTTTATGAGACATGGAGATTCAATCTGTATCTAAGGGCAATTAATGCCCTGCATCTGTAGTAATGAAGATTTTCATGGTTTATTAATCGCACAGTATGCTAGAATTTAAACATGTCTCATTTAGATGTGCTCATTCACATTGGAACATGATATGTGATGTTGAAGGGGTTCTTAAAGGACAAATGCAGGCAAAAAGAAATGAAATGCAGTAACTATATCCTAGGATATACAACACAATATTCCATTACTTTATTGTATTCCATTGTATTCCATTACATTATTGTAATTCCATTACAATAATGACATACTTTATACCTTTATGCTTCTTTCATTCTCTCAGGTAGTTATTGCTATTTAGCCTTCCCTGAAATGACATTGAGATCAGTAAAAACATTAAGTTGTCTTTAAATAGCCAAAAGAGGGGAGAGCAGTTTTATTTTGTACTCTAAGATGAAATTGTCCTAATTGATTTATTTAAACTAAACAACAAACCAACAAAATTCACCCATTTCCCCACCCCCTTCCGCCATCCCCTGCCTCTGACAACCAGGAATCTATTCTATGAGCTTATTCATTTGTTTATGTTTTAGACTATGCAAGTAAGTGAGATAATATGGTATTTGTCTATCTCTGTATGACATATTTCACTTACTGAATACCCTTGAGGTGCATCCATGTAATCTCAATTGGCAGGATTCCACTTATATGTATATATGAATTTTTCTGTCCATTCATACATTGATGGACACTTAGGTTGTTTCCATATCTTGGCTGCTGCAAATAATGTTGAATCTCCATAGGAGTGCATGTATCTTTTTGAGTTATGTTTTTGTTTGTTTTCTTTGGATAAAATGCCAAAAGTTAAATTGCTGGATTATATGGCAGCTCTATTTTCATTGTTTGAAGAACCTCCATACCGGTTTCCATAGTGGCTGCACCAATTTATATTTCCGTCAATAGTGTACGAGGGTTCCCTTTCCCTTTTCCCCACATCCTTGGCAACATTTGTTATTTCTTATCTTTTTAAAGATTTTATTTTTAAGTTATCTCTACACCTAACATGGGGCTCGAACTCACAACTCTGAGATTATTAGTTACATGCTGTACCAACTGAGCCAGCCAGGTGCTCATCTTGTCTTTTTGATAATAGCCATTCTAACAGTTAGGAGGTAGTTCTTATTTTGGTTTTGATTTGTACTTCCCTGTTAATTCATAATAGTTTGCATCTTTTTATGTGTTTGCTATCTGTATGTCACGGTACCATGGAAGAATAGACAATGAGTCATGCCCACCTCAGCAACAGGATGCTGGCCCAGACCATCAGTGATCCAACAGACAAGGGGATTGACAAAGGAATTGATGCAGGACGGGGAAGTTAAGAGCCACTGGGGTCAAATCAAACCCTAAAGCATTCTATCATGAAGAGGTCAAAGAGATAAGGGTAAACTGGCAAAGTAACTTGAGAAGGATAGCCAATGAGAAGAAAAAAACAGGGGAGTAACATTCTGGAAATGAAGCAGGAAGGTGTTTCTAGTATAAGAGAGTAAACAAGTGTGTCAAATACTGCTAAAAATTATAGTAAGATGAAGATGAAATTATTAGTGACTTTAGCAGTAGCAGTTTTGGTGATAAGGTGACGATTGATGTGCTATTAGAATGAATTCACAGAGAATGGACCAGGAGGATTTGGAGTTTCTGAATATAGGAAACTTTCTGAACCAATTTTTGTTTGTTTTTTATAAAGTGAAATAGAAAAATAGGGCAATAGTTTGAGGGAGAATGGGATCAATATTTTTTTTAAGATGACAAAGTATGTTTGGATGCTGTTTCAAATAATAAAATGAAAATGGGAAAAGTGATATCATGAGAGAAAGAAAGAAAATAATTGCTAAGAGAATTCCTTGAATAGGTGAGAGGGGAGGGAATCTGGTTCACCATTAGAGAGGATGGTCTAACATGGAAGAGCCTAGGATGAAGATGAAGGAAATACATATATGGGAATGGGTGCTTCACAGGTGTAAATATGTGGTTTGAGAGTTTGCGGAAGTGTTGTTATTTGTCTTATTTTTTTTTCAGTGAAGTAGGAAGCAGGATCATCAGCTGAGAGTGAAGATGAGCAAAGGAAGGATTGGAGAAGAAAGAAGAAATTAATGTAGTGATCTAGGACAGGGTCTGCAAACTGAGGACTTATGTAGACTTTCCAGTGGTCGTGGATCATTTTTAAAAATTTACTTACAAAATCCTCTTCCTTACGGAGTTTTAGAAGGGTCACAAACAAAATAGCTTGTGGATAAATGGTGGAGAGTGACAGAGCACATACTAGAGAAATAAAGTTGCTAGGCAGAACAAAAACACTCATTATAGGTTAGAGAGCATTAATTAAAAAAAAAAAGCCTCATTCAGCATGGTTTTCTGGTTCCCCTGCATCCTATCATGTTCAGTTGCATAGATTACCCAACATGGAGTAGAAATAGCACTGTATTGGGGCACCTGGGTGGCTCATTTGGTTGAGCATCCAACCTGGGCTCAGGTCATGATCTCACAGTTCATGGGTTCGAGCCCTGTGCCGGGCTCTGTGCTGACAGCCATCTCAGAGCCCGGAGCCTGTTTCAGATTCTGTGTCTCCCTCTCTCTTTGACCCTCCCTTGCTCACGCTGTCTCTCTCTCTCTCAGAAATAAATATAACATTTAAAAAAATTAAAAAAAAAAAAAAGAAATAGCACTGTATTTTACCAGGGGCGTTTGGCCAGGGAATTGAAAATGTGTGCAATAAAGTGATATGCTGACAGACTGTGGAATTTATGCAGAGCATAGAAGTGAGTGGGGAGTACTGAAACAATAGGTTTTTCAAAGGATGGTAGCTCTCTTCAGAGTGGAAAAATTGTTGCAGTCTGGGTACTCACACATAATATGCTTGAAAATTGAAATGTATGAAACTGCAGTTCTGGAAGGATTGCGGTTATTAACCAAGATGAAGTTATGATTTTATATTATTTTTCCCCACTAGAACTCAAGCTCCATTAGGGCAGGGATTTTTTTTTTTTTCCAACAGTTAGTCTTTTTTTTTTCTTTATACAAATAGTTTATTGTCAAATTAGTTTCCACATAACACTCAGTGCTCATCCCCACAAGTGTCCTCCTCCATAGGACAGGGTTTATTTATTTATTTATTTATTTATTTATTTATTTTTGCCCTTTCTTTCTCCTAGTACCTATATAATATTACCTGATAGATTCAGATAGGTTGAACACTAAACCTTTGTTGAATGGATGAATATAATGTGCATGACCATGGGAAAGAATGACAATGAGTAGGCAGATAAATAGATCATTCAAGGATACTGGGCTTAAGGACCAGAGATGCATAGAAGAGAATTTGAAGAAATCAGGAAACAGAATCTTCAAAACATTAAAACACATTTTGATTATGCATTATTTTTCCAGCTTCTTGCTCACTTCCTCCCTAAACATCAAGGTCCTTCAGGACCATGTCTTGTGCATAGTAGAATTCCCAACATTTAGATATTTTCTCTTCTACATGAATGAATGAGAAGAAATTCCTCAAATTTATTTTAGCAACAAAAAAGAAAACTTTTCTCCTTAACAGTGGATCAAATGTATCATAGTCTCTTAAACTTTTATGAAGGTACTAATATACTATATCTTAAAAGAACACTTGGGAACCAAAGAAACAAGACATAAATAGTCTAAAGACAATATTTATTAAAATAAATGAGTAAAAATTTATGGTTTTACCTTGTTGTAAAAGAAATATGAAACATCAAAGCTAGTTTTAGCATAAGTATTTGTAATATTGCCATCATTTAAAAACTCTGAAAAGCACTGCAGATTCCTTTTATTTAATAGATTTAACTCAGGTGAAAAATAAAAGTTCAATTTCCTCTCTGATTCTCTTTGATTTTAACAGAAAAAGAATATTTTGTTCTTCTGTAGTTCCTAGTCTATTACTATCAGTATCTAACATGTATCAAATGTATATCTATATCAAGAACAGACTTATGAAACATCCTTAAAAAAATTATGACCTAATACACTGCTAATGAAAAAGACTGACAAAAGGACCAGTTAGGAAGAATATGATCATGATAATGCTAGTCTTTGCTAGAAAGAGCATTGAGAAACATTAAGAGTTTACAGAGTTTGGCACAGTTCATGCGATGGAAAAGTACATATTTACCTTAATCTTCACCCTTGTTGCTTACCACCCATAAGCTTTTTGTCTGCAAGAGCAGGATGAGCTCTCTGCAACATAACTGTGTACTGGAGAGCACAATGTATGAATGGCTTATTGCAGCAAAGGAAATGAAATGGTAACTATAAAACTAAATTGTAGTCATGAAAAGCAAGTCAATGGAAACTTATTCCTCTCTGCAGGTTAGAGATAGAAGCACTGCAGGTTTCATTTTTTAGACCAAACAGTCTTTTCTTTATTTGAGTCCAATGAGAAAAACAAAAACAAAACAAAACAACTCCCCACTCCCCCACCCCCCAAATGGGCTTATTTTCTTTTGCAAGTATTTTTCTTTTCACATATGAGCGTTGGGCCTTTCTGAAACAGGAGTCATTAATTTAAGCCAAGAGAATCTTGGCTGAGATCTTGTTTGAAATTGAGATCACTCAGTTTCTTGAAATGTTCTTCTATTCCTAACATCAGGCCAAGCTGATTTGTTACTCCTTTTCAGTCTTCTTCATTGACCCCTTTTCCCATTCCCTTCCTTAAAGTTTCATTGTCTATAAAGGAACTCATTTGTTTGTTCGTTTGCTTGCTTGCTTGTTTTGGTCTACTTTCTAAATATTCTTCCTGTTACCTAATCAGTTATTTTGATTTAAATCCTCTAGTGAAAACTCCAAAATCTGTGTCCATTTTCTGTCATTGAGTTCAGAACCTTGTTTCCAGTTTTCTACATGCACAAATCTGCACTGATTTTTTGCTTACTTCTATACTCTTCCTCTTGCTTCTATATTCCCAATTGTGTTAAATAACATTATCATCTAACCAACCTCCCAAACTAAAAAAAAAAAAAAAAAAAAAAAAAAATTGTTATACTACAGGTCTCTTTCTTACTGTTCCATTTTAGCCTATAAATTATTCACTCCTATAGATTCTAATACAGACTTTCTTTTCTAACCACAGCCTTTATGAGTCACAGCCTTTGTGATGCATTCATTATTTTCCTCCCATGTTATTGATCAGTCTCCTAATTGAGCTCCCTGCTGCTTTTCTCAACCAGTACAGATGACAAATCTGGTATCTGTTATCTACTGAAATTCAGTTTTGTTCTGTTGTTCTTTGTAAACTATCTCTACATGGTTCTACTCACCATAGTCCCAAGTCTAAAACCCACTATACTTTTAAGTATTAGACCTTAACTTTCTCTCTGGCCTCATTTATGATTGTTCCCCTCCAAGGATGCTATCACCTATGCTCTTGTATAGGAGCATTTCCCCATTTTCTGAGCCTGCCATCTCAGAACCTTTCCCCTACCTTTTCTTCTGTATGAAATCCATGTCTATCTTAAATGCCTGGTAAACTGCTACATATTCTTGAAGACCCACCATAAATATCACCCCTTTGTGAAGACTTTGCTCACATCCCATTTCATGCTCCATTATAGAATGTAACACATAAATTATAATTTGCAATTATAAATATCCCCTTACCAAAAAATAGCTTTTCTGATTATGGTAATTATGTTTTATGCTTTCTATACATGATGTAATATACTATAAATAATTTTAAAGTAGATATCTCTTAAATATGATTGAATGATTATATTCTGTTACAGATAAATAAAATCTGTTAATTGGCGTGGTTTCCAATCTCTCTGATATTATTGGCTGCCTGTTCTTACATATTCTAATTTTAAATCCTATAATCAGCCCTCACCTTTAGCTTTATTCCTACTTTAAGCTTGAAATCCAACTTATTAGTTTAGGGACATTATAAGGATCTCTCAGTCAAAATATATTCTTTTGGAGTTGAGAATGGTAGAATCTAATTATTATTTGCTGCTATTATGATTTAAGTACTTTATTAAATATTATAAGCACTTACCTGGTAATTTTTACAATAATACTATGAAATAACCAATAATTAAGAAAGTAAGAATTGAATAAATGGTTTAAGTTTATATATTTGTAACTGACAGAACTGAGAACCAGACTCATATCAATCTGATAACGGAAGTGCCAATATTGTAGACAATTCAACACTAATTTAAAATTGTTTCTTTTTTTGTTATGACTCAATGCATATTTAAATTAACTGGGTTTCTGCTTTCCTTCTGCTAACCTGCTTTTATTATATTCTTAGTCATCTTCTTAGAATTTATTTTTGGCAAATAACGGATGTTATTTCTACATCTCTTACATATAATAAATATTATAACATATGTACAATTTTTTGTTCCACAACTGTGTTAATTTAACAGGAATAGCTAGGACTTGAGAATGTTTTTGTGCTTTTGTCTTTCCTAGTGGTAGTTAGAGGTAAAATAAAAAGATTACCAAGTTCTGGGATTTAGGAACTTTAAGTTCCAGGTTTGGTTCTCCTTCTACTAGCAGTTTAATCTTGGGCAAGTCAATTTCATCATCTGGATGAAATGATGAAACAATATTCATATTTCCCCAAATCCTGAATTATAATGGATCTGGAAAGTCTAAAGCCTTCTTCCAAAAGAGGAATTGGAAAGAACGGGCTATCAGAAAAATCACTATAAAATGCCAAGAATAATCATTACATAGCTATAATCACAAATTCATGATGGATACAGTATTAAGCTAAAGATCCCAATATATGAATAAGATGGTCTGTGTTCATGAAGTAGAAAACATAACTGGAGGTATGGGACAGATTTTTAAGGTACACTTAGCAATTTGAAACATTATGTATAATATTCCAAGAGATAAGAGCTCAACAGGGATCTAGTTAAAAACAAACAAATATTCATTTATGAGGGGAAAAAAAAAAACATTTTCAAGCTGGGCCAAGACTAGGAAAAAAAATTCTGGGAAGGAATAAACCAATTGTTATCCTTTTGCCTGAATTCTTTAAAAGTAGAACTCTTTCTTTATAAAGTGAAGCTATTTTATTAACTTGATTTAGAATTAAGCTTCATAAAGGGAAACAACATATCTTTCAACCGATAAGGAAAACTTGAGGCCTGTTTTCCAGGGAGATAAGGTTTAATTCTCATCCCAGCAAGCTGCCATGTTAGTGTCCAGTGGCTAGCCCAAGGGAAGACAGCGGGTACAGGGCTGGCTGATAAACAGTCTGGTGCAGCTTACAAAACACAGGCACCTTGGGTCTAATTCTTATATTCTTTGGTGTGAAGTTTAAATTTTTCACTACTACAGTAATCATACGAGTGAAATTCAACTTTTTTTGGTCCTATCATGTTCTTATTGTTCCTATAACTTTATATTTTTTAATTTTGTTACTTTTTTTAATGTACCAGATTATAACTGCCAATATTAGAGTATCTGCTTGTAGTGATGAAAAGGAGAGTTGAAGACAAAAAAGAAATGAATTTGTGCAAATGACTGAGAAATTCTGCAATATTCCTTTTTGAAATGCTAAATAGTTAATGTTAGAATACAGTGCTCTTAATGTTTTGATTTAATTTAAAATTTTTAAAATTTGAAGAGAGTTGACACACAGTGTTATATTAGTTTCGGGTGTGCAATGTAGGGATTCAACATCTGTATGTTATGCTATGCTCACTACAGATGTAGCTACTACCTGTTACCATACAACGCTGTTATAGTATATTGATTATATTCCCTATGTTGTGCCTTTTATATCTGTGACTTATTCAAGTCAGACTAAGAAGGACACATTTCTGATTTTGCTCATATGTGGAATCTAGAAAACAAGATAAATGAATAAACAAACAAGCAGAATCATATAGATAAATATAGAGAACAAACTGATGGTCGGCAAAGGGAAAAGGGGTAGGAAATGGGCAAAATAGGTGAAGGGGAGTAGGAGATACAGGCCTCCAGTTATGAAATGCATAAATCATGGAGATAAAAGGCACAGCATAAGGAACACAGTCATTACTATTATAATAAAGATTTAATGGAACAGTCAGTAGCTACACTTGTGGTGGACATAATGTATAAACTTGTCAAATCACTAAGTTGTATACCTGAAACTAACATAACATTGTGTATAACTACACACACCCACACACACACACACACAAACACACACATACAATTGTAAAAAAAAAAATAAATTGTAAATCTGGGAAGGGGTCTAGCAGAATAAGCAGCATTTTCTCCTTCTTATGTTTATGGAAATTATGTAATATCTACTTTCTCAATATATAAGAGAATGCCATGCTTTCAATTAAAAACAGCTATCAGATTTATTTAAAGAAGTGAGAAAACTATAACTATTATCTGAAAAACCATCAAATGAATGAAATGGTATTTTCATTTCCCTTGGGTAAATACCTGATAGTGGAATCACTGGGTCATATGGTATTTCAATCTTAATTTTTCAAGGGACCCCCATACTGTTTTCCACAGTAGTTTTATCCATTTACCTTCCCACCAACAGTGCATGAGGGTTCCTTTTTCTCCACATCCTAACCAACACTTGTTATTATTTTTCATTTGATTTTAGCCATTCTAACTGGTGTAAGGTGATATCTCATAGTTTTGATTTTCATTTCCCTGATGATTAGTGATGTTGAGGATCTTTTTATGTGTCTGTGTTCCATCAGCATGTCTTAGAAGAATGTCTTCAGGACCTCTGCCCATTTTTCAACTCAATTTTTTTTTTTGTGTGTTGAGTTTTAGAAGTTTTTTTAAGATGCATTTTAGATATTAACCCCTATTGATTACATTATTTGAAAATATCTTCTCCCATTCAGTAGGTCGTCTTTTTGTTTTGTTGATGACTTCCTTTCCTGTGAGGAAAAAAATTATTCTGATGTAATCCCAATAGTTTATTTTTGCTTTTCTTTCTTTTGACTTAGGAGACATACCTAGAAAAAATGTTATGGCCAATGGTAGAGAAATAATTGTGCTCTCTTTTAGATCTTTTTATGGTTTCAAATCTCACATTTAATCTTTAATACACTTTGAGTTTATTTGCAAATGATATTAGAAACTGGTCTAGTTTCATTCTTTTACATGTGGCTGTCTAGTTTTCCCAGTACCATTTGTTGAAGAGACTGTCTTTTCCCCATTGTATATTCTTGCCTCCTTTGTTATAGATTAACTGATCATATGATCATAGATGCCAAAATCCTCAATAAAACATTAGCTAACTGCATACAAAAATACATTTTAAAGATAATTCACCCAATTAGATGGGATTTATTCTAGGGAAGCAAGGATGATTCAATATTTCCAAATCAATCAACATCATATACCACATTGACAAAATGAAGGATAAAAGTCATATGATCATCTCAATAGATGCAGATAAAGCATTTGATGAGATTCAATATCAATTCATGATAAAAATTCTCAATACAATGCAGTTAGAGGGAATATTTTTCCACATAATAAAAACTGTCTATGAAAAACCCAAAACTAACATCATATCAGTGGTGAAAATCTGAAAGTGTTCCTGCTAAGGTCAGGAAAGAGACAAAGATGTCCACTCCTGCCCCTTTTATTCAGCTTAGTACTGGAAGTACTAATTACCAGCAATCAGATGAGAAAAAGAAATAAGAGCCATTCATTTTGGTAAGAAGAAGTTAAATTGTCACTGTTTGCAGATGATATGATACTATACATTGAAAATTCTCTCCTTTTAATTTACATCGTGATCCTATTGTATTCGATTGGTTCGCCAAACAAAATAGATGCTTTAACCCATCTTGGTATATTATTTAAGACAAAAACAACAATAATAAAGAAACCACATGGGTTTTGAAATCAACTTAGTTTGAATCACTGCTCTCACTTAATAGCTCAAAGACCTAAAGTAATTTTTCAACTGGCATAGTCTGTTCAACTGTAATATATAAGTAACATTATAAGGCTCTTTGTGAGAGTTAAATTGGAGAGTTAATACAGAAATATCACACCAGTGCATTTTATATGTATAAGTCTTATTAAATACTAGGTGTTTTTATTAATTATAGTAATATTAGTCATTTTTTTCATAAGTTAGCACAGTTTCTTACCAGTATAGTTTTTCCCCCATGGAAATCAGGGCTCATTGGACTTATAGTATAATGTAACTTTCATTAGCTAAAAGTAAATCATAGCTAGATTATATGCTTTTTTCCAAAATCTATATAATTCAAGTTACTAACATAAAATATAACAAAATTAGTTATTTATATATTCTTGATATCTCATGTATCTTGAATTATACAGTTTACACAGAGTACTGAATTTTAAATTTTGTTTGGCAATTATATTTCAACGAATTGATGATATTGTTCAAATACAAACAGAAAGTCTATAATAGTTTTTAAAATTTTACATAAAATATACACATCTTGTAAGAAGCATATCCTATTCTCTGTTTATTTCTTTATCACCATATTGAATCTCTTTGCTGGCAGCATCGGGGAAATTACAATGATTTAAAGAGTGAATCTTTATCAGTATTTGGCAGAGAAGGAAAGTATTGAAACTTAGTAACAGTTACTTATAACAAAACTTAACTTGAGAGTGACAGTTTTTTATTTATACTTTCATTCTAGGCAGTAGAGCAGACTTCCATTGTCCATTGTGTATCCTTAAAAGCTGACTTTTGATACATGAAAATATACAATTTGGGTATACAATGACTATAGAAAAGCAGGTGAGGAAATAATTAGGTAACATGTTTTGCAAGGTTTTTTTTTTTTTTTCCCGCTTTTTCTGCCCCAACTTACTTAAAAGTAGTCCATGATTTTCAGTATTGACTTATTAAATTATAATTTGACACTTTTGTATTCAGCAATTGATACCAACCAGTTTCTCTTTGCTATCCTATGTCCTATCAAAGGGGAAAAAAGAGTATACGCTAACAAAAATCTAAATAAAATAAAAGTGCATCTAGTCCAGATACCTAGATAATAAAGATAATTCTTGATTTTTGTTGCCATACTTTGATGGAGTCAGTTTGTTTTACAAGTTTGTCTTTAGCAGTACAGTTTTAGAAATATTTTTTTTCCCAGTTACTCAAAGATATTTCTTGGACTGGAATTAATTTAATCCAACAAAACTTAAAATAACTCGTAATATCACTTCATTTATGTTCAGTAAATCTACCTGAAGAGATGCCATTTAGTGCTGCTATATGCCATCCCTTGTAAAAGTAAATATGTCTATCGAGCACACCATTATGTCCTCCTGTTCACTGAGTTTTTCTTTTTTTTTTTTTTAATCACCTGAGAAAGTAAATTTGCTTGAAATTTTATTCATGCATCTAGATGTTGTGAAATGAAACTCATTCATTCTAAATGTAGTATAGGGGAATTTTAAAGGTATTTGAGGTCACCTTGTCTGTTTCTGCAATTGTTTTCTATGTTCTATTTCTCATTGCTTTGTTAAATGACTGGTGAAATGGGATTTTAACAGATCCCTTGAGGCAATACTGAGGAAGTTAGAGATACAGTGAGTATAATTCTGTGTTTAAGAGTAAAATTAAATGTCCCTCTTTGGAAATTTGAACAACTACATCTAGTTATTCTCAGAGAACTTTCTTCTAAATATCTTTCATTTTACATTTGCCTATAATCCAAATTTTTTAATGTTTTGAACTATGTCTTGTTTTCTTCATACTTTTATAATATTTTTAAATGTCAAACTTACATTTGTTATAACATATTTTTTCAATATGTAGGCAAGGTTTACTTACATTACAATCAGTAATGGAAACTAGTGTCCTGTATCATGTCTGATCTCATATTGGCTAATGGTTGAGAAGAAATGTTTACAGTCTTCTTGTGTTGTACTTTTATTCTCAACATAATGATTTATATACTGGACAGATAAGATATTTGCTATTTTATTCCTAAATTTTTGATAAATTATTCATGTAGATTACTATGTAGTAAAGATCTTGTATAAGTCATTCGCAGGCATGATGAAAAAATAGACATAATATATAGAAACCTCTTTTAAAGATTTTATAGTGTAGTAAGATCCAATCTAGGGTGTGTATGTACCTACAGCTTGTGTTTCTGAGGCAATTTGATTTTGTAATCACTGTGTTTTAATGTATTAGTGACCTACTTTTAATTTTTTTTTAATGTTTTATTTATTTCTGAGAGAGAGTGACAGTGTGAGCAGGGGAGGGTCAGGGAGAGGGAGAGACACAGAATCTGAAACAGGCTTCAGGCTCTGAGCTAGCTGTCAGCACAGAGCCCGACGCAGGGATTGAACCCATGAACCGTGAGATCATGATCAGAGCCGAAGTTGGACACTTAACCAACTGAGCTACCCAGGCACCTCTGCAATTACATTTTTTTTTTTTACAAATAGTTTATTGTCAAATTAGTTTCCACATAACACCCAGTGCTCATCCCCACAAGTGTCCTCCTCCATGCCCATCCCTCCTCCCCACCACATCCATCAGTCCTCAGTTTTTGTCAGCATTCAAGAGTCTCTCATGGTTTGCCTCTCTCCCTTTCCCCCACCATTTCCCCCCTTCTTCTCCCCCTTGACATCTTAACTATATTTATTCTTCCTATCCATGAGCATGGAATGTTTTTCCATTTCTTTGTGTCTTCTTCAATTTCCTTCATAAGTTTTCTATAGTTTTCATCATACAGATCTCTTGTATTCTTAGTTAGGTTTATTCCTAGGTATTTTATGGTGTTTGTGCAATTGTGAATGGGATCAATTTCTTGATTTCTCTTTCTGTTGCTTCATTGTTGGTGTATAAAAATGCAACCGATTTCTGTACGTTGATTTTGTACCCTGCAACTTGGCTGAATTCTTGGATTAGTTCTAGTAGGCTTCTGGTGGACTCTGTCGGGTTTTCGATGTAGAGTATCATGTCATCTGCGAAGAGTGAAAGTTTGACTTCCTCTTTGCCTATTCTGATGCCTTTGATTTCCTTTTGTTGTCTGATGCAATTACATTTTTAAAAGCATTGTTGCAGGAACGTGAACACTGAGAAACTAATACTTAAGTACAAATGGTTTACTGTATGTAGAAACAAACTAGATTATTATTGTTATTTCTCTAACAAGTTGATGATTTATCAAAGAACAGTACACAGAAACCAGTTTTCACAGACATGAATATGAACACACTGGTTATTTTTGCTGTTTGCCAGTTACCAACATATAGGAAAATATGGATATTGTTTAAATTTACTTGATTTCTGGAGAGGATATAAATCTCAATTACTTTTCTTCTCTTCTATTAAGAGTTCTGCTCCCATAATATTCATGCTAGGTGTATTTTATATTGTCAAACTTCTCTAAAACTCAGTAGAAATAAGACAATTCTTTAAATGTAGGCAAAATACTACAAACTATCATATGATGATCTAATTTTCTTTTAGGAAACATTACTCTGTTAAGAAAAGGCAGAACATATTTTTCCTCAAGGCATTCAAAAGTTTTCATCTATAGGGAACTCTCAGAGCCATACTTGAGTGTATATGGGAGATAAATTTAGAATATCCTACATATAATTCTAACTATAATAGTAGGGACATATAGAAGGGAAGTTAATCAAGCCATCTATTCATTGTCTTTGTAATTTTTCTAAAAAGATCAATCAATTTGTTAATTTTCCTTTTTGCTGTCAATGAAGCTGCCCAATATGTACTCCTGTTTATAAGTAAAAATAAAATACTGTCAAAAGCAAAGGTTGTCCTGAAATCAGATGACTATTTATCCTTAAAAACAGATGCACATAATTTACCTTAATTAGTAATTGGCTGAAAAATTTCCCACTTTAGTTCATGTTTGTTTAGCCACATGTGAAATCATTTTATGTGAGTTAATATCTTACCAAAAAATAATCTTTCCTTTTTTTTTTGTTTTTTTTTCTTTTTTCCAAGTAACTGTAGTAGAAAATGAAAAACAGATGCATAAAGGAAATGACATTTTCTAAGTACTCTTTTCTTCCTGCATAAACACATTGTTAGTTTGTTAAATTGCTTTCCCTTGTAGAAACTTTTAAAAGTCACATAAATGAGTATTTTTCCCTGGAGAAAATTTCTTCATTGTACTTAATAAAATCCTTAGTGAGTTTCTTATGCTGCAAGCTACAGGTTTCCTCCTCCTCCTCCTCCTCCTTCTCCTCCAATAAGATTAGAAACTCTTATTGACCAGATTTCTTTTTATTAGTTTGTGTTGTTCTGAGTCTAAATATTTATTTTACAAGTCTATTCAACAAACTATTGAGCTTTTTTTACCAGTAAGAAGAGGAGAACTACTTTCCTTGTAACTTTGAATGTCAGTTATTCAAAAGATAATTAGGGGGGTGCGGGGTAGCTCAGTCAGTTAAGGTCAGACTTTTGGTTTCAGCTCAGGTCATGATCTTCCAGTTCATAAGTTTGAGCCCCACATCGAGCTCCATGCCTATAGTGTAGCACCTGCTTGGATTTCTCTCTCTCTCTCTCTGTCCTGTGTGAGGATGCTCATTTCATTTCTTAAATAAATAAACATTAAAAGATATGACACTTATAAAATGATCTATTATTATTTTTTAGAGTATTTTAATCATATTTAAGAGCACTAAAATTACCATTTATTTTAAAATGACTAGATTTATTCTCGTTGACATAGTAGTGTCTGTGTTAAGTGTTCATTCTTTCATGCCTTGCTACTCAAAATGTGATCCAAGGGACAGCAATTTCTTCATCACTTGGGTATTAAAAGTGGAGAATCTGGGCTCTACTGAATCAGAATCTGTATTTTAATAGGATCCCCAAGTTATTGTTTTGCATCTTAAAACTTGAGGAACAGTTTTCTAATGTTCTTAGACTTACCAAATATGTGAAGGAAATAAATAATGTTAATGACCAAATTCTGAATAACTTTTTAAGGGATAATTTTTAAAAATATATAAATAATCCTTGAACAGATGAAATGTATGAAATTTTACTTACTAATCTAAAAAGCCTAGGGGCGCCTGGGTGGCTTAGTTGGTTAAGCGTCCGACTTTCGCTTAGGTCATGATCTCGCGGTTCGTGGGTTCAAGCCCCACGTCGGGCTCTGTGCTGACTGCCAGCTCAGAGCCTGGAGCCTGTTTCGGTCTGTAACTCCCTCTCTCTCTTAACGTCCCCTGCTCACGCTCGCGCTCTCTCTCTCTCTCTCTCTCCTAGAAATAAATAAAACATTAAAAAAATTAAAAAGCCTATGTAATAATTTATTTCTGGTTCAGTTTTTTTTTTCTAGAAGTTTATAGTAGGTATGAGCATTAGAGTTCATTTGTTATAAATTTAATGGTAGCAAAGATCATTTGTTTTCATCAGAATTTTTAAAAACTATATTGATTTTGAATTAGCATAGAGATACACTAAATAAGGTTGTGTCGTGAACAACTTAAGGAGTTGTGTACAGTTTTGCCACATCTACATCTAAAATGGCTCATAGATAGAATGTAAGTAGTATAAGGGTAGGCATCTCTTTTTATATATTGACATATGGAACAATACCAGCCAAATAGCAGGACTTCCAGAAAATTGAAAACTTACCTTCAATGAATTTGAAGAGTCACAGATAACACTATAGGATGACACAGGAAAACAGCACACATTTTCAAAAAAAAATCAGTGAGAAAAATACTTTTAGTAAATTTTATGTTTAACATTCATGCATTTTGCTTTACTTGAGAATTTAATTTATTCTTTACAAGAATCCTTTAGGTGGCATTATCACATTTTCACAGATGAGGAAATGAAGACTTCAGTTAAATGCCTGGACTATATTTGCCTTGACTATAATATGTCTTCAGTATAATATCTTGAATATACTATAATAAATATAATACTAGTATAATATACCACGACATGTGAGTCATTATATGTTGACACTATTATTCCATTTTTTAGAAATGCTTTAAACTTCCCACCTTATAGAGTGAGGGTTTGATAATTAGGAATATCTATGCTTATTTTCAAGATAGCTGGCAGGATTGAGTATATATTCTGTAACTTGGCCTTCATTATCATTAACTTCTCTCTGATTACTGTACTCTAGAGGCAGCCAGCTATTTGAAGTCAGCAGTTGCTGACTTCACTGTGTGTCTAGAATCTCTAGCTTGACCTTGATTAATATAAAATGAGGAGAAAGCTGTGACTCAATTGAAAGCACACTGACCTGATAATTGAAGATGTAGGTTAATTTCCAGTTTTCTGTTAACTGATGCTGCTTTGAATTTAGTCTTCTCATTTAATCTCTCTTACCACTGTTTTCTTTTGTATAGAATGGGGGAGATTCTAACTACTTTATATGGCTATTACTGTCAAATATGTGTCAAATTCATTTATGGTGTATCCTTTAAGGAGGACCATTGAGAGCAGAATTTCCCAAGTTTCTGTCTGTTGAAAACTATTTTTCTCTATCCTTGTAATTCATTGAGTTTTTTTGTTTGTTGCCTTGTTTTGTATAATAATTTTGAAAAGTCTGGTGCTAGTCTAATTATTTTGCTTTATAAATTATTTGCCACTTTTGCCTTGAGGGCTTTGAGGATTTTGTCTTTACCATTGAAATTTTCAAAGATATCTGGGCCAATTTTCCGAGGTAGGCTTTTCTAATGTGCCTATTCAGGTCTTTTTCTTTCTCTGGAAAGTTTTCTTGGTTTATAGTTTTAATTTGTTCCATTGTTTTTGGGTTTTATTCTTATCAAATTATTAATAGGTTATAATTAAAATACAGTTTTTGCCTATCTTCAAGTTTCACTTCCTTATTTCTGACTCTTACTTTTTTATGGCATTTTCACTCCCTTAATTATTTCCTGTCTTTCTTCAGTGACCCTTACTAAGTATTCATTTTTTTTTTCCTTCTTTGGGGGGAAAAATCATGTATTCTCTATTTCAGAGATAGTTTTGCCTTGTTTCTTTCTGGATATCAATCACCTTTCCCCCAATTTATCCATTTATTTTTTACACTTTGTTTTTAGATCTTGACTTTCTGATTAAACTCTGCTTTTTTGTATGCATCATCAAATTCTTTTCTGTGTATATTTAATTCTGCATGAGGTATTTCTCTCAGTTGATATGTGTGGTATTTTGTTAATTTTCTGCAGTATCTCTATAAAAACTTTACTTTACTCTTATTTATCTTTGTGCTATAAGGATTTTTTATAACATCCCTAGTTTAATAGTTCTCTCTTCTCTTAGTATAGCAAATCCAGATACTTTAGAGTACTTTTTGTTTGTTTTGGTAGGGATAGGTTATGAATCCTCCAAATTCCTCACTTTTTGTTGTGCAGTACTCTAAATTTTCTCTTTTTTTCTTTATTTTTCATCAGTTTACTGAAGAGATTTTAAAATCTTTTTTTCTTTTGCATAAGTTATGCTTTTCAAATAATTCCCCTTTAAATTGCATTTATCTCTTAAAACCATGTCTGTCTTTTCAATTGTGCCAGTCCCTTTAAAAGGCAGCTGACCTTTTAAATTGTACTTACTTTGATATCCATTCCCTGTAGTCCTGCTCTCAGTTGCACACAAATTTTCAGATATACGGTATATTTTGTTTTTCAATGGTTATTGCAAATCACTCTCTTTTGTCTTCCTCATAGTCTTTTGCAGCCTACATTTGCTTGCTCATGAGCAGTAATTGGGCTACCGGATGAGAAATATGCAGTTTTGGCATTCTCTATCTTCACATTATGCCTAAAGAATTTACATAGAATTTAATTTTTCTACTGATTCTGTTACATAAAATTTAATTTTCCTTTTTATTTCTCCTTATTTGAAAGGAATATTGTGGAAGATGAATGGCTACATTGCCATCACAGTCCTCAGATACCCTGCAAGTCTTTTATAAAAGTTTGTACTTGTGAAACTAGAGTTTTATTTTATTGCTTGACAATTTTGATTTGATTTTGCTCAGGTTTGTTTCTTTCATAAACTTTAGCCTGGGAGCACTGTCCACTTTAGCGCTGAGAGTAAGTTTTGTGTGTAGTGTGATATGCTGTATTTTGTAACAGCTTAACCACTGAATCATTTTAAATTATATTTTAATTGCTTATGAAACAAATTCATTTATTGATGGATTATTCACAAGTTCTCTAATTGAAACATTTGAAATATTTATCTTACAAAGCCTCTGGAGTATTTCTGTAGAGTAGGTAATTTTTTATCAGAAATAATGAAATGAGTGACACCTGGGTGGCTCAGTCAGTTGAGCATTTCACTTCGGCTCAGGTCATGATCTCCCGGTTCATGAGTGCAATCTCCACATCTGCCTGCTTGGGATCCTCTGTCCCCCTCTCTCTCTGGCTCTCTGCCCCTCCCCTGGTCACACATTCCCTCTCAAAAATAAGTAAATTAAAACGTTAAAAATTATGAAATGATATAATAATTTTAATGTGACATATAATAGTTAGAACCTATGGAATTAACCACCCATGCATAAAATATGTTTAATTTGGTTTTTTTTACTTTAAAAATTAAGTTTTGAGGGGCCCTCAGGTGGCTTAGTTGCTTGAGCATTTGACTTCAGCTCAGATCATGATCTCATGGTTTCTGCTTTTGATTGAGCCCTGCATCAGACTCTGTACTGACAGCTCAGGCCCTGCAGCCTGTTTTGGATTCTGTGTCTCCCTCTCTCTCTACACTTCCCCTGCTTGTGCTCTGTCTCTCCCTGTCTCTCCAAAATAAATAACCATTAAAATTTAAAAAAATAAAGAATATAAAAAATAAGTTTTGGTATTATATCAGTTACTTTGACTTCTGATATTTTTGTAAATATTAATAAAATGAAACAAAATTTTCTGTCCACAGAGTTGCCCAATGTCTTATTTTGTTTTGTTTTATTTTATGAATGTTTTTACCACTGAAAAAAATCCCTGAAAGGAAACAGAGTGCAGCATAATTTCTTCAGTAGCTTTTCTTTTCACTTAATTTCATAAATTTAAATAATTTCAGAAAAGTATAATCTGATTTCCATTTGGGTATTGATAGGTAATATTTAGATTTTTTTTAAATTAAATATTGTAATTAGTAAGGCAAACTTGCTACAAAAAGCACGCTTTTAGTTGATATATATATTGCTACTATGCCAATAGATTAACTAGATGAAATTTGAATTCCTGGAAATTTTATAAATACTTTAAGAACACATAAATGAAGGATTACAAAGTAAAAATTTGACTAACATGTTAAAAAATATTTAGTGTAACATTTATAAGGATACAAGATTAAGTAATTGGAAGAAAATACAGTGATGTGATTTTTTGGGGGGGAAGGATAAATGGCTAAAAGATTTACAAGATATTATTGATGATAACAGATTATTAACTGGCATCTGAGATTTTATTTGAATCAAAGACTTAGAAATATTCGGTTATATTTAGATTCTGGAGTAGCATTTTAATCAGTTTACTTCCAGTTGTCATTATTTAATTTTGGTTTAGTGAAAATCATGCTTGGAATGTATTAGCTCTGTAAAACATGATACATGTTTTGGATACGTGAATTGGTTTAAAATGTCAAATTCATCCTTCCCATCTTCATTTCACCATGCTCATCTCATCATCTCTCCTCCATAAGACTCTCCCTTCATGGACAGCAGCATCCATTCTTGCCCTGCACAATAACCAAGGTGATCTTTAGGAATAAAAATACAACGTGCAGTACAGTCATATTATGGTTTTCTCATCCCTGATTTACTCTCTATCCATTTAAGACACATTGGTATCTTCTAATAGCTCATTGTACAGAGATAAGAATTCTTAACTGTCTTGCCAGGCTCCCTGTGGTCTTTCCTCTACTTTCCTCTCCAGCCAGATTTTGTAGTATATTCGTGCTCATGATGTCTGCTGCTGTGACGTCAGTTTTCTTTTGTTTCCTCAAGTGTGCCATGCATCTTCTGACTATAAGACCTTTCCTCACGTTGCTTTTGTTGTCTGAAATTTCCCCTTCCCACTGTGCATGTTTGAGGGGAGGAGACTTCAATTTTTATTCCCTCAAATCCCTAACATGTTTATTGTCTACTGTCTGCTTCTTCAGGGTATACCATACGTGGGGACTCACAGATCAAATCAGATTCCCTGTGAACCTAGGGAAAAAGAAAACTCATCCATATTCACATTAACTTCAAGCTAAAAACTTCTCATTCCTTAAATTTAGGCAACAATCTATAGCAGTCCCCACAATGTGCCTATCTTTGTCAAAAATACATCTAACATAGTTTTATATCATATTAGACTTGTGGAAGATGTTTCAAAATGTCATTTAAGCTCATCAGTATATTAAATTACAGTAGCTAGTATATCCGCTACTAGATCTTATTGTTAATAAAGAAGTATATATTACAGCACAAATTAAGAAATATTTTACTTTTTTAAGGTTTATTTTTTTTTAATTTAATTTGAGAAAGAAAGAGAGAGAGAGGGAAAGAGGGACAGAGAGATGGGGGAGGGAGAATCTCAAGCGGGTTCCATGTTGTCAGCTCAGAGCCCAATGAGGGGCTTGATCTAATGAGCTATGAGATCAGGACCTGAGCTGAAATCAAGACTCAGACGCTCCATAAAATGAGCCACCCAGGTGCCGCTAAAGATATATTTTGTATGATATATCATAATAATATATTGGGTTACTTTTATAATTCTAGATATTTCATTTTGTGGATTTAAAAACACCATTGTAGAAAGAGATCGATGGAATTTACAAAGCTAACAAAGGAGTGAAGTTCATTAAAATGTTTAAAAAAAACTTTCTCTAGAATATAACACTAAGAAGACAGATATTTAGCTGAAGGGCCTAAAACATTCTCTGAAACATAGTAAGCTCCCAGTACACACGGCTTAATCAAGGAATGGCAATTCAACTCAGACTTTCAGAACAACATCTACTGTGACATCTTAACATGGTAGAATACCCTATGTTGGGTTCTCATAGGACTGGATACTGCTCATCTTTGGCTCTTGTTACAACTTCTAGATTATATTTCTTTTTACTATAACTCAATTGTCATCTGTACTAGAATACATACCCTAAGTGAGTAGAGACCACATCTCCATTGCATACATTGCCTGTACCCCATACAGAACCTAGCAAATAAATGGTTGTGGAATGAACTATGTATTATATTGAGACACAAAGTAAGCAAGGCTACTTCTTGCCCAAAAGTTTTATAGAGACTGTGAGACCTGTAAAATAGTAGCACAGTGCAATAACCCTAACAATTATTCAACCAACCAACAAACCAACCAACCAAGTAAATGTATAAAACTGCCAAAAAGGTACAGACACAATGTTATGGGAATCAAAGAAAGTGGTATAGTTGTCCATATGTGGTTTATGTAAGCAGTGGTAATTTACATGAATTAGTAGGCTATCTAAGGCATTTATAGATAGAGACTCTTATATTCTAGCAAAAGGGAAGGAGAACAAGAAGTATGGAAATAGTAAGAAACAGGACAATTTCAGATATTGGTGATAGGTTATATATAAGGATGGAATATATTCATCTATATGGATAGCTTTTGACAATGTTCAGAATAAACCTGAATGCTAAGATAAGATTTGGATTTAGTTGATTTGGTAGGCAGTGCTGCTCCACTGTCAGTTTTTGAAAAGTGAAACATTCAAAGCTAAGCAATGGGAAGATTCAACTGAATGTATAAAATAATACTGTAAAACATTATTCTTGATACGTATAAAACACGTTTTACAGATTCTTAAATTTAATGATTATTTTCCATATTATTCAGAATATCTCAAATTTTACCATGATGTAAGAACATAAAAATAGATAAGTCCAATTTTTCTTTTTTTAAAACCTCTAAAAGGAAAGGTCTCCTTGTTGCCCTATACACAGTAGATAATGAGAATAATTTTCAGTTTTTCTTCAAAGAAAGATCAATGTACCTATTCAATAGCATTATTTTAAGGAACATAACACACAACAACAGAGCCCATGCTTGCAAATTATTTTGTTTTTATGTAGTTAAAATCATGATAACATGTGAGAAGATTCCCATGGTAAACACACACACACACACACACACACACACATAAGGAAAGACATTTTCATAGGCTTTAGTTATTATTTTTCATTCACTCTCCTCATCGGAGTGTATCTATAATATTACAGACCCTCAAAATTAAGGAAGTTAAGAATATTTAAGTATTTTTTAAAATCCTTTGAAAAGCAATGAATAAATAAGAATGCAATCTGACAATATAATTATGTGAACATCAGTATTTTCTCATTCCAAATATTTCTATGTGGTTATAATCCCTTTTATGCCACCCCAAAATATATTTTAATTGATGTATTTGCATGAATTAATTAATAACTCTAGGTATATATTGGTAGATTAGGTGACACAATATATACAAAGGAGTTTAGGAGCTTTAGTAATTTATGGGCTTTAAGACAGACCTGGGTCTGTCTAAAAAAAAAAAAAAATAATATATATATATATATATATATATATATGCTGTGATGTTATACAAATACAAGTTATTTTCAAAATTGGCCCTGCCCTTTTACTTTGTTAGGTACAAATTAATGTTTTAGTTTTTTCCTAGTAACATAAATCTTTTTCCTGGAAATAGTTTATCATATATTCAACAGTATGTTATTTATCTAATATGCACATTCTGAAACTTGAAGTAAGTCTTTCATCCAGTACCATTCATTTAAAGCAAATGAATTATCAGGTATTTCTCAATTTACTTTTTGGTTTATATGATTTTCCTAGTTTGCAAAATCTTCCAGTAGTAGTATGAAAATAGTGCTTCATTAGTAATATTCTCCTATGACTCACTATCTCATTAGCTTTATGTGCGACCATTTACTTAAAATGTTCATTTATGATGCCCAAATTAAAAAGCACAAAATTGCAGAAAGCCTTTTGATGGGGAGTTCTAGTTACCTGTTCAAATTAAAAGAAAAAAGAAACAGTCATCAAAATGACCAAGGGTTATATAGCTTCAGATTTCTCTTTGTTACCTAATGGCACTATTTAAGATAGACTGTCAACTCCCATTAGGTTTACTGATATATTCTGTAGTTTAGATGAAAACAGAGTTTTCACTCAGCAGGAGGAGAGTGAGAAGTGCACTTATTCTACTTAGGCTCAGAGATGTTATTCTTTTTCTGTTGTTGCTGTGGGATAACAATTGCATCAATAATGAGAAAGCCATCAAGCAAAGCTGCACACACCATAATAATAAAGTTGTTTTCATGCAAATAAGTCTCAGTCATTTAGGGTTCTCCATTGTTACAAACTGTGGTAAAAAACTCTATAAATCAAATCAGAACTGAATTGTAGATTATAGATAAAAGAAGGAGGAAGCTTTTATCTTTTAGTAGCCTCAGTGGTTATCTCTAAAAAGACTCTTATTTACTGTAAAAAGGAATGAATGTTGTTCCCAATATTTTTTTAATGTCAGTTTTCAGTTTTCAGTATCACAGAAGTCTAAATGAAATTTTTGTTAAAACATTATGAGGCAAGTGAACTTACTTTATCTACTTAGGGATAGTATATTTTTCTATATACAAGTGTAAAGGAATCCCTGAAGAATCCCCCCTTATGATTTTGGCATTGGGGTTGTTCCGAAGAGAACAAAAAGGAATTTAGTAAAATTGCTTGCTATTTAAAAAAATTGTTTATACCTTATACATATTCATATGTACCTCAGAATTCTCAATTTTTAAAATTTCATAGAAACGTTGGCATTTGGGACCCTTATGCTTATCTGGTTTCGTTTACTTTGTTGACATTTGCTGGTAATATATGTCTGCCAGTCTGAAGAATTAGAAACTGAATAGATTTCATACCAGGAGTTCAAAATTCAATTGTCCATGTTTCATATTTTTGTGCATTTGTCCAAATTCTCCTCAGTGGTTGTTGAATAGAAATTGCAATGCCTGTATAGAGATCTTCCAGGGAGCTGAAAGAATAGATAACAACTGAATACATACTGAGTTACTATAAAAATATTAGCCATGTGTATCTAAGTTTTGACTTACCACTGCTAGGTGCAATTTGAGAATGGATCTTTTGTGTATAGGAAGAGATTATAAATATGCAGATGGGCACTAAAGCCTGAATTTATAAAGCAGTCATACTGTGCTAGATTGTAGTCATAAATGTTTCTAGATGGAAATTAGATTTGGGAAATTTAGCAACCAATGGAAATAAGCATTTCAAAACCGTGTGGTGATTTTTTTTTTTTTAAATTAAGTCTGAAGAGACGAAACAGGATGTCACACAGTAAATACGTGCTGTCACCTTAAATTACCAGACACCCCATGGCAGTCTGGCAATTGTGCTGTCGACCTTCATGCTATGAAATGAGTTTGCTTCTCAGGAATTAAGTGAAATGTTTCTATGTCTCACAAGACTATCTAATATATGTTTCTTCAATTCCAGCTGTAGGACTCTTCCCTGCATTGAAAGATAGTATCTCATGTAACAAATAATTTCCAAATTGGACACTACTTTACTCTTAGAATTTAATTATTGTTTGTTAGTAAATCTTTCTCAAGATGAGTGAAGAATAATCTGTTAGATGTGGTTAGGACTGTTGTTCAACCATCAAGTCCAAAGTTGTGAAAGGGTCTGAGATTTCATCCTGAACTCAATCTAGCGAGTTAGCCCATCATGACTTAATAGATATTGGCAGAAAGGTATGAGGCATCTGTGTCAGAGACAAAATGATGTATGATTTGCAGCAGAAGCAGCATGCAGAGTAACAGTGGAGTGTTGTTCCCCGAGTGCCAGTTCTCGCAGGGCAACATAAGGGCCAGGTGATGCCTGTACTTGTAGTAAGGGTGTATTTCAGAAGAACCCTGAGATTAGAAGATTCTATCTTTTATGCAAGTTTTGGCAAAAGTGTCCATCCTCTTTCCTGAAGAAACCATTTTCTTAGTTACCCTGTGCAAGGTTAGGGAGCAATCCACAAGAGGGTCCTTATTTCTAACATTGATTACAGTTCTGGTTACCACCAAAACCACCTTTGGTTTTGATAATGCACTGTATGGACTCATAGAACCCACTAACAGCTGTTATACTCTAGGTTATGGTTTACTGTGATGACCAAATACAGATTAGTATCAGCCAAGGGAAGGGATGCATATGGCAGAGTCCAGGAAAGTTCCAAGCATTCAGCTTTTAGTTGTGCTCCTGCAGTGGAGTTGTGGACATTGCTGTTCTCCCAGCAGCTCTGTGTGAAAATATGGACAGAGGGTTGCTGAACTAGGAAGATGTGCCTGAGCCTTGGTGTTCATAGTTTTATTGAAGCACAGTTACTTTTGGCAAAATTGACTTGGTTACTTAAGGGTAATTGACTGCCCACATGACTGGTCTTTGTCTCCAGCCCCTCCGGAGGGAAAGCTGATGCTCTGTGACCCAATGCTTCTGCCCCAAATCATACCTGGTGTGGCTAGCTCCTACCTAAATGCCATTGTTAGACCATCCAGTGTGGCCAGAGAACCCTAGGCAAACAAAAATATTTCTATCATTGTGCAGAAACCAAGAAATGGTTAAATTTAGGCAATATTGAACTCTTTACTATATACCTTAGAAATTAAGCAAATCTCACTTAGACAAAGAGGAAGTTATCTTTATCCGCATCTTTCCAGAGCTGTCGGCTTATACAAATATTTCTGACATACTAATATTGGAACAAATTGCTATGAATGCATAGATGTGTAGAATAGTCTGCCAGTTATTGCCATGATTCCAGTAGTCATGGAAAATAGTCTGCCAGTGGCTAGATATCACTTCCCATTTGTTAAAACTCACCTTTTCTAATTCCCATTCCCCAATTTCTTGGCCTTCAGATGGGGTACAGTCCTTTTCTCTATGTTATATTTATTAGATCTACAGAAAATGACCAACCAACTATTTTAGCTTCTGTTAAAGTAACTACCACTGCAGCTTTAACTTCTGTGGATGGTAATAGAGAAAGTCATTGGGAGGGCCTTTTACATCTCTTAGACTTAGGTGTAGCTTGGACAGATTTTGTGGGACTTTCAATGGGAAAATAAATCACAGATTATCTGGAAGTTATAGTTATCTCCTTTTTATGAGATGGTATTATGTAGATTTGTTTCTTTTTTCCATAAAAGCAGTGTGTTTCCTCAATGGATATGGAATTAGCGAAACATACTTGTGATATAGAATTTAAGGAGCTAATTTCTTGTGTTCCTTAAAATGTTGTCCCATTTTTGACAGTGGCAATCTCCTCTTTGCTCCCATCATTTAGTAATTGGAAAGGAGAGGACAAATACTTCTCTTTGCCTTCAGATGTCCATGTCCCTGTCTGTCAACCATTACTCTTGATTCCTATGAATGCACTTTTTTATTTTCAACTGTGACTCTTGCTTCTCGTAATTCATTTTCCCTTTAGGTACTCCCAGTGATCCAAAAGGGAAAAGCATCTGATTCTTCTTTTTATGTATTTGCTTAAACATGGATACTTTTCCTTAATATCCTATAGTAAAGATTGGAACACTTAAGATTTTCTAAGAGCTATGGCAGCTTCTCCAAACAATTTTTACTAAAACAAGACTCCATTTAAAAAAAAGAATTTCACTGTTAAATACATTTGGAAAATGTTGTAAACAATATTTTCCCTTAGGGAAATTCAAAATACATATTATGCATAAAAGGCTGTAACAAAATCCTGCAGCAAAATCTAGACAGGAGAATAACAATAGGTAAATAAATAGAGAGTACAGCATGCAACCAACATGCTTTCTTATAAGATATGATTTGCTTCCTCTGACATCAGATCTAAGTTTCTAGGCCTACCTTTCATGTGGAAGAGTTCTGTCTTAGCTTTAATGCCTAGAAGCATTGGCTGAACTAGTTTGTCTTCTTAAAATCCAGGCTTAGGAATGTGAAGCTTACAGAGGTTATTTCCTCTCAAGACTTTCCTTCTAAGTCCTTATCAATTTCTGTGGATACTGGTGTGATTGGGCTTATTAATGGAAGAGTAAACCCGTCTTCAGACATTGGTTTTGGTTACTGACTCCAAAAAGGATGCCAAATTCAATGTAACACAATGTCTTTATAATTCTTACACTAAACACAGTAACTAGAGCATAGGTAAGGTAGTGGAGTCATCAGCATTCTCATTTTATTAATATTTCTTAAACACAGCGTCTAACTATAACTCAAAGATCAGGGGATTTTTCTACCCTGAATAAAGTCTGAATCAACTGTTTCTTTTTTAGATATGCCATAGTATGACTAGATGTGCCTTAGATACTAATATTGTGTGTAAAAAGCAATTTTGAAGCAAGGAATTCAGTAGAACATCATTTTAATAATTTATTTTCTACAAAATCTGTTATATATTTTTACTTAGTAAATGAATGACATTAACTATATATATATATATTTTCCTATAAATAATATAGGGTTTTGAGGGTGCCTCAGTGGCTCAGTTGGTTAAGCATCGGACGGACTCTTGATTTTGTCTCAGGTCATGATCTCACAGTTCATGAGGTCAAGCCCTGCATCGGGCTGTACACTGACAGAGTGATGCCTGCTTGGGATTCTCTCTCTCCCTGTCTTCTTGCCCCTCCCCTGCTCATTCTGGTCTCTCTTTCTTTCAAATATAAGTAATTAAACATTAAAGAAAAGAATATAGGATTATTTAAGTGGAAACAGTACTTTAAATAATTTGTCCTTTCTTTGAGGGTCTGGCATCCCCTGACTACAAGATTCATCTGCTTGAGACACTTGACATTTCTGTGAAGACTTAGAAGTTTAAAAATATACTACATTATGTCATCTTATAGTCATTCTTATTCAGATTTACTTTGTATTTTTATTAATTTTTGAAGCTACCTTTTACTCTTTTATCTGGAACATGCTGGATTTAATTATCAAAAAGCTTTCTAAAGCCTAATTTATAAACCCAGTGTTTCATATATGTATATTGCCTAATTAAGGCAGTCAGAATTTGATTGAGCATGAGCTTTAAAAGATTTGCAGGAAGAATTATTAAAATATTTGATCTACATTTCATACTTGAAAGGTCAGAAAGATAAAACATATATTTGCAAATAAATTCATATGAGATGAGTTTTAGAGAAATTCAGTTCATGGTATTTATGGCTTATTTGGGTGACGTTTGTTGCCTTTTGTTCAGCATTGCCAGTAGAGGTCTATAGTATGACACCATTTTATTAGCAAAAGATGGAGTATAAGTTCTGTATTTGATAAAGTTTATTTAACTGTTGATGTACTGTTTTGAAAGTGTTCCTAATAGGATTGTTTATTCTACATTTTAGAGTAAAATGCCTGTTTCTTCACAGTTTCTATGCAAGCACTCATATTTGCCATTGCCAAAGACAAATAAATAGTGTTACTTGAACATGTTCTCTCAACTTTTCACTTATTTGTTCATATTGACATTTTTTTTTTTTTTTTTTTGCTAGTCTCATAGTCCCATTTCTTCCACTTGGACTCTCTTATGGACTAATTAAACTGAAACATACATCATTTATGATAAATAGGAAAAAATGAAAATATATTTGTGTCTTATACCTTCAAAATCTTTATAACTCAGAATCCTGAATGGAAAAACTATTCAGAAAACAACATTGTTGCAAAGAAAATATCCCAGGTTCCTCCTTATGGCACATGTCTGATAAACATCAGATATATTTTCACTAATCTTAATTTAGAGAATGACTCAAAATTAAAAAATAACTTCTAGATATAAGATAATTTGATTCTAAATTTTATGTGGCTTTACAAATTGATCTTAATGCTGAGGAAAAAGATTGTAAATGTTCCACTCTATACCGTTTGGTTTATAAGCAGTGGCAAAAATATACCTCATTTGTATGTTATTTAAAAAGATATGTTTAAATAGCCAAAACATGGAAAGAGCCTAAGTGTTCATCAACGGACGAATGGGTCAAGAAGCTGTGGTTTATCTAAACGATGGAATACTATATGGCAATGAGAAAGAATGAAATCTGGCCATGTGTAGCAACATGGATGGACCTTGAGGGTGTTATGCTGAGTGAAATAAGTCAGGCAGAGAAGGACAAATACCATATGTTTGCACATATAGGAGGATTAAAAGGAACTTAATGGAGGACCGAGGGGGAGAAGAAGGAGGGTTATAGTGGGGGAGAGGGAGGGAGGCAAACTGTGAGAGACTCTTGAAGGCTGAGAACAAACTGAGGACTGATGGGTGTGGGGAGGGAGAAGGGAGATGGGCATGGAGGAGGGCACTTGTGGGGATGAGCACTGGGTGTTATATGGAAACCAACTTGACAATAAACTATTTGTAAAAAAAAATAAAAAAATATGTTTACTAAGTTGTTCTTTGTTAAATGAATCTTTAATGCCATTTCCTAGAAAACTTGTAATTTGTTTTAGCTAAAATTGAGCTCAAATGAATTCAAGTTGGCATGTAGCATGCATTTCCATATTCTAAAAATAAGTTAAAGACAAGGGCAGTCACTGTGAAGTGAAATTTGCAGGCTAGAAAGCATCTCATAATGGTAGTAAAGAGGACTTTGGAGAAACCTAAGTGTAGATCTCTTCTAGGACAGAACTCCGATAGTGCACATGACTCATGCAGCTAAATAAAAAGTAAGGTGGATTGTGCTGATGACAGTCACACATCCACTTCGAGCTCAAGCTCTGCAGTCCATCTCCGTCAGCTCTTTAAAGCACTACTTATCTGTGCACCACTCATTTTCCAACTCCACATTTAACCTTTTAGGGCCTATATGTCTGTCACTTATGAACCTATACAACAATAGCACAAGCACACAGGTCTCCTCCTGGGTACAAACATACAGAACTGTTATTTCTACTAACAATTTCTTTTTAAAAAATTGTTTAATGTTATATTCATTTTTATTTAAAAATTTTTTAAGTTTGTTTATTTCGAGACAGAGACAATGTGCATGTGTAGGGGTGGTGGTGCAGAGGGGTAGAGAGAGAGGGAGACAGAGAATTCCAGGAAGGTTCTATGCTCTTAGTGCAGAGCCTGATGCAGGGCTTAAACCTACAAAACTGTGAGATCATGACCTGAACCAAAGCCAAGAGTCAGATGCTTAACAGACTGAGTCACCCAGACACCCTTGTTTTATTCATTTCCAGAGAGAGAGAGAGAGAGAGAGAGAGAGAGAGAGAGAGAGAGAGAGAGAGAGAGACATTGCATGAGCATGAGCAGGGGAGGGGCAGAGAGAGAGGCAGACATAGAATCCGAAGCAGGCTCCAAGCTCTGAGCTGTCAGCACAGAGCCTGACGTGAGACTCCTAACTCACAAACTGAAACCATGGCCTGAGCCAAAGTTAGTTGCTTAACTGACTGAGCTACCCAAGCTCCCGTCCACTAAAAATTTCAAAGGACAGAAAGAGAATGGAGCTTGGCACCTGGTCAGATGCCTGGGACTCATTACTGAGAGTGGCTAGCAAGCAGAATGCCAAACATTATAAACGGTTCCCAGAAGTTCTGAGACTCTAGGTCCTTGGATTTTAGGGTAGCAACTTAAATGTGACTTATTTTCTAGTGAATAGTGGGAGCTGGGAAACTCCCATTAGTATTTTGTCACGGTAAACAGAATAGGTTTAGAAAAGAGTTATAGTAACGTTTTGTCAGTAATTTGTAATATAATTTAAAGGTATATACTTGCATTTCTCCCTTGATGAGTGCTCCCTCTGTAGTGTTTTCAAATTTCAGTTTGCAACAGAATCATTATGAGAGGGAAGTGAGAAAGAATCTTTACTATTCAGTTTTCTGAGACTTATTTTTTGGCTTCTGAGTCAAAATTGAATTTTTCCGGTGTAAAAACTCAACATGTGTTTGCCAAATAAATGCCCACATGGGATCCAATCCCAGCAGCCTTTGCAGCACACTTTATGAAACATAGACCCATTAATATCTGTATAATGTGTATTATGTGTTGCATACCCATAAAATGTGGGAATTATTTACAGATCTCACAATGGTGTTACCTTCACTGTATTTTTTCCTATAATGCTTCATTTAATAAATATTAGTTGGACAGTGATTTAGCAAAACATGGTGTCTCTTCACCAATTACCTGCATCTTAATATGATAACATTTCATTCCCTAAACGTTTACTAAATGTCTGTAATATGGAAAAATATACAGCCACCTGGGTAGCTTAGTCAGTTGAATGTCCAACCCTTGATTTCAGCTCAGGCTGTGATCTCACAGTTGTGAGGTCAAGCCCTGGGTAAGGCATGGAGCCTGCTAAAATTTTCTCTTTCCCTCTTCTTCTGTCCTCCTCCACCTCTACTTCTCACTCAAAAACAAAATTAAACTTAAAAAAAAAAAACAACAGAAAAGAAAAAAATGAAGACTATACAGTGAAACTTCTCATTCCATTCCCTTTGTCTGTTGGGTGAATTGTCACATACATAATTAATCATAATACAATGTAGAAATAATTGCCATAAAAGAAGCCAAGATAAAAGGGTTTTCACAGAAGGAGGTTGCTTTCAGCTGGGAGTAGACTTAAAAATGAGATGTTTCAGGAATGTATTCATGAAACTGAATTTGAGTTAGGCCATGAAACACAGGATTTACTATAACTGAACTAGGAGAGAAAGCATTGACAGATGAGAGGGGCAGGGTTTGCACATAGGATCTTGCACTGGATGTGTATATAGAACGATTCTGGATATTGCATAGCAATGATTGGAAAGACGAGTACAAGACCAGGTAAGACAGCCCATCTAAAAGGGCCCTTTAAATGGTAAATAAGGAATATAATCTTTATTGTATAGGTAAGGAAATGACACGAAGGGTTAGAGGTGGAGGCAATACTTTGGGATGATGTTCCAGGTTAGTGTGCAATGGATTGAAAACAAGAGTGGTGTTTAGACCACTGAGACAAAGTGAAAAGTACCTGAATTTAAATAAAGAATAAACAAAAAATAATATGAAGAGGATTTACACAGGTAGATTCAAAGTCTTGGCAAGTACTGTGCATGTGAGGACTAGTATCCATCCCCAGAATTTCAAAGCTGCTGATGAGGAGTAGTGGTGACACTTAGCAAAGACACAGATTGCTACATCATCATCAAATCATCCATTAGATTCTTTTGTGAGTATTTAGATTTTATTTTTTTGGAGGGGAGAGTCCTAATCATTCCATTTTTTTAATTTGAAAAATGTAGGTTGGATACCAGAGGAGGAGTGGTGGCCCATGAGGAATTGAAGAGAGCAAGGGATATTTATTTGTAAGGAAGACATACTTGATTTGTTTTCTTGTTGCAAAATGTGCACTTTTTTTGGAAGAGAGAGTACTATACAACATACTCAAAGTTGAGAAGTCCTTATCCTTAAAGTATGCTATCTTCTGATATTTTATGCTTACTGAAGATGAGAATTTTCTATGAGGAGAACAATAACTTGAGAGGTGCTTGACCCTTCTTAAAATTTATTTATTTTTGTTTAGCTACTAATCCCATTATTTCCCATTTTATTTGAGGCTCTGTATAATTCCGTCTTACTTAACCAAATATGTCCAAGTAACAGCAAATAAGCTTTTCTTTCATTTACATTTTTTTTCAAAATTACATCTTCCAATTCCTTAGCACTACCACAAATTAATCTAGAATAGTATACCATTATGGCCAAAACGAGTTTTGTAAAAGCAGTTGAAATAAAGAAGTATGAAGAATTCATTGACATTACTGTTCTATGTATCTATATCGAAATTGAAAAAAAAGCAAGGGAGAGAGAGAACTCACATCCAGACACTTGAAAAGATGTTTGTTTATTATCTCATCATAAAGGCTTGGGGAATGTCACAGTAGTTGAAAATCACTTCACATTGATTGTTAACGTCTTTCTAGTTGGGAATTTTATCTGAATTTGTTATTTAAAACATGTAAGATGACCTGGTTTGACAGTAGATTTTTTAAGTTTTTTTTTAAATTTATTTATTTGAGAGAGAGTATGAGGGAGAGCAGGGGAGAGGCAGAGTGAGAAGGAGACAGAGAATCCCAAACAAGCTCCACACTGTTAGCAGAGAGTGTAGAGCTCTGAGCCCCACATAGGGCTGAATTCAGCGAACCATGAGATCAGGACCTGAGCCAAGATCAAGAATCTGATGCTTAATCTGCTGAGCCACCCAGGTGGCCCTTGCCCAGTAGATGTTTAAAATTTATTCTTTAATGTGCTTTGTACCTGAAATTGAATGGGGGAAAATGATTAATTTGGTATAGTACTCTAATAAACATTTGAGGAGTATGTTTACACTTGAGAATTTAGAAAAAAGGCAACCAAGAGTAAGCTGATAGTTTACTTTCTTTCTTTGCAGAAGTTTTTCTTTCTTTGCATTACAGTTTTCTGGTTTTTTTTGTTCTTTTTTTTCTAATAAGTGGTTTTTCAAAGTACCACAAAGTGGGTGGCTCAAAACAAAAGAAATTGATTTTTGTACAGTTCTAGAGACTAGAAGTCTAAAAGCAATATGTCAGCAAGATAGGTTCCTTCTGAGAGATATGAGGGAGAATCTATCCAGGCCTATCTTAGCTTCTACTGATGGCTAGTACTTCTTGGCATTCCTTGATTTCTAGAGGCATCACTCCAGTCCAGCCTTTATCCTCACATGACATTTTCCTTGTTTCTGTTTTCCTTTCCATGGTCATATTCTTCTAAGGACACTAGTCATATGGGATTAGGGGTTCACTCTACTGCAGTATGACCTCGTCTTGACTAAGTACATCAACAACAACTGTTATTACTCACTAAGATCTCATTCTGAGATTTTAAAGGCTTTGGACATCAACATTTGGGGAAGCAGGCAGAAGTACAGATCAGCCCATAACAGCGTATCTGTATCAAGCAGGATTCTCCATAGTAACAAAACCAGTAGGAAATATATCTATATGTATCTAACTGTACCTATCTATCTAATTAATTATTATATATAATAAATGCATAATTTTTACCTATTGTCTATCAGTGTGTTCTCTCTCTCTCTCTCTCTCTCTCTCTCCCTCCCTCCCTCCCTCCCTCCCTCCCTCCCTCCATCCCTCATGTATCTGTTTTAGAGATTTGGCTCACAAAGTATCGGGGCCTGAAAAAGTCCATAGGGCATTATTGGCAAGCTGAAAACTTAAGCAGGATGTCTATGTTACAATTTTGTCGGAATTCCTTCCTCACTGGGAAACCTCAGTTTTTGGGAAACCTCAGTTTTTGCTCTTAAGGATGTGGTCCGTTTTTAAAAATGTTTGTTTGTTTGTTTATTTATTTATTTATTTATTTATTTATTTAATATTTTTATTTATTTCTAGGAGAGAGAGAGACAGCATGAGCAGGGGAGGGTCAGAGAGAGAGGGAGTCACAGACTCTGAAACAGGCTCCAGGCTCTGAGCTGGCAGTCAGCACAGAGCCCAACGTGGGGCTCAAACCCACGAACCACGAGATCATGATCTAAGCGAAAGTCGGACGCTTAACCGACTAAGCCACCCAGGCGCCCCAAAAATGTTTATTTATTTTTGAGAAAGAGACAGAATGTGAGCCAGTGAGTAGCAGACAGAGAGGGAGGCACAGAATCTGAAGCAGGCTCCATGGTCTGAGCTGTCAGCCTAGTTCCTGACACAGGGCTCGAACCGACAAACCATAAGATCATGACCTGAGCCAAAGTCAGCTGCTTAACCGACTGAGCCACCCAGGCGCCCCTGATGTGATCCAACTTTTTTTATGGAGAGTAGTTTCCTTTACTTAAAAGTCAACTAATTATAAATGTTAATGACACTACAAAATACTTTCAGAGTAACATCTAGACTACCTGTTTGATCAAACATCTGGCACAATAGCCAGGATGAAACATAAAATTAACTGTCACACTCAGCAAAAATAAGATAATGAAAATCACAAAATGAAAAGAAGACAATATGTATAATTAAAAATCTCTTTGGGTAAGGGTACCCGGGTGGCTCAGTTGGTTGAGTGTCCAACCTTTGATTTTGTCTCAGGTCATGATCCCAAGTTTGTGGTATCGAGCCCTACATTGGACTCCACACTGAGCATGGAGCCTGCTTGAGATTCTGTCTCTCTTTCTCTCTGCCTTTCTTCTCTGCTTGTGCTCTCTCTCAAAAAAGTAAAATTAAAAAAATCTTATATCACTGTGGTAATTAATGCTTGCTTTGCACATCTGTTAATAGAATAATCTGATCAAGAGAAAGTTCTCTATAGTGCAGAGTTGGATTCCCAGATAGGAACTTACGACCACTTAATTCTTTTAAGCTCTCTGAAGTGCATTTTACTCATCTCTAAGATAACAAAACTACTGCCTCAAAGAGATGTCCACACACCAATTAATTAAATAAAATAACATAATTTAAAACATTTTAAAACCAAAGTGTTCAATATGCTCTATGTATTATTATCAAACTTTGTGTTTTTTCTCTTCTGCATAACATAATTGTCAACATTTCATTACAGGTAAAAGCAGAATTTTGGAGAGAACAAATATGAATAATACATAATTGTTAAAATAATGATACATCCAAAGTGTGTGATAATGTGCTTCCATTTAAAAAAATAAAGAGGATTTATATTTATTACCATAGAAAGATGCCCATGACGTATTGTGAAATTAAAAGGAAACATGGAAGCTTGGAAACAAAGATTAAAGATTAAATGTCAAACTGTAAAAGTTACCTTTTCCTTGAAAGTGGTAGTGGAGTTTCAGTTTTTCCATGTATGCAGTTTGAATTTTTAAAATAATAAAATTGGATTACTTTTGCAATAAGGATTCAGTTCACTCTTAAATAATAAAAATATTTAATGAATTTAAAAATGCTGTGATAATTTGGAGAATATCAATTACACATGGACACATCTAGAGACCTACATTGTTCCTCTGGTTTGTGCATGGGGGTAACTCACATATGGAATTATATTCCTATTATATTGCTATGTATCAGCCAACTAAAAGTGCTTCCAAAGGGACAGGAGCCAAAATATTATGGAGCATTTCCAAATGGAAGTTCTTGAAATCATGCCAGTGTTTGGAAGGATTTTTTTATTTCATTAACTGAATGCAGATTTTACTTTTCTTGTCCCAAAGCTAAAGGATTTGACTTATCATCTTATCTAGTTACTAATGGAGATATTTGGGAAGTAGAATATGATGCTGTTCATGCTACTGAACTCTTTAGCACCCAGGAGGACAGAGAGGACAGCACCTTTGAGTTTGCGAAAATGAGAAGGGAGCCAATTCCTAATTAAATATTTCCTTAAATCTGGCAAGAACAAGAGTGTTCTAAAAACTGATAAATACTTGGGTTACATCAAGGACTTTTATATTCCCATCTTTATTATGCCATGTGTGCTGCCAACTTAAGTAATTACTGTTTTCCCAGTAGGAAGTTTGCTGAAATGTATTTTTTTGCTCAAATATATGCTAACCAGAAACGCCATTTCCCCTCTTTTGAGTTTTTCATTTTTAGGAATGTGAGAAATGTATAAAGCATTTTTAAAAGCTTCACATAGTATCATTTATAGGGGAAAGCTTTTTGATATAATACAGGCATAGAACCCAGAGGCTTGCCATGAGAAGACCTATCTGGACAGTTTTTATCTTTGATAATATAGTACGTGAAGCATCAAAATATGCATATTTTAGATAAATAAAAAATTATTCAGACACTTTTTGCAGCCAATAACTTCTCTTTATCCTCTATTAACATATTTTTATTTATATTTACTATTTTTAAAATATTGAGATATGCGTAGATCCACTTTACTCATTGTCTGCAAATAAGTTTTTAAAGCTCATTATTTTTAGCAGCAATTTTTGGTATTTGTGATTTAACTTCACATGAGAATGTGTTTCTTATGAGATTGTACTCTTTCAAGTTTCAAATAACTGTTCACTATTAATTTCACCTTTATAAATGTCAGAATGATTTGAGTATAAGATAAAACTAAGGGGCATACTTAAAATTTATATGTATGTGCCTATATATGTATGTATATGGTGTACCTTTGTTTTTGCAAACAGTTAACCAACTATTGCCTAAATAAATTGGTAGTCACTAAAGTATACTTTGCTACACTTAATAATCTACTCATCTGAAGGTAGACAAAAACACATTCTGTGAAAACTTCCGCAAATAACTAGTTTAACTAAATGATAGAAAAAAAAACTTTTTTTTTTTTTTTACACACCTGTCTTTCCATGAATTCTTTAGGGAATAGGTTCCAGCAGCAGCTCAGGCTTCTATTCTTTGATTCTCACATGTACTTCTCTGGGTAGAGCAGGCTAACACTTCAGTTGAACCCAAGTATGTTTCTCTTTGACTTCCTTCGTTTTCTGATTAGTTTCCATCACAAGCTTTAGGAAGTTATCTCAGCTTTCTGAGTGCTTAATATCCTCATTATGTACCTTAATTCTCTTGGCAAGAATCGTGCCCTTAGCTTATATACTTACCACAACGTTAGAAGCACTCTGAGTAACGTTGTAAACTCTTCCAGTTTTGCCATGGTAGCATTTGCAGGGCATGTCTTTTTGAATAGACTCCCATTCCCTGATGTCTACAAAATCATCTTTCTTGTATGTTTGCATATATTTGGCCCAAAGAATGACTCTCTGTTTCCTGAAAGTCCTAGAGAACATACAGTAGGAACTTCTCTTTCTCTTTGTGATAGTCATTTTGGCCAGTAACTGGAAGATGGCAGTTCCAGCGAAAAGGCAGCTTTTACTTTTTAAGAAAAGCAGAAAGTGTATGAGAATTTATACTTTCACTTAACTTTCTGGGCCCATATATGATGAATAAAGTATTTACTAAGTCCATATATAGAACAAAAACAATGCAAATATAAATTATAGAAATCAGATGTTAGAAACAGGCAGTATACTTAAAAAAAAACCCTAGGTTTACTAAGTAGGATGTTACATATCTGTATTTATATGTATATGCATACACACACATATATATATTTAAGAATTTTTATGAACTAGTTCTAAGTCAAAACAGAAAACTGTATTCAGGGTAAGGAAAACAAACCTGTCATCATGAGATTTGTATAATGCCTACTAAATGTCATTTTAGGCTATGTGCTAGAGATATAAAAATGAATAGAACATAATGAACTGTGGTAGAAAAATATGTAAATAACAGCACATAGTAGAACAGCAATTAGAAACAATTCTAGAAAGAATCTGGGATACAATTTTAATTAGAAAATCATGTGTAAAAGGTGTATTTTTTCATTTTTTAAAATTTTTTTTTTACAAATAGTTTATCATCAAATTAGTTTCCACATAACACCCAGTGCTCATCCCCACAAGTGTCCTCCTCCATGCCCATCCTTCCTCCCCCCCACATCCATCAGTCCTCAGTTTTTGTCAGCATTCAAGAGTCTCTCATGGTTTGCCTCTCTCCCTTTCCCCCACCATTTCCGCCCTTCTTCTCCCCATTGGTCCTCTGTTAAGTTCCTCCTAATCCTCCTATACGTGCACACATATGATATTTGTCCTTCACTGCCTGACTTATTTCGCTCAGCATAACACCCTCAAAGTCCATCCATGTTGCTACACATGGCCAGATTTCATTGTTTCTCATTGCCATGTAGTATTCCATGGTATAGATAAACCATATCTTCTTGATCCATTCGTCCGTTGATGGACACTTAGGCTCTTTCCATGTTTTGGCTATTGTTGAGAGTGCTGCATGCCCTTTTTTATTTATTTTTAAAAAAAAATTTTTTTAATGTTTTATTTATTTCTAGGAGAGAGAGAGAGAGAGACAGTGCGAGCAGGGGAGGGTCAGAGAGAGAGGGAGTCACAGACTGAAACAGGCTCCAGGCTCTGAGCTGGCAGTCAGCACAGAGCCCGACGCGGGGCTCGAACCCACAAACCGCGAGATCATGACCTAAGAGAAAGTCGGACGCTTAACCGACTAAGCCACCCAGGCGCCCCATCATGCCCTTTTTTTAACTTTCTCTGAAATTTTGCAATTTGTGGAGAGATCTTGATCAGTCTTGGTATGTTGCATATTTCATGAATACTTATTTTGCTTTTATTTATATTGAGTAAAATTATTAATTTCCTCATAATAAGCAACAAATAAAGCTGCTGCTTTTATTTCTTTGCTTACCAAAATAAAGTTTAGACCATATGAATTCATAGTTCATAAAGACACCAAATTCTTCCCTATGTTTGCTTGTCTTCATGTATCTCTTGGAAATTACCTCACTGTAAAGATTCTTAATAAGCATCTTTTTGCTGATACCATTTAAGACTATGGAGTGAATTTTATATATATGTAAAATTTCATAGAACCTGATGGGCTCACTCCTTGCATCAGTACTCATATACTCTAAAGTGGCTAGTTAATAAGTTCATATTTCTTATTTGTCTAAAATTAGTTCTACACTTATTTAGCTTGTTTTTGATCACATGTCAATGTAATTAGTATTAGAGGGGTTCCTTCCTGGCTCAATTGGTTATGTCCAACTTTCGCTCAGGTCATAAACACAGTGTGTGGGTTCAAGTCCCATGTCAGGCTCTGTGCTGACAGCTCAGAGCCTGGAGCCTGCTTCAATTCTGTGTTTCTCTTTGTCTCTATCCCTCCCCTGCCCACACTCACATTCTCTCGAAAATAAAATAAAAACTGGAAAGAAATTTAAAAAGAGAAAAAAAGAACATAATTAATGTTAGAGACTTACTGTGAAACATTATCTCTATGAATTTAATATAAAAATAAATATACAAAGTGACAAGCCAGGAAATGGATTGAATCTACGTTTAAATAATAAACTATAAATATTGTTTAATATAATGTCATAAAAACCAGAAGAATACATTAAATTTTTCCTAAATTTTTAAGGGGTTATAAGCATTATGAGGATAGGAATAATACTGTTTTGTTTCTTACAATTTGCTAGAATTTAGCATAATTTCTGATGCATAAAAGATTCTCAATAAATATCTGAATTATAAACACCTAAATATATGAATAAGCACAATTATGGTAAAGCATCTTTGAATAAAATAGACCACCATCTTTAGTATTTTCAAGGATACAATATTACTTTGTCCAAACTATATAAATAAAAATATGATATTGTAATTTCCCTCCCCTAAGAATATAAACTTGCAATGTTTCTTAATATTTTCCTCTCTTCTTATGCAGAAGTATCCAGAGAGGAGCTGTAAGTATCCAATGTAACCTTTTGAGATATTTTTATATCTAGAATTTCAAGTCCTTGATTATATCATTTTCTCCCAAACTGTTATCTATCTCCTTTCTTTAACTTTTCCCTATTTGTTGCTCCATGGTTCATCAATTTCTCCTTATTCCTTTTACTTTTGACCTGCTCCCTTATTTAATTCTATCTGTGATTCAGTTTAGACACGAGTTGTCAGTAATAGCCCAGCCATTCTGTTAACCTGTGGAATTACATCACTGCGATAAATACCTGACCTAAACTTCAAGTGTACTCTAACTGCTACGTAAAACTTTTTCTTTATCTAATTATTTTTATCTTTCATGCTAAAGAATAATATAAATATTCACTATTTTTGAAATCACTGTTCTCTATTTCTCTTCTCATTCCAATCCTTACATGTTTAGAAATATTTTCATTATTTTCTCTCATTTAATGAATATTTAGAAGGATATATAATTATCTTTTTGGACAGAAGTGACCAGTCTCCTCCCAGGAAGTGGGCAGGAAGATTTGACTCTCTTCTTAGTGGTAATTATGTTCTGTAGGACCTTAGATTTATAACTTCCTCCACTGTACTATCAATTCCCAGTTTTTATTATTGTTCATCATATTATTTATTTTCTTTCTTTTTATTCTTTTAGGCTAGCATCTTTTTGGTTATTCTTCTCAATCATTTCAGTGGTGTTTTGGGAGAGATAGGAGATAAATGCGTGTTGTAAATCCTCCATATTTAATGAAAAAGCCTAGTTTTAAAAAATTATGCTTTATTATAAAACTCTTTTCTGTTCCACTTAAATATTATAGAGTGGATTTGAGTAAATTTTTGAAACAGTGATAATATCCTTTAATCATTGACATCTTTTTTTATGCTTTTTACCTTAAGAGATCCCTTTATATATAATCTCATAGAATTCTCCCAATAAAACTTTGACATTATTTTCATTTAGAAGACAACAAAACTGAAACTATGAAAGATGTTACTTATCCATTTTCACAAAGTAGGATACAAAAGGAATGTCTTATCTTCCAGGACTACCTACTTGATTAAAAAATCCCTGTTTCATTTTGCTAATATATCCTATTTGATTGAGGACTACTTGATGGAAACTTTCAATGCTATTATGAGAAATATTAAGTATTAATTTAACAAATAATTTTATTTTATGATATATATCTGGAATTTCATTACTTTGGCATTATGTAACGAGCTATCAGTCTGTCTAATAATATCAGTACTAACAATAACAATGTTAACATTGAAGCTGTTTTATTTATTTTAACATTTTTTAAATTTTATCTAACAGAAAGTTTTACTTAAAATTTATCCAACGGGAAGTACTGTGATATGGTAAATGGAGAATTGACTTTGAGTTTGGCAAAATATAAGTTGGACTTGTGTTATGTTTTATAAATAACATAGTATCTGAGACTAAATACCCTCTCTTACAACTTGTGAATGAAAGAAAGAATACTTTGAAGACTTAAGGTAACATATGTACATTATTGTGTTAAGTTGTTTTTTATTGCTTTCATAATAAATTGACACAAAGTTAGTGCCAATAAATACAAATTTATTTTAAGTCGGAATTTAATTTAATTTGAGAAATCATAGAATTATATTCGATCCACCTGGGTAATCCAGGACTAATCTCTCATCTCAAAGTCAGTTGATTACCAACTTTAATTGCATCTAGAACCTTAATTTTATTTTGGATACTGATTTGTTTGGGGGAGGCATTGTTTGCTGACCACTAGTATCTTGGAAAATTCTTGACATAAACTATATCACTAAGTGAAGTCTTTTATTCATTGAACACATATTAAATTTTAATTAAACATTTGCTACCTAGATTTCAATTAATTATCTAAATCATGGGAATCCTGCAGGTAGGCAAAGCTATTCTAGCTTTACAAATATTTATCCTGATTTAAAATATTCATACTAGTGATATGGCATGAAAACCATCTTCTCTATTTAAAGTGCTTATAAAAGTTATAAATATTATGTTGCCTATGACTATTTGTTTACTAAATGGAAAGCTAATTGACTAATGTTTTTATCAGAAAAGAACATCTTTGCTACTAAAAATGATTTATATTTTTAAAGTATGAGACTAGAGAAAATAATCGGCAGTGCTTATTTTCAGTGCTATGTTACAGAGAAAAGGAAGTTTTATTCATGCAAAGTGAAAAGTTCACCAGTGTTCATACTATCACTTTTTAATAATAAAAATGAGGTACTCAAATAATATTTTCAAAGGCTTAATTTGCCTGTGCTTAAAGCAAGCCTAGCAGGTCGGCTAATATTCTTGCAATGAGCATAGTCATTTAAGCAATGCACAGGTTATAACTCTACTGTTTTCTGAACTAACAATTTTATTTTTTCCTATGGGAGCAATTATTCTACAAAATGACAAAGTGGCAAGGGCAAAAATCTACTTACCAATGGCATACAATAACTTCTTTGTTTTAGAGTTGGGATTCTTGATCTCATTAATGGCCCGAAATTGCATGGCATGCTTTTCCATTTAGACAATTAACATATTAATCTACTTCATGTGGTATCCATCTGCTCATATATAATTTTTCAGAAATATTATCCATACCTCCTTGCATTCATGTCCCATAGCTATTTTTAAAAGCAATATATAATTACTAGATGTTATAAAATATTAACATATAGTACCTGGGGGGAGTTATTGGCTTTCAGAAATGAAAAATTACAGCCAAATCTTTTTGTAAATCTCTAAAACTTAGATATTAATGGGTAGTATTAAGGTAGTTCATTTTCCAACTCACGTTTTCCTACTTGAACTTTTTGTGCAGTTTGGAAAATCAGGACATTTTGTGGTTACTGGTAGGTAACTTTATAGAAATGAAGGATTAAGAAAAAAAGATGAGTTAAGTCTTACATGTTTCTGTAAATTGAATTATTACACAGGACTTCTCTGATCCCTTTTGTCAGTCTAGAGCAAAAACTTAATAGTAATAGAAAAAAAAAGATCACAGAGTATTAAAGAAATAATAATTTTTAATTTTTTAAATGTTAATTTCTTTTTGAGAGAGAGACAGAGACAGAGTGTGCTCAGGGGAAGGACAGAGAGAGAGGGAGACACACAATCTGAAGCAGCCTCAGGCTCTGACCTGTCATCCTAGAGCCCAATGAGAGGCTTGAACTCATAAGCTGTGAGATCATGATCTGGGCTGAAGTTGGACACTTAACTGACTGACCCACCCAGGCTTTCCCCCCAAAATAATAATTTTTATATAGTGAAGAAAATCACATTTGTTTATGCCTCACATTTCTTGTTTATTGGAATGCATGGGATATGGAATTATACTATTTTTCAAAATCCATAAATAAATACAAATACATGTAATTGTGTCACTGAATATATAATATATTCTAAATGTTATCACCTGTATAGTTAATAGACTATAACTGGGGCTGAACTAGTTCAGGTCAATTCCAGGTTTTCTTGCTTACTGTGTGACCTCAGGGACATTTTTTAATCTTTCTGTACCTTGGTTTCCTCGTGTGTAAAATTTGAAGTGTTGTCAACCAGAGAAACAACCTAAGCCTTGGTGTCCGGAGTTTTTATTACAGGTCAGATAGTTAATTAGGCAGCATCTGTGTCACTGACCTTTGCTACTCAGATTACATACTCCCTGCCCCAAGAGCAAGAATTAAGCATTTGCTGTAAATCACAATGTTAGCTTAAATATCTGATCAAACTGGTACTATGCAGCTCAAGGCCTCAGGCATACAAAAATACTCTTATCAGGCAAGATATTTTAAGGGCCCAGAATTCATCTCCAAGGAGCTGACCTATTGCCATTACTGAAGTCATACCTTCTTTTGGGGAATGTGCAGGATTTGAACACTACAGACCTGCTGAGTTAACACTTTACTTCACAGTGCTACTGAATAAACTTCTCAAGTCTTTATGCTGTAAATTTTATCAAAAATAGTCAAGAGCAAAGGCATAGATATTTTCTAAAAACCATATACATTCTTACTTCATGTAATATATTTTAGTTTCTATTGGTGAAATCTGTTGAAATATATTTATTTTACTTGAAAGTGCATTTGTTTTAAAAAAGGAAATTAAGATTTAAAACAAGATACTTTACCTGAAACTAATATTACACTGTATATTAACTAATTGAAATTTAAATAAAAACGTGAAAGAACTAAATACAAATTAAAAATAAATAAAACAAGATATCCTACCCAACAGATACCTTGGGGAAACTTGAGTTCTGATTAATTATGTATGTACTTCGTTGACAAAGAGTAAACTAAAAAGACTCTTTCACTTATACCTCTTTACAGAAAATAACTCTAAAATTTTTCTACCTGCAAAACTCTGCTTTAGTATATTATACAGTAAATTATATATTTTCTCTCCATAAATATAACTTCAAACTACTGAATATGTGGAACAAAAATTGGTTAATGAATACATAATAGCACATATAATCTGTAAATCTATATTACAGATTTTTAGCACCTCAAAATTACTCCCATCAACTACCATTAGAGTATATTGATGAATCAACACTAATCTACTAAAAGTATGGTTAAACAAGACTCCTTAAACTTAGTTATGAGCATATGCAGGAGAAAGATTGTAATATTTCATTCAAGGAAAAAAAGAGTTTTAGAAGGCCAGTTCAGCCCTTCATTTTTGTTAGTGACATTCAAAGGTAAATTAAAAGATGGGTCAGGGGTGCCTGAGTGGCTCAGTCAGTTGAGTGTCCAACTCTTGATTTTAGCTCAGGTCATGATCTAGGGATTGTGGGATCAAGCTCCACATCCGGGCATCATGTTGAGCCTGAAGCTTGCTTGAGTTTGTCTCTCTCTCTCTCTCTCTCTCTCTCTCTCTCTCTCTCTCTCTCTCTCTCTCTCTCTCTCAATCTCTGTCTGCCTCTCTCCCATTCTCTCTCCTCTAAAAATAAAATTAATCTTAAAATAATAAAAATAAATGATGGTATAATCATTGTGAGACAGTAAGGGAAGACCTGGTTCAGATCTGTTTGGTCTGGTTCTACTTGATTCAAGTTCATTAAGGAAAGATATCGTTAAGAAAGAATGTAATGTGTGTGTGTGTGTAATACATATATTATGTGGTTACATATAATTAGCACCTAAAGAAGTGTCAAGAATTATCTTGGGAGAGATTCCTTTAGGGGAAATAACTCGAGTTTTTTAACAGAAATATGGGTTCCATATCTGCCTCCTGTTCTCTGTGTGACCTTGATCAAAGTATTTACTCCTTCATAACCAAAGTTTTTTATACCTGTTTCCCCGTCTGTAATTTGAGTTGAGTTTTGGTAGGGAACCTTAATTTAAGTAGAGGAAGCCATTCCCTGACTTGGATCTAAACTGTGTTCAATCCTGGAATTTAGGAAAGTCTTGGCATGTTTGCCTTCCCTGCCAAAAGTACATTTGTATGGGGACTAATTGATCTTCTGCACAAGAATTCCTTGTTGATGAACAGGCCAAAAAAAAGCTTCAATTTACTGCAAAACCTTGGTGTTTGAGGGAAATTCATGATTCTTTGTGAAGTTTTGGTTGAAGCGGCAATGATTCTTCATGTGAATGGTCATACTCTGGCAGTATCAGAGAGGAAGGATAATATCACATGGAGGATGGTTGATAAATTTCCTGAGCCATGAGGGTTTTTTGTTGTTTTGCATTTTGTTTTACTGTATACAAGACTCCAAAAATTAACTTAAAAATTTGAGAGGGGAGGAATTGGTTGAATAGTTGGTAAAATATGTGTTCTATGAGAATAAAATTACTACTTCTCATGATTAATACAAAAATCAAATTAGATAATGACTGGAAAAACACTTCATAAACTATCAAATCCTAAGTAATGTTAAACACAGGTTTTATAGAAGAACCTTTCCATCAGATATGTTAGGGGAACTCTCAAAATGATAGAATTTTTCCCAATTCTGTTCTCTTAGCTATGGACCACTTGATCAAATAACTGTAATTCAAATTTGGCATAGTTCCTAGGAGACCTACATATTCAAGGAAGCTCTTTCAGGTATTATTATGTTGAAGACAATGTTCACACTTTAAGACATCGAGAATGAAGGAGAAATTTGATCTAGTTACCTGGTTAATTCATGCTTGAGAAAAAATACAACTGTCTGCATAGTCTATGAAAAATTGACTAATGTTACAAATTCATGACTTTTAGCACTTGAGAAATTTCTTAGGTTCATATACTGATAAGTAATCTTCCAAAGACTCATTACAAATTACACTTTTTAGTTCTCAAATACATTGTTCTGTCTGTAATAGATTTATTTTTCATTATAGTTAGTAGATCTAATTTTTCTTTCTTGTACTTCACATTAACCCTAACTACTCTACCTCCTTTTGCCCAGTGTTTTTTGATTCAGAATAATTAGATTTTTTCAGATTTTTAGGATTTGTAAATATGCTATTTGGACAGATGCATACTTCTGTGAATTCTGTCTATGCTAAAAATAATTTTTAATGATATTTTTAAAAAAATACATTTTCTCTCAAATGGGTAAAATGTTAATCCATGTCTTACTGATAGACTGAACCTTTAAATATATATGTGTGTATACATATATATACACACACACACATATATATATATATATTTTTTTTTTGTAGAGAAATATCCTGAGTATTGATTTTCAGCTAAGCTTGTCTCTATTTCAAAGGTCACATTTCTGAAATGAGTATACTGTGTGTGTGTGTGTCTGTACATATGTGTGCATGCATGCTTTTCTAACACATCTGTTTCTAGTTTCAACTAACTATAAGAGACTAAAAGTAAATCATGGGTGAAAATATTCAAGGAAAAAGTCAGATTTTGATTTTCCAAATATCAAAGGAGAGTCTTATAAATGTTAAATAAAATAAAAGTATCTTAGGAATAAAATGTAACTCATGTTCTCTTAGAAATATATTGGAATTTACTTTTAACTGGAACATTTTTTTTCATCATTAGTGCCCCAAAACATAAAACATACAATTTAAGGGAAAAAGTAGATCAATATTATAATAATTCCAGTTAAGCCAAATGTCACTGAGAATCCTAAAATCTCTAAGATTCTCATCTCTTATGTATATAAGTAATAAATCCCCTAGGACTATGTATGTAATGGTTTTTACTCCCTGATTAGGTTAAGTCATAAGGCAAAAAGGATTTTGTAATTAAAATTCTAAAGAATAGATGATTAGCTTGAGAGTCATCCTAGTGTACTACTATACCTCCAGAAAATGACTTAATTTTCTGCTTTAGTGCAAGTTTCATGGTCATTCAATAGAAATTAGTTCAAAATTTTCTTCTCATCACTTCAAATATGTTCCTTTATATTTTTCATGCTTCTTTTTCATATTTTCTTTGCTTCTAACTCTAGGATAAACCTTTCTTGCTGACAATAACCTGCAATTCTTGGTTTGTCTTTTTCTACCTTCTCTATTATCTTTTATCAATTATTTTTTCTATCTTTTGCATATTTAATTTTTACTAGCTTCTTTTATTTTTGACCCACACTCAACACCTTGGAATCATTTTACCAGCTTTTCTGGTTAATGACTGAATTTTTCCAATCTAAGTGACTGTGATTCACTTTCATTTTTATTTATTTTTTTTATTTTTTAGAGAGAGAGTGCATGCAAGTGGGAGTGAGGCAGAGGGAGGGAAGGAGGAAGGGAGAAAGAATGAGAGAGAGAGAGAGAGAGAGAGAGAGAGAGAATCATAAACAGGGTCCATGCTCAGCACAGGGCTCAATTCCTCAACCCTGGGATCATGACCTGAACCAAATCAAGAGTTGGATGCTCAACAGACAGTCACTCAGGCACCCCAAATTTTGATTCACTTCTTATAATGGCTGTCACATTCATCCCTTCATAGCCATTCATAGTACCACTGCCTAATTTCATTCCCTCCCCTCCATTTTTTTTCCTAAAGGGCATGGCCAGGGGAAGAGCACAGAGAGAGGGAGAGGAAAAGAATCCCAAGCAGACTCCATGCTGTCAGTGCAGAGCCACATTTGGGGGCACTCAGAAACCTTGAGATCATGACCTGCACCGGTATCAGTAGTCAGAGCTTAATCGGCTGAGCCATCCAAGTGCCACAGGCCCCTTTTGTCTCATAGCTGGACTCTTGTAATGGCTTTCTATTGCTTGAAATATCCATTTTTACATCCAGGTTACTCATAACACATCTTTGTTTGTATTGCTTTGTTAAATGAAACATTTCAAGAACTCCCTAATGAATGAAGTGTTAACGTTTGCAATCTATTTTGTCCACGTGTCAATAATGAGTCTTCAAAATTCAGAATAAAGTGCTATGTCCTTATTTAATTCTTCTTTGCTATCCAGAGACAAAAACAAATGTGATTGTTCCTTCTAAATTTCTAGAAGTAATTCCTTTGAATCACTCTAATTACTATTATCCCAAACTGCCACTAGCATTTATCATTTATCTCCTAATTTCGTATTATATAAAGGGCAAGGATTACAGTATGTGTATATATTTATACCACTAAAATAGCACCTTGCAGATTGTAGGTATTTGATAAACATTAATTCAAAAGTTTAGTTTAAGCCTTAACTTTATATATCTTTAGGATTCTTGCATTTGCTTAAGAGTTTATTTACTAGATTTTCTATCACATATTAAAATTTTAAAGACAGTATATGCAACGCTGTCATTCAAGGTGCGTGTGTTTGTATTTCTTCTTCTTTTAATCTATAGACTTATTAGATTGAAAAAAAAAAGTTCCATGTACCAAGATTTTTTTTTCCAAAAGAAATCTAAAGAAAAAAATACAGCACTAATCTAGCAGAAATGGATATAGTTGTTAAATTCTGAAAACATTCAGATATGTCACATTATGATGATTAAAATATTGATCTATTCTTACATAACTTAAAATTACAGTGTTGGTATTCTTGAATTTATCATGTAAAACCCTGGCTTTTTTCTACCATTATTAATCAAGTGTCCAATAATGACAAGCTATAAGGAGATATAATTAGTCAAAAAATTTTTTTTTATTTTTACAACTTACTATGTAGCCTGTTTCAGAGTGTTCTGAAGACTATTATTACTGAGTATTTAAGCTAGAAATTCCTATCAAAGTAATCAAAATATAGTGTACAAGGTAGATTTATGGTTATGTTTTAGATTTGCTCATATTTTTCATTAGTTTGAAATATAGCAGATTACTAGGATGGCTCCATTATGAATTAGACAATTGTATTATGTTACCTGTTGAAACTTCTTATATTATATACTTTTAGTCTATGATGAAACATTGAATTTGAACCAACACATTGTGTCCCTCTAATAACAGTTTTGAAACTTTGATTATATAATAGACCTTAAAGAGAGATATTAGAATTTTGGTCGATAGTATTTTTGCTGTATTTCTGTGCTCATGTAACAGCTTCAAATATGTTTATAAGGACACACAAAAACTATTACAGGTTCATGTGTGAGAGCGTGTGAGCATATGAAATACCACCTAGTAAATATGTTTAATTTTGTGACCTGACCTCCCTTGTTATGACTGAAGTGTATATTCTGAGGTTACATAAACTTATTTTATACTTTAACCTTAAAATATAGAGTTCTGGCTACAGTTAGCTGGCCACATCTTACAGACATAGCATTTTCCTTCTCTGTAACAGATAACCGGTGCTGATTAATTCTAATGCCTTGTTTCACATACTTTCAACTACTTTGTATTTTTACTTCGATTTCTACTCCAGCTCTCCCTATCTATTGAAGTAGTATATGAATACTTGAAGCTCATGGATTACATCTTTTTTAACCTCTTAATCTCCTCCATGTATTTTCTCACCCCTCACTCTCCGTCACTAGCAACAACCAATTTGTAATCTGTTCTCGGTATCTGCAAATTTGTTTTTGTTTTCTAGGATTCCATATATGGAGCACTTGGGTGGCTCACTTGGTTGAGCATCTGACTTCGGCTCAGGTCATGATCTCAAGACTTGTGAATTTGAGCCCCGCATTAGGCTCTGTGCTGACAGCTCAGTACATGGAGCGTGCTTCAGTTTCTGTGTCTCTCTCTCTCTCTCTGACCCTCCCCTGCTCATGCTTTCTCTTTCTTTCTCTCTCTCTCAAAAATAAATAAACATTTAAAAAATGTAAAAATGATTCCAAATATAAGATAGATGATACAGTATTTGTCTTTTTGTCTGATTTACTTAGCACAAATTTCTGTGTCCATCCATGTTCTTTTTTATGGTTGAATAACATACCTCTGTGTGTGTGTGTGTGTGTGTGTGTGTGTGTGTGTGAACATATTTTTATCTGTTCATCCATTGGTGGACACTTAGGTTATTTCCATATATTGGCTATTATAAATAATGAGGTCTTATAGTTCTTATCTTAGTTCTTCTGAAATACCTAATACAGCATTCTATACGTACTGGGCTGTACATATAACTGACATGGTATATAGTTTGCAGTTTAGAAAGTTTGGATTCAAACTCTGGTTCTATATGTTAATTCAGCACATGGGAAAAATCTCACTCCAGCCACCTCTTCTCGAATATTAAGTTGGTAGGGTAAGGTCAATAAGCAGCCTCTTAAGATCAAATGAAAATATTTGCACAAAATAATTGTATAAATTCCAGACAGCTTTAATATATATTGTGGAATTCATTATTAGATTAAGTTTATATTAAATGTGTATAATAAATAGTATGTAGATATTATTAATGCTTGCAAAAAGTCGCTATCTCAACAAAACTTACTCTGGGGGAAACACAACTTACTCTGGATTTAGTATATTATATCTGACCACAGAATAACTAAATAGGCTTTAAATGCATTTAGTTCTGGGGCACCTGGGTGGCTTAGTCGGTTAAGTGTCCGACTTTCGCTTAGGTCATGATCTCGCGGTTCGTGGGTTCGAGCCCCGCGTCGGGCTCTGTGCTGACTGCCAGCTCGGAGCCTGGAGCCTGTTTCAGTCTGTGACTCCCTCTCTCTCTGACCCTCCCCTGTTCACGCTGTCTCTCTCTCTCTCCCCTGGAAATAAATAAAACATTTTAAAAAAATAAATAAATGCATTTAGTTCTAACTTAACGTAATAAAAATAGAAAACAAACAAAATCTTGTGAATCTAGTGTGATCCGTTAAATTATAGAGGGTCTTTTAATTCTACCCAAATTACTAACTCTTTTGTATTGTATACATCGTTGTATATTCCCTTTGGGTGTTATGTTCTCATCATGTTTCTTTACTCTTTAACTCTGCTTAGATGTTTCTCCTCCGTGATCCCAAAACAATATAGATGTTTCATATTATATTATATGTTAGAGTTTATTTATATTCTTGTGTATTTCATTATTTAGTTTATAAAACTAAAAGCTTTGTGAAAGGATCATGCTATCTTGTTCATTAATACATCCAAAATAATTAGCTAAGTGTTTCTCACAATAGTAGGGACTCTGAATATTTTGTCTAATACATACATTTAGATTTATACCCTAATTAAATATAATTGTAAGCATATTTCTAAATGGCTTCACTTTAGATGAAGAAATATCTTTACAATCCAAATTTAAATTTCAATAAAATCTTTAAAACATATTTGTTGAGGATGAGTCTATTGATGTTCAGTAGGCAAATTTTCTAGGATTTTATTTAAAAAAAAAGGAAAATACCTCAATCTAGCTTAAGAAAAAATGTGTTTTTTTTTTAAATTTTTTATTGTCAGAAAGAGATAGCAAACTGGGGAGGGGCAGAGAGAAAGAGAGACAGAATACTAAGAAGGCTCAGCACTGATAGCACAGAGCCCAATGTAGGGCTCAAACTCACAAACCATGGACTGTGAGATCATGACCTAAGGTGGTCAAATGTTGGATGTTTAACCAACTGAGCCATCCAGGACCACCCTGTTGAGACGTTTTTAAAAAGTGAAGTGTAGCATTAACACATGAGAAAGGGATATAATTATAGATTTTTATTCTGTTGATTTTTGCTTTATATATATATATAATAATTTTGAAATTATTTTCTTATGTACAAACATATTTAGAATGTTTCTTTCCTTTTTAATAAATACCCACTTTGTGAAAATGAAATATTCTTCTTTTTTAAAAAAATATTAATTTTTTTATGTCTTTATTTTTTTTTATTTTGAGAGACAGGCAGAGAGCGAATGGGGGAGGGGCAGGCAGAGAGGGAGACACAGAATCTGAAGCAGGCTCCAAGCTGTCAGCACAGAGCCTGACATGGGGCTTGAACCCACCATCCGTGAAATCATGACCTGAGCTGAAGTCAGATACTTAACCGACTGAGCCACCAGGCACTCCTGAAACATCCTTCTTTACACATGGTAATATTTTTACTTTGATATTTATTTTGGCTAGTATTAATACAGCCTGTCTTTCTTTCTTTTCATTAGTGTTTGCACAGTATCTATTTTTTAAATCATTTTATTCTTTTATAATTTTTATTTTCATAGGCAGTATATAGTTAAGTCTTCTAGCTTGATCCAATTTTACAATATCTGCATTTTATTTGAGCTATATTAGCTTCCTAATTTCTTAGTATATCAGTCTTATTAATTTTAATGCATGCATGCTATTTCAATATATTGCCAAGTGCCCCCAAAATTTTAAAGCAGCCACCAAATGCTAGGCCAGCTTGCCATATTTGATGGATTTGGCTGATAATAAAAAAATAAGTTCAAGTGAATTTAGGAAGGAATTTAGGAATTCATGGCACAACAATAGCATCATCTTCATGTTCACATCAGGTTCTGTACCCCTGCCAAGTCCCAAATCCCATGGAGGCACTAAAGAAAGAATCCAGATGAATACTCTGCACATAAGTTTCTTTTTCACGTAGAAAGGACACCTCTAATCTTATAAGGGCATTGCTAAAAACCTGTCCAACCCCTACCCCACACAGAAATATCACCTGTTTCTTGTTTCGTTTTATTTTGTTTTGTTTTAATTCCAGAATAGCGAACATACAGTGTTATATTTGTTTCAGGTATACAATATGGTGTTTCAACAATTCTATACGCTATCATTGCTCATCATGATAAGTTTATTTTGATGAGATTATAAATTAATCCCCTTCACCTCTTTCACCCATTCACCTCCCACACATCCCCTCTGGTAACCAGAAATTTGTTCTCTATAGTGAAGAATTTGTTTTTCATTTTTTGTTTTTTTAATTTTTAGAATGTTTATTTGTATTTCAAAGAGGGAAAGAGAGAGAGAGAGAGCATGACTGGGGGAAAGGAAAGGGAGAGAGAGGAGTAGTCAGAAGATCCAAAGTGGTCTCTGTGCTGATGCAATGAGCCTGATCTCATGAGATCATGACCTGAGCCACCCAGACACCCTAAGAGTTTGGGTTTGTTTTTTTTGTGTTTTTTTTTTATTTGACTCCTTTTCTTTCTTTTTTTTCTCCCATTGTTTTGTTTTTTAAATTCCACATACAAGTGAAATCATATGGTATTTGTCTTTCTCTAACTGGCTTGTTTTGCACAGGATTATACTCTTTAGTTCCATCCACGTTTTTAGTATCATATTTTACATCCTTTTATTTTGTGTCTCTCTTGACTGATTTTTGCAGATAAACTTTTTTTTTTTTTTTTTTGGTTTTTGTGCTTCCTAATCTTCTGACTCTTACTTACTATTTTTGCTTTCCATTCACAGAGTCCCTCTTAACTTTTTTTTTGAAGGCTGGTTTAGTAGTCATGAACTCTTTTAACTTTTATTTGTCTAGAAAACTCTCTTCCTCTTTTCTGAATGATAACCTTGTTGGATAGAGTATTCTTGTCTCTAGATTTTTCCCTTTCAGTGCTTTGAATATATCCTGTGCCGCTTTGTTCTGGCCTGTAAACTTTCTGTGCAAAATCAGCTGATTGCCTTATGGAGTTTCCTTTGTATATAACTGTCTTATTTTTTTCTTGTAACCTTTAAAATTATTTATCACTTTTTTTTTTGCCATTTTAATTATCATATGTCTTATATGGATCTCCTTGGGTTGAATTCATTGCAGGTTCTCTGTGCTTCCTGAATCTGGATCTCTGTTACCCTTTCCAGTTTCAGTACATTTTCAGCTATTATTTCTTCAAATCTATTTTCTGCTCCCCATTCCCTCTTTGCCTTCTGGGATCCCTGTGATGCAAATGTTATGCCTGATGGTATTGCTGAATTCTCTAGTCTATTATCATTTTTTAGTATTCATTTGTCACCTGTTTAGCTTGATTGCTCCCCATTACTCTACTCTATAGGTCAGTGACACATTCCTCTCCTTCTTACAGCCTACTATGTATTCCATTTATTGTATTTTTAATTTGGTTCCTTGAGTTCTTCATCTCTGGTATGTAATTTTTATCTCTTTGTTTAGGATCTCACTGATATCCTCACTCTTTTCTTAAGTCCAGTGAGTATCTTTATGATCATTACTTTAATTTCTGTCTTCAGCATATTACTTATTTTTATTTTGCTCAGATCCCCTGCTGTGATTTTATCCTATTCTTTCATATGGGACATATTCCTCTGTCTCCTTATTTTGCGTATCTCTCTGTGTCTGTTTCTATTATGAAAGTCAGCTACATTGTACACTCTTGAAAGTAGTGTCTTTATGACGAAGAGGCCCTATAGTGGCCTGCAGTGCAGTTTTCCCTGTTCACCAGAGCCTGGAACTTCAGGGGAATGTCCTGTATGTTGCTGTACCTCCTGTTGTTTCTGACTCACTTTTCCGTTCAGTCCATTCTTTTATGCAGACTCTCTGCCTGTTGTGAGCTGTGCTTGTTCTCTGTGGTATTAATGGGACCCAGGCAGGCCAGGCATCTACAGGGGAACTTGAGGGTGGGGCAGCAATGTTAGCAAAATTTATGTTGAACCATCAATTCTAAACCTGATTCTCCTCGAAGCTTATTGGCTGGCTAACTCAGGGTGGTGGCTGGGTACAGCATGTGCTGTAACTGATAGTGCCTGGTGGCTGGGCAGGGTGTGCACACACAACATTAACAAATTTTCCCTCAGCCCAGGGCTGAGGCTAGCAGGTGGGGGCTAGGGAATTCTTCAAAAGAACTCATGAGGAATGAACATGGCTAGCAAGTTAGGTAGCAAGTGCCTGTACAGTGCTGCCTCCCACAGGTGGTCTTTGTGTTTATTCTCTTTGTGAAAGAGCAAAATGGCACCTGAAGCTCCTTTGTTCCCAGAGAAGTCCCCAGCTGGATCCAAAATCCATATAAACAAATCTCCTTTGTGTTTGTCCCATTGTGCAAAATGCTGTAGAAATGTAGCCCCACCATGGGTTGCTGTCTCTTTAAGGGTAAAAACCCAGTTACTACTCTCCCTCCTGGTTTGCCCCAGTGCTTCAGTGCTCCCTCAGCTGCCTTTTTTTTTTTTTTTTTTTTTTTAAATTTTATTCATTTTTGAGAGGAGACAGAGTGTAAGCAGGGGAGGAGCAAAGAGAGAGGGAGATACAGAATCTGAAGCAGGCTCCAGGCTCTGTCAGCACAGAGCCTGATGCATGGCTTGAACTCACAAACCATGAGATCATGACCTGAGCTGAAGTCCTGACACCTAACCAACTGAAACACCCAGGCGCACCTCAGTCAACTGACTTTTAAACTTCCAGGCTCCAACTCCTGCTGGTTATACAAACAAGGAATTTAGCCACTCTGATTTTCAAAGCCTAACACGGAGGTTTGTCTTCTCAGTGTGGGCTCTCTGGTGCAAAGGACTCTTTTTCTCCCCTCTCCACACCCAGGGCTCTTTCTGTCCTGCAGGCAGCTCCCAACCAGGTTTCCACCCTTCCTGATCTTTCAGATGTATCTTCTTCTCTACATTTAGTTGAATTTGTTTTGTCAGCCTTCAGATCGGTCTCAGGTTTATTGACATGAGTAATACCTATTTGTAAATATGGGATAGTGTTTGCATAGGGTCCTACTCTGCCATCTTCCCAAGCTTAGCATAGTACCTTCGGAAATATCACCTTCATTACCCTGGTCTGGAATCTAACCTATGCTTTCTTCTGGAGGGAGACATTTCACTTTGTGATTCTAGAATGCCCCTGGGTAGGAGATGAGACTCTAGCCTTATTACCCTGGAATGTATGCAGATTTGTTTCCTGCCTTTGAGTAGCTTTGCAAACTTTCTTGACCCAGCCTGTCAATGTTCTTTGTTCAGAGGTTATGTAGAAATGGCAGACTCAGGGAATTATCTCCCAAAATATACATGTATCAGTCGGAGTTCTGTAAGAAAAATAGAAACTACTCTAAGTATTTTAAGTAAGAAAGGATTTAATACAAGAAGTCAGAGGCTTATGCAATGATTGGAAGTATGAGGACAGCAATTGTTAGAGGCCCTGGTTCACCATCAGTACATCTGAAAGTGCAGGAAGAGTAGGAGAGCTGATGCTGCAGATAGATCTGTGCAGCCTGTAGTATAGAAGTGTTTAATTCTCAGGAGGATGCCTGAAAGCTTTTGGCAAAAGTCCTGAGTCCTCAGCCTGCTGCCACCGATGCCCTTGTGCCTGTCCTCGGCAGCACCAGAGAAGAATGGCTTATCTTACTCTTTCACATTCCAAATCTCATTCAAGTGATTTTCATTGGCACAGTCTCCCAGCAGTGTGGGATTTAGGGAAGGGTAACTCTTAGTCTCTTCCTCTATATTATAGGAGAGAGCCTAGATGAAGGAAGGTGGTGCTGAATTGACAGAAAATAATCCATCAAAGTCTTTATTAATGTAAGTTCTAATCATTTTTCTCTTACAAACAATACGTTAGTAAATAACTTTGTACATTTCCCTTTTGGCACGTGTTAAAGGATCTCCATTGGATTGATTCCTAGAAATGGAATGGCTCACAGTGTGTGCCTATCTTACATTTTGATAGATTGTACCAAATTACTTTCCAAAAGCAATTGCTTTCCAGGGAGTAACCACAGGAGAATAAAGGAAAGAAAAGCCTGTTTGCAGACGATTTAGGAGCAGAAGCTGGTACCCAGGTCTCTCCTTCCTGAGCATTGATTCAGTACCTTTGGTTGGTGACTGTGAGGCAATGGGAGGGAAGTGTTGGGACCCTTTGACACTTTATTAAAAACCTCATATCTAACATCAACTCCTTAATTATTGAGGATGAAAAAAAGAGAGAGAGAAATTACTGAGTATCTTCTCTGATAAGCATTATACCAGCAGCTTTCACATGGCTTTTCAATTTAATTATTGTAATTCTATGAACAAGTACATTGTTCTCATCATCTTCCCTGATGAGCTACTGAGGTTTAGCAGCCAAGTAACTTATAGAGGATCATGCATTTAAACTGTCAGGGATAAGATTCAAAAAAAGATGTGAAGGATAACAAATCCTATCTGGGTTTTTGTTTTGTTTTGTGTTGTTTTTCCTGGATACCTTGGACATCTTCCTTCCTGATAAAAATCCTTGGCCCTTTATTATTATTATTATTATTTATTATTATTATTATTATTATTATTATTATTATTATTATTATTATTATTATTTTACTACGGTTTTACTCGCTTCAAGACTTCCTGTCTTGTATGCTTGCCTGTATATTGGAAGGAACTCAGACTTTGGAGGTGCAAATACTTCAATTTAAATTAAACATTAAGTCCCATTTCCACCACTTACTGTTAGATTTCTGAGCAATTCAATTAAGCTCTCTGAATTTTAGTTCCAAATCTGTAAAACAGATATAATAATCCAAACCTGGCAAAGTTGCTGTGAGAATTATTAATAATATATACAGTGTGCTTAGGACATTGTTAACAGCATTAATTGTATGTGCCTTGGTCCTGGGCCTGAGGGTCGAGTGTATAGAGTTAAGAACTAGCACATGTTGGATACTGTGAAACTAGATGCAAAAGTGTGTGTGCTGCTGTAAATCATGCATATGATGATATAAGTATGAACTACTGAAGTTCATAATTCTGACTCCTCAAAGCTGTGTATTAAATCTGATATATCTATCTCTTCACAAACCAAAACAAGCTGAGAAAAAAAAATGGAAAAATGTTTGAAAATAAAAAGTATAAAGACTAGACTATGCATACAAGACTATAATTTCTGTCTAAAATATAATTAATTTACTTCCTTTTTTTTCTTTTTACAAGAGAAAATTGGCTGGTAGCACTTTACTATGTCTTTTCCTGTCTGCCCCTAATACAGATGAGTCACAAAGTCAGAAAAAAAACTTTAAAATCTTGGTGATGTGCTAGTAGAATTGGTATTAGAATAAAATTTATATCTTTTGACTACTTGCTGAAATGTAAGTGCCCTTTTAGAATTTTCTAAACTTGCTAGTGCCAGTGCATTTAAACTGGTCAAAAATTTTAGTGCAAGTTTTATGTGTGTTTTTTTTGAAATGTTGAGATAATAAAGATACTTAATTTGGTTTCCACAGTACATCTTAGCAGTATATTTCTAGTTGTTTTTTGTTTGTTTTTTTACAAATAGTTTATTGTCAAATTAGTTTCCACATAACACTCAGTGCTCATCCCCACAAGTGCCCTCCTCCATGCCCATCCCCCTCCCCCTCACATCCATCAGTCCTCAGTTTTTGTCAGCATTCAAGAGTCTCTCATGGTTTGCCTCCCTCCCTTTCCGCCACCATTTCCCCCCTTTTCTCCCCCTTGTTCCTCCGTCAAGTTCCTCCTAATCCTCCTATATGTGCAAACATATGATATTTGTCCTTCTCTGCCTGACTTATTTCACTCAGCATAACACCCTCAAGGTCCATCCATGTTGCTACGCATGGCCAGATTTCATTGTTTCTCATTGCCATGTAGTATTCCATGGTATAGATAAACCACATCTTGATCCATTCATCTGTTGATGGACACTTAGGCTCTTTCCATGTTTTAGCTATTGTTGAGAGTGCTGCTATTTTAATATATTTCTAGTTTTGTAGCACTTAAACGCAATTCAATGCAACTATAATTACCATATTATACTAAATTTAATGGTTAACATTACATACATTCTTATTTTGATAATTTTATTGATCCTAATGAGTCTTAAAAAGGAGTACAATATTTTTTATCTTGTAATATGTACATAATTTGATCACAATTCCTTTTTGCTTAGCAATTTATGACAAAAAAAGTATTATTTCTGGATGAATATATATCTCTTTAAAATTTTTAAATATAGAAGAAACAACTGTATATTCTTAGAGTCTATTATCAGTAAGTTATGCCTTTTCTATTTTACCAGTCATTATACTTTCATTGGCTAGAGTTTGTATCTCAGTTTTTCACCTTATGATTATGAACAAACTATTTTTCTAATATGTCTGTAAATAACTTTTTATTACTTTTAATCTTAAACTATACATCATTTCATAGAAGATCAATGGCATAGATATGCAGCAAAAGTGGATAAAAAAACTAATTTAATGGTTCATTTCCTGAAATTATTATGTCTCTCAGAGGTAATAATGTTCAGTGGTGTATGTACTGTCCTACTCTAAAATAACATTGGGGCATCTCAAGCTACGAGGACTAATGTGACACTCAGAGGGATAAATTGGGTCATAATATATAAATGTTAGCACTGGGATTCAGACTCAGGCTGAGTTTTTGCACTTATACACAACAAATAGTTGTCTGTTAAATAAATATTGGTATAGATAAGATATGGCCTAAAGATGTTTTGACGACTTTTCTGTTTATATGTTGTTGGTGAAATGGATTCCAGTAAATCATAATAATCAAAGTTAATGGAACGGTACACAGTGGATTTAATTCCAATCTTATAGGGAGGAAAGATGTTAAATATGGTTTTAGTTATACATTTAGTTATGGGTATCTCTGATGTTCTGAAAGGCACTGCACTTTAACCAAAAGGTTAGAATATCTTTCACGAGTTGTTGACTCGGTGTCTAAAAATCAATGTGAAAATAGTTGACTGTGTTGGACATTCATGTGTGTTTTAATGTTTACCTAACATTTAATAGGATAAATCTTACCTGAGTGATAAGATTTGGTCATTCTTAAGCATGATAAAAATCAGAAACTCTAAGAAAGCAGGATGTATTAGTTTGTTAGGACTGCTGTAACAAAGTTCCACAAAGAGGATCCTGTAAACAGTTTAGTATCTTATGGTTCTGGAGGCTAAAAGTCTGAGGTTAAAGTGTCCACAGGGTTTGTTCCTTCTGAGGGCTATGAGGAAGATTCTGCCCCATGCTTCTAATGTAGCTTCTGGTGGTTTTCAGGCAATCTTTGGCCTTCCCTGGCTTGTAGAACTCAGCCTGATCTCTGTCTTCATCTTCATATGGCATTTTCCTTGTGTGCTGTCTGTATCCAGTTTTTCCCTTTTATAAAAATATTAGTTATATTGGAGTAGAGACACACCCTACTCCATTATGACTTCATTTTAACATCTGCAAAATCCCCATTCCTGAGTAAGATCATATTCTGAAGTACTTGGGATTCGCACTTCAGCATAAATTGTGAGAATGAATAACTCAACATAATTAAGAGAGTTTTAAGCACAAAGTAATTACCCCCTTCTTAATGATGGATCTTGAAACTCAACTTGTTCTCTTTCTTTCTCAACTAAATTTCAGTTCAAAACATGACAGGATTTGAAGGAAAGGTTGTACTTAACACCTTCACATTTTAAGGCAGAAAGTAACACTTAAGCATACTGAAGTCAAAGTGAAATCAATATCCAATGCTTACTCCACAACTATTTTAGTAATGTTGACTCTCCACTTTTCTTAAGTACTTTTAAAGCTATAAAGATGTTTATTTTTCACATTGCTTTCCACAAATTGAAATCTTATTTAGGGATCTTGGTAAACACACATAACGGCAGGATTAGATATGAGGGAAGGCCCTACACAGAGGCACTAAATCTTCATAAAACAAGTCAGTAATAAACACTTGAGAAATAAACAGAATATTAACCACAGTTAGGTTGTTGCTATATTTGTCTTAGTGAGTATCAGAGGGCATATACTAATTAATGATTTTTATTTGTCAGATTTTTTAAATGTAAACTACATGTCAGTTCTTGTTCTAGGCAATTATGGTAGGTCAATGAAAAGAACAGACAAAAGACTCTCTTCTTTTGGGGCTTACATTTAGGGATTGAGGAAGGCTATAAACACTAGACACTATAAGTAATTTCAGCTTTACTTTGTGTAAACTGGAATAGCAAATGAAGCTAGCTCATTGGTTAGTTCTAAGGATTCAATGAGGTAATATACATAAAACTCTCAGCAAAGTGTCTGTCATATAGATAACATTAGATTAATGTTAGAAATGATAAAGAAGACAATAGTGATAATGATGATAATTACTGGACATAGTCCATGCTTGTATCTTACTACTTTTCTGGCTGAGATGTAATGAGAGGGAACTCACTGGCATACAGTGAGCACCATCATCACTAGGATATCAACTGTGACAAGGACTAAGTTCAAAGAAAACAAAATAAAAAACAAGATGTGATAGACATTTATTTATTTATTTATTTATTTATTTATTTATTTTTACAAATTGTTTATTGTCAAGTTGGTTTCCATATAACACCCGGTGCTCATCCCCACATGTGCCCTCCTCCCTGCCCATCTCCCCTTTCCCCCCTCCCACCCCATCAGCCCTCAGTTTGTTCTTAGCATTCAAGAGTCTCTCATGGTTTGCCTCTCTCCCTTCCTCCCACCATTTCTCCCCATCTTCTCCCCCATGGTCCTCCGTTAAGTTCCTCCCAGTCCTCCTATGCGTGCAAACATATGATATTTGTCCTTTTCTGCCTGACTCATTTCACTCAGCATAACACCCTCAAGGTCCATCCATGTTGCTACACATGGCCAGATTTCATTCTTTCTCATTGCCATGTAGTATTCCATTGTATAGATAAACCACATCTTGATCCATTCGTCCGTTGATGGACACTAGGCTCTTTCCATGTTTTAGCTATTGTTGAGAGTGCTGCTATGAACATTGGGATACATGTGCTCCTATGCCTCAGCATTTCTGTATCCCTTGGGTAAATTCCTAGCAGCACTATTGCTGGGTCATAGGGGAGTTCTATTGTTAGTTTCCTGAGGAACCTCTACACTGTTTTCCAGAGGGGCTGTACCAGTTTACATTCCCACCAACAGTGTAAGATGTGATAGACATTTAAAAACAATAGATGGCTTTTATATACACACATACACATATGCACTAACCAAACAAAATATTTGTGTCTAATTTGAAAACATTTTCTATAAAGAAAACACATTTGATGGAATTTTTTACCAGTCTGATTAGCCATTTATTTAATGTTTAATCTAGGTTTGAAATTTTAATTGATAAATTCATTAAAAAGCTATGATAATCTTCTGCTTTAGTATTCATTTTCATCGTATGAAATTATCTGACAAAACTATCAATGATTCTTTCTCCTAACCCTTTTTTTTTTAATATTTTTTTTAAATATTTTTTATTTATTTCTAGGAGAGAGAGAGAGAGACAGCGTGAGCAGGGGAGGGTCAGAGAGAGAGGGAGTCATAGACTGAAACGGGCTCCAGGCTCTGAGCTGGCAGTCAGCACAGAGCCCGATGCGGGGCTCGAACCCACGAACCGCGAGATCATGACCTAAGCGAAAGTCGGACGCTCAACCGACTAAGCCACCCAGGCGCCCCATCTCCTAACCCTTTTTAGTGACCTATCAGCACCCCCTGCAAAGCTGCAGATTTTCAGTGTGAATTGAGTAAGCCTAAAATATCTGATTTTCAATTATTTTCCCTTTTTCCCTTCTCCCATCAAAGGTCTGAGGAGTAACATGGCCTAATTTCACCTTTTCTTTGTTGGTATTCAAGTTTAGGATGATTAAAATGGTTGGATTCAATCTGATTGAATAGAACAAAGAATTATTCAGATTCCTCACACATATCTTTAAGTTGTAAACATATTATTCACTTGATCCCTAAATTTAAAGTCATAAACACTTGAACAAATCTGAAGGTATGCATTTTTTATAAAGTACACTAATTCTGAATGATGCAGCATAACTTCAGTTTTTGTGACTTATTTCTCCTTTTTTAATGATTTTTAACAGTATCATATTCCTTACAGCTAAATTTTTTTTTTATGTTTATTTTTCAGAGAGAGGGTGGCAGAGAGAGACAGACAGACAGACAGACACATGGAGTGTGAACAGGGGAAGGGCAAAGAGAGAGGGAGACACAGAGTCTGAAATAGGCTCTAGCCTCTGAGCTGTCAGTACAGAGCCTGACATGGGACTTGAACTCAGCAAACCATGAGATCATGACGTGAGTTGAAGTCAGACACTCAACTGAATGAGCCACCCTGGTGCCCCCTTACAGCTGAAATTTTAAATGTTGCTGTGTTTGTCATGACTTTTCCTTTTCACACATAATCCCAATTAAATAATACATATGACATGAAAAAATATATAAAGAATCTCTCTTCGTGTTCCCCTATAAGGAGAAAAAAATCAGTCTGTCTCTCTCCTTTGTGCTTCCCAAGTCTCAACTATATTTAATGTCAAAGAATAAAGCAAGTGTTTGGGTGTTTTATATTCATTTCATAAACTAAAAATATAGAATTTGAAGTTATGCTCTTACTGTAGATTCTATAGTTGTACCATTAAGGAAATGGATAAAGTATTTTGTAAAAAGTGTCTCATTCTTTTATTTTCTTCACTTTAAAAGGGCAAATAAATCTGAGTGAGACATAGTTCGGTAAAACAAAAACAGTTTTGTTTATGTAGTTATGCTCTAAATTGCTCTCCTGAGTCTTATGTGTTTTAAATATTGAGGCCATTATTACTTACTGAAGTGTTCCAGGTAAAAGCTTTTAGTTTTTATTACTCATTTTTTGTGAAAAAGCTATGTTTTGTAAACATAAGGAGTCCAAAAGTATTAATATCTTCCTTAGGTATGTAGAAATACCTAGTATCTAAGAATGTAGATTACTAAATGAGATCTTTATTAAAGGCACATCATACAGGGTAGGAATTAAACAACGCTAGTTGTTACTATATTATTTTATTTATAAAATATTTTGCTAACATTGAAAATTTGTTTTTTTATCTCAGGAAAATTATTTACATTTTAATAAGTAATATAGTATTTTCCAAAAGTATATGGTACCTCAAAAATAAATTATGTATTTGTATATGTCATTTCCAGTGACCCTTGAACAATGTGGGCATTAGGGGAAACAAGCCACACACCCCACATAGTCAAAAATATGAGTTTAGTTTGATCCCCTCAAAACTGTTAATACCCTACTGTTGAAGCCTTACCAATAATATAAATAGCCAATTAACATATATTTTGTATGGCATATGTATCATGTACTGTATTCTTACAATAAAGTAAGCTAGAGAAAAGAACATGTTATTTAAAAATTATAAGCATGAGAAAATGCATTTGCAGTACACTATATATAAATATAGACTTATACTATATATGCATATATAAGATATGTAAACTATAAATTTGTATTACAGTATATATGTACATATACGTATGTGTATATATATAATTGTCTCACTATGTAGACTGGATATTTACTCAGAGAGCCAGGTTTGTTGTAATAATTTTCACCCAATTAATAGTGAAGCATAGGGCAATTACTTCAAAGTGGATCCAGGTACTCAGCTAATACTTTATAAGTGAATAAATCGGCACAGGTAGAAAAAAACAATGAAAATGCTTTATTGGTTATATTAACCATTTTCCAAGACAATAGAGAACATGTAATGAAACCTCATTTTCAATCCAGGCAGTTGCTATTATAGACGATGGTCTGTTATACAAATACTAAACTCCTTATACTCATTATGGCCCTTGGCTCACGAGCGGTGATTAGACTTTTTGAATATACTGGCAGAAAGACACATCTTATTTCTGGGGGGAAAAAAGCTTTTATTTTATGCAGACAATCCAAAAACTTGTTTATTTACTATTACTAATATTAAGAATAACAATTTGTATGATGTAAGTTTTATTTCTAAACTTTTAGATCAGGGATCACAGTTTCTGTGGGTAAGGGGTTTGAACAGGGATCGGGTAAGGGTTCTCCATGCAGGCTTTACAAGGCTGCTTTCATGATGCTGGCCAGCTTGGGTCTCATCTGAGGCTGTTCTTCAAAGCTTAGGTGATTGATAGCAGAATTGGTTTCCCTGTATCTGAAAAATGTGTGGTGACTTTGACTTCAGAGCCTTCAAGGGCACATGCCTCTGATGACTTTATCTTTTTTAAAAGGGTACTCTGGGTGGGTATCCTGACTGGGTGAGGCCAGGCCAATCAGGATAAGTTTTTTTTTATTATTACATGAAAGACATCTCATCATCAAACTAATCACATGATATTCCATCATATTGACAGGCTCTACCCACACTTAAAGGGGGGAGAACATATAGAGCATGCACACCAGCAGATAGAAACTTAGAGGCCATCTACATTCAGCCTAGTAGGATAACAAATATGTTATTAATATAATATACATTATTAATAGTCAATACAAATAAAAACAAGATATATATATAACCTTAAAACTACACAAATACTGTATTCCCAATAAACTTCTAGTTTGCATAGTGTTAGGGTCTAGAAAATGTGTTCTCATTATATAGCCTTTCTAATTTCGTTTTTTTTTATTTTACTTAATCCCTGATATTTCTGCCTTTGGTAGAAAGGTTTTTAATATGAGCCGTCTCTATTGTCTATTCTTTAGGAGTATCCATTTATTTTATTATAAAGTAGCTTATCTTTTCACTCAGCTTTGAAAGTAATGTTCACATTTAGAAATCTGCCAAATATAACAAGAAAACATGACTGTAGTATGTGAAATAATTCTTACATGCCTATAAAACAAATAAGAAAATCTGTTATTTTTTCAATGTCACTAGTAATCTTCATCACTAATTAATCACAAGCATAGAATTTTAGCAGATCAAACTTCAATGATATGAGGGTCATCTACTCAGAGACAGTACTTCTAAGCATCTTTAGAAACAACAGTTTTGATAAAAACCCCTTTTTAAGTGTAGAGACAAGTAAATGAAACTGACCATACTGATTAGCAGTCAATTTCTTAGGAATTATAAAATTCTGTTTTATAAAAAACTGAGACATTTGAGAAATTATTTCTTAAATAACATGAATGATTATTATTTTTAACTTTTTTTGTAACTTTAAAAAAAATAGAATTGTAAAAGAGTATTTGTGTTCTAATATATCCTTCATCCAGATTGCCTTAATGTTAATGTCTTATATATCATAGCAAATGACCAAAATTAATACATTAATATTGATATAATACATATGAATATATATATGAATTACTTATATGAATATACGAATTATACTGCTGACTTTGCTTGAACCACCTTTGCTTTTTCCTTCTTCTGTTATAGGTCCAAGTCAGGATCCCATCTCACATTTAGTTTTGCTATTCTTCTTTTTTTAAATAGTTTATTGTCAAGTTGGTTTCCATATAACACCCAGTGCTCATCCCCACAAGTGCCCTCCCCCATGTCCATCACCTTCCTTCTTTTCTGTCCCACCCCCATGCTATCCTTCTTAATCATCTCCATTCTGTGTCAGTTTCTCAGTCCTTACTTACCTTCATGCTTTTAGGAGGACTGGTCACATATTTTGTAGATTGTCCTTTAATTTGGAGTTGGCTGATATGTTTTTACTCATTAAATTGAAGTTATTAATTTTTGGCAAAAACATCAAATTAATGTAGTCTAATATGAACCATGATATTGACATGTTTATAACTGGTGATGCTAACCTTCATCATTTGGCTACAATGTTTTCTATCAGGTTTCTGCATTATAAAGTCACTGTTGTACTCTTTTTAATATTATATATCCTGGGGGAGATATTTAAAGCTGTGTGCATACCCATTTCTCTTTTTTCTTCTCTTTTAGGTAACAGTTACAGTTATGTATAAGCCAATGGCAAATATTTATATTACTAGCTCAATAAATATCCAACTTAAATTTATTTATTTATTTATTTATTTATTTATTTATTATTTTAACAAATAGTTTATTGTCAAGTTGGTTTCCATATAACACCCAGTGCTCATCCCCACAAGTGCCCCTCTCCGTGCCCATCCCCCCTCCCCCCCACATCCATCAGTCCTCAGTTTTTGTCAGCATTCAAGAGTCTCTCATGGTTTGCCTCTCCCCCTTTCCCCCACTATTTCCCCCTTCTTCTCCCCCATTGTCCTCCGTTAAGTTCCTCCTAATCCTCCTATACGTGCAAACATATGATATTTGTCCTTCTCTGCCTGACTTATTTCGCTCAGCATAACACCCTCAAGGTCCATCCATGTTGCTACACAAGGCCAGATTTCATTTTTTCTCATTGCCATGTAGTATTCCATGGTATAGATAAACCACATCTTCTTGATCCATTCGTCCGTTGATGGACACAGGCTCTTTCCATGCTTTGGCTATTGTTGAGAGTGCTGCTATGAACATTGGGGTACATGTGCTCCTATACATCAGCATTTCTGTATCCCTTGGGTAAATTCCTAGCAGTGCTATTGCTGGGTCATAGGGGAGTTCTATTGTTAATCTTTTGAGGAACCTCCACACTGTTTTCCAGAGGGGCTGTACCAGTTCGCATTCCCACCAACAGTGTAGGAGGGTGCCCATTTCTCCACATCCTCACCAGCATCTCATGTTCTCTGATTCGCTCATTTTAGCCACTCTGACTGGTGTGAGGTGGTATCTCAGTGTGGTTTTGATTTGTATTTCCCTGATGAGGAGGGATGCTGAGCTTCGTTTCATGTGTCTGTTGGCCATCTGGATGTCCTCTTTGGAGAAGTGTCTGTTCATATCTTCTGCCCATTTCTTTACTGGGTTGTTTGTTTTTTGGGTGTGGAGTTTGGTGAGTTCCTTGTAGATTCTGGATACCAACCCTTTATCTGATATGTCATTTGCAACTATCTTTTCCCATTCCGTTGGTTCCCTATTAGTTTTGTGGGTTGTTTCCTTTGGTGTGCAGAAGCTTTTAATCTTGATGAGGTCCCAAATATTTATTTTTGCTCTTGATTCCCTTGCTTTGGGGGATGTGTCAAGTAAGAGTTTGCTGCGGTGGAGGTCAAGGAGGTTGTTTCCTGCAACTTAAATTTATTAATATTATTTACAAATAAAATGCTTTAAATTTTATAACAACATTAAGATAGAAAATAAAATATTTTAATACACATGAAATTGTTCCTTATCTCCGGATAGGATTTCAGTTTATAGGGAAGATTTTAGAGGGAATATAGAAAAAAAAAATCAGGTGGGGAGCAGGATACCAAATAGATCATTTTGAAAAAAATGATGGGAAATATATCATAAAGCTCCTGTTGATAATTAAATAGGGGAAAATACTTGGAGAATAGGAAATAGTCTAGTGTTTGAAAGACAAGGTTATCACAGGAAACAAAGCAGCCATCAATTTTTACCTTTCTAATGAAGAAAGGAAGATGAGTCACTGTCAATAGATTGAGGCTATCAGTGAAAAGCACCTTAGGCTACGTAACATAAAACTTACAAGATTTAAAGTACATGCAACTTTATTTCAGGGAAATTCCACATTAAAAGGAAGCTTAAATGATTTCATAGTGCTGACCTCTAGCCATGTTATTTTTCTTGGTGAAAAAGGTCAGAAAACACTAGTCTTAGAATCACTTATGTTTTTCCTTCTAAATGCAGAAGAAACTGGTATAGAATATGTAGCTACTTATTTAGTATGATTTCAGACACCTACATGTCCGTTTCAAGCAGACAGTGTGCTCTAAACTTTTGTGTGTGCTGTTGTTCCTTTTGGGTAAGAAGGAATCTATTAAAATAATAATGTTGTACCAGTTCTTTATCAGCTACCAACACATTAGCTGGATTAATTATCTACTAAGGGTCAGGGTGATGAGGGGCAGCACACAGCATCAGTATGTTTTGACAGAAGAGTTATAAGAAGTGAATGGCCTCTGACTTACAGCATCCCAGTAATGAATTCTGAATATCCAGGGAGCAGTAATACTCAAGCAAACCTGGAGAAGATCACAAAAAAGGACACGACAGGAATGCACCAGACAGTGTTAGAGCATCGGAAAAACTATATGACATTTTACACTTTAGTCTTGGGTGTGACAGATGTAAAACACAGGAGTCTTTGGTACAAGCCCCAGAAACCTTCTTTCACTTAATGCATTTAAGGAAATAAAATATATGTATTTATACATATATGTGTGTGTGTGTGTGTGTGTGTGTGTGTGTGTGTGTGTGTGTACAAGCAAAACAGTCCTCAAGAACAAAAATGTGGTAATCTCAGGGAACTGAGATAGCAGAGCTTTCTACATAATTTGTAGGGCCTAGTGAAAAATGAAAATGGGAGAAAAAAGTTCCTTGTCCAAAAATTACAGAGAATCTCAAGGTGGTGGCAGCAGACCATCAAACCAAGTATAGGAACCTTCTAAGAGCCACATCCTAGGACAGGATGCAAGCCCATGAAATGTGGCTCTAGATTGCAGGAACAAATGGATTATCTCTTCAAGTCTTTATTGCTTGTACTATTAGAGTAAGTCAGCCACAATGGTTTTCTGCCTGTCCCTGTGCTGTGTTCCTTGAGATTCATATTTTTAGGGACCAGAGTTTGTAGGCCTTGCCCAAGTCACATGACCACAAGGAACAAGAATTGGAGGGGCCTTATTAAGTAATCCCATCAAAACTGCATGCAATCATGGAGAAGAGGAGTGACCTTTGTAAAGGAAAATAAGGCCATTATTACCAAAGAAAGGGGGAGAAATTCTTCATGTTCAGGACAAACAACAGATGTTCCCATAAGAAAGGAAAAAATGAATCAATTGATTATCAAAAGAATCAATTATGACCAGCTTCTAAGAAGTTGTCTCTACGAACACGAATAGTTTATTTATAACAGTTCTCCAGTAATACCTCCCATAGTCAAAGATACGTGGATTTAAGTATCCCAAAATTGTTAACTTCAATGATTCTAAGAGATTTTCTTTTTCAACAAAATTATTTTAGGTTAAACTTCCCAATATAAAGTATTGTAATTTCCTACTCTTCTATGAAACTATTTAAGAATAAGATTGAAACATGTTATAAATAGAAAAATTTTAGAAAGTTATAAAAATTACTTTGGTAAATTATATCTTCCAATCAGTATGTATTTATGACTTTGAGAGTCTGACTTAGTGAGTTCATTGAAATTTTTACCAAGCAGATATCTTTAGCGGGAGCAGAGGCTTAGGATATGGACTCTGGAAAGAGAATCTTTGGATTTAAAGACCAATTTTGCTATTTGCATTCTGTCCAGTCTCTGTGTCTGAGATTACTCCTCTCTAAATTATTAATAATTGATTATTAAAGTATCTTAAAAGGCTACATAATTCAGGGTATAATTAGAATTGATAATTATAGAAAATAAATCTTATTACTTTTAGGCAACAAAATGTAAGACAATTTAACATTATCAGTTTGGGAAAGACTTCTTTTAGGAATGGAACTTCATTTCTTTCTGAGGATTTTTTTTCTTATTATTCTTTCTAAATGAGTAGGTTTCTATGAAGAGCAAAATGTAAAATGGAGGTATTCTTCTTTGGTGCTTTTTCAGTTGTGTAAGGAAAAGGGCTGGGTATTTTCATTTTCATCATCATCTCTTATTCAAAAGCAATTGGACATTGATACCAATCTGTGTTTCTGCTGCTTGCGTAAAAGAGAAGCCATCCTATGCCACCAGCAACCACTGGTATCTGGTTTTAAATGTCAAGTACACTTCAGCATAGAAAGGAAGAAACTGAGACAACATTCAAAGAGAAATATATTAGAGCCAAAGGTAAAGTCCAACAATCTAAGCGCCCATGTCTTCAAGACAAGGGTTAGGAAAAGATTCATCAACAGAAGACTAAAACATTTTGCAGCTTCTAACTTATCTAACCTTGTGATTTATAGCCACATATCATGTTTATATGTATGATGGTAGTATTTGTCTGTGTTTGTGCTGTGCCAATGAATAATGGAAAGTAATTCAGCTACTTTAAACGGAATCATTTAAATCACTTCAGCTATGCCATTCTCACTTTATGTAATTCCTTTCAAGGTCTGGGCTCATATTTTACTGGCCTCAAGGATTTTTTGTTTATTCCTTCCAACAGATATTTATACTTTGACAGTTGTGTGATGTATAATTATGTATAAACTGTGTTATATGCTTTTTATTTACACAAATAATCTGGCCTGTTATTTATTCGTGGTTTCTCTATTTCAAAGAGAAAAAAAAAAAGGTAGACATCCTTTATCTTTTTTGTTCATTCATGGTTAAGTTTATGATTGCTTATGAAATAACTACATTTGTAGAATCAGTATCATTTGATGGTGCTACATATTTATGATGTGTTTTCATTTATCCTAAGGTTTGTTACACATTTAGCATTGAGATTTGAAATTATTCAGCACCCTTTTTGAGGCAGTTTTGCAATAAGCCATTCAGACAGCTTCGTAGGAAATTATTTACTATGGTATTTTACTAAACCTAGTTTCCTAGGACATTAACAGCTATTATGAGTGCTTAATAAGTATGAATTGAAAGAGAGAGAAAGAAAAAGATAGAAAGAGGGAAGAAGGAAGGAAGAAGGAAAGAAGGAAGGAAGGAAGGAAAGAAGGAAGGAAGGGGGGAGGGAAGGAAGGAAGGAAGAAAGGAAGTTCAAATTAGTTGGGAAATACAGAGTTTAACAAAGTTAGTAGGAATATTTACCAGGATTTTTTCAGTTATATTGTGTTAATACTACACCAAGGATTCCTAAAAATTTAAACATATTTGATCATTAATATTTTTTTCAAATGGAAGTTTTGTATTTCTTAGTCCCCAGATCCACACTGGTGTGTTAAATTACACAGGAGTAGTCTATTTTAGTATTGGGTTTGCAGGGCAAGCTATATTCTAAATACTGTGCACTTGTTAACCTGAAAATAAGAGAGGTAAACAAGTGTTTATTTGGGATCAAAGAATTGCAATTTGGGGAGCACAGATTCAGGTTGAAACTCATAAAGTACCTGCTTATAGGTTGAAATCGAGAGCTTTTATGAGGAAGAAAGAAAGGGGATATTTATATACTTTGAAGAAAATAAACAAAGCTTTCTACGGACGTGAACTAAGCTACTCTGGGTTATATGTTGATTGATTACCAGATTCTGTCTTCAGAAAATCTACGATCAGTTTTCTGATCAGGATATTCATTCTCCCACAGACTTCTCAAGCAGTTGCTTAAAACAGTTGTCATTTTACCAAGTCCAAAGGTTTGGACAAGGTTCAAATAAAGATGGGTAAGTGAGTTTGTCTGCAGTGACCACTCCAACTCAGTTCTTAAATAGCCCTAGTCATGTCATTTTTTCACACACTGCAATGGCACTTTGCTCTTATCCATTGACAGCCTGATCTGTGGCTTTGTGATCCAAACTGAAAGATACTTGTAGATTTGATTAACTGAACTATAGCTCACAATGTACTACTAATATTATAATTGACTATTAAAATATCTTAAACATTGATATAATTTAAGCCTTAATTAGGACTGATTTAAAGACAATAATACTTACCTATTGATCACCAATTTGTTGATTTTTCAGGATTTTTTTCTCATTTTTCCTAATCTTTCTTCAGCCAGAAAGTTGTTACTCATTCCAGTATACTAATGATTCCAAAAGACACTTAATTTCTAAAATTACAGTTTTGGGTCAGCTTATTGGCTAGAACCTAATTCTGTACTTTTTCATTTATTAGGAAAGATCTTTAAGATAAGTGAGAAGCTACATTGTTTTCTGTATTATTAAAAATAATTATTGTCATTCAAACAATTGTGCCTCCACTACAACTTTATCTGACATAAAACTTTTGCACCCAGAACTCAGAAGGATCTAGATTTAAACCCAGATATGCTTTGTTCTTACGCAACTACTTGAGGTCTATACTCCTGTTCCATCCTAACTTTCTTTATTAGTAGTAGTATTTTCATCATTGTTGTTGTTTTCATTTTTCTTAATGTTATCTCTTCTTTCTCTATCTACCCCTAATTCACTGATCCTTAATATTTTTACTACCTTGAACAGTTTTGCTTTGATAAGGTCCCAAAGATAAATCTGAAAAGCACTTCATGGGAAATTGTGATATATAAACTTGTTACTTAGAATTAATAAGATAGATTTTTCAGCACATGTGATTAGTTTATGTAAGATTGCCATCCATCAAGTAATTCATTCAACAAATACTTATTTTTAAATTAAAAAAAATAAGCTTATTTATTTTGAGACTGTGACAGAGAAAGCAAGCAGGGGGGAGGCGAGAGAGGGAGGGAGAGAATCCCAAGCAGGCTCTGCACTAACAGCATGGATCCCAATGTGGGGCTCGAATCCATAAACCATGAGATCATGACCTGAGCTGAAACCAAGAGTCAGACACTTAACTGATTGAGCCACGCACATGCCCCAGCAAATGCTTATTAATTCAACAAATACTGAAAAACTGCTGGATGCTAGGCATTTGGAAATACAGTGATCACCAAAAGAGGGTCTCCACCTTTTTGGTGTTACTCTAAAAAAAAAGAGGCAACTCTAGAGCTTGAAGTAGTCTGAGGGGTTGAAGAGGACTTCCTATAAGAGGGGTCTTAAAGGATTAATATAAATTAATCATACTATGTCGAAACTAATATATATGTCCTTAGAAAAATTACGGTCAGTGGGCATAAGAAGACATGTTAAATCTATTCTGCTGTTGCACCACATGTTTGTCTTGCAAAGGCTAACTGTATGCATGACACAGCAAAATGAGATTATGACACAGGTGACTGCAGATTAAGCCCTGGAATTAACACATTTAATCCACATCATTTGTATGTATGTGTGAGTACACCTGCCAAGATATTTGGGAATACTTTATTTTATATCATATAGAAAATCTAATTTTTCTCGGTGAAACTGAGTATGGACTATCACAATGCCTTTGTTGCCCACCCTAAGAATAGAATATGGAGAATTTGCTTGATAAGATTGATGTAGGCTTTATTAATTTTTCTCAAATGTATAAAGTTCTGGGGCTCTAAAAGTTACTCAAAGGCATAATCTCTGACTCTTTTAGCTTTGAAAGTATTGAAAGTTTTATAATTTCTTAGGCAGTATGTATTGTGTCAATAATTTTAGGTATTGCCTTTATGCCAAGCTACAGAGCAAGAATTGATTTTGTTTGGGAACACTACTTCCTAGATTATAATTTCATGGCTGTGATTTATCACACTGAGATTGCCAGATCTTGGGTATTTTTAAAAGGTAAAAGTCATGAAACAATCATTTGAAAGCCAATAGTTGCCTGTAAATATGTTTTATAACTTTTAGCATATTATTAGTGGCATGTATTGTATTAAAATCTTACTTAGTGACAACTTGATAGCCACTTTTGATGTGTTGTGATCAACCCCAGCTGCTTATATTTGTAAAATTGCATTTTATAAAGATTGCTTAGATACCTAGAGACAAATTGAAGACATTCTATAGTTTAGCTTTGTTTTGTTTTGAAGAAGTTCTGATATAATGCAAATTTTTAGAACCAAATATACAGTCATATTTTCATAAATTTTCTTTTAAGTTATATTTAAAAAACATGTACTCTCTTTAAATGGTCACAAATGGAGATTTTTACATACACACTCTTAAAACAATACATTAGGTTCTAAATATTTTCTGTGATAATGAAATAAGATGCATTTTATAGTAGTAGTCTGATTTAATCAAATCCCTAATCATTTTCAATGACGTAATTTCAATCTAAAAGTAATTCTCATCTTATTGATACTACTGTACTAAAAATATGACACTCTTATTATTGAAAAGAAGTTTATTTTAAAAAATAAAAAAGATCATAATAGACAAGTCGTTATACTTGACTGTACATTTGTTCACTATTTTTTTCATTGGTGAAATGTTCTTTATTTTTTAAATGTTTATTATTTTATTAAAATTTACTATTAATAAATAGCATTTGCTTTTGAGAGAGAGAGAGAGAAAACATGAGTAGGGGAAGGGCAGAGATAGAGAGGTAGACAGAGAATCCCAAGCAGGCTCTAGAAGTGGGGCTCGAACCCACAAACTATGAGATCATGACTTGAGAGCTGCAATCAAGAGTCAGAACCTTAACTGACTGAGCCACCCAGATGCCCCATGAAATGCTGCATCTTAAATCACATGTGAAAACAAAAGTAAAGAATCAAAAGGAGAAATGTGAATGACATTAATGACATGCTGGAAAGGTACCAAAAACAGACAATCAAGTCAGTCTTTTCTTTTTAAGGCTAAAGAAGTACTTTGAAATTTTGCATGAGCAGATTTGCACTTTTCTAAAATTTTAAGGAATAAATTATGACTTTTCTAGGGAACTGGAATTTTTACTATTTAATATCATTCCCAAAAGTGTTACAAAATATTTCACTATTCCAGTTTACAGCTTAGAGTAGATAAATGCAGGTATATTTGAAATTTTAACCTTATTAAAAGATGACGGAAATGAAGAAAACAGCACTGAACTAGAAGTCAGACCATAGTTCTTTTACACCTTCTAATGTGTGGAACTTAGAAAACTAATTTAAGCTTGAGCTTCCATACATATTAAACATGAATGTTCAATTAGATGTCCTATAATGGTTTTCCTAGTATTGATATAATTATTTATTGATAGGAGTATTACATACAATTATGCAGTAAATTTTGGTGACACATTAATGAGCAAGAAAGACAAGTACTGTTCCTGCATTCTTAGATTGTACTAACGTCAAATATAATTATTAAACTAAGATGTACACAAGAGATTATGTAATCTCACTGTTATTGCTAGGCTTAATGTTCTTCTTAAGATATATTCCTTAGTAAGTATACTAGTTAGCATGGTTTCAGCTTTATGTGAGAGAGACAACTAACTCAAAGTGTATTAAATAGTAAAAAAAAAAATGTTATCATGTCCAATAAGAAACGTACAGTTAGTGAGCAGGTTTTTAGTGTTAGTTAATTCAAAGAAACAGTGACATTATCAAGGAGCGAGGTCTACCCCATTTTTTTCTCTTCAGTTTTTTTTTTCACAGCTGAGTGCCTTTCTATGCAGAATCCACCAATAGTTTTAAGATGTACATTATGTCAAAATAACATTCAAAAGACAGATGTCTTTTTCCAGAGAGGGAACATGTCCTTCAAGAAGCTCACCAGTCTTTCTGTAGTTTCATGGAGCCATGATAGAGCCAGAGTTTGAACAAAATTTGTTTTTGTTTTTGTTTTTTCTTGTTCCTATTTTAAAGAAGAAGGAAGGTGTGAATCAGTAGTGAACTATATATATATATATATATATATATATATATATATATATATATATATTCTTTTTCTTTCAGAAACTGCATCAGTTGATTCTAGAGTTTCCATTTTGGTTCTTTGTTTTATAGTTTTCATTTCTCTGATGAGAACAACAATCTATTTATGATGTCCACTTCCCTTTTAAGGGTTTGAGCATATTTATAATAGTTGCTTAAAATCCTTGTCTGATAATTCCAGCATATGGGTCATCTTATAATATCTATTAATTGTTTTTGTCTCTCTTTTTTCTTCTTTGCATATCTATTCATTTGAATCCAGACATTGTGGATTACCTATTATTTCTTTCATTTGAGAGAGAGAGAGGGAGGGAGTGAGGGAGGGAGGGAAAGATAGCACACAAGTGAGGAAGAAGGGCAGAAGGAAAGGGAGAGAGGAGAGAAGAGAAAGGAGAGAGAGAGAGAGAGAAAGAGAGAAAGACAGACAGAGAGAGAGAGAGAGAGAGAGAGAGAGAGAGAGAGAGAGACTCTTAAGCAGACTCCACACTCTACATGAAGCTCAACACAGACTTGGTCCCATGACCCTGGGATCACGACCTGAGTCAAAATCAAGAGTCAGATGCTAAGTGGATTGAGGCCCCCAGGTGTCCCTGGCTTACTTATTTTTGAGAGTCTGCATTTTGTTGTCTGTCTTTAAAGAAAGAAGAGTATTGTTCTAGCATCTGGTTATTCTAAAAGTGGATCAGACTGATGTTTGGGGCTTTTTTTTTTTCTTTCTTAAGTTTGGAACTCTCATATATCCCAGTACTGTATGACTTCTTTGTTACTGGCAGATACTCTCCTAAATCTGCATGGACACGAAAACTGGAGCTTCGGTTTTAGCAGACTGCAGCCAAGTTCAACACCCTGAAACCACTACAGTGGCAACTCATATAATTATTGCTGTTTTAATTTTACCCTTTTGGCATCTTGGAAATTTTTCTGTCTTTCCCTCCTGCACTGTAATATGTTTAAAAATAAATGTGCTTATAATTCATCCAGTATTTCTTCATATTTGGAGCAGGAGGTGGAGTGTAGGTCAGCTCAATTGAATGTGTTCCCAGAGGTTTCTCCAAATTAATGTTTTAACTGTATTGTGGTAAGTGCTGCAAAGGAAGGCTTAATAGAAAAAAGGAACCTGTGTGTTTTTACATAGATGCAAAAGGTGGGGGGGGGGTTCCTTAGGAAGTGTTGTATTTTAAGGGGAGATATGAAGGCACAAGGGTAAGAAATACTTTTTCATTCAGATAGAAACACATAAACAAAGTTCCTGAGGCAGGATGAAGTTTGGCACATTTGAGGGCCTGTATAAAAGCCCATGTACTTGGAGCTTAATAAAACAAGAGGGCACCTAGGTGGCTCAGTCAGTTAAGCATCTGACTTCGGCTCAGGTCATGATCTCATCTTTCCTGATTTTGAGCCCTGCATAGGGCTCTGACAGCTCAGAGCCTGGAGCCTGTTTTGGATTCTGTTTTTCTCTCTTTCTCTCTCTCTCTGCCCCTCCCCAGTTCATGCTCTGTCTCTTTCAGTCTCTCAAAAATAAATAATCATTTAAAAAACAACGATGAGACAATTGTTACAAAATAAGATATGGTATGGCAGACAGTTGCTAGACTATGGAGGACCTTGTTAGTTATGTTAAAATATTGGTATTTTAGCTTGACTTTCTCCATATCATGATTTTTTTCTACCCATCACTTCAGATAGTAATGGAATCCTTCTCAAATGTAATTTTATATCTAAATGTTAAGTGTTAACAAGTTGTCATAACCACTATACTACTGTCAAGGGATGGATGCTGGTCCTGTCCTTTCAGTAATACAGCTAAATATCCAACTATAAAGCAATTTTATGTACAAGGTTTTCTTCCCTAAAGACAGTTTCAGTGAACAATATATTTTGAAAGGAAATATGAGAAAAATAGCTTATTTATTAACAGCCTTATTAAACAACAGTCTTCCTGTAGCTAGTTTCTTACACAGACACTTTTTAGTTCTGGAATGCCAGTCTATTAACATAGGTTTTTACTTCTGTCCCTATATGAAAATTATTAAAGCTAAAATTTAATTCACCATAGATAACCCAACCTTTTTTAGATGCAACTTAAATAAAAATAAGTTCCCAAAAGTAAGGTTTTCAGAAACTATTCGTTTCTACAGATCTACTTAATGAAGCTTTGGAAAGCAGGTATATATATATACGTATATATATATGCTTATTGGTGATGGTGGGCAAATAGAGATTACCTTTACTTTTTCATTCCTTGGAAATCTGCTTCAGAAATTATAGCCATATTATATAAAGTGTAAATCATTGAGATCCTTATGGCCATAGATATGTCCTATAATGAAAGGTGTCAGTGTGCTAAATAAGGAATAGTTCCTTTGACAGCTAAGGGCATCAATCCTTTGCAACTGGCATGATCTTGTATTTTGATAGTCATTTGGACTATTATATTGGGAAATTTCCAAATGATGTGGGTGGAAAGAAAATTTCTCACTATCAAGATGATAGTGCTCCTTTTGACTAAATGAGAAAAAAATCATGAAAATTATTTTATTTTTTCCCTGATAAGGAAGACTCCTTTAATAATTCTAAAGTTAATTTTAAGACATCCATTTTCTTATTAAATTTGTCATATTTAAAATAGAATAGCAGCAGAACTTTTCAACTAGCTTGGTAGAAAATTCCTATCACACCAAGAATTCCAGTGACAAAAGTACAGAGCCAAGTTCACTGTAGTAATTTAAGTTAAATGTTTATAGTGCCAGTTGCAACTCAAATTTTTCTTGCTGAAACTTTATTTAATGTAATGTTTATGAGCTTTGGTGTTAATTTTACTCAAAACATTCATTTTTGTTGTACTTACAGACTGAGAAAGGTCCATAATAAATGTTGATAAACTTTTTAATTAAACTTAAACTTTTTATTTTGAGACAGTTATTGATTTAATGCAATTGTAATAAATAGTAACAGAATGATTCCATGTACCCTTTATCTGAACAGCTTAATCTTGATTCCTGTGCTAATCAAAATATTCTTTCTCTCTCTCTTTTTTTAATGTTTATTTAATTTATTATTTTTAAGGGGCAGAGAGAGAGGGAAAGAGAGAGAGTATCCCAAACAGTCTCCATGCTGTCAGCACCTGACACAGGGCATGAACTCATGACCCCTGAGTTCATGACCCCAGTCAAAATCAAGACTCAGATGCTCAACTGACTGAACCATCCAGGGGCCCTTCTTGTCTCTTGATTCTAGCCATTCTGACAAGTGTAAGGTAACATTTCCCTGGGTTTTGATTTACAGTTCCCTGATGATGAATGCCATTGAGCATCTTTTCATGTGTCTGTTATCTGTATGTATGTCTTTTTGGAAAAAAAAAAAAAAAGTCTATGTCCTTAGCCCATTTTTTATTGGATTATTTGGAGTTTTTTGGTGTCACATTGTATAAGTTCTTTATATATTTGGATATTAGGTTCTTACTTGGTATATCATTTGTAATATATTCTACCATTCAGTAGATTGCCTTTTCAGTTTGGTTTTCTTTGCTGTGGAAAAACTGAGTGTTAAATTTTAATTATGAAGACTTGAACAGTACTCATGATCAAAAAGACAAGTGAGAATATTACTGAGCAATTCTACTGAAGATTCATGGAGCTGACACAGAGCGGGTGAACTGTATATAAATGTGTTCAGTGGTGATTACAATGTCTTTCTTCTTTGTTTGTAATAGTTATGGTGATTAATGAACCATTGTATCAGGCCTCAGTATCCCCCTCCCCCATACCCCTGCCTTTTTCGCCAAATTAAGGGATTATCTATGTTTTTTTGTTACAATGGATTTTTTTCACTTTTATGAAACTATAATAATTCAAAGCGTTGGCAGACAGAGAGCTGTCCCAAAGTGCACAGATTTTATTATGCAGTGAGCACGGCTAATGCAAGGACAGCAGAGTATCTGAACTAGCTTTATCCTCCTGACCTTATTACGGGTGGTCTATGTGAGAGGACACTATGGCTTCATATTAGAGATTTTTCCTTTTATTGTCAAATACAGGGATATATTCTTTAGGTGAATTTACCTAGAATCACTTGGGTATTTTTTGGCCCAATAAAAGTCTATTGTAAAAAGATTGATCTATTAAATACTTAACAATTGTAAACCTCAGCGGCCAGTCAGAAATGTAATGCTTATTAACATACAACAGGATGTCTGTGGTGCCCTATGCAGCTGAGTAGTAGCCCTGTTTAATAGTCCATTGCAGGGGCACCTGGGTGACTCATTCAGTTGAGCTTCTGACTTCGGCTCAAGTCATGATCTCACAGTTCATGGGTTCAAGCCCCGCATCGGGCTCAGTGCTGATAGCCCAGATCTGGAGCCTGCTTCAGATTTTGTGTCTCTCTCTCTTTCTCTGCCCCTCCCTTGCTCATGCTCTGTCTCTGTATCTAAAAAAATAAACATTAAAAATATATTTTAAAATAATAGTCCACTTCACTATTTACCTCAACCTAATTAAAGATGATTTTGATTATGGTGGTCTTGAAGCCATCTATTTCATTTAGAAGTCAAATGTTTTGAGCTGAAAATACCTGTTTTTCATATATTAAAGAATATTGCAGTTGACTCTTAAACACCTCGAGGTTAGAGGTGCTGATGCCCTGCACAGTCCAGAATCTGTATAACTTTTGCCCCCGCAAAATTATCTCCTAATAGCTTATTACTGAACAGAAGCCTTACCAATAACAGACAATTAACACACATATTTTGTATGTCATGCATATTATATACTATTTTCTTACAATAAACTAGAGAAAATGTTATGAAGAAAATCATGAGAAGAAAAACATTTATATACTGTACCATAATTATAAAAAAAAGTGGACCCACACAGTTCAAATCCATGTTGTTCAAGGTAACTGATATTTTTTCAGTACTGCCTACTGATAAATGTGGTGAGTGTCTTGAGGTCAGTGACTGTATCTTGTAAGCCTATATCCTATTATCCAACTTCAGCCATTATTGCTTACTGGACACAATATGGATGTTTTATATAATTGTGAAAAAATGCCATCTTTCCCTCTTTTTGGAAATAAGAATACGTTCAGTCTTTTGGAGTATACGACAATGGCTAATTTATCTTCTGAATGCATTTCTGTACATAGCCCATTCTTAACTATCTAAAATTTATAGAGATTCTTAGATTTGTATATGTTAAACTATAATCCACCAAACATCAGTAAACTCCTTAAATTAGTCACAGAACTTCACACCTGTATGGTTTCCAAAAGGTTTGTCAGTCTTCAGTGATGTTTAGATCTGTGATTGGACAAAGAGGTTTGAAGAAATAGCAATCTAACTAAAAGGAATTATAAAAAGAAGCACTTAATTATTTTACTGTAAGAGTGTTAGGGAATTCTAACTATGGGTGGCAGCCTTGCAATGTATAATAGTTCACTTTGTGGAAAAATTTGTAACGAGAGATACATTGCATAGATTATTACCAACAATTATGCTTTACTCATACACTCATTATTGTATTCATTTTTTCAACTTCAGTTATACACTTATATACTGAACCTAATGTATGCCAGGCACCATGGTAGTTCACAACTAAAACTTGACAAATTTTTGAAAATTCTATCATAAACTATTAAATCTGTGAAATTTAAATTTTATATTCCATTTTATTCTTATCAGTCTTAGAGAAAAGAGGATAGAAGACACTAAAATGGACACTTTGACAGAAGGGTCTCAAAATTTTCAAAGACTAATACTAAGAGGAAATGAAACCCATCACAAGGAATTTTTTTCTAGCTCAATACTGACATTGATCAACAGCTTGGAAAATATTGCTTTGAATATGTTACATTGTAATTTTATGTTCTTTTTTTTTTTCTTATTAGGAATCTTTCCCTGAAATTAACAAAAGACATTGATCAGGAAGTCAGGTGTTCCCATATGAGCCGAATGCCCACCAGTCCATCTTCAGATTGGCCCCTGCAAGGTATAGAAGAAAATGGAGGCCTAGATTCTCTGCCCTTCAGATTGATGTTACAGGACTGTACAGCCGTCAAGACATTATTATTAAAGATGAAGAGAGTTCTTCAAGAGGTAATTAATGGTTTACTCTAAGATTAATGCCTTTCAGTGCTGGTAGGCAGTGGAATCTGTAGACTGCTTAGTCCCTGCTTTTCTCAGTAATTAAGTGCATGACATTGGGCAGGGGTCAGGTGTCCTCTTGCAGTTTAGCTCTCTCATTTGTCAAATGAAGGATGTAGAGCTCTGGTTTATAAGGTACTCTTAAATTCTAAAATTCTATGATTCTATGAAGGAAGTGAAAAAAAGAATAAAGTGACACCAAACCTTGGCAAAGTTTATTAAAGAGAAATGGGCATCAGCTATTAAGTTACATTTCTATGTTACTATAAAGCTATTGAGAGACCTATTAAATGGACTTCATTTTAATCATACTGAGGCCTTTATTTGTATGATACCATAAAAGAAGTTTAGTCATTTTTGTTCTAGTGAAAAACAGTCTAGTAAAATTTAATCTTAATATTTGACTGTTTTTACCCACTGAATACATTTGCTTTTCTACATTTGTACTCAGGTAGATGATGAATTTGTTAGGAAAATTCATGATGGATTTTTTAATCTGATTGCCCAGTAATCAGCCGTTTTTTAGGATTTAAATATGTAATGGATTTATTTATTATTTTTTAATGTTTATTTATGTTTGAGAGAGAGCGTGTGTGAGCATGCAAGCAGAGAAGAGGCAGAGAGAGGGGGAGACAGAGGATCCAGAGCAGGCTCCGCTCTATCATCACAGAGCCCGATGCAGGGATGGAACTCACTAACCGTGAGATCATGACCTGAAGTGAAGTCAGATGCTTAACCAACTGAGCCACTCAGGCGCCCCATGGATTTATTTTTATAATTACTACTATTTTCTTTGGGGATTTCTATAAATAGTATGCACATTAACATTATTTCAGAGATGTAAAGTGAGAGGTCAGAAATTTTACATGACTTTCCTCTACTAGGTGTGAATTCAAGACAACGGCTTGATATTTCTGAATCCAAAGTCACTCAGCTTTTTACTATATCCCATTATTCAATTGATTTGTCTTAATTGATAGGAGATGAAAGTAAATAATGTGAGAACAGGAAAATACAACTATTTAGAATGACTAGTAGTAGTAGTAGTATGGCTTCCTTACGAAGATGATCACTAATAACTTGCCTTTCTAACAATTAAGTAATAATAATGTTAGCGGCTTCCACTAGAGGCCAAAATGGAATCAGAAAGAGAGAGGGTATTTAAGAGAAATGATACCGTAGACTATTGGGGGTATTCAGTCATATGTTCTTATCAGTTGTTCAAATAAAAACTGGAAGAAATATCTGCATTCCATACCAGTTTATATTGCCAGAATCTATGCAGTGCGGTGTAGGAGCAGTGTTTTTATATTCAATCACTGTTACAATTTCAGGAATTTTATGAGCTGGCAGTTAAGGACTTTCATAAAAATTAAATTATGTACACTTTTAATGAAGCACATTATATTTTTAGAAGGATAATCCATACTTGAAACTATCATTTATTATTTATTTTAATATATTCTACTATTGACTATACTCATGAGTTTATTTACATTTATTGGCTGTATATGTGAAAATACTTTATAATAGCTACTGTGTATGTTTTCCAATTTTAGATTCATTTATGGCATTTTGTTAGCTTGAAATCAGCCACATGGGAGTATTATGCCACAGAAATTGACAAATACTACAAATTAGGGCTTCTGGTTTTTGTAAGCCTATTAAGTATTTAAGAGCATACTATTATATGTATGACTCTGAGGTTCCTGTACTGACAATGTAAGTGCTTTGTTGTACTTGTTAAATCTCCCTGACCTTTGGCTTAACATGCAGCCTGAATCTCTTTGAACAGCACAAGCTTAATAACAGCTGTTCTATTAAAAGATATTAATCTCAAAGTCTGTAATGTTCAACTGTTCATCTTTCTACCTCTCCTTTGGTTTGAGTTTTAATTAAAAAATCAACAAATAAAAAAGAAGTAGGAAGAACTGACAGGAAGTGTCAAGGGGCTTTCTTAGGATACTTAATTTTATAATTTAAAAATATTTAGGGATATTCACTGTAGCGTCAAAGTTCTGAATATATTGAGATTGTTTTTATACTTCCATCTATTTTTATTCTTTAATGAATATTTGAGGAAACTGAAGATAATTTATTTTAAAGCTCATGTATAATGAGCAATAATTACATGTTTGTTAAGCCATTCAGAGAGCAGGGTCTTATTCTTTATTGTCAACATTAAAAGCAATATTATGATTAGAATTGACAACTGTTCTCATTGTCTTTATAATAAATGCCTTAAAAGAAAATTGTTTATTTAAATATTCTTGGGGCACGTGGCTGGCTCAGTCGGTAGCACAGGTGGCTCTTGATCTCAGGGTTATGAGTTCAAGCCCCACATTGGATGTAGAGATTACTTAAATAAATAAGCTTTAAGAAAAAGCTGTTCCTAAGCCAGGAGTTTTCAAATGACAGTTTATATTTCATTACTTAATTATTTTCTTAGCTGCAGAAGATCTCAGCTATTTGATTTTTAAGATAAAATGGAACTAAAGATTTTAATATATCACATTAGAAAATGCTCCTATTTGAGATTTTTCCTAATGTTCCTCTGTTGATGTCTTAAATTTTAATTTTGAGATAGGTTAAATATGGATATTTTTAATGGAACCTCACATTTTTAATTTCGTCCTCCTTCTTTGAATATCAGTTACTATTAAAGTGCCTGGGCATATTCCCAAAAACTCAAACATTAACTCCTTTATATAAAGCAAAACAAAACAAATAAACAACAACAAAAAAATAAATAAACCCTGACTTTGGGCCCTTAGAAATTCATTGTCACTTTAGCAATAGCGATAAAAGTGACTGTACCAATGGGGGAACTATGTCATTTTTTTTCCACATAATTTGTTATTTTTGTTCCATTTGTTCCATTTGTTATTTTTTTTCCACATAATTCTATTAGCTGTCAAAGAAGAGAATATTTAATATCTACGGAGATAGTTTCTGTTCTGTTTCCTTTTAGCTTGTTCTGTTTTCTTTTTGCATTCTCTCATGAAATTTGCACTATATGGTAACTAACCAAGAAGGCTATGCCAAAGAGATTTCAGGTGAGATGAGTAGTATAATTTCTAGAAAGATAACAGCTAATAAGAATATTAATCTAAGGTCATTTGTAATCCCCCACTACCACCCTTGCCTTTTTAGTTTATATTTAATAAATGAACACTAGGAGTGTACCTAGCAAATTTCCTGAATCAAGAAACATTAAAAAAAGTTAGATAAATGTTAAACAAATTTTAAAAAGTTAATATCATGAGATGAATCTATTCTAACAACGTAACTACATTAGTGAAAAATCAGAGAATCATTTATTTGAGAATCAATATAATTTACAAAACTATACAAATTTAGAATGGTAATTAACTAAAAAGCTTTTACTTATTTTCTTTTTTTCTCAACAACCTAGTAATCCAACTTTTTAATTTTAATATCTACAAAAATAATAATAATGGAAAATTTTGAGGTATTATTCCTTATTTTTAAATTTTAATTATGATTTATAAATATATGATGAAATTAGGATGTTTTGAACTCCACCATTCATCACTATTCAATGGACATATAAGAGTTTCTTGTTTTTTTAAAGATATTTCAGTAAAATAATTCTAATGATTTTATAACTTACATTTTTTTATATCAGCACATCAAGAGCAAATGAAAAGCCTATAGAATAGTAACTCCAGCAATGGATAATTACAGATGGGAAAATTAGTTGGGGAGTCATAAACTAAGGAAATTTACCAAAAGCAAGCAATTACCCATGTAAATATAGATAGCAGTGTAATAATTAGATTTCACTTTACATTTCCTTTTGAAAATAACAAAATAACAAGTTTCTGGTATCTGCTTTATGATTGTTTGTTTTTGCTTTCTAAAAAAGTTTGTTTAATTTAAAAATTAGAAAAGATGTACTATTAAAACTGAAAACACAAGAAAATAAATAGCTGTACTGTCAGATATAAGACATGTTATCAGAATCAAAGGCCTGTGTTTCATACTGATAAAGAGTCAGTTCATCAGGAAAACATAATCATACATATGGATGGCTTATTTATGTAGCTTGTAAATTTATGGTATAAAATTTGACAGAACTAAATGAAGAAATAGACAAATTCATATCATTGTTGATTTTAACTCTGTTCCCTTATAATTGATAAAACTAAATGAAATCAGAAAAGTTTCAGAATATTTGAACATTATCAACTTCTTTAAACTAACTGACATTTATAGATTACTGCAATTAATAATAAAATTATACATTCTTTTCAAATGCATGTAGACCATCACCAAGACAGAGTACTTGTTCATAAAAGAAGTCTCAATTAATTTCAAATGTAGACATCTGTGGAGTACATTTTTTTTAGAACAATGGAATTAAATTAGGAGTCAGGAAGGACAAAATAACTAGAGATCAACTACTTGGAAATTAAAGAAAAAATTACTATATAACTCATGGATCAATTTCAAACCTCAAGGGAAATTTTATTTATTTTTTTTTAATGTTTTTTTTTTATTTATTTCTAGGAGAGAGAGAGAGACAGTGTGAGCAGGGGAGGGTCAGAGAGAGAGGGAGTACAGACTGAAACAGGCTCCAGGCTCTGAGCTGGCAGTCAGCACAGAGCCCGACACGGGGCTCGAACCCACAACCGCGAGATCATGACCCAAGCGAAAGTCGGACGCTCAACCGACTAAGCCACCCAGGTGCCCCAGCTCAAGGGAAATTTTAAAGTGATTTGTTTATTTGAGTGATATGATGATGATATATATAAGATGAAAATCTAAAATTTGTAGTATAGCATTGCAACCATAGTTAGAAGGAAGTTTATAGTTTTAAAAGTTTATATTTAAGGGTACCTGGGTGGGTCAGTTTATTGAGCTTCTGACTCTTGATTTTGGCTCATGTCATGATCCCAGCGTTATGGAATTTAGCCTCACATTGAGCTTGTGCTGAGCATGGAGTCTGCTTAAGATTCTTTCCCTCTACCCTTCTCCTTTGCTTGTGCTCACTCTGTCTCCAAAAAATACAATATATATATATAAAATAAAAGTTTATATTTAAAGGAAGAAAGTGCTGTAATTGACAACCGAGGTCTTTTCTCAAGTAACTAGAAGGGAAAATTAAATCTAAAGGAAGGAATAGAAAGAAACATGAAGAACAAACTTAATAAAGTTTGAAAAAAGTTGAAAAAAGATAATAGAAAATTTATGAACCCTAGGGTGATTCAGTTGCATAAGCATCTGATTCTTGATTTCAGCTTAGGTCATGATCTCATGCTTCCTGTATCAGAGCCTCATGTTAGGCTTTGTGAGGATAGCACAAAGCCTACTTAGGATCCTCTCTCTCTCTCTCTCTCTCTCTCTCTCTCTCTCTGCCCCTACCCCACTCACATACACATGGGCAATGTACTTTCTTTCAAAAATAAACATTTAAAAAAAGCAAGAAAATTTATGATTCCTAAATTGGTTTTTTTCTGAGAAGTAAAAAAAAAAAAAAACTAAAAGAAAAAAAGAAACAAGTTACCAGTCTCATCGATGAATCAAGGCAGAAATAAGCAGTACAAATCTTAAAGATATTGAAAGGAAAACCAGGTGATATTATTAACAGTATGACCACAAATATAAAAAAATAGATGAAAGGCACAAATCTTTTTAAAAATGTAATTTTCCAAAATGACACAAGAAGAAAGTAAAAGTCTGCATTTTCCAATTTCTATTAAATAAATAGATGTTATTATTAAGAGATGGAAAAGAAGGAGAAGGATAAAAATTATTCAATAAAAAAGCAACTACAGGAATTTTAGTGCTGAATTCTATCAAATATTAAAGAAAATCTTAAGAACATCTGGCTATCTCAGTTCGTTGAGCCTCAGACTCTTGATTTGCCTCAGGTCATGATCCCAGGGTTGTGGAATCTAGCCCCATGTTGGGTCTTAGGACCCATTTCTTCTTGAATCCAGCACTAATGTCTCAGTTGTAATACAACTCACATACTATTGTGTAATTTAATGGGCTAACTGTAGCATCCAGAATTTCAGGCTGCAACATAGCAGATACACAGCAGATGGCACCCTGCAGAACCTCCAGGGCATACTCTGGAGTATGTGTTCAACCCTTCTGGTGGGGGAGGGAGACAGAGAACAGAGAGCCACTTAGGCAAATGGTCCTGTAGAAAGCCTGCAATTGTGTTCTTCTGAGACACTTTTTTACTGAAATTGTGTTTTGGTTTTGTTTGAAAATCAGAAACATTTATCTAAATGTGTAACACCATCTTTTATACCTCAGTGATTAAAAACAGACATATATTAGATGGTAAAGATCACAGGTGTTTGAAATCATTAAGATCTATGAGTGATTCTCACTTCTGCCACGTAATAGCTGCTACAAGGTGATTAAGGTTTTTGAGTCTCTATTTCACCATATGAAACTTTATTAAATATCCTATAAGGTTATTTGGACAATTAAATAATAAAAAGGTTATCACAGTGAGAATATGGGGGAAAGTATCCATGAATATGAGTTACTGTGGTTACCTTGTTAGTATGATTATTAAAGACTATGTCAAGCCAGGTGACAAATATTAGACATTTCTTAAACACTTGGAAATATACTAGTAAATGTTATTTACTAGTACAAACTGTTGCATTTATTGAATAACAATTCATTATTGATCATTATTAATAAAAGTTATATTAGTTGAAACTAAAGATAGAAGTATTATTCCCATTCATGGTTTTCTGGGCTTTCAACTGAGGCAGTACATTTAAACTGATGTTCTCTGGCTAAAGAGCTACTGCATGTCAACTAAATTTCCTGTTTTCAGTCAATATGTAAGAAAAGTTTTACGAGTTAGAAATGATGGTAACAGATCATGGTGGTAGCAGTTGAGGCAGTGAGAAGGAAAACAATGTGTGGTGTGTTTTGAAAGTAATGCCATCAATAATTGCTATAGATTGGAATTGGATGGTGATGGGAAGAGGAAAGCAAGTGTAACAGAGTTGTAATTTGAGTAATGGGCAACTGTTCTTGCCACTGAATTTGGGATGAGTAGGAGAGGAGTAACCTGTGTGAGACAGGAAGGAAACAAGACTTCTGTTTTGGCCAGGTTATGGTGAAGGTGTTTATTTAGACTCACAGGAACTGTGTCAAGTAGAAATTCAAATTAATATGTTTACTAACCCAGAAAGATTAGGGCTATAAATATACATAGAATATTCAGGATTATGTAGATTCTGCTTAAAGCTATGGAAGAGAGAACTTATACCTAAAACCAGAATGAGAGGTTTCAATATTTAATGATGGAAAATCAAGAAAAAGAGTGTCTGATAAGAGGAGAAGAATACTAAGAGTTTTAATGTCAAGAAGCCAAGAGAGAACATGGCTTCAAGAATCACAACCTGTGGGATGGTTCTGACCAGTGAGTATGACAACAGAACAGAACAGAACAGAGGAGAAGAGGAGGGGAGGGGAGAGGAGGGGAGGAGAGGAAGAGAAGAGAAGAGAAGAGAAAAGAATCTATGGATTTTGGAAATCCACTAATTCCAAAAGTAATTTACCTAAGCATTAGGAATTTCAGTATGTAAAATGACCTATTTGAAATGTTCATTTACAAAACAACAGCCTAGAATAGAAATAGTAACCATTTCCACCTGGTTCTCAATTGTTAAATTATAGGGTCATTTATTTACAAGGCATCGCTCTCTGTGTTTGAAGGGTATGAAAATGAATAGTACATGTCCTGAAATAATTTTCAAAACTTATCTTAAAGTAAGACATGTTTAGTTTTGGAAAGATATTATAAATTTTATTAGGCTAATTAAGAATAATAAACAGAAGTTCATTTTACATGGGTGTTCTCCATATGGAGGTATTATTTTTCCTTGAAAAACTGTTATTTATATTTCTTAAGATTTTTGTATTGCACAGGCAATCTAGCATAGTGATCACAATATACTAGTCTGTACTGGAAGAGACTTCTCAAATTTGAGCATCAGTTCTCGCTAGGTGCATGCGACTCTGGGCAAGATACTAGGGTCTTCATAAAAATCTGATCTCTTTCAGAAAGGAATTACTAAGTGAATGTTCAAAAGTACTCAGTTTTTCCAAAGCTCTTATATCACATTACTCTACCTCTAATATATTCATGTAATAGAATGGTTTTTATTCCTGTATTATCATGTCCCATAAACAGTATTTTAAGCACAAAAACCAAGTCGCAGATAAATTCTTATAGACTATAGAGTTAAAAAATGAAAAAGTTAAATAATATATTATTTAAGAATATATGTATATATACTAGTGTGTGTATACATATATAATATATACTAATACACTAATAGTATTAATAATAATATACACTAAAGCCATAAGAAGAAGTATGATAAGTTAAACATAAGATTACTAATCTGTGTAGAGATAGTGGGAAGGAGATAGGTTAACATGTACAGTTAAGGAAAGGCTTACACAAGACTTTATAGATAACATTTATTATATTACCAGTACATTTCCTTATATGTTTCTTTCAAAATCATTACATACACATAATATTTTCTTATATGTGTTTAATGTTGCATTAAGAAACTCAGTCTTTCCAGGACTCCTGGGTGGCTCATTTGTTTAAGTGTCCGACTTCAGCTCAGGTCATGATCTCATGGTTTGTGAAGTTGAACCCCATATTAGGCTCTTTGCTGACAGCTCAGACCCCAGAACCTGCTTTGGATTCTGTGTCTCCCTCTCAATGCCACCTCTCCCCTACTAGTGCTTTCTCTGTCTCTGTCTCTGTCTCTGTCTCTCTCTCAAAAATAAATAAACATTAAAAAATGAAAAAAAGAAAGCACAGTCTTTCTAAATAATTCATACCCTGAATGGCTTCCTGTCCACCAGCTCCATCCCCTACAACACTACTTCTTCATGCTAAAATTGCAGAAACATGTTGGCTACTTCTTTGCCATTAATGCATCTTGTGATATTTATTTGATGTCAAAATAAAAATAGAGCAGAATCAAGATAAGAGAGCCTATGCCTATCAGCCAGGTAATTCTTTCCTGGTATGTGTACTTATATTATCTACCAGTCATGTATATTATTTTATTGCTTATTTGAAAATGAACAGAGTCCAAAAAGACTGCAGCCCACAATGTAAACAATAAGCACCACTCTCTTATACCTGTTATATTCAGTAATTAATCATATAACCACTAATATGGTTTTGCTATGCATGTCTCACTTTCCCTTTTCTTCATGAATCCAGCATTAATGTCTCAGTTGTAATACCACTCACATACTATTGTGTAATTTGATGGGCTAAATGTGGCATCCAGAATTTCAGGCTGCAACATAGCAGATACACAGCAGATGGCACCCTGCAGAACCTCCAGGGGATACTCTGAGTGTTCAACACTTCTGGTGGGGGAGGGAGACAGAGAACAGAGAGCCACTTATGCAAATGGTCCTGTGGAAAGCCTGCAATTGTGTTCTTCTGAGACACTTTTTTTACTGAAATTGTGTTTTGGTTTTGTTTGAAAATCAGAAACAAAGGCATATTTAATACAGTGAAAATGCCTGTTTTTAATCACTGAGTGTATAAAAGATGGTGTTACACATTTAGATAACATAATGCAGTTGCTTGGAAGAAGTATAAACATTAAAATATTCACATGTTTACAGATGAGCAAAAGTGTTTTAGCATCTAGTGACTCATTTAGACAGGGCAGTTATTCCTTAAGTATTTCATTTTAACCTTAATGAAAATAAAAACCTGAGAAAGCTATAGCTCTTATTTTAGTTTAAGTTTACTAATATAAATATAGATATTTACTATTTCAAATATTGTAGTTTTAAGTAGTTCCTTTTTGTGTTTTAGAGAAGTAGCTATTAATAAAATGACTCAAATTATATTTATGACAAATGGGTGTAAAAACAAGTAGATCTATTGGTCTTGTTCTCTTTGATTAGACAGCTTTGGAAGTATGAGGAGATGAGGAGTTTAAAAAGAATAATGAATTATAAGAAAGATTTGATTCACTTTCCTCAAAAATATTTAATATTTTGTTATTCATGGTCTTCATTAGAGGTCAGGTAATTTTTTTTTTTTTTTTTTTGTAAAGTCCTGGCCATAAAGTCTGCACTGCAATTCAACTAGTTATAAGTAAAGAAAGCAACCACATAGCATAAATAAATGAGCACAGCTAGAGTCCTGTAAAACTTTATTTAGAAAAACAGGCGGAAGGCCAGATTTGGGCTCTGGCCTGAGTTGTCATTCCATACTACTTCAAAAAGAGGTGATTAAAGTATCCTGAGGAGGCATTGTGTAGGTAAGAGCATTACTTTTAGGAGCTAGAACGTATAGTCTGAACCCTATGTCTTTACCTACTAACTGAATGACTCCAGGCAAGTTAAACTCTGGGGATAATATGATTAACATACCACTTAGATTTGTTGAGAATATTAATTGTATTAATATGCTTAAAAGCATGGAACAGTATAGGACACAGAGCAAATGCCCAGGTTATATTAGTGAATATTTTATTATCTATCATTACAAAGTCTGAGGACCACTAATGAAATAAAAATCATGGATTTGCCATTAAGCAAACCTGAATTCAAGACTTAGATTTATAATAATTTAAAAATATTATTATTTTACTCTATTTTATTCAGTTGCTTCAATGAGCTTTTGGTTTCCTCACAGATAACCAGAGGATAAAAATTATTATAAATTGTATTGTGAAGGTTAGATTTAAATTGTGTCTGGCAATGGAGAGGTTTGAATATTAGTTCCTTTCTCCTCCCTCCTCTTAAAAAAACAAAAATAAAAACAACTTATTCTACTAGTAACTCTAAATTTGTTAACCAAATTAGGATTTGTTTCCAGCTTGATAGCATATTCATGAGACTTATTTCTTCTAGAACAGGCCCTTGATTTTGGTATTTCTATTTCTTATATGCTCCAGAGCTAAAGCACAATCCTTGAGCTGTGCTGACAGCTCAGAGCCAAATGCAGGGCTCAGACTCACAGACCTTGAGATCATGACATAAACCAAAGTCAAACACTCAACTGACAGAGCCACCCAGGTGCCCCTATAAGTCTGTTATTATTATTTTTTTTAAGTTTTATTTATATTTTGAGAGAGAGAGAATGCTTATATAAACAGGGGAGGGGCAGAGAGGGAGGGAATGAGAGGCTTCACACTGTCAGCGCAGAGCCCAGTGTGGGGCTCAAACTCATGAACTGTGAGATCATAACTTGAACTGAAATCAAGAGTCAGATGCTTAACCAGCTGAACCACCTGGGCCCCTAAGTCTGTTTTAAATGATTTTCTTGCAAGAAATTCAGCTATAAAAGTAATTTTCGGGACACCTGGGTGGCTCAGTTGGTTAAGCAGCTGACTTCAACTCAGGTCATGATCTCACAGCTTGTCGGTTCAAGTCTCATGTTAGGCTCTGTACTGACAGCTTGTAGCCTGGAGCCTGCTCACATGCTGTGTCTCCCTTTCTCTCTGTACCTCCCCTGATCACACTCTATCTCTCTTTCAAAAAATAAATAAACACGAAAAAATTTATTTAAAGTAATTTTCTTAACTTCTGTTTCAGCAAACATACAATTCCACCTTTATCTTCACCAGATAATTCTGCTTTTTCTTCACGGTGGCACTTTGTGTAGATTTACCATCTATGGTTTAAAACATGTACTAGTATAAACTAGGATGAATTTTAATTGTAATGCAATGTTTAATTTTTTTAAATGTGTATTTATTTTTGTGAGAGAGATAGAGTGTAAGTGGGGAGGGCCAGAGAGAGAGGGAGACACAGAATCAGAAGTAAGCTCCAGGCTCCAAGCTGTCAACGCAGAGCCCAACACAGGGCTTGAACTCACAGGTCCTGAGATCATGACCGGAGCAGAAATTGGATGCTTAACCTACTGAGCCACCCAGGAAACCCATAATGCACTGTTATAGTAATTATATTATATTTATTTCCTCTTTAGGGCTTTGCAAAAAAATATGCAGTCAGATTGTTTTGTTTTATTTAACTCTGAATATCTAGCATGATTTTGACACATGGTTATAGATAAGGTGTAGACAAATCTGCTATCTACTGATATGTCTTTGTTGCCTTTGCTGGAACCTAAGGGTGTTTTGAAACCTAAGGCTGATTTTCCAATATTTTAGGCTCCCTCATTTACTATCCATTCTTGAGAAAAAAAATTAACAACTTGAGAAATTTCCTTGGCTGAGGCTTTGTCAAACTTAACTGCCACTGGAGAAAAATCAGTTGCAACCTGTATAATTTTGAATCATTTCTTCTGGACATTTCTCTGTACTATGTTGACATCTAAGACTATTCATTGTACTGCCAAATTGCTTAGTACCTACCAAAGCTATATTCCCCCTTAAGAAACCTACAGAAAAGGAAACATTTTTTGGTAATGGATAGTGGTCACAAAAGCACTTAATATTGCTGGGAATGCAATGTAACTGTGTAGACCACAGGCCAAGAGACTGCTCGCATTGATTTTGGGGAGCAAAATCCCTGCAGATAACACCTGTCTTTGTGCATCCAGCAAAATATAATAATTTATTATTGAAAGATAGTGCACAATTCAAGTGTGTATTTGAGAATATTGCAATATTAAGGAATGGAAGAGATACCAGGATTCAAGTATGTTGCGGAGTATGTGGGGGTATGTGTGGAGTGGGTACCCACATGTGTGTGCATGTGCATGGTGTCTGTGTGTTTTGGGGGTTGTTGAGTATGTGTAATAGAATGTATTGGGTTTGGGATACAGAATGGAAAGGACGCTTAAAAATAGATCCAAAAACCAAACATCTTAAAATACTTATTTGTCATGTATTTACTTCCTTCCTGTCACATTAAATTTTACCCTTTTAGTCATCCAACATTGCAGAAAATAATGGGATGCTCCTAAAAGGCACACCAGGGCATATGTCTACATTCACAATCTCGGTATCTTATTGTTATCTCTTACCTCTTTTTCTTCACTAGATTCTCTTAATTTACTATTCCTCCTTTGATTCTGTGTGTGTGTGTGTGTGTGTGTGTGTGTGTGTGTGTGTGTGTGTTAGGGGAATTTTTGGTTTGTGTGGCCAAACAGAGCAAATCAAAAGTAACTCAAGCTTTATGTTAAACCCCATAAACATGTCTTCCCACAGGATTTATAATTTTCTAGTACTCTCCACCTCCTCCCTCACCCCACCACATTTCATTATTATTTTTAATTACAGCCAAAGACAAATGATGGTTTTCCATGGTATTTTTCTATTGGTATTTCTGATACCCATGGTCTCTCAGCTCATCATGCTTCTCCCCCAAATTGAATTCCTGTTTGTAGGATAACAAGTATTTAGCTTTGAATTAAGAGAATTTATCTTCACTTATTTTTTAAATGTTTATTATTTATTTTTGAGAGACCGAGAGAGCATGAACAGGGAAGGGCAGAGAGAGAGGGAGACACTGAATCTGAAGCAGGCTCAAGGCTCTAAGCTGTCACCACAGAGCCCAGCGTGGGGCTCGAACTCACAAACCGCAAGATCATGACCTAAGCTGAAGTCAGACTCTTATAGACTGAGCCACCCAGGGGCCCCTATCTTCACTTACTATAATAATAATTATTTTTCACAAAAGTCACCATTTTTCTGGCTTATTGTAGTTAGCTATTTTCCTGATTAGAAACTCTGTGAGGCTTTTACTAAATATGTACAGAGTGAGACAAATTGACTACCCAGAACTGGCACCATGGAATGTTTACTGTATAATTACTGAGAGTATGACATGGCCAGGACTAATGACTCTATTCCTGTTACCCGGTTGGTCGCACAGTTCTTGTCACAGATGTAACAAAGAATTGAAGACCCGAGACCAGAATGGAGAGGGTTTACTGAGTGGATAAGTATAGTATTCTTTCAACAGTGAAAGTGGGCCACTCTTAAGCAAGGGCAGCAATGACAAAGAGAAGCTTTAGCTGCATCTTTTTAAGCCTGTTTTCTGCAAATGTAAATTTGGCTCTGATGGACATTTTTGATTGGCAGCTGGTGGTTATATAATATTTTGGCCTCTGCACATGCACCTACCTAGGATGTATTTTGTTAAAATTATTTATGTATTGTGTATTTGTAAGTATCTAATGAGCTTTTCTTATGGCCTTAAAGGTAGGGGCAAGTTGCACCCCTTGTGCATGTGTTCAGCTCTTAGAAGTCCCCGTGTGACTTTAGAGCAGGCTCTGTGGCCAGGCCTTTCCTTTTCTGTTCTTCAGAGGTGGATCTGAAGGTGTGGCTCTTAACCCTCAGGGGTGGCTCTGTGGCTGTGTCCAGCACCTGCCCTAACCCTCCATGCTTATGTCTAACAACTGCCTAACATTCCTGTTTGTGTTTAAGGGCTAATAATTCTATTAATTCTGTACTTTATTTTTTATCTCCCTCAGGTAGATACATATGACCATGTTGATCATTTTTAACAGGGTCTTATAAACACGAAAGAGTTATTAGTTTCTTAGAAATTTTCTTTTTACTCTACCCTGAAAATTAAAACATAAAATGTTGGAACACAAATATTCAGAGCTTTTTTCCCCAGGAGTATGTTGTATAAAAGGTACTATGAGTGAAATGTAGTGAATATTCAGTAAAATAAATCATTGTGAAAAATGCAATCCATTTTTAATAATTTAAAAACAGTATTGATGAGTCCCAAATGTATACAAAATGTTCATTTAAAAAAAAATTAACACAGTAGTTTATTTTTGCTCTTGATTCCCTTGCTTTTGGTGATGTGTCAAGTAAGAAATTGCTGCGTTGGAGGTCAAGCAGGTTGTTTCCTGCTTTCTCCTCTAGGGTTTTGATGGTTTCCTGTCTCACATTGAGGTCATTTATCCATTTTGAGTTTATTTTTGTGTGTGGTGTGAGAGATTGATCTAGTTTCTTTCTTCTGCATGTTGCTGTCCAGGTCTCCCAACACCATCTGTTAAAAAGGCTGTCTTTTTTCCATTGGATATTCTTTCCTGCTTTGTCAAAGATTAGTTGGCTGTATACTTTTGGGTCCACTTCTGAGTTCTCAATTCTGTTCCATTGGTCTATGTGTCTGTTTTTGTGCCAATACCATACTGTCTTGATGATGACAGCTTTGTAGTAGAGGCTAAAGTCTGGGGTGGTGAAACCTCCCATTTTGGTTTTCTTCTTCAATATTACTTTGGCTATTCGGGGTCTTTTGTGGTTGCATACAAATTTTAGGATAGTTTGTTCTAGTTCTAAGAAGAATGCTGATACAGTTTTGATTGGGATTGCATTGAATGTGTAGATTGCTTTGGGTAGTAATGACATTTTAACTATATTTATTCTTCTAATCCATGAGTATGGAATGTTTTTCCATTTCTTTGTGTCTTCTTCAACTTCCTTCATAAGTTTTCTATAGTTTGCATCATACAGATCTCTTGTATCCTTAATTAGGTTTATTCCTAGGTATTTTATGGCTTCTTGTGCAATTGTGAATGGGATCAGTTTCTTGATTTCTCTTTCCGTTGCTTCATTGTTGGTGTATAAAAATGCAACCGATTTATGTATGTTGATTTTGTACCCTGAAACTTTGCTGAGTTTGGATCAGTTCTCGTAGGCTTCTGGTGGAGTCTGTCGGATTTTCTCATCAAGATTAAAACCTTTTGCACGGCGAAGGAAACAATCCTTTCTAAATCTAATTGGCAACCGACAGAATGGGAAAAGACAGTTGCAAATGACATATCAGAAAAGGTCTAGTATCCAAAATCTATAAGGAACTCACCAAACTCCACACACGAAAAATAAACAATCCAGTGAAGAAAAGGGCAGAAGACATGAACAGACACTTCTCCAAAGAGGACATCCAGATGGTCAACAGACATATGAAACGATGCTCAGCATCCCTCCTCATCAGGGAAATACAAACCAAAACCACACTGAGATACCACCTCACACCAGTCAGAGTGGCTAAAATGAGCAAATCAGAGAACTTTAGATGCTGGAGAGGATGTGGAGAAACGGGCACCCTCCTACACTGTTGGTGGGAATGTAAACGGGTACAGCCCCTCTGGAAAACAGTGTGGAGGTTCCTCAGGAAACTAACAATAGAACTCCCCTATGACCCAGCAATAGCACTGCTAGGAATTTACCCAAGAGATACAGAAATGCTGAGGCATAGGAGCACATGTACCCCAATGTTCATAGCAGCACTCTCAACAATAGCCAAAGCATGGAAAGAGCCTAAGTGTCCATCAACAGACGAATGGATCAAGAAGATGTGGTTTATCTATACCATGGAATACTACATGGCAATGAGAAAAAAAATGAAATCTGGCCTTGTGTAGCAACATGGATGGACCTTGAGGGTGTTATGCTGAGTGAAATTAGTCAGGCAGAGAAGAACAAATATCATATGTTTGCACGTATAGGAGGATTAGGAGGAACTTAACAGAGGACCGTGGTGGAGAAGAAGGGGGAGAAATAGTCGGGGAGAGGGAGAGAGGCAGACCATGAGAGAAGAGACTCTTGAATACTGAGAACAAACTGAGGACTGATGGATGTGGGGGGGAGGGGAGAGATGGGAATGGAGGAGGGCACTTGTGGGGATGAGCACAGGGTGTTATATGGAAACCAACCTGACAATAGACTACTTGTAAAAAAAATAAAAAATCTAACGCTTATTCATTTATTTACTTTTTATTTATTTAAAAAATTTATTATTTATTTCTGAGAGAGAGAGAGACAGCATGAGCAGGGCTGGGTCAGAGAAACAGGGAGACACAGAATCTGAAGCAAGCTCCAGATTCTGAGCTAGCGGTCAGCACAGAGCCTGACCCAGGGCTTGAACCTATGAACCATAAGGTCATGACCTGAGCTGAAGTCGGATGCTTAACTGACTGAGCCACCCAGGCGCCCCAAAACTTATTTATTTCTGAGAGAGTCAGAGACAGATTGTGAGCAGGGGAGGAGCACAGAGAGCGGGAGATAGAATCCAAAACAGGCTCCAGACCTCAGCTATCAGCACAGAACCCAATGTGGGGCTCAAAATCACAAACCCTGAGATCCTGACTCAAGCCAAAATGGGACACTTAACCAACTGAGCCACCCAGGCACCCCAAAAACATTTCTTTAAAAGTAGCTTTGATTTTAGGTGAGGCATAGGAAGATAAAAAGGAAAATCTAGATATAGTTTAGTTTATACTTGTTTAGGAAAAGTTAAAATGAACCCGGGTCATTTGTCCCAAGAGTTTAGGTAGTGAAATAAAGAAGTTCAAGGTAATAAGAAATACAGATTTTAAAATATCTTCTTGTTAATCAGTAGGTAATAAACAGTGTTATTTGGGTTGTGATTCTGTTTTGAAAAAACAGAAATTGTCATGCCTGTTATCAGAGTGTAAGTGGAGAGAGATAAACATTGTAAACCACTTTATTTTTTTATTATTTTTAATTATTGCATCTCTATTTATTTTTGAGAGAGACAGAGTACAAGTGGGCAAGAAACAGAGAGAGAATGAGATACAGAATCAGAAGCAGGCTCCAGATTCTGAGCTGTTAGCACAGAGTCTGATGCCAGGCTTGAACTCATAAACCGTGGGAAAATGACCTGAGCAGAAGTCAGACACTTAACAGACCGCCACCCAGGTGGCCCTAAAATAAGATATGTATTTTAATTTTACTTTCATATCTTGTGATGATATCTTTTTATTATTGATTGCTAGAGCCTTGTGATTTATTTTTAGGTTTAATATTAGGTCATTATGTGGTGTTGATTTAATAAGCCCTTTTTTAAAATTTTTAATGTTTTTATTTATTTTCGAGAGAGAGAAAGAGTACAAGTGGAGGAGGAATAGAGAGAGAGGGAGACACAGAATCCAAAGCAGGCTCCAGGCTCTGAGCTGTCAGAGCCCAATGTGGGGCTTCAACTCAAACTGTGAGACCTGAACTAAACTCGGACACTTAACCAACTGAGCCATCCTGGAGCCCCTTAATAAGCCCTTTAAGACAGCTTATATGATTCAATTTATACATAGACGCAGAGTTTTCTGTTAAGTTTTTCCTCAAATATCATTGAAAAACATTCTCTGAGGCCATAAAAAGAAAGCATGAAAGGAGGAAGGAAGGAAAATGGAAGGGAGTAGGTTAGATAGTATTTGCTTTCAAGAAAGAGATATACAGAATTATTGTATTCAGAAGATAAAGTCAAGTTTAAAGCCTGAAGTGTCCATTGGTATGGGACACAATACAAGAGATAGATCTCCCCAAATTTATATATTGAAGCTCTAATACCCAATATGACTATATTTGGATATAGGACCTTACAGGAGTTACTAATTTTAAATGAGGTCATAAGGATGAGGCATTAATCCAATATGACTGGTGTCCTTATACTAAGAAAGAGAGAGAGAGGGAGAGAGAGAGAGAGAGATGCACCCACAGAGACGAAATTGGGGCACAAACTGGCATAGAGAGGGAAGTCTGTGAAGATACAGAGGGAAGATGGTCATTTGATGGTCAAGGACAGAAGTCTGAGCAAAAATGGAATTTCTGAACACCTTAATGTTGGACTTCTGGCTTCCAGACTATGAGAAAATGAATTTAAGACACCATTTTATTATAGCTGCTCTAGAAAACTAATATGTCAGCCAACATCCCCAATAGAAGGAGTCAACCAAAAGCAGATTTTATACAGAGATCCTGGGGACTTTGTCTGTCGTACTAGCACATAGAGGGCTGTCAAGAGAGTGACATAGACCTACAATATTGATCAAAAAGCATAAACTAGCTGCCTGTTCTTATACATTCACCTGTGCATGCAGTAAGAAGCCCCAACAGCTTTCTACTGGTGATAAGAAAGGGGCAATGCCTACCAGTGTGGTTACACTGTTAAAATGGCAAAGAGCTTAAGTTAATTTTATGCTGTTTATTTATTTTTTTTGTGCAGAAGCATTTTTTTGAACATCAGCAGTTCTGTTGAAAAATTAATCTGGTGTCAATATGCAGGTTTTACTGGAGTAAAGGTTCCGGGGTGGGGGGGATGAAGATCAGCTTACACTGATCCAGGTGTGAGGTAATAAGAGTATGGAGTGAAGCAGTGTCAATAGGTACCTAGGTAAATAAAGGGAATTGAAAACTGTATCAAAATTAAAATGAAGGGAACAAAGAATGATTTTACATAGGGATTAAAGGGAAAACACATCAAACATTGTTCTGATATTATAAACCTGAGATGTGGAAAGAATAGTGCAACCCAGCACTAAGAAGGAAGTTCAGAATTTTAATTCTGGAGACCGAATTAGCTTGATTCGGTTTATGTTGGATTTGAGGTAATGGTGGTTTGTGCAGGTGGCTTATTCATATGTCTTTCGAATATGTCATCAATTCCAGAAGAGGCTGGAATAAAAGGTCATGCTTAATGTTACATGTTTGTGAATTTATTTGCTTTAGTTTGCTTAACTGTTGATGAAATTCATTATCACTCTGATTTATGAAATGGGAAGTTAGGGAAAGTTAAGAAAGAAGAGAAGAAACAAGTAGATCTGAAGAAGAAAATAAAGGTAAGGTATGCAAAGAAGCAGAGTTATAAAAACATCAACTAACATTTATATAGTGCTTATTGTGCCAGACATTGTTATAATCATTTGTAAATACTAGCCCACTTAATCTTCCTAACAGCCTATGATAATAGTGTTTTTTTTTTTTACTATCATGTGTATTTCATAGGTAAGGAAACTGGGATTCAAAGTGGTTAAGTATCTTGAAGATAGGATTTTTTTCTCCCTCCCTCCTTCCCTCCCTCCCTCCCTCCCTCCTTCCCTCCCTCCCTCCGTTCCTTCCTTCCTTCCTTCCTTCCTTCCTTCCTTCCTTCCTTCCTGTAGGCTTCATGCCCACTGGGAGCCCAACATGGGGATTGAACTCACAACTCTGAGATCAAGACTTGAGATGAGATCAAGCATCCCATCCTTAACTGACTGTGCCACCCAGGGGACCCAAAACTAGAATATTACACTTTAAATTTATTTATTTGTTTTGAGAGAGAGAGAGAACAGGGGGAAACAGAATCTCAAGCAGGCCCCTCACTGATGTAAGGAGCCAGACACAGGGCTCTAACTCACAATCGAGATCATGACCTGAGCTAAGAACAAGAGTCAGATGCTTAACCAACTGAGCCACCCGGGTGCTCCAAAGCTAGAATTTTAAATAGCCAAGGTACTCTGAGCTTCAGAGTTAAACTTTTTAAACACTATGTTATGCTACATCTCCTCCCTCTCCCTCAAAAAGGTATATCTTTGATGAAAATATACGGTCAAAAGAGTAGGAAAAAGAGGAGATATTCCTAAACAAAAAAGGATAGGGTTGTCATAGTCAAATCCATTGCAGAAGTAAGGAGAATAGTTTGTTGGATTAGATTAAAAAATGAAGCCCTTGATTTAGGAAGGAAGGAAGGAAGGGAAGGAAGGGAAGGAAAGGAAGGAAGGGAGGGAGGAAAGAAGGGAGGGAGGAAAGAAGGGAGGGATGGAGGAGGGAGGAAAGAAAGAAAAGAAAAAGAGTAAGAAGGAACATGTTATGATAATGAAGGATATGTTGGATTACAAACTTCTAGAAATTTTGGATGAAGATTAAGATGAGAAAAGAAAAGTTCTTACAGCAAAACAAAATAAAAACCCCTGATTTTGAAATAAATGGAGTAGAGAGGATTGGTGAGTTGGAAGAAAGCACCATCTTTGGGCCACTCTCTTCACCTGCTGATTTCTCTTCTTACGTATGTCACTCTCTCTTCACACCTAACATGTTCATGAATGGTGCTTCTTAGTATTAAAATTCCCTGTTCCCAAATATCTATCTATTATTTCCACCACCATTTTCTTGAATATCAAAACTAACACAGAGCCCCCACTTTGACACGGCTTTTTTCTTAGTCAGCGTTTTATCAAATCGTTTCCTTACTCTAAAATCTTTTTTTCTATCTCATCATTTACTCTTCATTTTTATAACAGACAATTTAGTCCAAATTCACATTGCCTTAAGTATATTCAATTTTATAGTAATCATATAACCAAGGAACAGTATCGCACAGTGCTTAGAAGCATAAGCTAGCAAGTCACACAGACTTTGGATAGAATCCCATCTCTGACATTTGCATACTAGTTGCCATTGAGGAAGTTATTTAATGTTTCCGAATTTGTTTCCTCATCTGCAGAATGAAGAATTAAATCATAATATGTGAGAAAACTATTATTTATTGAACCGTAAAAGAGAGAAAAAATAATTATCATCTTTCTCCTTCCTCTTCTCTAATCCAGTCTATTCTATTTAATCATGCTATTTTTCTTCAAAAAAAAAAATCCTGCAATCTCCTATTCATAAAGGATGAAGTCCAACTCCTCATCTTTTATCTAAGCTCCTTATAATCTTGACTATCCAGTTTTATCTCCCAGTTAATGTCTCATCTCTGCTCTGGCCAATGTGCCCTTTTCATTATTCTCTAGATATGCCATGCTGATTTCATAGTGCAGACTGGCACATTTATTCCCTAAGGCTTGGCGTGCCCTTCTCTCCTTACTTTGCCTGCAAATTCTTAACCTTAAATTTCACCTCTTTAATAAACCTTCCATGATGTTCTTATTGCCTCTTACATGCACTTAATTATCCATATCCCTGCATCATAATTTGGTTGTTGGTAAGATCAGTGCAGCTAAAGAACACATACTTGTTTCCTTTGTATTTCCCAGAGCACCTAGCACAACCATAGATAGAGGGAGACTGACTGAATATTCTTCAGTGTATAAAGAGAGTATACATATATTTCAAAGAGAAGGGAAATAATTTTATTATTTATATAAATGTGCTAAATTTGTTTTTTAAATTTTAACTAAGGCGATGCCACAGGTGGTTATAAGTTCTTGTTGATTCTTATAAAATTGAATCCTGATTTCTGGATTCATTTTGAATTTTTTGCCTTTAAGGTTGTTATTGACATTTAAATGTGCATAGATCAAGTAATTAAAATACTTAACTTTGCATAATTATTTTAAACATTATTTTTTTTAATGTTTTTTTTTTTTTCTAAGAGAGAGAGAGAGACAGCGTGAGCAGGGGAGGGTCAGAGAGAGAGGGAGTCACAGACTGAAACAGGCTCCAGGCTCTGAGCTGGCAGTCAGCACAGAGCCCGACGCGGGGCTCGAACCCACGGACCGCGAGATCATGACCTAAGTGAAAGTCGGACGCTTAACCGACTAAGCCACCCAGGCGCCCCTATTTTAAACATTATTAAGCCAGCAGCAAAACCAACACTCACATAAACCATTATGCTAATTGACCTACATGTGTTATATTTAACAAGAAACCCACAGAGAAAAATAAGAGATAATATTTGTCTGTAGGACAAAGTTTGGACAGTTTGCCAGCAGTAAAAAATAGTAGTTTCTTAAGTTTAGGGTTCTTTAGCTGTAATATGGTGTGTGTGCCACTTCCACCAAGGTTGCTTCTCATTGCCCCAGTGGTAATTGTGAGGCAGATTTAGGGGAGCTGATGAAAACATTAAGCTTATGTTGTCTGCTGCATCCTGAGTAATAAAATCCCATCTCTGACCCAGGAGTCTCAAGTCTTCTGCAAGTGTTTCCAAAACTTTGGCATACTAAGTCATTTGTATTTATTGAGTAAAATCTCAGATTTCTCACAGTTCTTTGCTAAGTTTATGTATGCCCTTCCTTTGGAAATAGTTTAAAAAGGAAATCAAAAGTTACAAGTTTATAAGTAAATTTATTTCCTAAACAAACAGATCCAATAAATTAAATTCAAAATTATTTCAAGAACTTATGCAATAAAATAGTGCTATCACATGTTAATACTAGAATCAAGACTTGCTGGTTTTGTAACTTCCTTTATAAGAATGTTTTCATGTGATTTGGGGCGCCTGGGTGGCTTAGTCGGTTAAGCGTCCGACTTTCGCTCAGGTCATGATCTCGCGGTTTGTGGGTTCGAGCCCCGCGTCAGGCTCTGTGCTGACTGCCAGCTCAGAGCCTGGAGCCTGTTTCAGTCTGTGACTCCCTCTCTCTCTGACCCTCCCTTGCTCACGCTGCCTCTCTCTCTCCTATAAATAAATAAAACATTAAAAAAAAATTAAAAAAAAAAAGAATGTTTTCATGTGATTATAGAAATAGTACTAAAAGAATACATCTCTGAATTTCATCAATATGTATTCATTAAAAATGTGGGTGATTACTTTTAAGGTAGAGGCTTAGTGATCTTTACATGCATTACAAGTCTTACTGCTGGCATGTATTTATTACTAAGTGACCTATTTTTATAAAATAGATTTCTTTGGTAATACAGTTCATATTTCTAAAAACAAGTGATCTTACTTTACATTGCCAATTATCAGAACTATGAAAGCATTTTTTTTTAATAATGGAAATAGATTATTTACTCTTAAAAACAAGTTGCAAAGTCATGAATATAGAAATTTGAATGAGAGGTTTATTTTTATATGTTTAGACACCTTTATATGGTTGTTTATATTTTTATGTTTATATTTTGCAACAGCGTGGGCATATGAAGAAGGCTGTGCATCAAACTGTAATTATAGTTGCCTAAAAAAGAATAGGTGTGTGATGGAGATAGTTGGTTTTTCCTTTGCACTTTTCTCTGCTGATGTTAATTTCTCTTGCAATGTGAGTTTATTGTTTTTATCTTAGAAAGGCAAACCAGGAAAACATTTTTAACAAAACAAAAATAAGTTTTATAAAGAAACAAAAAATGATTAAGTTAAAATTGTGATAGATACATCTGTCAGTCAATTATTTATATTAATTTTATAGCACAACACGATATCACTTCATAAACTTGAATAATATTTTGGAATGCTTTGGTTATGTAAATTTTCAGTTTCCAGTAAATTTAGCCACCCCTATATCTATTTTGTATTTTATATAACTTGAAGTATCTTGATTGTCCATTTTCCACAAATAAATTTTTCCTTATTTTAAAATGTATAGAGTGGTGCAGTTTTGTATTAATTTGAAAATATGTAATTATTCAAAAACATGAGTTCATTTTGAGTCATGGAAGGTTGTGGGGTCTTTTAAGATTATGTTATGGTTTGAAATTGAAATCAGATTATATGAATTCTTGGAGACACTTTATTTAACAATATTTATTATATGAATCCTGGAGAAACTTTATTTAACAATATTTAATTATTTTGCAAGGGCTAATATTGAGATTAGTTTATCTAGTGAAATAAATTATACTTTATATTTTTAAAAGCTATATGATAACATAGGTATCCTTAATACTTGAATTTACTTGAAATTATTTAAATTTAAATTATTATAGTTTATATCATTTTATAAGCTGTTTTCCAATTCTTATAAAATATGGTTATTTTCTATTTTTCTTATATTTTCCTTGTATTTTAATATTTAAATATTAAGCAAATATTAATTAACTGATTTGTATTTCCCATTCTAAATATGCATTGCTTGCTTCTACATATGCATTGTTACATTCCTAAAAATGCATCAGTATGCATTTGCATAACATCATGAATTTTTTAAAAATCTGTTGCTTAGATATCTTTTTAGTTTCTTAGTTTATTGTCAAGTTGGTTTACGCATACCACCCAGTGCTCATCCCAACAAGTGCACTTGCCATGCCTACACCCCCTTCCCATCTCTCCCATGCCCATCAGCCTTGAGTTTGTTCTCAGCATTCAAGAGTCTCTCATGGTTTGCCTCCCTCCCCCTCCCCAACTATTTTCCCCCTTCTTATCCCCCATGGTCCTCCGTTGACTTTCTCCTATTCCACCTATATGTGCATACATATGGTATCTGTCCTTCTCTGCCTGACTTATTTCACTCAGCTAACACCCTCAAGTTCCATCCATGTTGCTACACATGGTTAGATTCCATTCTTTCTCATTGCCATGTAGTATCCCCTTGTATAATTATACCACATTTTCTTGATCCATTCATCCATTGATGGACATTTAGGTTCTTTCCATGTTTTGGCTATTGAGAGTGCTGCTATGAACATTGGGGTACGTGTGCTCCTATGCATCAGCACTCCTGTATCACTTGGGTAAATTCCCAGCAGTGATACTGCTGGGCCATAGGGGAGTTCTACTGTTAATTTTTTGAGAACCCTTCATACTGTTTTCCAGAGGGGTTGTACCAGTTTATATTCCCACCAACAGTATAGGAGGGTGTCCATTTCTCCACACCCTTGCCAGTATATAGAGTCTCCTGATTTGTTCATTTAGCGACTCTGACTGCCATGAGGTGGTATCTCAATGTGGTTTTGATTTGTATTTGCCTGATGATGAGGGACACTGATCATCGTTTCATGTGTTTGTTGGCCATCTGGATGTCCTCTTTGGAGAAGTGTCTGTTCATGTCTTCTGCCCATTTCTTCACTGGTTGGTTTGTTTTTCTGGTATGGAGTTTGATGAGTTCATTATAGATACTGGATACGTGCCCTTTATCTGATATGTTATTTGCAACTATCCTTGCCTGTTTTATGGATTGTTTCCTTAGGTGTGCAGAAGCTTTTTTCTCGACGAGGTCCCAATAGTTCAGTTTTGCTCTTGATTCCCTTGCCTTTGGGGATGTGTCAAGTAAGAAATTGCTGTGTTGCAGGTCACGGAGGTTGTTTCCTGCTTTCTCCTCTAGGATTTTGATGGTTTCCTGTCTCACATTTAGGTCATTTATCCATTTTGAGTTTATTTTTGTGTATGGTGTAAGGAAATGATCTAATTTCATTCTTCTGCATGTTGCTGGCCAGTTCTCCCAACACCATCTGTTAAAAAGGCTGTCTTTTTTCCATCGGATATTCTTTCCTGCTTTGTCAAAGATTAGTTGGCTGTATACTTTTGGGTCCACTTCTGAGTTCTCAATTCTGTTCCATTGGTCTATGTGTCTGTTTTTGTGCCAATACCATACTGTCTTGATGATGACAGCTTTGTAGTAGAGGTTAAAGTCTGGGATGGTGATACCTCCCGTTTTGGTTCTTTTTCAGTATTACTTTGGCTATTCGGGGTCTTTTGTGGTTCCATACAAATTTTAGGATTGTTTGTTCTAGCTTTGAGAAGTATGCTGGTGCAATTTTGATTGGAATTGCATTGAATGTGTAGAGTGCTTTAGGTAGTAATGACATCTTAACTATATTTATTCTTCCTATCCCTGAGCATGGGATGTTTTTCCATTTCTTTGTGTCTTCTTCAATTTCCTTCATAAGTTTTCTATAGTTTTCCTCATACAGATCTCTTGTATCCTTGGTTAGGTTTATTCCGAGGTATTTTATGGTTTTTTGTGCAATTGTGAATGGGATCAGTTTCTTGATTTCTCTTTCCGTTGCTTCATTGTTGGTGTATAAAAATGCAACCGATTTATGTAGGTTGATTTTGTACCCTGCAACTTGGCTGAATTCTTGGATCAGTTCTAGAAGGCTTCTGGTGGAGTCTGTCGGGTTTTCGATGTAGAGTCTCATGTCATCTGTGAAGAGTGAAAGTTTGACTTCCTCTTTGCCAATTCTGATGCCTTTGATTTCCTTTTGGTGTCTGATGGCTGATGCTAGGACTTCCAGCACTATGTTAAACAACAGTGGTGAGAGTGGACATCCCTGTCGTGTTCCTGATCTCAGGGGGAAAATTCTCAGTTTTTCCCCGTTGAGGGTGATGTTAGCTGAAGGCTTCTCATAGATGGCTTTGCTGATGTTTAAGTAGGTTCCTTCTATCCCGACTTTCTCTAGAGTCTTTATTAAGAAGGGATGCTGTATTTTGTCAAATGCTTTTTCTGCATCCATTGACAGGATCATATGGTTTTTATCTATACTTTTATTGATGTCGTTTATTCATTTAATCAAGGGTCATTTATCCATTATCCATGCCTATCCTGTCTCTGTGTCCCGAAGTATATTTGTCACATCTCTATAAGTGAAGGGTTTGCATACAACTTAAACTTCTTTCGTAATCTATCGCCACACAAAACTAGGAAGTAAAAGGTTAAGTATGGTGTTCTCTCAGGAAAAGAGATTTAGAAGGGATATAGAACAGGTCATATAGATTTCTACTGGATGGGTACAGATGGAAAAGAAGAAGATGAATACAATTGAGATCGGTTTTTGTCTTTAGAAATTTAAATTAATTTCAGTGAAGATAGGAACATTTATGATGAAATCTTATCAAATGATAAATTTGAATATTTAAATTTGTGTTATTTGTAATCGCTTATATTTTAAAATAAGAAATTTCATAGTTCTGTTCTATGTCTAGAGATGGCATTAATATCATTATGGAAAAAAATGTGTGTTTGATCTCTTGCCTGGTGATTTGTGACAATATAACTATATGAATTTTAGTTGTGTGTTTCACATGTCAGATCTAGCAAGTTCAATAAAGAATACAATGATTTTCTGCTTATCTTAGTTATGATTAATTAATCATAATAAAGTTTTATAGTTAGATTCTCATATCAGCTATTTAACTAAAGAGTCCTGGTTTGATGAGATGAAAGATGCATTTTATGATGAAATTTCTATAGCACATTTTGTGGTGTGCTCTAAAGCATGGCACTCGCAATCTAGTGTTTTCATGGCTTTTGATGCGTAGTGAAAGAGGAATTTGGAAAGTTTTTATTCTCTTCTCATTCACCTTAAAACAAAAGCATTCTATTTTTCAACCTTTGTTTATTCTTGTTCATTCTGTAAAGACAAAATATGTCTCCCTTTCTCTAGTATTTGGAGTGCATTTGTGAAACTCTAAAGATGAATATGAACGGATCCAGAAAATTCTAATTTGATTTGGTCTGACTTAGATTTTTCTGAGAAAATCACTGTGTTCTCAAATTGGTCCTAATTATGTAGGCTGTTTTTTTATAGTTCAGTTTATTGTTTCCCTAGGCTTTACTTCAGGCAGTAGTAAGAATATCTTTAATACTTGAGAGTTGGCGAAATATAGCTTGAATAAACATGTATGTAGACATTTATATATTTAAATTTAAGTGAATTAAATGACAAATTGAAAGAAGTAAACACGGATCCAAACAGGGGATTTTAATTTTACGTTGATAACCTTAAAAATTTTTTAATGATATTCTTTAAATTCATGAAAATCAAAGGTATGCACAAGTAAACATCCTCAAAACACATGTGACAAGATGTTCTAAGAGTATGCAGCGGTATAATATTCTTAGCCGTTTTCTTTACTATCATTCTGCTTCTCCAGGTATAGAAAATCTTGCTTCATTTTATTTTATTTTCTATTACTCTCAAATTGTTTTGATCACTTTTTTTTTACTTCATTTATCTCCCTAGAGAGAGAAAAAAATACTCAGTTCTTTGACATGTTGATATTCAAAGGTTTTAAGGGTTTTTAAATCATTCTCATTATACACAGTATATTTTAAAAATTACTTGGAATGTCTAAATGCCCCCAAATATAATATTTGTATGCCCCTGACAATTTCTTTTCCTCTGCATATTCCATAAGTCTCTGAGGGTGTTATGTTGAAACCTTTTTAGATTCATTTATTATTGTTCTGTCAGTGTTTTTCTATATTAATGGATATATTCACTGTTATATAATTTATTTTTATCTCTATAAAAGCTATGTTAGGTCTATTTAGTTTAATATTAATATTGCTATATACGTTTCTGTTGGTTAGTATTTGCTGGTATGTATTTTTCATTCCTTTTAATATTTCTGTATTCTTATATTATACATGTGTCCCTAGTAAACACAATATAGTTAGCTGGTTTTTCCTTGCATCCTCAGTATAAATCCCACTTAATTGTGATGAATTATCATTTTAATATATTTTAATATATTTAGTATATATTTTAATGTGTTGTAATATTTTTTGAGGATTTTTGCATCTATATTCATCAGGAATATAGGTCTGTGGTTTTCTTTTTTCTTTTCTCAGTAATCCATTTGTTCCTGTGCTTGTGTTTATTGGGAGTTTTTTGATTACTATTTCAGTTTCTTTACTAGTAATTGGTCTGTTCAGATTTTCTGTTTCTTTTACTTAGGCTCTTAGTCTGATGTAACTGTATGATTTTTTCCTATTTTTTCTGTTTGTTCTTATAGTCTGTGGTTAGATTTAAAACAATCTGATATAGTATTTATTTTTTATATATTTATTTTTAACATTTTTTGTTTCATTCAAGTTTTTGTTTAAAGTCCAGTTACTTAATGTATAGTGTATTAATAGGTTCATGAGTAGAATTGAGTCATCATGTACATATAACACCCAGTGCTCATCACAAGTTCCCCCTTAAGACCCATCACCCATTCAGTATCTCTTTAAATATTGCTTCTCCCCATGTCCTCCCTCTCTTTATTTCTCTTTAATTTTAGTATTCCAATTACATAAATGTGTATGTTTCACCATATACCATTTATCTTTTATCCCTTTTATGTGTATTGCCATTATTCATCCTCCCCATGTTTTATTCTGAATATTTTCTTCGGACCCATATTTCATTTTATTAATTCTCTCTTCAATGCTACTGAATCTAATGTTGACCTCATCTAGTGATATTAAATTTCAGTTATTATATCTTTCAGTCCATTTGAATTTGTATCATAATTTTTAACTCTTTGCTCAACTTTTCCAATTGCCATATAATTTCTTGAGAATATTAATTACAATTATGTTAAAGTTTATGTGTTTTAAGACTATATCTGTGTCTTTGTTGGGTCTGTTTATATTACCTGGCTTTTTCCCTATTATTGTCTTATTTGGTTCTCTATCCTGGTAGACTTGTTGTTGCTGTTGTTTTTGGTTTATGTTTATTTATATTTGAGAAAAGAGAGAGAGAGAGGGAAAGGGGAAGACAGTGCATGAGCAGGGGAGAGTCAGAGAGAGACAGAGACAGAATCTGAAACAGGCTTCAAGCTCTGAGTTGTCAGCACAGAACCCAAGCTGGGCTTGAGCTCAACAAGCCATGAGATTATGAACTGAGCTGAAGTCAGATTCTTAACCTATTGAGCCACTCAGGCATCCCTAGACTTGTTAGTGTTTAATTAAATGATAGGAGTAGTTTGAGGCTTTGGATTTTATTAACTCTTTGCAGAGGGATTAAGTTTTGCAGGTAGTTGAGATCTAGCTACTTCACATCAATCCAGTCAGGGTCAAAGTGATTCCAAGAAAAATGTGAGTCGTTGGGAACTTAGGTTACCAATGGAAGGGAAGCCAAGAGTTTCCTCAGGACCTCTTCTGGTACAATCAGAATTCCAGTGTTGCTCTCTTTATGGAGTCTCATTATTGATAACTCAGCTTAAGATCTCTCATTCTCGGGCACTACTTTCTACTCAACTTCTTAGATATTGGTTTTAAATTGGCAAGTGATTCTTAAAGGACAAAGTCTCTACAATCACCACACCCAATATTTATAATACTAGATATATGGGGGTTTCCCCCAGACATGCCAGTTCTCCAATTCTCTGCAGAAAACTAAGTGTTCAATTTAATTCTGACAAAATCTATCTGGAGTAAGCATCAGATCTCACAAGTTAAGGACTCAGTCTCACAGGACTGCCAACATTTCATATGTCAATCTGAAGTCCAGATAGTTACCTATGCTTCTGTCTGACTAGGTATAAACTGAAGATTCCCACAGCTTCCTCTTCTCTTTTGTTAATTTACAACAATGGCTTACAGAACTGAGTAAAACAGTTTACTTATGATACCCCTGGTTCATTATAAATGGATACAAGTCAGGAGCAATCAGGCAAAAGAGATACTTGGGCTAGGTATGGAGGAAGGAGTCTGGAACTTTCAAAGCCTTCCATGCTTGCAACATTCTGTGTGTTCACCAACATAGAAACTCTCCAAATACCTTTAGCTATGTTTTTTTTTATAGAGTTTTTATTAATTAGGAGTGATTGATTGAAGCATTGATCATTGATGATCACATTCCAACCACGTTTCCTTCATTGAAGGTTGGGGCATAGGGCTGAAAGTTCCAGTCACATGGTTGGCTACAGGCCAACTAATCTTCCTTCTAAGGCTATCTAGAAGCCACCAACCACCAGTCATATTATTACCATACAAAAAGATACTTATCACTTGGGATATTTCAAGAGTTTTAAGAGCCAAGTGGTAGGAAACCAAGGCAGAAATCAAATATATATTAAATTGCCACAGACTCCAAGGATAAAGTGCCACAAAAGGTCACATTTACTTCTGTTAAATAACAAAATTCAAACAAATATTGGCTTTATTAAATTATTCATAAATCAGGCAGCACTCCATCTAGCAAGTAGAGAGGCACTCTGAGGAGTTATATAAAATAGAAGGTTTTTATAAACAAAGGGTAGGGGCAAAAGAAAAGAATTATTCCAGAGAGGCAGTTTGCTGGTGGAAAAAGCAAGGATCCTTATCATGCAGATTACCTCATCTTTCTATGGAGGATGGTGAGAAGCAGGTGACAAACTCATACCTGCTGATGGAAAGAAAAATTTCCTGACTTGTTGGTTATGGCTACCTTTCTAGGAAAGGTTGAAACTGCAATTATTATTTTTTAAAGTACTTATTTAAATTCCAGTTAGTTAACATACAGTGTAATACTAGTTTCAGGTGTGCAATTTAGTGATTCAACACTTACATACAACACGTGTACACCTTACTTCCAACACCTGTTACACCCATCTCCCCACCACCTACTGTGTCTGGTAATCATCAGTTTGTTCTCTATAGTTAAGTCTGTGAAACTGCAATTAGATTAGGTATTAAGCCCCAGTTTGGAAATTTCATCTAAGTGACACCATTTGTGGCCTAAGGTTTTCTTTTTTTAACTTCTCCAGGCTGCTGCTATTTGGGTTTTTTGTTTTGTTTTGTTTTTTTATTTTTCTTCCTAGAATCTTGAGTTTTCAGGTAATCGAGTTTAAAAGGCTACGTTAGTAGCCTTGTGAGGTCTCCAAACAGATTTGTTATTTGGTCAGATTTTTTTTTAGTTTTAGTTAATAGAAGCATTGGTCTAACCTAGGAGTTGAAGAACTATTACCTGTGTGCCAAGTATATCCTGTCACCTGTTTTATAAATAAAGTTTTATCAGAGCACAGCCATAGCAAATTTACATATTGTCTATGGCTGCTTTCCCTCTGCAAAGATAGACTTGAGGCTGAGTTGAATAGTTGTGATGAAGATTTTATAACCTGTAAAGCCTAACACATTCACTGCCTGGCCCTTTTCAGAATGTAATTTGCCAACTTTTACTCTAATCCACCACAACCAGATAAAGAACTAAAATTATTTATTATCTATCTGCTTTTTCTGTCCCTATTTGGAGAATAACCTTATTGTCTTGGATTTAAAATTTGTATAAAAAATTTAAAACATTATTATTATTCATATGTAACAAAAATTTAAGGGTAGTTTTTTTCACTGTCCAAATTCCATTTAACTTTTGTTTATTAAAGACGAAATCTATTTTTCACAATTTGGGCAAATTATTTTGAAACAAAAGACTCTAGGAAAATACTTCAGCAGTGAAACAAATTCCAGAAGACAAACATTACTTGTAATTTGAAACTATACTACTTATTTATATAATCCAAACAAAAACAATTTTGTTCGCTGAACTTTTAACTAAGACACAGAATTGTGAACAGAGTTAAATAGCTGATCTGCCATTACCTGAATTTGTTTGAACCCTCAGCTGACTAGTGTATAGGTTACTGTCGACCACTAGTGTTTCTCTTTCTGAAATTTAAAGTAATATTCTTGAATTAGTGGCAGGTTATTCCCACTGTCAACCACATTTATGTAAATCATTCTCTGTAACTTCCCTCTAGGAATAACTGAAAAAAAGAAATGCTAACTCAGATTAAAGGTGCACATTAAAAGAAGCAATAAACACTTAAACATACTGACAGTGGATATTTTCTTTATAAAGCATATAATTTACTATGGGACCACAAAGTCTTATCCTTCACAGCAGTTCAAAAATTAGACATTTTGAATATGTGGTAACCATCTGTAATTATGTTTTGAGTAATTTGATTTGAGACCCAATATCTATATTAAAGTGTTCTTAGTGTATGTATTCAAATGTAAATATATTTGCCTTCTTATGTTCTTGCCTCTGTATGTAGTTTTAGGAAAATAGAAAAGGCAGTATGTATAGTCTTTCTACTGTGAGTGTGACTCTGAAAATCATGAAAGACACGATAGGCCTTTTTTTTCAATTTCGGGAGACAATGAAGACCTATTCCTGAATTAATGCTATGGTTGGACTGAGTCATAGCAGGTTTCTAAACTGATCCTAATGTAAAGAACGTCTGAGAGAGCATTGTCTTGTTGTTTCTACCTTGTCATCACAACCCCCCAAAGAAGCCAACAAATAATTAGGTTAATGAAATACTCTTCCTAGTGCACACTTAATTAAGTGTTCTAATTCTGGATGGGACTAAAGTGGGTAATCCAAGGTAGGTAGCTTTTCTTTCTCTCTGGAGATAACAATAGTATCTACTTCATAAATTTAAAGTTAAATGAGATTATGCATACAAAAAATGTGCTCATCACTGAAAATTATTGTGGCTTTTTAATCATGGCCATCACTACCACCACCGGTACTACAGTACTTACAGAGTTTTTATTGTGAGCTCAAAAATGCATCATTCTTATAATGTTTTCATTATTTTAACTATGAGCATTATTGATATAGCTGGCTGGATTATTTGTAGTTTTTTTCTGACATTAAATAAAAAATGTTATCACTCAACCAACCTTCTTTCTGTGGTCAAAACATTCCCATTATCTCTTTATATAGGATTTTACCTTTAAAAAAATTGCCCTTCTATTTATTTAGAGGCCAAAGATACAATTTTAGCTATTAATTCTTGCTATCTTGATTTCTAATGACAAGTTAAAAAGGTATTTGCTTGGTACAACTTAAGACACATATATTTAATTGTATGTGCATTTTAATTTAAAAATTGTAAGCAAGGGATGCTTGATGGGTCAGTCAATTAAGCATCCACATCTTAGTTTTGACTCAGGTCATAATTTCAGTCATGGGATTGAACCCAGCATTTTGCTCTGGGCTGACAGCATAGAGCCTGTTAGGAATTCTCTCTCTCTCTCTCTCTCTCTTGCTCTCACTCTCGCTCTCTCTCGCTCTCTCTCTCTCCCCCCTCCCCCCTCCCTCATCAAAATAAGTAAATAGACTTTAAAAAAACTTGTAAGCAAATAATGAACTCTGGTTAAGGATATGCATTCTGAAGTGTTTAGTAGTTCAGTATACTGATATATAACATATTAATATATGTTATTTACTTTGAAATGTATCAGAGGAAAGATGGATTTATAGCTGAATAGAGGGAGAGGTAGATGAATGTAAACATATGCATTTATGTATGATGCAGCAAATATAACAGAATCTTAATTGTAGAATTAGGAGATATATATATATAATTCTATATACTATATAATTCTATATACTATATAATTCTATATACTTCACCTATGTCTATCTATCCTATATATATCTATATATATATATCTATTATAGATATATATATAGATATATATAGATATATATATATATATCTATATGTGTATAATAGATATATATGTCTATAATAGATATATATATATAGATATATATAGATATATATATATAGATATACACACACACACATATATATATATATATCCTAATTCTATATATATATATATATATTCTATATATATGTTCTATATATATCCTACATATATACACCCACACACATATATTTACCATATAAACTGCTAGGAGAAATGTACTGAACATGCTTGAATCCAAATAGTTTTTAGTTATACATAATAAAATGACTATTTTAAAAGAACAAATTTTCATCCTTAATGGAGTAATATTATGACTTCTGAGGATATTAAGAAAAATATTCCTGGGGCACCTGGGTGGTCCAGTCAGTTAAGCATCCAACTTTGGCTCAGGTCATGATCTCACAGTTCGTGGGTTCAAGCCCTGCATCGGGTTCTGTGCTGACAGGTAACTCAGAGCCTGGAGCCTGTCTTCAGATTCTGTATCTCCCTCTGTCTCTGACCCTCCCCTGCTCACGCTGTGTCTCTCTCAAAAATAAATAAAATATAAAAATTTAAAAACAGAAAGAAAAATATTCCATTGGAACATATAAAACTGATATATGGTATTCTTCAGATTATGTTTTATCGAATAATCATGTCCTATAAGTCATACAAGCTGTATAAGCCATTAAATGATATATTCCAATTTTGTTGGCCATATTAAAATAGGAAAATAAGGGCAGCGTTAACTAATATTTTTACTTATATTCATGATAAAATAAATTTTTGTTATTTCTGACTTCTTCCTAAAATGGATTTTAGATGAATTTTAAAATAGAGTCACAAAGTTTTGAGCCATAGTAGAAATGGTGGGTGCAACCAGGCTTACTGTACGAATGGGCTGCTATCCAATCCCACCCCATCACTTTTTAAAGGATATGTAATCTCAGAGTCCTTCCAATCTTTTATGTGTAAAACAGTATATTAATAATTGCCATCAATTTTAAGATGAGGAGTAATTTATATAAATGTATAAGAAAAACTTGAACTTGTTCAATAAAGGTAGTGGGCATTGTTGTTACTTTCTTGGAATAAATAAGTATAACACTTCTCATGATGATTAAAATAAAGGATGCAACATTCACTTGATGATTAAAATAAAGGATGCAACATTCACTTGATTTCTAGATTCTGATATAGTGTATCTCTTAAAATAATTTATATTATGGAAACAGAGTGATACGCACTTTTATCCTGTATCACTTCCTTCCCTTTACTCTAAACAAATTGTAACTTACCTAGAGAATCCCCTTTGATGAGAGTTGTTTATTAATTTTTTCCTTGTTCTTTTTTTGTATGATTTTTCATACCATTTGAGCATTTAGAATAGTTGAAAGTCAATTATACCTTTATCCTATTAATCACAGGAATCCCAATTGGAACAGAATTTTGCAGATCATTTTTTTCTTCTCTATTTCAAGAGTGTGCAATTGCTTTTTTGCAACTCCTGGGGGAAAATTAGCAAATATATTTCTGAGTATTTACCTGAAAGGTAATAGAAGACAATGGAAATACTTCCTATGAGGAGAAATTAAATAGGGATAATTTAACCGAAAGAACAAGATTGAAGCACAATATGCAATGAAATGGACTCTATAGTATTTTATGATATATGTTAGCTATAAAGGAGAACTTCCCGGTGCTACATGATAGTTATTAAACTCTGGCATGGGTTAGGGAAAGGTTGTAGGTTAACTCCAACATTTTCTAAAATGTCAGTGTCTTACATGTGATCGTTTGTGATTGGTCCAAGTGAGAATTTCAAAAATCCAGAAATTTTATGCACATTGTTTTTTGTTCTTTATAAAATAGTTTAGTAATACAGAATTTAAAATGGTTAATGCAATGCAGGAAATATCAGAAAATGTATGCCCTTGCTGAGTACACTGAAAAAGGTAGCTTTGCATCATTCTCACTTAAAAGAATTTCTTTGGGTGCCTGAGTGGCTCAGTTAGTTGAGTGGCTGACTCTTGATTTTGGCTCAGGTCATGATCACATGGTTTGTGAGTTTGAGCCCCGCATAAGACTTTACACTTACAACACAGAACCTGTGTGGGATTCTCTTTCTCTCTCTCCCTGCCTTAAAAATAAATAAGTAAACATAGAAAAAAAGTACTAAGAACATAAGAATGCCAAGCTATTGCTATTTTGAATCTCAGTTTCTGAAATAAATATTCTATTCCTTAAGGTATTAGAATATGATTTTGGTGCCTGAGAATTTCTATGAAATAAAAAATGATGATGATGATGATGATGATGATGATGATACATAGTGCCAAAGAAAGAAAACATGATTTACGAGGCATCTGTGGATCCTGAAATAGTAGGTCAAAGTCAGATACAGTGGTACCATTTCAATGCATAACTTGTAGCTTCAAGAGTACCAGGGACAGTAGGTAGGTAAAAAAGAGTAGTAGATTTAGTCATGCTACTGGCTTTCAAAAAAATTATTTTTCCTGTGGTGCTTGCCTGGCTCACCTGGTACAACATGGAACTCTTGACCTCAGAGTGTTGTGAGTTCGAGCCCCAGGTTGGTGGTAGAGTTTTCTTAATTGTTTTTCCTGAAAATAGGTTTTAAGTTATTTATCGTTTAATTTATTTCCTAGTTACATATACTAGCTACATGGAAATGAAAATAAAATTTAATTCAAAAATTAAATTCAAAAATTTAATGCAAAAAATTCTGCACTTCACAAGAATTTTCCAGCTGAGTAAATAACTCTGTTAGAATACATGTCATACACTTTGGGAGACTGCATTTAATGTACTTAATATAGTAGACTCAAAAATATTCATGTTGTTTTAAATTAAATCACAGAAGGATTCAATGAGATCTTAGAGATCAATTAGTACAGTATGTAAAAATGTAGATGCAAAAAATATAAATGACTTATCCAAGATAACAGAGTCAGTAAGTAGCAGAGCCTGTACTAGAACTCTAACACCTAGTTGAGCTACTTTTTTTTTTTTTCCCATAAAAGGGTATCTGAGGAGAAACAAGTGACTTCCTATATCTTATCAACTGCCATTTAAGAAAGACCTAAAGCACATGATTTTTAAGTTCGTTAAGTTCATTTAACTTATTTATTTAGTTTGAGAGAGAGCATAAGTGGGGAAGGGGTAGAGAGGGAGAGGGAATCCTAAGTAGGCTCCTCACTGTTAGCCTAGAGCACTATGCAGGGCATGAACTCTCAGACTGTGAGATCATGACCTGAGCTAAAACAGAGTTGGATGCTTAACAGACTGAATCACCCAGGCTTCCAGTATTCTTTTGTTCTGTGTGAAAGAGGAAATTAGGATAATAATAATAACAAAACCAAAAACTATTTTGGTATACTTTTTAAATCCTTTCCAGTTGTTTTTTGTTATAAAAAGAGGAAAAGTATTGAATGTTTCCAAGTATTTACCAAAACAGTTTTTGGCTTTGTTTGGTTTTCTTTAGGTTTTGAATGGTAATATACTAATACACTAACAAAATATGGCATATGAAAAAGCATATGAAAGTATATATTTTTGTTTCTGGGAAAAATCATGAAATCAACACAAATGATTTGACTTTTCGTTAAGTCATATTGTATTTACTTTATAGATCAGTAAACTGAGGTGCAATCAGGTGCACTATTTTGGTCAAGTAGGCAGGCAATAGATGGTAATACCTAGATTAGAACACATACCTGCGTGGTTCCAAAGCCGAAATATTTCTCTTATACAGTCGTTCCAGCTTCATATAAAAATCAAATGAGAAACCTTGAAAATTTCAGTGATTTAAATTTTCAGAACGAGTTGAGAATTACTAAATTATACAACTTTTTTCAAAGTTTTTGAAGTATTTTAACTTATTTTAAAGATACAAAATCAAACTTAAAATATAAAATTGCCAATTATTTTCTTCTCCATAGCAATACAGTGTTTAAGAGCCAATGTTTAGCTATTAGTTAGTTATATTTGTATGACTGAGATGAAATGATAATGTGTTGTTACTATTATTATTTATATCCAGATGTCAAGAGTGAATATTTCTAATTTCAGGTACAAAATATCTAATGTGATTCTCTGGTTGTTTCAAAGCAAAACTGGTAACTAAGAATATAAGTTTCTTGGACATTACTACGATTTTATTTTATTTATTTATTTATTTATTTAAATATTTTTATTTATTTCTAGGATAGAGAGAGACAGCGTGAGCAAGGGAGGGTCAGAGAGAGAGGGAAACACAGACTGAAATAGGCTCCAGGCTCTGAGCTGGCAGTCAGCATAGAGCCCGACGCGGGGCTCGAACCCACGAACCGCGAGATCATGACCTAAGCGAAAGTCGGATGCTTAACCGACTAAGCCACCCAGGCGCCCCTACTACGATTTTAAAGATAGGAATTGGAGTTCCAGTTCAGAGATTAATATATATATAAATGAAAATGAAAACTCAGTTTTCAAGGGATTCTATTCACATAACTAATTTATAACATTCATTTTTGAGATTAACTTTTAAGAGTCACATGATTGACTTTAAAAATAGCAATGTGATAAATAGAAATATGAAACATACAGTGTTGTCTATGTACTTCATTACTAATGAAATAGCATGAGGATTTCTCATTTAATTATAAATTTCCAGCTAGATGGCAAGCAATTCAAAATGAGACTTAATGTAATGATATAATTTTATCATTAGTGTGTTTCCTTTAAACTTTCAATCATAAATTATACCATAATTTGGGAATGTGTTCACACAGAATGAACATGGCATAATTCTTACCACATACAGATAGAAAAGGGATTTTTTTTGGCTAAAAACAAGAAAGCAATTTTGTTGATAGAATTTATTAGCACCATATTTTGTTTAATTTTGTTTAGAGAGAGAGTGAGAGTACATGCATGTGCAAGATGGGGGGAGGGACATGAGGGAGACTCTTAAGCGGGCTCCAAGCTCAGCGTGGAGCTCCACCCAGGGCTTGATCTCAAGATGCTGGGATCATGACCTGAACCAAATTTAAGAGTAGGATGCTCAACTGGCATAACTACCCAAGTACCATATCTTTGTATACTACTGTCTGGTTTACATAATCATGATAATAACAGTAATCCCATGAATTTATATACTTTGATGATAGACACATGTCTATTTACAAAGTTGCCTCAGAAACTGAAACATTAAATACATTTTTGGCATAAAGTAACATGCTTTTACTGAATTTTAGTGCTATCACAAAGTAGATCTTTGCCAAGATTATTATATTAAAAATGAGTCTTGTAAAATTCATATGCATTTCCAGTGAATTTATTTTTCTATCTCTTATATCTTTTTATTAAATTATAATCCAATATAATTCTATTAAATGTCAATTAAATTTAAGTACTGTTTAGGTGGTAGAGTCTAGTATGGCTGCAATCAGTAGTATGGCTCCTCACCATGTAGCAGGGAAGGATTACACTAAACAACTACTTGTATGTATCAGGTATGTGGTGTGTTTTCTGAGCTTTGGGACATTTAGCAATAATCCAGGGGGAGGGAGGGATCCTGAGGACTGAAACATGTTGCAGCTCAAGGGTGAGGGAAGAGTATTTCTAAACGAGGGAATTACTATTCTAAAGGCACTGAGGCAAGTTGTTTAGAAAGCAGTGTTTTCTACTGCTGCTATAACAAATTACCACAAACTCAGCAGCTTAAAATAACACAAATTTATTATGTCACATTTCTGTAGGTCAGAATTCTGGGGTGGTTGTTTGTCTGGTTCCTCTGATCTGTGTCTCACAAGGCAAAAATCAAGATGTCAGCAGCCTGGCCTCTTATTTGTAGGTTCTGAGGGTGGGGAGAATTCGAGGAGTAAATCCTTTTCGAAGCCCATTCATTCATTTTTGGTGGCAGAATTCATTTCTTTGTAGCTATAGGACTGAGGTTCCCATTTCCTTGCTGGCTGTCAGCCAGAAACCATTCTCAGCAACTTAAGGCTTCCCGCATTCCTTGTCACATTGAAAGTCACTGCCTCCGACAGTGCATGGAGTCTTTCTTAGCCATAGTAGATCTCTGACTTCCCTTCCTGCCACATCCCCATTTCTATGTTTATCTGGAGAAAAAGGTCTTTTCTTCATGTGATTATATCAGGCATACTGAGGTAATTCAGGATAATCTATCTTAAAACCAATTGATTGGTAATTTTAATTGCATTCACAAAATTCCTTTGCCATGTGATATAGCATATTAGTAGTCTTGACACCATGGGCACAGATCATGGAACCCAAATTCTGCCCCTCAGGACAGTGGGGAGATTTCACTGCAGAAAAAGAGATCAAGGAACTTAGGGGCTTAGTTGTTTAGATCATACATTTGGACAGTGAAGTCACTCAAATGGTGACATGACTGTAGTGGAGAGAAAAAACTGAAGTCAAATGCAAAAGTCTCTAGTAAATGAAGAGGAGTAACCTGAAGGTCTGCAGTTGATAGACACAAGGGTGAGTAGAGGATGACATGAGCCTCACAGATTAGAGAAATATTATAAGACTGTGGTGTGGTGATAATCAGGAAGTTGGACTGGAGTGCCCTATCAGGTGCTGAAAAAAGAGATACCTCCAAGTGAGAAAACTCAGGAGAGTCCAAGTGATTGGAAGAGGGTCAGATTTCACTTAGGTCAAATGCTGAACCAGGTGTTCTCACGAACACTTTAAGGATAAAGTAGAAACTTTGAGAGAGAAGCACAATTGGGAATATATCAACTTAATTTTATGTTATTTTGGTTCAATTGTGCTACATAAGAAACACAACATTAACGGTAGGGAAGTATGCCTCATTGCTTGTGTGTTCTAGTGGAGTTGCATCAACATAGTTGATAGAAAAATAGGTTACTGTTTTAAGTGATTTTGGTAGATTTAAAAATGCCAAACCAAGTAAGTAAACTTGCCAAAGGATTATTTTTCTTCAATAAAAAGAGCCATGATCTTCTAGAAGTAATACTCTTGAGAAATGTATTTGTCATTAAAAACAAAGGAGGCCAAATGATTTTCTAGGTATAGTGGTCACAATAAATATCTACTGTCACCTATATGGAGGCAGAAGAAATATGCTGTCACTTCTCTTATTACAAAACTGTCCATCTCTTTTCTAGCTTTCTTCTCCAAGCACCCTTCCATGGAGAATTACCCTTGTACAACTCAATATGTGGCAGAGTAAAAAGTTTTTAAGATAAGGATCCATTTCCTAAATGCTAGCCTATTGCCACTTAGGATTAGTTGAAACTGTGCAATTGACAATTTGAAGCCTTTTAAATGCTGATTTTTATGCTATGTGTTTTGGATGTATTGTAGAATTCAATACAATTTATTGTTTTATGAAGAAAATATTCTAAATGCATTAGAGTATTAGATGCTGAATCCAGTGTTTTAAAATGATTTCAAAAGGATGTAAAAATCATTTACAGGGGATGTCAGAATAAATGTGTTCTTAAATACATCTTGATTAATATAGTTATTTTCAGTAGTTTAAAATGCTTCCAAGATTATGTCAGATAAAAATAATTGCTAATTGTCATTTTGGTCATTGTGTGTTTAGATCAACTTTTTCTATTCATAACTCTAAAGTTCATACTGTCATTTAAGCATATTTTGATTTGACCATGTTTTTTTTAATTGTATACAAGACACTTTATTCACCACTTTAAAGGATGTAAAAAATATTCAATTCAGTTTCTGCATTAGGGTGCTAATACAACTAAATAGATGAATCATGTACATACATAACTATTATCAAAAGTATAGCATAGTAAGGACCATAGGGAAATGCAAAGCAGCATAGAAGAAGAGAGATGTTACCTTACCAGAAACTTGCCAATCAGAAATCTCTTTATATTGAAGATAGACAATGGAAACATTAAATGGAAAATAGGATACAGAATGTATAATATAATCACAATATAGTAAACTCTAAAAGGGAATATTTTTATAAATATACGTATACAAATAGAAAATATTAGAGGAAGTGTCTAAAAGTATAATTGTTCATTATTTACCTCCAGTAGTTTGTTGATGTTTCCTCAAGATAAGGGAGTGAGGGAAATTAGAAAGGGCAGAGGAAGTCTCTAAGCATGAATGTGGGCATCTATTGGAGTCTGTCTGCAGCCTGATCACATGGGGACAGGAGACTCATAACGTCACTTTTACCGAATAATTGTGGTCCCACCTTGAGGTAAAGAGGCAAGACTCTTGTACCTGTATGCATCCGTTATAGCCAAAGGGAAATTTTCTAATGAAGGAAGCAGCCATGAACCTTTTGCAGCTAACACTCATACCATCTGGACCTAATGAAGGGATATTGGCAGCAAGCTCCAAACGTGTTCACTATATATTACTGAACAATCTGAGCATATCTGTATTTAATCTCTACCTCTGTTCCTCTGTTTCTCTCTCTCTCTCCCTCCCTCCCTCCCTCCTCTCAGGCACACACACACACACACACACACACACACACGCACACAAGATGTTCAGTCCTTAAATAATTACCAAGTTACCTATTAACTACTAAAAATGAACAATGAACTGGTATTGACTTTAAAATAAGAGGGGTGCCAGCTCGGAGCCTGGAGCCTATTTCAGAGTCTGTGACACCCTCTCACTCTAACCCTCTCCTGCTCATGCTGTCTCTCTCTCTCCTAGAAATAATAATTAAAAAAAAAAAAAAAGTTAAAATAAGAGGGGTGCCTGGGTGGCTGTATCTCTTAAGTGTCTGACTCTTGGTTTTGGCTCATGTCAGGATATCATAGTTTAATGAGTTTGAGCACCGTGTCAGGCTCTGTGCTGGTAGCACAGAGCCTGCTTGGGATTCTCTCTCTCGCTTTCTCTACTCCTCCCTCACTCACTCTGTCTCTCTCAAAATAAATAAAATGAACACACACACACACACACACACACACACACACACACACACACACACTATAGCCTTCCTTATCCAGGAAGATGTCAATGTCTCTGGGGGCAGTAGTCTAGTATATCCATATTTATGTATAATAGGGTATGTGTTAAAGTAATGCACTATATTCAACAATTCTAGAAGGGCAGAGAAAGACTCAACTCTTACTACTTTCTATTTATATATTTATATTTATAAATTTTTTAAGTGTACTCAACAAAATACTACTACTAGTAATAGTAATAGCAGTAATCGTAAATAGATATATTGTAACTTAAAACTTTAAGCCTTGGGGCACCTGGGTGGCTCAGTCAGTTAACCATCCAACTCTTGGGTTTGATTCTGATCATGATCTCATAGGTTGTGAGATCAAGCCTCATGTCGGGCTCTATGTTGACACCATGGAACCTGCTTGGGATTCTCTCATTTTCCCTCTCTCTCTGCTCATACCCTGCTCACACTTTCTCTTTCAAAAATAAATAAACACTTAAAACACTTTAAGCCTCATTTCTCTGAAAAAATCAAAAGTAAGGATATCTTACTTCTATGGAATGCAATATAAACTATGTATGCCCACATAGCTGTGCCCGTGACATGAAATGTGTAATGATATCTCATTTATCTAGTTGATATTTATCTTCAAACTTAAAATACTTAAGCTATGACCTGGATCATCAGTATTTGAAAACAATACATGAACTCCTGAGAGCCCCAATACAGAACAGAAAACAGCTTGATGGCTTTGGCACGTACACTCTGCTGTTGGGAAAATATAATTAAAAACTAAATATTTTTCCAATTCAGAAATCCTATCTGCTAGGTATCAGTGAAAGAAAACATTTACATTATAGAGTGCATTAAGCCATAAAGTGAAGCATATCACAGCCAATCCACAAAAAGAGCGCAAAGACAGAAATCTCCCTCTTTTTTACAGTCACGTAGATACAAAGCATTACTACATGTTTTCAAAATAAACAATATCTAGTCCTCAAGTAAAGAAAACTTGACAGCCCCATTTGTCACACATAATTCATCCTGAATTTACCTCATAATTGTTGTGAAAAATCTATGTTAACCAATTGGCTTTATCCAAGGAAGAAACAAACTTTTCATATCTTTTATGGCATGACGTAGCTTTGCATCTTGGAGCAAGGTACTCAGAAAGTTGGGCAACTACTCTCCCTCGGAAACTGGTGACTAGGGTGCTATCTCCCTTGATGTTCACATTTCAAAGAGATGGCTCTGAGTTTCTGAGAAAGAAGTCCCTGGGTCTCAAAACGGATAAAAGTTCTATCTAGCTTTCAAAGGATGTATATACATTTCAGAAACAAAAAAAGTATCTACAATTACAAATTTAGTATATCCTCTATGAAAACAGAAGAGAAATATCTTCTATTATTTCCAATAGGGGATATTAAGCCTCTTCCTTCTAATTTGTATTTGTCCTTACACTGCTCATGGTGAAGTTCCTTTGGCCCCAGGGAAATGACTTACTCTGACTCCTGACACACTTCTATAGTTTCAAATCCCACAGCAGATTGTACGTCATCTGAGATTCAGCCTTCTTGTTGGAGACAAACTTCCTGACTACAGAATGGTGAAGGGACAACTGTCAGGTCTGACAGTGAGTGAAGAGATAATACTTAGGAAAAACAACAACAACAACAACAACAACAACAGATGGAGAAGTATGAGAGAAAGAAAGGAGGAAGGGAGAGAGTAGGAAGAACGAAGCAGTGGGAAGAAACAATACCCCCACCTTGGGAACTGCTGAGGCATGGTTTTATTACCATACAAAAAGTGTAACTGCTGTTTAAGAATATATTATTATGATCACTAAGTTGTTCAATATCTTGTACCACAGACTGAAGGTTGCTTTGACATGACATTTCTGATATCTTGAATGATGTTCCTTGGCCATGTCTCCTTTGGGTTTCTCTTCTTATAGCCTATAAGAAAGTATACAATCTGTGAGCAGTGGTTGGTCTTTATAAGTATTTGGAGTTGTGTATAAACTACTGTGTGTGTGAATAAGTCACTCCCAAGAAACATCAGAGAACACTGATTCAGAATGAAAGAAAAGAATGATTTCTTTACTGCAGTTGTGAACAAAATGTTTTGTCTTATGATATTATGGCTATTTTTCAATGTCTGGTTTAGTAAGTGTAACATATGCACAGATATAGATGCACAATCTCTGAAATCAAACTGCCTGAGTTCAGATCCCAGCTCTTCCATGTCCTGCTGTGTGACCTTGAGCAAAGTCTTTCAACCTCTTGTATCACCCTTTTTTAAAATTTTAAAATGGTGATTTTTAATAGTGTTTACCTCATAAAATTGTGATGAGAATTAAGTGAGTTTCCAGAGAGAGAGAGGTGTGGGGGAGAAGGAGGAAGGGAGGGAGGCAGAGAGAGGTTATCAAAACAAATCAAGAAATATAAACTGTTATTTATAGCACAAGTTATTTATAAACTGTTACTTATAGCACAAGTTTTACTTTAACCTGGAGATAATTTATGCTTTTATTTAAAGAAGAAAAAAAGAGAAAGGTAATATTTTTAGAAAATTGTTTAACCAAAATACATTTTTTCAATCACACTTTGAGAGTGTGCTCTCTAAATATACAAAAAAATAATATGTTGTATATATCATATATTCTGTCAACATTTATTGTAACAATAATTGTAGCCAACTTTGTTTCACAGATTCACAAGTATGAGAAATTATAGAAATTTGAATTATTTTGAATTAATTTGAATTATATTGCATATTTGATATTTAATTACCCTGTATATTGATTATATTTGAATAAATTTAAAAAAATAAAAATTAGGAACAAACAAAAGAGAAAAAAAGAAATCAAATCACTATTTTTTTTAGTTTAATTATGATGAACTCAGTTTTATGATTTTGAATGTTAGTGTACAATATATAGTTAGGCTGATTATTCTGCTTTTGCTGACATTTTGATACAAATGATGTGTTTAAAGACTTTTATGTTAGTACATGTAATCTGATATGTTAAAATATGTATGTTTATGTTCTGGCCCACATGTTAGCACATGCTTACCTTGGACTGAATTAAGAGGTGAGAATTTCAGATTTCACTGAATTTAGGAAAACAATAAATTTTTATAATTTTTTGTATTGCCACATTGGAGAATAAAGGGAAGAAATGTCAAAATGTGTAGGATATTTAAGTTTTGCCTTAAGGCAGCAAAAGTAATCCTCTGCATGTCCACTACTGTTGGGACAACACTGAATAAAAATAACTTTTGTATTTTACTGAACTACTAGTATTAAAAGCTGTTGAGCGAGTGTGAAACCAGCTTTCCCATCTTTCTGGTGTTACAATATAGGTGTTCGTTGACAGGCAGTTATTCTGTTCTTACCCTCATTCAGCAAACTTGGGTAGGTAAATCATTACATATATGTGTGTATGCATATGCATACATATGCATATACATAATTATTATATATGTTATATAATGTGTAAATATACATTATATATCATATGTAATATAATTATATGTTGAAATACATAAAATGCTTCTCAGAAGAGCTTTCAAAACAAATCTACTTTATACATTAAATGCAAATAATTCTATATATATTGATGTCAACATAAATTGTGCCCGTTCTAAAAATAAGTCATTAGACTTAAAATTTATCATCAGCATAATTAGATTCTTTCAGATCTTATAAAAAAATACTTTTTTGGGGTGCCTGGGTGTCTTAGTTGGTTAAGCATCCGACTTTCGCTTAGGTCATGATCTCGCGGTTCGTGGGTTCGAGCCCCACATCAGGCTCTGTGCTGACTGCCAGCTCAGAGCCTGGAGCCTGTTTCAGTCTGTATCTCCCTCTCTCTCTGACCCTCCCCTGCTCATGCTGTCTCTCTCTCTGTCTCTCCTAGAAATAAATAAAAACATTTAAAAATATTTTTTTGTGTGTAGAATCACAGCATGTGCTTTTTTATTAGATACAGTATAACATTATTTGGTAAATGTATTCTTCTCCCATATCGCAACATTGTAGAAAATTGTTTCTCCAAAAGATTTGTGTTAGGATAGGCTAATTTTGTATTATGAACAGATTATTACAAAATTTCAGTAGTTTAACAAATATTCACTTCTTGCTTATATTGCATGTTGATTACTTAGCCAGGGCTCTATTCTGTAAAGTCATTCAGGATCCTAGAGTATCGAAGGCGTCATATATCTTGTGGCTGCATCGTCTTGGTTACCACCTGAGCAAAAGGGACTACATGGTGAGCTCATACTTGTTCTTTAGGGCTTTATCCTAGAAGAGTTACACTCAATTTCAGCTCATAGATCTTCAGTCAGAAGTAATCCCAAAGCTTCACCTAACCAAGGGGAATAAGATAAGTGGTTACTGATGAATACTGGTAATGTCTAATGATATTGGGTAAAATGTCAAGGCTCATTTTGTCATGAATATATGTAGTACTTTGTATAAATTCTAAGAACTTGGTAAATACTGCATGTTACTATGCAATGTTGTTTTATTAATTACTAAATACCGCTCAATGTGGAATTCATTTTAGTCATTAAAATTTGAAAGTATTTTCTTTTTTCAATACTTTGACAGTAAATTATCATCTTTCTCAGGGTATTTTTGAACATACAATCACAATAAATGACTGCATTGCCTAATGGTAGTCATATTGTTCTTACTTAATCCACATTTTCCACACTTCTTAATATGTCATAGTTATTTTTTAATACACAGCAAAAATGTGAATTGACTTTCACTAATATCTGAGTAATCTTAAATTATAATTTTAAAAATCAGCAACTGCTAAATAATCTCATCATGAAAAAAATTGCAAGGAATATTAACAGCTTGTGCAGTAGAAAATAGTTTTAAAATGACCCTAATTAAATTTCTTTGCAACCAACACTTTTTATTTACCAGATATATACATTTAAAATATTTTCTACTGTAATGATCAATTATGATTATATTTTAAACTATTAAAGGAAAATAGCATATCCGTTTGAATGAAGAAAAAAGTAGTATAATCTAAAAGTGGAGAATTTGAGGTCTTGCTAAAATTAATTTAAAAATAATTTAATTTGTTTGCATGGCTCAGTCAGTTAAGCATCTGAGTTCAGCTCAGGTCATGATCTCAAGAGTCTGAGTTTGAGCCCTGCGTCAGGCTCCGTGCTGACAGCCCAGAGCCTGGAGCCTACTTCGGGTTTTGTGTCTCCCTCTCTCTCTGTCCCTCCCCTTCTCATGCTCTGTCTCTGTCTGTCTGTCTTTCTCTCTCTCTCTCAAAAATAAATAAACATTAAAAAAATTAAAAAGGTGATCTCTCAGGGAACCTGGGTGGCTCAGTCAGTTAAGTGTCTGACTCTTGGTTTCAGCTTAGGCCATGATCTCATGGTTTGTGAGTTCAAGCCCCACATCAGGCTCTAGGCTGACAGTATGGAGCCTGCTTGGGATTCCCTCTCTCTCTCTCTCTCTCTCCCCCCCTCCCTCTCCCTCTCTCTCCCTCTCTCTCTCTCCCTCTCTCTCTCCCTCTCTCTCTCCCTCTCTCTCTCCCTCTCTCCTTCTCCATCTCCCTCTCTCTCTCCCTCTCTCCATCTCCCTCTCTCTCTCCCTCTCTCTATCTCTCTACCTCTCCCTTCCCCACTTGCTCTTTCAAAATAAAGAAAATAAAATTAAACATACAATCTTTTCAAGTAATAAATTAATGAGAGATTGTATGCCTGATAATAGTCTGTAATTGTTTTATAAGGCATTTTTCTTTGACCGAAAGAGTGGATGGAACAAAATAATTGCTATCTTCTTTCAGTCTTTTTTTCTAACATATTTTTAAGCCTTCAGTGGTTGATAGCAATTATATAAAAGATGCGTTCCCAAAGCCTCAAACCTGTCATGTTTTCTTTTGTTTGTACTCAGAAGAATGCTCTGAATTCGGTTGATTCAGTGATTTTGTTTGAATTAACAGCTTCACAGTATCTTCTAAAATGTAAAATAAAGTCTTATAAAATTGTCAAATTAGAAACGTAGTGATCAGAGCTACAATTTTGTGTAACACAGGACTATATTTATGTTGCTTCATTTTCTTTATTTTGAGATGTAATCATTTTCTTCAAAAAAATGTGTTGTGTCTGGGAAGGAAGATTTGAAATGTGTTTCCTTTAACTTTATTGAGCTTTAATTTTCTTGTTTCCAAATGAGATTATAAATCTCTTTTGAGGAGCAAATGGTTTAACTAGCATGGTGCCTGAAATGGTATACCACTTAAAAAATAACATTCTATCCATTATTTTTGTTCTCACTGTTTAAGCTTTGTGTTCAAGTTTAAAAATTCTTAGAGCCAGAAAAAAAAAAAAATCTAAAGTCTTGTGATTTCTTTACACCTCATATTTTAAATCGTTTCTTTTTCTTTAAGTTAAATTTTTTTGGGGGAGAGAATAGAGAGTAGAGGAGGAGCAGAAAAGAAGGAGAAAATCCCAAACAGGCTCCATGCTTTTGGTGCAGAGCCCAATGTGAGGCTTGAACGCATAAACCATGAGATCATGATCTGAGCTTAAATCAAGACTAGACACTTAACAACCTGAGCCACTCCTGTGCCCCTAAATTATGTTTCTTTATTATTTTTGATAAACATATTTCCTGGTTTAGAATTAAGAGTCAAGGAAAAATAGAAAATAATAAGATGGGCTAGGCTAGAGTTAATCATTAATATTATTACTTTTATAGACAGTAATAGGTGATTATGGATATATTTGAAATTTGAGCACAATACTCCCCACTGATAACCTACTGTATAGTGTAGAATTTTTTTTATCTGCAAATCACAGAAAATCTCATCTGGAGTCTATTCAAATAATGGCTACACATGGTAGTCTGAGGTAGAATGGATTCTAGGCACAGTATTTAATAATGTCATTCAGTGCCTGATGCTTTCCAACATTCTACCTTGTTGCTGATAATAGCATGAACTTCAGGCTATTAACAAGATGGCAGCAGCATTTCCAAGCTACACTTCCAGCCACTTTCTAATAAGAAGAAAAATCTGTTACTGTATTTGATTCCTGAGATTGAAGATACTTTTACCCCTGAGGCCCCAGTAGCTTGATCAGAATTATCCCACTCCTACAAAAAATTGCTGGTAAGCAGAATAGTTACTTTCAGTCATTTAGGAATGTAATGGATATCTGGATGTCAATCAGTGAGCAATATTTTTAGCTAAAGGTAATATTCTTAGCTACTCTGCACAAAAAAATGTACACTCTTACCATACATGCCTATTTGAAATACTTTTATAACTTACCCCAAATGAGATGACACAAGGGCTTGTATAGCTACTAAAGCAAATTCAAGTTCAGGATTTCTGTGTTAAGTGTAGGCCTTTCTAATAAGTTAAGAATCCACTGAATAATTTATACCCTCATTAAAAAGAATTGTTTCAATCTCTGCTCAAGTTTGAAAACTCTGATAGTAGAGAACAGGAAAAACTACTAACATGAGAGCCCTCCTTCCAAAAACAAGGAGGGAGGATAAAACACAATGGTACTGACTCATAGCATGTTTCATATTCTCTTAGAAAATAAGAGTGAATACTCTGAATTCTGGTAATTGACTAAATCCCTTGTTCTGCAAATCTGACAATTCCATGTTTAGTGGAGAAGTGATAGTGGCAACTTCCTTGTCCCCATCTACTGTGGGCATTTTGTGGATGGACATAGAATAATGCCTTACTGCAGAAGCACAGAGCTTTCATGATCTCCTTCCTGTTGAGTGGGTTTGGTAAGCTGAATATTGGTTTAATTATGGAAGTATGCTCCTGGTGAGATTTACAGTCACTTTTAGTAATGCAACTTCTTTAAAAATGTGGTTGGCTTCTAACCACATTTACATTCAGTTCCATGGCCTGGTAATCTAGCCAGAAAGCTGACTCAGCAAAGCATTTTTTCCTGGGAAGTCTAGTCCCAGCCATAGACATCAGAGTCTTATCTGTCCCATTCCCCAGACCTGCAGTCATCATCATTTAATGGCATATGCCATGAAAAAAATCAAAAGAAGAGCCTGATGTGGGAAGTCACATATATAATTTGTTGTTTTCATCTACATTTTAAAGGTAAGTTATGGGGAGCCTGGGTGGCTCAGCAGTTAAGCGTCTGACTTTGGCTCAGGTCATGATCTCATGGTTCATGGGTTCAAGTCCCATGTTGGGCTCTGTGCTGACGGGTTGGAGCCTGGAGCTTACTTCGGATTCTGTCTGTCTGTCTCTCTCTCTCTCTCTCTCTCTCTCTCTCTCTCTCTCCCTCCCTCCCTCCCTCCCTCCCTCCCTCCCCTCCTGCTTGCACTGTTTCTCTCTCTCAAAAATAAATAAACATTTAATTTTTTTCGATAAAAAATAAATAAAGGTAAGTTTGTCTTCTTTACTAGGTGAATAATGTATAACTGGAGATGTTTGCTAGAAGTCTGGGGCTGGGGGATTTCCTGTGGCTCCAATCAAATATTCTACTCAGTCTTCATTCCCATTGTCTGTTTGCTTATCTCAGCATGAATAGAAAGTTTGACTTTTTAAGCCCCCAAAAGTTCCATATAATTGGACTCTAAGTTAATTATGGTCCACAGACATGAATAATATTGTTAAGCAAAATTGTATTTTATTCCTTCTTTGCTTTACAATACATAAACATTAACTCAAGCATGTGTCTTTCTTGAAGGACTTAGAACTAAGAGATGCAAGAAGTAGCCAGAACCCGAGAATTCTGAAAATGTCCTATATTTATTGTAAGAGTACAGCCTATAATAAATATACAAAACTATGTTAACTGTTTATGTTATCAGTGAGGCTTTCAGTCAGTAGTAGGCAGTTAGTAGTTAAGTTTTTGAGGAGTCAACAGTTATGTTTAGACTTGCAACTGTTAGTGGAAGGTTGGTCAGTGGTCCTAACTCCTGTATTGTTCCAGAGTCAAGATTATATATATATACTTAATAATATTAAATATATATTTATATATGTGTATATATGTATATAAAATCTCTTAAGCTTTACTCATAGGCATGCTACTCAGTTTCTTATAGATACTATTGCCTCCTTGAATTTAAATAGTATTAGTTATCTTATTCTTAAATATACCACAGATTAGACTAATGTTTCTCAAGCCGTGTTCCAAAGAACTTTTACATTAAATGAAATGTTGCTGTTTTTCTTAAAAAATGTTTTTTTTTAATGTTTATTTTTGAGAGAGAGACAGAATGTGAGATGAAGGGGCAGAGAGAGAGGGAGACACAGAATCTGAAGCAGGCTCTAGGCTCTGAGCTGTCGACTCCAGCATAAGAGCTGTGAGATCATGATCTGAGCCAAAGTTGGACACTTAACCGAATAAGCCACCCAGGTGCCCTGAAATGTTAATTGGTATTCTGAGAGAATACACCACAAAATAATCAAGTTTTTTATTTAGTAGTTATGATTTTACAGTTTATTTTCAAGCTATATATGAAAACTGCCAGACACATTTATAGAGCTCTTATGATAATGAAAAATTTGATTTTAGAAGGCATTTTTCATTTCTAAATCCCATCATAAAGTTGAAAGCTAAGTTACATGAACTATTAAACAATTTAACATTTTTGTTTGATTCATAAACAGTTTTGCTAACTACCTGTCCAATACCTGGTCTATGTTACGTGCCTTAAATTATAATTTTACATGTCTTTGTTATATTTCTAAGTGTTTTTGTTAAGTACAATTATCAAATGCAGATCATTTCTGGTGATCAACTAAATTTTTGTCGTCTACTTTAATCCCAGAGCATATTTTATCTCAACTTCTTCATTATGTTCTATTGATGCACTATAATATGAAAAATGTTACATATTCAAATAATTTTGGAAAACCCTGGACTAAAAGGAACATATTAGGAGGGGGTTATGTTAGAGGCATAATGACAGCAGTAGCATGAAGGGGCACTTGACAGAATGGCAATAATTCAGGTTGCCGTCCCAACATAACAAAGCACAGGAAGTAACTGATGTTTATGATAATACTCCTAAATCACACATTAGAATGAACTATGATTTAGTATACTCAAATTAATAAGGCAGGAGTATATGCAGTGGATTTTAGGATAATCTCTATCAAACATAAAAGTTATAAAGGAAATCTTGACATTGAAATGGGAATTCAAGTTACCATCCATTGAAAAATGAGAAATATCTTAGTTGACAATGATTGGTTATATAACTTGTTAACTTTATTTTATTCTATTTTTTAAATGTTAATTTATTTTGAGAGAGAGGGAGAGAGAATTCCAACCAGGCTCCACCCTGTCAGCCAAGAGCCACACATGGAGCTTGATCCCATGAATGATGAGATCATGACTTAAGCCAAAATCAAGAGTCGGATGCTTAACCAACTGAGCCACCCATGTGCCTCTAACTTGTTATAATATGAGTTCTATTTTATGAAAGACCATTATGTACTAACCATAAATTAGCTAATATAATTAGAACAGTGCAATTCCGTGAAAACATTAAGGTAACTAGAATAAGGCCTTCAGTAGGTGAGTCCAGTCTTTGGGCATGTGAGTGGCTCATTTGATTGAGAATCTGACTCTTGATTTCAGCTCAGGTCATGATCTCATGGTTAGTGGGTTTGAGCCCTGTATCTGGCTCCATCCTGCCAATGTGAAGCCTTCCTGGTATTCTCTCCTCTCTCCCTCTCTCTCTGCCACTCCTCCAGCCCCAAAAATAAAGAAATAAACTTAAAATCATAAAATAATAGGTATGTCCAGTCTTTGACACTATCAATAATAAATTACGTTATTTTCTATTTTAGTTCCTTATAAGCAAATATATAATAGTATATCAAAGTAAGCTCAAAATGAGAAGATTCTGTTTATTTGCTAATTTCTCATTCAAATGTAATAAATGATTTACTGACTCTCGAAAATATTTCTATATTTTTCTTATTTTATGTGCATGTTCTTTGTTCTTTCTGAAGATGTTTGTCTTTTTATTTGTAGAAAGAAATTAAACTAATAGTATCCCAGAAAGAAAGGCACAGTTTCACAACGTCAGAGTCAGGGTTAAAGCCCAGTAGAGTTGGACTTCAAGAGATGAAACCAATGATGAGATTGGGATCATTGAATCTTATTCTACTTTAGAGTGGCCTGAATTTTCAAATTTTTTTAAAGACAACTAGTATTTCTTTTAGTGTTTATTTTGAGAGAGAGAGCAAGCATGAGTTGGGGAGGAGCAGAGGGAGAGAGAGAATCCCAAGCAGGCTCTATGCTGTCAACACAGAGCCAAATGCAAGACTTGAACTCATGATCTGTGAAATCATGACCTGAGCCAAAATCAAGAGTTGATGTTTAACAGACTGAGCTGCCTACGTGCCCCAAGACAGTTAACATTTAATGAGTGTTTACTAAATGTCATTCCTGATCTAAGATAAGAGTTTTATACATATAAAAATATTTAGTTTTCACAAAAATCTCATATAATAAAAACTGTAAGAATAAGTGTTAAAATTATTTCCATTTCAAAGATGTGAATATGGTTTATTGTAATGATTTAACATAATTCTTACCCCAAATTCATATTTTTCTATTTACTCTTTTCCAGTTATAAATTATTGGTGGATTTCCTAGATTATGAGGAAATGAAAACAATTGTAAAAATGTATTTTTATTTTATTCAAGAAAAAAAATCGTTACCAAGATGGATTCAGGCAAGAGAAAATTTCATTGAAATGATAAGAAGACAGTGAACAAATTCTAGAAGGGGAGGTGCCCTTCATGACTTTGGAAAGATGTTCCATTGATAGTTCACTGTTAGTTGAACATCAGGTTTAAGACTTGGTTCTTGTCAAACTTGACAACTGGTTATTCTGTAATTTCTGGAGAAATTCAAGCTTTAGTTTATTACAAAAATAAGATATGGGTGTAAATTATTTCTAAGTTCTGTGATTATTGTGATATTCTGAAGTTTTCTTACTAAAGATATCAAACCAGTTATTTCCCTAAGTATTGCATGTCTGGCACAATACTAGCTACTGCAGAGAGGAAAGAGAAAAGGGAAGAGAAGGTAGGGAAGGGAAGAGAAGGGACAAAAAGAGAGGAGTGGGGAGAGGAGAGGAGAGGAGAAAGGGAAGGAGGGTGGGAGGAAGGAAGGAAGGAAGATAAATTCCTATTCTTCCGTTTATAGTTTAGTTGTCAGGACAAAGGCATACACATGTTTAAAACTCTGAATATTTCTTTACAGGAATAAAAGTGCCGCGGTGATTTGGAAATTTATGTTTGGTCTAATAAATGATCTGAAGTAGAGTAAGTAATAGCTATGGTGGTATGTAAAGAACTCTGGACCGCTAGTCAGAAAATTCCAAACAAATTCCAATTTTGCTATATTGTCCTTGTTGAGTGGATATAATAATCATTATTAAGCATCTGCCATAAAGAAGGTATTTTGTGGGGCGCCTGGGTGGCTTAGTCGGTTAAGCGTCCGACTTTCGCTTAGGTCATGATCTCGCGGTTCGTGGGTTCGAGCCCCGCGTCGGGCTCTGTGCTGACTGCCAGCTCAGAACCTGCAGCCTGTTTCAGCCTGTGACTCCCTCTCTCTCTGACCCTCCCCTGCTCACGCTGTCTCTCTCTCTCTCCTAAAAATAAATAAAACATTAAAAAAAAAATTTAAAAAAAAAAGAAGGTATTTTGCTAACTTCTTTATATATATTAATTACCTTAACTCTAACGTACCAAATTAATAACCCTCAGATATTAGTGACTAAAACGACAACTTATTGATTTTCCCTGTAGAAAAATTCTATTTATGTTTTGAGCTTTCTCATGGGTTCTTATATTCAGGAAGCAATAGAAGTCGAGTAAGTAGTCATTTAATGTTGGATAGGCCAGTAATTTACTTAGTCTGCAGTATGATGGTTACTTCTCTCTGACTGAGAGAAAAGGTCAGTAGAAAGTAGGAAAGAAAGTTTTAGTATTGTTTTTTTATGTTCATACTAGCTTTCAGTGCCAGTGGAATATTTTATTCAATGGATAAACCTAATGGTTCAAAATGTTCTATTCTTTTAGGGCATGGAAAATGGCTTCATGTTTGGTTTTTATTTCCTCAAGAAACTTTCCAATGCTTGAATTAATTCTAAAGATCTTGTTTCAGCCTTACAAAGAGTCAGAGCACTTAATAAATGTGGCAACCTCTTCTAAATGTTCCCTTCAGTACAAAAAGCTCCATTAAGCCTGTATATTGTATATTTTTTCATTGCATGATGTGTGTATGTGTGTGCGTGTGTGCTTTAATTTATGAAGCCAATTTAAATACTGCATCTTAAAAAGCTGGCTATAAACCTCAATTTAATAGAGAAGAAATAATGTTTGGAAGTAATTTAAATCGTTTACTACACTACCAAATCTGAATGCCAGTGAGCTACAGTTTACCAATAACACACATGCTTTATTAATGTTGCCTTATTTTGTTTTCAGAGGGTAACATAGAGAGAAGGCCAAAAATGGAAAAACAATTTTTTTTTTGGCCAATCCAGAATTTCTGATCTCTATATACTTTGGCAACCATTAGGGAACTAAAAGATGCATAATTGAAAAAGAAATTAAAATGTTAGATTCAAGGACATAGTGCTTTGAATAAAAGCCCCAGATAATGTGAACTTGATAAGTTCATTAATTATAAATAAAAGATCTAACATAAATGAGGAATTTTGTGACCTGTGAGACTAAAGAATTTTTAAATGCATCTAATATAATAAAATATTATAGGGAATTAATTTATAAACTAAATTATTAATCTATGGAAATTAGGTAATAGCATCTAATTTTTATTACACATTTTCAGTTACAGGATGCTGGGTGAGAGTCTTAGAACTTGAAGCTGAAATGGATTAGTTTACTGTTATTCATCTATTATTTACTCTTTATTAATTTATTCTTTGTGTAGATATCACGTGAAGCAGTATCTAGGAAGTAGTTTAGGAATGGAATGGAAACCTCTTATTTACATGGGAAGAAAACGTAAAGGCAAGGCAATTGTGATTATCTAGGTTCACAGGACATTTGTTTGTAGTCACCTGCCATTCAGTACCTAATTTAGGTGAACAGCAGCTTATGAATTTGAGAAGGAAAATAAATATCCTCTTTACTATATTTTGTTTTACTTCATTTACTGATACTACTAAATCAAATATATATTTGATTTTCTGGTAATGATATTTATATTTTTTCAAAGATTTTTCTTTGTACTGTTGTATAGAATTTTCATCATACTTTGCTGAGTGCAAGAACTATTGGTATTATATGAGCATAGTATCGATTATTTTGAAACCATTAACAAACAAAAAATATAGGTAACCTAGGACAACACATAAATTCCTTGATACTGTTTAAAGATATTACTATGAATTTTTGAATCAATTTAAACGTTACACTGTTTTTGAAACAATTACTCTAAAAAACTCATTGGCAAGTTTCCCCAAATATAAAGCTTATATTCAACTACCAATTTTAATTTATAGGCAGTAAGCATTAGAGTTGTATTAGCATTCTACTGATTTCATCTTATGATTTCATTTCAATTGAAAATTAAGTGCACTACCAATCATAGTGAATAATGTTCACAGATACGTGTACCTGTGTTTTGTAGTTGAATTTATTTAAATTCACATTAAATACTTAGCTCCTGCCAAACAGTTCCACATTCAACAATTACCCATACAAATGTTTCATTGTATTTGTTATATATTTATCAGTCTGGATAAAAAGATGGGTATTGTAACTTTCTGGGTATTTTACTGTGGCTAAAATTAATTAAGAAACCACTAATGTTTTTAAAGCTATGAACAGAAAGTTACATAAGTCCTATGACCAATATAAGAGCTTTCAAAAGTAATGTAAACATTTGCTTTTGTTTATAATATCATAAATATTAAAATGTACAGAAATTATAAATATCTCAATTTATATCTTAATTTATAAACAGTGAACTATGTAATAAATATTATTGAGTTGTGATGGTAGTTTTTGTGATATAAAGATGAAACATACATAAACATGTCCTGTAGGTGGCTCATATTTTAGCAGACACAAGTAATTTCAACATAGTATGAGAATTGCTAAAACTTACTAACTTATCTTTTTATGTGTGTCTGCCCTGCTTTTGTTAATTTTACCTCATTTACTCCTCTCAACAACCCTTTAAAGTCGGTTCTGTTACCATCTTCATTTTATTGGATTTGTAGCATTTGCCCATTTCTCTGGTGTAAATAGTCCTTCCATGGCGAATTTCAAGCTAAGTGTGATGTGATGGAACTTGAATTTGGAAAGTCTCAGGAGGAATATTTTTCCCCTACCGATTAGGACTGAGTAGCTCGCTTTCCTCAAATAAACTGACAAAAGACAACAGGAGAAGAGTTTAGTATACATGGGGGCTGCTCAGTTGTGAAAAGTGCATTGAATAGTAAGAGATAAAGATTTCTATACCACATTAACCAACTCGGGCCCAGTTTAGGGGTTCCAAGGGAAAGTATGGGAGGTTCTGTAGGGCTATTTGGTGGTAATGGGCAGCTGGATTGCCACTTCTGGTGCTAATAAGGGTCAATCTTTTCCTGAGGAAGAAACTCCTTAGGAGAGGTATCCTTGACAGCTGTTTTGGGGGGACACACTGCTTACGTTTAGGTAATGTTTGGTTTTTTTTCCCCCTTTGGTTACTGATTAATCAGAAGTTTCCAGTTTTAAATAATTTTTGTATCATCATGGTTGTTAATTCTTTGAAGAATATATAAACACCATCAACTCTAGGGAGCCCTGGTGCAGTGGTTTTTGCACACAATTATATATGTCCCACTTAAAAATTGCCATTCTTCATGTGGTGAATTAAATTTTTTTAAAGCAAAAAAATAAACAAAAAATCAAAACCTAAAGTTTCCTTTCACAGCTGTAATTTGTGCATAGTAAAGGAGATGACACTGTCAAAAGTTCAGAAATAAAGGAAATAAAATAATTGAATCAACAAAGTATCAATTAATAAGTTAATTCTGCACATACCAAAATGACACTTGGTCAACCAGGAACACTCAAACCAAAACATGGAATGTAGTTCACAGGTATAGGGAACTTTTATAGTGAGAAGGCAATTTATTCTTACACTGATGGGTTATATTAGACTTTTATTAAATGGTAGGGAATTTTTTGGTGCTTACCTCATATCAATTTTGTGTATCTAGTTTAGTTTTGTTTATGATTTCCAGGGACAAAATCAAGAAATGACCCAGGTTTAGTTAGTCTTGCAAAATAAGCTAAATTGAGTCTTGTTTGTATAACTAAACTGTTTTTTGTCTACTCATGGTACTTTCAATGTTGATGTATTCTCAGTTTTAACACCTTCTGTAATCAGGATTTAGCTATTAGGACTAGATAGATTTTAGCAAATGCTTGTAAAGTTTTTTGAAAACTTGAGAGAGATTGGACAAGGGTGAAGTATGGGAAAACAGATAAACCATATATTATCCTATGAAGATTAATGTAATACAGGAAAACAATATTTAGACAATGGGTAGAGAGTTGAAGTAAATACAATAAAACCTTGGATTGCAAGTTACTTGTTCTGCGAGTGTTTTACAAGATGAGCTAACATTTCTAATAAATTTTAACTTTATAAACAAGCAGTGTCTTGCAATACAATTAATATGTGATGCCAAACATCACAGGATCACATACAAATTCATACAAGCTTTGGAATGCTTCCAAAATGAATTATGCTCGCAAACCAAGGTTTAACTGTACTTTCTCTTTATTCTCTTCATTCCTTTGTCTGGTTTCCGTTTTTCATGATTGGCAAAGTTGGTCTCAGGTGTATTTGCTTCGGAAGATGCAAAACTTACTGTCCTCTTTGAGAGGGCTTATGAAAGAATAGTTTGATGAGGCATTTTGGCTTTCGGGTAGCATAAACTAAATGGTGCCCATTTTTACAACCACATGCTTCATGTTACAGAGTATCCCATAGAACAGAAGCAGGTGTCCTTCCTGCTTCTCCACACAGTTCTCTGACCACTGTCTTCTTTGCCTCCCTAATAAATCTTGACTTGAAGCCCACACCATTAGATGATACCACTCTTTATTGTAGTCTTTGTTATACCTTCATCACAGTCCTTCCTCTATTGTTTGAAGTTTATAGATCCTTATTCATTTTTACTGTTTCCAGTATTGCTCCTAAAATAATCCTGAATTATATAAATTGCTGCCTTACCTTGGCATGTCAGCTCCTTGAACCCCTGATTTTTCCAGGATTTTGTTCTCTGTTATATCTCACTCAGCATATCCAAGTGTTTACCTGACATCTCTACTATAATGTCCAACTGAAATTTAAAAGTTAACTTGACTAAACTGACTTACTGATTGTTTTTCACCTCTGTAAGGGCAGAACGATTTTCCCTTCTTCCCCTCTAGGTTTTTGGGCAATCTAATGATTAAATTGACATAAGACAGAATAACATGAAAAATACAAATTTAATTTCATATGTAGCAAAGCCCTAAAGATGTGAGACCCAAGCACAGGTAGCTCACTTGAGGCTTATATGCCGTCCTGGGCTAAGGAATGTGGTAGGATCTGGGGCCTCAAAGTGCAGGAGGCTAATTCACAGGATAATAAGAAGAATAGATGTTTGGTAATAAGATGTTTGCCCCAACATATAGATAGGTCTTTCAGATAAAAAGTTATCACTGGTAAGAGCTCTTTTTCTGAGCCATGCCCCTTCTCAATTATTTTAGGTAGTTAAGATAGAGGTTAAAGTTTTCTCAAGTCTCCTGGGTCTTGATTGCCTTCAGCTCCAGGTAATCCACGTGCTTAAGTGGCATATTTTAGGGTCACATGTTCTAGTCCCCCTCACTTCAAATATGTTATTGATGCAGCTTTTTTCCTATGCCAGTAAATTCCTACTCAGTTCTTCTGTTTGCAGAGGAAACAACCTTAGAAATTACCTCTGACTCTATTTCCCTTATAGCCCATATCCAAAAAATAAGGAAATTTGATCATTCTACCTTTAAAATATATATAGTCTTCAAGCAATTTTCACCACCCACATGGATAAAAACCTTATCGAAATGATCATCTCTCAAGATATTACAGTCACCTTCTAACGGGTCTTTCACTTTCCACATTAAACTTTCTACAGTCTTTTAATCTAGTTTTTGCTATATTCATTAATAGTGAGTAACCAAGTACAGTCCATACTTAAGGGGAGGGGATTTATGCAATAGTACACACACTAAAGCAGGTATCTTTGGAGTCCATTCTATAAGGTGCCTACCTCAGGCAGCATATCCAGTTTTAAGTACTGAGCCTGGAACTCAGAATTTAAAGCTTGAAACTTACTAGCCATCTGTAGCAGACAAAGAATTTGTCTTTCAGTTTGAAAGCTACAAACATTGTCTAGCCTACCAACACTTAAAAAGTCCAATAATAGAAGATGTTCTTTCCTTCAAGTTCATAGTATACCAGCCTAATCTGCTAATGAAAAGCTCTTCTGTATAGTTTAAGGTAACCAGCAAAAGCTTTCAACTCCTGAGGCCCTGGCATCTGTGTTTTGGCTGAGTCTGCACATGACCTTTGTCTTTCTGAGGCTGTTGAGACCAAGAGGCTTTGCTGAGGTCCATTCATCCCACAGGTCATCACTTAAGACTCATAGGGATCTAAACATAGCTCCTTATCTATAGAAAAAACCCTCCATACACTGAAGACAGCTTTCCAGATTAAATTCTTATGTTCTGGGCTTAAAGCTCTTACTTAGACTTAGCAGGGCTGCCTGGGTGGCTCATTCAGTTAAGCATCTGACTCTTGAATTTAGCTCAGGTCATGTAATCACAGTTTGTGAGATGGAGCCCTGAGTCTACCTCTCCACTGACAGCACAGAGCCTGCTTGGGACTATTGTTCTTTCCCTCTGTGTCTGTCCCTCTCCTGCTCACATGCTCGCTTGCGCTCTCTCTCTCTCTCTCTCTCTCTCTCAAAATAAATTAAAAATTATTTTAGAAAATCTATGAAACATTAAAGGGGCGCCTGGGTGGCTTAGTCGGTTAAGCGTCCGACTTTCTCTTAGGTCATGATCTCGCGGTTCGTGGGTTCGAGCCCCGCGTCGGGCTCTGTGCTGACTGCCAGCTCGGAGACTGGAGCCTGTTTCAGTCTGTGACTCCCTCTCTCTCTGACCCTCCCCTGTTCACGCTGTCTGTCTCTCTCTCTCCTAGAAATAAACAAAACATTAAAAAAAAAAACTTAGCATCTCTTAGCCTATTGTATAGCTGTTGAACAGAACACACATGTTCTGAGGGCACCTCGGTGGTTCAGTCAGTAAAGGTTCCAACTTCAGCTCAGGTCATGATCTCATGGGTCATGGGTTTTAGCCCCGCATCGGGCTCTGTGGTGACAGCTCAGAGTCTGGAGCCTGCTTTGGATTCTATGTTTCCCTCTCTCCTGCCCCTCCCCAACTTGCATTCTGTTTCTCTCTCTCTCAAAAATAAATAAATGTTAAAAAAAAAAAATTAAAAAAAGAACACGTGCTCTCCATGCCATCCTGCTATAAAAGAAAGAGGAATGAACCAAGCCAACCACACCGAGTTCATCCATCCAAATTTATCAATAAGAAAAAGTGAACCTTTCTTTGCTAGGCAGAAAGGCTGAGAGTACAACACTATTAGACTTCCTTCTACATGAAAAGAAATACCAGGAATGAGAACAAGTGTTTCCCTCAAACTTTAAACTTTTTCAAGTATTTTATTTGCTTTATAATTTTGTTTACTATGAAGAAAAGTCAACATATATATATATATATATATATATATATATACATATATATATCAATCTTTGTTTTTTTGATTTAATTATGTTTATGTTTTTAAAAATCCTCCTCATTCTAGGTAATTGTTAGAGATAATATTTACTAATATTTTCTTCAAGTACTTATTTTTTTTTTTAGGTTTAACATTTTAATCCATTTAGAGTCTATTTGAATGACATTTAAGATATATTTTCCCCTGATAGTAACCAATTGGTAAATTGTAGCCTATTAAATAACCTGATATATTTCTCTTTGCCTATTGAAGGTACATTAAATTTAGAACTATGAAACTTCTGAAGTAGAAGTATAAATTAGTATGTTACCCTTAGAGGAAAATTTCATAACTAATGCAAAGTACAGCCAAGGAGATATACATGTCCTTTAACTGAGACTTTATATTTCTATAAATATTTTAAAAAGAAGTAATCAGAACTATTTTAAGAATGTTATAACATTAATTGTAAAGAAAAAAATGGTGGTGCACCTGTGTGGCTCAGTCAGTTGGGCTTCTGACTCTTGATTTTGACTCAGATCAGGATCTCACAGTTGTGGTATTGAACCCTGTGTCAGGCTCCATGCTCACCTTGGGATTCTCTCTCTCCCTCTCTCTGCCCCTTTCCCGATCCTGCACATACGCACTCTCTCTATATATCATTCAATCATCAATCAACCAATAAAAATTAAAATTAAAAAATAATGAGATTAGTAATTGGAATTGATCACAAGATCAGAATAGAGATAAGAGCAGAGCAAACTCAGCAAGGCCAGGTTACTGTTAGAATGTTGCTTCTCTCAACTGTCTTGGACAATTGACATAAAGCAAAAAAATATTTTAAAAGCCATAATTTTTAAAATCTCTCCGATTTTAAGAAGGGAAACTTCAGGGGTGCCTGGATGGCTCAGTCGGTTAAGTGTCTGACTTCAGCTCAGGTGATGATCTCACAGTTCGTGGGTTCAAGCCCCGCATTGGGCTCTGTGCTGACAGTTAGCTCACAGCCTGAAGCCTGCTTTGGATTCTGTGTCTCCCTCTCTCTCTGACCCTCCCCTACTCATGCTGTCTCTCTCTCAGAAATGAATAAAAAATTAAAAAATATTTTTAAAAATAAGGGGAACTTCAACCAGAACTTTCACTTACCTTGTGAGTCTGTACTAAAAGCCTTTGGAAGCAGAGAATACATAATGAGAAAGTAGAAAAACACTCTTAAACTCAGGTGGATGTGTAAGCAGATAGCGTCTCCATACAACTCATTTTGGGAATATCATACAGAATTATAGCTGAGTGTACTTTAGATCCGTAATTTCACACCTGAAAAATTATTTTATAAATAAAGAAATTATAATATAAAATTAAAACCAGCTCTCTTTATAATAGCAAAAGAGTGAGAAAGTAACACTGTTTAGCTATACTGTCATAATTCCATAAAATGGAATAATATATAGCTATATAAAAGAATGAGCATTCTCATTATGTACAAATACATGGTAATTTGAAAAATGCAAGTTGAAGAACTGCATGCAAAACATGTTATTCTATATGTATAAAGGAAAAAAAAAACTCATTGACTGTATATCTCTGTGTTTGTGTGTGTGTGTGTGTGTGTGTGTGCAGTTGAACTTGAGCAACATAGGTTTGAATTGATGGGTCCACTTGCACATAGAATGTTTTACTATAAAGTATTGTAAGTGTATATTTCCTTATGATTTTAAATAATGTTTTTTCTAGCTTACTTTATTATAAAAATACAGTACATAGTACATATAACATACAAAATACATTAATCAACTCTTTATTCCATAAGGTTTCTAGTCAATGGTAGGCTGTTAGTTAAATTTTTGGCAGAGTCCGATGTTATATGCAGGTTTCCAACTGCACAGGGGTCAGCACCCCTAATTTCAAGAGTCAACTGTAATATAAATATGTGTGTGGGTATTTCTATTATGTATATATAATGTATACATATATAAAACATATATACAAGGTTATACAATAAATTGGTAAAATTAAGGGCCTCTGATGACTAGGTACTGGGAGTAGAATAAGAACATTTTCCTGGAAAAAATGTTGCACCATTTAAATTTTGATTATATGAACGTGTCACCTAGTGAAATCTAAATTAAAAAATGATATATATATGCTAAATTTTAAAAATATGTATGAATAGATTTTTATATATAGACAATTTTAACCAAATCTCATGAAAGTCCAAATTTAAATATAAGTACTCTGAGACCCCCCCCAAATTAGAAAATAATTTAATACATTATTTTGCTGTCTCATAAACATTGCTTACTTCCTAGCTAAGAATAAAGGAGGATCCGGGGTGCCTGGGTGGCTCAGTTGGTTGAGCATCTGACTTCGGCTCAGGTCATGATCTCACAGCTCTTGGGTTCAAGCCCCATATCGGGCTCTGTGCTGACACCCCAGAACCTGAAGTCTGCTTCAGATTCTGTGTTTCCTTCTCTCTGCCTCTCCCACTCTCATGTTCTCTCTCTCTCTCCAAAATAAATACAAACATTTTATATAAAAAAATAAATAAATAAAGTAGGATCCTGATTCCCTACTTTGCTTGTGCCGGCCAATTCCAAATTTTAGCTTCTATTGTATGTAGCTTCCCAAGCATAGTAAGCACTGTGTGAATAAATAAGCATATCCCTATATAAGAAAGGATGCTTAAATGTTAGCCACACTGTTTTCTGAAAATTATTTAGCTATGTGGAACTGAAATGTTAGTGTATCAGATATGTACTTAGGACTCAGTTGCTTTTTCTCCATTTATGGGATTGACTCTGTGTTGGATTTGTTCCTCGGGATATGCCATCCACTTGGTAGTCTCTAATAATTCAGGAAGAAACATATTCTATGATCGTCGCAGCATTAGCTGAATCAGAGTATCTCTTCTCAAAATTCCAGCACAGCTCCCATATTTGAGTTTCCTTTAAATGACTTGGCTCATGTACCTTGTCTTTTTGTGTCCAGTAGAACAGTTTGGCCAGGCCTTACCTATATGCTCACATCTATTTCAAGGATATTGGATCAGCACTCTCCAAACAAATGGATTCAAAATTTAGGAGAAATCACTCTCCAAAGGAAAAATTAAAACAACAAAATATTTTAATATTCTGGTGCATTTTTAAGTATAATTTTATAACTATAAGAATGCATGCTCAAATTAGAGCTAACATATTTAGGTAAACATTTAATTTTATTAGGTCTAGAGAATTACCTTATAAAATTTACCCTAATGGCTTAAAAAAAAATAAAATATTTCACTTATGCTCAGACCTGTTTATGCACTCAACAAATTTGAGCCCAATTGATCATGTTTCACTTCAAAAAATTCTTATAAATAAACTTTAATCTCATAGGACAGATCCATTAATTATTCTTTCAGGGGAGGTATAATTAATGGCTCTGTACTATAGAATTATGGCATTCAGTAAATATTAATAATGCAAACTCATTCTACCAAGAACCTTAAGAGTGCCCAAACAAATAGATCATTTTATATGGCTGAAGCTTTCCTTCAACATTCCTGTAGGGAACATGAAAGCAAGAAAAACAATTTAACATCAGCTTTTCATTGAGGTCTTCATAGAAAATTAAAGATTCTTTGGTGCAGCTGTTACTCATCCCCAAAAAATAGTCTGTCAAAAATCATTTTTATAAAAGTGATAAAAGCCCTAATGAAAGTTTAGAAGTTATGAGTACAATGACAGTCATGTATTATAATCCTAAAAAGCCTGTTTATATTTCTAATGAAGAATAATTTTAAATTTTTTTTTATTTTAAAAGTTTTGTATTTATAGAAAAGTTGCAGAGGTAGTAGAGTACCCCATATACCCCTCATTAAGTTCCTATTGTTATCTTCCTACCTCAGCAGAGTACATTTGTCACAACTAAGAACCAATATGGGTGCATTACTATTAACTAAACTTAGCAATTTATTCAGATATTACTAGTGTTCCCTAATATCCTTTTTGCTATTACAGGATTGTATCCAGGATACAACATTATATTTAATCATCATGTCTCCCTAATGACATGATCTGTGATAGTTTTCAGACTTTCCTTGTCCTTTATGACCTTGACTTTGGTTAGATTTTCTGCAGAATAACCTTCAATTTGGGTTTGTCTGATGTTTTTCTCATAATTAGACTGAGGTCATATTTTTGGGGAGGGGGCAAAATACCCCTGTTATCATATTGTGTTCTCTTATCCACATGGTGTTAACCTTTATCACCTGAATGAGGTAATGTTTGCTGATTTCTACACTATAAAGTTACCTTTCCCCTTTTATACTCTCCTTTTTGGAGTTAACTCACTAAACACAGCCTGGGGGTTGGATGTGCAATGGGATGTAAGTTCCACATCCTGAGGAGAGAGAATGTCTGCATAAATTATTTGAAATTCTTTTGTAAGAGAGATTTGTCTTTTCTCCCCAATTATTTATTCATTCAGTTCCTTACTTATTTATATATGAATTCATGATTTTTTAAATTTTGTTTTATCCTTTGAGTTATACTCCAATACTATTATTTATTTGTTGCTCCAATCATTCCAGCTTTGGGAGCTCTTTCATGTTGGCTTCTTTGTCTCTTTGACATATCCCATCCTTTTGTCTTTTGAGCATTTCCTTACTTCGTGGAACAACTAGATAGTCTAGACTCATCTAGTACATCCTTTGCCCCATCCCAGGAATCAGCAATTTCTCCAAGGAGGCATGGTTCTTTTATTAGAAGAAACTAATATCTAAGCAGTGGGCATTAATAAAGAATATTTTACTTAATAAAATTAGCATGGTTTTCTCCAGTATCAAAATACAATATAGGAAAATACAATATGTCTTATATAATAAAAACGGTATCAATACTTGTAAAAAATTATCTCATTTTCATGGATAAAAAGTAACTACCTGAGTGCTTGGCTGGCTCAGTAGGTAGAGCGTGGGACTCTTAATCCTGGGGTTGTGAGACTGAGTCCCATGTAAAGATTACTTTAAAAATAATTTAAAAAAAAATAAAATGCATTATAAAAAAAAAAAAAAGAAAAACCTTCCAAGGTACCTGGGTTGCTCTTTTGGTTAAGGGTCTGACTCCAGCTGAGGTCATGATTTCATGGTTCGTGAATTGAGCCCTGCTTCACACTCTGTGCTAACTGCCCCAGAGCCTGGAGACTGCTTCAAATTCTGTGTCTCCCTCTCTCTCTCCCCCTTCTCTGCTCATGCACTATCTTACTCTCTCAAAATAATTAAACACTAAACCATTGTTTAAGTTAAATAAAACTCCCTAATTTATGAATTGATGAAGAAATTTCCAAAACTGAATTTTAATTTAATTTTTAAAAATATTAAATTTATATATTTTGAATAGGGAGCAAGAAGGACAGGGCAGAGAGAGAAGGAGAGATAGAGAAACCCAAGCAGGCTCCAGACCATCATCACAGACCCTGATGTAGGGCTCAAACCCATAAACCACAAAATCATGATCTTGAGCCAACACCTAGAGTCAGGTGTATAACAAACTGAACCACCAGGCACTCCTGAATTTTTATTTTTATTTTTACATTATTATATAAATGAATGACTTGACAATTATATAACCATCTCTACTATCAAATATAGATCATTTCTGAATCAGCTGAGAGTTCATTATTTCATGTCAAAAGAAAGAACAGTACTATGTTTTTCAAGCCAATTACAGTGAATTCATCTTTTAAATAATAAATAAAATAGAAGCTTAAAGAAGATATGACATTCAAAGTATCAACATTCTTTTCTGGTTTAGTAAGCATTAATGAATGATGTCTCTTATTCTTTAATCTCTCCATTTCTATGATATGATAACAGTATAATGAGTTAAAGCCTTCAACTGTACACTTTGGTCATTGACAGATGAGCAGTGTCAGTTGATAGTGTTTAGATTTTCTAGCCAAACCTTTTAATCACTGTTTTAATAACAGATAATATAACATTCCTCTAAATTGTGGTCTGAAATTTAATCTGGGAGAAAGTTGTTATTAGTGCAACAAAATGTTTCTTTCATTATTGGGTAAGAATACCCAGTATTAATTGTAAATCCTACTTTTCATTTTCTGGATTTTTAAAAGTAGAAATACTGTTTTAATATATTTTGTTTTGTTGTTATTGCTGTTTTAAAGTTTTTTTTATTTATTTCTGAGAAGGAAGGAGGGAGAAAGAGAGAGAGAGAGAAAGAAAGGAAGAGAGAGAATGGGGTGGGAGGCAGAAGGAGAGGGAGAAAAAGAATCCCGAGCAGGCCCTGCACTGTTAGCACAGAACCCAACATAGAGCTCTGTCTCACAAACTGAGATCATGATCTGAGCTAAAATCAAGAGTCATATGCTCAACCAAGTGAGCCACCCAGACACCCCTACTTATATTTTGTGTATTTTTGTATTTAGTTTTTTAATGTTTTTATTATTTTTGAGAGAGAGAGAGAGAGAGAGAGAGAGAGAGAGACAGCATGAGCAGGGGAGGATCAGAGAGAGAGGGAGATACATAATCCGAAACAGGCTTCAGGCTCTGAGATAGCCGTCAGCACAGAGTCCGACGTGGGGTTCGAACCCACGAACCATGAGATCATGACCTGAGCTGAAGTCGGATGCTCAACTGACTGAGCCATCCAGGTGCCCCTGTATTTATTTATTCTTAATCAGTAGTAACTTCTAGTAATTCTGCATCAGTGTCGATAGTCAATGGAGATATTAGGTTGGTAGTCAGAGCTGGTACCAGATACTGGAGTCGGAAGATTGCATTGAGGTCATTTATTTGCTACTTCTGGCCTCTTCGTAAGTTATCCTTGATAATTTATATTTAGGAGTTATCTCATAGGACCTTAGGAAAGTTCTAGTCAGCATCCTGCCACTGTTTTTCTTCTTGTGTCATAATTCTTAATATGTCACAGTAGCATGGTATTGGCAAAATTTCTCTAGGTGTTTAAATAGTTTTTAATTCCATGGAGAAATTTGAACAAGAGGGGCATATTGCTCATCTTATCTCTTAGAATTCTATTTAAAATAGAATAGCTCTTTCTATTTCTACTTGTGTCCTCTTTTTTTCCTCAAAGATGAGTCAACTCAGTCTCCGAGATGATAGACGCATTGCTTTTCTTGCCATTTCTATTTTCATTCCCACCTAAGACTTTATTTCTCTCTCCTTCCACATTTCCTCTGCCCAGGAAATTCCATAATCACCCACTCTGTTGAGAGTCTCATATATTAATTTATAATTTTCAGTATTTTAGCAAAGATTTCCTCTTTTCCCTCCACAAACCCACAAGCAGATAATATCTCCACATTTTTGCTTATTGTAATTAAACTATGTGAAGCCACTTAATTGTCAGATTCCTACCAAATGAGTGAGACTGGCTAAATGCTTGGGGTAACTCACTAAATACAAATTAATATTTGTGGAACTCTTTTGCTAGATTGTATAGAAGCATTAATGTTATTTGATGTTTGTTGTACAGTAAGAAATTGCAAAAGCATTTTCAAAGATTAGAATCCTAACTATGCTGTTTCTAGGCTATGATATTTGAACTGAAAGATTGGTAACAGAAAACATAATTAAGAAAAATATTTGTGAACTTGAGGTTGTACAAGATGTCTTAGGTGAACCACCAAATGTATAAACCATAATAAAACAAACAGAAAGACAAATAAGATGGAAAGTTTGGTTCTTTTGAAGGCAGTTATTAAGAAAGCAAGGAAATAAGCCACAAACTGAGTGAAAATATTTATCATAAACATATACAACAAAGGACTTATGTCAAAACAACCCACTCAAAAAGAAGAATATACAAAATAGTTTAAAGGACTCTTCATAAAACAAGATATACTAATGGTCAACAAGCACATGAAAAGATAAGATATTCAACGTTCTTAGTTATCTATGTAAATGAAAGTTAAAACCACAATGAACTACCATTGTGGCTATAGTTAAAAACAGAAAAAGACTAATAATACCAATATTAGTGAGATAGTGCAAATTGAAGTGCCATGTATTTGAAGTGCCTTTTTAGAATATTTGTCAGGTTATTATTAAATTGGCATAATAATTGATATAAATTTACCAACAGACCTAGGCAATTTCACTGTTAGGTATTTATCCAAGAAAAATGAAAATGTATGTCCACAAAAAATATATATACAAATGTTCAGCATGTCTAATAGTTCCAGCCTAGAAGTAATTCAAACTGTACCAGCAAGTGTCTGAGTAAACAATTTATGGTTTACCATTGAACACTACCTGACATTTAAAAGGGTGGATCCTGAAGCATGCAACAGCATGACAGGATGAAGTTCAAAATGATTTTGCTGAATGAGAGGCACTGGGTGCAAAAGAGTTCTTAAATACATTTCCATTTAAGTGATATTCTAAGGAAGGCAAAACTAACCTATAGTGATACATCAGTGTTGCCAGGGACCAGGAAAGGGGTGCCACTGGAATGTGAAGGAGCATAAGAGAACATTTTCAGTTGATGAAAATGTTCTAGATCTTGATTTTGGTAGTAGTTTACACATGTAAATACATTTGGCAAAAGTCACCTAACTGTATACTTTAAAATTTCCTATTTAGCATAGGTATATTATACTTCAAAAAAGTTGATTTAAAGAGAAAGATAAATTGGAGGTGAGGGATGAGGGAGTTTGTAAATTTAGATTTATATAATGGAAATGGCAACAACAAAGGGAATAGTTTCTTCAAACCAAGATGAGTAGAAATAATTCTGGAGAAAAATATGCATGAGAAGAGGGTGATATTCACTAAAATATCTTTGATAATCTCACAGGTAAACACTTGTCTAGATTTTATTATTAAACTTAAAGGTCACACTTAACGTTAAGCCCAATTTGGAGAAAAATAAAAAAAAGAACTTAGTATATATGCAATAGAAATAGAAGACTGGGAGATCTACCAATTTGGGTAGACTAAACATTTTAAGTACAGGAAAAATATTAAGTTCATACTTTTTAATCAGCCTAGTGTTGGAAAGAAGCAGTTATCTATTGGACTTAGAACCAGAAAATCAGGTTTTTAGGACCCTTGTTAGAATTAGTATAGACGTCTTATGACCTCTTATGCACCTCTATGCCTTGTGCAGTCTGTACTGGGTCGGAAAGGCGAAGTGTGTTAAATGAGAATTGGAAGATTTTTGTTGTTGGAATGGTTTGCTTATTTTACAGAATAATTCTGTATTCCATAGATAGTCATTTTCACATTATTGAGAACCAGCCATTTCCAGAGGCTCTGAAATATATCAATAGCAGATGAAGCCATCATTCCAACAAAATATTTTATGAAGAAAATTATGAATGAACACACACCTTTAACTTTTAAAAACTTCAAAGTAACTTATGAAATACTTTCTTAATTTGTGTTTATGTATTCAATTGCATTGGTATTGTTATCATTAAATGAAAGAGTAATTAATTAAAGTATGAAGTATGGATACGATTTATATTTGAAAGGTTTACCATAGTATCAGATACACTATCTAAAAGTGTAAGTAGATTGGAATGGCACTTAAATTACAGACCACTGAAATGCAAATGGGAAATAATAAGCTAAAAATGATACAGTTATTCTATTTTTTGCCATGTATTTTTCAACTTGATAATTAAGTGCAGTATGACAGATGTTATATAAGATTGATTTGTATTTTTAAAACATTTTTTCTCAAGATTCCCTGAGAGCAGCAGAATTAAAGTGTCATACTATAAGATGGATTTGAAGTTAAAGCAGGAACACAGTTTTCCCTAAGAATGACATTCAAAGAATCAAGGTTAGATGATGCAAATTTTGGAGTCTGCTTTCCAACAGTGCTTAGAATGACACATTTTATTTCTGGGAAGTTGTGGGAGACCTCAACCCTGAGAGAAGCTAACCATGAAGCTTGATTTTCACATATATTCTTATGGAAGTTCAAAAATCTTCTGCAAGAATGTGATACAGGCTTTTAAATTTTCACAACTGAATGTCATCTTTGTCTTCTGAATATGATTTTAAAGGGCATGATACTTTAATATGCTTTGCAGAATATCAGTAGTTCAGGAAAATACCAGATAATTCAACTATACACGAACTGTGTTGTATTACTCGCTTAATTTTTCATGAAGTAATCCCACTTGAAGGATATTTAAAATGTGTCCAATTTATAGTACACATGAATCATATGAATTGGAAACAATCTCTAAGATTGTAGTAGTTGAATTACTACTCTAAGAACTGTAGTAGTTGCAGCATCTTGTCTTTGAATATGTTCTTTTTTGGAATTTAAGTTGGCCCAACTTGTCTCCTTATTCCCTTATCACAATCAAAATGAATCTATTCTTTTACTTTAATCTTTACTACAAAATGTTCTGTATTTGAGTGCATGCACAGTTGGTAACCAAGGTGGAACAGTTGCTGTGCATTTTTTTTCAGCTTTTTGCTAATCTACTTAAATGGAAGAATTACCCCGACAGAGTGAGTTAAGAGTATAGTAACATCACTTGTCTTGCTGCCTATTATCAGTATTTTTTCATTCTGTTAGAAAAAACTAATGATAAGCTTCTAACCCATACTTTTGTTTTTAAGCTAATTTATTTTTTTAATTTTTTTAATGTTTTTTTTTTTTAATTTATTTCTGAGAGAGGGAGAGAAAGACAGCAAGAGCAGGGGAGGGTCAGAGACAGAGTGGGGCACAGAATCTGAACAAGCTCCAGGCTGTGAACTAGCTGTCAGCACAGAACCCGATGTGGGGCTCGAATCCATGAACCTTGAGATCATGACGTGAGCCGAAGTAGGACGCTTAACCAATTGAGCCACCCAGGCTCCCCTCGGCTAATTTATTTTTTAAGAAATTTTAATTGATTATATTTTTACAGGACTAGAAGAACAACATTAGCAACATTCTAATAATTTTCTTTATTCATACATTTTTAAATTATTTTGTTTAGTAGGATATAAGAAAGATTTTTAAATAACAGAGGCTATAATTATGGGGATTAAAAAATTTAATATTTCTTGATTTTGCCTTGTATATTGATGACAGATACAGTTTTCATAATGAATAAAATCTAGATTAATTATTTAAGCCTTGATAAAATAAAAGTGAAAATAATTTGAAAACTAGCATTTAAAAATCAGCCTGAAAGACATCAAAATAGCAACAATAATAGATCATCACAGATGTAGTGTAACTTTAAAAAAAGAAAAAGGTATAAATCTAAAGATCTAAAGTAAACAAATATAATTTTAAATACTGTCCTGTCACAAAAAATGATCATTGTATTTAATAAAATGCATTTGAAATGTATATTAAGAAGTGATAATAGGCTACTTTTTCAGATAACTTTCTAAATAAGGAATGATTCATTATATAACAATAATTCAAATTTTTCTACACCCATATTTGTCTTTTATATGAAGAGGGATTTGATTTTAAACTAGGAATTACACAAATAACTACCTAAATGTATCTTTTTTTTTAATGTTTATTTTTTTTAGTTTGAGAGAGAGCATGTGGTGCTTGAGAGGTCCCATGAGCTGGGGAGGAGCAGAGAGAGAATCCCAAGCCGGTTCCCTCCTTTGTCAGCTCACAACCCAACATGGGGCTGAATCTCAGGCACCAGGGAGATCATGACCTGCGCTGAAATCAAGAGTGGGGGGCTTTAACTGAGCATCCAGATGCCCCATCCAAAATATGTCTTTTTAATTCAATTGTGTTTTCCTTGCAGAGTGCAGATATGAGCCCAGCAAGTAGCACCACTTCACTTCCTGTTAGTCCTCTTACTGAAGAGCCATTGCCTTTCAAGGTAAAAAACAAAACAAAACTTTTGTTATTTTTACTATGATTAAATAATTATTTTACTGTAGTAAAATACTTCATGGTATAAATGATAAGGTGAACTGCTTTAATATGTAATGATCTAATTTCAAATGGTAAAACCTTTGTTTTTGTTTTCTTGTTATTTTGGTTGATAAATGAACAAAAAGGTGTGGAGTAAAAGTTAATACTTTCTAGAATACATTATTTGCCTTGCACGTAAGATAGTGTTTTCTTTATAATAGTTTGATGTCACATGAATTAGAGGTTTCAAACTTTTGTGTATCTTAATTTAAGCAATAAATTTAGAGTGAATTATCTAGCCCTCACTGAGTGGTTAAATTTTCATTAGCCGGTTAAATTTTCATTGATGACTCTAGGTCATAATTGAGTAACTACGCGATCTTTACAAATAATGATCAAAATAGAAAGCATAAGTATGGAATCATTCCCCTGACACATTATATTAAAAAAAAAAAAAAACATTTAAGTAAATATGTAAATGGGTACTTAAGCAGTATGGTTAGTAGAATTCTTCAGTTTGGGAGACTATATGCATCCTAAGTAAGACATCATTTTCTTGTTTTGCTGTTTAAGATTTGATTATCTCTTTAAATCAAAGCTTGCAGATCAGCTCTTTTATGTTTGTTTCAGGGATGTTTAAATTTTATCAAAATTATTATAAATAAAGACAATTCTTAAGATTGTGGCAAAAACACTTGGAAGGTTGTGATGATGCACTTACATGCAATAGTTTCAGTTTAATTTGGTTTAAAGGCAGGTAGATGTACATTTTGGGATTTACTATGATTTTCATGATTTTTGGATTTTATCATAAAATTGTTATTATTGTGGGGTGTTTTTCTCTCTCATGTGAAAAGTATAACTTATTCAACTTCGTGTTGCTTATACCCAGCACAGTGGCTGGCATTGATTTCCATACAATCAATATTTGCTGTATTGTTAAAATGAAAATAATAGAAAGCTTGACAATAAACTATTTGTACAAAAAAAAAGAGGTAAAAGATCCAAAAAAAATAATAGCAATGAATTTTGTTGTGTTTCTAGTTTTCTAATTTTAGATGCTTTGTATCTTAATGATAGACGATAATAATTGTTAAAAGGTTTTATATCAGAGAATGGTTAAATACTGAATAATATTCTGATTACATTATTTATTGAGAAATCTTTATTATTCTACAACAAAGGAGAAAATACTAACACTTCAAAGTTTAATGTTACTTAATGTTACCATCTTATGGTATATGGGACAAAATTTACAGAAGAATCATATCTTTAACAAGATTTTAATTGAATTCTCAAAGCATTACTAGAAACCATTGTCTCTTTTTAATATATTGATAATGACTATACTCCTTGAAAATTAATGTATTTTTTAATGGAGGGAAAAGAAAAGGTCAGATATATTCCAAAATGTGCTGACACAAAGCTAATATAAATATGGTTATTTTAGTTGGTTTCTATGACTGCTTCTAAGAAATCAATAATATTCCCATGTTAATGTCTGTAAGTGGTTTTATAAGCAATTAAAACTTGTGAGCACTTATAATATATAATATTAACTTTTGGTAGCCAAAGAAGTTATAGTGCCTCTTAATTTACTTCTTTTGTGAAAGGAATATTATATATATTGTTTCATCATATATAAAAATATCACACTAGTATTTAAAAGTATCTAAAATTAGAGTTTGAAATTATGAAAGCTCCTGCATTTGCTTATTCACCACTATTCTCATCATTCCCTATTGTAGTCATGTCTGGCCAAGAAAGCATTTGAATGTTCCCTTCATAGAAAAAGGTGTTATGATATATAAAATTCTCTACATATACTACAGTAAACTCTAGGACTTCCCAGTCACACTCTTGGTGCTGAGATATTTCTAGGATTCCAGGTTTCTATGATTGTGCAGACAACCATTATGGATATATATTTGGAAATAATAGCCAAATGTATAATCTCTATTTTTTTAAATAAAGCATTCAGGATCACCTACAAAAGTGGTCTGTTACTTACCACAACATCATTATTGAAGGACCAAGGTAGGAGTAAGATTTTATCAAATAACCATAGTAGAATCATAAATTTCAAGATCACTGATCTGAGAGTTTGATTTGTGGAAACAGGAGAGAGAGAGAAGACTGCTTAACTATAAATACAATGTTTATGTTTCTTTTTATAGAATAACATTGAACCAAGTTGACATTGGTAACTTTGATATGTCCATTCTACTCTATTCTACCTTTTCCCCTCTGCCATTCTTGATTTCTCTCAACCATCTAATTACTTCCAATCTACCCTACCTCCTTTCTTGGCTCGGATAGATATTCCACGCCTAATGCTTTGGAGGTCACCAAATAATACTGTTCTTTCATAAGATGATCCTTTTAATTTATCTTGTACATACACAATTATAAGCAGCCTCAGTGCATTTCTGGAACCAACAGTCTTAAAGCTGAAGCTGACTCACTGTTCCTAATCCCTCCATAATAGTACACACCATTATGGGCCATGTTCCTTTTGTCAACCTCACGTATTCCATATTTAAAAATTTATTTGTACTGTAATGAAACATGATCTCTAGATTTTAGTACCTTTTTCTCTAAAAAAAGCAACCTTACTTTGATTTGGTATTATCCTCCCTTGCCCCTCTATTCTTATCCTGTGATAAATTCAACGGATATAAATGAATTCAACTCTATTTTTTTTTTTACATTCTGCTTCAAAAGTGCACAAAGGCATTAAAGAATACCCTCCACTCATGAATCTTCAAAATCTAAATATAAGCACAGTTTACTCATTGCCATTCTTGGCCCATTCTCAATGTACTTTTAGAAACAGAATTGAGGAAAATAATTGTCTGAACTGTCTGAAGATTTTTCTTACCTGACACAGACCTTATTTTGAAAAGCATAGAGCCACATTATTGAACCAAAGGTCAGAGAGATGGGAATACAGAAATAAATTAATGTCTCAAAAAATTCATCTTGTCATGAAGTGCTTTGATACTAGGAGAAAGAATGATGCTAACTTCATTTGACCTTAGAGCCTGAACTCAGAAGTTAGTAACATGTAGTAATAAACATAGTTCACTGTCACTTATATAAATAGTGTGTAGAAAAAGAAAACAGTAGTCCCAGAAAATACACTTATCAACCATTAACAGTTTGGATGAATCATTCTTTAAATTTGTTTGCTTGTAGTTTCTATAATTATTATTTATGTCTACTTTAAAAACAATATTTATTTTTAAGACATCAGAAAAGGAGAGTTGAGAACACTAGAGACGATCTCAATCTAGTTAGGAAATTACCAGGGATCAGATCTCTGTTCTATATGACCTCGACTCTGTTATGTGGTGTTTTGTTTTGTTTTGTTTTTAAACATTTTTTTTAATGTTTTATTTTTGAGAGAGAGACAGAGACAACATGAGCAGGGGAGGGTCAGAGAGAGAGAGACACACAGAATCTGAAACAGGCTTCAGGCTCTGAGCTAGCTGTCAGCAGAGAGCCCAACACGGGGCTCAAACCCACAAACCGTGAGATCATGACCTGAGCCAAAGTTGGACATTTAACTGACTGAGCCACCCAGGCATCCCTGTTATGTGGTGTTTTGATTTTCCCATCTACAAAGTGGGAACAACAGCAAATTCTTCTTCATTGCATTTTTATAACATTAAACAAGTTAATAAATAGAAAGTGCTTCAAGTAGCAATAGTATGTAGTATATATATTAACGATTATGTTTTGTAGAACAAATATTTCTAAGTATAAGGGAAGAGGTTCTGTATGTTATAAATAACATGAAGCAGAATTATTTCCTTTTAATCCCTTGTACTTTCAAATGTGAGACTAGTAATGTGCTTTAAACATACATCCTTTCCTGAAGAATAGTATTTAATATTCATTTCTAGAATTCATGCTATTTATTTTCTACCCTTGAGTATTCAGATAAGCTCATATATCAGATTCCTTGTATGAAAAATAATTAATGGAAATGCTCATTAATTATGAGGGAGAAGGGGTAAATACAATGAATCTGTCTTAAGGGAAAATTGGTAAATATAATAAAACATTACTTGGAAAAAACAAATACATAATTAATGGTTCTGCAACCATGAAGACATATGATATCTTTTTATCCAGAATACACCGGCATGTAATTTTTTTAGTTTCCCAAACCACTGCAGTAGGTAACCTGGTAACTTCCTAAAAGCAAGCTCCATTGTTCAGTCACATTGGTTCCTGGAAAAAAAAAAACAAAAAACATTGTAAACAAAGTACTGTTGATGTTTTACTCTTTGTCAGTAAACTAAGTAGGCCAGTTTATTTTGTCTGACAACATAATGGAAAAGAGCACAGTTGGAGACTCCAGGAGAGAGGAGTCAGACAGTGACATGACCTTCCCAACATTATCTGTTGTATATCTTGCATAGTTGGTGTGTGTGTGTGTGTGTGTGTGTGTGTGTGTGTGTGTGTGTGCATGCGTTTGTGCGTGTGTTTATTACGGTTGTTTTTCATTAAGTGAATTTAATGGCCTCTCTTATTACTGGAAATTACTTTTTTCATGCCTCAAGAGTAGTCCCAAATGGTATATTCTGCATTTCTGGTAATATTTTTTTTATTTTGTCATTGATTCATTCATTTCTTCATTCATTCATTCATCCATTCATCCATGCATTTGTTAATAAATCAGTTTATTGACTAGTGCTTGAAAATATTGTAGGCACTGGTGTTTTAACACAGATAACACAGACTAAATTCCTGCTTTTGTGGTATTTGGGTTCTAGGTGAGGAGGGATAGACAATAAAAATATATATAATGTGTCAGATAGGGATGATAAATACTATGATGAAGAATAAAGCAGGGTTTGAAGGACAGAAAGTGACTCTAAAGTATGATACTGTTTCAAAATGGATGTTCAAAGAAGGCGATTCTGATTCAGGAATATTTTCGCAGTGACCATAAGGAAGAAAGGGAGTAAGCCGCTCATCTATGGGAAGAAGCTTGAGAACAGTGCAAGAGCTATGCGGTGGAACGCTAGGCTTTTTCAGGATCATTAAGAGCACCATGTGGTTGGAGCAGAGTGAATGAGGGGGCAAGTAATAAGAGATTGTGTCAGAGAGAAACCAGATCATGAAGGGTTCTGTAAGCTACAATGAAGACTCTAAGTCTTGCTTTACATGAGATGGGAAACCATTATAGTGTTTAGAAAAAAGAATGGCATAGTTAGACTTTATTTTAAAACTATTACTTTGACTTTGGAGATATGGTAAAAGGACATCAAGGCCCCTGTAGGTGAGAGATGATGGGGGCTTAAAGTGGAGTAAAAGTTGAGAGGGTAATAAGAACTGGTGGGACTTTGGACATATTATAAATGTGAATCTGCAGAATTTTTTTAATGGATTATATATGGGATATCAAAAAGATCAATGTCAAATATTTTTTCTGATTCTATTTTCTCTTCATTCCCCTAGTTTTATTTCTTTTGCTATCTTCCCTATGTTGCAAATAACTGGATATTATAATGTAAAGATTAATAAACTCTTATTTGTTTATTGGTTTGGTTTAATTTTGTTAGTAACAGTAAGGCAGAAGGACTAAATGAGAGATGGCAAAAAATGTCACTTTTCCTGTGGTTAATATTCTATCTTACAGGGAATACTAATTTCTAGTAATCTTTATTTTTTCTTCTAGATAACTGCATACTGTGCAGGTAAAGCTAGACTTACCTTATAATTTGAAGTGGATTCTAAGGTCATTAACTATGGGACAGACACATGATTCCTTAGTGCTTAGTAGAACAAATAAGCAGGGAAAAAATGATCCAAAGGATAGCTGATGAATTTTAAATATAAAATCACACATTTGAGGAAGCTGTTTATGATATGGTAATAATTTTAAATACAGTATAGCACCAAATGTTTTCCTAATGGTAATAAATTTTAAGAGAGACCTATTATTAATAAAATGCATATTTTAATCAATTGTTTTCAGCGACTTATAAGTAAAATGATTTATTATTTTTACTTGTTTGTTTACTTATTTATCTTTAATATCTATTTCTGTGTAATAAACCATTCAAAAGTTGACCACCTAAAACCCAATTTCTTATTGCTGTTTATGATTCTCTGCGTTGACTAAATTTACCTAGACAGTTCTTATTTGAGGTTTTAGTAGTGGGAATAGTAAGTGGATAATGGAGTTATCTGAAAGTTCAAGTGGAGTGGATACCCAAAATGACTCCTTATGGAGTAGCTTGAATTTCCTTGCAGGATTTTCCCACAGTATTTTAGAGTTGTTACAAGTATTTAGGCTTGTTACACGACAGCTGGCTTCACCCATAGTGAATGTTCTAAGAAGTGGAAGCTGCCAGGCCAATTATGGAAAAAAAAAACAAAGATAAAGCTTTACCTCTACATCTTTCTTTTGGTCAAGCAGTCACATGGTATATCAGTGGTCCCTGAAACTACCACAGCATTCAGATGTTTGTTAGAAGGATTCGGAGAGTTTAGGGATGCTTGGGTGGCTCAGTTGGTTAAGCATCCGACTTTTTTTTTTTTTTCCAATATGTACTGTAGCTCCTGTGCGTGTGTGTGCGTGTGTGTCCATGTTGATGAGTTCAGGGATTTAGAAGCGTATATAGTGCTATGCTTCTCAGGGTGAGGCATGTCTTGGGTTTAGGGAGCCTCTCCCTCTGTCCTGGCAGAGGGGCCCAGTTCCATGCAGGGTGGGAGATGAGTGGGAGCCCTCAGTGTCCCCCAGCGGCAGGCTGAGGCTGCTGCTGCTGCTCCTCCTCCACACGCTGGTCCACACGGGGGCGAGTGGGGCTGTGCGGCGTCCGAGATGCTGTTGCTTGAGGGGATGGCTGGTTTCTGGATGGGTCAGAGTGACTCTTGGGTTCAAGCCCCGCATCAGGCTGTGTGCTAACAGCTCAGAGCCTGGAGCCTGCTTCAGATTCTGTGTCTTCCTCTCTTTCTGACCCTTCCTGCCTCTCGCTTTCTTTCTCCCTGTCTCTCTCAAAAATAAATAAACATTACAAAGAAAAAAAATAGGACTCACAGAACTCAGTATGTAGTCATAAAGAGCACACATACACTTCTCCCAGCAAAGTATGTTATACTTCTACCCAATAAAGCCCACTAGCAATTTAGCACCCAATGATTCACATAGGAACTTTGTACCCAGAGCAGAAATTATAAACTTCTAGAAAAAAATTAGGGGTTAAGCATTAACAATATTGTTTATATAAATTACTTAGGGACAGCGAGCCACCTTTATTACTTTTACCTACTGAAGCATAATTGACATGCAGTGTTAGTTTCAGGCATACAATGGGCACTCTTATTATTTATGGAAAGTTTGATGTGAATATGTGGCACTGGTTACCAGTCAGGTGCTCAGAAACCAACCTGTGGCCAATCTTAAAAGCAAATCTTTCTAAGGATAGCATGTTAGTATGCTGGGCTGCCATAACAAAATACCATATTTAGGTAGATATAATAATTTTTAATATATTTTCTCACAGTTCTAAAGGCTAGAATTTTATTTCTTTGTATGTTTGTATTTTAATTCCTGTTAGTAAACATAGTGTGATGTTGTAGTGATCCAACACTGCCATCTGTCACCTGGTGCTCATCACAAGTGCAGTCCTTAATAGGCATAACCTATTTAACCCAACTTCCCACCCACGTCTCCTCTGTTAACCATCAGTTATCTCTAATTAAGAGTACGTTTCTTAGTTTGTCTCTCTCTCCCTTTTTCTCCCTCTTGCACATCTGTTTTGTTTCTTAAATTCTACACATCAGTGAAATCATATGGTATTTGTCTTTCTCTGACTGGCTTATTTTGCTTAGCCTTATGCTATCTAGGTCCATCAATGTCATTGCAAATGGCAAGATTTCATACTTTTTATGGCAGAGTAATGTGTGTGTGTGTGTGTGTGTGTGTGTGTGTGTGTGTGCGCGCATGAGTGTATACCACTTCTTTATTCATTCATCAGTCGTTGGACACTTAAGCTGCTTGCATATCTTGGATATTGTAAATAAAGCTGCTATAATCATAGGGGTGCATGGTTTCCTTTGAATTAGTGTTTTGTATTCTTTGGGCAAATATCCAATAATGTGATTGCTGGATCACAAGGTAATTCTGTTTTTCACTTTTTGAGGAGCCTCCATATTGTTTTCCACAGTGGCTGCACCAGTTTGCACTCCTACCAACAGTGCAAGAGGGTTCCTTTTTCCCTCATCCTCATCTGTTGGTTCCTGTGTTGTTGATTTTAGCTGTTCTGACAGGTGTGAGAAAATATTCATTGTAGTTTAGATTTGCATTTCCTTCATGTTAAATGATGATGAACATCTTTACCTGTGTCTCTTGGCCATCTATGTGTCTTCTCTGGAGAAATGTCTGTTCATGTCTTTTGCCCATTTGTTTATTAGGAGTATTTGGTTTTTTTGGGTGTTGTTGAAGGCTGGATTTTACGGTCAAGGTGCTGGTAGGATTTTTTTAGGTGATGCTCTCTCCTTGGTTTGCAAATGGACTTCTCATTATGTTTTCACATGGCCTTTTCTCTGTAGATGTACTCCCCTGGTGTCTCTTTCTCTTCTTATAGTGACACCAACCATATTGAATTAGGTCTCATCCAAATGACCTCATTTCAACTTAATCATCTCTGTAAAGACCTAATCTCCAAATATAGTTATATCCTGAGGTACTGGAAATGAGAGGTTCAACCTATGAATTTTGGGAAGACACAATTCATCCCAGAACAGATAAACATACTAAAGACTCCTATATTATAACTCTTTTCTGCACACAGGGCCAATCTTGACTTAAGTGAAGGGAAAATAAACTGTATCTCTTGATGTAGAATGACAAAAATGTGTAGCAATTTTAATCAACTACACTGAATAAAAATGATGTGTGACAGTCTTTTATGTATCAATTTTCAGCTCTATTAAATTTTCAGTCAAATGTAAGGAGTTTAGGATTGAGGGAATGTAGGAGGAAATAAGAGATTTCCTTAAATGTTTTTATATATTCATCAGTGTACTTATTTGAATACATTTTCCAATGCTATTTTAATTTCCTTTATTTTTTTGCTATTTTAATTTTCATTAAATTTGGGAACTTTACTTAATTGTCAACATATTTGAATAATTCAACATATTTGAATTAACTTAGAGTCCTTAATATATTATGGTTGAGAATATCAAACAATTATGGCTTTAAAGAAATAATTACTGAATTCCTGACTATAAATACTGACAGTAAAGTTTAAATTGAAATGACAACTGCCAAAAAAACTCTCTACATTATATGATATAAATATACTATACACATATTATTTTGTGTTAACTTCTTTTCCTTCATGTTCTTTCCAGATAAATTCTAAATGACTATTATTTGACTTTTGAAGACCATGTTACTAATGCATGATGAATGCTCTAATAGTACAAAAAATGGTAATTTTATATTCTGATAAATAAAATTATTTTTACATAAATTAAAGCCAAAACAAATTTGTCTAATTTAAATGTGTTAAAAGATACACATTATCTCTCAGACATACTAAACCTCAGGGGAAAAGATTTTAATGGAAAAAATAAGCAAATACTTTTATCTTGCATACTAGCTTCATATTGCTGTCCAAGTCTTCTCACACACTGTCCAGATGATTTCAGGAAGACGTATACAAGATACAGAACTTGTGAACAGTAATACTTGATAAAATTTGTGACATAACTCCCACACCATCTCCAGCTCACACATCTGTTTTATTTCTTTAAATTAAATCTCACTGAGTTTCTTTACTGTTGCATAAGTTGGTGCCTTAGATTTTTTTGAATTCTTCAAGTGTTACCAATATAAGACTTTTTGTTGTTGTTGTTAATCCCTTTTTTCAGAACATTGGGCCATACTCTGGTGACTCCAGTCAAAGAATCTCTTTCATATTCTTAGTGGACAAGATTTACTGAGCATCTGTAAAAGGTGATCTTGGAAAATTGAATTCAGTTATCCACTTTTTATACCATTAAGTTAAACAGAACCTCAGAAAACTACAAGATATATAAATTTGGATTTTATTTCATATAACTTGCAAGACTACGGATTTTTATATGAAAAAGACTGAATTTAGAGTATAGGTATAGAACATGAAGGTATAGAATTCAGGTACAGAACATGGGAAGATATTTTTGGATTCATTTGCACATTAAAAAAACAAGATGTTGAACAACTCTGAGAAAATCCTAAAGCCAATAAAAGCCTTGAAAGTTTCAAAAATAAAATCAACCTTCTATTTTTTGAAACAAAATAAATTTTAAGAAGCTGAGTTGGGACACCTGGGTAGCTCAGTCAGTTAAACCTTGGACTTCAGCTCAGGTCATCATGCAGCTCATGAGTTCAAGCCCAGGTTGGGCTCTGTGCTGACAGCTCAGAGCCTAGAGCCTGCTTTGGATTCTGGGTCTTCCTCTCTAACTGTCCTCCCCTGCTTGTGCTCTCTCTCTGGCGCTCTCTCTCTCTCTCTCTCTCTCCCCCTCTCCCCCCCCATCTCAAAAATAAATACTGGGAGAGAAAAAAGCTGAGTCATTATGATTTCAATTTTGGTCTGGGAATCCACCTGAGACAGGATTGGCATCACTGAAACATTTGTTCTACTTGCCAACAAGATGCCAGGACAGTTTTATTTAGAAACAGTTGAAGTCAACATGTGGTTGGTGCTGTGTTCTTCAGCACCTGTTGGTCCTTAATGTAAGATAATAGCAGAGCTGGCAGTCATTGCTGCACACTAGCATTAAAACAATCTCTTTTTACATCTAATGCAGATACTAGATTTGGGATTGGCTTAACACACTGTATTTAAGATAATGACATCATTATCGATGATAATTTAAGCAACTGATTTCATGTATAGCACATGCAACCTTTATTTCTTACTCCAAGTATTACTGTTTCCTATGCAGTCTGGATCATAAACACTCATATTTGTTGTTTTTAATTATAATCTCTAGCTTTACTTCATAGTTTACCTGTAAGTGTGAAGTACACTGTCACACATTTTTCTTTAAAGAGTTAGCAGTCAAGATAAAATTCAAAGACTGTGATCCATTATTAACATGCCCATTTGAGATGGACCATGAATATGAGAAGCTATCAAAAGTAGACTCAACATTAGTTTAGTTTATTTAGGAATTACTTTCATGTCCTCTATCTTGGAATTGTCTACTTATTTAACAAACAAATTTTAGAAATTGAATCATATCAATGGGCAATTGCAATTGTAAAGTGTACATGTAATTAAGCATAATGAATTCTACCATACATCAAGTAATTTAGAAATGGTTGCATTGTCTTTGGTAAAAACATGAAATTAGAGGGTATTAGACTTAAAATATTTTTTTAGACGTTGGTCATCCATTGTTTTAATCATACTATATAGAGGTATTAAGTAGCCATGTTGAAGATGCAATAAAATGAGTAAAATGAGCAAAAATTCTGTTTTGAAGTTTTTATATCATTCATGGAGCATTGCTTCAGTATAATTTTCATATTACATATAAATAATTTTTAATCAATTATATATAGTAATTTTGCAGGAAAAATATTGGTAACAAATTTAATGTTGGATAATTGTGAAAAATCAGAAAATTATGTTTACTCTTGCTATGGTAAAAATATTTTTAATAGCATAGAGAAATTTCTGAACATCACTTTAAAATGCATTCCATAGAGAAATGGAAAAGGTGCAATGTGTTTGCATAGAAAATTACATTTATCATTTTGGATAGTGGTTGATTCATAGCACAGAAAACTGGAAGTTAAACAATTGCCAGATGGATATATTAGAATCTAGTAAACAGCTTAATGGCAATAATTGTGAAGATAGATGCAATTTGAATATCCTGAGTACTGTTGATGTCAGATTTTCCGCTAAGAAAATAGCCTGCTTTGTTTTAACTTCCTGTATTATCAGCAGTCACCTTTTTTTTTCAATAGTTATTGTCAAGTTGATTTCCATATAAAGCCCAGTGCTCATCCCCACAAGAGCTCTACTCCATACCCATCACCCCTCTTCCCCTCCCCCTCCAGCCCATCTGCCCTCAGTTTGTTGTTGGCATTCAAGAGTCTCTCATGGTTTGCCTCCCTCCCTTTCCCCAAATATTTTTCCCCTTCTTCTCACCATGACCCTCCATTAAGTTCCTCCTAATCCTTCCATATGTGCAAACATTATGGTATTTGTCCTTCTCTGCCTGACTTAACATCATATATCTATACTAGACATGTCCGTTTCTCTGGTAATCTGTTTTACTCAAGTGAATCTGATAGGAAATCTTTATGTCAGGAGTTGTGACAAACATTTATGAAGTTGGCTAAACCTGTTATATTAGAATATTATTGTACATATTTCTTATTAAAACTAAAGGTTAATTAAAGTAATTAAGTCCTGCTTAACAAGAAAGAATTTGGCATCCTTATTTGAGCCTGAAAGTTTTTAAAAAGCTGAACAGCATTGTCAAAGCATAATTAAGAATAGGTCACTTTTCTCCCTTAAGTGTCTTTGCAAGGCTATATATAGAACCTTTGGCAGCAAAGCCAAGTGGAGAAATGAAGCCATGCCAGTTGCCACATCATGATAAAGAGAGATTGGTCATACTTTCTGGTAATCAACCCACAGAATAAAGCTGACAGCCGTCTATCCTCTTATTAACATTATCCATTTCTCTTCTTTTCTTTCTTGCTCTTTATTATGGGCCTGTGTCACTTGGTGATATTATCTGTCACTATTTTTGTTATCTATCACTATATTTTTTTACATTTTTTGAATGTGGTGAGTCATTCAGAACTATTAACTACCATTTATTGAGATCCTGCTATGTGTAAAAGCTGATGCAAAGGTCTTGGGGCATAAATATTTTATTCTAACTAGAGAAAACTACAGAAAATCACAGTGTTGTATGTATTGGGACATGACTTGGGAAAGTGCAAATTATTTCACAAGTGTAAAGGTGGAGTTGAGAATAGGGAAATGTCATGTGATCTGAGCCAAGAGTGAAGTAAGAGCTAAGATTCCAAGTTAGTCCATGAGGGTCTAGAAATTGTAAATATTCATTGGTGTGTTTCCTATGTGGTAAGGACAAACTTGTTTGATATGATTACTTCAGTGGGCATTGAGGTACAGGAAGTAAGCAAGAGTTGTATCTTGATCTGATTTTGCTGCTATAACAAAACTATCATAAACTGGGAAACTTGCGAACAACAGAAATTTAATTCTCACAGTTCTGGAAATTCAAAAATTCAAGAGCAGAGCACTAGTAGATTTAATGTCTGATGAGGGCCCACTTCCTAGACATTCATCTTTTTGTCTTTTCACTATAACCTCACATGGTAGAAGGGGCAAGGGAGCTCTCTGGGAAATCTTTTATCAGGGCATACTTTGCATTCATTAGGACTCTGGCCTTGTGACTTAATCACCTCCCAAACATCCCCACCCCTTCTAATACTATCATGTTGGTATGTTAGGATTTTAACATATGAAGTTTGGAGGGATACAAATATAAGACCATTGCAAATTGAGTAGACAGTAAAATGTAAAATGAAGAAATGTTTATGTTTTCTGAGCTGGATTTCCACAGAATGGTTTCTGATCTTTATTTGAAATTGGCCCATTCCTAGAATATCAAATGGTACTAATCAAGTATAAATTATAAGAAATATACATTCATATCATCCATTAACACTGATTGCCTACATCTATACATGCCCCCAAATAAGCGAAAATTGTTATACTCATATTGAAATAATAGAATTTATAGGAGATTGAGACTATCATAAATATATATCAAACCATTCATTAATTTATATTTATCTAATCATATATTAAAAAGTTGTAGTTAATATATTGGTTTCATATTGCTGCTATAACAAATTACCACAAAATTTAAAAAATTCGCACTGGGTATGTTATAGTTTTGGAAGTCAGAAATCAAAACTAGGTCTCCCTGAACTGAAATCAAAGTGTTCTCAGAGAGCTGAGTTCTTTCCAGATGCTCCAAGTCCTACTGCATTTAGTTCCTCTTTTGAGATTCTAGAAGTTTGCCTCCATTCCTTGGCTCATTCCTCATTCCTTCCTTCCATCTTAAAAACCAACAGTGGGCTATCAAATCTTTCTCACACTGCATCACTCTAATTTATTTACCATCTTTCCCAATAGAAGAAAATGTTTATACGTGTAGGTATCATATATATATTCTTTATATTCCCCAAATTAATGCCAAGTATAGAACCAGCTAGAAATTTTAGATATCAACTCATTTTTCCAGATTGGAAATCTTGAGTGCTGTCTACATCTTTAGAGTATTAATCCTTGATAAACACTGAGGTTATTTATTGTCTTATTTACAAAGAAATTGAAGTTTAGAGCAGTTAAGAACTGGACTAGAGGACACTGTTGATAAATAGCTCAGCTGGGACTCTAATTCAGTTTAGTTTTATTTCATTGATTCTAAAGACTGCTTTTAACTACTACAGAAAGTCTACAGTGTTTTTATTTTAAGCATGATTCTGATCGTTCATTGGTTTTATATAACTGGAGAGGGATAACAATAGAAATGGAGTAGAAATACAGAAAAGAGGAGGGAAAAGGAATGAGAAGCGAAGATGGAAAGGGAAGGGAAGGAAAGGGAATAGAAGAGAAGATAATTGGAAGGGAAGGGAAGGGAAGGGAAGAGAAGGGAAGGGAAATAAGAAAACATTCAAGAAAACATCCCTCAATTCTTAGGTTGGTCATCCTTTGAGATCATAATTCCACCAAGATTATATATTTCTCTAATTAACAGACCTTATCATTCTGAACCATATTTGTAGTCCTGGATGGAATGCCATGTGGAATGGTGGTCAGTTTTCACAGATCCAATAATATAATTTGGTTTAGATAGTTTTCACAGAAATGATTTTATTATAGGGCATTTGATAATTTATGAAATTTCTTGGAAGGTCAGCACACTATCTTGGATAGATAGGGACAAAATGCCAGAAAAGATTCCTTCCTGGAAAGAGTATGCTTTCAGACCAAGAGCATGAAAGGCAAACGAGAATGGGATATGGGGTTTTCAGGATTCAATATGTAGATTTTTTTTTTTTTTTTTTAGAGAAGAGAGAATGAGAAAATAAAGAATTTGAGAATTGGCAGTGGGTGTGTGGTTTGAGGTATTTCTGGCTAGAGAAACTAAGGTTCTCTGAGAAGGGTGAGATAAGAAAGACAATATTTATCTAGTTTTCCCAACAGATTTTTTTTTCATTTTTAAATTGACTACATTATGATTTTTTTTTAACCTTTTGACCCCTTCACCCATTTCTCCCACCCATGACACTCTGCCTCTGGCTTTGATCTGTCCTCTGTATCTACAGGTTAGTTTTTTGTTTGATTGGGGGCTTTTTGTTCTTTGTTTTATTTTTTTTGTTTTTTAGATTCCACATGTAAGAAAGACCATATGTTATTCGCCTTTCTCTGTCTAACTTATTTCATTCAGTATAATGCTCTTGGGGTCCACCCATGTTATCACAAATATAAAGATTTCATTCTTTTTTATGGGTGAATACTTCATTGTGTGTGTGTGTATATTTGTGTGTGTGTGTGTTTGTGTGTATATGTGTGAAATCTTATTTATTCATTAACCCGTTGATGGACTTAGGTTGTTTCCATATCTTGGCTATTATAAATAGTGCTGCACTGAACACAGGGGATACAAATATATTTGTGAAAGCATATTTTGGGAAGTAAGTGCCCAGAGGTGTAATTGCTGGATGATGTGGTAGCTCTGTTATTAATTTTGTTAAGGAACCTCTGTACTCTTTTCCACGGTGGCTTTACCAGTTTACATCCGCAGCAACAGTACACAAGGGCTCCCTATTCTCTACATCCTCAACAACACTTGTTATTTTTTTTTTCTTTTTGATAATAGTCATTCTGTGAAGTGTAAGGTGATACCTCATTCTGATTTTGAGCTGTGTTTCCCTGATGATTAATGATACTGTCATTTCACATACCTGTTGGTTAGTCTTCTTTGGAAAAACGCCTATCCCTTTTAATCTATTTGTTTTCAGTAAGGTGCTGCCTTCCATAATTGTGCCTGATTTTACTTTGATTCATCTCATTTTCTTTCAGAAGAAAATAAACTTGTAGCTTTTGCTAGGGATGGGAGAAGTTGCTTGGCTGCATGGAATACTTTCACCCGGTCCTCTGGTTGTCAGGTGCCTCTTCTTTTCCACTCTAACAGTTAAATAGCTTTTCTGTGGTTCCACAATAACAGGAGGTTTGCTTCGGGGTGGAGATGTGCACTGCTGGCCCAGGTTTCAGATTTCTTGTGTCCATCTTCTTTCGTGTTTCCTTTTCCTGTTGCTGTTTACTCTCGAGGCATTTAGGTTTTACAATGGATTTCTTATCTTAAAATGTACTTTTTTCCCTACTGTCTACTTAAAATATATACATAGAATTATCTAATTTAGTTATACATGTTTATTAATGTAGAGCTTTTATGTACATTTTTAAAGAAGTTAAAGTCTGTGTTAAACCAAACTAAGTATTACACACATGGTTATAAAATGTAACAAATGATAAAAACTTGATTTTATGTGAATATCAGTAAAGGGTAAGAGCCAATATTTACTTACGACCAAATGTCAGTTAACATGACGAATTTTGTTTTAACTCTCTTCCCTCTTTGTTCATTAATGCTTAAGGATAGATCCAGTTTTTAAAAATTTGACATTGTCTATGAAATAAGTCTTATAAGGCAATCTATTAGAAAGAATCAGAACTTCATGAATAGTCATTTCTATATAATGGTAAATATTTTGGAATTAACTGGTTTTAACACTACTGAATTTAGTCCTTGCAAAGATTTGATGAAAGCTTCAATGAAGTTCTAAAAAAAATTGGTACAGAAATTCAGACAGGTATATAGAAAGATTCATATGTTGTTCGAATTGTCTCTAAGAGATGAATATAAAGTACACGTACAGAGTGAGACACATTTCCATAAGCCACATGGTATATCATTACTTTGCAACCTTATAATTTAGTTTTAAAGCTTTAGTGACAAATAGAGAATGAGATTTATTAATGTACACAAAATTCTGTTTTCCAGTGTGTTCATGTTGTATAATTAGGTTATTAGCTACATAATTTAATACACTTTTATGTGGTAAAAGCAGTTTAACTGTTAACAGCTGCCTTTAAAACAGCTTTACACTTATTTAGATTTAAATTACCTGTTGATTTGAGTAAGCAATTATAATTTTATACTAACACTATGTAACATATGGTGTTTACATTCTTCTCAAGAACTCCTTGAGGTGAAAAAATATAGAAACATTAATATAAATAGTGATTTAAGGAACCAATGAAAAATATGTACAAGATTAATGGTAGTTAGTAGGATATTAAATAGTTGTTAAAGTATTTGAATTTGTCTTATTGGGTTATTGACTCATGAGATTGTATTTTCAATTTTTTGCTTGGTGTTGGCATTTTTACATAATATATTCATTCAGAGTGATCTGTTTTTTAAATTGAGGTTTTATATATATTTTTTTATTATTGAATTCATTGTTGAATTTGTTTTAAGCCATGGTTCCCTCTTTCTGAGGTGCAAAGCATTATTTTATGTCTATATTTACATTTTAGACTTCAACATTTGCAAGGCAGTAACCTAGTATTTTTTTTAATTAAAAAGTATAAGACATAAAATTTAAGACCACAATAAGAGTTATTAACATAATCAAAATCCTTGTATATTTAGGTATGATTTTAAAATGGGGTATGCTCAAATGTTTGCTTAGAAGTTATCAGTTTAGAATGTTGCTCTGCTAAACCACAAAGTCTCTTTAAACTCATGGTTTATCTAAAAGGTAATTATAGTACAGGATTTAATTTTGTGAGTTCTTCTAATGGGCTAGACAGATTTTAATATGTTTACATACATTTTTCACAGGAAAAACTCCATAAATTAGGCTGGGTATTTTGAATCCTATTTTTGCTTAGAAACTGAGTCTAGAGCCTTTAATATTTCTAATACATCTCTGACAAATGACAGAGCCAGACTGATTTCAAAACCTATGCTTGAAGCTACTATGCTATTTTCAATATTGTACCTTGACTATATGCAGTTGTCTATCACCTGTATTAATTGTTTGAAGACGGGGACTAGAACAGAGTACCTTTTATGAACACTTAAAGGTTGTTTTGATAGGTAATTCAGTATCAGAGAAGAGCTTATTATCATAATTTTTATTAACATAAACTATGATAAATATTTTCAAATAAATCTAGGCAGCCTATATTTCTTTCTCAATTGCAGTTAATACCTCTGTTTCTGTAGAATAATTTATCACTCATTTTACCTTGGGATTTAAGGAAACTATTACTTCTGAATTCATAAGAAAGGAGACTGTTTTCTCCCTAACCTTATCTAGATTGCTTTTAGGGGTTTAGATAAATATGGGCCTAAAGTAATATGTTAGTCTACATCCAGATCAGCATAAGTAACACTTACCTTTCTTTTTTTTTCTTTAAAGAATATTCTTATTTCTAGTGAGTCATTTTTCAGATATTAGGGGGAGTTTTAATCCTAGGAGGTGAAAGTTTTGGATATTGATCTTAAATGATATTAACTGTTATGTAAAGATGTAAATACTATGTTGTCTTAGGTCTCAGTCCTCTCCCACTGCTGACTTTTTTTGCGCTAGACACTCACTACCAGATAGATCTCATACCATCTATGACCTGATGCATGCAAAGTTTTTGTTGTCGTTGTTGATTTTACTTTTAACCCAATCCCAGACTTCTCTGAGTTACAAACTCTTACATACAAATACCTGCTCAGTATCTCTATTTGCGTATCTACCAGGAATCACCCAATAGATAAAAACATAAAAACTTTTTATTCTTAGCCTATTTTATCCATGTCACTGTCCTAAATCTATCCTATCTGAGTCTCCATATCTCCTTCACAATTTCAATAAATAGTTTTGTTTGCTCCTTCATCCTGCCAAAGCAGGTGGGAGGTAGTGAGGAAAGGAAAGAAAGAAAGAATAGAATTTCATTCTTGATTCTTCTCATTCCTTCCCACACTCATTCCATCCTTAGCAAGTTAGCTCTGCCTTGAAAATATAGAAGTATATCCCAAGTCTGTCTACTTCTCCCATTTACGGTACCATCACCATCATCATCTCTCACCTAGGCTATTGCAACTATTTCTTACTCATCTTCCTGTTTCCATTCTTGTCTCACCTATAATCCATTTTCCACATAGAAACCAGAATTTTCCTTATAAAAGATAAATTAGATTGTGTCATTCCTCTGCTTAAAATGCTCCAGTGGTATCCCATCAAACACAAGGTTAAAGTGAAACTACTTGCCAAGGCCTGTGAGCCTTATGTGTTCTAGCCCATGATAAATCTCCAATCTCATCTCTGATTTCTCTTGCACATCATTTCTAGTTTTAGCCATGCTGACCATGTTGTTTCTCAAACATATAAAGTTCTATCTCCTTTCTCAGAACACATGTACCAACTTTATCTTTTGTTCCCGTCTTTCATTCTCTAGATTACCATGTGGCTCATTCTGTCATTGAATTTAAGAATATGTAAAAAAGCTTTCATATCCCAGCTCCTTTCTTACTTTGTTTTTCTTCATGGTATTTATTATTTTTTATAACACAAAACCTTTGTCATCTGGCATGGCATTTTATATGTGTATTTAAAATCAGTTTTGCTCAGTGAAATAGAAGCTCAGCATGGACAGAGACCTATTCCCCATTGTTTCCTCAGTTCATGCAACAGTGAATATCACAGAATACCTATTTATTAAATATTTGTTAAATGAAAAAGGTTTCTTTTTCATCAGATCTATTTCAGATCACATTTTATTTTCATCCATATGTTTATGTGTGTATGACATGCTAATATACTTAAATGTATCTGTGTGTATGTGTATATGTATAGTATGCAGAGGAGGGCTTATTATCATTGTTTATATTAACACAAATCATGATAATATGACTCTCTTTGATATTGAATCATCTAACCAAAACATCAATAAATTTACTCTAGTCCTTGTCTTCCATCCAATTAATACATGTGACCTAGAATTAGCCAAACAATTGTGTATAATTCAAGATGCAACCTGTAGTCCAGAGAAAGGAAGGAAGGAAGGAAGGAAGAAAAGAAAAGAAAAAAGAAAATAATAGAAAGAAAGGAAAAAAGAAAAAAAGAAAGAAAAACAGAAAGAAAGAGAGTTTAGTGCTTTAATCTGATGTAACCCATTTGGTGAGGTTATTTAACATTGTTGTGCTTCTTTCCCTTGATTACATCTAATCTTTTCCTCAATTTAAATATTGGTACCATTTTTGGTACTTTGTTTTAGTTAGAAATTGTGTTCAGCTGTCAAAACAAACAAAAACCAGAAAACAGAAAACAGTTGATGTGGTTTTGGAATCATGGTGGGAGTCCAGAGCTGATGGCCGAGAAAGAATCCTTAAGATCTCTTTGGTGCAAAAAGATGGTTTTATTAAAGCATGGAGACAGGACTTGTGGGCAGGAAGAGTTGCACTGGAGTTGTGAAGAGTCATTGATTATATAGTATGGAGTTGGGGTGGGGGGAGAGTGGTAAGGAAAAAGGGAAAAAGGACCTTCATATGCTAAAGAGGACTCTTGAGATAATGGAGTAAGGGGGCCCTGTTATTTTTGAGCTAGTTATTTTTCCCTCTAGCAAAGTATTAACATTAAGAATGTAGGGAGTTCCTGGAGGAATGTTCTACTCTTATTTGCCTAAAGTATTTGTCAATAGGCTGCAGATTATAAAGAAATTTTATGCTATTTACATTTTCTTCTTACCTTTGTTCCCATCACTGTGAAGGAGAGGATGATGTTAGGGCTCCAAGAAACTGAGTCCATGGGTTTCTGGAAGTTACGCTATTGATAAGATTGTCTTTTTCTTGTAATTTACTAAAACATTTGTAAACTGATGTTGACTTATGTCCTGCATGACTATGATCTCTGTCAGTTAATCATTTGTTCTTTCCCTCTCCTTTGTTCTTGGGCAGCCATAAGTGCCTGAGGAATGTCACACATATCTCACCCTGGAGTGGGGGATGGGGTAATTATTAGTTTGTTCTTTGGCCTCAGCTTGCCTTTAGCTCCCTCATCATAGTGATTTAAGTATTCTGTTGTTTTAATTCTTATGCATAAAACCAGTCTGGAGGTAGCAGCACAGAGTGGGTGATAGGACTGCTTCTAGAAGTTGTGTGGGGCCCTAACTCCTATTATATCATTCTGTTCTGTTTTTCTTATCTCCAGCTACTGTATTAAAGGCTACTTCATAGTCTAGTGGAGTTCATTTCTTCACAACAGTGTTTTAGATAGTAGTAGGAGAAAAGAGACATTCTTGCTAATTGAATTGGCTTGATAATGAGGAGCCACTGTGGAGATACCACATATTACTTCTGTTTATGTCTTTGGCCAACCTCACTGAAAAGAAAGCTGGAAAAATGTAATCTTTTAATTAGAAATGTTGCCAGTGCCGATTAGCATTGTGTGAATGGAGGTCTCGGTCCTCAGATTCCCTGGGAGAAGATTTATGTGAGAATTCACACTGGAATAAGACAGCCAGAAGGAAAGTAGCAAGCACAAAGCCGTTTATCAAAGCAAAAGTACAATCTCAATGGGAGAGTAGTCCAGGTGAACTGGCCATGTGTGGTTTGGGGATCGGATATTTGTTGCCTCTGTGGGCTGGGAAGACCTGTGAGTACAGTGGGGTGGTCTCTCATGGAGGCTGCCTCCAGTCATTTGCGAAACTCCTCCCACAGGTTCAAAAGGGGAGTTTTTGACATTCCAAGGTTTGTACCTGAACTGTCATGGCAGCCTTCCTCCATGAAGGGGGATATAACCCCAGTGAAAATGTATTATAATGAGTCTAGGGGTTTCCCGGGGCGGAGGTGGAAGAGGAGAGCTGTGTGCTCTGCATCTGTGGCTCTTGGTCTGTCAGCCCTAAGGTCTTGGAAGCCACAAGGTATGGATGTTGCGCCTCCAGCCTTTTAATGTGTAACCTATATATCACAATCCTTTGCTTCAGCTCTGTCCCTGTCATTTCTTCCTCAAGGACTTGGAACACTGCCTCTCGGGCATTCGTTCCACAGCTCCTATTTAGCTTCTACCTGACACAAACGCTGCTATCCCAAATAACATCCAGTTTGTCTTCCTGGGTAGAAGAGGAATTGGAGGGGCACCTGGGTGGCTCAGTCAGTTGAGTATCCAACATCAGCTCAGGTTATGATCTCATGGTTTGTGAGTTGGAGCCCTGCATTGGGCTCTGTGCTGACAGTTGAGAGCCTGGAGCCTGCTCTGGATGCTGTGTTTTCCTCTCTGTCTGCTCCTTCCCTGCTCTCGCTCTGTCTCTCACTCTCAAAAATAAATAAACACTAAAATTTTTTTTCAAAAATAAGAGGAATTGGATACTGGTGGACAAATAGCAGTCTATTTCAAACATATCTCTGAGATTTTTGTAGAACACATTCTACTGTTAGTATCGTTATTGGCATATGTTTATTTTTCCATATCTCCCTTATATCTTCCACCCCCATATGTTGCATTGTTGTGTTCTTTCTGTAATTTGCCATCTCATCTCACAGTGTATTTTGCACAATAGTTAGTTAGGAAATACTTGTTAAATTTAGATTCAAATGACCCAAACCTATTAGCTTGATTTCATTAGCACCTTATTCTGGCAGATACTGAAAAGCTGGAGAAGCTTTGTCTTTCATGTTGTTAGCACTTCTACAGATATCTTGAAAGCAAGAAAAATGAATACATTCTGTTTACTACTAGATTCTCATATAAATAGCCAAATTGCCTACTTAAATATGAAAGAAAACACAACTGAGCTGTCAACAGACTTGGAAAGAGAAGTATAAGCAATGCAAACACCATTAACTGTGATTTGTTTGAAATAAACAAAAACTTGAACCTCCTAAAGTAATTTGTGAATAAAAGAGCTCTTAATTACCCTAATGAACGTAAACAGGGAAGAAAAATCCAACAGTATTTGTTTGTGGGCTAAATTAATGCAGTATGGAACTTACATTTTTAAAATGTATTTCCCATTTTATTCAGAATATATTTTTATTTTACTTACAATCAAACTTTTAAAATAAAGAAGATAACATTTAATATGAAATTGCTTACCTTCTTTTTAATGCCAAATACCATCTCCATGGTTTGTATAACTTTGTAGTAAGGTCATTAACATGACATTTGTCTCTATATTCAACTTCATAGAAGCACAAGCAATTTATGAAGATTTTTCAGGGATGATTCTTGAAGAATATCAAAATAATCAACTTAGAGAGGTGCCTGAGTGGCTCAGTTGGTTAAGAGGCTGACTTTGGCTCAGGTCATGATCTCACAGTTCGTGACTTCAATCCCCGCATCGGGCTCTGTGCTGACAGAGCTTGCTTCTGATTCTGTGTGTCCTACTTTTTCTGAACCTCTCCTGCTGACACAGTCTCTCTGTCTCTCAAAAATAAATAAACATTAAAAAAGTTTAAGAAAATAAAAAACAAAATAATCAACTTAGAGGTTTGTTTGTTTCTTTTAACTTAATCAAAGTTAGCTAATATGGTCTTTTTCACCGTCTAGCAATCCAGAGATATGTTTTATGATATAATATATTATTATCCAGTTATCACTGACAGCTTTATGTCATATGCAAAATAGCCTCTATTTTAAAATTAGAGGTTCTTATGATACACACACACACATGAATTTTCTTTTTTTTATGTTTTATTTATTTCTGAGAGAGAGAGAGAGAGAGAGACAGTGTGAGCAGGGGAGGGTCAGAGAGAGAGGGAGACACAGAATCTGAAACAGGCTCCAGGCTCTGAGCTAGCTGTCAGCACAGAGCCCGATGCGGGGCTCGAACCCACGAACTGTGAGATCATGACCTGAGCTGAAGTTGGACGCTTAACTGACTGAGCCACCCAGGCACCCCCACATGAATTTTCTTACATTTTATAATTGAAAGGGTGAAAATTATGTTCCCAGTTCTCATATCAAATTTTGATCTGGTAAAGGACAAGAACTATGTATATATGTCTTTCTATGATATTGAATTATCTAACCAGAACATCCTGTGAACAACACAAATGTCCTTTGATAGCAGAATGGATAAAGAAAAGATTATACATACCTACACACACACTGTAATATATATGTAACATATAATAAACATATATGTAAAATAAACATACACACAGAGAACTGAATGTTAGCCATAAAAAAGAATGTGAGTTTGCCCTTTCCACAAGATGGAGCTAGAGTGTATTATGCTAAGTGAAGTATATCAGAAAAAGACAAGTATGATTTCTTGTATATGTGGAACCTAGAAAACAAAAGAACAAATAAGCAAACATACTTGAATACAGAGAATAAACTCATGGTTGCCAGAGAAAAGATGGGGGTGGTGGATGAAATAGATAAAAGGGATTAAGAGATACAAACTTTCAGTTATAAAAGAAGTAAGTCACAGAGATGAAAAGTACAGCATATGGAATACAGCCACTAAGACTGAAATAATATTGTATATGGTGACAGATGTTGATTATTGTGGTAAGTATGGAGTAATGTATAGGACTGTAGAATCTCTGTTGTACAGCTGATATTAATATAACATTGTATGTCGAGTATACTTCAGTAAAAAAAAAAAAAAATGTAGGCAAAGCTCCAAGTGGGAAGTACTGACTACTGAAGCTGTATAACAGCTCTGTTTCTTGTATCAAAGTCAAGCCCATTTTTCTCTCACCAAGAGAAAAAGAACCAATATATATTTTTATAATGAAAATAATAAGTATGTGAAATAAAAATATATGTAGTGCTTTTTATCTATGGTATGCTAATGGAAAAATTGCTTGGTAATTTAAAAACATATTAATTACAGAATAAAAAACTTAAAACTTTTATATTGGGGAAATAAAGTGGCTATCATCTAATATACAAATATTTGAATACATTGATAAGTGATCAGTGATAATTTCTCAAAAAGTCCAAATAGAATTTCATAAATGCAATTTAGATAGTAGTCATGAAGTCTACTGTGCGCCTCCTGTTTGATTTTATGATTTCTAAAATAAACAATATTAATTTTATTATGATGCTATAGATTTGATGAAGAGTGGAAAGTTGTGGAAAGATATGATAGGACAAGAAGTGTGAACTAAATGTAGTAAATAGGGAGGTAGGACCTATTTGTTCACATTCATCTCTCCTTCCCTTTTCTTCAGAAACAAGGATGCGGTTCTGCTCTAGGTATAGGAAGTTACCTCCCACACCATAAAAGTTACCTTTTATGACATGCTTTGAAGGTCAGACAGTCCTTCCTGCATATACTATTTCTAAATTTTTTTTGTAACTTGAGAGGTTCCTGGGTGGTTCAGTCGATTAAGCTTCTGACTTCAGCTCAGATCATGATTTGAGGTTTCTCTCTGTGCAGACAGCTTGGAGCCTGGAGCCTGCTTTGGATTCTGTGTCTCCCTTTGTCCCTGCCCCTCCCCTGCTTACATGCTGTTTCTTTCTGTCTCTCAAAAATAAACAAACAATAATAAATAAATAAATAAATAAATAAATAAATAAATAAATAAATAAATAAATATAGTTTTTGTGACTTGAAATATTTAATATGCCATGTTGCCATACTTTGGGATAGTGTGTCCTGAACCCCATCAATGCCAAACTAAATGTAATTTTTAGGTGTGTTTTCCAACATGCGTTCAATAATTTTATATTATTATGTTTAAGTCAGCGGATGTATACTCAACCCTTTTAACCAAATATTATTGTGCCACATCCTATAAAGGATGCTAAACTGAGGAAGATATAGACCTTGTTTTCCAAAAGATTAAAAATAGTGTGTTGAGTAAGAAGATAACAAAATTGGAGTGGCAGGTTATCTCATTCAGTTAAGCATTCAACCCTTGATTTTGGCTAAGGTCATAATCTCAGGGTTCATAAGTTCAAGCCTCTCTGCAAGCTCTTTACTGATGTCACAGAACCTACATGAGATTCTCTCTCCCTTTCTCTCTCAAGATAATTAAGTAAGCATTTAAGAAAAAAGAAAATAACAAATACTGTAATAGCATGACTAAGCTAATGAATTGGGAGTAATTCACCTGTCTTATGGTGATAGTTAAGAATGATAAACTGTTTGGATGGAGTGTGAACTTAATGATATTTGGACTATGTGGTGTCTAAATTTTCCCCATTTTGCCACAATCTCTTACTACCATTCTATATCATCCCTCCAATCTCTTTTTTCTTAAATCCTTTTTTGTGTCTATTGGAACTTTTACCTTTTCCTAAGCCATCTGTATAACCAAAGCTTAGCCATACTTAAGTCCAAGACCGACAATCAAAAATCTCTTAGTAATACTTTCAGACAGCAACACTTCCCCCCAAGTAGTGACCTGTATCTTTCTTTCATGCTTATTTCTTCAAAAGGACCTCTCAAAATAAGCTTAATTATAGTACCCGTGACAGTGCATTAGAATAATTTATGTATTTCTCCATTAGACTGTAATTGATCTAATGGTAAATAGGTTGTCTTATTTATCTCAGAATCAGTTGTGCATAATGCATTGTCTACAGTATCTAATCAATAATAGATTAATAATAAATCTCACTGAATAGAAAGGATAACTAGAGGGGCACCTGGATGGCTCAGTCGGTTAAGCGTCCGACTTTGGCTAAGGTCATGATCTCGTGGTTCATGGGTTCGAGCCCGCATCTGGCTCTGTGCTCACAGCGAGTTCAGAGCCTGGAGCCTGTTTCAGATTCTGTGTCTCCCTCTCTCTCTGGCCCTCCCCTGCTCACATTGTCTCTCTCTCTCAGAAATAAATAAAACATTTTTTTTTTAAAAAAAAGGATAACTAGCAAATTTCATGCAGTTTTTTTCAGAATGTTGGAGAAGAGAAAAAAGCTCGATCTACCTCAGGAAAAGTGAGTATATTTTATAAATAAAATAAAATGGAGGTTTAAGGAAGAAAATAATCTCAGAAGCAAAATCACTGGTGTGCTAATAAATGTGTATTAATCAATTTTAAAACAAGAACACAAACTAAATTGTATCATTTGCCAATTACTGTTGTGTCATTGTTCCAACATGCCAGTTTCAAGCTACTAAGTCAAGTCACTGAACTTGGAGTTGGGAAAAGATGATAATAATCAGCTCTTGAAGATGGGTACAAGGCCACAACAGCAGAGAACTCATGGTGAACTGGAAAATCATCATCTTTTTTAGTATTCACTGTGGCTCTCATGGTTAGATAACTAAACAGCCACCAGATTAGTATACCATGTTCCTTACTCCTCTTCTGTGCTGCTCTTCTTTACCTGTCTTTTCTCCTCTGCTATTTCTTAACTTCTCTCAATTTTCCTTTGTTTTTAGCCAGTATCTTCTTCTTAAGATGGGCTTTTATTGTCACATTAGTTCATACCATGTCATGTCTTCTGTTCACTGATGATTCTATGATTTGCTATCGAATATTATCTACTCTTCTACAAACATTTGGGATGGTTGATACTCAAACTGTTCAGAGGAATGTTTATTGATTTGGTAAGTTACTATCCAGTATAAAAATGCCAAAGTTAGAGTCCCCATTAATAGTGTCTTTGTGTGTTTCTGCCAAAGTCAGCTTTGGGTCCAAGCTGCTTCCATCCACCAACATTCAGCTGTGGCTAACATCACAGAATCACATGATATGGTAAAACAAGACCTGTTAATAAGAAATTTCTTAGACATAACTATAGGAGTGACAAGTTTTCTGATGTTTTACTTTGTGTGTATAGCTTTCTATGAGATAGGGCAATGGGGTAGATTATGGATTTCTCAAAGACATAGGAAAGCATGTGTAACAATTTATAAATCTCTATGATGTAACATAAAATACTGTTAATGTAAGCTGATTTTATAGAAAAAATAGAATTTTCCTGTAAACTTGATCTCGTGGCCATAAGTTGTAATTGCTTTTTCCTAAAATGTCTAGATACTACCTTTAAATTTTACTCCAACAAAAGACTTGAATTTATAGATTTCTGAAACATCCTAGGAAAATGCAACTATGAGATATTAGCATTTTAAACATATTAAATAAAAGATTTCTAAAAGTGTATATTTATGTAAATATGTGCATATATATTACATATATACAAACAAATGTGTCTTTAGGTATCTATATGTCTATTCAGAAGTAGGAAACATATCTATATATAGAAAATGGGTTTAATTCTTTTCAACAGTCTCCCTACCACCACTACACATAACTATAAATGTGTATTAGTAAAAAAAAAAAAAGGAAAAAAGCAATGATGAATAAATCAAGAGAAAATGTTTTAATTTCACAAAATTTACAAAATATAAGAAATTTGACTTAAAATTATACTCATATATTTAAATAGCTATAAAACTATTTACATGTCATATAAATTTTCTTTAAAATTATCATTTTAATATTATGAAAGATTATAGATGACATATAATATTCCACTAAGAACCTTTATAGATACAGTTCTTTAGTTTCACTATGAAGAAAGTGTACCAAGTTAAAATAGTCTTTTTTAAGTAATCATTATTGGCTACTTAGAATTAGACATGCAGGATGTATAATGAACAAATGAGTAAATGAAGTAATATATACCACTCTGGGTTGAAAAGTGACTATAATTTCAGCCAATAAATTATTTTTAGAGTACACTCAAGTTAAGATACCATGTTCACCTACAATATGAATGCTGCCTGTACTTAATTTTATTCTTTTTTAACATGTGAATTAATGCTACTATTAATAAGATCTTACCATTAACATCTAGTAGGGGCAGATAATGAGCTCATTTCTGTTTTCCCATCATAAAAAAATGCACTCTTCAGTAAATTGAATCTTGTCATTTTGGGTCTTTTATATCATTTCCTATCATAGTTATAAAATTAAAATATTATCTATTAATATTTGAAGATTGACAAAAAGTAAACTTGATAATACTATTTCAAATTCATTTAAGATATTGAACATGTTTTTTGCCTGATTTGTTGTTAACAAGTTATTGGTAATAGCCAACTAGTAAAAATATTAGTAGATTTTCACTTTATGAAAAATATTTAGGCTAAACAAATGGAAGTGTTTTATCCCATTAAGGAATAAGATATTCTAGTGATTAAAAATACAGGTTTTGGAAAAAGATCAAGGTTGAATCCTTGTTCTGTTTCTTTTTATGGGCTGCAGGTAAGTTTGTTTATGTATTGACTCACTTATGAATGAGTTCTGTATCTGAGGCTATAAAAATAAAGCAGACAAGGAAAAACATTCTGGATTTTGGCAAATACAGTCAGCAAATACTCCTGGTATGACAACAGAGAATGACGGAGAACTATGAGAATAAATGGCAGTGAGTACTTCGTCTCATTTCCAAATCAGAAAGGCTTGGGAAAAAATGATGTTAAGCTGACACTGGAAGGGAAAAGAAAATTAGCTGAAAAGATCTGAACACATGAAATGACAAATAATAATACATAATTTACAAGATTCTGTCAAGTAAGTGGAAATGACACATGGAAAGTCCCCAGCACAATTCCCTATATTTTCCATGTTAATTAATCCCCCTCCCACTTTTTTAAAGATTGAAGTATGGTTGACGTACTAAATGATATTAGTTTCAGATGTACAACATAGTGATTCAACAATTATGTACATTACTCATACATTATTCATTACCAGGCAGTTACCACCTGTCACCATACAAAATTATTAAAATATTATTAACTATATTCCTTAGGCTGTGTACTTTTTATCCCTGTTAACTTATTTATTTTGTAAATGGAAGTTTGTACTTCTTAATCCCTGTCATCTATTTCACCACCCCTCCCCATTTGTCTGGCAACTGCTAATTTGTTCTCTGAATTCATGAGTCTATTTCTGTTGGTTTCCTCTATTGTTTGTCTTAGAGTCCATAAATGAGTGTAATCATATGGTATTTGTCCATTTTTTTATTATTCTTGGTCATGCTGGTCAGCTTTCTTATGAAATGACTGATGCTTTTGTGTTTTGTCTTGGTAGGAGCCATCTCTTCTCACTTTGATTGTCTACAAGACTCTAAAATTCACTTCCTCTCTAATCTGATATTTTTACAAAGAACTGGAAGGAAAACCAGTGAGCCCACTGTTTTAATTCTCCTATTTAATGATGCCTAAAGTTGAGGCACTGCTTTTAAGGAAGCTCTACATTAGATTTCTTTCCAATTCAGTTCCAAATTGGGATGATGTTCATAGATATTGAGTCATAAAAATACCCTTCTTCAGATGCAACAGATGGAAGCAGTGCATTCTTGTCATTATTCATTATTGTTTTAAATCTTCTTTCTTGAAGACCATGACATTTGGATAGTTGACTAATTAGCTGGAAATTATACATGCTCATCTGATAACTAGGAGGCCAGAAGACTGGAAGTAGCAAGTCATAATTATATTTATTCATCAATTGATTCAATTTCTAGGCATAAAATTTTAATTTCCCATTGATGGCTAAAAGCTGTATTTTCTTCATTCATTTATTTCTCAACTTGTTAAAAAAAAAACTTATCAGGTGGAAACTCCAAACGTTATTTCTTTGAATTGGATTTATATATTTATTTACAGAGAATTAAAATTTTTACTATTTCTCTTCATCAAGAACATGCATGGTTCTTTATTCCTATTTTTAACATTATGTGCTAGAAATTTTAAGTATCTATACTATAAAAGTCCTGCATATTCTTTGCCTACTTAAATTTTATTGCTGTTGTTCAAATTGTCATCTACTTCTCTAACAGTTTTATCTTGACAAAAAGCTACAATTTTTTTAAATTTTTTTTAATGTTTTATTTATTTCTAGGAGAGAGAGAGAGACAGGGTGAGCAGGGGAGGGTCAGAGAGAGAGGGAGTCACAGACTGAAACAGGCTCCAGGCTCTGAGCTGGCAGTCAGCACAGAGCCTGACGCGGGGCTCGAACCCATGAACCGCGAGATCATGACCCAAGCGAAAGTCGGATGCTTAACCGACTAAGCCACCCAGGGGCCCCGAAAAAGCTACAATTTATAGTTGTTTCTCTTGTAATTCCTTTTTTTCCCCTGGCAACAATGAGTTCCCTAGGTTACATTATTACTTTCCTTGGGGTTTAGGTCCAGCTATTGGGTGCTTACAGTTATGTCAGTTGGGTAGTCAAAGGTAAAGCAGTGACATACTATCCTACACAGCTGGGAACACATCATGTCTTTGCTCCTCATGCTTTTTGTGCAGCTCCGCATGATTCATAGGAGACAATGAAGCAAACAAATATACCCAAGAACAACGTTTTGATTATTTTAATGTTCTTTAGATTAAATTAATGTTAACTCCTAGTACCCATCCTTTAATGATTGTAGGAGACATAACTTCAATTATTCATAGGATTTCTATCCTCAGAGTTTTGCAAATGTCCTAAATTTATACAGATTATATGGCCATTGGAAAAGCCCATCTAGTTACTGGTAATCATATAGTTCATATAGCATTATATAAGATTTGCACTGTCTCAGCCATCATTTATAAGGTCCCATGGCTTTACCCATCTTACATCTTACTTGAAGCACAGGAAATGATGTAAGAGAATAAAAACTTATTTTCCTAGAATGTAGCCTTTTAGGTTAAGAGTGAACAAGAGAGCCCTTCCTTACTGAGTCTTTACCACTTATCCAAGTGGTGCCAGAAATAAGAATTAAGTTTCCCCTGTTCATGGGACCAATATAACTCTCCCTCTATCTACTTTAAGAATCACCCTCTGCTTCCTTGCTATTCCTCAAATGTTTTCTCACTTTCCTATTATTTTCTATTATCCTCAGCATTATCCTTTCAGGATATTTAGGATACAGATGAAGAAAACAGACATTTCAGTGTTGCACTAAGTTATCCTCACTCACCAGATCAGGTGTTCCTGTAATATGCATCTTCTGCCACCTGATTCTTCTTTTCCAGAGCACACACCATACTTCTAGGATTTGTGTCAAGTCTGACACTTCAGATAGATTGTAATAATCAGTGAAGGCAGACTTGAACTTAATACACATTTATTTAAAAGCCCAATCGGAAGTATTTCAAGAGATTATGTCTCTAAACAAGGTTTATGTTTTTTGTCTGTTTGTTTTTAGCAGGGTTAATTTTGATGCATAGAATCTAAGTAGAATTCTAATCCAGAAAGCTGTTCATCTGCTATGGTAAAGAACCAATACTTGGTCCTGGAGTGGAAACATCATTATCACTAATAAAGCAGCATTTAGGGAACATATTGGAAATATTAATTAATTTGCCTAAGGTGCCTTATGGCTACAGAGACATCAGTTGTCACTTAATCACAGTAGTGCCTAAGTATGGGCTGCATGGAGCATAATGGCAAATCATGCTTGAACAGAAGACAAAGCAGAGTAACACACCATAATGTTTTTTCTTTAACAATTAAAATGTTTATTAAAATAAAAATGTAAAATTTTAAATATTAATTCTAATACTTGTACAACTTTAACTATTATTTAGCCATTTAAAAGAATAATAAGGGAAATGTAATTTAATTTAAGCCATTTGGGAAACTTTATTTTTCTCAATTAGAGAATGAGTTGAAAATCACTAACCTGTGATTTCTTAAGAAGTCACTTTAACTGCATATTAGTATTACTTCATTCTCTACTTTCTGCTGACTTGTGTCATTTCTGAATTCTTTAATGAAGATATCATACTGTTAACCCATATATATGCCTCACTACCTAATAAGGCAACCAATCATTTTGTATATCCAAATTAAATTTTCTTTATTCTATAAAGTATATTCCTGTTCTCTTTCTCCTTTCTTGGCCAATACACCTTTCTTTTTCAAAATGAATAGTAGAGAAAAAAATTGTGTTAACTCTTTGTGGCCTCAATAGTCTCTATAAAATGACTCTGTCCAAGTTTCCTTCCTATCAGGAACATGATTCTTAGTAAACAGGTCACTAACTCACTTAATTAACTCTCTCCTAGGTTTTCAGAGGCGTTGCTATATCAAATGCAAATTGGCTTAGTATTTAACAATCTATACAAGTCCTTTGGGAAACCTGTTTTTAAAAAAAAATGGCTTCTTAAATGGCCTTTGGTCTTCTTAAAGGATTCTAATTACTGCATAAAATCCTAATACACCTATTAGCAATACATACATATGCAGATTTTAAACAGAAAGAGAGATAAATTTCTTACCTATTTCCCTGAGAGGCATTCTAATATTACTTTCCTTTAAACCCACTTGACCTATGAACACCTGACACACAGACACTTTACCCAAGGATCATTTCAGCACTTTGGCGTTATGAAATATATCTGAAAACCTGTTTAGGATTGCTCTGAACTCTGTTAGGATCTGGGATACAGATATCGAAGAAGTGTCATCCCCTTTCCACTTTTTCCTACTTGTACAATGCTTTTGTTTGTTTTTATTTTTAATATTTACTCTTTGTCAGTCATTACACCATAGTCAGATCTGCAAATTTAATTAAACCATGGTTTCTTTTTTCCAGGAAATTACAGTTTAGTGAAGAATAAGCAGGAAAAAATAAAACCAAACTATAATTATAGAATAGATTTATAAGAGTTACAATATATTTTTAAGTAAATACAAAATTGGGGCATCTTATTTAGACCAAAGGACTCCAGGTTCTTCAGAGAGGGTAATATTTGAGCTGAGCTTCTAAGAATAAGTCAGATTGTGATGGAATAGGGAAAGATTATCCTGAGCAGAAAGAAGGTAGAAGTATGGACGTAAGTATGATCTGTCTGTGGACATATGTATCGGTAGTTCAGGACAGTAGCTGTATAGGTTCTTGTGAGAGATGGTGGTTGAAGCCAAGGAGCTAGGCAGGAAGGATCACTGAAGGCAATGCAAGAAGAAATGGGAATGCATATATTAATAAATGAATCAAGACAGAAATTTTTAGAACAAACATTGTTGAAAATTTGGGACTTTTAGTATGCTAAAAATCTAGATGAAACATCAATCTCAAACTGCCTACCCATTTTTGAACATAGGGGATGAGTCTAATGCAGATGGATATTCTATTTATGAAAATGAATTGCTAAAAGTTAATTTACATACTTTTCTCAGTTCATGTAAAATTCTCTTTATGCAAAAATTTTAATTTACAAGTCAAATTTTTAGGTATTTGCGCATTAAGTAACACTAGGTATAACTAAGTAAAGAACAGTAAAATATGTGAATGCTCAGACAAAAATTTAGCTTTTATTTGAATATACTACCCATATGCAATAAAGTGTATACAAAGAATATGAGACAAATCATAGTCAGAATAATCTTGTCATTATGTGATAAAAGCTACCTAGTTTTAAAACTCAATTTTATACACACATATATATATATTTTAATGGAGTTTATTTATTTATTTATTCATTTATTTATTTATTTATTTTTGCTGGATTTCTTCTGTTAACAAATCCTGACAGTAACTCATATTTAGTTTCTCTTCACTGTTACAGAAGTAGGGACAGTGTAAATATATAAAACATTTATGAGATTTAAGTGCCCTTAGGTTTTGTGCATTAGGGCATATATGTGATGTGATCTATCCTGTGTAATTTAGGAGAGCCAGAACAATTTATCACTACCTTAGCTCTCACTTCAACTTAAGAATAATTACCTACCAAATGTGATTCTACTACTGAGTAAGTGCTGTTTTATCTGAATAGAAAATGGTGTCTAGAATAGATGCTCTGGGCATCATTCAAATTTTTAAAAATACATATAATAGTCATTATCTTAATGTTACCATATTTGCTCTATAGAGCTTTCTGGACTGATTTCACAGGAGGATTTTTAGAAGAATATGTTATGCACCAGATTCATTTTTCTGCTTTTCTGTGTTCCTATAATATTTAATATACTCCATATATATTTAAGGTACAGTACAATAAACTAATCTGAAAATAATTTATCCATAGTGGAACCATTCACAATTCCAGAAAAAGCAAAATGCAATGCAGACCATATCTTTTTGTTTCTTCTTTCTTTGATTTTCTTTTTCTTTCTTTTTTTAAAAGTAGAAAGCATCATAATATGATTGCATGTAAACTTTGAATTTGCCATTTCTTTGATGATCTAAGTAATGCTATAGTTTTAAACAATTAGTTTTTCTGCTTTGAAAATTGCTGATGACTTCTTTTCTTCCTAGGGATCACTTGAATTCCAGTTTGATGATGCTGAACCAAACCAAATGATCGTTCTAACTTAGTAAACTCAAAAGGCTGTTAGTTCATAAATGTCTTTGTGGGTATCGTTAAATAGAATAATGTAAAAAAAAAAAAGCATACTTTTTACAAAGCTATATGATATATTAGATCACTCATATGCAGGTTAGCTTTCTCAGATGCTCTTTTTCACTCTCCCTTGGGTCACTTGCCCAGGAGAGGGCATCCATGTCCTGACAGAGATCTAGGAGGGCACCAATGTGAGTGAGCTTGTTAAATGATCTTTCATCTTCAGTCAGGCAGTACTGGAGAAGGCTACAGCCCTGGCTTACATTTTGATTACAACCTCAAGAGTCCTAAGCCACAACACTCAGCCAAGCGACACCCAAATTCCTAAGATGACAGATATTTGTTCTATTTAACTTGTTACACAGTTACAGATATTTAATACAGCACTCAATAAATGTTTGCTACCATATCTGAGAGTTGAAAATTAAAAACTGCAATTAAAAGAAGAAAAAGTAGAGGATATGAGAATTACCTTTAGGGTACTTGGGTGGTTGTCCACTGTGTCCAACTCTTTTATTTAGCTCAGGGCATGATCCCAGGTCATGAGATCGAGCCACCTATTGTGCTTCATGCTGAGTATGGAGTCTGCTTAAGATTCTCTCCCTCTGCCCCTTACCCCCCAACTCCCATGCTTGTGCACACACTCTCTCTCTCGGTCTCAAAAACAAAAATTACCATATTTAGACTGGTCATGGGTTATTTAGATCAATATTTCAACAATAAGATATATATCAAAGAATGAGTTATCAAACAAAATCTTCAATATTTTAATATTATCTTCAAATGTTAGGGGAATACATCAAAACATGTTACATTCCTTATGTTAATTATTATTTAGGTGTTACCCTTTAGTATGCTAGGTGGTTACCTAATTAACTAGACCAGTCACTGTCTTCTTTATCTTTGTCTAATTCTCTCCTCCTCTACTAGTCCTCTTCTCCAAATCTCTTTCACTGATGCTCTCTCTTTTCCTCTCATACTCAGGTATTTCACTTTTTCTCACTCACGTGCTGTCTTTTTTTTTTTTTCACACATGTACACACTCAAAAACCACATGCAGTGACAAAGAAATCAAGTTTTTGATATAGTCAAATGAACTTTTTTGCTCAATTGTTTACTAAAAGCCTGAATTGAACAAGTCATCTGAATAATAATGCAAATGAAATCTATCACGTTAGGGAAATAGCAGTTTTGATATTTTTCATTTGTTTCAAAAGAAAAAAAAATGCTAGTGGCAGGAATTTGGTTTTTTAGAAAATGCATTCAGAACCTTATGAATATCCTGCAAACACAAAACTTATTTTTTTTGTGGGACTACTTTTGCTATCATAAATATAGCTATGACATTTTTAGTGCCTTTTTGGTTACTCAACCTTTTATATAGCTATAATTTTAAGGTGATTATATACTGGTAATATTTACATAAATTATCCTATCATTCCTGTTGATTTTTGTCTTAGCTGGGGCTGTTATAACTAAATACCACATACTAAGTGGCCTAAACAACAGATACTTACGTCTTAATTTTGGAGGCTAGGAAATCCAAGAGCAAGGTGCCAACAAATTTGGTTCCCTGTGAGGGTCTTTTTCTGACTTGCGGAGAGCCTCATTGTGTTCTCACATGGCAGGTAGAGAGGGAGGGAGGGTGTAAGAAAGGGATGGAGAAACAGGGAGGGAGAAAGAAAGTACACACATGTGTGCACATATAGGTAGTATGTGTGTGTGTGGGGGGGTCTCTGCTTCTTCTTAGAAAGACACTAATGCCATCTTGAGTTGAGGGTCCCATCCTCATGACCTCATCCAACCCTCATTAGGGCTCCTAATTTTGGAAGTTCTACCTACAAATACCATCATATTTATGGTTAGGGCTTCAACATATGAATTTGGAGGCAATACAACCATTCAGTCCATGACGTTCTTACCTTAAAGATAAAATCTCTTCATTATAATGAAAATATGAATTTTTTTTCATGTCTAATGATACTTGCTTATTTATAATATATGTTAACCTAAGGCTATTAGTTTGATTTATTAAATTTGTCATCCAATGTTCAAAGAATTAAAAATTTTAACTTGTAATACATAATTGTTATTTTTCTTACTAATGATTTAATAATCATCTATTTTCCTTTAAGTAACATTGAATAATCAAATTTTTATGCAGAAATGAAATTTCATTTCTTAAATGAAAATATGTTTTTCATTTACCAACTTACACCATTATACAAATTTATAGTTGATTTTATAAAAATTAAAATCTATTATTTGCTCATCTTATACTTTCTTTCCCTTCCAACTAGAAAGAGATATAGTGTTAAAATCTTTTTACCAAATAAAATTATTGTTTTGAGAAAATGTCATACAATAAGAAACAAAGAAGTAGAGAATAAGTATTAACTCTTGTTTAAATATTTGACAGAATTCACCTGTGAAACCATCTGGTTCTGGACTTTTCATAGTTTTTTTATTACAACTTCAAATTCCATTACTAATCATCAGTCTCTTTAGATTTTCTATTTCTTCCAAATTCAATTTTGGAAGATTGTGTGTTTTTATGAATTTATCTTTTTCTTCTAGTTCTAAGTTGTCCATCCAATTTGTTGGCATATAATATTCGGTAGCATTCTCTTAGAATCTTTTATATTTCTGTAGCATCAGTTATTATCTCTCTCTCATTTCTAATTTTGTTTGGGTACTTTCTTTCTTCTTTTTTTTTCCTTTTTTTCCTAGTGAGTCTGGCTTAGGTTTGTCAATTTTGTTTACCATTTCAAAGAACTAGCTCTTGCTATCAATGAATTTTTTTTCTATTGGTATTTAGTCTGCATCATTTATTTCAGCTTTAATCTTCATTATTTCCTTCCTTCTACTCACCTTAGGGTTTTTTGGTTCTTATTTTTCTAGTTACTTTAGAGTTAAGGTTAGATTGTCTATTTGAGCTTTTTTTCTTGTTTCTTAAGTCTGTATCCCTATGTATTCCCTCTTAGATCTGCTTTCTTTGTGCCCCAGATATTTTTCATAGTTGGGTTTTCATTATCATTTGTCTCTATGTATTTTCTCTTTAATTTCTTCTTTGATTGCCCTGTTAATTGTTTCGTTTTATATGGTTTAGCCTTCACGTATTTGTGCTTTTTCCTGTTTTTTTTCCTTGTGATTTATTTCCAGTTTCATATCTCTGTGATTAGTACATCAATCTTGTTGGACTGATCATTATGTAATGTCTTCCTTTGTCTTCTATTATTTACCCAAAGAAAAAAACCACTAATTTGGAAGGATTATGCAGCCCTATGTTTATTGCAGCATTGTATACAAGATATGAAAGCAATTTAAGTGTCCATCGATAGAAAAATGGAAAAGGAAGTCGTGAGATATATAAATGTGTGAATATATATACATATTCATATGTATATGTATATACATATATACAATGTAAGAAATACATACAGCAAACTTCATATTAATTGCAATTTATTACCAAAATTAAGACCAGTTTTTAATAGATGATGAGTGACTTACCAAATATATGTTTATTATTCATTGTTGACTTGTATCTGCTAATGAACAAAGATTCTCATAGAAAATGTCAGAAGGAACTTATTCTCACCACTGGAACAAAATGAAAATATTTCACTCTCATTTGGAAAAATGAGAAGGAGTTATACTTTTTTTTTTTAATGGCAGATCAGTTAGTCAATCACCAGACCGCTTTTTACTTGAAAATGTTTCTATGCTTGGGCTTAAGTTATTGTAGTTTCATTTGAGTTGTGGTGTAGCAGATAAAATGAGGCCTCAAATCATTCTCTAATCTCAAGAACATCCTGGCAGAATTACTGAGACTTGTCTGTTAAAATTGATTTCCTCTTAAAGAAAAGTAGGCGCTGTTTTTTGTTGTGTTAAAAAATGATTTTATCTATTAAATGTCTTTTCTTGTGAAGATCCTTTCCTTTTATGACCCAAAAAGAAAAATATTCTTTTTCCTCCCAAGTTTTTATATTCACCATACTCACTAATCAGCAAGCCCTATTGCAAACAAAATGAAATGTAATCCAGAAGGAGTAATCTTTTTTTAAGTGAATACACAATGGACAAACATTTCTCATACTAGTGATCTTAATTTTCAGGATATACATTATTTAATTTTATGAAACTTTTTGCCTTTAATGAAAGTGACAGATGGCAGACTTGTATGCTGAATCAATGTTATAGAAAAGGAAATCAGAATATTTACCATGTAATTTTTAAAACTACTGGTAAACTTTGGCAACTTTTTTTTAAGATACTAAAATTGCTTGCTGGGATATAGATCTGATGTACATTTTGTGTCTGTTATTGTTAGGGTTGATGGTTAGGTTTCCTCGTTGTTTTAATAAGACCACTCAGGAACAGGTGGATACAGTTCCACCTTATTCACAGTGTTTTTAAAGATAGACTTTATCTGACATAGATCAAGATTTTATCTGACATATCTATATTGAATGGAAGAACAGTTTCTGGTATTTTTTGCATTTGCTGCTTATTGATAGCTTATTGAACTATAATGCTTTGTGATTAGAATATTTCTAATAAGTACAAAATATATTAGAGGAGGGGATAGAAATTGCAGTTCCCTACCTGAAATCATGATAACATCATTTCTTTAATAGCAGATGAGAAATTAGAATATCTGGAGTATATAGCTCACATTTGGAGGAATAATTCTAAATATTGAAATAATGTACTCAAAATTAAAGGTTAAATTGGATAGTCAGAAACTTTGACATTCTCTCAAAATATGTAAAAATGTAATGTTTATTTCTTTATCAGTGAAATGAGAATTGTGCTTCCTAAACACTTTTTACCAAAATATGGTAAAATGAAATTAGTAAATTATAAATGGTATAAATGTCTTAGGGGTGAGACCACATAGGGGTAAATAATATTTTCTTTATGTTCTAGTTAGTTTATAAGGTATAACTTTTAATATTTATAGAAGGCCAAAATCTTAAATGTGAAATGTTTATAAGATTAGTTTCAAAAGTAGGTAAAACATTTTTTACAACATTAAAATATAATATTTTTGGGAGTCTCAGTCAGTTAAGTGTCTGACCCGATTTCAGCCTAGGTCATGATCTCATAGTTGGTATGGATTTGCTTCTTTCAGATTGTGACTTGATTTTTTTTTTATTTGCTCAGAGTGATAGGTGTATTATTTCTTGGAGTGGTGATGGTTAAGAAATATCCATCCAAAAGAAATTTGAAAGATTATTTTGTGACAATGTCTGATTAATAACATTTTCATGATAATATATGAATCAGAAAATTTACTGAGATTTCTTAGATGAACCTGAGATACTTAAATCTTTTGCCATAATTATGAATCCTGCACTCTGTATGCCACAACAGTATTTTGAAGTAGTATACTTTGCATTCTGCTTCACAAAAATAGTTGATCTGATAAATTCCTTTTTGCTAGATGTTGTCATGTCCGTCTTTTTAATGCCCTCCTTGTTCATTATAAGTGCCATTAGCCATACTGCCTAATGAAAGGTACCTCAAATCAAGTCTGATTACTGCTCTAATGTTTTCCAGGCATGCTTGGTGATGAGCCTGGCATATAAAACAATTTCCTACAGTAATAAAACTAATTAAAGTAGGCAGTCATCCACATAGCACTTTCTAATGAATTGTAATAAGCTCATTAATCTCAACTACTCTTATTCTGAAAAGTCCATTGATAGGACCTGTATGTAAGAGTAAAATTCTCAGCCTGAAAACTGTACAACTATTACAGAATCAAAGAAGGCTTTGTGGATTGGATTTAAGTTAAAAATTACAAATTGCTGATCACTGCTTTACGTGAAATGCGTAGCATCTAAACACTGCCGGATTACTTACTGGCAAGATACTTTTTTATTTGAGTTCTCCTATCATTGATTTAACAAAAGAAAAATGATTCATTGTTTAATAACTCTTCAGCACCTTGAAGACTAAAATTGAATGAACCTACTCCATATTTTTTTCTAGAGATCATATGAGAATGATGAATTAAATACTTGAGATCAAGGGATTAAAACACAGCCTGGTTCCTCTCCAGAGAGAGGTATACTTTCTGCTCAACATTTCAAAAAATAATAACAATTTTTTGTTAACTCTTCTCCAAATGTATGAGGTGCCCAATGAAACAACAAAGAATTATTATTCTGTTTCATTACAAATAGTTCAGCAATGTAGACCTATTGTCTGGAAATAACTTTACTGTTAAAGAGATAAGGTTGTGAAGTATAGCACGTGGACAATTTCTGAACTACAAATGTGAATAATAAAACATATTTTTAAGGAGAATGTGGTTTATTCTATAGTCATCATAGTTTGTTGTTTTAAAAATATAGCAGTTTCCGTTCTGAAGCTTATCACTACTATGACACACATGTGGATTCCTGCCTTAAGAAGTTAATTAGAAATATATAGAGCTCAAAATTAATATGGAGTCTTTATAATGGGGTAACTGAAGGGTAAGCACATTTTAATTTATGGAATTAATATTTAAAATTGTTATTTTCATTTACAAATTTTTAGCTAATATTTCATTGTTATTTTTTTTATTAAAGGTGAGGTTGGATATTCTCTGTAGATTATTTTTCTTTATAAAACAGATGTTTTAAAGCTGACCTTTGTAATTATAGGTGTAGTGAACCTCTCCCTGGGTAAATTGTCTCCTAATCTGGGATTAGCTGTAACTGTGGTGGCCAGTTACAATGTATGTGACAATGAATTGGTTCCAGCTCGAACAACAGTCAGGAGAAAGGCTTTTGGTACAGACTCCAACATTATGTGGCTGCATGGTCTTGAGAAAGTAATTTACACAGCATCTAATTTGGTTTATTCGTGTGTAAAATGTGAGGATTAAGCTAGAGCAGTGCATTCTGAAATGTCAAAAGTGCTATTTATAGTAAATGTGTTTTAAATAATTTTAATACAATTTAAAATATTGTACTGTGTGAAGTAAAACAATTTCTCTTTTTATTTTTATTTTTTAATTTTTTTTAAATTTATTTTGGAGTGTAAGAGAGAGATAGCATGAGAGACAGCAGGAGTAGAGGTGGATCAGAGAGAGAAGGGGACACAGAATCTGAAGAAGGCTCCAGGCTCTGAGCTGTCAGCACAGAGTCCGATGCGGGGCTTGAACCCACAAACCGTGAGATCATGACCTGAGCTGAAGTAGTACGCTTAACCGACTGAGCCACCCAGGTGCCCCAACAATTTTCCTTTTCAATCCCAGTTCGATTCTTCTCAAATAGAGGAGATAGGTTTTCTATTCTAAGTCCTTAGAATTTTCCCAGAACTCATGTTTTTGACAAAGATGATGGATCGCCATATAGTTTTTAAGGCACAAGAGACATGCTGCTGTAAATAAGAATGTTGCAGGTCAGTCTTACTAAGAGGGCTGAATTTCTTGAAAGTCATCTCAAAGGTCATAGAAAATTAAGTAAGAATTTTAAGAAAATCTTCCGAGCTCCAGTTGATCCTGTTTTGAACAGAAATCCCATGTTTGAAAAAGACTTGCTCCAGTTAGTAGATCTGATTAGTAAGACCTGTTAAGAGTTAGCTGTACCCCTAATAAATTTTGGGAATGTTCTTTAATGCTAATAGGAAACATGACTCATCACCATAACAGCCAGCATTTATCAAATGCCTAACACTAATATTTATTGAGTACTTAGACGTCAGGCAGTCCTTCTAGATGATTTATATGTATTAACACATATTAGTCTTCACCGTCATTTTAATGTTTACAGCAACCATATAAATTAAGCAGCACTATTTTTCTCATTTTTTGTGTACTAAGGAACTAACATGTTAAAGAGTTTCTGGAAGGACAAACAGCTAGAAAATGGCAAAGTCTTTTAATTTTTAAGTATTATCCAAGTACCTCACAGATTTCTGTTTCTTCATTTTGCCTCACCCCCCACCCACCCAGTAAGCCTAGGTAACTTAACCTCTCAGTTCTCAACTGGAAGTTTATTTCTTTGAGCACTCCCTTCTCAATGTCTAGCACAGGGTAGGCACTTAAAAAGCATTTGCTGAAAAAAATTTGAATGGGTTAGCCAATCAATAAATCTCTGCCATAATAGACACCTTAAAAAATACCTCGGCACACTGGGGCACCTGGGTGGCTCCCATTGGTTAAGCATCCAACTTCAGCTCAGGTCATGATCTTATGGTTTGTGGGTTCAAGCCCTGCATCGGGCTCTGTCCTGACAGTTTGCTCAGAGCCTGGAGCCTGTTTCAGATTCTGTATCTCCCTCTCTCTCTGACCCTCCCCTGCTCACACTGTGTCTCTCTCTCTCTCTCTCTCGCTCTCTCAGAAATAAATAAAACATTATTTTTTTAAAAAAAATACCTCCACACATAACCTACACCTTAAAAATAACTCTACACATAACCTGTTGTACTCTAAGACCTCATTCTTAGCACTTGCTAAACCCCTTCCTGTACCGAGTTGTCTCCTGATAATTTGTCAGCATTTCTGTTATTCATCTTGGATAATCTGGAGCCAGGATAGTTGCTTTGATATCAAAATGGATAGTTCCAAATGAAAAGTCTATACTTATTTTTGCCCAATACTTTAGTGTGTGGCATTGAAAGATGTATTTAATACCCTCTGGGTTTCAGTTTTCTTATCTTCTCAATGTAGATATTAATATCTTCTCAGAATTGTTGTACTAACTAAAATGTGTTTAAAACACCTAAGGCGTATTGTAGATGTTTTATAGCAACATACTGAAATATCAAGACTTTGAGCCAAACACACCCAACAGTATTAGAGGGTATTCTAGAAGACTGATTACATGATTTACACATTTAAAGCATTAGTTTCTCAATGTTTAATCACAATAATACAAGTTCTTAACTTAGGGTTATTGTAAGAGTTAAATAAGACGATGTATCCAAAGTGCCTGATTTACAATTAAAGCAAAATAAATATTAGCTGCTTCTTTAGTAATAGTTCTCCTTTACTTTAAAGGTTTTCTTATTCTCTTGGTTTAATATCTTGGCTGGAAAAAGACAGTCTGCTATCTCATGATTGAATACATTTATTAGACTATTTTCATTAGTTTTCTCTAAAATATAAGCATCATTTTTGCCTATTAACAGTATAACTCAAATTATATTATCTTGAACACTGTTCTGCTTAAAGTTACTACTATTGGAAGTAGAAAATTCAGCTCCAGCAAAAGTTAATTTGTTGAATCTGTATTTTACACACTACTGGCAATTGGAAGACTATGATAGGGAGAAGATTTTTATTGTATCTCTGTAGTCCTAAATTCCCCAATAGGAAGAAACACAATCCAAGCATTTGAAAAATACATTGTAGAAAATCAGTTTGAAAGTAGGATGTGCATGAGTGCATGGATACATGTATCGCTTGTTGGATGACTTATGTAAGCCTTGCTGTAGAAATATCTAAGAAGCAAAATGTATTGTAATCAAATTCTCCATTAAATGTCAGTATATTGTGGGAACTGCATTGTTATGGAAACAGAAACCAAACCAACCCACAAACACAAACAAAACAAAACATATGTTATTTCCAAAACCATTGCCCCAGGAATTACATGCTGTTTCCTATATTCTGTCTTAGGTTTGGAAAGGGAACACTCTTGTACAAGGAAACCAGTGAACTTCATGTGGGTTATCACATTTACGCTAGAGGGAGCCCTGCCATGCCTCAAGATTCCTGTTCCCTTAAGACTTAGGGTTTTGGAAACTTTGAAAACTTTTGAAAACTATTAAACCACAGTGAATTAATTTGCAATTATGTATTTTTTAAATGTTTATTCATTTTTGAGAGAGAGAGAGAGAGTGAGAGAGCTTGAGCGGGGTAGAGGCAGAGAAAGAGGGAGACACAGAATCCGAAGCAGGCTCTCGGTCCTGAGCTGACCACACAGAGCCAGATGCAGGGCTTGAACTCATGAGCCATGAGATCATGATACAAGGTGAAGTCAGATCCTTATCCAACTGAGCCCCTACAATTATATATTTTTAAAATCAAGTGCATTAATACTTGGTAAAAGTTATTTCAGATTGTAGTTGATCATTTTTAAAGAAGACTTAGGACAAATTTGTAATTCAGGTCCACTATCACCAATTTAGTTAAATATGCTATTGTCTTTTTCCTCTAGCATTGTAGCAGACTCCTAATTGACATCCTCACTGTCTCTTATAACTCTATCCTCTCCCTTATATCCCTAACCGTTCTTCTAGCCTTATGCAAATATGTTATATACCTACTAAATGTCATATCCCAACTAAAAACTTGTCTTTGAAATAAAGTCTAAAAACCTCCATTCCCTTTGTTCCTAATAATTCAAGCAAAATGCTGAGATTTATATCAAATGACAAATATAGCCATTTGCTTTTATTGTACTTGAAGGCTACATGCCCTAGGGAAATCTGAAAACTTCCCCTGATCAATGTCAGATGGGTACTGGGGGTTAAGGAGGCTTGGATTATCCAACAGGACATGATTTATTCAAAAATTGAAAATGGAAACAATGGAGGAAGGAATTTTTCCATCCACTTAACTGTATCTAAAAGGAAAAGTGTCAAAGGACATTAGGCTTCTACATGGTGTTGATATTCATTCAAGTGATTCTCCTAAAATAATGTTGAATTTATAGAGGCTCTGTAAGCAAAACACATCTGTCTTGGAGCACTCCCTTGTTATATCATTGAAATACTTTGTGAGGATAACCTCAATTCACTGAAGAATCACTCTTTCTAAATATGTGTGATCTTCAAGAGATCCTGAACTTTGGAATCTAGAATAGAAAGAGTATTCATCATAACACTGTTTATTATCTATAGAACCAGGTATTAGTCTCAGCTCAGAAATTAGTCATTCAGCAAAGATGGGATACCAAAACCTCCTTTGTGATATATGTATGACTGTGGAATCTTGGATGTGGGGGTTTCTCTGAGCCACTCTGCTCTCCTGTAAAATCTCAGTAATACTACCTAATTCATAGGATTTCTGTAAAATCACATCTAATGAAATGATGGATATAATGCCCATGGAATTAAGTAGGCAGGCTTCCCTTATTTTATTTTTTTATTATTATTTTTAAATTATTTATTTTTGAGAGAGAGACAGAGTGTGAGCAGGGGAGAAGAAGAGAGAGGGAGACAAAGAATCTGAAGCCTACTCCAGGCTCTGAGATGTCAGCACAGAGCCCAACACAGGGCTTGAACCCATGAACTGCAAGATCATGACCTGAGCTGAAGTCTATGCTCAACCGACTGAGACACCCAGGCACCCTGGGAGTTTTCCCTTATTTTAAAAGTTAAAGTTACCTGATTTTTTTCTGATAAAATATGAAATAATAGTATTAGATACACTATTTGCTTTATTTATGAGGCTAAAAACAATTGGGGTTTTGTAGAATTCTATTCTGCATTCATTAAAAAAATATATATCTTTATATGTACTGGGCAATCTTGGCTTTAGATATCAGGAAAAATAAAAATGACTACACTTTAATGAGTTTTCTATAGCTATTGTCTGTAAGTATGAAATAGTGGCTTTTGTTTGAAATATTTGACAGTGTTTTGTTTTAGCTCTTTTGATAACTTTGTGCTTGCCTTGAGCAAGTCACTTATCTTTTCTATTTTCTGTTCCAATTTACTTATGAAAGATAGAATAATGATTGTGATGTACCTTACAAAACTTGAAATCATATTGAAAAGATTGGTGAAAACCGAAGTGATGTGTTAAATGTCAGATATGGCAAAAATAAGAGAAAGAACATTCCTATTATAAAATATTCTTCTAGATTGCTTTAGTGCTGTGAAAGGCAGTAAAATTATTCCTGATAAATGTTTTCTTGAGCATTAAGGGATGAATTGTCCAGGATTAAATATATATATCTCCAGAGTCCTGATTATATAGCATATTTCCTTCCTTCCTGTCCTGCCTTCATTGAATTGTTAATTGGAATACCACCAGGAGGCAACTACTGGCATCGTTAATGGAATATATTTGTGGGCAAAATATCTTCTCAAAGAATTTCTGGGCTAATCTATGAAAATCAAAGTCAATTTTAAGTTCAAATTTCAGCCTAATTTTTGTCTACTAAAACAGCACTAACAGTACATAGGATGGTAGATGCCTTGCCCATCCATCCATTCATTTAATTGATATTTACAAAATTCCTCCTCTGTGAAAGCCACTGGTCTAGATGATTTGTGGTGTGCAAAGAAAAAATATGGTTTCTATCCTCCCAAGATCTTACATGAATTAGGGAAATAAATATACATAAAAAATTCGATTAAGGTTCTCTTCCTTCCTGTTGAAACAAAGGCTAGGAGAGCAGTTCTGAGACATAGGAATTCCAGATATAAAGGCCTGAATTAAAGCAATGGTGATAGGAATTGAAATGAAAAAAGAGACTGAATTAAAGAAATGATGGAGTCAGTTGATTTTGGGATGTGAGAAGATAAGTCAAGAGTAGGAACTTCTGGTTTCAGTCCCAACAGGAAAAGAGCTTGTAAGTCATCACTTTTATTTTTTACAACAGCAATGAAAACAAACTGAAAAACAACTTTCTTGGACTTATCAAAGAAATAAGACAGAAGGTCACAGAGCAAATTACCACCCCAGGTAAATATAGGGAATCACTGCTGGAAATCAATTTACATGGAACAGAAGCTACTAAAGCCATATACTGGTAGGAACACTTAAATGGTAATTTTAATGAATTGCTGGAAACTTTGTGTAGACTACTCCCACAGTCGGAAACTCCCAGGGACCACATTCTTAAGGGGGAGACCCACACTTGAATGAATATTACCTCCAAATTTCCATCAGATTCTCATAATGAAGAACCAAAATAAAATCCCCTTATGTTTTGGCAGAGAGGCATAAAAGTAACTCTGAAATATGTATGCTCAAGGCATTTTCCATAACAAAGGCATGTCCTCCAGGCAAAAGCTTTCTGTCCCCTGGGAGAGTGAAGGAGATTTAACCAATTCCAGCCCTCTCTACCCTTCCTGTCTCATCTGAGGAGGGAGAATAAAGCTAAGAAAGACTTCTGAAAGTCACAGTCATCCCAGAGACACATGCCTCTAAAAGACTGATATTTAATCATAAGATTATAGAATATTGCCCCCCCAACACAAATCCTTATAATTACCTCCCCAGTTTTCCAATATACAGTGGATTTTAGCTGAAAGAACTGCAAGAGAAAGACTCTATTAGAAGGTGTTCTTAGGGTAGCTAATAGAATAGACAACAGAGGAGACACAAGTAAGGACAGTCAAGGAATTTGAGGCTTCTGAAACCTATAGCTATCACAAATATTAAACACAGCCCAACTTTTAGCAAGATTACCATAAAAACTCACACTATGTACCTTAGTTATTATTACCAAATATGTCACCTCCAGCTTTCAAAAAAATTACAACACATACTAAGAGAGAGAGAAAAAGAAGAAGGAGCAGAAGGAGAAGAAACAAAGCAAGCAGCAGAACTTAATTCACACAAACACAGATTATGAAATTGTCATACAGGGAATTTAAAATAATTCCAATTAATATGTTAAGGACTTTAATGAGAAAAAAAAAATACCATGCAAGAACAAATGGGAAATGTAAACAAAAAAAAATGGAAACTATGAAAAGCAAAATGAAATACTAAAAATTGACATAAATGAAAAATGTCTTTGCTTGGCTCATTAGTGGATTAGACACTGCTTAGGAAGGAATTAGTGAGCTTGAAGATGTGTCAAATGAAACACAGAGAAAGTAATGGAAACAAAGTAACAATGACTGATAGCTCTGAGATAGTTTCAATGCATAATATGTGTGTAATTGGAGAAATAGAAGAGAGAAATGGAGCAGAAGGAATGTTTAAAACCTTTTCAAGATGAATAGCAGACATCAAACCACAGACTCATGAAGCTCGAGGATTCCAAGCAAGAAGTATAAGAAATCTGTACCTATACAGACCATATTAAAGGTGCAAAAAGCCAAAGACAGAGAAAAAAGCTTAAAAGAATCCAGGGAAAGAAAATCTCTTACATCTGGAGGGAAACAAACAAACTAACAAACAAAAATAGAATTGCAGTAGTTACCTTATCAGAACCCATGCCAGGAAAATAAAAGATATGGAGTTAACACTTAAAGTGTTAAAAGAAGTCCAGGAGGAATCCAATTTCTTGATCAAGTTTAAGAGAGGTGATATTAATTGAGACCAGTATTGGAGGAGAATTTATATGTTGCCCTGTGGGGTGAAAACTTTAGATGTGAAAGTTTGAGTCTAACATACATGGAACATAACAAGTCGTAAATCTTCAGGAAGGAGTTAGAAATTTGACAAGATTTCAGAAGATTGAGAAGGTTTGGATGACAAATCTGGAAGTTTTAGTTACAGGTATTGCTAATACAATAAGTTGTTGAGGTAAAGTATTTTAAGGGGAGATGGGTAAGGTCTTCATATAGGAACCTTTAAAGTATTAACTTTAAAATACAAAGTGAAAGTAATAATATTCAAGAGTTTGAAAAGTATCCAAGGAGAAAATGTGCGGAAGTCTAGGAGAAAGAAATATCTTAAAGAAGGGATTTTTGTATTGCCAAGTCTAAAACATTGATCAGACTGAGGACTGAAAAAAATGTTTTTACTTAACACTGATGAGAGCAATTTTAATTAAGTGACTAGAGTGGAAACTAGTTTTCAGAGGCCAGGATATTGAACAAGTATTAGTTAGTTATTCATGGTGGCTAAATTGCAAATGAGGGTATTGATCCTATAAGTGTAGTTGCTCTTCCAAGAATCTCATTAATCAAAGGAGGAGCAAGTCAGGGATAAAAGTCAGGAATCACAAAGCATTTGTTGTTGTTGTTGTTGTTAACGTTTATTTTAAAGTAGAAACTTAATCTAATTTAAGGACTGACAGAACTAATAGAGAAGATTTAAGCTTAAAGTTACTACAGATGAAAAGGCTTTTCTCTTATACCAGTATTTTGAATATTAGTGAACAAGTGTTTAACCCTTCCCATATTGCCTATGATTTTATATAAAACTAACTCTGAATAATTCATAGAAAACCTATGTTTTCCCCCATCATTCTGGATAATGGAAAATGTTTGTCGCGTAAGGACAATTTATGGCACACTATGATTACAAGAAACAAAATTAAACCTGTTGTCATAAATGCACATTCTTTACATAGTCTAAAAAGCATTCCTTTATCAACTGATTTTCAACAGCAATGTGCTCCAAAGATTGAGGTTAGAAAAGTGAAAACAAAACAACAACAGCAACAACAACAACAAAAAAACAATGGATTCCAGCTCACACCTGCAATTGGGTCTAATAAACCTGAAGGGTCAAAAATGGGGGAGAGACTGTAAATCTTTTTAATGCTTCTTGGATGATTTAGGTGAAGTCTTCATTTACTTGCTGTTGAAAACTACCTATCTAGTTTGCTACCTGTGTACTTTGCTATTGGCTTCCTTTAAAATACATAGGTTTTCTTTTCTTTCTGGGCCTTTTATTTTCTTTTCTTCTTATTATGTTATAATCCTGTGACTTAACTGGCTCTCTTTTTAAGATGTTAGGTATTGCATAGCTGGGCAAAATTAAAGTAGCAACAGAAGAACAGAAATCATACTTAAACTCATAGTCAAAATGAACAGCAAGATCTATTACTTTCAAGATAGTACAATACCATTAAAGTGCAAATCTCTCAATGTGACAAGTGCAGAAATAAGACCTCATGAATTACAACTACAATTTCTGTGTTCAAGCAAAGTAACTTGACAATTATTGACAGAAATAAGGTAGCATTCATCTTTAAATATATTGCTTTCTAAATAAATCTCCATCCAATGCCATTTAAAACTATATGTTAAAGTTGTACACTTTTATAAGTTGCCATTTATTTTCTTTACAATCTTAACATTTTAATAGATTTACAATAACATCTTTTTGAACAGTTTTTGTATACCATCTTAAGTTTAATTAACAAAACTCTTATTGCTTTGTAAAGGGACTTAGTATCAAAAGGATTCAAAGACACCATTCTTTCCCTACAGGTGCTTATAATTTAGCCTCTTTTGGTGGCTAATAAATATTCACATAGTTTTAAGTTTGTCAGGCTGGGGGAGAAACTTTATGTAATTTTTATCCAAAAGTTACCTTTCTTCTCCATTCATTAAAAATAATTTGGGCCTTCCCTTAAGTTCTTTTCTTCTTTACCTTCTGATGGGGGAATTCTTTACCAGGTGTATTCTCAAAAGGTAGTATGATTCAGAAGCAGAAAGGAGGTTGGGTCAGAAAAAGGACACATGGACCTAAGCAAGGACTGTAGGATGCTGGGAGAACTGCTAAAGTGCATCAGGGAAACTGATGGAAGACAATAGTGTAATAGTAAAAATTATTGTGGTGAACTATGTGTTCTAGTAATTATGTTCGTGGTATACAAATGAAAATCTCTGGCTGTTTGGAATTTCCTTTTTTGGTCCTGGAATATTCTTTTGAACGTACTTTGTGGGCCATAGATTCAGAGATTTATGTAATAGATTTATGTAATTGCTAAATATCTTTGAATAAATATTAAGGTGTAATTTAAAATTTAGGTTTAAATTTATTTATTTAAAAATATTTATTAATCTGTATTTTTGTGTGTGTGAGAGAGAGACAAAATGTGAGCAGGGGAGGGACAGGGAGAGAAAGAGAGACAAAGAGACAGAATCTGAAGCAGGCTCTAGGCTCTGAGCTGTTAGCACAGAGCCTGACACTGGGCTCGAACTCATGAATCATGAGATCATTACCTTAGCTGAAATCAGACGCTTAACCAACTGGGTCATCCACAAGCCCCTAGGTTTAAATTGAAAAGTGTATTTTCTTGGGGCGCCTGGGTGGCTTAGTCGGTTGGGCGTCCGACTTTCGCTTGGGTCGTGATCTCACGGTTCGTGGGTTCAAGCCCCGTGTCGGGCTCTGTGCTGGCTGCCAGCTCAGAGCCTGGAGCCTGTTTCAGTCTGTGACTCCCTCTCTCTCTGACTCTCCCCTGCTCACGCTGTCTCTCTCTCTCTCCTAGAAATAAATAAAAACATTAAAAAAAAAAAGAAAAGTGTATTTTCTTAATGTTACCATTAATATAGACTCTGTAACCATCCTTTTTCAAAGTTGCACATTTCATTGGATAAGTTTACCATCATATACTAACAATTCTTTAATTGTTGTATACTTACAGTTGCCGTATATATTTTGACATTATAATGATGCATAGCTGTGGTTTGGCCACTAATTTTTAGTTGTCAGAGGTTTCTTCTTTCTTTCTTTTCAACTAGTAGGGCTTGGATGGAATGAGGATGGGGTATGGGTATTGGGGCATTTATTTACATTTTCCTCGATAGCTGAAGATGATATTATTCTTAGAAAGTTTTTGTTACATTTGAAAGGAATATGAACAATTGTATCTCCAGGAACTTCATCACATACTGATTAGCAGTCAAAGCAAATTTGACTTTGATGAGACTAACTTGTCTAAGACATTTGATCAGTGTCAAGCTGCTGGAATGTGGTGGTGCTTGCTAATTATGTGGTGGTGACTGCCCTTGTGTTTTGCATTGTGTCCACACAATAAGCCCTGCTGTTCATTTGAATGATTGAGTGTGACTGACGGCAGAACTACTGCTACAGATACAGACTTAAGAAGATATCTACACCTCTTCACGTGCTCAGAAATCAAGCAGTGACTAAATATGCAAAGATAAGAGTACTTTATGTTCATAGTCTGGAGGAATAAAGAGCTGTTATATAGATATGCTAGTATTCCCTCCATTTCAAATATCCTATTTGTTAGAAATAAGAGTGAACATTTGGAGAACTTTGAAGGTAAGAAACACAGTAGAGAAAGGTCATGGTTTATGTAGTCTTTTTTCCATCCTTTCCTACTTTCTTTTTCTATTTGCTTATTAATTATTGAAAAATTATATATAAACTCAATTACTTATACATAATCTATAAGAAAGTATAGCAATTGAAATTACATTATGTCTATATATTGATTTCCTTAGGGTTACTATACCAAAGTACCACCAACTGAATAGCTTAAACAACATAAATGTATTGTCTCAGTTCTGAAAGCTAGAATTTTGAGACCAAAATGTCAGCAAGACTGTGCTCCCTTTGAAGTTGCTAGTGGAAGATCTGTACCCGGTCTCTCTCGTAGCTTCTGGTGTTTCCTTGGTTTGTGACATCATTAACTCCAGCCTTTACATGGTATTCTTGTATGCATTTCCCTGTGTCCAAGTTTCTCCTTTTTACAGACATCTGTCATATTGGACTAGGGTCTTACCCTATTTTAGTATTTTCTGACTTTAACCAATTACATTTGCAGTAACCCCATTTCCAAACAAGGTCATGTTCTGAGGTACTAGGTGTTAGTACTTCAACAGATGAATTTTGAGGGGACACATTCAATCCTTAGCAGTCTGTTACATAGATAAAATTGTTTAGTAAGAGAATCATTTTTCATTGGAGCACTATCAACAAAAGATTATTTCATTTCCTTATGTTTATGGATACTTCTCTGCCTATGGGAAGCTCATACCTCCTTCGAGGTAATGAATCTCTTTAACACTTGAAAGATTTTCTTCCCTTAATTATTCCTTCTTACCCGTGTATTTTTAATTTCTCCTGGCTTACTAAATCATTTTTATCAATCTTTAAAGTTGTTCAGGTTTCCCCATCTAAAAGACACACACAAACTCAAATACCATCTCAATCCTGTTAGCTACTATTCATTTCTTAGAAAGAGCTTGTATTTTGAAAATTATAATTATATATAGAAATTATAGTTCCTTACTTCTCTTACATCTTCAGTTTACTTCTGAGTCACCGTAATCTGGATTCTGGTTCTAACGTATCACCTGGAGCTGCTTTGTTAAAGTCAATAGTGAGTTACTTTTGGGTAACCCTTCCTTTACTTTATTTCTGTTGCACCTAACACCATTGATTTCATTCTCTTTCTTAACCAACTGAGCCACCCAGGCACCTCCTGATCTCACTCTCTTTCTTAAAGTTATTCCCTGCCTTGGCTATCAGGACACCATGCTTTCCTTGTTCTCAACCTGTTTGTGTATTTTCAGTTTTTTTTTCCCCCATAGTCACTTGTTCTCATCTTTCAGCTATTGATTTTCTACTACATCAGTATTCCAGTGATTCCCAAATCTCCATTCCCTCACTAGATGTCTCTCTTCTGAGCCCCTTCCTACATCAACAATTCATACTATATTTCTTCAGTTGGCTGTTACAAGGGATACTAAAATTAAACTCATTGTATTTCTTCATCTAAATTCTTCCACAAATTAGATCTGCTTTCAACTGGAATGAACCCTCTTTGCAGTAAACGCAGAAGTGAACCCCATAGACCTGTCAGACACTTTGTATCATTCTTTACTCCTTATTCATAGACTCTGGAAATAAGGACAGGACAAGTTTGGGGGTGCTGTTTTAAACAATCTACCTACAGTGCCTAATTGTGGCTGTTTCCCTTATGCATACTTGAATGAATCAGTGTGTGGAAAAAATACATACCATGATCCCTATTTTATGAAGAAAATGGAATCTCTCCAAAGTAGTGCAGACTACTACTGAGACACAATGATTTTGTGTTAATGCAGATGTGGATTTATTTTGGTCATTGTTTTTCAGTTCTATGATATAGGAAAAGTTGCTAAAACATTGAAAAATACTTTACCTTCCTGGTTAAAAGATGAATGTCCACTGATGATTGTTTCAGAATTTCAACAAATTATAGTTTTGTTATCAGTAATTGATTTGTGGAAGGTCACACAACTAAGCTGTGACACTACTCTCAAATGCAGTCTTTATCCTGAGAGATAGCAACAGGTAACATGAAAAACATTGGCTCAATTGATAGGTATTTTTCCTTTATTAGATAATAGTTTTTAGGATACTTTAGTGTTATTTAATGATAACCTAAAACTTATTGAATTTAATTTATAGAATATTTAAGCCAAAAATGTTTTATAATGAAAGTTAATTATATAGTTGGACAGAGTATTCAGGCATTCATTACATAAGCAGCCATTCAAAAGTATATCTATTTCATAAGTTGAAAAGCTGTTTATTCCACATTCATGTATATGCCATCTTAAAAGACTCCTGTTTTACAATGTATATATAATCAGTATTTGAAGATACCACTGTGTATGCTATTGCTATCCATTAGTGCTCTAAAAAAGAACAAAGCATGACCTTATTTTCTTTCCTTTCTGTCGAATACTGGTTTATATTTTGTAGCTGTGATCTGTAGCATCAGCTAATATTCATTGCTGTTTTGCAACTTAATTTCCTGACCTCCCAGACTGCTTCAAACCACTGCTTAAATTGAGTCACATTATCCACAGTTCCTGTAGCATAATGCTGAGCTTTCTGCTTTTCCTCCTCCCCAGACTTCTACAAGTCTGCTAGAATCCATGGAAAACATCCCTAAAACATTACTTCTTCTGTATTCTTCATTATTGTCACAATTTAGCACTCTATAAAACAGGATACTACATTTTTTTTGATATGTTAATATTAGGGATTTGTTCCCAGTCTTAGTTTTTGCTCGATTAACATATAAAACTGGAAGGGCTTTATTTATTCTCACTTTATTATGCAAAAAAAAATGCATATGTATCGCCTAGCAGTGCCTGATATTATTTCCACTGCCCTTCCTCTCTGTCTGAAGGAGGCATATGACCAGAGACCAAGAGCTGACTCAGCTCCCTTGTCCCAGGAGAATGGCAGAATGGTGCCGACTACCTTCATCCAGCCCTGCTGTCATTGTGTTTTATGAGATTTAAAGAGTCTTTCGATGGAGAGACACAATGCACTGACACTCATGAAATGCAGATCTCCATTACCTGCACCTCCCAAGGAGAGAAGGCTGCCAACCAGGACCATGCAGGAAGTTGCCCTCAGGCTACAGAGTAACTTTGAACTTAAGCTATAGGGGGCAATTTATGTATGGCAAACAGCATAAGGTCGACTAAATATCTCCCTGAGGATCGGTTAACTTCAAAAATTTCAAGAGCTCTCAGCAAAGAGGCCCCAGAGGCTGTCTCTAGTTGCCCAACACCTCTTTTGGTAGGTTTGGTATGTAATGAACCTAAAGTGTGAGGGCCCAATAAGGGAAGTATTTAGAATGTGGACTTAATTAGTTGTTCAAGAAGGGGATTTAACTGTTGTGACAAAGCCTCAAAACTGGGTCAGGAAAGCATTTCAAACAAAACGAAAATAAAACAACTTTGTTACACACTTCTAGGTGGGGAATGGGATGTGTATGATGTCTTTGATTACTTTCTTTTCAGAAAATAAGCTTATAGTTGTGATCAAACACAATTCTCTTACTTCATTCAGGATGTTCAGGGATTAGAGGTTCCCTACTTCTTATTTAAAACATGAAAAAGAAGCAAGTGTGACTTCATAACAGGAATGTTTAACAGGATATTTCTAACCCATTTCAGTTTTCTTTCTTGTAAAGTCTACATTGTGGGAAGAGTCACTATTCCTTACCTTATTTTTAAAAATACAGGTAGAATGTGACAGTTATGATTTTCTTCTGTGAGGGAAAAAAAACGCTGGTATCAAAAAATCTTAAGATCTTCTCAAGATATATTTTCCCCAAGAATTTTGTATCAAGCAAGTTCAATGGGGCAGTATAAACTAATATTACTTTATCACTTATTGACTTTCTTTGTTGAGAACCTCATTGCTGATGAGTTTATAAGACATTTATGTCTTTTTTTAAATTTTTTTAATGTTTTATTTATTTCTGAGAGAGAAAGAGAGAGACAGCATAAGCAGGGGAGGGTCAGAGAGAGAGGGAGATACAGAATCTGAAACAGGCTCCAGCCTCTGAGCTGTCAGCACAGAACCCAGCATGGGGCTCGAACTCATGAACTGTGAGATCATGACCTGAGCCAAAGTCAGACGCTTAACCCACTGAGCCACTCAGGCGCCCCAAGACATTTATGTCTTAAGTGTAGTTCATAATTGATTTCTATGAATTACGTGGGTTTAGGAGATCAGGAAACTAATTGGTCATGCCTACTGACTCATTCTATGCTGCCAGGAAATCTGCCCACAAAATACAACGTTTTTAAGAAGGCTTTGGCAAACACAAAGCGAATGTTTGTTTTTAATTTTACTTTTAAACAAAAAAATCCTGGATGAAACAAATAACAAATGGTGAAAACTTTGAGTAAATATTTTTATAAGGATTATTGATGTGGAAATGTGGGGGTTCAGAGCAAACGGTCAAGAAGGAATTCTTGAGACATCTTATATGCATAAACGTGGTTTTATTAAAGCACAGGGTAGGGACTCTTGGGCGAAAGAGCTGCACTAGAGTTGTGCCTGGTGGCTGGTTGTATACTTTTATGTTGGAGGGGAGTTAGGGATAGCTTAAGTCTCTAAAGAATTTTGGAAATAAGCTTCCCAGGACGTTGAGGAGGCTACCTATTGTTAGTAAAAGGTCATTTATTATTGTTTCATAAAACCTTAGTCATGAGACCCTTCGGATGTATATTAGTGGAGCCATATGCTTGGAGGATGATTGCTACCATATACTTGACAGTTAGAGATAAAGGAGTCTTCCAAAGAAATTTTTATACATTAAAGTAGACTTACAGAATCCTGGAAGGTTGGGATAATGTTAAGCTATGATTACCTTTTGCCTTTAGCAAAGTGTAATCTTAGAGGCAACTGAGTTGTGAGAGGAGGGTCATTCTGCCTGTGTCAAGGGCTTGTCAGTGTGCTGTAAGCTCTAAGGAAATTTAATTTTTCTTTTTCTTTTTTTTTTTTTGCCTTTGTTTCCTACATCAGCATGACTTAGATTAACATGTTTTGTTCACTTAGTGTATAAAAAAAATAAGATAAAGTACATTAGAAGAGTTCTCCAAACCCAAGTTTTTTCATATTAATGCAAGAAAGTGAATCTAAGAGGACTGTAAGAGCTTGGAAATGACAAGCCATAGTCTCATGGAATTGTTTTAACATCTTAACAAATTTTTCAGTGAGTCTGATTTTTTAAGGATTCCAGGAAATGTAGGAATACAATGAATTTTGTTAAGAGGTTAGTGAACACAACTTAAGGATCTTAGTAGTATTATTAGTGGTTTCCTTTTGTTTGACCTTTTCTACAATTGTTGTTTCTGCCTCATTTTTATGCCTGAAGCCCTAACTTCCCTAACCTATCCTAGAAATGTATGATTTTTGCCCAATAACTCAATAAATATTCTGATAGCAAAAAGAAGTTCTGTAAATAAAAGTGTTTTACAAATTGTAAAGCCCCTATACAAATATCAGATATTGTTATCATTACCTTTGGAGTGATAAAGGTCAGTAAGAAGGCTTAAGATTTACTAAGAGTAACACTTGCAAATGAAAAGATTATGCCAATATACAAGCAGCTTTTTTCTTTGATTGCTTGAAAATCAGTCAGTATACCACTGTGTCAAGGGATAATGCTGTTTCCTGATTTGTATATGCTAAAAAATACATTTCTAAGATACTCGCTTTATAACCTATTATGCCATTTCTATTTTTATATTTCTATGAAAACAATATTTAGGAAATAATTTAGGCAAATTGGTAGCCTGACTTTGTTTTCAGTATTCAAAAACAGTTCCTCTTATGGTTGTTTAGATGCTTATATATGTAAAATGCTTTATTTCACTAGCTATTCAGATATTGCAGATAGTATGCTACTTTAGAGCTCAGTTAACACAAGAATCAGGGGCTTTTGGGTGGCTCAGTCAGTTAAGTGTCTGACTCTGGATTTCAGCTCAGGTCATGGTCTCACAGCTTGTGAGTTCAGAACCTATATTGGGCTCTGTGCTGACAGCTGATTCTTTCTCTCCTTTTCTCTCTGCCACTCCTTCCTTTCTGAATAGGCTCTCTCTCTCTCTCAAAATAAATTAATTAATTTTACAAAAAGATCTCAAATCCTTTAGAAAAACATAAGAATCATTTGAGGTCACTTACTTAGAGCTGCAAAATACATTTTTGGTTATTATACATTTTTGTGTTTCTAACCTCTCCTGCTGTTTACTTCTACCGTATTCCTATTTCTTTTTTTCTTTTTTCCACTTACTCATAACATTGTCCTTGTTTACTCTGATAGAATTGTCTATATCCTTTGTCTTTTTAAAATCTTTTGACCTTTTTATTTACAAGAATGAGAAAATAACTCGTAAATCATAAAGCCCTTCAGATAAAGGACCAGAAGTCTATAAAAAGAAAGACTCATGATGACTCAATATGAATTTGAGGTGTTTTTATAACTACTAGCCAAGAATTACATTAATGATTTTACCTAAGGAATTATGTGGAGGTTTGTGATTTAGAAATTATGTGATTTTTAAACCTGTATTTCTAATTTCAGCATAAGATCATTACAAAGTGATTTACAGATTCTACTTGCCTTTTATTTTTTGGTACTCGATTTCTGTTTATACAATAATCTGAAACAATGTGTTGATTCTTATTCCAGGGAAAAATAAATTATAGACTATATGGGACTGGAGTCAGCTAACTGAAATTGGAATAAATTACCCAAACATCTGTATATCTGACTCTAACTTTCCAAATTTATCAAATAAAAGTACAAGAATAAGATAAGCTGGGTTTTTTTTATCTGTATGTCTTGTTCTCTAGTAACTTATGCAGTGATGACATAAGTGTTCGTTTCATGCATAAAATGAGCTATGTGAAAAATTATGCTATTTAAACTGTAACTTTAAATCACAAAAATCATAAATCACAAAATATTTTCTAATGTTTTATTTATTTCTGAGAGAGAGAGACAACGTGAGCAGGGGAGGGTCAGAGAGAGAGGGAGACAAAGAATCTGAAGCAGGCTCAGGCTCTGAGCTAGCTGTCAGCACAGAGCCCGACACAGGGCTTGACCCACGAACCATGAGATTATGACCTGAGCCACAGTTGGACGCTTAACCAACTGAGCCACCCAGGCACCCCAAATCACAAAATATTTTATTTCAAAATTAGCTGCATACATTTTTATACAACTATAATGAATCCTTATAATTATAATAATTCAGAGTTTGTCCACATGTGCTTGTGGTGTCTATAACAAATCATCCTCAAAATTAATGGCTTAAAATAATAATCTCATTTTGTTTACAATTTTGCAAGTCAGGTATTTGGGAGTAATTCAAATTAGGGAATTATGGTGAGGCATTGCATTTGGCTTTGGTCACTTGAAGGCATCACTTGGCTAGTTGTGCCAGAGGGCTCACTCTAATGACTGGCGATTGAGGCTGGGTGTCTTTCTACAACTGATAGAGTGCATGTGTTTTTACTTTTCAGCATGTCTGAGTTAGTTTACTTCTGCAAGGGAATAATGTGAGAAAAGAGCATTCTAACTGACCAGTCCTGGAAGCTAGTCTTATCTAGTCTTGGCAGTCATATAGAGTCAATTCCATGGTATTCATTGGTTGAACAACAAAACCAAACCAGATCCAAGGACAGAGCATCGGCTTCCATCTTTCAGTAAGAATAGCAGAAAAAAGTTTGTAGCCATCTTTAACCTACCACACTATGAATTCCACATTTATAAATAACTATTGAATTTAGAAATAATAGAATTCAATTGTAGTCCTAAAAATTAATTATTCTTGAATGAGAAACAGAAGATGTCATAATTATTAAAGTATGTAGTTTATGAATGAGCAATAACATTTAAATAAGCACAAGCTTAAACTAGTTATATTAGCCTACAGGTTAATGAAATAACCTCATTTGAAAAATCAAGAATATTAAAATGCAGCTAATTCTACAGTCAATATGATTTCCAGCTCAGTAGATCATCCTGCCAAGTATATTCTACAAATTTGCAAATACAGTGAGAATATTGAGGAAATATTGCTATTAGTCTTCCTCTAAGAGTAAATGTGTTCAAGTGCTTTTATTTTGGGGGTTAACCAAATACTTCTTACACATGTGTCTATAACAACTAAAAATGAAAGTATAGATAACTAAGATTCATTTGCACAGTCATTTATAGTGAAGGTTTTTATAAAAGTTGGCTTCTGATAACATGATAAATATTTAATGTGTTATTCCATAACTAAATGCAAATGATATATTATCACCTATCTGATTTAAAGGTGTGATATTATGAACTTCTTAAAAAGATTTCCCAGGGAAAATAAAATCAGAGAATTGTGTAAAGTGAGCATATTTTTGGAAATCCATTTTTTTCTAAAATTCTATTAGTCACAATAATGGTGAATCTTCCAATTTAATTAATCAGTAAAATCATTACTATATAAAAATATTGTTGATAATTAATCTACAACACACACACACACACACACACACACACACACACACACACACACACGAGATTGTAGATTATTTAGGCAGATGCCCAGATCCTCTTTCAGTAAAGGACCACTTACTGAAGTAAATCCTGTGATTAGCTGACTGCCTCTGGCTGTTAGTTCATGCCTTTAGGGCCTGCCTCAGCTCTCTAGCTGAAGTCAATCTCATTTCTGGATTATCTGAGTCAATGAATAAGTAACAGCAGCTGAGATCAAGTTCTTCTCTTTTTTTTATTTTCCAATTTTTATTAAAATTCTAGTTAGTTAACATATAGTGTAATAGTGGTTTCAGGAGTAGAATTTACTGATGAATCCCTTACACATATAGCACCCATTGATCAACACAAGTGCTCTCCTTAACCCATCACCCATTTAGCCCATCCCTACCCACCTCCCCTCCATCAACCCTCAGTTTGTTCTCCATCATTGAGAGTCTCTTATGGTTTGCTTCTCTCTTTCTTTTTTTTTTTTTTCTGTCCCCTATATTCATCCACTTTGTTTCTTAAGTTCTACATATGAGTGAAATCATATGGTATTTATCTTTCCCTGACTGACTTATTTTGCTTAGCATAATATATTCTACCTCTATCTACATCATTGCAAATGGAAATATTTCATTCTTTTTGATGGCTGAGTAATCTTCCAGTGTATATATATACCACTTCTTCTTTAATCATTCATAAGTTGATGGACATTTGGGCTGTTTCCATAATTTGGCTATTGTTGAAAATGCTGCTATAAATATCAGTGTGCATGTGCCCCTTCAAATCTGTATTTTTGTATCTTTTCGGTTAATACCTAGTAGTGCAATTGCTGGGTCATAGGATGGTTCTATGCTAACTTTCTAAGGAAACTCTATACTGTTTACCAGAGCAGCTGTACCAGTTTGCATTCCAAACAATAGTGTAAGAGAGCTCCCCTTTCTCCATATCCTCACCAGCCTCTGCTGTTTCTGTGTTCTTTCTTTTAACCATCCTCACAGGTATGAGGTAGTATCTCATCATGGTCTTGATTTGTATCACCTTGATTATGAGTGATACTGAGCATCTTTTCATGTGTCTGTTAGCCATCCAGATATCTTCTTCGGACAAATGTTTATTTATCTTTTGCCCATTTCTTCATTGGATTATTTGTTTTATGGGTGTTGAGTTTGGTTAATTTCCTTATAAATTTTGGATACTAATCCTTTATCAGATATGTTGTTTGCAAATATATTTTCCTATTCCATAGGGTGCCTTTTAGTTCTGTTGATTGTTTCCTTTGCTGTGCAGAAGGTTTTATCTTGATGAAGTCCCAATGGTTCACTTCTGCTTTTGTTTTCCTTGCCTTTGACAACATGTCTAGTAAGAAGCTGCTCTGGCTGAAGTCAAAGAGGTTGCTGCCTGTATTGTCCTCTAGGATTTTGATGGTTCCCTGTCTCATATTTAGGTCTTTCATCCGTTTTGAATTTATTTTTGTGTATGGTGTAAGAAGTTGGTCCAGTTTCATTCCTCTGCATGATGCTGTCCAGTTTTCCCAACACCATTTGTTGCAGAGACTTTTTTTCCATTCAGTACTCTTTCCTGCTTTGTCAAAAATCAGTTGGCCAAATAGTTGTAGGGAGATCTAGTTCTTCTTCAGGAGCCCCCAGTCAGGGAAACAGGGAGTAGTACATGAGCCTGCCTACTTTCTCTCAACACGGGAATCCTCCAACAGGCACGCTTGGCTCTGGAGCTCTTCATTTACATGGCAGAGGAGTTGTCAGGTATGAGTCCCTGTCGGACTATCTCCCCAGCCAAGTCTGATTCTTTTCTTTTTACATGGCTTTACTCTCTCATAGACCCTTTATTTTAAATAAACCTTAACCACACCTAAGTATTTATCTCCTGGAGAACTCAACTGTGATAACATTTTATTTTGTGAGAAGAGTTATTTTTTCTTAAGTGAGATATTATGCAAGACTTTGGGAATATAAGTACTAATACAATACAATCTTTGCTATCAGGTAGTTTATCATATGTTATTTTCAACCTCCACAGAAAAGTTATTAGACAGTCACAGGACTACTTAATTGAAGTACCAAGAATTTGATTCTACACCTCTGATTCTAAGAAGCATGATTATTCTCTGATCTGCCTGTTAAGCTTGCTATGTTTTTATCTTTGCATTGTGAGGCAAGCTAATCCGTGTTTCCCTTAATATTTAAAATCTATGAAAATACATATTTAAAAAATTAGTGTAAATTCTATCCATGAAAACCTGTAATTTAAGGTAGAAATAGGCATCAGACAAAAGGAAAGGTAGAGATAATGAGCATCTCCCAGGCAAGCTGGTTGCAAGCATATGAAAGAAAATATTAGTCAGTCATATATTTGGGATTGCTTAGTTTAGAAGAAGTGCAAATTATTAACATCATGAAAACCAAAATGAACAAGTTTCTGTTTGTTTGTTTGTTTTTCTAAGCCATTAGCTGTCTTCCTCCTTGTCAGTTCAGATAAAGTTAACAGACACTGAAGTAATGGGAATTCCCCTAATGTAAACATTTCTTATTTGGTAATTTTATGGAAAGGAAATGTGTATTTGAGCTACTGCACATCAGTTAGTGTTTGGTGCTAATGAAATAGCCTATTTGCTGACATGGAGGAGGAAAAAAATTCCAATGAGGCTCAGGAACAAGAAACAATATTTGAAGTATTAATATTGCATGAAATGACATATGTTTTAGATTCCATAGAACATGTCCTTATTCTCAAGGGGTGTCTTACTCAGCCAACAAGGCTTATTCTAGTGGAATAAGGAGTGATGTTTGAAATGTCTCTAAAAGCACATGAAATTGTGGGGAAAAGAGAGGCAGAATGGGTAGAAGACACTATAGTCCAGACTATGGGTAAAGCAGGATGCATGCAACATTTTGTATTTCAGCATTTTAGGAATGATCAAGGATTGTAAGAAAGTTGGAAATGAAAAACTTTGAAGCTCCAGAAAAAACAAATAGTAGATAACAAAAGGCACTATATGCTATGCTAAAGAGTGTTTGATTTACTTATTTTCCTGAAAGAGGCTATTAGCTATTAAATAAGCAGGAATGTAATTATTCCCATTTTGGGAAATATCTCTAGCAGATAGGGAAGATGATAGAGAGAAAAATCAGTTTAGAAATTCACTGAATTAAGTCAGAAAGATGCAATGGGCACCTTCAGTAAGTCAATGAGGATAGAGAAGAGTGTTTCTAAGAAATATCAAGGAAATAGAAATTAAAGAATTTGGTATCAGATTTGGCCAGAATGAGTAAAAACTAAGAGTATCGGATGGCTTCCTGCTTATTATAGGCAATAGGAAGATGTGAGAAGTAGTTGTCAGGTTTTCAGGTAGAGGAAAATATGAGATGAATGTTGCCCTGGAATGTCTATGGGACAAATGCTGGGGATATGCTCAGTAAGTAGTTGTATTTATGAGTTGTAGCTTGGAAGACACATGGGTCTATATTAAGTATTTGTATTTGAGAGTTACCAGCATAGAGTAATATAGGCCACAGATGTGGATGTACTGTGTACATTGAGGCTGTGGCTGAACATACATTTAGAGTGAGAAGAAAATGCCCAAAGAAAGAGCTCTAATGAAAGGGACAAATATTATAGAGACATCATCAAAGATAAAGAATGTAACTTGGGAACTGGTTTGGGAATTAATATTTAATTATAGCAGTGGAACAAATGGTAGGTAAAAGTATCTCTTTTAGAGCATAGTCATTTTTCTCTTCATTATGTATGCACAAGAATGGGAGGAAAGAATTTAGGATGACTCACTGGTTTCTGTTCTAGGCAACAAAATGGACAAATGGATATTAAAGAAAAAGGCTGATTTAAAAAAAAACATATCTGTGTATATTATATAGAATAATATCTTCAGATACATCAGATACATTAGCTTATTTTGCAACTTAGAATATATTATGAAAAATACCAGACTGGAGAGAAAATTTCAGTTTCATTAGTCATATGCAATTATCTCCCACTGTGTGAAGCTGACTTTCCTTATCAAGAGCAAAGTGAAATGGCTAAGCCTATTATGCTGTCTCTTTGATGTTTTTATAGGATATAATGAAAGATGAATGCTCAATGCTGAAGCTGCAGCTGAAAGAGCGGGATGAACTCATTTGCCAACTTCAGGAAGAGCTGGTAAGTGATAAAAAATATTTGGCCCACAAATATATTTTCCTTGCAAAGTTATTTGCTATAAACCCTCCAACAACTTTTTTTGGTAACAATAATATTATGTATAAACTGTTAGTGCTTCAGTCTGATAAATTATCAATTTTATAGTCCTATAGAAATGGGGATTTGAAAATCTGAGAAATAGAATGGTCTGTAATCTATATTGAACTTTGTGTAATTCCAGATACAGATCACTAAACCAAGATTGGACATTTTAGTTTTTTCTATCAAAAATCATAAAGACTGAGACCATATATTATTTTGTAAAGTGTGTGATTTCACTTCATACTGCTCTACCTAGAGATACAATCAAGTAATATGAAGCAAAGTACTCAAAAATCTTAAACAAAAACAGATTGTACTTTTTATTTTCATAAAGGTACCAAATGTATTAACCTAATGAGATTGCTTATTAACAAAACATCTATATTATATAAAATTACACAAAATATTATATGTTTATTGTTGATGATTTCAGAGTTTTTTAAATGCAACATTATACAAAATTTACTAAGTTAAACTTTCATAATCTGAAAATATATTTGGTAGGTAACAGCATATCAGTGTACATTACTTTTCTAAGTATGTGTTTTCAACTTATATATGTATATTAACAATATTTTGTAATAAAATTTACTATGAATTTAATAAAAAATGATCTGGGGGCGCCTGGGTGGCTCCGTCGGTTGAGTGTCCGGCTTCAGCTCAGGTCATGATCTCATGGTTCATGGGTTCGAGCCCCGCATCGGGCCCTGTGCTGACAACTAGCTCAGAGCCTGCCTGCTTCGGATTCTGTGTCTCCCTCTCTCTCTGACCCTCCCCTGCTCATGCTGTCTCTCTCTCTCTCTCTCTCTCAAAAAAAAAAAAAGATCTGAAAAACAGAGGAATGTAAAAGGAATTTTAATTCATCAAAAGTTCTTAACAGTACCAGTAGAAAAAGTGAATATTAAACAATAAAAGAGCCTGACTCATTATCAAGATGAAAAAACAAATCCTAGCCAATTATATTCTTTATGATGATCTCAGAGTTGACTGCATTAACAATGATATATTACCTAATTATTTGATACAATAAAATGGCAAAACAGATTTTATAGACCATCAAGCTTCTGAGAGTTCTCAACATAATAGTGAGATAGTAGACAAATTTAGAGCATATTTTATTGGTTCTTGACAACAGATAACATTTTAACTGAAACCTGACCTTTATTTGGACAGGGTTATGATTGAGTTGGTGCTGGTTATTGGCTTCATGGGCAGATTATTGTTGCTTTAGAAAACCTATAAACCAGTATTTAAAGTACTACTACAGAAAAAAGGAACAGTAACATGTCTACGTTACTGTGAATAACCTTTTGTAAATAAGTAATCGATTTATTATAAATTTATTACATTAGGAAAACATTTCTGTATTTAATATAACTCAAGATATACTTGTTATGTGATCAAGCTTTGTTTATATGGTAGACAAAAAAATACTTCATTGGATGAAAACCATATAGATATTAATGGATACAAAGAATCATCAGTTTTAGCACAATAGAAAATCTACCGTTCACTTTATCAGTGAATCAGAGAATGCTTATTTTTGGAGGATTAGCTCAGAAAGAAGTATTCATTTTTTCCCTTCAACATTAGTTGTGATTAGATTTAAACCACAACATATACAAGACATCAGACCTCCATTTGTTGAATGAAATGAGAAAAAAAAAACAATTACTTCTAAAGCTAATATTACATAGTTATATTTAAAGTAATTTAATGCCCCTTCATCCTAAAATGAGAATCTTCTTTTGGCAGATTTAGTAAAATGACATACAAGGGTTTGCATCTTTGTGCTATGTAGTTTGCATAATTATCTTGGATATTTAAGTAGGAAAATGTAAACTTTCGAAAACAAAGTTTGTTTTATTAAAAAGGACTATAGCTGAAGAGGAAAGTATATAAGTGATTTAAGAATTTAAAGAAGAGGAGATGTTGCTAAAAATAAAAAGGCATCATTAAAACTGGATTTGGATCATAGAGAAGGGATACAACCACCTAAAAGCAATACAATCTACTTGGATTCATTAAAACTTAATTCCTTGCACACATGTGATCCTGACAACATATAGCTTGTGACATTTTGACAAGGTGGACATTAAACTTTACTTTTATACTTTACCTACATAAATTTGAAAATTTGAAAACATTTTAGAGGAATGGCTTGGTTGATTGAGCTTTTGACTCTAGATTTTGGCTCTGGTCATGATCCCTGGGTCATGAGATCATGCCCTGTGTCAAGGTTCTGCACTGAGTGTGGAACGTGCTTGTGATTCTGTCTCTCTTTCTTCTCTCTCTCTCCCTCTCTCTCTCTCACTTTCTCTCTCTCTCTCTTTCCCTCTGCCCCTCTCCCACACTCCTGTGCCTGCTCTCTCTCTCTCAAATATTTGTCTTAATTTTTTAAAGTTTATATCTTTTAAGGGAGCTAGAGAAGGAGAGAGATGAGGGGAAGGGCAGAGAGAGAGGGAGAGACAGAAAGAATTGCCAAATGTCTATGGAGGCAAATCTTCCCCAATTGAGAGCCATTGCTTTAGGGTTATTATAATCCCCAATAAAATTTTATGTTATAGGATGAGTGTCTATCTGTTGATGCCCAGTGAATGAAGAAAAAAAAGTTCTGTAGAATGGATGGGGTTCTCCTTTGAGCAGTACATAAAAAGTTCTTTGCATGGCATTTTAGGCAGCTAGATCTTCTATACAAAACACCATAGACTGGGTGGTTTAAAAAATTTATTTTCTCATAGTCCTGGAGGCTAAAACTCCAAGATGAAGGTGCTAGCATGGTTGGGTTCTGGTGAGAGCTCTCTTCCGTGCTGCAGATGGCTACTGTATGTTCACATGGCCTTTGCTGAGTGCATATGCATGGATGGGGTGCGGGGGGCAAGATAAAGACTTCTAACTTGTCTTATATGGGCACCAACCCATCAGGAGAGCTATACTCTCATGACCTCATTGAAACCCAAGCATCTCCCAAGACCTCTGTCTCAAAATACCATCACACTGGGATTAGGGCTTTAACATACAAATTTAGGAGAGATGCAATTGAGTTCATAGCACAAAATGTTACTGTTTATGGTTATGTTTCATAATTACAGACTTTTTTCAAGGACTAAATGCAGACTTTAAACATCATTTTTACTCTGTGATTTCAGAATTATCTTGGTTTAACTTGACTTTTTGGGCTGGGTTAGTAGATTTTACAAGGCGTAAATATGCTAAGAAACCAAATACTTTTGATTTCAGATTATATTTTGATTTCAGATTATATTTTGATTTGGGGGCAAATTGTCTACATTATTTACTGCATTTCTAATATGAATGTATTTTGTAATCATACTCTGAATTTATTCCTTCCTCATTCTCTTTAAGAAGAAGAAAAACAGGTGAACCTGGGTGGCTCATTCAGTTAACTTTAGCTCAGGTCATGATCTCACGATTAGTGGGTATGAGCCCCACATCAGGCTCTGTGCTGACAGCTAGCTCAGAGCCTGTAGTCTGCTTCTGATTCTGTGTCTCCCGCTCTCTCTGACCCTCCCCTGCTCACGCTCTCTCTCTCTCTCTCTCTCTCTCTCTCTCATAAATAAATAAAACATTAAAAAAATTTAAAAGGGAAGAAGAAAAACAAAAATGAGGGGTTTGTACTTTTGGGAACAATTTCAAGATGTCTTAAATTATTATCCCTGAAATTTGTGTGTATCATTTACCTCAGTGAGATTTACTGTTTTTTTTAATAGCTAATTATTTACATATATTTTATGATGTCCAAGGGGATATTAAACATTAGAATACCTGAGTGTCTTGTGATTATATAACTGTTGGGGCTTCTAATTGGAGAAGACAAACTCTTTGCGCAGAAATTGTGGTATGGGTAATCAGGAAAGAATTAGTTCCTACATGGGACACTTACTTCTAAGTGCTTTATAATAGAACAAGATCTCCTCTGTATTGCTATGAGGTAATATGAATGGTACTGGCTAGCTGTTCCTATGTGACATAAGCTATATAAATAGTACTTTCATGTTGATAATAATTTATCAAAATAGCTTGTATTGATGTTATAAAATATTTTAACACACACAAAAATTGGAATAAGCCAAACGTTTGAAATTCTTTTTTCAAATTTGAGACTATTCTCCAATCAAATGAGATCTTAATGTTTTTATTTACTCCTTCCCTAGAAACATCCATGAAATATGCTAAGTTTTGAGGACTTTCAGTGACTTCAGTTCTTTTTTTTGGTTTTCCACTGAAACATATTTATTTTAAGAATTATTATTTGTGACCTGCATTTGTAAATCCATAATTATAGTATTCACTTTTAAGATTTAAATTGTCCATAATATAAGATTTATTTAATTTATTTTTTTTACATTTTTTAAAGGCTTTTGTTTTTATTTTAATTTTTTTAAATGTTTTATTTCTTTCTAGGAGACAGAGAGAGAGAGACAGCGTGAGCAGGGAGGGTCAGAGAGAGAGAGAGTAACAGACTGAAACAGGCTCTAGGCTCTGGCTGGCAGTCAGCACAGAGCCCGACGCGGGGCTCGAACCCACGAACCGCGAGATCATGACCTAAGCGAAAGTCGGACGCTTAACCAACTAAACCACCCAGGCACCCCCATAGTATAAGATTTATTACTCATTACTGTATTCTCTGCTTTTTATCTTTCTATCTTATGGTCTCTTCTGATTCATTTATGGTTTGGTTAGAATCTTTTTCTGGGGTCCCTGGGTGAATGAGTCAGTTAAGCATCCGACTTCAGCTCAAGTCATGATCTCATGGTTCATGAGTCAAGCCCCGCGTCAGGCTCTGCACTGACAACCCAGAGCCTGGAGACTGCTTCAGATTCTGTATCTCCCTCTCTTTCTGCCCCTCCCCTGCTTGTGCTCTCTCTCTGTCTTTCAAAAATAAATAAGTGTTAAAAGAAAAAAAAAGTATTTTCCCAAACATTTCCTTCAAATGGGGTACTGATGATAGAGGTCTCTAAATCTTTGAATATCTATTCACTTAAAAGATGAAAGATGCTGCGATGGGTTGAACTGTGTCCTCCCTGAAGCTAATAAATTGAAGCCCTAATCCCCATGGTGTGTTATTCCATCATAAGGGCACCAATCCATAAGGCCCTACCTTCATGACCTAATCTAATCCTAATCACCTCCCCAAATCTCCACCCCCAAATACCATCACATCACAGGGGTAGGATTTCAGCATGATTTGGGGAACACAGTCATTTAGTCTGAAAGGGAAGTAAGGGTATCAGAGGTCTTAGGGAATTCTACCCTTTCACTACAGGCACTTAATCACATCGGTTATGATGTTACTGTTTTTTGCATATCAAAATTCTCTAAGATTCTAGTTAACAAAAAGTCACATCTGAGAATAAAAATAAAAAGCATGCACAAGATTATTACTAAAGACTACTAGGAATTACTGGTTCAGAGTAGGAAATAAGATGAACAACGGTGACATGTACTTCATGAGAATTATTTAACATCTTGTTAATAAGGATATTACTCGAAGGTGTGGAAAAGATCCACCTTTCAGAGGCAGAAACAAGAAGTCATTTTTAAATAATTAAATGATATTTGGATATATATTTAAATATGTGTTGTACTTATGTCGAATATGTTTAACTTTTTGAATATTAGAAATAGACCTCTCCTACCAGCACAAAGATTTAGAGAATTCATGGATTTACTTCATGGTATTTAATGCATTGGTATAAGTTTAGACCTAATGGCTAAAAGTAAGAATACCTAATCAGAATCAATATAATAAAATTTATTTCAAATAAATTATTTTTAACTTTAGATTTAACTTTGACTACTGATGACATAAAACAGAAAAATATTTTTCTCACTTATGAGACGGTTTGGTTCTTTTTCCCAACTATTAAGTGAAGGTCACGTTGAAGATTGCAGTGTAATTTTATTGCTAGTATAAAACTGAGAGACATTGTAAATATTACCTTCTTGTTTCTAAAATAAATCTGAGAGATTTATCATACACATTCGTGGTGAAGTGTAGCCTTGTGTTTTGCGAAGTGGAGGGAGAACAGATATTTTCTTCTAAATGATTATTAATCTTATAAATGGCTTCAGAAATTTTATAAATGGTTTCACAGTATAGGTGAAAAGTTTACCCTATATGATTTCAAAAATTGAAGAAATTAGATTTGATATTTATTAATGGATTGATTAAAAAATATTTTTAAAGAAGTTGAAGATAACTTAAAAGTAAAATAACTGTTGTTGGACCTAAGAGTGTAAAGAGTAAAAGTTAATTGCCCTAATTAGGATCAGTATAGCATGCTATGCATTTACTCTTATGTTTTACAAGTAATTTAAATGCCTGTTACTTTGTCAGTAATGAATTTGTATGGGTAACCACATTAAAAAAGGTGAATGTCAGTAATTTATTATTCTAAACTTTTATCATTTTATTCCTTTTGGAAATTTTTGTTTATTTTGCAGCTGATCTGAGTAAAAAGCATCAGATTTCGCTTTTTACAGTAGATTTCTTTAAATACATATTTCTCCTTAAAAGCCCAGTTTAAACGTGTGACCCATAAATAAGATTTCAGCCAGAAAGTTTTTGAACTGTCTGAAAATAAGTATATTGTAATACATCTCTCATTAAAACAAAGAAAAATAAGGCAAAACAAAAATACTTCCTTTGATTGCCTTTATGTTTACCACATACCATTTAGACTTGTCAGAATACAGTGAAAGCTGTTATTTTAGTCACCATATGTTTCTAATCTAATGAGTAGGGAGCTGCTTTGACTGGGAAGCACTTAAAATAATAATAAAACTGACTAAAAAACATTTTGCATTTACCATAAGCCAATGATTCTAAAAATGTCACTTGTAAGTCCCCTCCCTGAAAGATATGGGGTTTTTTCATTTGTTTTCTTATGGATCTGAATCCTAATTTAGTAACTTCAGGTTAGGTTGTTTACATTTTATAAACATTTTTTAGAAATTCTGTCAGCAAGTTATTACTCATCTCTTAATAAACATTGTATTTTTAAAATAAAGGTTAATTGGGAGAAGTTCCAGTTAAGGAGAAGTTTGCACAGAGATTAACAGTTCAGAATCTTTAAACTCAATTTGCGTTTTTAACCCCTGTAGTACTACATATTAATGTCTTCAACAATAAACTCAAAATAAGAAATGAAAGAATAGTTACGGTAAAGATGAATGAATGAATCTCGAGTTGTTTCAGTTCTGTCATTTGATGCAACTATTTGCAGACTTTTATTTAAGATGTAAACAAATAGAGAAAGAATTATAAGATATGTATTTTGGGGGGACTACTTAAATTTTAGTTCATATCTTAAATATTTTACTGATTTTAGTAGCCAGTTCTAGCTTCTTTATTTTAAATTGTATGCTTCATTTTTTTATATGTTTCCTTTTAATATTTTAAAACTAATGCACTAAAAAAAAAAAAGTTGCACCAGAGCATTATTAATAGTTGCCTAAATTTGGGTACCTGGGTGGCTCAGTTGGTTGAGCATCCAACTTTGGTTTAGGTTATGATCTCAAAGTTTGTGAATTTGAGCCCCACACTGGGGCTTGCTGCTGTCAGCAGGGAGAGCCTGCTTCAGATCCTGTTACCCTCCCTCTCTGCCCGTTCTCTCTCAAAAATAAATAAACCTTAAGGAAAAGTTACCTAAATTATACCTCTTGCAAACTCTTACCTAATAAATCTTAATATTATGTTTATAAAAACTTATGACTTAATGGCATGATCAATTTACAAAGCTTTGTGTGACCATCTTTTAACTAGCTGTGTTTCTTTTCTGGCCATCACTAAATCTCATTTTATGTCTCGATTGTTTTAAGTAGGTTTTTCTTCTAGAAATAGTGTTTTAAAAATTATCTGTGCACTATATATCCAATATGGTAGATACATAACTCAGTTTTGAAAACTTCTTCCTCCTTCAATGTAAAGGCTAACTTGAAAAACAGATCACATGAGAGAAGTGTATATATGTGTGTGTGTGTGTGTGTGTGTGTGTGTGTGTGTGTGTGTGTGTGTGTATGTATATATATATACGTATATATATATATACGTATATATATACGTATATATATATATATATGTATAAAATCATGTGTTATTAAATCTTTTCTTGTCACTGGAAGCAAATATTGAAAATTCTTACTTGAATGTAAGTAAACATATAAACAATCATTTTTCCCCAGCCTCTTAAAATCCCATTTACTTTGTTTAAATGTAAACCAAGCTCTCAGCTCATTTGTTAATATTTGAATAGCAAAGTATGGAGCTGCATAAAAGGTACTTGTAGAACTGATGAATTTTGAAAAATTGAAGGCAATTGAAGAACTGAAAGTAAAGCATTATGTATAATCGGGTTACTGTGCATAATAAAGGAGGAGCTAAAAATAAGACTCTAAGAAATACATACGGCTAAATAGCACTTTATCAAGAATCTGAAGAGAATGATTTTGATTTGGTTTAAAACATATTCAGAATTCAAATTGAATAAAATTGTATGTCCTTGAAGCTTTAATAACAGAATAATTCCTACTTGATAAGAGAAACATTCTTTTTTGCATGAAAATCATATCCTGAATTCATCTTAAAAGTAATTCCCCACTCGCTCTACATTCTATTATAGCTTAGGGTATTATTTCATACCAGTCATTTTAAGATAGAATATTACAGGCCCATGGATGATTTACATAAGAACAGACAGCTGTAAGTACTTTCAAATCCTCTTTCTTTCTCATATTTAGGAAACATTAGGAACAGAAAAGAAATAGATTAGGTATACTTAAACATTATTAAAGTGTCAGGCTACTTTCCTTTTTTTTCCAGGTGAATTAATTGCATATATTCCAGAAAAGGCTTATCACAGCAGTAATTACATTCCTCCTCAGGTCTGTGAAACAGTTGTACAGTGTGAATGAGGCAATATCCTGTGATACATAATGGGTATTAGCCTCTAGTTCCTGACACACTCTAGTAACCTGATGAAGAGCTGACAAAAAGATACAATCTTTAATATTCTACTCCACTTGCCTTGGCAATAGTACATATTTGTTTAAGTCTTTATCATGAAGTGTTGTCATATTGCAGTATGGCATGGCTATAGGGAAATAATTGCACTATAATTTAAGTGCTGGCATGAAGTTGCTTTACCTTTAAGGCATACGTATGTTTTAAAAGCAGCATTAAGCCATACTATGGCCAATTTAGACAGGTAACAGATTAAATTAATATATAAAGTTGAATATTTTGTGTATTTTTCATTTATAAGTTATGGTGTCATATAATTCAGTGGTTTTCTCTGGACTCTTTTTTTTTTTTAAAGTTTATTTATTTATTTTGCGAGAGAGAAGTGCAAGTAGGTTAGGGTCAGAGAGAGAGGGGACGGTGAGAATCCCAAGCGGGCTAGGCACTGACAGTGTGGAGCCCGGTGTAGGGCTTGAACCCACTAACTGAGATCATGACCTGAGCTAATGTCAGAGGCTCAACCTACTGAGCCGCCTAGATGCCCTTGGTTTTCTCTGCACTCTGTTTTCTCTTATTATACCAATCAAGATTTCAGTGCATAGAGTAACATACCAAATAAAACTATTTAAGTAGTCAACAAGACATAACCATAGCCAAAGATTTAGAATTGTGGGAGAGACTACAAATCATGTTCTTGAATTATTAGGGGGGGTAATATGCAGAAGAAGATATGTGTTGGTACGAGTGTGTGCCTATGTTTATGTGTGTGTGTATAGATAGGTGCATAAATATAAAGCATTATAACATAATGTTCTACTTTACAAGATTATCGTTAAGTATTTGAAAGCCAGGCTGAACTTGGGACATCGCAGCAAGGGTTAAGAAGATGGAGTGCAATAGTCTCTCTTAAAGAGCCAACATTCAAATCAGGGAGACCGGCATAAACATTTCATTTTCATAATGGCCATTATTTACTGAGCTCTTACTCTCTGGCAGGGGCTCCAGTGAATGCTTTTGGTTTATTACTGACTTTGTTTTTTATAATGAAATCAAGAAGTATGTATTATTACTTCTGGTTCATATATAATAAAGCAGATATTCAGAGGGATTAACTGATTTGTTCAAGTCTGAATAATAAATGATAGTTAGGATTTTCAGCAAAATCAGTCTGACACCATGAACATAGTTTTCCCTAATACATAAAAATGTATGAATTACAATACATTGAAGTTAATTCTGTATAATAAGATGTCATAATTCTCCTTTTGCTTCATGTCAATATCATAATAAAAACAATAGGTCTTGTTCGTTGATTGATTAGCTTGCAGTACCATTAAGGCTCTGGCTGACAGGGCAGCAAGTTGTATGATACAAAATAGGAACACTTATTAGAGCAGTCACCTGCAGCAACTTGTCACAGCCTTAGAGATGAGTACAGTGGCTTTCCTCAGAAAGGGCTTGGGACATTACAAGCACATTTAATGTCATTTCTTTACCATGTCCCTTTTCATGGACACTTCTCAGGGCTGAGTGAGGACACTATAGAAGCTCATTTTTAAAAAGCACTTGTAAAATCATGACAGCATTATCAGAGCAATGCAGAGATTTAGAGAGAAAAATCTAAGCATTTTACATAAAAGCTAAGAAAACAGGGGCGCCTGGGTGGCTTAGTCGGTTAAGCGTCCGACTTTCGCTTGGGTCATGATCTCGCAGTTCGTGGGTTCGAGCCCCGCGTCGGGCTCTGTGCTGACTGCCAGCTCAGAGCCTGGAGCCTGTTTCAGCCTGTGACTCCCTTTCTCTCTGACCCTCCCCTGCTCACACTATCTCTCTCTTTCCCAGAAATAAATAAAAAACATTAAAAAAAATAAAAAGAAAACAAATATTTTTTGATGATCTTAAACAGATCTCTGTTTCTACATAATGTATATGATACAATATATACATATTCACATATATTTATTTTATATTGCCAGTAAATCTACCAAAGCCCATCAGATATAAACTGAAGGAATTGTCAAAAGTGAGGAAACCCCCTAATCCAAATAAACATCAGTGACTCTCTGATATCATGTGACGATTATTTTACTTAGTTGATCAACACAACATAAATGATGACTGTGCAAGAAGTATTTTTAATAATTTAATATCATCTCATTTCCCAACTACTTGATCTATAACGAGGACTATTTTAAGTTGTGTAAGGAATACAAAGACGAGTCTGTAGAAGAGAAAAAAATTTTTCTTCTTCCCTTCTAGGTTCTTTGGCTGGACTAATAATTAAATTGGCATAAAACAGATTAGTAAGAAGCAAATTTAATTTCCTGTATTCAGGAGCCTCACGTAGACACTAGAGGGACAAAGACAGGTAGTAGAGGCTTATATGCCATGACGTTAAGGAAAAGAAAAGAAAAGGGATAGAATTTCAAAGAGTGGGAAGACCATTCACAGGAAGATAAGAATTAATGCTTGCCATGTCATGTGGAAATGTCTTTCATTACATATATAGATAGATAAACTATAATTATCTCTGCTAAAAACTCTCTTCCTGGTAGAGACTTTATATCTAAATTCTTTTAGACAGTTAAAGAATAGTTAAAAAGCTCTTCATGAGTGTAAGGACTTGATTGTCTTCACTTCATATAGTCCGCATGCCAGAGGCACATTCTGGGGCAGCTTGCCTTCAATCCCATGAATTCAAAATTTAACCAGGCATCATTCCAACAAGATTCTTGGGCTTAAGTACCCTTCCTGTGGGTTTCCCTATTATATTCAAATGTGGTTTTACCTTGACTTGATGCTTTTCCTCTCTCGTTGATGAGCGCCTTAGAGATGGGGCCTTGTCATCCTTCCAGGCTCTGCATCCAGCCAAGTGGGCATTTGGTAAATGTATAAAAAAAATGAATAAAATTTGTATCATAGTTCCTGCTCCATTATTTGTTAAGGAAACCTTTAGAGAATAAAACAAGATAATGTCACAATATTAAATTATATAATTTGGGAGATGAAAGATTGAAATAAAAGGGGAAAGGAGTACTGTTGGTTTTGTTGTATAATTTAATGGAGGGAGTTCTAGAGACCAAACAAACCAGTAGTGGAAACATGGCACAAAGAATAGAAATACAAGATGGGTGTCACAGAAAACAATGAAGATAAAATGACAAAGGAAAATAGAACTATTGAGATATCTGAAGACTAGGAAGTAAAATAAATTATAGAAGTATAAGGAAAGGGTGAGGCCAAAATTATAATAGAAAATATTCTTTAAAAAGCAAAGAAATTTAAAAAATTAAAACAAATAAGTAAAATTTTAAAAAGCAAAGAAAAACAAAAAACAGCATTTGGCAAAACAATAAAAACATTTGAAAATTTTAGGTCATCCTTATGTAGTCTGTAGTTATCACAAGAAAACTTTTTGATGAGATAGTAAACTTAGATGGTTATTTTAAACTGATTTTTTAGAAGAATTTGTCTGTAATGTGAACACATAGTATGAGAAACTAGCTATGGATAGAAAGTTAGTGTTAAAGGGAAAAGAACCTGCTATAAAAAAGTGTAAATGGAAGAGTAAAAATTTTAAATGACAAACCTATAGACCTATATTTGTGAAAATGCTAAAGATTGAGTAATATAAGGCAAATAAGTATCCATGTTATATGTAAATATTATTCTAGAAAATTTGCTTCTGTATCTCACATAACACTCAGCCATATCTTTATATAAAACTGAAGTTGAGGCTTAAAGATGGTAAATAAATTGATCAAGTTTACAGAACTACAAGATACTATTTTTATTTATTTATTTATTTTTACAAATAGTTTATTGTCAAATTAGTTTCCACATAACACCCAGTGCTCATCCCCACAAGTGTCCTTCTCCATGCCCACCCCTCCGCCCCCCCACATCCACCAGTCCTCAGTTTTTGTCAGCATTCAAGAGTCTCTCATGGTTTGCCTCTCTCCCTTTCCCCCACCATTTCCGCCCTTCTTCTCCCCCTTGGTCCTCTGTTTAGTTCCTCCTAATCCTCCTATATGTGCACACATATGATATTTGTCATTCTCTGCCTGACTTATTTCGCTCAGCATAACACCCTCAAGGTCCATCCATGTTGCTACACATGGCCAGATTTCATTGTTTCTCATTGCCATGTAGTATTCCATGGTATAGATAAACCACATCTTCTTGATCCATTCATCTGTTGATGGACACTTAGGCTCTTTCCATGTTTTAGCTATTGTGGAGAGTGCTGCTATGAACATTGGGGTACATGTGCTCCTATGCATCAGCATTTCTGTATCCCTTGGGTAAATTCCCAGCAGTGCTATTGCTGGGTCCTAGGGGAGTTCTATTGTTAGTTTCCTGAGGAACCTCCACACTGTTTTCCAGAGGGCTGTACCAGTTTACATTCCCACCAACAGTGTAGGAGGGTGCCCGTTTCTCCACATCCTCGCCAGCATCTAGAGTTCTCTGATTGGCTCATTTTAGCCACTCTGTCTGGCGTGAGGTGGTATCTCAGTGTGGTTTTGTTTGTATTTCCCTGATGAGGAGCGATGCTGAGCAAGAAGTTGCTGCGGTGGAGGTCAAGGAGGTTGTTTCCTGCTTTCTCCTCTAGGGTGTTGATAGTTTCCTGTCTCACATTCAGGTCCTTTATCCATTTTGAGTTTATTTTTGTGCATGGCATGAGAAAATGATCTAGTTTCATTCTTCTGCATGTTGCTGTCCAGGTCTCCCAACACCATCTGTTAAAAAGGCTGTCTTTTTTCCATCGGATATTCTTTGCTGCTTTGTCAAAGATGAGTTGGCTGTATACTTTTGGGTCCACTTCTGAGTTCTCAATTCTGTTCCATTGGTCTACGTGTCTGTTTTTGTGCCAATACCATACTGTCTTGATGATGACAGCTTTGTAGTAGAGGTTAAAGTCTGGGATGGTGATGCCTCCCGTTTTGGTTTTATTTTTCAGCATTACTTTGGCTATTCGGGGTCTTTTGTGGTTCCATACAAATTTTTGGATAGTTTGTTCTAGTTTTGAGAAGTATGCTGGTGCAATTTTGATTGGAATTGCATTGAATGTGTAGAGTGCTTTAGGTAGTAATGACATCTTAACTATATTTATTCTTCCTATCCATGAGCATGGAACGTTTTTCCATTTCTTTGTGTCTTCTTCAATTTCCTTCATAAGTTTTCTATAGTTTTCCTCATACAGATCTCTTGTATCCTTGGTTAGGTTTATTCCGAGGTATTTTATGGTTTTTTGTGCAATTGTGAATGGGATCAGTTTCTTGATTTCTCTTTCTGTTGCTTCATTATTTTTGTATAAAAATGGGATCAATTTCTGTACATTGATTTTGTACCCTGCAACTTGGCTGAATTCTTGGATCAGTTCTAGTAGGCTTCTGGTGGAGTCTGTCGGGTTTTCTATGTAGAGTATCATGTCATCTGCGAAGAGTGAAAGTTTGACTTCCTCTTTGCCAATTTTGATGCCTTTGATTTCCTTTTGGTGTCTGATGGCTGATGCTAGGACTTCCAGCACTATGTTAAACAGCAGTGGTGAGAGTGGGCATCCCTGTCGTGTTCCTGATCTCAGGGGGAAAGCTCTGAGTTCTTCCCCATTGAGGATGATGTTAGCTGAAGGCTTCTCATAGATGGCTTTGATGATGTTTAAGTAGGTTCCTTCTTTCCCAACATTCTCGAGAGTCTTTATTAAGAAGGGATGCTGTATTTTGTCAAATGCTTTTTCTGCATCTATTGACAGGATCATATGGTTTTTATCTTTTCTTTTATTGATTCTTTCTGGCCTGCCACGTTTCAGTAGATAGGTCTGTCACCAGTCTGATAGGTTTGCCTTTGTATATGAGGGCCCTTTTCTCCCTAGCTGCTTTCAAAATTCTCTCTTTGTCCTAGTATTTTGCCATTTTTACGATGATATGTCGATTCAAGTTACGTCTGAGAGGAGTCCTCTGAGCCTCTTGTATTTCCACATTGACTTCCTTCCCCAGGTCGGGGAAGTTCTCTGCCATAATTTGTTCCAGGACTCCTTCAGCACCTTTCCGTCTCTCTTCCTCTTCTGGGATTCCTATGATATGGATATTGTTGCGTTTGACTGTGTCGCTGAGCTCTCGAATTCTTCTTTCCTGTTCCTGGATCAGTTTGTCTCTTTTTTTGTCAGCTTCTTGTTTTTCTAGAATGGTGTCTTCTAAATCACTTATTCTCCTTCTGCCTCTTCAATCTGTGCATTGGAGGCCTCTAATTTATTATGTATCTCATTTATCGCATTTTTTAATTCTTCATGCCTATTTTTATTTTCCATTCTGTCTGTAGCCATAGTTTCTTTGATGTCCCCTATGTTTTTTCAAGCCCTGCTATTAATTTTACCATTATTATACTAAAATCTTGTCCACTTATGCTGCTGATATCTGTTTTGAGCAGTTCATTAGCTGTCATTTCTTCTTGGAGTTTCTTTGGAGGAGAGCTCTTTCGTTTCATCATTTTAGTTAGCTTTCTGGCTCTTGTTGGTTTTAAAGACCTGTTATGCTCTCTGTTTCTATGAGCGCTGCTGTGTCCAAGAAGACTCTTTGACTTTCCAGGGCCTATCCTTTCAGAGATTGTTTTTTGAATTGTATCCCTCGGTCTCTCTTATTGGGACCTTAGTTATTTTATTTTCCTATTCGTAGTGATATTTGGGACTCTTCACCTTGTGTACTCTTGCTTGTTTCTTGAGGTAGCCCTGGAAAAGAAAACAGACAGACAAACACACAGGGAGCAGGAGTACACAAACGCACAGGCTGATTCAACTAACATGCAAAGCGGGAGGGAAAAGGAAAAAGTTAATAGAAAAGACGGAGGCGGGAGGGCGAATAATAGGGAGCATAAAATACATAAAAGGGTCAAAAAGGGGAAAAGAAAAGGAAAAAAGAAGAAAACCGATGGACAAAGAACAGTTTAAAGCATATACCTGGATTTCCCAGCTACAGTTAAATATCCGTGTGTATGCAGTGCTGGTTGAAGAGCATAGAGAAAAAGAGAGAAGGCAGGGCGAGACAAGGCAGATTTGGAAATAGAATGAATAGGCAGAAGGGATAAGAAACTTTTTTCAAAGAGGTAAAGGGTAGAATATGGTTGGATAGGTGAGAGAAGGATGCTGGAATTATCCAGAGAAACTATATAGTCTAATTACTCCTGAGAGAAATAGCTGAAAAAGTCGGTAGGTGTAGAATTTACATTTACAGAATGTACTTGTTGTGATTGATTAAGCAAGCTGGCGACCAGAGTTAATCAGGTCAGTGTTTTGGGGAAAAAAGTGAGAAAAGAGAAAGAAGAAGAAAAAAAGAGAAAAGAAAGGGGGAAAAAAAGAAAGAAGAAAAAAAAGGAAAAAAAAAGGAAAAAAAAGGAAAAAAAAAGGAAAAAGGAAAGAGGAAAAAAAAGAAAAGGGAGGAGGGCACCTCTCAGGCAGGGATGGGCGTGGTGTGATCTGATGCCTCAGGCGGGGGTTCTGCCTTGGCGATTGTGGGGAGGAGAATGAAGGTGCTCCAGTCCCTTCTTGAACCCCGTGCTGCAGCTCGCTTTTTTTTTGGCGTGTCAACTCCCCGTTCCGGGGACGCAGCCGAAGTTGGTTGCACTCTTCAACCCAGGCCAGTTCCAATCTCCAAATCCCAGTCCGCGCCCCCCGCTGAAGTTGCCTTAGACACAGCTTGCCAGACAACCCCCTTGGACAATTCCAGGCCCCCTGCGGAGCTCTGGGGGCAGAGTCAGAATCGCTGCTTCCTTCTCTGGGTCAGGCTGGCGCGCATGCGCGGGGGCTTGCCTGCCGGGTCCGCGTAGCCTGAGCCCGCTGGAGTGAGGAAAACCGGGTCTCTCTATGGCTCGTCACCCGAAACACGAACTCACAGGCAAATTTCCCAGTTTTTAGCTCTTTGCCTTCCCTCTCAAGTTCCAGCCAGCCAGGAGCGCGGATGCCCGGTGTCTGCGCGGCTCTTTCAGGGGTCCCAGCCGCCCTGGAGCTACAATGGCGGCAGGCGCGCCCCGCCGCTTTAAAACCAACCTCCAGGAGCGGCACAAAGAAGCAGTTTGTGTGCTCAGCCTCCCCCAGGACCAGTTGTTGCGAGGGGACCTGGTATGCAGGTATTTGGCAAGTACGGTCTTTCTATGCACCGAGCGGAGGTTTTTCCCCCAGGAGCGGAGGTTTTTCTGTCTCGGACTCTCTCCTTTTCCCCTCTCACTCCCCGTAGAGGGTAGAGGGGGATCGCCTCCCACCCTGGAGGCTCCGATCCCGGCCCGATTTTACCTTCCCCGTTTTGCACTCACGTTAGAAGGCTCTCTCAGTGGATTCTGCGTCCTTTTTCTCCCAGTCTCTCAGGTTTTGTAAGGTTTCCAATGGCTTCAAATCTTTTCTCTGTGATGTATGGGCGCGAGTGCAAGTACGGAGCTCCTTACTTCTCCGCCATCTTGCCCCCCCACAGAAGATACTATTTTTAAAAAATCTATTCATATGTGAATTAAATTTGAATACATTTGCTATGGAAAAGTAAAAAGTACTCCATTGTAATGTTCCTGACTGGTGGATTGTCAGGCTGAGAGGAAGAAAGAAAACAGAGACCATGGAAAGTGGGTGGTTACAGGGATTTCTGAGCTATTGAAGTTCATGGGACTTGGTTGTTTTGGAATAAGAACCTTTATTAAAGTTCTGATAATTCCCCCAGATAATTGCCAGTTTTCCTTTTAATAAATTCTCTGTTCCAGTACATGCCACAGCTCTTTGTTTATTAGCAGAAGTAACTTTCTGAAGAAAAAAAAATTTTTTTTTGAGAGAGAGAGCACCAATAGGGTAAAGGGAGAGAGAAGGGGAGAGAGAGAATCCCAAGCAGACTCCTTGCTGTCAGCACAAAGCCCTACATGGGGCTCAATCTCAGGAACCTCAAGATCATAACCTGAGCTGAAATTAAGAGTCAGATGCTAAGCTGACAACCACCTAGACACCCCCAAAGGTAACTGAATTAAGTATTTAAAGGCTCCCAGGGTTTTGGGCTGCTGTACCCAACCTTCCTTTTCTTTCAAGTGCAGAATTTTTGTCAATTGTCCTTAATTTGGTAGCAAGCTAGTTTGATAGCAACACTAAATAACTATTAAAGTGATGTGAATTTTAGGGGCGCCTGGGTGGCTCAGTCAGTTAAGCGTCCAACTTCAGCTCGGGTCATGATCTCACGGTTTGTGGGTTCAAGCCCTGCATCGGGCTCTGCTGACAGCTAGCTCAGAGCCTGGAGACTGCTTCAGATTCTGTGTCTCCTTCTCTCTCTGACCCTAACCTGCTCATGCTGTCTCTCTCTCTCTCTCTCTCTCATAAATATATTAAAAAATCATTTAAAAAAAGAAAAAAAGTGATGTGAATTTTAATAAAAAATGCAGCAAAACACATCTCACATCAACATAATGGATGAATTATCCACGTAAACTCCTCCTCTCATTCAGTTTTTATTTTAGTTTTTATTAATTGACTCATCCTGTATCCCATTTACAGTTACCTACCACTCTGTGAATTATGCATGTTTTATTGTTATTCTTGATGCATTACAAACAGGGAAACTAAGAGTTAGCACAATTAATGAACTTTCCTATCATTTAATGAGCAGCAGAAGAGAGACTGACGCTTTAGCGTCCTGCCTTTGCTTAGACTGACTTCTTCATGTTGGGCATGCAAGAAGATTCCAAAGTTTAGAGGAAGGGAGGTTGGCTAGAATCGAAAAATTTCTTTTTTTATTGATTTTTATTTCCTAGCTAATCTGACCTTTTCAATTAAAATAGGCACTCTTTGTAATTCTGTCATTTTGAACACTGAGGTCTTGAACTGCATAACCTTTCTTGTTATACAATCCCTCATTTAAAGAAATTGTATCTTTATATAAATTTTCATGGATGAGAGTCTATATATTTTCCTCTCCTGAACTTTGTCACAATAGATATATTTGTTTTAGCAAAAATAGTCAAGTTGTCAAAAAGATGACACCATTCCTGCTATACTGCTCAAGATTGGCTATGTAATTTGTTTGAATTGTCTCCAGTATGTTGCAAAAGGCAGACACTTGACAAGTTTAAAGTAATCCATCTGATGTAATTGAACTTAAAGTTGAATGAATAATACTATAATTCATCCTTGAAACTTTATGAACACAACTGCTATTATGTCCCAAAATTTTGCTTCTTAAAGAAGTCTTACTGTTTGCATATTGTAGTAGAGAGTACTTTCTACTTAAAATAATAATCTTGATTAAATATTAGGTAACCTTTAGACTAGATTTTTTAAATATTTTTTCCTTAAAATTTTTAAGTTTATTTTGAGAAAGAGAGAGAATAGGAGGAGCAGAGGGAGAGAAGAAGGGAGAGAGAAAGAAGGGGAGAGAGAGAGAATATCCCAAGCAAGCTCATTTTAGAGCCCTATGCACGGCTTGAACTCATGAACAATGAGATCATGACCTGAGTCAAAATCAAAAGTTGGATGCTTAACTGACTGAGCCACCAAGGTGCCCCAAAATTTTTTTTTAAATAAAAGTTATCTAGTGGCAGAAAAGGAAAATAATATTACCCATTATTCCACTACCCCAACCTAATTCTTTTGGATGTATTCAGATGTTTCTTCCCCTGTTTTTTTTAATAGTTGAAATGATCATTGCTACATATTTTACACTCTGATTATTTTCTTAATTATACATGAAATACATTTTATATATTTATTTTGTTAAATCCCCAAAAGTAACAGCACTGCAGTTAATGACAAGATCTCCTTTTTCTTTTGTTTTAATTGTTATTTTATTTTTTTAAAATTGAGTATAGTTGACATACAATGTCACATTAGTTTCAGGTGTATAACATAGGATTCACCTTCTCTGTATACTTGTTATGCTTTCTACAAGTGTAGCTACCTTCTGTCACCATACAACACTATTACAACATTATTGGCTATCTTCTCTGTGCAGTGCCTTTTATTTCCATGACTTATTCCATGACTGGAAACCTATATATGATACTCCCCTTCACCCATTCTGCCTCTCTCTCCACCTCTTTCCCTACTGGCAACCTGTTTATCTTCTGTATTTAAAGGGCTGATTCTACTTTTTGTTTGTTTTGTTTTAATTCTGCATGGGTGAAACCACGTGGTATTTGTCTTTCTCAGTCTGACTTACTTCACTTAGCATAATGTCCTCTAGTTCATCCATATAGTTGCAAATGACAAGATCTCTTTTTTTTACAGCTGTATTAAAATTTCATTCATCTACCAAAGGACATTTACATTGTTTCCATATCTTGGTTCTTGTAAATGATGCTGCAGTAAACATGAGGTGTATATGTATTTTTTTGATTTTGTGTTTTTGTTTTCATTAGGTTAATACCTCAGTAGTGGAATTACTGGGACATATGGTATTTCTGTTTTTAATTTTGTGTTTTCTACAGTAGCTGCCCTAATTAGTATTTCCAACAGTGCATAAGGGTTCCTTTTTTTCCTGCATCCTTTCCAGCACTTGTAATTTCTTGTCTTTTTGAATTTTGCCATTTTAACAGTTGTCAAGTGACTTTATGATTCTTTGATGATTAGTGATGTTGAACATTTTTTCATATGTCTGTTGGCCATTTATATGTCTTTTTTGTAAAACTGTGTATTCAGTTCCTCTGCCCATTTTTTAAATTGGATTTTTGTTTGTGTTGTATAGATTATATTTTTTGGATATTAACTCCTTATTGGATATATCATTCGTGAATATTTTCTCGCATTCAGTAGATTGCTTTTTTTGTTTGGCTGATGCTTTCCTTTACTGTACAGAAGCTTTCTATTTTGATGTAGTCCTAACAGTTTATTTTTGCTTTTGTTGTCCTTGCCTTAAAAGACTATATAGGGGCATCTAGGTGGCTCAGTCAGTTAAACATCTGACTTTGGCTCAGGTCATGATCTTACAGTTTGTGAGTTCGACCCCTTCATGGGGCTCTCAGCTGACAACTCTGAGCCTGGAACCTGCTTCAGATTCTGTGCCTCCCCCTCTCTCTCTTTCTGCCCCTCCCCTGCTTGTACTCTCTCTCTCTCTCTCCCTCCCTCTCTCTCTGTCTCTGTCTCTGTCTCTCTCCCAAAAGACATATCTAGAAAAATGTAGCCACAGCTGATGTCAGAGAAATTACTGGCTGTGTTCTTGTCTAGGATTTTTATGATTTCATGTCTCACATATAGGTCTTTAATCCATGTTGAGTTTGCTATAGTGCATGGCATTTGAAAGTGACCCACTTTAATTATTTTACTGTTGCTGTTCAATTTTCCCAGTATCATTTATTGAAGAGAATGTCTCTTCTCAATTATATATTCTTTCCTCCTTTCTCATAGATTAACTGACCATATACTTATAGGTTTACTTCTAGGCTCTCTATTCTGTTCCATTGACCTATATGTCTATTTCTGTGCCAGTTCCATAGTTTTGATTATTACAGCTTTGTAATATATCTTGAAATCTGGAATTATTATACTTCCAACTTTGTTCTTCTTTCCCAAGATAGCTTTGGCTATTTGAGTTCTTTTGTGATTCCATCCAGATCTAGTTCTGTGAAAAATGCTGTTGATATTTTGATAGAGATTGCACTGAATCTATAGATTGCTTTGGATAGCATGGCATTTTAACAATATTCTTCCAGTCCATGAGTATGAAATACCTTTCCATTTATGTTAACATTAATTTTTTTCATCAATGTCTTATAGTTTTCAGAGTATAGGTCTTTCACCTACTTGGTTAAATCTATTCTTAAGTGTATTTACTCTTTTTGGTGCAATTGTAAATGGAATTGTTTTCTTAATTTCTCTTTATGCTACTACATTATTAGTGTATAGAAATGCAACATATTTCTGTATATTAATTTTTATCCTGCAACTTTAGTTTATTTATTTATCACTTGTAGTAGTTTTGTTTTTGTTTTTTGGTTGTGTCTTTAGGATTTTTATGTATAATAAAATAAAGCTTCCTTTTTCACAAGCACTAAATATTTTTGTTTAACTATATAACTTTTTTTTTCTAATCTGTGGTCTAAGTACAAATTTACTAGTAAGATTCTGTCATTTGTATATTAAAACAAACATATATTAAATGAGTCCTCTTCTTGAACAAAAACCTTAATGACTTTATGTTTTAAGTTTTTCATTCCTCCTGGAAATATGTACAAAAGAGTAGAATGTTCTTGATTTTAGTTGCATATATTCAGCTTAAGCTATAGATACAGATACATGTAAACATTTGATAATAAAACAAAAACTGATCATTTTTTTTCTGAGCCTTAGTAAATGGACAAACTATATGTATTTTTGGAAAATGGAGCTTTACTTTTTACTAATGTGTAATAATTTGATTCTTAGAAAACTACATCACTTCAACATGTTAAATGCTTTGAGCTGAATTCTTTTTCTTTTCACTAATTCATGTCTTAATGTGTATACAGAGATCCATAAAGAACAAAATTGTTATTTTCTGGAAATATGTCATATCTGTCATTAGACAAATGAACATTATTCCTTTAGTCAGTTCCAAAATTTGCAAAAAAAATTCCATATTTTAATTTTAGTCAAAGCATTTACTAAAAATTTACACTAAAAGACAAGTCTTTCACAACACTACAGATTTGTCCTTTGAGAACTAAATAATGTATAATTGATCAAAATACTATGTAACAATCAAATTGTAACTTATTTATAGTATTCTTTCAAAGATAATGTATTAAATTTAGTTTTTGTAAATAATAAACTTTCTGTGTATAAATAGGAAGGCTCACACCTACTGATAAAACTAAGTATATTTTTTCTATTCATACTACGTCTTTGAGGAAACAAGAAGATGTTATATATGAACTTATTACAGCTTTAAAGACAAAAAAAAATGTATTCAGTGTTTTTCCAGTAACCTAAAGGTTTAGTTCCCCTCTCTTTAACACAAGGACAGTGTAAAATAGTCTCTGAAGTTATGGAGACTACTAATAACCCTCTTATTGTCCCTTTTTTCTTGACAATAAGAAAAGATGAAGAAAGATTTGTGTATCCCTATAAAGATAGTTCACTCAGTGCCCAGTATTAAAAACTGTCACATAAAACAGTGCACGACCTATAAGGACTCAAATATTTTAAATGAATAAATGAATATATTATTCTATGCAGACAAAATAACATTTCCTAAATACTAAATTGAAATAAGCCTTTCAATGTGCTCTACACGCAACTCTAAATTAATTTTTGGGTATTTTCATTTTTTATTTATTTACTCACTCAGTTAAGTTTATTTATTTGTTTTGAGAGATAGCACAAGTGGGGGAGGAACAGAGAGAGAGAGAGAGATAATCCCAAACACTCTCCACACTGTCAGTGCAGAGCCAGATGCAAGGCTTGAACTCATGAACTGCAAGATCATGACCTGAGCTAAAATCAAGAGTTGGACGATTAACTGATGATTAACCCAGGCACTCCTCTCTGTCGGATACATGTCACTTGGCTTTCATGGAACTCACATGCCTATTTCCCTTCCTAATATTCACAGGGTGATTATTAATAATCAGAATTAAATCACATGAATGATTTATTTCTTGCTAGTAATCAACTGTTTCAGTCCTTAGAATTTCATGTAGGGTTCTCAAAGTATAAATTGAATATTAGTACCTCAGTAAGCTGAATGAATTCTTAATACTAAATACCATGTTGATGTTAGAGGCTACTTAATAATTTCAGTACAATCTTTACTGTTAGATTTCTAGGCTAATTATAGTGCAGAGAAAAATAGTTAATTCCATTTCAGAAGTATCAGTGGATAGCTTTTACGTGTTTATCTTCAATGCAAATGAAAAACTGGATATATTAAACATATATCATTTTGTTTTCAACTCCTTCTAATGCTTATTTTAAAGTACGATTTTTGCTTATACCCGCTAACGTATTTCTTGTATTGTAATTTTACAGCTTCCAACCTAATGCAACCAATTACAGCTTTATATTTGAAATTCTAGATGCAGTGATGTTAGACATATTTGCCACTTCATGTTTAAAGCCTCTTTTATGGTATGAAGTATTTATTACCTTGGAGTCATAAGACCACTCTGCCAGGCTGTAATCCAGTTCAGTGGTATTCTTAGAATCCAGGATGTTGATACATGAGATATGCCCTGTGAGCATATTTTATTTAAATCTGGTTGCAAGACATTTTCTTTTCTTTCTCCATACATCATTGATAACATCTAATGCTTTGTCAGTAGCGCCTGGAGCTCTCATCAAAGATGACAGCTTAGGAAACTGGATTTTCCCAGAGAGACATATCCAACTAGAATATAGTTTTAATTTTGCCAAGTTGAAATAGATTATACTAGATTGTTTTAATTGTATGCAACACATCTGGGAGAATTTTGCTGGAGTCTAGAGAATCATGTGCCATTGTGAAATGTTTGCATTGTTACAGGCAACACAAGGTCTGGGACATAATGGTGCATGTTTCCCAATTTTCTAGCAAGTCCACTCTACTGAATTAAGCCTAGAATTCAATAATAGAGATTCTGCCTTTTAAAACTGGTGCACTCATATAGAACTTAAGGCTCTTTCAGGACTCAGGGGAAACATTCCCATTTTGGTCAGGTTTCCAACTTTCAGAGATAGTTAGACCTCTGTTCTGACCTGGCATGAGATTTCTGATATTGTTATCTGTGAAAATGTGCTGTACTATTGAGTAGAAGGAAAATATAAAGTTGACAAATAGAATTTCATCCATCCTCACCCACACCTCTCATTTCCTTGCCTCCTTGATATTGGTGAACAGAAACATGATGAGTAAGCACACAAAACACAAATTTAGATCAAGCAGACCTTTGGGTCTGTCATCTTGATGGAGGATTATTAGTAACATGTGAGAAATTGCATAAAAATTCTTGTTTGTAACTCAGGTGAGCAGACCTTTTCCACTGGGCCTTCTCAACTCAGAAGCCTTGCTGTATGGGTCCTCTTTTCTCTTCATGACCCTCTCTTAGTCCTAGAATTCCTGGAAGACCATGTAATCATTTTAGCCTGTCAAAATTTAAGTAAGATTTCTAAATTTTACATATTAATGTTATATAGAGTTTACATATCTATGTAGGAAAATCATATCCACTAGTAAGTTGATAAAATTTAAGAATATGAGTAATTTTTGTAATTAATGAGGTCTCATGGAATATTTCCATTATTAGAATAGAACACTAAAACTTTCTTATGTAGTTACTTAAGGTTTTCAGGTGTTCAGCTTCATTAGTTGTCCAATAATTAAATTATTGAAATATGTAAATTAAATGTGCTATTTTCTATTACTTTTTTAAAAAATTTAACATTTATTCATTTTTGAGAGAGAGAGAGAGAGTGCAGTCAGGGGAGGGGCAGAGAGAGCAGGAGATACAAAACCAGAAGCAGATTCCGGGCTCTGAGCTGTTAGCACAGAGCCTGATTCAGGGCTTGAACCCATGAACCACAAGATCATGACCTGAGCTGAAGTCAGGCATTCAACTGACTGAGCTACCCAGGCACCCCACGATTTTTCTATTATTAAATACATATTTGAATATAATGTATCTGAACCACTTAATGATTTTTAACCTGTAAATTAGCAAGTGTCTTGTATGTCTTCTATATTTTCTAAGTATTTTGAAATAGTTATTTGTCCAGGAAGTCTATAATCTAAGATGAATCTAAAAACACAGATATAAGTAATTAATATCACTTATAATTTTTGGTTAAGCTTATAAAATACCTTAGAACAAACAAATGTGAGTGAGCTTTTTATATAGCTTCCAAATACAGGTTGTGAAACTATTGAAATCTAACAATGGATAGGGCATGGGCCTGTGCCCTCTATGCCTTACATCTTGTTTGGGCTTCTATAACAACAGACATAGACTGAGTGGCTTATAACCAGCAAACATTTATTTCTTACAGTTCTGGAGGCTAGAAGTCTGCCATCAGGGTGCCAGGGTACAGTTCTGGTAAAAGGTATCTTCAGGTTGTAGACTGCTGACTTTTAGTCATGTCTGCACATGAGTGAAAGAGATCAAGCTAGCTCTCTGGATCTTTCTCTAAGGCACTAACCCCATTCATGAGCATTCTATCTATGTAACTTAATTACCTTCCAAAGGCCCATCTCCAAATATCAGCACTAAACTTCCTACAAGTTCCTTGTTGCATTACTCCCATAAAGGCCCAAAAGTGGGACCACAAATTAGATGACTTGTTTCTAGAAGGCAGACCCTAAGCCCTGCTCCAAATAAGTTTACATGGAAGGAGGAGCAAGAGGAGAAAGTCAACATCAATAAATCGATAATTTCAAAACAGAGACTGTTGGACAAGCTGAAATTTCCCATATTTCATCCTTTTTCCTAATCTCACAATTAGATAAGACATTTCTCTTCTATTATTGAAGCATAGGTTAGGAGATAGAACAAATAACTAAAAATTCTCCCATTCTTCCAAAAAGGTGGAAGTTCACATATAAAAACTGAGACAAGAATACTAGAAAAAATGGTGCCTCCAAAGGGAGGAATATATAAAAACTGATATGTGAATTGTTTCTTTATTCTTTTATCTTATAGTCATTAGTCAATACTGTGGTTTTGAGTTAGTGGCTTGTATTGAAATTAGTTACAATAAATTAATGATATAATATAGCAAATTATAAAAGTATAACAATACTATATATTATATAATACATACAAAATGACATATTCTGTAAAGCATTCTTTTGATCTCTGGTGCTTTAGTAACCTGAGATTTATGTTTTATTAAATCTTCTATTAAAATGAGCATCATATATTTAGTAGAGGAGAGAATCATTGACTTTACTAGAGAGAAAATTTTAAATCAGTTCCACCAACATCTACTATTAAACATGTGTGGGTGGAGAAGAGTGAGGAGAAAAGTTATATCTTAATTTAGAATTAGGAGGCAAAATAACCATTTTCTATTACAAAGAGGTTGACTCTATAACATTAATTTCACCATGGGAAATCTGTAATCTTCATTTTAGAGAAATTAATTGGTAGCAGTACTATTTGTGAAGTGCTGTGTGCTCACATCCTTGAAGAACTTTTCTACATTATGATTAGCCTAAGATGTCTAGCCTGGAGTGTTCCACTTTTTTCTAGCTTTGTGATTACATCCTCCCACTAGGTATCTGAAGAACTGGAGTAGATATCTCTGAATTTCAGCAAACTAAAAATAAGGTCTTATGAGTATTAAAAATAATTTAAAATGTCAATATTCAAAATGTTTCATAGTTCATATATTTTACGTGTTCACTGAGTACAGTGCCTATGTGGATGACATAAAGTCAATCAACAAAGGGTCATTTTATTGCATAAAGGGTCATCCTCATCCATGAAAGTTATAAAGACATACACAGTTTAGTTTTGTTTTGTTTTAAATAGTTATAACCCTTTCTGCAAGACACTGAATTTCCATGGCACGGTGGTATTTCACATCAGAGAGTAAATTCTTTCAGTAATGAAATAGCATCAGGGTCAATAAGGAAAAAATAACAACCCCTTCTAAAAAAACATTTTAAAATGACAAATAGTACCACACTACCATGTAATTGTTATATAAGTTGGATTACCTGATTCCTTACAGCTCTAAAACAACATGACTTACCTGTCCTTTTTGAGCATTTTACCTGCATTCTAGAGACATTAGGCCAGCAGCCAGAGTCAGTTGCACTAAATCATGCTTTTCCTCCTCTTTTGAAGAGAAGATCAGTGCCTAAAAACCTCTGTAGGTAATGACACTTGCCTTCACAAAAATAACCTTTATTACATGTTTGTGACTTAGTTAACTCCTTCCTAAGACAGGAAATAAGGAATGTGGTTGGGAGGCAAGTGGAGGAACATAAAAATTCAGGGCCTAAGGAAGAAAATATTTCCTTAAAAAAAAATTTTTTTTAATGTTTTATTTATTTCTGAGAGAGAGAGAGAGAGAGAGCAGGGAGGGTCAGAGAGAGAGGGAGATACAGAAGCAGAAGCAGACTCCAGGCTCAGAGCTAGCTGTCAGCACAGAGACCAACGTGAGGCTTGAACCCACAAACTGTGAGATCATGACCTGAGCCGAAGTCAGACACTTAGCCGACTGAGCCACCCAGGCGCCCCAGGAAGAAAATATTTCTGCCTGTATTCCCTGATACAGAATGTCAGGATGCATTTTGTATTAGACAGAACTATATATAATCTATATTTTATACTTTACCCAGGCTTCTGACTACTCTGTAGAATTTTAAAGGATGGATTGACTTTTATTATAAAACAAGTAAAAATTGTATTGTCTCTATTTTGAGGGCTTTTCTGGTACTCTAGAAGTGTGTTTGGCTTTCATTTGTCTGCACAGCAACCAAAACTCTTAAGTTGAAAGATTATGGTTTATCATATCATGCCAGGTTCTTCCTATGACTTGACCAGTGAATGAGAATTTGGGGAGGCGTCACGTATTTAATCTATATGACTGCTGGTTTTTGTTTTGCATTTTTTCTTTTCTGAATGTTGGCTTAGTTCTGTTTTTTTCTCCCATTAAAAGGTAAATCTTGACATTAGTGAGTACTCAGTAAATGGTAATGACTGCATTCCACTAGACTTCACTGAACTAATTTGTCAATACAGTTTATTTCTTCTCCCCAACTTCTTATTTAAAACATCTTTGAACAAACTATATTTTAGAAGCAAAATTACAAATTTTATTTTGCTTATAAAAAGGATTTTGAAACTAACAACATAATTAAAACTGTTGGTATTTTTCAAGTTAGATGGGAGATATGGATTGTTTTGGTTGTTGTTTTTGTATGCTCAGACTCTAATTTCTTGATTGGATCAGCTCTCTGGCTAAGTGGAACCATCCCTTTGCTTGTTGGGATTCTATTGGTCTTTTCAGGAGGAATAACTAGGAAACTAAGAGGAACATGGAGCCAATGTAGGCACAGAAATGAGGGCCCCAGGGATGAACCAACATTTAGATTATATAGGAAATAAGTTTATTTTAGGTGAGCACTAGAGTCTGAAATGGAAGGAAGAGGAACATTGGGGTGCTGAATGTGGCATTCTTTCGATGTACAAAGGAGAGAACAGTGACAGCTGGTCTGAAGTGTCTGGTAAAGGGAATCATCAGGAAATGAAGTAGGAAATAACAAGAAATGGCTCAACTTCAGTGAAAATAGCTCCTCCAACAAACAGATAGACACAAGGAGCCATGCCTGCTGCTAGGGGAAGGGTGGGGATTTTTGTTGGATTAGTGTCAAAGAAAATGGATCATTCAGAGAACACCCATGTCTAGTGTGACTATATTCTGGTTTACCTAAAACATACCTGATCACAATTATTCCATTTTTATTAATAGTATCCTTTCCCATGTTCAAAAATGCAACAGTTTTCATAATAAATTATATGCTCAATTTTTATAATACCCAAGAGATGTGTATGAGGTGACTTTTGCCTAATAGGCTATAAAATTGCTTATGTCTTTAAAAAAAATGATATCCTGAAGTAAGAATAAGATTTTAGGTTGGGTGAATATCTGAAGACTATTTCTAGGGGCGCCCAGATGGCTTAGTCGGTTAAGCGTCCGACTTTCGCTTAGGTATGATCTCGCGGCTCGTGGGTTCGAGCCCCGCGTCGGGCTCTGAGCTGACTGCCAGCTCAGAGCCTGGAGCCTGTTTCAGTCTGTGACTCCGTCTCTCTCTAACCCTCCCGTGCTCACGCTGTCTGCCTCTCTCTCTCCTAGAAATAAATAAAACATAAAAAAAAAAAAAGACTATTTCTAGACTTCCTAAATTCAAGGAGATGGCATCTCTTAACAAGTCAGCATAGATTAATAATTGTGAGTCCTTTGGAGATGTACTAGACAGTTTATGACTCAGTTCCCCACCATTATTATTTATTGACCTTGGGCATAATGTCTTTGACATACGCTCTTATTTCCTCACTTTTCTTACCTGTGGCCTAGAGGTAATAATAGTATCTACTTCATACAGTTGTGGTACAAATTAAATAAGTCAATAGAAAAAAAAAAAAGGTGCTTATAACAGCATGGCTATTTTTTTTTGGCAAAGTGGTCCCTCACTGGTTCCAGGAAATCTGCTGCCTACAGATTCCGAGGTATTCTTTGATCTGCTGGATTAAAGTTTGTATAAACTTTGAAGAAGAAATTGGTAAAAGGCCTGACTCTGTTTATTACCACTGTTGTCTAAGACTATCTAAAGCATTCTTTACCTGTGGAAGTATTATTAACCTCCATTCATCTTTTGAGTTTTTTAATATCATGTTGCCTTTAATATTGTATAAAATGATTTAAAATGTTAAGACTTGATCCATTCTTAATAATATATTTTTCTATCACAACATCAAAATATTTTCTAGAGAACTATTTGTCTAATGTGGAACTTTTCTCATTATACCCAATTTTTCTAGTTTTCCACATGCCCTTTGTTGTGTGTCTTGTCAAACTATTTGGTACAACTTTAAAAAAAAAAAGTCTTTTAAGGTTTCTTGACAATATGAATTTATTTCAGGAGGGTACACATTATATTTTTCTCTCTAGGTGTTGTATCTGTGTTTTACCATTTTTTAATCTTATAGTTATTGAAGTCCACCAAGAAAGCCTAACTACATGATGGGTCTAATAGCATTGCTTAGTCTCTTAAAGCTTACATTTAGTAACATAAATGGTATTATTTTATATGTTTAATACTCCTGAGCCTAGCCAAACCTTTTAAGATTTTGTGAATTTTTAAAACATTCGATGACCTTGTGTATTATTGCATATTATATGTTCTTCAAGATATTGTTATAAATCATGTCACCATCCCAGTCTCTTTTCCATGTATATGGGGACAGAGAAAGAGAAAGGTATATAACAACTGAATTTTACTAAACTAACACTATACTTCAGAGTTCTTAAATTATACTTAGCCATACATGTAAAAAATAATTTTTAAGCATAGAGCATTGACCCTCATTTTGCAGCAATCATTGGTAGTAACAAGTGTTAATATCGTTGAAGACGATCCTCATTGTTAGAACTACTTTCTTCCACTTACTCTTCCATATCAGCCTCCTTATTCTTCATTGAACACACAAAGTATATTCCTTTCTTTGAGTTATTTGCCTTAGCTGCCTTTTCAAAACCCAAAGATTCTTCTCCAATTCATATGGTTACTACCACCAGTGCTTCAAAATTTTGCTCAAATATTACTTTTTCAAATTTCCCAATCTATCCTATTAAAATTTCAGTGTGGTGCCCACATCATCTGCTCTATTCCCATTACTCTGCTCTTATTTCTCCCTACAACATTATTACCCTCTAAAACACAATATATTTACCTACTTATATGTTTGTAGTTACCATCTGCCCACCTCTGCCAATATGAAATTGCCAGGAAACAGAGGTATTTGTCTCATTCACCAATTATAGGTAGGTGTTCATCAAACTTACTCTGTAAAGGACAGATAATAAAAATTTAGGGCCATATAGTGTGTTTCTCAACTAAACTGTGCCACTGTGGTCTGAACATAGCTCTAGACAATATGTAAATGATCAGTGTGGCTTTATTTCAATACAGTATTTATCAAAATAAACTGTAGGCTGGATTTGGCTATAGTTGCTTGATGATATCAAGTACCATTAACGAATATTTGTTGAAAAAAGGAAGCAAATATACTGAAACTGAACACATTTAAGACATGAGTTGAATAACCTAGTAAGCTTACCTCTTCTTTCACCCTAAAATTGATAATCACTGGTTGTCTGTTAAAATGTTTGCTCTGGCCATCTTAAACAAGAGTTCCTCATCCCACTAAAGCTAAAGTATATTCCTGTATATAACAGAGTAACAGAAGTAACAGTAGAGTCACCAGAATCATAATGAACAGTTAAATGCTACCCTGGGCCAGAGCATGGCAAAACCCTGAGATCAGTGTCAGTATTACATATGTTGGTTAGGTTAATTTTTATTTGTTTAATTTAATTCCCAAATAACAAAAGTATTTCTTCAACAATTTATGAGACAGAGAGCACACAAGCAGGGGAGAGGCAGAGAGAGAAAGAGAGAGAGTGGATGCTGGGGAGAGAATCCCAACCAGACTCCACTCTGCCAGAGCAGAGCCTGACATGGGGTTAGATTTAATGGCCTTGGGATCATGCCTTGAGCCTAAGAGTCAGATCTTCAACCAACTGAGCCACCCAGTCACATCTGTAATGTTCTTTCTTATTTCAACTGTGAGACTAAGAGATTTACCTATTTCTTGAGGTAGAGATAAACTTGAGATAGTGGCAGTAGAAGTGCAGCTGCTATTTCCTCATCTCTGGAGCAATCCTAACAGCAACACAAAATTTAGAAGAGTTAGTGTTGTAGTTTTTTAAGTCTATTTAAAGGTATTATTTATGAGTGTTATTGATCGTAAGTGTTTGACATGAAAAAAATGAAGGGCAGTAGCTTAGTCTAATCATAGGAGAACATCATGAGTTTACAGCAAACTGAAAGGTGACTCAATCACACAAAAATGGAAAATTATTTCATCGTCTCATATATAAATGTCTTCTGAAATTCATTGGATCATTGTTTTTGATAACCTTCAGAAGACATTTTTATTGTCCAAGAGCTTTAAGTTGATGTGTGTTCATTCTGAATAGGCGTTTCTGTGTTTTGTGTATAAACCCTTTAGAACAAGAGTGAATTTGTCCATCTTAAAGAAAGGAAATCATCCATTATAGCCATGGGAAGTGTGAAAAGTTCAGGTGTATCCCCATCCTCATAGAATCTGTGTGTCATCTTTGGAATAGAATTATTTTTTTAATGGAAGTCTGTTTTAACATTGTTATTTGGACTTTCCCATCAGAGAAGTTAATTTTGGCATTTAGATTATATCAAGATGCAGACTGACATGTAGTCGGTCAGTCACCTCTATAAGCACATCCAGGATAATTGACCAAAGCATGCACATTTTAGACGTGCAAAAAGCTACTAAGATTTAAGTTTTAGAAATAGTAATATATAAAATACAATGTAAAATTTTCAGAAGTAATTCATTGTGATCAGATTGAGATGAAGGAATTGATTTTCCTCTGTCTCAATAACAAAAGAAATGTTTATTAACTCTCTTTTCTCAAGCAGATACAGAAGGGAGTCTTTTATCATTAATAATATTATATTAAATTAGATCATATGTTTTGACAAAAATTATTTCAGCTCAGTTTTATTATATTTACATTTAAATAATCTGACAAAATATGATTAGAACAATGACTTAGTTTTATTTTGGTTTAATCTTCTCTAACAGGGTGTTTTTATTTTGAAATTTATTCCCACATTTGTAACACACAACTTAATTGATTTCTAATATTTTCTTAGCTGCTATTACAGACTGACATTTTATTTATTCCTTTGCTTAATCATTAGTCAATTTTCACCAGTACTTACTGAATGTTTGCTTTTTGTCAGGACCTGGGAATCAAGAGAAGATATTATTTCTATATAACTAAACCATTATAGTCTTGTGGGGAAGTGTGTGTGTGTACTTAAATTATTTCAATCCAGTATGAGGAATGCTGGGACAGAGTATGTATAGGCTGTATACACATGCTATCAGTAGAGCACCCAGTATAGTCTATGATATTGTCCCTTTGCTTTTGATACAGAGACCTTCACCTTTGTCACTTAGCATGTCAGAAATCTCTCTCTGGATCTCACTCTTTCTACTTGCTATATGTTCCTTCCTTCATGTCAAAATACTTGCTTACACCACTCTTTTATTTGGGTGAGATTTTCTATATTCTACAATTTTAATATTTTATTATTTCTAGTTTTTTCTCAATTTTTTCTTATTGAATGCTGTCCATTTTCTATATTGGAAAATTCCTGGATCCCATCTCCTATAGAGTAATAAGCATTTGCTTCACCAGACTCCGTCTTTGCTCTCAGTGCTTCCTGTACTCTTATTTTGACACACTTTAAATGTAAACTTACGTACACTTTAAAAAATAAAGATGAAAGGGAAAAAGTAGACAGAATTGCATAAAACAGTATAAAAATTATCATTCAACTAAGTGGACACTGTGAGCATCTAGTGTTTCCTTGGTCTTTTCACAGTTATTTTTCAGTTTTTGTATTTTGTTTGCTGTTCCTAGTTTCTGCCATAGATATGCAGTTTTGTTTGACTTTATTTTCTCTTATTACTCAAAGATCCTCACTGATAAATAATATATGAGAGTATACATATCCCAATAGTGTAATCTTTTTTTCAAACTTAGTATGATTGTCTTATCTACTTATGATAGGATTATTATTTGCCACTCTGATTATAAAGAGATGTGTTTTTCTAACGCAGACTGTTATGAATTCTTTATGCTTGCTGAATTTGTAGTTTTTCTTATACAGTCACGGGAATTAATAATATATGTTTGGTAAGTGTAAATTCTGCATTGAATGGTAGGAACTGATGGCTCAAAAGGTGAGTGCATAGCAACAGTGAGGCAAACATACATCAGTTCCATGTAAAAATGGCACTTGGCGGGCCTAGGTGGCTCACTCAGTTAAGTGTCCAACTTCGGTTCATGGTTCGTGAGCTCGAGCCCTGCATCAGGCTCTGTGCTGACAGCTTAGAGCCTGGACCCTGTTTTGGATTCTGTGGCTCCCTTTTTTTCTCTCTCTCTCTCTGCTCCTCCGCCATGCATGCTCTATCTCTCTCTCTCTCTCAAAAATAAACAAACATTAAATATTTTTTAAATGACACTTAAATCTTAAGTCATTTTAATTGAAATTATAGCTGGAAGCTAGGGGCAGAAAATAATTCTAAGATATAGACCTAGCAATAGAGAACATATTTAAAAATTATAAATATATAAGTGAGTTTCCTTCTTCCTCCAACACAAAGACACATGAACAAAATTGATTTTCCTTTTCTCTAAGCTTGACAATGTCTCAAAATTTCTAAAATAATTTATTTGTTTTTCTAGTCACCATCATGTTAACATACAAGATTAAGCTATTTTGATTTACTTACAACTCATTCTTGCTACTATCAGTTAACTCTCAGCAAAAACCTAATAAAGGTTGATTAATAGATCATGACATTTTATAGTCATATGCATGGCTTTTCCTCAACATGGTAAATACTTTTGGAAAACATCTCAGAGGAGAAAACTCTGGAGTAAGTAGCAAAGGTGAAACCCAAAGCACTCTATAGGCAAGTATTTTAACCCTCAAGATGTTGCCCCTGTGTTTGAAACCAAATCAGAATTCTAGCTCCATACCAAGGGTGAGCACTTTGACTTTTTTTTTTTTTTTTTTGCCAATTATTGTGTAAATTATACTTATAGATCATTGCCTGAGATACTTGGAAGCCTCTTCAAGTATCTCCTCTAAATGGCCAAATTTCCCCTTTGGTTCAATTGGGCCCTTAAGAATCTATGTACTTGTACTACATCATTTTGACTACTTGTGGAATTTTTTCTCTGATCTGACATTCACCACCATGCCATTTATCCATTGAGCTAAATTGCTGTTCAACTTGGGACACTGTGAATCTTAAAAATATTTCTTTTTAAAGTCTGGTTGCTAGCTAATATGTACAACCCATCTACTAATTGTACCTAACTATGTGGCAACCTTTAAGTTCACTAATACCATTCCTCCCTCTTTGATTTGGTTACCAGTTCATTTATCCAAAACATTCAAAATGTATTTTCCTTTAACATAAGTAAAAATCTTTCTGAAATCCTTTGTGGAAGCATTTATCAGACATGGGTCCTGTCAATAGATAGAAATTATACAATGATTGAACAGAAGTTAATATACAGAATTGTTAACTGAATTAGTAGATTCAGGTAATGCAGTATTAGCTAGCATATGGAAGGAAATTCTAAATTGTAGAAATAGGGGCACCTGGGTGACTTATTCTGTTAAACATCTAACTCTTGATTTTGGCTTGGGTCATGACCTCACAGTCTGTGAGTTTTGAGCCTGGCAAACTTGAGTTAGGGTCCCTGCATCAGGTTGGCAGCACAGAGCCTCCTTGGCAGTATTTCTCACCCTCTCTCTGCTCCCCCACCTCCGTTCATGCTCTCTCTTTCTCTCTCAAGAAAACAAACAAACAAACAAACTTGTAGGAATAGCAGATATAAAGAGTAGCCACTATTTCTAAGACTGATATAAACCAATGAGAGAAGAGAGTACACACCCCCAGGCTGACATCTAGACTTTGTGGGAGAGAACACAATTATAACTCACTGAACAACAGAGACAGTAACTTGGTTCTGCCCTAGCAGAATTACTGGAAGTCTTCTCTCTGGTCCTTGCTGGAATTCCACCCTATAGAGTGCTGGGAAATGCTGTCTGTGGGGAGTACCTTGGTGGAGGCACTCTTCTACATGATTACTTAAGCAGGTTGCTAGGGAAAGCTTCTGACTATGTGCCGCTAGCTACGATGCACTCACTACAGGAACTGGGCAGTGGGGAGGCTGTGGTATTGCGGCAGCTACTAGATGGTTCAGAAGCTGCCTAAACTCTAGAAGCCTACCATGAAGAAGCTGTGCGATTTACAAAAGCTTGCCATAACAGCATATTGGACCAGGAAGGAAATCTCTTTCTCCTTCAATGTCACTGTATCACCTTCTATAGATGAAGATTATTAGCACAATGCTAGCTGGCAAAACAGCATTTTATGTTGCAATCCATTTTTGCACAACAGACAATGAAAGGTAAATTTGCAGCTGAGAGACAGTAAATTGACATCTGGCACAAAACTCCTGTCATGGACAGATAATTGTGCTTTTGCTTTAACTATATGTAGTTTTCAGAATAATCCCCAGGACTTTATGTACGAAAAAGAAACTGATAATCTTAATGTAGAAAAATTCATAGACGTGATGGTTTAAAGCTCTCTCCATTCTGGCAAATGTAGTTATTAGTCCCAAGGCTAGTGATTTGAGAGAGACCCTAAGCTGCTTTCAAGATCAAACACCTGCAGTTATACTGTGATTTAGGATGGCTGTAGGCAGGAGCAAAAGATAATGCAAATAGAAAGTATGAAATACAGTTCAAGGTTTCATCATATACAGAATCAAAACTGCAGCAGCAGCAGCAACAAAACAACAAACAAAAACCTGAGCTCCCTCTCCTGACTCCTGTTCATATTCTCTCTTTAACTGGCTTCTTCTCTGTAAAGTTAGCTTTAACTGATGGATGTCGCAAAGAATGAAAGCTTATGCATAGGATGGATGATTCTCCTATAACACCATAACTTCCATAGATGGTCATTATTTCTAATAACAGCCTTAATTATTAAGATTTGAAAATAAAAAGTCTTAGGGAAGAGAAAGTCAATGAACCAAAGCAGCACTGTTATAATTTGTTTTATTAAGAAGTCCAGGAAAATCAGACAAGATGTAAGTGTAAACAAATCATAAATAAAAATCCAATTTAACATTTAAGGTAAGAATGAATTATTTCTGATCAATAAGTTATTGATCCATTTCAAAGGGCCACCTTGAATTTTCTTTATGGTTTGTTTTAACCTTTATATCTGAAAAACACATTTTTAGCTATACAAGCTAATACCTATAAAGATATTTCATTACTAAAATGAAATCAACTGGGAAATGAACATAATGGTTTAAACTAAGTATTTGAAAGATCATGCCTATATATACTTTGGATAGTTCTGAAGGATAATACATAATATTTCTTTGTGTGTTTTTCTTCACATTTTACAAATGTCAGTCTCAACATTAGTATGACTCATATGGTTGTTGAGGTAAACTAAACTCAAACTGGTTTAGGGAAAATGTATTTACTCATGAAATCCAAGGAAAAGTAGAATGATAAAACCAAGAAAGTTTTCCACTTATTTGTATTTGTATTCCACTTATATAAATACATAAACCCATCCATCTAAGATGTCTTTTTTGTATTCACTATCTGCACTATCATCCAAAAGGGGAGACCAGAAAAGTATATAGCATAGTTCCTGACCTCACTGAATTTGAGGTAGTATTTACTGGAGTTTAACAAAATGTGTAGTGCGCACCCGAGTATATTCCAGCCCTTCCTCAAGGAACGGAGGATATAAAAAAGAGTAATTAATGATCCAAATTGCCATAGAAATAGTTGAATTCCAAATATGATGCTTATGAAATACTTCATGGATATGTTGGGATTTAATGAGGAAAAGATAGTCTTTAGTTACACGATTAGAAAATTCATATTGGGTTGACAGTCTAAACTGACTTACCTGTTCAAAAGGGATATTAGGAAATCTGAAGTAAATGAGTTTGGAATGCAAAGCCTGAATTAAGGTAGTGAGCTAGAAGGAAAGTTTGCTTCAGTCAGACTCTAAAATGGAGTATTTCAGGTGGTTGTTGCTGGTTATCACTCAGATCATGCCTTGTAAGCAATTATCCACGGTATTGTAGAAGGTCATTGTTCACATTGCTATTTTATTTTAGGAAAACCTGTGCTACCTTCTACCAGGGAACTACAGTACTATCTATTAAAAATCCACTACACAATACTTCAGCCTCGAACACACACTTCCCTGACTTTTCTTGGCCAACATATGGCCCAGTGACCACTAATTTCCTGTCCTTCAAGTCCTCTGTCTCTGGGGATGCTTCTTCTTCCGCCCTCATTTATGTCAGTAAATATAGCCTCTTTACCTTACCTCTTTCTTGCTGTCCAGAAAGGAATATTCACAACTTGTTTTAATTTAAAAATAATTGATACTCAGGGCGCCTGGGTGGCTTAGTCGGTTAAACGTCCGACTTTCGCTTAGGTCATGATCTCGCGGTTCGTGGGTTCGAGCCCCGCGTCGGGCTCTGTGCTGACTGCCATCTCAGAGCCTGGAGCCTGTTTCAGTCTGTGACTCCCTCTCTCTCTGACCCTCCCCTGCTCACGCTGTCTCTCTCTCTCTCTCCTAGAAATAAATAAAAAATATTTAAAAAAAAATAATTGATACTCATTATGGAGCTGTTCTTATCATCTCTGGGATGATTAGTTTTGTTTTTGTTCTCTTGATCCCACAGCACCACTCTGTGCTTTATCACAAGCTCACCATATCCTTAGTGAAGACAACAGACAAAGCATGGTTGGAGACCTTGACTACTATCTGCCAAATCAATTTATGCTTTTACTTTTAATTTTTTGGTTCAAGTCTAGCTTCTGCGATAAATGTAGAACTCTTAAACATAAATATTTTGTTCACGTCACTTACTCTAGCAAGAATTAACGCCAAAGGAGAGGTCTGAAAGATAAGTTTGGGTATTAAATCTTCTCATAACTGGTTTCCATGGTCAACATTTTTTTTTTTGCATTTTTATGCAGTATAATCATTACTAACAGGGTCTTTCAATTATTTTTATTTAAAATTATTTTTCCACCAGTTTTTACCCCTAAAATGTTAGAGAAGTAATTATTTTCTCTTGGAAATATGTTTTATTTATTAGCTGATTAATATCTTAGTGTTGCAGCTTCACTGTCAAATGTGCATTAGCTCTAGATCTTAATATCATCATTAATTTGGAGCAATTTATATAAAGAGAAAGGCAGTGTTTTATGGAGTTGTGAAAGCTTCACCATTTATTAGCTGTGATATTTTAAATATTTATCTACATTTTGCCTCCATGTCTTCATCTATGACATCTGAATAATATATTTATTCACTCAACAGTTTTTCACTGGATGATTTATGTAGGAACAGTTAAACAACAGTGGATGCAGAGAATTAAATGAAACATGATTGCTACATTTAAGACATTCATATGGGGGTGCCTGGGTGGCTCAGTGGGTTAAACATCTGACTCTTGATTTTGGCTCAGATCATGATCTCATGGCTCATGGGATTGAGTCTTGAATGGAGCTCTGCGCTGACAGTGTGGAGCTTGCCTGGGATTCTCTCTTTCCCTCTCTCTCCACCCCTCCTCTGCACTTTTTTTCTCTCTCAAAATAAACATTAAAAAACTCTTTCCCTCTCTCTCCACCCCTCCTCCGCACTTTTTTTCTCTCAAAATAAACATTAAAAAACTCATATGGCTACTTCTCAAATTGCATAACCTATGCAAAATAATAATTCAGTACACATTTTGCTAAATTTGGTTACTTTTTTCTCTGCCTTTTTTGTTTTTCCTCCAGTGCTAATTATAAGAGATAGCCCCTTGCTGATTGGCCTCAACACATTTGGTAGCTACGTCATTATTTTTTATTTGGATGGGCTAATGTTGATTTCTAATTTCTTTCTTTCTTTTTTATTTTTAATTTCTAATACATTTACTTTACTTAGAAATGTTATTGTTGCAGTTCATAGTTTGCAAGACTGTTTTTTACAAGATAATTTAACATCTGGAAAATAACATAGTTTTAAGTTTTGAAATTATGTTTAAATTTTAAAATCTTTAGCTTATATCCATTTGTAGGTTCATTTAGCATACAAAATGATTTTGAAATTTCAAAAATTAGTGTGGCAGTTAAGATGAGTTTTATGGAGAATATATTTTTGATAAGTTAATCCATTCTTCTAGAGTGGCAGGCTTTGTTTTGTAACATAGTATAATTATGAAAAAAAAGGTTTTCATAGATCTAAATGCAGTATGGTATAGAATTTTGGACAAGGAAGAGAGTTTTAAGTTCTAACCATATCTAACTCATAATAGTTTATTAACTTGTGACTCTAGGTAATTTGCATTATCTCTTTTTCTTCATTTTTCATTTGTAGAATGGAAATAATGGCATGTCACCATGGTTCATAGGGCTGCTGTCCCTTTGAACTTAGCTGTCCGCAGTATGATTTGAACAAAGCTGAAAGAAATACTCAAAACCGTTCTTTCAAAAATAGCTAAAATAAAAATGAATGTCTAAAACAGCAGGTCATATCAGGCTTTCTCAGTTTCCCAGATACACAGACTGTAAAGGCTATGTAAATTAAATAAGCCAGTTTGTACATATGGACTTTCAACTTCAGTGCAAATATATGAGTTAAGCACTTTCAGTTTGTGATTTCCACAAAGTAAAATTGTTTATTTTAAGGAAGCTAAATACTTTGTATTTTGAAACATTACTTTCTGTAGTATTTCACTTATTCATGTATAGACTAGTTATTCATATAGTGAAGTGACTTTAAAAGTAGTTATCTGTAAAGGAAAATAATGCATAAAAAATACATCTCTTACTTTGAGCACACCTCTAGTCATAGCAGCAAGAAAGTGTAATGTGATATCACTATATAAATTAGAAATATTTTATTATGGCATTTAGTCTGTATGAGTACTCAACAGATGATGCATTTTTCTTAGGTGATATGTAAATGTTTTTAGGAAATGATTCTGCCCACACATTTACTTATCCTTATGGAATGAAGGAAGGGGAAATGAGAGGGAAAGAGAAAGACCTGTGAGAAATAGTGGCTTTATTAGGTTGTGGGTAAAAGAACTGTGAGAAAAAAAGAGTTGTGAGATGTAACTGAAAAAGCAAAATAAATTTTGGAGTATGTTCATGGCCTTCACAAAGTTGTGGCACTTACTTTGCAGTTATGTCTTAAATAAAAAGAGAGAAGAATGAAAAGTAAGCGTCTAATTTTACTAGTCTAATGTTTGAAGTGGCAGAAGTAACCAGTAGCCAGGAAAAATTCGTATAATATAACACAAAGAATATTGGACCAGATCTAGTACCATCCCTGACCTTTTTTTTTTAATACTATTACATTATTGACTGTATTCCCTATGCCATACTTTTTATTCCTGTGACTTCTTTATTTTCCTAACTGGAAGTATATATCTCTTAATCTCATTCACCCATTTCCCTACCTCTTTCCCCCCGTTTCCCAACATTTTCCTACCCTTTTCTGCAACCACCAGTTTGTTTTTCTGTTTAAGAATCTATTTTGGTTTTGTTGTTGTTTTATTCATTTGTTTTTAGGTTCTACATATATGTGAAATCTTATAAGTGTTTGTCTAATTTATTTCACTTAGCATAATACTGTCTGGATCCACAGTGTTATTGTGAGTGACAAGATTTCATTCATTTTTTTATGGCTGAGTAACCACTTCTTTAACTGTTTTTCTATCAATAGATATTTAGGTTGCTTCCGTATCTTAGCTATTGTAAACAACACAACAATAAATTTAAGAGTGCATATATCTTTTCAAATTAGTGTTTTTGTTTTCTTTGGGTAAATATCCAGTAACACAATCCCTGGATAGTGTGATAATTCTATTTTTAATGTTTTGAGGAACTTGTCCAGAGTGGCTGCACAAATGTACATTTCCACCAACAGTGCCCTACAATTCCCTTTTCTCCACATCTAACTCTTGTCATTCTCATTCTTTTGATACTAGCCATTCTGACAGGTGTGAGATGATATCTCATTGTGATTTTGATTTGTGTTTCACTGATGATTATTGATGTTGATTATCTTTCATTTGTCTGTTTGTAATTGTGTGTCTTCTTTGAGGAAAAAAAAGTCTACTCAGGTCTTCTGCCCATTTTTTATTGGATTATTTTTCATTGTTTAGCTATATGAGTTCTTCGTATATATTTGTATATTAACCCCTTACTGGGTATAGTATTTGCACATATCTTCTGTCAAATAAGAGAAGAATGGAGGCTGCACAGCAAACCACAAGTTAATTTGGAGTCTTTAGGAATTTGAATTTGGGAGACACAGATTCAGGAGCAACTTGAAATATGTTCCAAGCTGGAGAGGAGAAAGATAGAGTTTATAAAGGACAGCCACAGGTTTATGTAAATTGTTTTGAAAGAATTACGATTGGCATAGGCAAAAATAATTAACATTGGTCTGTATAGGGTAGGTTACTGGCTAGTTGTCAGGTTAGAGTTCAGTGAAATAAGCCTTATTCTGAAAATTGCAATAGGATGTGGCAAATCGTGGTTGGCATGATCTAAATTTCATGTACTACATGTGGTTTTGCATAAGACCAACTTCACCAAAGAGCTCTTGGCTCCATTGTAGGACCCCTTGACGTTCCTAACTTCATTTCAGATATTCTGTTCACATTTTTCCCATTCAGTTGGTTGTTTTTACATATTGTTGATAATTTCCTGTGTTCTATCGTTTCAAAGATCTACTGTGCTATATAAACATTTTTCAGTTTAATGTAGCCCAGTAGTTTGTTCTGTTTTTGTTTCTCTTGCCTGAGGAGACACATCTAGGAAAATGCTGCTGAAGCCAGCGTCCAAAAGATTATTGCTTTCTTCCCCCCAGGAGTTTTATGCTTTCAGGACTTACATTTAGGTCTTTAATCTATTTTAAGTATATATTTATGGTGTAAGAAACTGATCCAGTTTTAGGGAACCTGGGTGTCTTAGTTAGTTAAGTGTCTGATTCTTGAATTTGACTTCATGATCTCACAGCTTGTGAGATCCAGCACTGTTGTAGGGCTCTGTGTAGAACCTGCTTAAGATTCTCTCTATCCCATTCTCTCTCTCTCTCTCTACCCCTTCCCTGCTCCTGCTCTCTCTCTCTCTAAAAATAAAAAAATAAACTTAAAAAAAGAAAGTGGCTCAGTTTCATCCTTTTTCTTGTAGCTGTCCAAATACAGATAAGAGACTATCTTTTCCTTTTGGTACATTCTTGCCTCCTTGTCATAGGTTAATTGGCCACATAAAAGCATGGATTTATTTCAGGACTTTCTATTCCATTGATCTGTGTATCTATTTTTGTGTCAGGAACATACTGTTTTGATTACTATAACATTGTCATATAGCTTGAAGTCTGGGGTCCTGATACCTCTAGCCTGGTATATTATATTTGTGACTCTACAGAATATACTTAGTTACTCTTTTCCTTAATATTCTCAGGTGTAATTTTAGTCTCTTGGAAAAAATGTATGGAAAAATAATTTTAGTCATCTTAAAATATTTTTTGTTTACTTTTCACACTGTGAGGAAATGTTAAAGCACACAGTGAAAGTACACATTTTAAAAAGAATGTTGATTGCTTATCTCGATCCTTTATGTGAGAAATGCTCTTTTCTTTAATGAATATTAATCATTCGTTAAACACTGAGATAAACTTCATGCATTTTTGGTTGATGTAAATAATCAAAATTTGTATTTAATTATTTTCCTTGAGACATTTTATAGGATTGTTTTCATGCTATTCCAAAGAAAGGTATTTTTCATAAAATGTGAATTTCAGTTCAAAATCTCTCATGATGCTATGATTCATATAACTATGTTTTGCAGCAGTTCTCAAATCATTTTTCTTTACCAAATTATGTCCTATTAAATATTACTTAATCAAAAATGTAGCAGAACACATCCTAAACTTTCATTAGTTTAATATGTTGCCATTTTAGGGTCTATACAAACTTTTGACTTGTTATCAGATTAGTACACTGAATTAACTTTGGATCTTTGTCCCTATTGAAAGGAGTGAATGTACCTTATTAATGCAGATTTTATTTCGTATATATAATCTAGTCTTCAAGTTAGTAAGACTTCACTAAGGCAATTTGTATTTATGATGTATTTAAAAATGTGATATATTTGTGATTAAGTAGGATTGAATTTGAATGATGCTACAGCAGATTTGAGGCAAGAAAATGTGAAGCTTTGCTTCAAAATAAAAAACTCTTAGGCTTATGAGTACCATCGAAAAAGTGGAAAAGACAACAACAGAAAGAGAGATAATATTTGCAAATCACACATTTGATCAGGACGTGTATCCAGAATATATAAAGAAGTCTTACAATTCAGTAATAAAATATAACCCTATTTTAAATTAGGCAAAGTATTTGAATATACTTTTCTCAATAAAAGATAGACAAATGACTAGTATGTACATGAAGCAATGCTCAACACCATTAGTCACTAAGGAAATCCGAATCAAAACCACAATGATACCACTTAACACCCACTAGGATGGCTATTATAAAAAACCTGGGCAATATTAATAGCAAATATTAACAAGAATGTAGAGAAAGTAGAATTTTCATACATTGCTGGTAGAGTTGTAAAGTGGTGCAACTCTTTGGAAAAACTTTGGCAATTCTTCAGAAAGTTAAGTATATAAAATTAACATTTGAGCCAGTTATCTACTCCTAAGTATATACTCAAGAGAACTGAAATTATATATTCATCAAAATGTTCATAGCAACATTATTCATAGTATCCAAAACTGGAAATAATCCAAATCGCCATCACTTGATGAATGCATAAACAAATGTGGTATAATCATGTAAATGAAATGTTACTCAGCCATTAAAAGTAATGAAGTACTGATGATATGATATAACATGGATGAAACCTGAAAACAGCTAAGTCAAAGAAGATTGACAAAATAGGGTGTATATTCTATTATTCCATGTGAACTCATGCAGATAGAAAGATGAGTGGCTGACAGAGGATGTGAGAGTGGGACATGGAGAATGATGGCTTATGGGTTCAGAGTGTGCAGGGTGGGGAAAATATTTTGGAATTACACAGTGGTGAGGGTTGCACGATTCTGATTATCCTAAAACCACAGAATTGCATATGTCATAAAGGCAAATTTTATAATATGTGAATTATAACTTAAAACAGTGATAAAATTATAAGTATTTTTAATTGTAATATGTATCAGGATATTCAGAAAAAACAGATACAAAGAATATAATTTGGAGGGAATATAATTTTAAAAAATTTGGTTAGCTTTTTCAGAAGCAGAAAAAAATGCAAACCTTTGAACTTTCAGATTTATTATTGAATACAGAGCTATTAATTATATGAGAAATTATGGAATTTGAACTAAATCGGGAATCCAAATGCTATACACTGAGGGATGTAGTGTGTATTTATATCAGTCCCTGAGAGTTTGTAGCTTATAATTCTAATATATACATTTCAAAAGCATTAACATAGTACTATCATGTACAATGATTAATTTTCCAGTGGACAAATGTACATGTACTATAGACCTGCAACTAAGAATTACTCTATTCATTTAAGTAACAGGGAGGTTATATTTTAGGCTAAAAGATACTCTTATAATTTTACACTTAAGAGGTTTTAGAATTTTCATATTTAAAAAAATATACCATTGTAGCAAAGTGGGTTTTAGTACTTTTGATGAATTTTATATTTTGTTTGAAGTCAGAAGGTACAGCCAATTAACTACTTAATTAAGTATTGCTGAGAAAACATAAAACATTTTTTGAGGTGTTACAATTCTTTTCAGTTGTGAATTTGAATATTTTTTAACCTTCTGGCACATCTTTTGAATATTGTGTCTCATGTGACCCTCACAAAATCTGTGAGATAAGATGTATAATTCCTCAATTTTTATAATGAGGAAATACAGAAAATTATATTAAATATAATATTGTATAGTTAGATGTTTTATTATAAAACCATGATGAAGACCATAGAAACTCTAATATGTTTCACCGATTTTTCTTAGAATAGTATTCATTGAACAGTGATGCTGGTGGGATGAGAAAAGGGTATATAATTTATATAATATATATTTAAAATATTGAACAGTTAGACACAACTTCTCAGTATAGTGCCTTTAAGATTTTCGTTAAGTAGGATTTAGAGGTTATAAAAGATTCAAGGGGCTCCTGAGTGGCTTAGTCGGTTAAGCGTCCGACTTTGGCTTAGGTCATGATCTCGCGGTTCGTGGGTTCAAGCCCCGCGTCGGGCTTTGTGCTGACTGCCAGGTCAGAGCCTGGAGCCTGTTTCAGTCTGTGACTCCCTCTCTCTCTGACCCTCCCCTGCTCACAGTGTCTCTCTCTCTCTCTCTCTCTCTCCTAGAAATAAATAAAACATAAAAAAAAATTTAAAAAAATAAAAGATTCAAGAGGTTCTCAGCATACAAATATGCTATTAATTAGATCATGTTATCATACGTACTTTAAAAATATCTGGGCTGCTTCTGTGTCCTCAAGAATAATAATTATGTAAGTTAGAAACAACATACCATATGGTTCCTCTTTCCAAATGAAAGTCAGTTACTCTCTAATGAAGCATTTCAGTAAAGGAATTTGGCTCTTTCCCAAATAAATTTGAATTCATTTCTTTTTAGGAATGACAACTGATCTAATGATGGCCCTTGGTTTTGGTGCCTCCTCTGATGCTTTATGTGACTGTAAATCTGATTCTAGCTTTTAAGACAACAGAATGTCACAGGGCAGTGCTCTTAGCTAGTGTACCAAGCATCCCTTGGTAGAGACATCCCTTACCATCGCAAGATGATATAATGGTACTTTCACATTACTCCAATTATAGAGGTTTTCCCCAATCTCCTACCTTCAAGATGGAAATTGGACAATTGCAATGAAGACACAAAAACTATTGTTTCATGACAGAAGTTGCAGCATAGAACTGAGCCTCCATTCTAGGTTAGATGTCTGAACTCCTAGAAAACATAATTACTACTGAGCATATTGATATTCTCAACAGATCCCTGGTTTAGACATGAGGCCACTATTTGCCACATCACTGTATCTTTTCTACCTAGTATTTACTATTAAATTGTAGATTCACAAGATAGAAACTTGACAGAGTAAGATTGCTTATTACTGGAATGAAAGGAATCCTTATTACTGAAGTGGAGTGTAATATTTTTGCCTTTGAGAGAATACCTAGACTTAACATTTCTTCTTATTTTATTGTCCTTAGAAATTACTAACAGTTATTCTTTTTTTTTTTTACTTTATTTATTTATTTTGAGAGAAAGAAAGAGCCAGAGAGGGGCAGAGAGAGAGGAGAAAGAGAATCCCAAGCAGGCCTTTTGCACTGTCAGTGCAGAGCCTGACAGAGGCCTCCAACCCAGGAACCATAAGATCATGACCTGAACTGAAACCAAGAGTTAGAAGCTCAATCAACTGAGTCACCCAGAAACCCCAACGTTTTATTCTTGTGAAATACAGTGAGTTCCTGAAATGTTAAAGATATTATTCACAGAAATCATTATTTCCTTCTGCTTCACCAGTTCAATAACTATTGTCTTTTCTATCGGATAATACTTCCACAGACTTTTGCATCTTTTTAAATGCTAATGTAAGAATAAATGTGATCATATATTTTCCTATATATACCCCCTTATCTTCCCTTTTCTCATTGTTTTCACAGAAACTAAGTTTCCTACTTACACGTTTTTAACAATTCAGTATAATTGTAATTTTTGTTAATGTCAGGTATTGTGACTATCCCAAATAGTGCTACACATTTGTAGGTTGTAACATACTGGATGGATGAAAACAAAAAGAAAGGAAAAGAAGATGGAGAAGGAAGGGGGGGGGGGGGAACAATACTTTCTTAAATCTTCAATTCCTGAAGCTTGATACATACTTTTTTCTCTGAGTAGCAGAACTGTAGTTGTACAGAATGATTTGTCATTAAAGCACCAATGAATGCCCTTTAGCATTTAGGTGATCAAGAAAATCTCTGGACCAGACTTCCTGCCTTGTCCACCTCTTATTATTCTTTCTGGTTTGTAATTGACAGTTCCTCCTGTAATTGACTTTAGGTGGTACTATGTGAAAGCTCCCCCTTCTGGCCTCATGGCTCCATTTTAGTGAGTCTCCCATTATTAATTTTTCCACAGGTTCCAAGTGAATAATAGGTCTATAGATGCAGTAACATTCCCTGAAAATATATGAGATCAGTGATCTTCTTTCTTAATCATTGTTGTTCTCAAAACCAAGGCACAATATCTGGCCCAATAAATGTTTGGACCTCATCTATAGCAGGTCAGCAGGCCTACCTGTTTATGGCATATCCAACATTCTTGTTGGCTACAAGTATCACCAGTATCTTGACATAGACTGTGTTACAGAAGACATGTAATTAATGACATTTATGTTACCTGCGCTGGAAAATCAAAAGATTTTGGCTACTATATATAAAGAGGCAAAGTTTTCCAGATGCCTCAAAAACATTGTGAAGTTATAAGACTTATAGTTTTGTTTTGAATTCTTATTCTAAGCAACAATTTCTCATTTTGATGAATACAATATATTCTTTGTGAAATCATGAAAAATAAATGTTCCTTTATAGACCACTCAGTTGCCCAAGGACATAGAAGTATACGGACAGGGGCAAGCTAGACTTTGTCTTCTGATCCTCCTTCAAAAACCAAAAGCTTTTGCTGTAGTTACAATTAAAGGTAGAACATGAGAAGATAATATAAAAATAAAAGTCTCTTTAGAATTTTCTTTATTGTTATTTATGCTGAGCGAAATAGATCAGGCAGAGAAAGACAAATACTATATGATTGCACGTATAGGAGGATTAGGAGGAACTTAACGGAGTACCAAGGGGGAGAAGGATGGGGGAAATGGTGGGGGGAGAGGGGGAGAGGCAAACCATGAGAGACTCTTGAATGCTGAGAACAAACTGAGGACTGATGGTTGTGGGGGGGGAGGGGGGAGATGTGCATGGAGGAGGACACTTTTTGGGATGAGCACTGAGTGTTATATGGAAACCAAGTTGACAATAAACTATTTGTAAAAAACTTTTTAAAAAAGAATTTTCTTTAAGGTTATTTCAATTTGAGATAAGTTTATTTTATCAGAGCTGACCTTTTGAGCAGTGAAAAGACAGTATCACCCCTAACTGAACATTAATTCATTCTAATTAGATGTTAGGAAGTCATGTGACTAAAACACCTGAGCAAACTGACATATCTGAGGAGATTTTAAAATGTGTACCTTCAGACTCTAATATAGCTGATACCTTTGCTGGAAATTTTCTGTTGGCTATGAAAACAATATTGTTTAGACTTAGTATCTCATACACTAATCTAGTAGTGTATGAAACATGCACTACTAGTAGACATATGATACATCACAAATAGAGTGATTTATATTATCTCTTTCTAGCATCATACCCACCTCTTTGTTTTGCCTCTTTATACAGCTCTCATGATCATTGCAGTGAAAGACACTGTAGGTCATATATGTAATAAAATTTCTAGGGGGCAATTAACAACAGAGCAACTTTGTCTTCTCATTTATTTTCTCATCTACCCTCCATACACATGCTTAAGTTATTATTTTCCCCGTCTTTCTCGTTTAGAAACAAGAAGATCCCCTCTTCTCCTTTCCAATGGCTAATGCTGCTATCCTCACAAAACTACATATAAGAAATTACTACTAATGTGACTAATTTGCTTTGAGAAAATATTTGAGCATGTTATAAATGAGTTAGAAGTTGAAGTAATGAAGCAAATAACAAAGGCAAAGAAGCATTAATCTTGTATTACAAAAGGTGTTTATAGTCACATCCCAGAACAGTGTGTCTTCATATGAAAGAAAATTAACATAAAGGAGCAGTGAGATTGTTTGAACAGGCATTATTCAAAATGTGTACCCACAATTTGCAGCCTAATTATCAATTTCCTGCCACCTTGTTAAATATCTTTTATTTTTCCTGTTAAGATAAGCCATCAAATTTAGGCTTATATGTTAAACTATAAGTTGAATCTAGCCAAAGAAATTTCCTAGTAGATGAAAAGGCTGTGAGTATGCCATCTCTTAAGATGCCATGGAATTAATCACAATTTACATATGATGAACACTACTCTCACTTCCCCATTTTTGTTTCCTAAAATATTTAATTAGCTGGGTTCCTTTTACCCTGAAAGACTGTACTTTCAGGGATCATTCCCCTTCCACGTTCTATTCCATATTCTCTACCCCATCCAGAAGACTTTGTGTTTGTTGTTGTTGTTGTTGTTGTTGCTTTAATTTAATTCCGAGTTAGTTAGATAACATGTAGTGTAATAATGATTTTAGGAATAGGATTTAGTGATCCATCACTTACATGCATAACACCTAGAGCTCATCCCAATAAGTGCCCTCCTTAATGACCATCCCCCATTTTACCTATACCGGCACTCAACACCCCTCCAGCAACTCTCAGTTTATTTTCTGCATTTAAAAATGTCTTATGGTTTGTCTCCTTCTGTGTTTCTGTCTTGTTTTTTTTTTTATAGTTTATATATATATATATATATTTTTTTACAAATAGTTTATTGTCAAATTAGTTTCCACATAACACTCAGTGCTCATCCCACAAGTGCCCTCCTCTATGCCCATCCCTCCTCCCCCACACATCCACCAGTCCTCAGTTTTTGTCAGCATTCAAGAGTCTCTCATGGTTTGCCTCTCTTCCTTTCCCCCACCATTTCCCCCCTTCTTCCCCTTGTTCCTCCGTCAAGTTCCTCCTAATCCTCCTATACGTGCACACATATGATATTTGTCCTTCTCTGCCTGACTTATTTCACTCAGCATAAGTGGACCCTCAAGGTCCATCATGTTGCTACACATGGCCAGATTTCATTGTTTCTCATTGCCATGTAGTATTCCATGGTATAGATAAACCACATCTTCTGTCTTATTTTTGCTTCCCTTCCCCTATGTTCATCTGTTTTATTCCTTAAATTCCATATATGAGTGAAATCATATGATATTTGTCTTTCTCTGACTTATTTTGCTTAGCAAAACATTCTCTAGTTCCATCCACACTGTTGCAAATGGCAAGATTTCATTCTTTCTGATTGCCAAGTAATATTCCATTGTGTATACTATCTGCTAGATCTTTATCCATTCGTCAGTTGATGGACATTTGAGCTCTTTCCATAATTTGGCTGTTGTTGATAGTGCTACTGTAAATATTGGGGTGCATGTTCCTCTTTGAATCAGCATTTTTGTATCTTTTGGAGAAATACCTCGTAATGCAATTGCTGGATTGTAGGGTAGTTCTATTTTTAATTTTTACCTTTGATGGCTTATGATTTCCAATACGTGGGAATCCTAATATGCAATTCATAACCAAACCTCAGAATACCTTAGCAGTATTATGTCCTGCCACACACTCCTATGCACTCTTACAATAGCTCACTGAGAACAAAAAAGCTGAATTAAGTGTACAGCTGATTATCTTTAAAAGGTTTATAAATATTTAAGTTTAAATTTAATAAACTTATTAAATATAGATTTTCTTACTATACCCATGAGTATCAAAACAATTGTATTCTAAATGACTAATCAAAATTCATTATATTAATTTTTATAACTAAAATAATGTCTAAGTTTTTATTCATATTTTATATTGTATACATATATTTTAAATAATTTTTTCCAAAATTAATTTTTATATTCAATTTTTACAGACTTAATTTTCAGATTTTTAAAAATTTGTTAATATTTGGGTTATTTAGTAACATGCTATTTTTCAGTTGTTTTTTTCTGGGAAACTTTAAGTAGGATGTAAAACAAAGATTACCATAGTGTTGAACAAAACTTCCTCCAAATAGATCTGTCCAGGGGCACCTGGGTGGCTCAGTTGTTTAAGTGTCCAACTTTGGCTCAGGTCATGATCTTGGCAGCTCATAGGTTCAAGCCCCACATCAGGCTCTAGGCTGACAGCTTGGAGCCTGGAGCCTGATTCAGATTCTGTTTTTCCCTCTCTGCCCCTCCTCCACTCATACTCTGTTTCTCTCAAAAAATGAATAGACATTTTTAAAAAAATCCCAGTGGTCTGTCCAAATATATCTGAGTTTGAATCATGGCCTGGACATTACTGGCAGGGTAACACTGGCATTATTACTTACATTCCCTGAATCACATGTGAAAAATGGTGGCGATAATATAAACCGTCTTGTGTGTTGCAAGGTTGAGTTGATGCATATAGTTAATCCTCAGTCTATATCAGTTAGTAACAATGTGATGATTATTGTTTAAGCTTTTACTTACTTAGACTGGGAAGGAACATGAAAATTAGAAATTAGATATAATACCAAAGCAGATATAGTGCTATTGAAATAGTATTGAAAAAAATCAAAGGAAGCCAACTCGCTTGTGTTCTATGTTTCTTTTAAAGCATGTATTTCAATGATGCTTCAGAAGATTATACTTCCAGGGATCATTTCTATAGTTCATTAAATGATACTTCAAAAGCAGAATTAAAAATTTTCTCATCAGTAATTTAGGTAAACAATTTGAAAAAATGTGCACGTACCTTTGAAGGTGAAGTTAAGAAAAGGTAAGAGGTAAAAAGTATAATGTTAACTGAAGTCTGAAATGTTCAAAATATAAAGTTTTGGGGCGTCTTGGTGGCTCAGTCAGTTAAGTGCCAACTCTTGATTTCAGTTCAGGTTATGATCTCATGGTTCATGAGCATAAGCCCCATTTCGAGATGTCTGCTGGTAGCATAGCATGTAGAATGCTTGAAATTCCTCTCTGCCTCTCTCTGCTACTACCTGTCAGTTCTCTTTCTCTCTCTTGCACACACAAAAGTAAATAAACTTAAAAAAAAAACAGAACTGCTTTGAAAGTAAATAAATAATAAAATATAAAGTTTATAATAACAGTTCTAGTTGGTCTCATTTTTAGAATACAAATTATAACTTGCATATTGACAAGTTTTGTTTATGTGTACATGTATATGTTTTGCAGGTATATGAAAAGGTTTCCCAAGTATCTGTGTTAAATAATATTCTGCATTTTACAATATAATTCACAAGAAAGGAACGAACAGTCACTCTGGGGAATGACAATCATAGCAATAATATTTATAGTAGCTAATAGTCACTGTGCTTTTACCATGTGCCAACCATGATCCTGTAATTCTCCAATGTATGTAAAAGTGTAATTTTTATAGTAATTCTATAAGCTTTACCGGCACTATTTTATGGTTGAAAAAACTAAGACTAATCTGCTTTAGAAGTTATATAAATACAGTAACCCTTTAATTTTTTTTTAAAATAGCCTTAAATTTATAAAGTATACATTGACATCTGTATCTTTAAATAGGTCCTTCACATCTTCTAGATGAAAGGCTGCAAGGCAAATGTGAAGTATTTTATTTTATAGCCTTTTCTAAACTCAAGGAGGTATTTTGGGCAGGATTAACACTAGACTACTTAATAGTGATGAAGTGAGGGGCGCCTGGGTGGCTTCGCTTAGGTCATGATCTCGCGGTTCGTGGGTTTGAGCCCTGCGTCGGGCTCTGTGCTGACTGCCAGCTCAGAGCCTGGAGCCTGTTTCAGTCTGTGACTCCCTCTCTCTCTGACCCTCCCCTGATCACGCTGTCTCTCTCTCTCTCCTAGAAATAAAACATTAAAAAAAATTAAAAAAAAATAGTGATGAAGTGAATGTTTTCCTTTATCAGAAAGTAAAGTGTGTGTTTTTAATTTTAATAAGCAAATAAAAATACTGAAATTCATATGATAAATTAATAGCAAAGAATAGAAACCTGTACCTACCAAATTTTTTACATTAAATTTTCATAAGAGTATTATAGGATGGGTGAAGGTGATTTCCTGAGCATGTCACTTCATTTGGAAATGGCTGACATTTTTTATTAATATGGTATATATGTATACTTCCAATGGATACTGAGAAGAGAAAGAGGATCAAATTATTATTTATCAATTTCTGTGGTTTTATATTGTATCAATAGACAAACTGATCAGTATGATCTTATATCAATAAAACCTTAATTGATCTTTGTAGCTGCCACTGATATTTCTCTCCTGTAATTTATACAACTATGGTTGTATAATTATACTAGTTCTTATTGTATCATGTGTTGTTTTTATCTTTTTAGATAGGTTGCACACCTCTGGAGTCTAGAGACTATATGCGTATGCTTTTATTTTCCTACAGGGCTTAAATAAATTCTCTGCATAGTAGATGTTCAATAATTTCCTAATTCAAACTACAAACATCAGTATTTGAGTGTAAACTTCTTTTTAGCTAGACCCTTGTTGTACTTCTTTAATGCAATATAATTAGTAATGCCTAAATATTTGCTGTGATTTCTGAATTCCTCTACTAGAACTCAAATATTCTTAAAGGCTTTCATCCAATTGATGTCTCTGATTTTCATTTTAGGTGTTCAATTATTGTAAATACCCAACCAAAGCCCTTTAAATATTTACTTTTAACATCTCAGGCAGATCTCTAATAGTAAATGATTCATATTCTGATGGTCAGATCATTATCTTTAAAAATATTATTAGGCGCTGCGTGACTATGCCCTTTGACCAATAACTGTGTTGAATATGCATACAAAATGTTAACTGATAAAAATAGTTGGGTAAAATGAACATACCTGCTGAAATGTATACTTATAAGGGTATCTTTTTAAATTTTTTTAACATTTATTGATTTTTGAGAGAGAGACAGAGCACGAGTGGGGAAAGGGCAGAGAGAGGGAGACACAGAATCCAAAGCAGGCTCCAGGCTCCAAACTATCAGCACAGAGCCCGACAAGGCGCTCAAACCCACAAACCATGAAATCATAATCTAAGCTGAAGTCAGATGCTTAACCAACAGAATCACTCAGTCAAGTGTAAAAGTGGTTACATTTTTAAAGGAAACAAAAATTGCAATGGAATGGTTACAGCACACATTAGGGAATAAACACCTAATGTTAAACTAACAATTGGAGTACTTTGACCTTCTTACTGGTTCCATTATTTTCTCTGTCCCTCATTAGTAACAGATGGCATGGGTCAGAGTCTCAGTGGACTGTTCCCATATTTCAGACTTATCAAGACACATTATTTAATAACCGCTCTATTCTATTTTCAGAAATGCTAGCAATTATAACACTATGCTACTAAGTATGTGTTAATAATTTGGTTTTGAAACTTTTCTTCTTTAATCTGTTTTCAAGGTGAAAAAGAACGCTGGTGTAGTGGAAAGTGAATGATTACTTCATGTTTGGCCTTCCTTCCATTTTCAACTTAAAAATTAACTATGTACCTAGTCAGAGGAAACATTGAATAATGTTTCCTTCTCCCTAAAATTGCTGTTGAAGCATATATATGTGTGTGTGTGTGTGTGTGTGTGTGTGTGTGTGTGTGTGTGTGTGTGTGTGTGTGTGTGTATGTATGTATATTTGCCTTATACACTTTCATTTATCTCTAGACACAGCTTTGGGTAATATTTTAAGTTACAAAAATATTTTCTTATGATATGATTACATAAATCCTTTATCTACAAACACAAATCATTCAAGGGTTTTGTATTTGAAATTTTTTAAAATAAGCATACAAAGCTAGTGGCTATGTAACAAACCTCTAAACTTACTTCTTTTTTTCCCCTTATTCTTGTAAAAATATTTTTATGTCTTTCAATTGTAGAAGAAGTATTTCTTTCTATAAAGAAATCCCACCATGGGGCTTCTATTTTGATGATAGTCTTGTAGATGGGGCATTGGTCGGATCATCAAATCATCTATATCTTACCAGCTGCTACCATTACCTCACTGCTCCACCTGCCTCCCCACCTCCAGACCTTGAGAAAGCCATTTAACTTCATTAAATACCTATTCCTATCTTTATCTAAAAGTGCCATGAAAAATAAATTCAATAAATGCTTTCGGCTGACTGTGGGTAGTATTCATAGGTTGAGATTTTTTTAAGGAAATAACTTATCATCTGTTTGTGTCTTTTTTGCTCATCCTGGTTAGCCACTTAAAAGACCCAATTCCCAACTGGGAAAAAAAATGTGTGTCAATAGATCTAGTTATATAGATCTATAACTAGTTCTGTTGATACAGATTTATGGAGTGTGTTTTCAGCATCTTGAGTTCTCTAATGACCTATGGCAAAAAGCAGCCTGTATCAGCTGAGCCACTTGTACAATTGCGTTGTGCCCCATGTCAAACATAGAAAAGGGGAGGGGGATGATAAATGAATACCCTTTTGTTTTGGCAGTTATTAAATCTCTTCACTTTCATATAATGAGAAATTTGATAAGCAGAGTTGAGCTTCATGGTTAATGACATTTCCAAATCCTAGAATGTCTGTAAATTATGGAGTAACTTCATTATAAACAATGGAAGATGAAACAAAGAGCCTCTCTCCTAACACATGAGAATAAATTACTTCACATCTCATCTATATTAAGAGAATGATGTTGAAGGCTCTTCATTTATCCTCTGATATACATTTTTGGATAAATGATGGTAGTCTTTTTAAACCTGAAGTCCAAATGCCTTAATACAATAAAATATGTGACGTTTTATAGGCATTTTGTAACACGTCTTGCATGTCACTATGGTGAAGTTACATACAATATCAGTTATTCCCTAAGGTCTTATGTAGTTGTAGATCATAAACTTTTTGCTTAAATTAAACATCACAGCTGGTTGCTTTAATTTGATGCATTATGCCACAAATGTTTAAACAGCTTGACTAAAATGAGCCATACTGCAGATTCAAACGAAGAGCGAAGGTCAACGCACATGAAACCGAGTCATTTGCAGATTTTCTTTGGGCATTATAAAAATCATTCTGAAGAATATATTTTGATGGGATGTAACCAAACAAAATAAAAGAAAACTACTATTGCAATGGTGTTTTACTTGTGGAAAGCAATACTATAAATTCTTAGTCTCATGATAGTGTTTACAATAGCTTTTTTAAAAAACCATGAATATTGTGCTTTGAGAGTGGTGTTTACTTATTCCATTTTGAGGTCTTGCCTCTTTCAAACTTAAAACATCACTAAATCTGCAAAGGAGGTCAGTTAGCAGAAAATAGAGACAGGAATGATTACCCTCCTTCTCATCCTTTACCCAGGAAGTGCCTCCCCCTACCCAGTAAAGACTAGAAAACTGTATTTTTACTCATTCTTTTTGCACTCCAGAAGTCTTTAGCTAAGAAGATTGATAATACCATTAAGATTACCATTCATTATAACATAAACCCAAATTTAAAGCTGTTGTAACTCTAAGTATATTCTTGTGGCCCACAGTAATTGGTCTTAAATATTATTGTTAAAGCAGTTCATAAACTAAAATAGTTTCAACACTTATGATCAGAAAATAGTCTCCTACATTATGTATCAGTATCACAAAAACAAAGAAATTAGTAGGTCATTACTATGGTATTTAAATATATGAAAAAAAGTAAATGAATTACTTCCTTAATTAGTCATAAAATTAGAGCATTTTAAAGCTGAATGAGAACAAAAAGATCTCTGAGTTCTCAACAACCATCTAATCATCACGTCTCTGTTCAGAAACACTAGTTGTCCCTCATCTGTAACTCTCTTGTTATGACGTTTGGAGCCAATTCCAATCCCATCCATATGTCACTAAACTATACCCACATCCATGCACTCTGATGTAGCCAAATGTGTATGTGTATGTGTGTGTCTGTGCATGTGTGGCTTAGCCAGTATTTAATGTAATCTTCTTCCTTTCAATGTAGCTCAATAATTATCTCCTCCCAGAGTTGTCCTAAATCCTTTCCACCAAAAATCTTTTCTTATTGATGTATCTACAAAATATTATTAAGGAATTTATATATGTATACAATTTATATATATATATACAATATACAGTTTTGGAAATTGAGTTTCAGAGATTATGTTTTCTAAACAAAATAAAAAACAAAGTAGTATTTATCTCCAGGATCATTTCTGACTCACCATACATAGTTGCCTCATAACACATAGGCAAAAAGTATACTCTGCTTAAGTTTGAGGTGTTCAACTTAGCAGCCTTCATTATATTTGCAAATAAGAAACATGGCTTGACCTCCTTATCTCTTATCTTTTTCAAGCTGTCCTGTAGACCAGCATTTCTGTAGTTGATTTCAGTAGCAGTAATAATCTGCCTTACCTCACCTTACCTGTTATTTGGGAGAAAGTATAATCAATTGAAAAGATTATGGCATTTATGTATAGAAAACCCAAATGTGGTCATGTTTCAACTTTACATTTACATTTCAGTTTTTTAGGGGTCACTTAGTCCCATGCCTTTGCACAGGTTAGGAACTCTCTTAAGATAGATATCAATCTTTCCTCAATGGAGAGAGAGATGTTCTGGGTTTGAATTTCAACTATGCCACCTGTTAGTCCTGTGATTTTGAGTAAGATAATGAAGTCATCTGTACCTATGGTTTCTAATGTGAAAATTAGAATAATGTATAATAGTTGTAAGAATTCAGTGAATTGTTAATTGTGAAGCATTTAGAATACCATATGCATTTCTGCTAGCATTGGCATTTTCTTATGATTGAAATGGCCCTTTCACTTCTTCCAGACATAAAAAAAGAATGCTTTTCAGGAAAAAGATTCTTCTTTCAAATGTCCTCGATGACATTACTTCTAGAGACTGTTTTGTCTCAACATTTTTTCCCCTGAGCATCCAGTGTGTTTGAGTATGTATTCTGTTGCATAATTTCACTGCAATCTTTTATTGGCATAGAACTGCAGAATCCCTGGTGTGTGAACATTCTAGTTTGAAAGAAAATATTCTCTTATTTTCAGTTCAATAGGCTTTTCTTTGTCTAAATGAAATGACTAGTGTGAGACCTTCAGGTGTAGAAAAGGCAATGGTTGAGGGAATTTTAGCTGAGGGCAGGGGACTTCAAGTTAAGAATATATTACTCATCATTAAGGTCAGTTAATGATGCAACATTTTTTTAAATGTGCAACAACAGGCACTGATAGCACAGGCTGAAGTCTTTTTGAACAGTGAACCAAGTGGGCTCCTGCAAGGGCTTTTGGTAAGAGACCTTGATGGTAAGAGTCATTATTTGCTTTTTGGAATACCTTAAAGTACATTGGTAACAAGCTTATTCCATTTTATGTAGATTTAGATGTGGCTTTGGGAATAAACAGTACAAATATGTTTTTGAAAAAGCATTGCCATGTTTCCTCAGGGTACAGAAGATATTTCAGTAGTTTTATTTTTATTTTAAAATTAAATATCAGAAATTTTACATTTTATTGTGACTCTTTATACATTGCTTCTGCATAATTGTTCTGAACACTTTTTTGTTTCTGTTTAATTTACTAAATTTCACTGCTTCATTTTTAAGTTAAAACCACTGGCTCTAACTAAGCTAATAATCTTTGAAACTTACCATGTCATAGCAATTTCTATTTCCAAGAATGAGCAAATGGCTTTAACATTTTTTGGCAATTAAAAAGGAAACCTGTGAGAAACGTGAACAATAAATTATGAATTACAAAATATTGAGAAAATGATTTACCTGATTTTAGTTACGGTTACACATATGATCTTTGTCAATGTTTTTTGGCCATTCTTAATAGTCTTTCTAGATCTACAAGTGGTTAAGTTCTTCTATTACATATATGGTCATTTTAGTATGCTCAAGTATAATTTCTTAATCTCTTAAATTCTTACAACAGGGAAAACCCTTTAAACTTTTTGAAAATAATAAGAAAACATCATATTTTTAACAGTTAAATTTAAAAATTAAAGATTTCTAGTCCAGTTTAAAATTTCACTCATTTGAATATCAACCTCAATTTTCTATAATGCTACACACACACACACACACACATACACACACACACAGATGGTGGGGAGTGGAAGAGTGAAGAGAGATATTAACACTGGACTAGAAAAAGAGTGTGTTGTTTAAACTCAGGAGAAAATAGGGATGCCTGGGTGGCTCAGTCGGTTAAGCCTCTGACTTCAGCTCAAGTCATGATCTTGCAGTTCGTGGGTTTGAGCCCCGTGTCAGGTTCTGTGCTGGCATCTCAAAGTCTGGAGCCTGATTAGGATTCTGTGTCTCCCTCTCTCACTGCCCCTCCCCCGCTCATGCTCTCTCTCTGTCTCAAAAATAAATAAACTATATTAAAAAATTAATCTGAGGAGAAAATAAAGAAACCCCTCAAAAGTGTGGAGATGACGTTTTTTGTCCACATCATTATCCTCAATGTAAAAAGAAAAAAAAAAAATAGCACTTAAAGTTAAGGCCCACTCTAACTTCTCACTCTTCCCCTATCTATACCAACCTCAAAGTGCAATTCCACTGCTGGGGAAACAGTAATCTACATGTATTTTATAGTGATATCTTTGCAATGGAACATTCCCAAATTCTATGCACTTGTTCTTGGCATAGAAAATAAGTACTGAATTAAATACTGGAATGGGTTAATTTTAAAAAGTAGAAATTCAGAAGTTTAGTGAACATTATTGCAATAAAGTTGATTAATTCCAATATTTATTGATTTTCTTCCAAATATGACTGCATTTGTTATGTATTTTTATGAAATCACAATATTGTCTTTCACAGTCCTTTCTTTTTTATGTAACAGCCCAGCAAAATGTGAATGTAAGTATGTCTTGCATAATCCCTCATCATGATAATGAACTAAAGTCACTAACACAAATTTACCAAAGAACATGGACAATATATCTGCCTGTTTAAACCTGCTCATACATGAACACACACACATATACAGAGCTATTCAGAAACCATAGGTAAAGCATAAATTTGTGAATATAAAGATTGGTGTTTAGCAGAACATGGAGATTCTAGATTCATTTAAGGTGCTTGCTTATTGCAATATTGCAATAAGCTTGCACAGTATTTTGTATTGGGCATCTTTTCTGAACTTTAAAAATATATACTTATGATAGTAATAATACTTGAACTTGCAATGTCACAGGGCAGTTATGACATTCACTTGAGCTAAATATGTGGAAAATGCTTTTAAAAATTGGAATCAAGAAGAAATTGAAAATATATTTTAAAGAATTAAGAGAATCCAATTATAACTGAGCTCCATATAATCATGAAAGAATGAATAATTCTTATTTTATTCATTTATTCCATACCATAGAAAGCATTGAATCACTTTTTTCTAGTTCATTCTAAAATTCTTGTCTAATTTTAATACTGATAACAGTGAATACTAATAATGAAATTAGCCCTCCCATCCCAGAATATATGAACAATTTTACTTAAGAATAGGATACATAATTTCTCAGGGAAGTATGTGAAAATCAAGTCTAGCCATGGATTAAAAAGAATCACACAAATAGTAAGCAGTGTTTATCAATTACTTACAGGATCTCACTTCTTGTTTACAACTGTATAATGTAATTTCTATTATCTCAATTTGATGAGAGAATTGAAGAAATGAGGTAAAGTAACTTTCCTATCACAGTTCTGTAATAAAATTATCAGAATCTATTTCAAGCATATATAAATGCTTGAGAGGTAAAGTAACCTTCCTGTACACAAATAGAGTAAGCAGTCAGGTTAGAATTGGAAACCCTGCAGTCTGATTCCTGAGCTCACGGTCTTAAGAACTACTATCTTTGCTTTCTTACCATGTTAGGTTGAAAGATAGTTAAATTTTTTTAAATAAATATATCAGTATAATTAATGACAGCAGTAAGGTAAAGGAGACAGCTATAAATTGTTTCCATATGTCAGTAGAGTTGATGTTATTTATCAGCAAAGATAAACAAGCTTTGTATATATAAAACCCACAAAACTTTGTTTGCAAAATATGTATGTTCACTAAAGGCAGTGTATTTGAATTTAGTTTAATTGCCTCTGATGATGATTTGGGCACCTACCATATGCCAGGAGGAGTGTACTTGGGATGCATAGTGATAAGATGGAGAAATAAAGGAATATTTCTGCCCTAAGAATAAAGGAAGAAGAAAAGATAGACAAGTGAAGGAAATCTGTGAGACTTTTCAGGCAGTAAATGTACATAGTTCTAAAATAGCCTGATATATATGAGGAAACTAAAAATAATTCATTTCTAATGGAGAGAAGAGTGAGGTGGAGAGCAGCAGAGATGAAGCTGGGAAAGGCAGGTGCCAGTTAGCAGAGAGCCTTCTGTCATCCTGTCATGGTGAAGTGTTTTGGCTTCATGCTATGGAAGCTATTTGAAGCCGTTTCCATTTTCGAGTGGGTTATACCTGAAGCCTATAGGGTGAAGGTAAACATAAAGAGATTGAAATAGTACAGAAAGTTAGCAAAGCCCTTGAAAGGACAATTAGAGAGAAGGAGATGCATTTAGGATTTTTGGGGGTTCAAACCATCTGATTGGTGACTAATTAGAAAGGAATATGATAAGGTGAACTCTAATATAGAATGTGCAGGGGTGACGTGGAGCCATTCTGATAATCAGAAATTAGAGGGCAGAGCCAATAAGGTAATGGAGGAAGCTGATGTGCTCATCATGTTCATTTTTAAATGTCTAAGAGATCTTAGAGGTCAGTACAATGCACTTGGAAGTTGTAAACTCATGGGTGCTACTGAAACCATACAGAAAGCATCAAAAGGATTTGGCACTAAGGCACCTGGATGACTTAGTCAGTTAAGCATCTGACTCTTGATCTTAGGTTTTTATCTCAGGGTCATGAATTTGGGCTCTATGTTGGGCTCCATGCTGGGTGTGAAGCCTACATGTAAAAAAAAGAAAAAAGAATTTGGCATATGGTAAGTTCTCCAAAGTCATTTATTGAAAAATTAAAGCAAGGTGTAATGAATCAAGAAATGCACATCAGAGAATACCGCCATTTAGGGGCAAAAGGAAGCACTCATGAGACAGGGGTGATACATATAATTTATATAAATTTTGTCTGTGGGTATAAATATATATACCAAAATCATAAAATAATCCAGGGAAAGTAAGCAGCAGATTATATTTGTGATCAATTCTAGATAGGGAGGCAAATTGGACAGCTATACAGAGGACTTCAATATTATCTCTTAATTTTATTTTATTAATAGAAATAAGCAGGGAAACATACTAAAATTTGACAAAGCTGCTCAGTGAATCTATAAGTATATGCTACTTTTAATACATTTATATATACTTGAAATACTTCCCGATAGCTTTTATGAAGGAATAACTGGAAAATGTGGAACACAATCAGTAAGTGTGAACTACACTTTGTAAAATCTGAACTTGAAGGTAAAAAGATGACAGGAAGTTAGCGTGGCCTCAAGACAGGGGAGTTTATTCTAAAGATAGGAGAGACTGTAGCATTTTACAGATTGAAGAAAAGGACACAGAAGAACAGTTTTTGAAATATGGAGGCTGTCTCAACAGTATAGTTGTGAAATCAAAAATGAGAAAATCTGTATCATCCTGTATAATGTTTGTCCTTCAAATTCCATTACAATAGAGCTGGAACTTTGATATTTTTAATATATGCCTTAGCGTACTAAAAGCATAAACTCATTTTGTCTAGTTCTGCATTATAATACAGAACTAAGGGGATAATATTATACTTCTTAGGTGACATCATTCAAGAAATTATAGTAAGACAGTCACATAATCTTTATTTCCCCTCAGGAAAAAAAAATTGCAGCAATGGTTGCAGGACTGTCACTGATATAATATGACCACCAAAACAAACTAGGAAACGATCACATGCTGAATGAAAAGGGAAGAAAAATGTGTTAGCCAACATATAATCTTGTATTTCTAAATATTAAGGGCTGCTGAAAAGAAAATATAATTGAAGTTATGGAAATATCACAGGATTGTAATGGAAAATTTATTATTTATAATATAGAATTTCTTAATGACTTCAAGAATGTCTTCGACCTGCCCTATATGACAATACCTACTGTGATTCTGTGTCAGAAATTCTTTTAGGATTTGCAACATTTTAGTTGGAAGTACCTTTTAATTTTGCCAAGTTTCCCCCACATTTGGAGATGTTTTTCCATTTGGTCCTTAGAGAGATACAGAATATTTTCCTGAGAAGCATTTTCATCTCTAAGGGCCATATTTAGTATGTTTGAACAGTAATGGAGTTGAGGAAAATATAGCAGTGATAAGAGATGGTATTTGAGAAAAATCAGTGGTAAAGATGGAATTACAGCTATCCCCTGAGTGACAGAAATTCTCTTAATGAAGTGTCAAAATGTTTGAATGCTTCAATCACATCATCAGGCAAGGGCAGATCTGCCAAATAAGGGATAATTCAGCTGTCCCTTTACTACTCGTTGCATTACCACAAATCCCTTGTTACTTATTCTTTGCATTCCTGTTCTCTCCCCGATTCTTTTATTTTCTTTCCTTAGTTCTGTAGCAGATACTTTTACATCTCGGTGTCAGTTCACAGTTTGGGGCAAGCTGCCTTGAAATCCCCTTCACCTCCTGACTCCAGCGCCTGCCCCCCAGTGATCTCTGCCCCTCTTTTGTCTCATGGGAGACATTAGCCAAAGTCTCCCATGAGAACTGGACAGTCTTCCTAGTCAGATGATCAGTTTTTAAAATGCTAGCTGCTGTTATAACAGTACTAGGATTCAAATTCCAAGGCTAGGTATTCCCTTAACCTTTTGAGACTACAAGCTGTAGCTTCCTTGGGAGAATGATGACCTAAGTAAAAACAGCTCATGCTTCTTCCCAGGGTACAGATGTGGGTTCCTTTTAATCCTCTGTCTCTTCCTGTCTTCCATCTCTTTTAATTTTATCTTTTAGGTGTCAGTTTTCCCACTAAGCCTCAGAGTAACCTATCATGGGAGAAATTCATCTCATATTCTCAAAATATAATATTACCAGTCTCATAGGGCTCCCTCCCCTAAAAATACCTGTCAGGTTCCATGAAGTGTTTTAGACATGATAAGGGGAGAATTTTTTATTTAGCAGAACTCTAGATATTTTGATATGGTGCAGAGAATTGCCTACTTATGTTAATTTTTATAAGAAGATCATCTTTAACTTACAGCCTTTGAGGTTGGTAATAACCACTAATTATTGGTAAGAATGGTAATATCAAAAATTGATTATGTACCAGATTTTCTTCTCATTTAACCTCAAAACAAGTGTATGATATCACATATGATTATTCTCATTTTACTTATAAAATATTGAGATACGGATAGGTTCATGAACTTGCCCAAAGTCACCTGACCAAGGTGCTGCAGAGCTCTCTTATTTATAATGAAGCTACCCTTATACATAGTAGTTTTTAAAATGACTATGCCTACTCAGTTGTAACAGAAAATTAGGGCTGTACTGACTCACTGTAATGCTCATGGGGTCAGAAATTTCTATTCATTCTCCACTTGAATTATTGCTTCGCTTGTAGATATCCAACAAGTATCACCTACATTGAAACAGCTTAGAAGAAGTGAAACTGATAGTCCTGTTAAATAAAAGTATTTAAATAAGTATGTTAAAAAAAAGGAGTTACACACACAGATATAAACATCCCTTAATGACGGAAGATATCAGACTTACAGAAATGGTCACACAGGACAGGATGCTGTGAAGATGCTCCCAGCTAGAGTTAGGGCTTCCCAGGTCAGGCCACCAAGAACTATAATTGTTGAAGATATTGGCATCAGAGAATAATGATTTTACAAGGAGCAGAAACTTACCTTTTTCATTCTTAAGAAGAGGAGAGAGGGAAGGGTGTGATTAGGGAGAGAGAGACGGGTGGAAAAGGTAGAGAGGAAGATTATATCCTTCTGAATCATCTCTGCCTGACTGTTCTGGAGATGCCGGTTCCTTGCCCACCTTCTTACCATATACATGAAGTTTGCAGAATGACTTCAGTGAATTCTTATAACTGGATAAATTGAATGTTAACTTCTTAGACATTTTGTTGCAGAGATTAGGTCAGCATACAGTCCAATTTTGTACCATTGCTCTCTATTCTAGAAAATATATATAAATTTGTACATTCAGGAACCTCTTTAAAACATTCCAGATTTCCACAATATCTGGAAGAGGTATCAAGTCTAATCTCAAAGGGAAAACAAAAACATACCAATTAGAAATCAACAATGACAAGAGCCTAACATAGCCTCCATCAGGATATTTGGAGTTTTACAATGAACAGAAAAGTAGAAATATAGTGTGGGCAATGGAGAACAAATTGGAAAGAGCCAATGTAAAAACTACATGAGAAAGCAAATTAAGTTAAGAGTAAATTAAGGTCATAATCACAGGCCCTGGAAGATACATAATTATATTGATGATAATAAGTATATAGCCACCTTTATTTACAATTTTCTTTATTGTTCTCTTGAAAAGAATTTAATCCAATTGTGTATTAAGTAATACTCGTTTTAGACCTGACCTGAAAAAGTTCCGTTGTAATGGCAATGAAAAACCATTATGTATATATTACTTGTGGAATATTTAAAAATTAAAGAGGAAAACAATTTTTTATCCCTAATTCATCCCATTATTTTATTACTGATTTGTTATACCCTTTAAACTTTTATATTGGGGTGCCTGGGTGGCTCAGTCGGTTAAGCGTCCGACTTCAGCTCAGGTCATAATCTTGTGGTCCTGGGTTCGAGCCCCGCGTCAGGCTCTGTGCTGACTGCTAGCTCAGAGCCTGGAGCCTGTTTCAGATTCTATGTCTCCCTCTCTCTCTGACCCTCCCCTGCTCGCACTGCCTCTCTCTCTCAGAAATTAAAAAAAAAAAAAACATTAAAAAATAAACTTTTATATCGAGTGCCCTTTTTAATTTAAATATACTTTGAAAAAGTAAGACTAGATAGAGTAATGAATATGAAAGCTTTATAAAAAGAAATTCAGAACAAAGATCCTATCATTCTATTTTCTGAAAATACATAGGAGACTTAGTTCTAACTTAGAGTTTTGTTTTATATTTTACCATTAGTGGTCCCTGTTGCTTACCACAAGAATTAGTATCTGGTTCTATTTTAATTAGTGAAATAAAACTTTTATTGTTTATATTTTAACAACTTAAATTGGAAAAGATCACTTGTGATCTTGAGAAATGCTTTAGTGTTTCTGCATATCCTTTCATTCAAAACCCCAAGTAAAGTTTTTTGAAACAGAGCATGAGAATTGGAAGTGGAAAAAAAGGTGGTTTTGAATTGAATGGTTTTTAAAAGGAGTGAACAGATGTTCTCAATTTTTTATTCAGTATGACGTCTCTTGATATTACTATAGCATTAGTAAATATTTATAACCCCATATTGAGCAATTGCCTAGGCCTCCTTTACAGGGTCAGTAGTTATGAAAATTTATAAATAGTTTCATTTTCATTTGATTAGCAATTTTATACATGAAATATTAGAAATATTTAATATTTTAAAATTAAATTGTGATTAACATTACATAGTGTCATACATTTAAATAAGTTATGCAAGTGTATGTGTTTATGCAAATTAATTTTAAGTTTTCTTTAAATATCTTCATAATTAGCTCTTATTTGAAATGAGTAGTTCAAAGTATAAATAAGAAATTAAAGTACATTAGCTTAAAAAGGACATGGAAACAAATTTATTAATGATCTTCAGGTCTAAATATTGTACATGGAAAAAAAGACATTACAGTATTTTCCTTTTTGCTCAATAGCAAACTTCTAATCTCATTAGAATTTTTTAAAAAATGTCAAACTGACTTTAAGTACTCTCTGGCAAATTACTTCTAAGTAATAATACACAAAAATAGAGCTTATAAAAAATAAAGATAGATTATTAATGTAGAACATGGCCATTGGAAGTGACCTGGAATAAAGGACTAAAGACCTGAACTCTGTTCTTTTGTTTATTACTTGCTAGGTTTGTGACTCTGGGAAATGTATTTTACCTCTTTGAGCTTCAGGCACCCATACCTTACTTTAAAAATGAGACTCTAAAATCTTTTTGAGATAAACCGTAGCAAGTGCTGCCACTACTCTACTCATATCCCCTTAGATTCCTTTAACATTTGCACGCGCACATGCACACACACACACACACACACACAGATAAACACACCGAATACAGATGAATGTTTACTCTCATCAACCACCACTAGACAGTCATGTCAGTGAACCATCCTTAGCTTTGGGACTCTTAAGTCCACTTGGCTTGCAGAGCAAACCTCCCTTAATCAATGACTCATCTGTGTGGTAGTATTAATACTCCCAATCCATATCACTAACTCCTTTTCCCTTGGATAGAGACAATTTTGAAATGAGACTTCCCTCTCAAGGTAGTCTTGTGGGATGGAGCCAAAGCCACCCCCTGAGATCTTGAAGTTGGACTTTTTGATGGACTTCTTTCCATCCTTTACCTATCCAACTTCCTCATTTTTCTATTAATTTTTCTGGGAGCATTTCCTAATAAATCAATTTCACAGTAATTATCAACTCAGAGTATATTTGTGGATATCCCAAATATTTATTGAGATAAAATAAATATGTAACATTACAAACAACAATATTTGTGTGCTTTTTTAATGAAATTCTATAAAGTTGTCTTCTGGTGTTTAAAAGTTACATAGGGTGGGTGGCTCAGTGGGTTAAGTGTCCGACTTTGGCTCAGGTCATGATCTCCCAGTTCGTGGGTTCAAGCCCTGTGTCCGGGCTCTGTGCTGACAGCCAGCTCAGAGCTTCGAGGCTGTTTCAGATTCTGTGTCTCCCTCTCTCTCTGACCCTCCCCTGCTCACACTGTCATTCTCTCTCTCAGAAATAAATAGAACATTAAAATCTTATTTTAAAATAAGTAAAAGTTACATAGGCTAATTTTATCATTTTTCTTAACTTATTTAAGTTAACTTCTACATCCTGAATGTACCAATGACTATACATCCCTCTTACAAAAGAAACACATCAGTACACCTCATGTCTTTTGTTCTCTCCACTTCCCATTATATTACTAATATCTGAAATATTATTTTTGGTAATAAACTTTCTCTTGTGTCTCATTATTCATTTATATATTATATTTATTTAAAATAACTTAATTATGTGTGTATGCTTTAGAAAACAATTATTTTGTCTCATTCATTGTTTATCTTTGAGGTACAGGCACTCTTCGAGAGTCTGATAATTCATTCAACCTGTGAACTTATATTTCCTGTGGAATATTGGCTCTTTGGTCTTGGAGAAGCTCCGTAGGCCAGACCACAGTCTTTGTCAGTCTAGGGTATTTCAAGATTGTGTATATGAGGGTTAGGAATGACGCGTTCAGGTACCACCAACCAGAGTTATCACTCTATTTTGCAATAACCCAGCAAGAAACAACTGTATCAGGAATTCACTCCTAAATCTGACTTCTAAAGGCAGTGTCACAAGGTTGTAATTCATAAACCCTGGGGGTTGGATCCAGAAAGGTAAAGAACTAAATGCCCTTGTTGGGGCACCTGGGTGGCTCAGTTGATTAAGCATCTGCCTTCGGCTAAGGTCATGATTATGTTCTGTGGGTTTGAGCCCTAAGTAGGGCTCTGTGCTGACAGCTCAGTCTGGACCCTGCTTAGGTTTCTTTGTCTCCCTCTCTCTCTGCACTTCCCCTGCATGTACTGTCTCTCTGTCACTCAAAAATAAATAAGCATTAAAAAAAAAAAAAAAAAAAGCCTGAATGCCCTAAGACTGGCAGCCCATATCTACTTTCTTTTTTTTTTTTTTTTTATTTATTTCTAGGAGAGAGAGAGAGACAGACAGCGTGAGCAGGGGAGGGTCAGAGAGAGAGGGAGCCACAGACTGAAACCAGGCTCTGAGCTGACAGTCAGCACAGAGCCCGACGCGAGGCCCAGACCCACGAACCGCGAGATCATGACCTAAGCGAAAGTCGGACGCTTAACCGACTAAGCCACCCAGGCGCCCCAACCCATATCTACTTTCACCTCATGCAGAAAGATTCTTGCCCACAGAGATACCCACAGCAATGATTTAAGGAAAGGGGATAGGCAATGATTGTCCAAAGTGAAGGCAGTAGGAGGGTGGGGTGAGGAGAGACAAACAGATTTTAAATTGTCCTCCATTGCTGGCTCTAGCCCTGTCTGCCCTGAGCCTCAGCCTCCCAGTCCTCACACAGAGTGATTTAAAATACTGCTTTTGTCTCTGCCGCTGCTATTAGGTTTTGGATTCTGCCTCTCCCTGTTGTGTCCTCAGCATTATTTTTAGAAGTGGTAACCAGCAACTTCCGCAAGTTGGACATCTTGTTAAATGCATAATTTTTGTATGTGTGGATGGTGAATTTATAAATATATTCAGTATGCATTATTTATGTAAAGATTTTCTTTTAAGTGGTTTACAGTTTTTCCTATAACTCACTTTGCCCTTTTAAATTTTTCACATATTTTTCATTTGCTTTTATGAATTTACAAATATAGACTTTATAGCTAGACAGTATTATTGTAGAGTTGAAAATGTGTTTATTTTACAATGAGAAAATCTCCACTTAAAATGAAACTTGGAATTCTAAAATCTGACCTTATAAACATTGCTGTGAAAGGATACTTAAATGGAGTGTGAAAATGCCAAGCATCAGCTAATAAATCTTTGTGAGAATTTCTGTTTATATGCAATTTTAAATGCATCGATCACTCACAAATATAAAACCTATAATAAATAGTTAATATATGATGAGACTCTTTAAATCTCATTCAAAATCTTGTTTTGTGAATAAAATTGAATATGATAAATATTACCTCTTTTACTTTTTTAAATGTTTTATTTATTTCTAGGAGAGAGAGAGAGAGACAGCATGAGCAGGAGAGGGTCAGAGAGGGGGGCAGTCACAGACTGAAACAGTCTCCAGGCTCTGAGCTGGCAGTCAGCACAGAGCCCGACGCAGGGCTCGAACCCACGAACCGCAAGATCATGACCTAAGCGAAAGTTGGACACTTAACCGACTAAGCCACCCAGGAGCCCCAAATATTACCTCTTTTATAGCGTAAATAATCTTCACACATTACTTGAATGGATTAAACTACCTTATCTTTTTCAAAGTATATCAGTACACCAATCCAAAGAAAAAACTGGCTTATCTCTGTCAGTAGGAGTACATAGCCTTATATTGGAAGTCCCAAGGCAGCAAATGCTGTAAGACAACTAATACTTGTTTAACTCTAGTTCATTTTATTGATTCCCCACCTGCCCCACTCTAAGAAGGAAACAGTGGCTCTACTGTCCATTGGCTTCATCTCTCCCTGTCACCTTTTCCACCCCGTCTCCTCTTTTTTCTCTTACTTCTCAACCTGCTTCTTCTACTTGTTTTGCCATTTTCTTTCTTCTCCTTCCTGATACTTTCCCTTCTTTCTCTTGCTTTTCTTCCTCCATTGTGAAGTAGCAGTGATGTCATTTCTCATACTTATAAGTACCCATGATGGTTATAGCTATTATTTATTTAATGCTTTCTATGTGCTGAACATTGTGCTTAGCTTTTTACCATATGAATAGAGTTGGTAGTCCTTGGGATTCTGCTGTGAACTGAATATTAACCCCCTCCCATTTATATATTGAATTCTAACCCCCCAAGGTGATAGTATTAGGAGGCAGAGTCTTTGAGAGTGATTAGGTCATGAGGGTAGATCCCTCATGAGAGGAATTAGTGCCTTTATAAAAGAGAACCCTGAGAGATCTCTCCACCCTCCTACCATCTGAGGACACAGCAAGAAGTGGCCTTATCCCAGGCCTTCATCAGACACGAAATCTACTGGTGCCTTGTTCTTAGACTTCCCAGCCTCCAGAACGGTGAGAAATAAATTGCCGCTGTTTATAAGCCACCCAGCCTATGATATTTTGTTTTATTATAGCAGCCCAAACAGAGTAAGGAGATTTGATAGAAATTTGTATGTGATTCCATTGAAATTGTACTCTAACAACATTGAAATTAGATTAAAATTAAGAGACCAATGAATTTAGGTTAATAAGTTTAGATTTAAAATCTATAAAGCTGTGTATATACATTTGGAATAAATATAGTCTCTTTTTGCATACTTTATTCCTGTTAATTTAGATGTTTTCTTAAAAATGGAGCCAATATACAATACTGCAGGAATAAGTATTAAAAAAAAGAGCTGAAAATGGAACAGTACTAAAATTGCTTATAAATTCTTTTAATGAATTGTTATGCCTTGAATATTCTGGCTGTATTCTTTCCTTTGCATTGGAACACCAACCAAAAAGTAGATGATCCTTCATAATAAATTTGGTAGATGTTACCATACACACCAATGACATTTAGAGGTGAAAACCATTTTTTGAATTATTAAATTCTGTATTAAATGTTTTACAAGACACTGGTAACATTGAACTGAACCCATACTAGCTTGATCTCTCTAACAATAAAGGAAGTTGCGAGGTTTGCTTTGCTCAGTTCTTTCAAAAGGATAAAAATATGTAAAAACATCTGCATTGTAATTTCAGGTATCAAATTAGTTTCCCTGTATAGATCCAAAAAAGGTGAAATGTATAAAATCATTTACATTTTAAATCACAAGCATCTGGAGTCAAGTGAAAAAGGTGAAATAAATATAGGGTTTGAGTGAAGTATAATAATAATAATAAAGACACTTTGGAGAACTTATCAAATTCCTTTAACAGAAAGTAATGTGTTTTTTTTTCTGGATATTATAGTGTCCCAGGGAATGGTAGACCAGACAGCCAGGCAGGGACCAGGTCATGAAGAACCAGATAAATAATGCTAAAGAGTTTTAAACTTATCTTGGATTTGTAGAAAACCAATGGAGCAGGATCTGATTTTATTTCAGAAAGATAAGTTTGGCTGAAATGTGTACCGTATAATAAGCGAAACAAAACTGGAGGAGCGAGTGCTGTTAAAAGGTAACTGTAGTGATTCTAGAGAAAAATTACGAGAGCCTGGAGTAAACACTGGTGGTTGAAACAGAAGGAAGGGACAGGTTTGAGGTTGATTTAGGAAGATAATTCTTGGATTTGTGATGGATGAAATTGGGATGCTAAGCTTCCAGAGTGACTGCCTTATTGGAAGATTCTTTGATAATGATACCTTTTTCTGGTACTAGGAATCCAAAAAGAAAAAAAAAAATTTGTTTGAGGGTGAGAAGTTTTGTTTAGAATATGCTGAGATTGTGGTACATGAGAGCTATTTCTGTCAGGTGGACATGTCTAGCAGGCAGTTTGACCTATGGGATAGATATTGTTCAAATGATTTGTGTATGTTTTATAACAAAATGAATAAAAATGAAAATTTTAAATATTAAAAAACAAACAAAAAAAAACAGCAAACAAAACTGGATCTGAAACCTGCTATTCATGATGCTGCCACTATTTATTCAGGTTTTGGAGAAAGATATTTTGGGAGGATTAGTTTTCTATTTTCTTGCCTTTGGTTTTGGCTTTCTCCTTACATTCACTAGGTTTCTTGATTACAAATGTCAGAAAGACAATTTGATCTACCTCAAGCTCAAATGGAATTTATTAATTACCTTTGATGTCATGTTTTTCATAATTTGACTGGTTGTGTCATAGCTTTTATTAATAGTTTTAATTGAAGCCAACTTCAGTTCTTAAGCTCTGGAATCATTAGGATTTATGGAATACCCTCAAAATTAAATATATTTTATTAACTGGTATCAAGGGAAGTAAATATAATAGACAAAGCAGAAAGTGGAAAGTTCTTGTACATATGTCTAGTGTTATTTATTCTCCTTTGTTAGTAAGCAAAGATGAACTAAAATAAATATTGTTGTGTTCACTAATCAGCCAATATTTTTTAAATAGAAATTCAGTGCTGGAGCATTGCTGAAAAACTGGTACATATGTTTCTAGTGGGTTTTTTTTGTACTTGTTTCAATATTTTAGAATACAGTTTAGCAATATGTGCCATGATCTGTAAACCTGTCCATACTATTTGACTAATTTTATTCTCACAATTTATCCCAACAGATAAAAAATTTTATCGTAATATCTATCCTAATAATTCAAAGTAAAAAAATAGAGATATATACAAAAGTGTTTAATAAAGTTCTGAATAGTCTCAGTATTCTTAAGATTAAACAATGTGATATCAGCAAAATGCAATAGTATATGCCTATTACAGATTCACATGTAAGGAATGGAGAAAGAATGAAATTAGAAACTACCTTATATCTTAAATCTTGGAGATTTTTTTTTTTAATTTTTTTTTTAATGTTTTATTTATTTCTAGGAGAGAGAGAGACAGCATGAGCAGGGGAGGGTCAGAGAGAGAGGGAGTCACAGACTGAAACAGGCTCCAGGCTCTGAGCTGGCAGTCAGCACAGAGCCCGACGCGGGGCTCGAACCCACGAACCGCGAGATCATGACCCGAGCGAAAGTCGGACGCTTAACCGACTAAGCCACCCAGGCGCCCCAGAGATTTTTTATTTTTACTAAGAAAATTATTAATTGTATTTTATTTCCTTTTTCATTGAACTAATTATACACTTATTTTGAACCCTAAATATTTACATATCAAATAAAAAACTTATTTTTAACAATACTTACATTAAACTTGTAGAAAAGAATGAAATACATCCTATAATTATAGAACGAAGCGATTGTATCCAACAATGTAAATATTAATAATGAATAAAAATTGAAAATAGAACAAGGAGGAGAGGTCAAAAAGGATAAACATACTACTGTTATAACATTTCATGATAGAGGACTACTAGGTAGTGTCTAAATCTAAAATGTCAGAAGGTAGAGGTTTAAACATGTCTGGGACACCTGGGTGGCTCAGTTGGTGGAGTATCTGATTCTTGATTTCAGCTCAGGTCATGATCTCAGGATTGTGGGAGTGAACCCCATATTGGGCTCCATGCTCAGCGTGGAGCCTGCTTAAAATTCTCTCCCTCTGCCCTCTCCCCCACTCATTCTCTTTCTTTCTAAGTACAAAAAAACAAAAACAAAACAGATCACTGAAAATATTAGTGGTAATTAGAAGGATTTCAATATTAATAATCATATAGCCAGTGAAAATTGAAGGTTTAGAGAAAGTGGAGAATAAAGAAAGCATAATAGTTTCTCGCAATTTTCATTGAGGTATAAATGGTGTCTAAATGTGATGAATTTAAAATACAATGCCCTCTACTTATTAATTATTGTAACTTCCAAAAGGGATGAAACAGTTAAGAGTGTTTAAATCTGTAAGTAGGACCAAGGTGAGAGGAGAATATTTTCACTTTTAATTTAACGCACTTTTACATGATTCATAGGGGGACATTTAAAGATATTGTATCTTGGGACACCTGGGTGGCTCAGTTGGTTAAGTGTCCAATTTCGACTCAGGTCATGATCTCATGGTTCTTGAGTTCGAGCCCCGCATTAGGCTCTGTGCTGACAGCTCAGAGCCTGGAGCCTGCTTTGAATTCTGTGTGTGTATGTGTGTCTCTCTCTCTACCCATTCCCCATTCATGCTCTATCTCTCTCTCTTAAAAATAAACATTAAAAAGAAGATATTGTATCAGTAACATATTGTTTGAAAAATTATTAAAAGTTGCTATTAATATTATTTGATAATAAAATGTTCATTATAGAAAAAGCACAAAATAATATAAAAAACAGGCACTGTGACTGATAATAAATAAAATAGATATGGATAGCAGCCACTTTGAAAGTAGTACATGCATGCATAATATGGTTATATATCTTTTAATATTAAAATTTCACTTTTGATGTTTTATTTTTTAATACTTTAAGTTGAAATTTTAAACATTAAGAAAACAGTAAACAACATTGGACTTGAAAGCTGCTATTTATGATTCTACTGCTATTTATGCAGTTTTTGGAAATAGATATTTTGGGGGGATTGTTTTTCTATTTCCTTGCCTTTGGTTTTGGCTTTCTCTTTACATTCACTAGGTTTCTTGATTACAGATGTCAGAAAGACAATTTGATCTACCTCAAACTCAAAAAGAGTTTATTAATGGTGTGACTCATGAAGCCAAAAACAAGCCTAAGGGTATGTCCCAGGAGCAATTATAATTAATAATTCTTATGATAGTAATATTCATTCTCTATGTTCACCTCTGCTGTTATTTGATTTTCTTCTTTTGTCCTCTCTTTTTCTTTGTTTTTTTTTTTTCTCTCTTTCTTGTAATTTCCACTATAAAGTTGACCACCACTACCTCTCAAATTTCACAGCTTTTGATCAAAGAGAGATCAACTTATTTTTCATGCTTATAACAAAATTGCCCAAAAAATTCTGTAAGTTAGCTTGGGGGGGCCACTTCCTGCAAAGCAGTGAACTGTGACAGAGTGATCATATTGCATTACCTGGTAGCTTTAACATGTGCTGAAGTGGGAGGTTCCTGGGGAAAGAATGGATGTCTGAGGAGAGTAATGAGGAATTCTAGTTAAGAAAGATGCTGGGGTGCCTAGGTGGCTCAGTTGATCAAGCATCTGACTCTTGATTTCATCCATTGTGATGTCAAGGTTCCTGAGAGCATGGAGCCTGCTTGGGATTCTCTCTGCCCCTCCCACACCTCCCTCACTGGTGCTTGCTTGCTCCCTTTCTCTCTCTCAAAATAAATAAAAACTTAAAAAATTCTAGCTCTTACTTGAGTCTGGAAAATATATATGACTTTTCTGTCTTGCCAAAAGCATTTCTTCTTGACTACTGCATTAACTTCCAAATTATCATCTTCTCATGCCTGCCTTATCTCTATTTTCTTCTCCATATAATAGCCAGAATGATGTTGGCTAAACACAATTGAATTACACTTAAAATTTCTGTGGTTTCTGCTGGGGTCAATATAAAAGTCAATGCTTAGCAGAGCTATAATCATCTGATGCCAATATATATGCCTCTTGCTCACTAAATTCTAGTCACACTATACTTTTTTCAGTTTCCCCTGAAGGCCTACGTTTCCCCTTCCTCCCCCGGCACCCCAGCTTTTTCCAATCTCTTTCTGAAACAGTCCTCTGCTTGCTGACTGGATATGTCTTTGTCACATAAATTTAACCTTAAGTGCCATTTCCTCAGTAAGACCCACTCTGTCACCACATATAATTTTAGAGCATCCTGCATGTTATTCTTTCTCTCAACAGTTCATTGCTTCCCTTTATATTACTTAATATTTGTAACTTTAGGCCTATTGGTATGTTTCCTTATTGGAAACCTATCTCCCCTATGAACTATAAGCAGTAAAACAGCAAAATAATGTTTTGCTTACCAATTCCTCTGTAAGGAGAGCATTGTGTTTGACCCTCTGTACCGACTCCTCCCCTGAGAGAGGCTGCACCTCTTCTGCCAGCTGCAGTTAACACACTTGTGTCTTACTCAGGAGCTGGGTTCTAAAATGGCTTAAGAAGACAGCCTACAAAAATGTTCATAGGAAGGGCTTTATTTGTAAATTATTTTATTTATATTTTATATTACATATATAAAATAATGAATATATCATAAAATTTTATTGTATTTGTAATGACAGAAAAAAAGAGTGAAGTCATAGTTTAATTTGTGTAGTTAAATGTACTATAATTACTGGTAGATGAATTAATACATTATATATACTCTAAATATTTGAATCAATAAGTTATAGATACTCATTAAATACTTAGAATCAATTAAGTCCACATTTAAATGTCTTTTCCTATTATTTCTGCTTACAGGATGAATAAACAGACCTCCAAAACCACAAAATAATTCCTCTAGTCACATATAATCCTTTTGGATTCTGCTTTATTAGATTTTGCAGTTTAGATATACATCTGTAAGGTTATATTTTATTTATTTTATTCTTTTACTTTTGCTTTGAATATGCTGAAGGAAATTTGAAGGATAAGTGTAGAGAATTTCTTGAATTTGCCAGTAAAGTTTGATCCGTGTCCACAACTTGTCTGGTGAAGTTTGATTCATGACATTCACTATTTTCTAACTGATTGTCGACCTGTAATGCTGTGCTGATTCTGCAATTCTTCAGTGATCTTCTTCTTTTCTCCCTTATGCTTATGTTTCCTGGATGCTGTCATCAGCATATTGTTGTTAATGAACAACTACCTTGAAGACTTTTATGTCACTTCTCAGTTTAAAAAATTCTGTATGCATTAAAATTAAATCAATACCATAAAATAAAATGCTCATAGTCCCCTAAAGCAAATATTTTCTTCAAAACAGGAATCTTATTTTTATTTTATTTTTCTTAAATGTTTTATTTATTTCTAGGAGAGAGAGAGAGAGACAGCGTGAGCGGGGGAGGGTCAGAGAGAGAGGGAGTCACAGACTAAAACAGGCTCCAGTCTCTGAGCTGGCAGTCAGCACAGAGCCCGACGCGGGGCTCGAACCCACGAACCATGAGATCATAGCCTAAGTGAAAGTCGGACGCTTAACCGACTAAGCCACCCAGGCGCCCCAGGAATCTTATTTTTAAACCATGATGACAAAGTAGGCAGCATATTCTATCCTGATCTTCCTGAGTAAAACTATCAAGCAAGAAAAAGCTAGAACAGTATTTTCCATACTTTCAAGGTGTCAATCTTAGTATTGCTGGCAGGTTCCTGTGTTTAGTGATGAAGAGCTTACTTTTTTGTTCTTTGTTTTTGTTTGTTTTTAATAGGAACCATTTTCAAGGTTAAATTAAGGTTCTGTGGCTCTAAAGTCAGCACTACTAGGACTCTGCTAGAACTTACCAACAAATACATTGAAATTCCATTTTTCCAAATTGATTCTGTGTGTGTGTGTGTTCGAGGCTTAAAAATTGCAACAAGAAACATCCCTCTTTGTCCTCCTAAATTCAGAACTAATTGCAAAATAGAGGATTCAGAGAAATTGACTTATACTGCAGTCTAAACCTGGATTGAAATCCAGCCAAATAAGTTTCCAGTACATTCTTCATTGAACTGAAGTGACCCCCTGGAGTTGCTGACACAAATGGGAAAATTGCAGACTTCTGTCACAGGGCAGGAGTCTGTAAGCTTAAGTCTAGACAAGCTGAAATTGCATCTTGTGCACAGGCCATGCCAGTAAGAAGCAGACCATGTTTATTTATTCCAAGATCACCTACCAGTTTATAGATGAAGAGGAATGATTGAGAGGTGGGACTTCCACTTAGAAGTCCCCTTCTACAAATATAGACCAAGGGAATGGAGGGTCCCCTTAGAATAGAAAGTGTGTTACAGACCAGGATGTTGTTAATGAGGGAACATCTATTCATGAAAATTTTTCTCACTTGATGTTATAGAATCAACTCCTCAGACATATTTTAGGATTAATGCCAGTTCTTTAATCCTCACTTTTGTATCTCTGTTTCCTTTCTTCTCATTTTCTTTTGAACAGCCTAGAGTTACTAGAATAACCCCTTAGTTCATATATCACTTCCAAGCTGTCCCTACTTAAATTTATATACCATACAAATGCCAGAAATTTTACTAGACTTGTCATGTCACTAATATTAAATGTCCTATAGCAAATGTTTCTGCAGTATGTCAGCTTTACCAGCTGGTCTGCAGTGAATCTTCTCAAACCACATGTATCATCTCTCCTTCTCCTACTTCACTTATTCAAAAAAGTATCAAGTGCCTAGAATGTGCCAAAAACTACATTAGGCTGTGTGAAGTCAATATAACTCTAAATAGATATGATCCTTGCTGAAAGGAATTTACATAGTAGTGTAGAAGACAGATAATCTGTATACAAATACCTAATAAAAGAAATAATTGACAGTTTGAAATGAAATATTTAGTGAAAAGATTAAAAGAAAATCACCTGGAGATGGGAATCTACTTTAAGGATTATATCTCTAAGACAGTAACACTTAATATGAAGAACATTCCAGATGGAGGAAATACCATATTAAAAGTTCAAGTCCAAAAAATTTCAGTCCACTCAAGCAACTTCAAGAATATAAGTATAAGTCATTTTTTAAATGTTTGTTTGTTCTGAGGTGTGAGAGGGGCAGAGAGAAGGAGAGAGAGAATCTCCATCAGGCTCCACACTGCCAGTGTAGAGCCCACCACTGGAGTTCATCCTACAAACCTCAAGATCATGACCTAAGCTGAAACTGAGAGTTGGAAACTTAACCAACTGAGCCACCTGGGCACCTGGAATATGAGTCATTTTTGAAAAGGGAAAGCTAATATGAGATAAAGTTAGCATAAGGGCCAGGAGGGGCTGGAGCTGTACATCATGATAAAGGTTTACTTTTTATTGCATACACTAGAACTGTTTGATAGTAATATATAAAACAAGCAGCAAACTGTAGTCATTTATGAAATTTAATATTGAAAATACTTTCTTTAAAAATTTTAGTGGAGAGGGGTAGAGGGATTGAGAGAATCTTAAGCAGACATCATGCTCAGTATGGAGCTTGACATGAGGCTCAATCCCATGAACCGGAATCATGACCTGAACAGAAACCAAGAGTCAGACACTCAACTGAATGAACCACTCAAATGCCCTCAAATACATTTTATTTAACTTAATATATCCAAAAAAGTATCATTTATTTACACCATTTATTATACCATTGTAATAAATAGAAAATTATTCATGAGGTATTTTAATTTCTTTTGTATTTCAGTCTTCAAAATCTGGCGTGTATTTTATACTTACCACACATCTCAATTTGGACTATCCACATTTCATTGGTCATTTGCCACATGTGGCCAGTGGCTACCATATTGGAGTAGGATATTAACAGGTTTTAAACAGGAGAGTGATGTGATCCAAATTACATTAGCAAGTTACTTTGGAATTGAGAAAGTATGGGTGAAAACAGAAATACTAGTCAGGAGACTATAATAGTTTCCTTTGGCTGCTATAATGAAATATGACAGATTGGTCAACTTAAAATAGCAGAAATGTATTTTCTGTCTGTTTTGGAGACTAGAAGTCTGGAATCAAGGTGCCATGTTCCCTCTGAAAGCTCTAGGAAAGGATCTTTCATTGCCTCTTCTAGCTCCTGGTGGTTGTTGATAGTCCTTGTTGCTTGATTTATAGTTGCATCATTCCTCTAATCTCTGCTTCTCTCTTCACAAGGCCTTCTATATATCTGTGTCATTGTGTCCAAATATCCCTCCTCTTGTAAGAGCACCACTCATGTATTTCTGACTCATCCTAAAACCTCACTGTAACTCGATTTCATCTTCAGAGATCTTATTTCCAAATAAGGTCACACTCACAAATTCCAAGTAGACGTGAATTTTGGGGAATGCTATTCAACCCAGTACAGAGGCTAATGGAGTAAAACAGAGTGGTAGTTTATGCACAGTGGACATATGTCTCTGCTCCGTTTCCCTGCTTGTCCCTAGGTAGTGGACCCAGAGTAATGATAATAGATATAAAAAGAAGAAATGGTTGTGAAATATATTTCAGGAATGTATTTAGCAGATATCTTGACTGTGGAGAGACCAAGCCTAAGTAATCTAGGTGACTGTTCTCAAACTTCTCTCTTGACTTTCCTGATCAGTCACTAAATACCTACTATTAATCCAAGACATTTGTATTCCTAGCTTTTAAAGACATCTAACTCAAAGACATTTCCTTCAAGTCCTTCTTTATGAGGACTTTCTTAATAGCTCCACTCTACTGAGAAGAGGATTAAACTAAAGGAATGGATTAGCCAGTCATATGCACAAAAGAAATCAAATCCATATTTGTTTGATCTTCCATTAATGAAACTATACTGGTATTTATATATATTACAATATGCTCTCTGAAAGAAAATCTGAATACCAGAAGAGTATTGTTAGAACAGTTCTTCTTGGGGAAAAAAAATCCCATATGCTTTACATCTAGAATAGTGAATATAGTTATCTGAGTACCAGTATCTCCAATGCTTTCTATCGTGAAGGATATAAATTCTTAGTTTGCATTTTTGTTCTATTTCTCTCTTAAATGAACTAACTGAAACTCTGAAATCTGGGTATATTTTCAGTTTGTATAATCTCTTATGGATAATGAACTCTATAAATTTAAAATATGCTGTGTAATGGTATGTAATCTTCTTGAGAAAAAGTCACTTCCATTGCAGCGTAAAAGTAGTGGGTTGTGGAGGATGTCAGACAGTTTCATAGCTTAGGTATCATAAAAATGAATGAATATAAATGTTATTTATATACTTTTTGATTTACCAAGCATATCCTCTTTCTGTTTGACTTTATATTATTGGCTAATGTTTAAAAATATTTAAATTTAAAATTACCACCCTGTCCATTTGTCCTTTTCTGCAATTTTTTCAGACTTTTTAATTGTTTTTTTTTTTTTTGCTAGTGTAGTGATCAAAAAACAAAGCATCTAGTAACAAGGCAGCGTCTAACATTTGTGAGAGTTAGGGCAAGAATATACATGTGGGGGCTCACAAAATGTAAGTTGAAATATTAAAATTCTAAGTTAGGATTTAAAACAATTGAGTAAAATATGTTCTATCCTCCTATCTTGACAAACATACTGTGCTAATGGTTTGGAAAGCCATGTTCCAGTTATAATTATTTTGAACTCCATAGCATTCTGTGCAGCACCTTGGCATTGTAGGGAGTCAGCCCTGCCTCTAGCTGAACCTAGCACCATTCAACCCTAGGTTCTGTCCCTCAGAGCCTTGTGAATATATGCGTGATCGACCCACCAAACACCCAAGCTCTACACCAAATAGCTGGCCCATGGCCACACCTTATGCGACCCTCAGGAGGACCTAGTCACGTCCAGAACTAGGCACTGAATTCTAGGGTTCCTGGAGTATGGTAGGAAGGGAAAACAGAGCCTTTGATGCTGGCACTTACCTTATCACCACAGAATACCCTCCTGTTGGACAGTAACATGATAAGAAGACAAGAAGAACAGGGTATTTTAATGCAAACATCTCTTAACTAATTTGAAGGACAATATTAACCAATAGAGCTATTCAAGTCTACAGCTAATACTAGTACCTCTTTTTAAAACTCCAGTGTCTGTTGGTGAAATTGGATGTGAGTACATAGGGACTTTTTGTGTTATTCTCTATTTCTGTTACATGTTAGCAATTACCCATAACAGAAAGTAAGAAAATAATATTAATACATTTTAATATTGTCTCAATAGTTCCAAGAAATTGTATATTGTGTGCAAGGGGGTTTAATTTGCTTGGTCACTGCTGTGCTTGTTTATAATTCTACTGATATCTTCAGTGGAATGCTCTCATTAAAAGTGGGTGAGAATAATCAATATGATCTCTATAATATAGCGTTTGCATTTCTGAGCTCATCTTTGGACTTGGCACTATGAAGCCATTCCAGTGATTTTCCCTTAAGTTTTTTGCTTTTGTTGATTTGAATATTTTATTATTGACATTGAAGTCCATTATAAGATGATGTTCAAATTATTTTGATCTACCTAATTTCTAATTTAAACTGGACTCAGAACACTTTGTGAATTTTCTTGTGTTGAATTACATTACTACTTTTCAATTTTAAAGGTTAACCTTTCTCCATATACCTAGCAGGCTTAATTGGTAGAACATGCGACTCTTGATCTTGGGGTCATGAGTTCAAGCCCCACGTTGGGTGAAGTTAGCTTTTCTCCTCATTTCAATACTATTTCTCTTTTCATAAACTTAACCTGTAGATCCATGATTTAGGATCTAAATTCAGGATTATATTATTTTAAGCAGTTGTTATGTTCTTTTTTAATTATTATCATTTTTAACATAATCCTTTTTCTAATTCAAATCTATTCTTCACAGTACTTTTGGGTCTTTTTGAAAATTTTGGATAATAACACAGATGCTTTTGTGTTTCTCCCTTTAACCTCAATGTATATGTTCACAGAGTAGCTATAATCATTATTATATACTTTTGTATTTCAGCCTTTTAATTTTTTTATTATAGATTCTAAAGCTGAAGGTAGACCCTCATGTTCTTTTTTTAATTCATTTTTTTCACAAAACTTTGTGTAGGCAATTAAACTTATAATTTAACAAACAAACATGCACAAAAGCACACACCCCAGAAATGACTCTAACAGCTTTAGCATAATTAGTTCTAGATTATTCTGTTTGAACTGATTGATAATATCATTGCTATCAAGAGGATTTCATGCCCTTTTTACTCCAGTTTGCTTTTGCACGTTCTGTTTTCAATTTTGTGTTATAACTTACTATATTAACATTATTATATAATTCATAACTCATATTCCAAAGTGCATTGATGGCATTGCATATTAATAGTATGAGGTTTCTATAGAATTACATCTTATAAAGGAAATAAACTTAATTATTAAGCAATCTCAAGTCACAACAAAGAAAAATGACTTATTAGAGTTGGCAAGAGCATATACACAGGGTGAACATAAAAAGCAGTTTTGTTACCATACTAGTTGTTCAGCAGCTATGCATTTTGTATGTGATATGCAATATGTGAGCAGCAATACTGCTTGTAGGGTTTGTCAGTGGCAGAATATTTTTATAGAAAGGACATCAGGTTTTCAAGACAAGTGAGGAAGGTTTTCATCTTGCGTGTTCTACTTACTAGCTTGTTGACCTTCAGCAACTGACTTTAATTTGCTAAATTATCAATTTCCTTAAAAAGAGACAATAAACCAGATATTGTGTGTCCTCGAGAGGATTCATATATATTACCAGGTACCGTGGCTCGCATGTACCTACATTCTCTCTATATGTTATCTATTCTTGTTAGTAATAGTTGTTGTAGTAAAGATTACAAAATGAGAGGGAATGTGAATCTAAATAAGTATTCTCAGTAAATTAGTAAACTATATATACATAAATATTTGTAAATGTGTATATATATATATAAACTATATATATGTATAATTTACAAATTTACTGAGAATACTTATTTAGAATACTTATATATATAAGAATATATATATATATAAGAATGCTTATATGTATATGTTGTTTAATGCATTTCTTTATGACATCTGACTTTTACTATACAAATGCTATTATATCTCTCTTAATATGAAATAAAATTATTTAGAAACTTGGAGACAAAAAATCTTACATATACTTTTTGTTCATATAGCAATGTTATATAATATTCAAAACCTTCTCATATTCAGGACCAAGATGAGGAAGAAAAATAAAATAATACCATTTATAAATAATGAAATTTCTCTTTCTCATCCCATAATTTGGTTCTGTGTGTGTTTGTGTGTGTGTGTATGTTTTTTCCACAATCTGCCAGTCTTTTTTCTTTGTGTTTATTCTAAGCGCACATGTTTTATTGATCTTGCATGAAGAAAAAAAAACGGATGTGTTTTGTTAAGAAGTATTGATACTGTTATTGCTTGGAATGGAAAACAAAGACAAATAGATACTTTGTCAACAATGTAGATTTATTTAGAAAATCTATCTACCAAGAGTTGAGTTTTTTCAATTCTCTATCCCTCTGGAAGAGGTTAGAAGAAGAAATTACAGTGTTTACTTACATAAGGAAAGGCCTGGGGTGCATGGCAGCTCAGTCGGTTGACTGTCCAACTTCCGCTCAGGTCATGATCTCACGGTTTGTGGGTTCGAGCCCCGTGTCAGGTGTCAGGCTCTGTGCTGACAGCTCACAGATTCTGTGTCTCCCTTTCTCTCCGAACCTCCCCTGCTCACTCGCTCACTCTCTCTCTCTCTCTCTCAGAAATAAATAAAACATTAAAAATTTTAAAAAAAAATAAAATGCGGAAGGAGAGCCACATTGAATTGAATTCTATAGTCTCTGGCAGACTTGATTTATCACCCAATCTTCTTCCTCCTCACTATTGTCCCTTTCATGGTCTCCCCTTAGACCATGCTATTTATGTACATCTTTGATAAGGTCTCTCTGACTTCTAAATATTTGCAAATGTTTTGCCTAAGAAAGGAGCCTCATCTACTCCAAGTTGGCTAGTAATTATTCATTTTTCTGGTCTTAGCTATAGAGACAGTAGCTTCTCCATTTCAATTACTTGACTGTCCTATATGTTTCTTCTTGAGTGCATAAGTGTGTGCCCACAAACCCCCTGCACACCCCTCCAGACATGTCTATAGTTATTTTATTTTATATTTTGTTTTTTTTTTTTTTTTTTTTTACAAATAGTTTATTGTCAAATTAGTTTTCACATAACACCCAGTGCTCATCCCCACAAGTGTCCTCCTCCATGCCCACCCCCTCCCCCCCACATCCACCAGTCCTCAGTTTTTGTCAGCATTCAAGAGTCTCTCATGGTTTGCCTCTCCCCTTTCCCCCACCATTTCCGCCCTTCTTCTCCCCCTTGGTCCTCTGTTAAGTTCCTCCTAATCCTCCTATACGTGCACACATATGATATTTGTCTTTCTCTGCCTGACTTATTTCGCTCAGCATAACACCCTCAAGGTCCATCCATGTTGCTACACATGGCCAGATTTCATTGTTTCTCATTGCCATGTAGTATTCCATGGTATAGATAAACCACATCTTCTTGATCCATTCATCTGTTGATGGACACTTAGGCTCTTTCCAGGTTTTAGCTATTGTGGAGAGTGCTGCTATGAACATTGGGGTACATGTGCTCCTATGCATCAATTTCTGTATCCCTTGGGTAAATTCCTAGCAGTGCTATTGCTGGGTCATAGGGGAGTTCTATTGTTAGTTTCCTTAGGAACCTCCACACTGTTTTCCAGAGGGGCTGTACCAGTTTACATTCCCACCAACAGTGTAGGAGGGTGCCCGTTTCTCCACATCCTCGCCAGCATCTAGAGTTCTCTGATTTCATTTTAGCCACTCTGACTGGCGTGAGGTGGTATCTCAGTGTGGTTTTGATTTGTATTTCCCTGATGAGGAGGGATGCTGAGCATCGTTTCATGTGTCTGTTGGCCATCTGGATGTCCTCTTTGGAGAAGTGTCTGTTCATATCTTCTGCCCATTTCTTCACTGGGTTGTTTGTTTTTCGGGCGTGTAGTTTGGTGAGTTCCTTGTAGATTCTGGATATCAACCCTTTATCTGATATGTCATTTGCAACTATCTTTTCCCATTCCATTGGTTGCCTATTAATTTTCTGGGTTGTTTCCTTTGGCTGTGCAGAAGCTTTTAATCTTGAGGAGGTCCCAACAGTTTATTTTTGCTCTTGATTCCCTTGCTTTTGGGGATGTGTCAAGTAAGAAGTTGCTGCGGTGGAGGTCAAGGAGGTTGTTTCCTGCTTTCTCTTCTAGGGTTTTGATGGTTTCCTGTCTCACGTTCAGGTCCTTTATCCATTTTGAGTTTATTTTTGTGCATGGTGTGAGAAAATGATCTAGTTTCATTCTTCTGCATGTTGCTGTCCAGTTCTCCCAACACCATCTGTTAAAAAGGCTGTCATTTTTCCATCGGATATTCTTTCCTGCTTTGTCAAAGATCAGTTGCCTGTATACTTTTGGGTCCACTTCTGAGTTCTCAATTCTGTTCCATTGGTCTATGTGTCTGTTTTGTGCCAATACCATACTGTCTTGATGATGACAGCTTTGTAGTAGAGGCTAAAGTCTGGGATGGTTATCCCTCCCGTTTTGGTTTTATTTTTCAGGATTACTTTGGCTATTCGGGGTCTTTGTGGTTCCATACAAATTTTTGGATAGTTTGTTCTAGTTTTGAGAAGTATGCTGGTGCAATTTTGATTGGAATTGCATTGAATGTGTAGAGTGCCTTAGGTAGCAATGACATCTTAACTATATTTATTCTTCCTATCCATGAGCATGGAATGTTTTTCCACTTTGTGTCTTCTTCAATTTCCTTCATAAGTTTTCTATAGTTTTCATCATACAGATCTCTTGTATCCTTGGTTAGGTTTATTCCGAGGTATTTTATGGTTTTTTGTGCAATTGTGAACGGGATCAGTTTCTTGATTTCTCTTTCTGTTGCTTCATTGTTGGTGTATAAAAATGCAACCGATTTCTGTACGTTGATTTTGTACCCTGCAACTTGGCTGAATTCTTGAATCAGTTCTAGTAGGCTTCTGGTGGAGTCTGTCGGGTTTTCTATGTAGAGTATCATGTCATCTGCGAAGAGTGAAAGCTTGACTTCCTCTTTGCCAATTCTGATGCCTTTGATTTCCTTTTGGTGTCTGATGGCTGATGCTAGGACTTCCAGCACTATGATAAACAGCAGTGGTGAGAGTGGGCATCCCTGTCGTGTTCCTGATCTCAGGGGGAAAGCTCTGAGTTTTTCCCCGTTGAGGATGATGTTAGCTGAAGGCTTCTCATAGATGGCTTTGATGATGTTTAAGCAGGTTCCTTCTATCCCAACTTTCTCGAGAGTCTTTATTAAGAAGGGATGCTGTATTTTGTCAAATGCTTTTTCTGCATCTATTGACAGGATCATATGGTTTTTATCTTTTCTTTTATTAATATGATGTATCACATTGATTGATTTGCGAATATTGAACCAGCCCTGTAACCCAGGAATGAATCCCACTTGATCTTGGTGGATGATTCTTTGATATGCTGCTGGATTCGATTTGCAAGGATCTTGTTGAGAATTTTTGCATCCGTATTCATCAAGGATATTGGCCTGTAGTTCTCCTTTTTTGCTGGATCTCTGTCTGGCTTGGGAATCAGAGTGATGCTGGCTTCATAAAATGAGTCCGGGAGTTTTCCTTCGATTTCTATTTTTTGGAATAGCTTGAGAAGAATTGGGATTAATTCTGTTTTAAATGTCTGGTAGAATTCCTCAGGGAAGCCATCAGGTCCAGGGCTCCTATTTGTTGGGAGATTTTTGATCACTGATTCAATTTCTTCACTTGTTATGGGTCTGTTCAGGTTTTCTGTTTCTTCCCGTGTGAATTTTGGTAGTGAGTGTGTGTTTAGGAATTTGTCCATTTCTTCTAAGTTGTCCAATTTATTGGCATATAATTTTTCATAGTATTCCCTGATAATTGCTTGTATTTCTGAGGGGTTGGTTGTAATAAGTCCATTTTCATTTATAATTTTGTCTATTTGGGTGCTCTCTCTTTTCTTTTGGATAAGTCTGGCTAGAGGTTTGTCAATTTTGTTTACTTTTTCGAAAAACCAACTCTTGGTTTCATTGATCTGTTCAATTGTTTCTTTGGTCTCGATGTTGTTTATTTCTGCTCTAATTTTTACTATTTCTCTTCTTCTACTGGGTTTAGGGCGTTCTTGTTGCTCTGCCTCTAGTTCCTTTAGGTGAGCTGTTAGATTTTTGGACTTGCGCTTTTTCTAATCTCTTGAAATAGGCCTGGAGAGCAATGTACTTTTCTCTTAGGACTGCCTTGGCCGCATCCCATAGATTTTGAATTGTTGTGTTTTCATTTTCATTTGTTTCCATATATTTTTTAATTTCATCTCTAATTGCCTGATTGGCCCATTCATTCTTTAGAAGGGTGTTCTTTAAGCTCCATGTTTTTGGAAGTTTTCCAGACTTCTTCCTGTAATGGATTTCAAGTTTCAAAGCATTGTGATCTGACAGTGTGCATGGTATGATCTCTATTCTTTTATATTTATTGAGGGTTGCTTTATGTCCCAGTATGTGATCTATCTTGGAGAATGTGCCATGCGCACTTGAGAAGAAAGTAAATTCCCTGGCCTCAGGATGTAAAGTTCTAAATATATCCATCAGGTCCATCTGGTCCAATGTATCTTTCAAGTCCATTATTTCTTTAGTGATTTTCTGTCTGGTTGACCTATCCATTGCTGTAAGCGGAGTATTAAAGTCCCCTGCTATTAGCACATTCTTATCTATAAACTTGTTTCTGTTTGTGATTAATTGTTTTATATATTTAGGTGCTCCCATATTCGGTGCGTAGACATTTATGATTGTTAGTTCTTCCTGATGGATGGACCCTGTAATTATTATGTAGTGCCCTTCTTCATCTCTTTGTGATTGTCTTTAATTTAAAGTCCAGTTTGTCTGATATAAGTATCGCTACTCCGGCTTTCTTTTGATTTCCTGTAGCATGATATATATTTCTCCATCCCCTTACTTTTAATCTGAAGGTATCTTCCCGTCTAAAATGAGTTTCTTGTAGACAGCATATAGATGGATTTTGTTTTTTAATCCATTCTGCTACCCTATATCTTTTGATTGGAGCATTCAGCCCATTTACATTCAGTGTTATTATTGAAATATGTGGGTTTAGAGTCTTTGTATCTTTTGTAGGGTTCATGTTTGTGGTGGTGTCTCTGGAATCTTTGTTCCTTGCAACCTTTCCTTCAGAGCATCCCCCTCAGGATTTCTTGTAGGGCTGGCTTCGTGGTGACAAATTCTTTCAATTTCTGTTTATTTGGAAAGGTTTTTATCTCTCCTTCTATTTTGAATGACAGGCTTGCTGGATAGAGGATTCTTGGCTGCATATTTTTACTGTTCATCACATTGAAGATCTCCTGCCATTCCTTTCTGGCCTGCCACGTTTCAGTAGATAGGTCTGTCACCACTCTGATAGGTTTCCCTTTGTATGTGAGGGCCCTTTTCTCCCTAGCTGCTTTCAAAATTCTCTCTTTGTCCTTGTATTTTGCCATTTTTACGATGATATGTCGTGCAGAAGATCGATTCAAGTTACGTCTGAGAGGAGTCCTCTGAGCCTCTTGTATTTCCACATTGACTTCCTTCCCCAGGTCGGGGAAGTTCACTGCTATAATTTGTTCCAGGACTCCTTCAGCACCTTTCCCTCTCTCTTCCTCTTCTGGGATTCCTATGATACGGATATTGTTGCGTTTGACTGTGTCGCTGAGCTCTCGAATTCTTCTTTCCTGTTCCTGGATCAGTTTGTCTCTTTTTTTGTCAGCTTCTTGTTTTTCTATAATGGTGTCTTCTAAATCACTTATTCTCCTTTCTGCCTCTTCAAGCCGTGCATTGGAGGCCTCTAATTTATTATGGATCTCATTTATCGCATTTTTTAATTCTTCATGCCTATTTTTATTTTCCATTCTGTCTGTAGCCATAGTTTCTTTGATGTCACCTATGTTTTTTTCAAGCCCTGCTATTAATTTCACCATTATTATTCTAAAATCTTGTTCACTTATGCTGCTGATATCTGTTTTGAGCAGTTCATTAGCTGTCATTTCTTCTTGGAGTTTCTTTGGAGGAGAGCTCTTTCGTTTCGTCATTTTAGTTAGCTTTCCGGCTCTTGTTGGTTTTAAAGACCTGTTATGCTCTCTGTTTCTATGAGCACTGCTATATCCAAGAAACTCTTTGACTTTCCAGGGCCTATCCTTTCAGAGATTGTTTTTTGAATGGTATCCCTCGGTCACTCTTGTTGGGACCTTAGTTATTTTATTTTCCTATTCGTAGTGATATTTGGGACTCTTCACCTTGTGTACTCTAGCTTGTTTCTTGAGGTAGCCCTGGAAAAGAAAACAGACAGACACACAGGGAGCAGGAGCACACAAACACACAGGCTGATTCAACTAACATGCAAAGTGAGAGGGAAAACGAAAAAGTTAATAGAAAAGACGGAGGAGGGAGGGCGAATAGGGAGCATAAAATACATAAAAGGGTCAAAAAGGGGAAAAGAAAAGGAAAAAAGAAGAAAACCGATGGACAAAGAACGGTTTAAAGCATATACCTGGATTTCCCAGCTACAGTTAAATAGCCGTGTGTATGCAGTGCTGGTTGAAGAGCATAGAGAAAAAGAGAGAAGGCAGGGTGAGACAAGGTAGATTTGGAAATAGAATGAACAGGCAGAAGGGATAAGAAACTTTTTTCAAAGAGGTAAAGGGTAGAATGTGGTTGGATAGGTGAGAGAAGGATGCTGGAATTATCCAGAGAAACTATATAGTCTAATTACTCCTGAGAGAAATAGCTGAAAAAGTCGGTAGGTGTAGAATTTACATTTACAGAATGGACTTGTGATTGTTTAAGCAAGCTGGCGACCAGAGTTAATCAGGTCAGTGTTTTGGGGAAAAAAGCGAGAAAAGAGAAAAAAGAAGAAAAAAAAAGAGAAAAGAAAGGGGAAAAAAAAAGAAGAAAAAAGAAAAAAAAAAAAAAAGAAAAAAAAAGGAAAAAGAAAAAAAAAAAAGGGAGGAGGGCACCTCTCAGGCAGGGATGGGCGTGGCGTGATCCGATGCCTCAGGCGGGGGTTCTGCCTTGGCGATTGTGGGAAGGAGAGTGACGGTGCTCCAGTCCCTTCTTGAACCCCGCGCTGCAGCTCGCTTTTTTTTTTTTTTTTTGGCGTGTCAACTCCCCGTTCCGGGGACGCAGCCGAAGTTGGTTGCACTCTTCAACCCAGGCCAGTTCCAATCTCCAAATCCCAGCCCGCGCCCCGCTGAAGTTGCCTTAGACACAGCTTCCCAGACAACCCCCTCGGGCTATTCCAGGCTCCCTGCTGAGCTCTGGGGGCGGAGTCAGGATCGCTGCTTTCTTCTCTGGTCGGCTCTGGTGCGCATGCGCGGGGGCTTGCCTGCAGCGTCCGCGTAGCCTGAGCCCGCTGGAGTGAGGAAAATCGGGTCTCTCTATGGCTCGTCACCCGAAACACGAATTCACAGGCAAATTTCCCAGTTTTTAGCTCTTTGCCTTCCCTCTCAAGTTCCAGCCAGCCAGGAGCGCGGACGCCTGGTGTCTGCGCGTCTCCTTCAGGGGTCCCAGCCGCCCTGGAGCTACAATGGCGGCAGGCGCGCCGCCGCTGGAGTGAGGAAAACCGGGTCTCTCTATGGCTCGTCACCCGAAACACGAACTCACAGGCAAATTTCCAGTTTTTAGCTTTTTGCCTTCCCTCTCGAGTTCCAGCCAGCCAGGAGCGCGGATGCCCGGTGTCTGCACGTCTCTTTCAGGGATCCCAGCCGCCCTGGAGCTACAATGGCGGCAGGCGCACCCGCTCCGCTTTAAAACCCCACCTCCAGGAGCGGCACAAAGAAGCAGTTTGTGTGCTCAGCCTCCCCCAGGACCAGTTGTCGCGAGGGGACCTGGTGTGCAGATATTTGGCAAGTACGGTCTTTCTATGCACCGAGCGGAGATTTTTCTGTCTTGGACTCTCTCCTTTTCCCCTCTCACTCCCCGTAGAGGGTAGAGGGGGATCGCCTCCCACCCTGGAGGCTCCTATCCCGGGCTGATTTTACCTTCCCCGGTTCGCACTCACGTTAGAAGGCTTTCTCAGTGGATTCTGCGTCCTTTTTTCTCCCAGTCTCTCAGGTTTTGTATGGTTTCCAATGGCTTCAGATCTTTTCTGTGTGATGTATGGGCGCGAGTGCAAGTACGGAGCTCCTTACTTCTCCGCCATCTTGCCTCCCTCTCCTATTTTATTTTATATTTTGAATACTATTTTTTTTATATCTCTGTCTTCTAGGGTAGAAGTTTCTTTATTAAAGAAGCTACATATTTAAAAATATTTTTGTGATGTTTATTTTTGAGAGAGAGAGAAAGAAAGGGAGAGAGAGAGAGAAAGGCAGAGAAAGACAGAGACACAGAAACCGAAGCAGGCCCCAGGCTATGAGCTGTCAGCACAGAGCCTTACATAGGGCTTGAATTCACAAACTGCGAGATCATGACCTGAGCCGAAATCTGATGCTTAATTGACTGAGCCACCCCAGTGCCCCAGAAGAGGCTATACATTTTTTTTGTTTGTTTATTTTTGAGAGACAGAGTGCCAGCAAGGGAGGAGTAGAGAGAGGGGGAGACACAGAACTTAAAGCAGATCCAGGCTCTGAGACATCAGCACAGAGCCTGATGCAGGGCTCAAACTCATGAACCGTGAGACCTTGACCAGAGCCAAAGTTGGATGCCTAATCCCTGAGCCACTCAGGCATCTCATAAGCTATACATTTTTTTATGCTTTTTAGGTTGAGATGCGAATTTTTTTTATTAGAGTATAGTTGACACACAATGTTACATTAGTTTCAGATGTAAAACTTAGTGATTTGACAAGTTTATACATTATGGAGGCTATACCTTCTTTTTTTCTTTATGTTCCCTGCACCCTGAGCAATACCTCTAACATGCATTTAATAAAAATTACAGTTGAAGAATTAAGGAATATAAATGCATTTGCATCATGAAGGTGAAATATCTATTTCTCTATACCAAAATCAATAATTTAAATAAAAACTTTTATTATATCAAATCAGTGTGAAATTAAAAATACATGATGATGCTTTCTTTCTGTTCCACTGACATATATATATGTATATGTTAATACATATTTGTTTTTTATATTAATATTTTTAGGAATCTCACCATCTAGTAATCTGGTAATCTATTTTTGTGGTATATTTTCTATTTGGTTATAATACTCATTTTAATCTCTTGTTAAATTTATCAATTCATAAATATCTATTAGTCTTGCAGAAATGCAAAAGCCCCATAGAGAATTATCTGCCTATAGCTATGGAGACTTTATTTAATCTTGTAATTATATATTATAGAAATTTATCAGAAACTTTCATATATTTTCTTCCTATTATTACACTAAACAAAATATTTAATCTTTAAGTATGCACACTTAAGTCATACTTAGACTTTCATTAGAAACTTATAATTATTTATAAACTCTAATTATACATTAGAAACTTATAATTTATTCTCCCCATTTGAATATAGAGTATAAGTGGATACATAGAAAATAATTCAAATATGACATATTTGTTGTGAAAATGCCTGCAAAGAGAGTATAAATTAATTGCATTAGAAATGTCTGTTTAATTTCCAAAAATAACTACTCTTGATGTAGGGATTGTTTGTTTTGCTTTGATTAGGCCATTGATTATGAAAGCTATTTGAATTTTTTTTGTTTTCCGTGAATTGAATGTTCTAAGTCTTACAACTCAGACCAATGAACCAGAGTTTACCAATACTTCCCACTCCTATCTTCCGGATGGGAGCCCTTGAAAATAGAACTGTGAGGAAAGCATAATTGAAGCATATACTCTCTATTCTTCCTTGCTTTTTGCATTAACGTGTAGTCTCAAATTCATGTGCAAATATTTGTATATCTGGAGATTTATAACAAAACTTGATTTTCTAATACTTATTACTCCAGTCTATTTCAAAAAATAGATAAATTTTTCTAAATAACCCTTCAATGATAGCAAATGTTTTTGCTTCCTCTGCTTATTTACTACTTCTCCTTGCTCTTTTTCCTCAGATCAATATAAGTCTAAATAAATACAACTTGTTACCTCTCCTTTTAAGTTTAGTTTGGAAAATGTGGCCTCATTTTCACTTATCCTTTTCAAACAGTTAAAATCTTGCCTCACTTGAAAGACATTTTGCTGAATTACCTAATCTCCATTTCATTTTGGTATGAAAAGCAGCACTAGAAATTTTGTGATAGAGAAGTTAGAAGTTATGAGACATTAATAGTCCATATAATTTTCTTTTCTATATTTCAATAGGTTAAATAAAAAGTTTGCCTAAATCATGCATGTAATTTGTTATATAACTCTGATTACTTGCAAATATGAGGCAGAATTAAGAGAAAGAGAGAGGGTTAGGGCAGAAAAAGGAAATGGAAAAGAGGTAGAGGGTAGAGGAGGGTAAGGTAAGAAAGCCTTCTTCTTAGTGAGTTTTGTGATGACCACCATCCCTTTCTGGGGAAAATAAAAATATGAATTAAATCAGTTTATATCCTTAAGATATTATGCACCTTTTATTGAGCATTCAAAAGAAAACAAAATAAGAGAAATAATCCTTGAAAGCAAATTAGGGTAAAAACAATCTAGTAGTATCACATGATCTTATTTGGAAAATTTGTCAAGTTACTACATTTTCTATGGGGTGCCTGGATGGCACAGTCAGTTAAGTGCGTCTCTTGATTTTGACTCAGGTCATGATCTCACAGCCGTGAGATCAAACACCTCATCCAGTTCTGAGCTGACAGTGCAGAGCCTAATTGGGATTCTCTGTCTCCCTCTCAGCCCTCCCACCACTTGTTCTCTCTTCTTCTCCTCTCTCTCTCTCAAATAAACTTTAAAAAAATATGTGACACTTTCTAAGTTATATTGTTCTCATTAAAAATGGGTGATAATAGTATCAAAAATCCTAAGATGAGGTTGATCATATAAGTACAGCACGTTCACATGTGTCAGGCATGCAGTAAACACATTACATAATAACTAAGCTCAAGATCCTCTATTAAGTGACACATCTAAAATGAGAAGTCCCCAACCAGAAGTTCAGTCAAATTAGTAGAACAGAATAAGTGCATTTGCATTTGAGATATGAAATCCCAAACTTCCTTCATGTATTACTTCCCTTACCTATTTATAACAGTATTGGGTTAGTGTCATATCTTATATAAATTCAAAAATGGGTTGATTTCAGGGGCGCCTGGGTGGCTTAGTCGGTTAAACGTCCGACTTTCGCTTAGGTCATGATCTCGCAGTTCGTGGGTTCGAGCCCCGCGTCAGGCTCTGTGCTGACTGCCAGCTCAGAGGCTGGAGCCTATTTCGGAGTCTGTGTCTCCCTCTCTCTCTGACCCTCCCCTGCTCACGCTGTCTCTCTCTCTCCTAGAAATAAATAAAAATATTAAAAAAAAAATGTGTTGATTTCAGAGAGAATTAAAAAGAAAAAAATGAAATTAAAAAGACACTGAATGGAATCCACTGAGTAGTATTACGTTTTGGATTTTAATGTAAATGCTCTGAAACTAGATCAATAAAATTCTATCAATTTAATTTACAAAAAAATCCAGCCAACAAGAAACATAATATAAAGCATTCGGTCTTGGATTTAAACAATCCTTGGTCCCTACTATTGAACTGAGGGTCTATCTCAGTGGTTCCTATACTAAAAGATGCCAAAGGTGGAGTACTTAGGACCTGAGAATTAAAGTTATGAATATTTAAGCTGATATGCAAAGCACCAACAGAGCAAAGTATGCATGGAGATAATCATGAATTGTACACTAATCAAATTTTAGTAAGTTGGGAATATTAGTGTAGAAGCACATGACTTACCAAAACTGTGTTTCCTTCTTTCTTTCATTTTTTTTTTTTTTCATTTTGCAGGAAAAAGTCCAGCATTTGCAGAAGGCTTTTGCTTCAAGAGTAGATAAATCTACACAGACTGAACTTCTAGGCTATGATGTAAGTAGCTATATAAAACCATTTTTATCTTCTTTATTGGTATTCAGACCTCCACAGCTTATTTACCTCTGTTGCTGCTGTGTCCATGCATTGATTTAATAGGATTTAGTGGCTCACCATTCATCTTTTGCTCTTAAATAATCCCCAAATACCTTCTGGAACTGACAAAGATAATTACAGACACCGACTAGCATACTAATGTCTTATTATTTTTTTAAACTAACATCTCTAATATAGTCTTTTGAATTAGTAAATTTGCAGACATGTGGAAGATACATCCCAGAATGAGAGAACAATTTATTTTTAAGAAAGTACTAATTTATTTGTTAACAGTTTAATAAAGTTATGTTCGCAATCACCATGGGCCAGGTACATCATTTTTACATTCTGATACATAAAAGGAGACACAACTTTTCAGAGAAATTTACAATACTATTTTAGCTTTTAAGCTTCAGTGCAGGCTACAGAAAGTAATTTAATTGAAAGTTAGCATTTTTTTCTTAGTGTGAAATACTAGTTGAATTGTTAAAATAGGGTTATAAAACATGTGTTGATAGAAGATTGCTTCTCGTAACACTGGATGATTTTGGATAACTTAAATTTAAATTCCTACCTTTTCTTAAATGAAGCTATGAAATTTTCGCTTTGCCTAATAAGTTCAGGACTTTAAACTTCCATTTGATGAAAATATAAAGGAATTATGTTCTTTTTACTGCATCTAACATTTGTAAGAGCTCTCCCTTCTATTTAAAAAAATAATTTTATTTTTAGCACTTTATTGACAAGTAAAATTAAAACAGGTGTAATTTTAAGTGGTTTATGAAGTGTTTAATGATAAAATTTAAGTATATCCTCGTGTCCTTCTTATATGAAATAATATAAATATGAATGTTACTTTTGTGTTAACTTGCAAATTACATTCACATATTTAACATAAAGCTACTTGTGTCTATTAGGAAGTAAACTAAAGTTTTGAATTCCAGAACAGATTGTTTTCAGTTATTTATATATGTTCTTTTTTAATTAAAAAATCATTAAAAGGTTTGCTTTTCTTTTGAATTTTTCTGTTACATTGATTTTAATATATATCTGTTATAGATTCCTAAATATTTTAGATACCAGTATCGTGACTACAATTCTTCTTGCTTAAATACCAATGTTATATATTATTTAAGCGATGTTAATATTTCACTTTTTAAAATAGAAATGATTTCTAAATTCAAAGAGGATTTGCCACAAACATTTTAATGTTTATCTCTTTTGAAAGAGGTTTTTTCCCCCTTTTTAAAGTGTTTTGATATCTATTATTTACATGTCAATACCTAGGATATAAACTCAGTATGTATTTTACAAATAATACCCTTTATCTTTTTAAATCCATGAGCCAGTTGTCCAGTAAGGCTAATAAATAGTTTCAAATTTATTTTATTTGTATTTTATTATGTATTTATTTATTTATTTTATTATACAAATTAAATTGTATTCCAACATAACAAATTATAAGTTAACTAAGCACCAGAAAATTGAAATCACTTGTTCACTACCACATGATCTTTGTGGAAGTCTAGTTATTAAAAGTAATGTATTCTGAAACAAGGAAAGAGGAAAACACGTATGTACTGGGATTCCAATAATCCACTTTACTCAATAAGGAAATGATGCTTGGGAGTCTTAGTTCCAAATTTTGAAAGAACTGAATATAAATATAGAATGTGAGAGATCTATAGCACAATTAATGACTGCAAGAGAGAAATAATTGCTAAGAGAGAAGTGGTACCTGTGGGGAAATAACTAAGCTGTCTTGTGTATTTGCCTATCTATCCTGATAATGTTCTTGTTTCTATGAGATTTGTTATATCAATGCTATATCACTCTCTCATCATGTAAATAAAATTTTTAAATAAAGCCATGAAAGTAGTTAATCCTTATTAAATGTTCATTGTTTCTAGCTTCTTTTCATATCTAACAGTGAAAGTTTAGTGTATTTTACTGTAGGCTAAGAATAATAATTTCTTGGTAGTGTGTCCTTTAAGGATTCCTTAGTTTAAGTGTCTTGTATGATTTAGGTAGTCTTTAACATAGAATAATAATCTGTTTTAAAGGTTTCATATTTTACTTTTCCTGGTGATAGATTGTAGGATATAATCATCAAAATCAGAAAATGAGTCACTGATGATATGCGTATAGAACCTCATGCCACTACCTGTATATAACTGTCATAGTAGACTCTGGGGAATTTTGTACGGAAAAATGGGCAAGGGAAATATTTTAAATAAGCAAATTAGAAATAAGTGAAGCATTTTAAATGTGATGAATTGTGTGACTGTTGGGAATATATGACTCATCAACAGTGTATTTTTTTTTCTCATGACTGGGATATATTTTCTATACTTTTCAATATGTATGTATACATTTTTAACTTCTCGTATCCAAAAAAAATAATTATCCTTTGACTTACAATATTTTCCTCAGGAAGTATTCTGACATTTTATTTTTTCATAAATATATATTCACACACACACACACACACATATACACTATACTTATAATAAGAACAGTATTTGTCAAAGAAAATATGAAAAATCTTGTAGGAATCTTGTACATGATGAATGATTCTTATACTCTCTTTCTTGCTTTCTAAAACTGTCAATATTAGCCACAAATAATACTTTACAGATTACCATGCATCAGTGATACGAATGTTAGAATATAAGAGACTACAGGGGCGCCTGGGTGGCTTAGTCGGTTAAGCGTCCGACTTTCAGTTAGGTCATGATCTCGCGGTTCGTGGGTTCGAGCCCCGCGTCGGGCTCTGTGCTGACTGCCAGCTCAGAGCCTGGAGCCTGTTTCAGATTCTGTGACTCCCTCTCTCTCTGACCCTCCCCTGTTCACGCTGTCTCTCTATCCTAGAAGTAAAATAAAACATTTAAAAAAAAAAAAAAGAGAGACTACAAGTACCCATTAATATAATTTTCTTGGGAAGATAGCTGTTGCTACATATTTTACTTAAGATAGGAAATAGAATTCTTGGATGACATTAATTGTAATGAAAACTATTAAAAGAAATTTCTGAAAATCCACTACAGTGAATAAGTTCAAAAATTCATATAATAAACTACTTCCATCCTGTACCAGATTTATCAGGAGACTTGAAACTAATATTAGTGTACAATGTGCTTTGATTTCTAGCGCACATGACAAAAATTATTTACAAATAAATTCAGAGTGTGTCAGCAAGGGCCTATAAACACAATAGTTCTTGAGATGATGAGGGAGATTGTTAAATAAATGATGAATGTGCCTTAAATAATCAATGCCAATTTAACCTCTTTCACTTTCCTCGGTCTATACAGGCTTAGTTTATTGAAAGATCAAAGAATAATTTCTTAGGTGTCACTTGTTTTATTAAAACAGGATAGAAGATGGATAGATGTAGTCAAATAGCAATGTTGCCAATTACAAGATTACATTAAAAGGTAGGGAAGATTTTTCTGGTTACATCGACTGTACACATATATGTTTCAGCATAAAGCATATGCTGTCTGTAAATATTTTATAGCTTGAACTCCTGAAAACAACATTTTTGGTTTAAATAGTTGGGAATGAATAACCAAAATGCAGTGAAGATCTTATATTCTAACAGTGCAAAAATTCAGGAACTTTTATTAATTAGGCATCTTTATGGCCAGCTTTTTTTTTTAACTTCCTTTTGATGCTTTACAGGTTATCTTTTTTTTTTTTAACAAATAGTTTATTGTCAAGTTGCTTTCCATATAACACCCAGTGCTCATCCTCACTACAGGTTATCCTTTTTACATGTGGCTGATTTACTTTATGTGTAATTTTTTTTTTCAATCAAAGCCCGAATTAAACTCAGAACATTTCCAGGGTCTCCAAAGAAGTCTTCCTTTAATTAGCATGTGTTTTATATTTCTGTTTAATAAGAAGTGTTTCTTAGTATTGAACTTGCAATTTTTCTTCACATTTCCTTAAGAGTTTTGATGCTATCAAGTATTTCATCAAATATTATTAATCACTGTTAGTCTTAATATCATTAATGGTTTTCATTTGGCCACTTAAACTGAATCGTGGCATTGCATATATTTTGTCTGAGTCATGTATAACTAAAGCATAACTCAGTTTAGAAAAGTATGATACTGTGTATTTTTCAAATATTTTAACACAGTTTCTGAATGGTGGGATTTCCTTTATAAATGAACTTCTCTATGTATATGCTAGGAAACTAGTAGTAAGAGTAGTTACATTATGAATACACATTTTGAAAGAAAAACTCAGTACAGTTGTCTATATATTCTCAGTCTATGCTTCTTTTCTTGGATTTCATTTTGGAGGCCCTCCTGACACAGTTAATAGTGTTCAGGGAACTCTAACAAATATGAAAATAGTTCATCATGTAAGGAGTAAGAATGATTAGTTTTTACCATTACTGTTTTGTTAGATATGAGATAAAGCGAGAGTATTTTGTGTTATGCTACTATATTACGTCAGCCTATGGATTAAGCCTCATTGTGAAAATTGCATGATTATCAAATAGACTTTCTCATCCAGCTGCTAATAAGCCCTAGTTTGTTAAAACTATCTATTTTGGATCCATCGTTGCTATTATTTTTCGTAAATTCAGTACTTCTGATCATGTCAATGTGCCCCAGCATTTAGTAGATAAGTGCCTTCTCCTCACATACTTCATTTATTTATATTTACTTATATCAAGAATTTCTGTTTATTTTTGTAAATTAAAAAAAAATAGATTTAAAAGCTGATATATCCGAAGTTTTTTATTTTGAACTACAATTTTCATATTATATTAAGGGTAAGTTTCAGACAAAACCAGTAACTTAAAACACAGGAAATATGATCATCTGCCACAAGTACTTATTAATATTTAATGGAGGAATCACAGCTTATCCAGTAGTGAAGTTTTAAAGGTATCACATTTGAAAATCCATACATGAATTTATTCAACAAATATTACAAAGTGTCTCATGGAAGACAGGCTTTGTTCTAGGTATTTGTGATACCTTCTTTAATCAAACCACAAATATTCCTTCATGGAGCCTGCATATTTTGACAGCATACTTATAATAAATAATAAATATAAGTAAAGTATGTAGTGTGTTAGAAGGTGCTAAGTGCAATATAAAAAGGAAAAATAGCACAGGGAATAGATAATTGTGAATGTAGGGGTTGAGGGCCAAGACTATGATCAGAAATTTTAAACAGGGTGATCTAGGCCAGCCCAGGGTGAATTGTGAGGCTTGAAGGTGGTGAGCTGGAAATCACATTTAGACACAAACCCTTTTGTGATATGCTCCTTGAATGCCCCTCAAAGACCCTCAGTCAGTAAGAACAAATGCTTTATCTTGCTGCAGCCCTAGGTAAGAATAGTTGGCTTTGTTTATAGGCCATGCACTATGAAAAATTGCATATGGTACCATTAAAACCTAAAATCAGACTCCATGTATCAAGAGACTCACACTAGGGAAACACAGACCACCTGAGGAAATAGCTTTCTCAGGCTTCTCCTTTCATAGCCAGTTAGCAGAAGCACTGAGAAGCAAGCTGGTTCCTATCAACCATACCACGTGAATTGCATTTGCTTCTCCTCTTTCTTTTTTTTTTTTTTTTTTTGCAAACACTCTGTCCACCTCCTCTCTCTGTAGCACTCTTCTTCCAGCTTAGGCAGAGTTGAATGTTCATACTTTAAATGTATAATTAGACTTCATTTTATATCAGCACATCTCATTTTTCAGAGGTGTGCCACTAAAGTAAACAAGTGTAGAAAGCACACAATAGTTACTTGATGAAAAAATAAATGAATAGATTAACTAAAAGATTCTCATGTTACTTTTATAATCCTAAAGATCTATTACAAATCAGTATTCATTGTTTTATTTTATTCACAAATAAAGCACATAGTGTTATTCCATATTGTTTTATTATATCTAACAAATGTTTCAAAATCACCACCTTGTGCCTTTTAGGGCAAAGCATTAAATGAAGATCAGCATAGATAACCAGTGATTTTAAACATGAGTGCCAACATGCAATTTCCCTAACAGTCGTATATTGAATTCTTCCTCCAAAAATCTTGAATTTTTATCTAGGAGCCAGATCATTCCTGGAATGCCTCCAGGTCTTTATTTCAGTTCTGACTACATAGACTCAGTATTACTTGACTGCTAATTCTTTAGTTAAGAGAATTTATAGTTGAAATCCCTTTGGGAAAAATAGCAAGGATAGGTGTTGTAATTATAAAGATATTCATCAAAATAAAACAATAAAAGAATACACAGACATACAAATTATATATATTTTAACTTATGTGGGGGAAATAACTTTCCCTCTACTCTTCTAGGTTCTTGGGTAAGACCTACCTGTAATAACAAATAAAGAGGAGAAACACAAGTTTAGTGACATGTATACTTCCTGTATACATGGGAGATACTCAGGAAACTGAGTAACTCCCTGAAATTGTCCAAGTCACCATCTTAAATACAACCTCCTGCTAAAGACAAAAGATGATGCTGTCAGGTTGAGTAGGGGGCAGTAAGGGAGGCCAGTTATGGGAGGTTACCAGGAAAAGCATAGTTAACAATGGTAAGACTCGTGCGGATTTAAGACTGTCCTTCTCCAGTGATAAGAGTTTCTAGAGAAACTCTAGAGAGGTTCTATGAGACTTGTCCTCTTCTTCCTGGTACAGAGAAACACCTTTGCAAATGGAGAGTCCCTTATAAATGTAAATTTCTTGTATAAAACAATATCTTGTATCACACTTTTAGAGCTTCTCCTGCATCTGTGTTTCTTAAGAATACCCAGCTCAAGATAATTCTTATATTAAAGAGGCATATTCTGGGTTTGTATTTTGCCTTCCTTTAATTAGTAATAATGATTATCACATTTGCTGAAAAGTATATTGATTCAATGATAGTGTTGATAAAACAGAAAATTTGATAATTGTTGAAAAAGAAATTTTCTTCCAATCCACTTCAGCTTCTGTATCATAGATCACCACCTCTATAGAAAAACTAGATTTAATTACAAAATTTCTAAGATTTTTCAGGGCGCCTGGGTGGCTTAGTCGGTTAAGCGTCCGACTTTCGCTTAGGTCATGATCTCGGTTCGTGGGTTCGGGCCCTGCGTCGGGCTCTGTGCTGACTGCCAGCTCAGAGCCTGGAGCCTGTTTCAGTCTGTGACTCCGTCTCTCTCTGACCCTCCCCTGCTCACGCTGTCTCTCTCTCCTAGAAATAAATTAAAAAACGTTAAAAAATTTTTCTGAGATTTTTCTTAGACAAGTTTAGAAGTCTTTTCAGTATTTTCCAGTGTGCTAAATAAGGATTTCATGACAGCGAGTCCCGTCTGAGGGAATTTTTACCATCCTTTGGAAGAAAATACAATATACACTATGGGCTTATTCCAATGACTGTGATCCATTATGCAATTGCACTTACCATCATAATTGTCAGCGAGCCCTCTTGCTCAACTATAGACCCCCCCACAGTTAATTTTTATTGCATTTTCTTGAGGCATTGATGACTGGTATATTCCAACCAGCCACCAGACTAGCAAAGCCCTGGTAGCGATGGAATACTTAGAAGACCACACCTCCCATGCCCGCTTCTCTGCCAGTGATCATGTACTGAACACACAGTGATCCGTTACCAATGATCGTGTGCTCTCTGCCTGTTCTCTTTCACCTATCCATCCAACTTCTCCTTATAAAATTCTAGGTGTCCATTTTGTTGGCAGAAAGGTTGATTATTAAGACTTGAGCCTACCACCTATCTTGGCTTCAAGCACCTAAAACAAATTTCTCTCCCTTTCTCTTTTCCAAACCCTCATCTCTTGAGTTTTGGGCTTCTCTTATGATGGATTTGTTCAGCAACCATGTTGACAAACCGAACCAGGAGCTAAGCTTTTGGTTTATCCAGCCCCCTTGCTATTCCCTGGGATGGAGCAGTTGACTGGGGCAGCGCACCAGGGCTTACCCATTCATTTGCTAAGTGGTAGCTCACTTGGTAACATAATTTGTATTATTTTAAGTTCTAAGATTTTGCTCAGGTACTTGGTCAACATACGTCTTTATAGATTTATATTCATATCTAGGAAAAACATTGCTTTCCTTTAATATGGCCTACAATCAAGAAAAATCTGGAAAAACAAATTTACTATTTAAGTATATACAAATGTATTCTTGAAATAATATAAATATATACATCAAAACACATAGTCTCTGAACACACACACAACTGCATGAGACAGGTACAAAACAGAATCTACTTTTATTCACTGTTTGTACTTATTATAGAAGTGAGGACTAGATTCAAATGTATTAACTATTGTGTGTACGTAATAAGAATATACAGAAATTGTACTGTGGACTAATACAATGTATAAGTGATTATGTGTATATTTTACATGTTTTATTTATTTTTGAGAGAAAGAGAGAGAGATACAAAGTAAAAGTGGGAAAGGTGCAGAGAGAGAGGGAGACACAGAATCCGAAGGAGGCTCCAGGCTGAGCTGTCAGCACAGAGCCTGACACAGGGCAAGAACTCATGAATTGAGAGATCATGGCCTGAGTCAAAGTCAGACACTTAACTGACTGAGCCACCCAGGTGTCCTGATTATGTGTATTTTACTATGATTTAATCACACTTATGCAACTGTTTGTTACCAAACTTTATTATACTTGGTATAAATTAATATTAAGATATTTTCTTTTAAAGGTAAAAGTTGCACTCTCCAGAAACATTACATTGTTGATATGCAGAAATCATAAAACAATATATTCTAAATTGAAGCAGTAATGACAAATTTTGCCATATCATATTATGACAGTGTTTTAGTTTTTCCACTGTACTAGCTGATTGATGGTTTTTCTGTTGTCATAGTTGAGCCTTTGTTTCATTAGGCTATCAGATTTAATTAATTAAATTAATATACTTTTCCTTTAGTTTTCTGGTGAGATGTACCATTCTCTGGCAGCCTTCACATTTGTACTTAACTTAGCAGCACAAATGGATAATATCTGTAAAGATCATTAGCACTCATAATGATCTTGTTCCATCAGAAAATTTCTCAAACACTCTATCTTTGGGAATTGGGAATACCTAGCAGGGTACAGGGATAGAGGGAGTCATTTTTCCTCTATTCTTCAAATTTCTTGGCTGAGAACCTCTGTAATAAAGGAGTGATTAAAAGGAGAAAAACAAAAGTTTAGTAATATATATACCTCCTATATACACAGGAGATACCTGGGAAAATTAAGTTGACTCCTGAGATGGCCTGAGTCCTCACCTTAAATACCATCTCCGGCTAAAGACAAAAGACAGATGTTGGGGGTTGGGGAAGCCAGTTGTGGAAGGTTACCAGGAAAAGCACAGTGAACAAGGGTATGGTTGTTAGGCAGTTATAAGTCTATGTCTTCTCCTTTGATAAGAGTTTCTAGAGATTTAGTCAACCCTTTTTGCTGGTACAGAAAGAGAGATACCCTTTCAAATGGAGATTTCCCTTATAAATATAAATAACCTTTACAAAAGGGTAACTTCTACTTGGGTTTCAGAGCTTTTTCTGTGTCTGCAGTCTCTTAAAAATTACCAATTCAAAATATGCCAAAAAGCATATTTGGGCTGGAAAATTCTGCTTCCCTTCAATTCCACCTTGAAACTTCCCCAAAAAGTTTCACAATCCAGAACCTGAGCTGATAGATTGCTTTAATATTTCATTGAACCTGTGTCCAACTCCTGAATATAGGTCACTTCAATTAAACAGCTATGTCTCATTTTAGGAGGTGGTCTCGTAGATGGGCTCCCAAAGTTAATCTTCTATTGTGCTAGCAATCAGGTATTTAATAAGAGGCATTTCTATGGAAGAAGATAAAGTTTAACAATTAGCACAAACTATAATAAAGCAATTTGTAAGACCAGGGATAGGGTGAGGGGCAGCCAGTTGAGATTTCTAGATGTCAGGTTCAAATCATCTTTCAAAGTTTAAATATCTCTGATGTCATCAGGTATTAAGGTGAACTTTCTGAGTGGCCTACATATCAGCAGGCACAGAAAGTTGTCCATATGAGCTGGTGGTGATGATTTCTTTTGTTTATATCAAGTTGCTCACGTTCAATTTACACAGCTTTGGGAAAAGGACAGGTTTTTGGTTGTTTTCCTCTCAGTCATTTCAAGTAAGAACAGTGGGAGAGGAGCCCTGGGTGGCTTAGTCGGTTAAGCATCCAACTTCGGCTCAGGTCATGATCTCAAGGTTTGTGGGTTTGATCCCCGCATCAGGCTTTGTGCAGACAGCTCAGAGCCTGGAGCCTGTTTCAGATTCTGTGTCTTTCTATCTCTCTGCCCCTCCCTGGCTTGTGCACACATACTCATTCATTCTCATTCTCTTTCTCTCTCTCTCTCTCTCTCTCTCTCTCTCTCTCTCAAATAAATAAATAAACATTTAAAGGTGGGAGAAAATTGGAAATTAGTTCAGGGAGTTGTGAAGATATTTGAGTAAACTTTTAGAATTTAGGATTTGGTCCAATTTACACGTAGAAAACAAAATTTCTATGACAATAAACTGGACTAGAGTCTAATATACATAAAAGTGTACTACTGAAACATAACGTTCTCTATAATCAAACTTATTTTCACCAAAATAATCACAGTAGGACTAATTTGTTTGCAAAATAAATTTAATTTCATTAAACTTGACGTGTTTATTTCAATAAGTGCAGGAAGAATAGTGATTGAGTATATAGGTTCTTTTGAGGTCTGCTTTGCTGGAACTTTCATAGGCAATTTTAGATTGAACTTTTTTTAAAAAATATTTTTATTTTATTTCTAGGAGAGAGAGAGAGAGAGAGACAGCGTGACCAGGGGAGGGTCAGAGAGAGAGGGAGATACAGACTCTGAAATAGCCTCCAGGCTCTGAGCTGGCAGTCAGCATAGAGCCCAATGCAGGGCTCGAACCCACGAACCGCGAGATCATGACCTAAGCGAAAGCCAGACACTTAACTGACTAAGCCACCCAGGCGCCCCTAGATTGAACTTTTAAAAGTCTCAGAGCACCTGGGTGGCTCAGTCGGTTAAGCGTCCATCTTTGGCTCAGGTCATGATCTCATTGTTCTTGGGTTCGAACCCACAGCACAGGCTCTGTGCTGAGAGCCACCTTGGAACCTGGAGCCTGTTTCAGATTCGGTGTCTCCCTCTCTTTCTGACCCTCCGCTGCACGCACTGTCTCTCTCTCAGGAATAAAACATTTAAAAAAAAAAAAGTCTCGAGGATAGGAAGCCAAGTGAAGCACTCACCATCAGACTTTGCCTGCAGTACTTAGAGATTTGGATTAATCCAAATTAATAATCTGTGGTTTCTGCACCTTCCAGAAAGTGAGCTTTCTTAGTCAACTGGTAGGACTGCTGCAATCTCTGTAAGCAAAGCACGAGGCTACTTTTCCAAGGACTTTTATTGGCTCCATAAAGTAAAACTTGGTTCCTTGAGCCTGTTTGGTCATGTTTAATTCTTTTTTTTTTCTTAAATAGTTTATTGTAAAGTTGGTTTACATATAACACCCAGTGCTCATCCCAACAAGTGCCCTCCCCCATGCCCATTACCCCCTTTTCCCTCTCCCCCACTCCCATTAGCCCTCAATTTGTTCTCAGCATTCAAGAGTCTCTCATGGTTTGCCTCCCTCCCTCTCCCCAACTATTTTTCCCCTTCCTCTCCTGCAACATGATGCATCTGCTGCATCATCCTCCGTTAACTTCCTCCTAATCTACCTATTAGTGCAAACATATGGTATCTGTCCTTCTCTGCCTAACTTATTTCGCTCAGGATAACACCCTCAAGGTGTCCATCCATGGACATCCAAGGTCCATCCATGTTGCTACACATGGCCAGATTTCATTCTTTCTCATTGCCATGTAGTATTCCATTGTATAAATATACCACATCTTCTTGATTCATTCATCTGTTGATTGACACTTAGGCTCTTTCCATGTTTTGGCTATTGTTGAGAGTGCTGCTATAAACATTGGGGTACATGTGCCCCTATGTATCAGCACTCCTGGATCCCTTGGGTAAATTCCTAGGAGTGCTATTGCTGGGTCATAGGGGAGTTCTAGTGTTAATTTTTTGAGGAACCTCCATACTGTTTTCCAGAGGGGTTGCACCAACTTACATTCCCACCAACAGTGTAGGAGGGTGCCCATTTCTCCACATCCTCGCCAGCATCTAGAGTTCTCTGATTGGCTCATTTTAGCCACTCTGACCGGCGTGAGGTGGTATCTCAGTGTGGTTTTGATTTGTATTTCCCTGATGAGGAGGGATGCTGAGTATCATTTCATGTGTCTGTTGGCCATCTGGATGTCCTCTTTGGAGAAGTGTCTGTTCATATCTTCTGCCCATTTCTTCACTGGGTTGTTTGTTTTTCGGGTGTGGAGTTTGGTGAGTGCCTTATAGATTTTGGATACTAGCCCTTTATCTGATATGTCATTTGCAACTATCTTTTCCCATTCCGTTGGTTGCCTATTAGTTTTGTGGATTGTTTCCTTTGCTGTGCAAAAGCTTTTTATCTTGATGAGGTCCCAGTAGTTCATTTTTTCTCTTGATTCCCTTGCCTTTGCGTATGTGTCAAGTAAGAAATCACTGCGGTTGAGTTCAAGGAGGTTGTTTCCTGCTTTCTCTTCTAGGGTTTTGATGGTTTCCTGTCTCACATGCAGATCCTTTATCCATTTTGAGTTTATTTTTGTGTATGGTGTGAGAAAATGATCTAGTTTCATTCTTCTGCATGTTCCTGTCCAGTTCTCCCAGCACCATCCTTTAAAGAGGCTGGCTTTTTTCCATTAGATGTACTTCCCTGCTTTGTTAAAGATTAGTTGGCCATACATTTTTAATTCTATGCACATTCTCAAATATGACATTCCAGTCAAAGCTTTATTAATATAACCAGTGTATCAAGTTGTGGATACACATTCTAAGAACAGATTCTTACTAACTTAAGTAAATAAATATATTGCCAAAAAACAAGAATAATCACTATGAGTTCTAAATTCTTTAGTGGGATTAGACAGGGAGAAAAAGTAATTATTTCATCTTTGTTCATAAAGACATACTTACCAAATTGGTAAGTATAATTCATACTTTGCTTACTAAAAAAAACATTCTCCTTAAATCTAGAAAAGAAAAAAACATTAAAGAATCACAGTGTTGAAACTGAAGTCATAGGAATTTTCATTTTCATGAGTTTATTAGCCCCATGTTATTCTTGTTCTGCATGGTTTTCTATTAGGTCTGTTAGTTCTGGAAATTCTTACCCAGTTCTGATTAAACCTATGTTCACTAATTAATGTTAATAACTATTTTATCTCATTTGAACATTATCTAGATATTCAATAAATCTACATCATTTAGCTTAACTCAGGAAACCTCTAAAGGCAGAAATTACCTAAGGGATTTGGGAAACCATTTCAGTTGCTCAAAAGTTCACATAATTGTTGCTCAAAAGTTTACCTAAAAACTCTTGTTACACTTACATCTAAATCACTTGCTCCCAGTAGTTATGCTTAGACTACTCACAAAATATTTGTGAGACATTAGACAAAGTCTGCCATTGTCCTGTTGTTTTCTACTGAAGAACTTTGTAACACATGAACTTCTTTGACCAGTAAACCTGCGTAGAATAAACATGGTGTGTCTGTCTGCATTATATTTGTTGACAACACCGAATACAAGTCTATTTTTATTAATCCAACAAACTTAGCTTTGTCTCCTGTTAATTTAAATTTGGAAAGGAAACAATAAGAATGTTTAATCTTCTCTTGGTCATCCATTACAGAGAGAGATACTTGGAAGAGCTGACTTTGCTAAGAATTCTTACCCCTTGTCAATTTCTGCCAGTTTTCCAGGATCCCATCTCCAGGCTACCCCAAGAATGATGCCTCATCAGATCCCTTCAGGGGTCACCGAACTGTAGCAGAGGAAAAGTGATTTCCCCTCTACTCACCCAGGTTCTTAGAAGAGACCACTCCTATCATAAAAGATTAACAGTAGAAAATCACTTCCTGTATATATGGAAGATACCCAAGAAAATTTTCCCAAATGGCCAGGCCACCAACTCATGTATCATCTCCAGCTAAAGACAAAAGAAGGTTGTTGAGGCTCAGGAGAGGTTATAAGAGATAACCTGGAAGAACAGAGTAAATAAGGATACGGTTATTATGGAGATCTAGGTCTGTGCCTGCTCCATTGATGAGTTTCCAGAGATTTGGTCATCTTCTTCTTCCTAGCACAAAGAGGGACACATCTTACAAATAGAGATTTTTCCTTATAAATGTTAATGTCTTTTACTAAAAGGGTAACTTCCTTCCTTTTCAGAACTTTTGCTGTGTCTGCAGTGCTTAAAAATAACCGGCTCAATATAATTCTTATGTCAAAGAGGCATTTTTTGGGTGGCAAATTCTCTTTTATACTAACTTGTGTCTTCCAGTAAAAGAACTGGGTAATGATTTCAGAGGGAAAAGGCATTAAATATTAGATTATTAGTGTTTGAAAATAAAAGCATAAACCGTTTTCATAACTTATAAATAGTGTAGAGAGCTAAAGAAAACAGTTCGTAAATTTTTGACTTTGTACCAAACAGGCAAAGGAATAGGAATTTTCAGGACACTGTATTATAGAAAGTTTCCTAAAGAGAGCCACATGTAACATTAACCTCATGCTCTATTAAGTAAGAATACCAGGAAATTATACTCATGTGATGCTACATTGTTAAAATGGTAATTAGAATTTTAAATTTATAAAATTGAATTACTATAGAGACAATTTATAACAAAGAGTATAATTTGTAATTCAGAGTACTTAAAGTGTCATAATTTTTTACATGTCAGAATAACTTCAAATTTGTCATTATTTTATGAATTTTGTGCTTATAAATTGATTATGAATTTGGGTTATATCCATCAAATTAGAGGAAAATATATTTAAGGTAGAGTCTGATATAGAGGATGAGGGAGAAAAATACTCTAGACAGGTTCAGTATTTTCGTACATTGAAGACCATAACCTAAAAATTGATAAGTTCATATTTTAAGACAATTATAGAATTGGAAGTTGTGTTTTTCAGCTTTTTAGATTACAAAAAACACTCAACATTATTCCTAAAATGACCCTTAAAAGTCTTTTTTTAAAAGTTGCTACAAACTTTAAGTCTGAAAGGATTAACTTTTCTTCTTTGAGGGAGCATCAGTCATGTGAGAAATAAGCCCACTGAACCAATCAAAGGAGGGACTCAGAGACTTGGAGTATAGTGAAGGGAGGTTTGCATCAGTGTTCTTGCAAGAGTGGGTGTCTGAGGGACAGTCACACTCCCCGGGCAGTTTATCTCCTACCTTGCAAATCTCTCCCCTGATTCCTCATTGGCTGAGTACTACGGAGGCTATAGCCTTACTTCGCTGTTGCCTATGTCCATGTAACACAAAAAGTAGTCTGATTGGAACAAATGTACATTGCTTGAGCTGACACAGAGACTTCAGTTCTTTGGTGCATGCTTATTGCAAAGCCTATGAAAATAAGCCCACAAAAGGGCGAGGGAAAGAACCAGGAAGTGAAGTGTCTAAGAGTTTGGGACTCCATTGTGAGGGGGTGGATGGTAGATATTTCCAATAGGTTTAAACCTATTGTTGAACTAGACCGCACAGCTTTTATTTGGTATTTCTGAAAATGAATCATCTCACTTATTTCTCGTAGTAATGACTCATCATTTAACATTAAGAAATATGAAACTAAAAGGAACTTAACGTGAATTATAAAAATATGACAAAACTACTTGGTGTGAGTATATGTATTTTTTAGTCTTAATTTTAAAAGCTTTCCTCCATTTTGATTATTTAGTATGTTAAACATCCACTGAATCATAAATATATTACATGTATATAAACATAAATATTTTGGTATTTCAAATATAATGGATATTATTTTACTCTAATTGTTACTGAAACACAAGTTTAGCTGCCTGTCATTGCTGGAAGAGGCAAAACTAACGAATGTTGATTGGAAAGTAACATGATGGGGCGCCTGGGTGGCTTAGTCGGTTAAGCGTCCGACTTTCGCTTGGGTCATGATCTCGCGGTTCGTGGGTTCGAGCCCCACGTCGGGCTCTGTGCTGACTGCCAGCTCAGAGCCTGGAGCCTGTTTCAGTCTGTGACTCCCTCTCTCACTGACCCTCTCCTGCTCACACTGTCTCTCTCTCTCTCCTAGAAATAAATTTTAAAAAAAAACATTAAAAAAAAAAAAGGAAAGTAACATGAGCTTTATTCAGGAGGCTAGCCGCTTGAAAAGTTGGACTCTTGTCCAAAGTCCACTTCCAAAGTTCTGCCTGGCCTAGGGATTTATAAAGGGGGTTAGGACAGTTAATCAGTAAAGGGGGTACAGTGTTCTATAACATTTCTTGATTACATGCAGACTTGCTGGTGCCAGCTACAGACGCTATGTCAGTGCTCAGAGGTTGTGTGAGGGAGCTGGTTTCTGTTTCACGATGAGCAGAAATGCAGAAAGAACCCATGATCTATAGATATACAAAGAAAGGTTAATCACACAGCTAAGGGAATTTGCCAAAGTTAAAGACTAGTAGGTTGGTCCAAGAGCCTAAGGCAGCTTCATAATATTAATGTTTTTTACTTACTGATTTAAGTGATTGAATATCATTCCATCCTTTAAGTATTTTTTTGCATTTCTTTTTAATTTCTTTCTCTTTTTAAAGGACAGCATTTATATGGCACAATTCCTTATCAAGGCTAATTTTGAAAAATCAAAATTGTATGTGGTTTTATCCTCCACTAGAAATCCACCCTACACATTCACATATACCAAATAACTTTTCCATAACTTTTTCAATAGGCATTCATTGTAATAAAGTTAAAAAAATAACACAAATGTCCTCAATAGGAGGCTGTTTTAAAATGGCTCATTCACATAATAGAGGACCATAAAACTAAAGAAAGAGAAAACACTGTTCTGATATGGAGCAATTTTTTAGAATCTGTTAATAAGTCAAATAAACTGTGAAGTTATATAGTATTTTATTTTTTGATGTTTTGTATATACATAGATAATGGAAATTAATAATAACACATGTTTATAAGGGGAAGCAAGAGAGAAAGAATAATGTGGAAGGGATGACAAAGTGAAGATTTTTTTAAAGTATATATTCTAATATAGTTCTCATGGAAGAAAATGAAAAGAGTACATGTACTTGAAACAGGTAAACTTAACTGGGCATTAAACTGGGATATAACCACAGGGGAAAAAATATTTTAAAATGATTTGGACCCATTCTCTGGTTGTACTTCTTTAGTGGGCTATAGCCTACAGACCAAGAGAATTGCAAAACATATAAAACTTGACTCAGTAATAGAATTATATTAGTACTGTTATAAGAATCTTGAAACTATGTATAGTATAAAATTCAACTAATTAAATCAAATGTTGCTAGTACTCAAGGTATTGAAAGATGAGGGAAAAGAAATACAGTTATGAAAATATAAGTTAAAAGCAAAAAATAAATCTGTAATATAATATGCAAATAGAAACTATCAACAGAAATGCATAACTTACTACAGAATATTCCCTAGATCTGCCTACCGAGAGTCAAAAGCAGTTAGAAACATCTAACCTGAAACAATTCAAGCTTCTAGGCCTAACTTCCAGTATATAGACAACACAGGAAATGGATGGATATATAAAATAATACCATAGATCAAATATCAGGAAACTTCCTAATGTGCACTATTGTGAGAAAACTGACATGGTACCCTTAAAAATTAAAGTGCTCTTAAATATCAGGAGATTATCTTAATTAAAGAGACTAAAGAGACATCATGAGAAACTCTGAACTACTGAATCCAGGTGTTAGCTATGCCAAGCAGGTGTTAATTGTCCTAGTTTTTCTATTTTTCTGTATGCTTGGAAGTTTTTCCAGTTAAGGGGAGAGGCTAATCCAATTTTAAAAATTAGAATCAAGTTTAAATTTTTTAATGTTTTAATTTTATTTGTGAGAGAGAGAGTAGGTAAGGGGCAGAGATCATCTCTGATTGGTAGGGGTATGACATTTTATTTCCTGATTTCTACTTCTCCCTTTTTTTTTATGTCTAACAATGAACATATGTACCTTTATAATTTATAATTTCACTATAGAAATATATTTTATTTAATAACTTGATAATTTAATAATAATGTAAATAATTATTTAGAAAGCAAACTCTGCCACACTGCTATAATGAATACAAAATTATGTTTGTACAATGTATTTCACTCAGCACCACCTCTATACAAAATAAAATAACTCGGACATTTTTGAGGAACCAAAGTATTAAGATATTTTGTTCTTAAATATAATTACTAAAAAATTAAATATTTGGGGGTATTTTTGTATCAAATTTGACAATCTGTTGAGTTTATCATACTTTAAAGCCCAAAATGATTAATCTATTTCTTAATTTACTATATCCCCAGAGTGGTTAATTGTAAAAAAGACTTGTATCTTTCAAGTTTTTGTTTTTCTTACAGCAAAATCATGAGGAAGTATTTATCCTCATTAGTTGAGTTTTAGTGTTTCCTGTAGTCCTCTCCACATTCCATTCACTAAGAAATGACAGAGAAGTCCTGGGGATTTTTGTTCTTGCCACATGACAAATACTACAATATTGTAAAGTTTTATGGCAATAGAAATGTTAGTATCATATATATTAGTAACATTTGTGTCTGAACAGATTCAACCTCTTAAGACATTTTTCCCTTTATTTTACTTTTTTAAGAAAATTAAAGGGTAAAACTGGTTAGACTTTTATTAAAAATAAGAATGTTAAGAAGCTGAAGATACATTGGAAAACAGAATCCAGATCTAGGAAATACAAAAATATAACAATATTATCACCCTTGCCTTTTATCCATTCAACTAGCATTTGGGGAGGAAGTACTCAAATGTTCATTTGTTATTCTCAATGATTCTATGGACTCTTTTTTTTTTTAAACATATCTGTTTGGCAATTATATATCTGCCTCTGTGTGAGACCTGTAGTTATGGTCCTGGGGTTCCTTTCATCTCAAGTTACTTCACCCTTTTTCATTTATACAGCTATTTAAAAAATTAAATAAAAAGCTGCATTTCAGGCAGATTGTAGCAGTGAGCAAGAGATAGACAAATGTTAAAAAACAAAATTCAATTGAGTAAATTTGAACATCTAATTGGCTTTATTCAGTGATTCATTAATCAAGCAGTATCCCTTCTAGCAAATAGAAGGGAGTTCGAGGAGCTGTACAAACAGAAGGAAGAAGGCTTTTCTAGGCAGAATGGGAAGTGATGGACAAAGAGATTTTAGCTAAAGAAAAGAAAGAATCAGGCAAGGTCACCTTCCCTTGGGGAAATGGCGGGAAGGTGGCAGGGAGGTCTTATCTTGCAGACTACCTTACTAGTACAGATTAGGAAATTCCAGAGTGACTTTTTGAAAATTCCACTCCTGGGGGAGGCTAAAGCTGAAATTAGGTTAGCTATTAAGTTCTGGTGACACTTAGGAAAAAAGACTCCATTTTGGGGACCATTGTTAAATTTCTTCATAAACCTCACATTCCAGTGATGAAGATAGACAATACATTAGAAATTATAGCAATAAGAGAATTTCACACAGTTATAAAGGTCATGATATAAATAAGCAGAAAGACAAGATTAAGGGATGTCTGGAGAAGACTCATCAGGGATGACCTATGTGCTGTCTTTGAGCTGTAATTAGTCAGTTGTTCATAAAACTGAAACAAGCATGACAGGGGAAATCAGGGTTTGGAAAATAGTCACCTTCCAATACTGCTTGCTGTTTCAAGACCCCCCTCACTTGGGTTTTCATCTTGTCTTCCTACTTACAGCCTGTATATAGTCAAATCTACATAGCATCACAGATACATCTGTAAAACAAACAAACAAACAAAAAAACACAACAAACACACCCCTTTCATTGTGTTGTATTTCTACTTTAAAACTCTGTTAATGATTCACTAAAGCTTAAAAACATTTACTTTCCTCATACCAGTCCCCAAAGCTGCTGAAATTATACCCTTTTCTATTTTGAAAACATAAACATTTTTGTCCACTTAAACTGCACCAACACAAATTGCTATTTCTTGTCTCTTTTGTTTAGTCTTGTTTTTAACCCTTTTATCTATAATGCCCCTCCCCTGTAATATATCTGTTTTCCAGCCATACTCCAATTTCATATCCTTGATGTGACAACCCAAACTGGGGATGATTTCTCTTTCCATAGACTTATGTCAGCAGTTATCAGTCCTGTATAATAGTATCTTAATACTGTCTTGTAGTTGGAGGTTGCTATAAATTCTATAAATTCTCATCAGTTTTATGAATTGACATATAACTGATCTTTTTGATGTCAGTCTTGTATTAGGGCTTCTCTTTTTTATATTCATTTATATCCAACTAAATTCTGAATTTCTTAGGGGCAGGTGCCATATTCTATACTTCGTAGATGATGTATTTTTTTTAATATATTTTCTGCATGTTAGAGTTTCTTTTTTTTTTTTGAAGGTGAAGGATTATGAAATGTTTTCATTCCTATCACTTAAATCAAAAAAAAGTAGGGGCACCTGGGTGGCTCAGTCGGTTAAGCATCTGACTTCAGCTTAGGTCATGATCTCATGGTTCATGGGTTCCAGCCCTGCGTTGAGCTCTGTGCTGACAGCCAGCTCAGAGCCTGGAGCCTGTTTCAGATTCTGTGTCTCCCTCTCTCTCTGACCCTTCCCTGCTCATGCTGTCTCTCTCTCAGAAATAAATAAAACAGTAAAAAAAAGAAATATTTTTTTAAAACTATAATAAAGTATACAGGTTAAAATAATAATAATAATTGCTCCGTGTAAAATTCTGTTGGAGTTTTGAGTTTATGACCTTGGATTATGACTATGGTTTAGAAATATATCACAAAAAACATGTGAGATTTACCTATTACTTAATTACCTAATTTTCTTTAAGTCATTTTATTTGAGAAATACATAAAGGAAAAAGTTGGGTAAAACTGTTTTTTGTTGCTGTTGTTGTTTTTACTCACAAAACCAAAGAAAATAATAGAATTTTGCCCAAATATCTTCCCTCTTTTACCTTGTATAAAATGGATTTAATTTGAAGTTAGAAACCTATAAGCATTACTAATAAACATTAATAAATCTTAATAGGAATTTTGACTTAGAAAATAACAAAACAGTATTTTGTTAATCTGTGTTTTTTTAAGTGTTTATGTTTTAAATCTTCGTATGAATTAAAAATTTCATTTCGTTTCATTAATTTGAAGTCATTCATTTATTTACTTTTGTTTTCTTCTTTTCAAGGCCCTGTGGAATCCTACATGCACTGAAGGTTTATTTAAACCAGTACATATTTCAACCTAGGTTAAATCATTTGACCATAAATGATGTATCGTCAGTCTGTGATATGCAAAATATTGAATAAAATCAATTCTCCACCATTCCATACGTTAAATATTTCATGCAGTACAGTAATGTTACCACTCCAGATATTTCATTTTCTGCATTTGTACACAATTGCATAAAATATTGATGAATGAAGATTGAATTAACATATCCCTACCTTATTCTTATTATATTTTGACCACAAAATGGACTTATTTAAAATTATATGCAACTATTTTTCAATGTAACATTCCACTTGGCAGTGCACATTTTCTGTTCAACCTTCTCATCCATATCATTTGTGTCTCTGGTTATAGTCTTCGTTTAATTTCATCACACATTCTATGCACATTAGGTACGTTTGTAAATGGTTTCTCCCATCCCAGTGAGAGAGTTACTACTGAAGAACTAAATTATCTCTATGTTTCTCTTGTATTGAGATCAAAAGATGAAAAGAGTGTAAGATGAAAAGAGTGTATCTTCAAATGAAACCAATAATGAAGAATCTTATTCCAAATACAGAAAGTCAGAAACCTATTTATATCTCTAAACATGCGAAGAAAATTTATTGGATACTGACTGACCTCATATTAAGGATAGTTTCCTGAATGTTTCATGAAAGAACACTTGTCTCCTTGACTTAGCATTGCTGCCTGATTTCTGTGTGTCCTTGTTTATTGCCTTTCTAGAAGAGCTCACTTTAATTATTAAATGGCCAGGTGAAACAAGGCACCCTTGAATGTTGTAGTTTATTGCAAGGGTAAGTGACCCAGCCCAGAAGTGGTTCAGTGTTGTGAGCAGAGTGCCGAGCAACTGAAGAGCCACAGAGCTAAGGAGAGGATGCAGGTTTTATGGAGTTCTTTATATTTTTTCAAACCAACAATGAAATAATCCTCATTAATGATAGTAACATTCAAATATATGTTATAAAATGTCTTAAATTATTTGAATCCTTATGTAATATATGAATGATCAAATGCTGGCTTTAACCTGTGGTGTTAAAATAAAATTATAAACATATTTATTTACTTGAAAACATTGTATGTGTCCTTATTGACTTTGCCCCTTAACGCATCCTTGTATAACCTGAGACAGAAAACTATTTCCTTTCTCTGTTTTCTATAGTTTGTTTTGTAACCCTGTTCTTATCTCTTCCTTTTTATGGCCTTACTTTATATTTGAAATCTTTAAATGTAGATAAGGTAAGAAACCCCATCAGCTACAATAAAGCACTCACCTGGTAAAGATTTTTATCAACTTGAATGATCAATATCATCTTAAAGAAGAAGAAAGAATTTAATGGTATTTTGACTAAGATGCGAAGAAAAAAAACCTTGTATTATTAACTAGATTAAGTTAATAAAGATAGGTACTTTTTTTCCCCTAAAAGCAATGTAACAGAAGCTGTCCACACAGACAAAAAAGTCGCTTACCTCAAATTCTACAATTTCAAGATTGTTTTTTAACATCAGTGAGACATTTCAGTGTTGCTTCCTTAGAAACCACTCTTTCATTCCCTCCTTTTTTCTCTTAATGGAACTTGGGCTGAGTATACATTATTGAACATGTTTATAGTTAATAATTTTATATTATTAAAGTATATTTATTTGATTACATTGAAAGCGTTTTTAGAAAAATGTGCAAGAACCATTGTAATTACTGTACTATACTCCAGGGTGTTGTAAAACTAAAGTTGGTAATTGACAACATACATCAGAGTGTATCTGACAGTGGCAAATAGTGCAACATCGGTGTATACTGATGAAAGGAAGCATTATGTTTTACTATGAATCCTGAATGTTTGCCTGAAGTACTCAAGCAGTTGATAAGTCTAAATAAGAGAATGATAAGCTTAATTATGTTTCCTTTCCTAATAAGGAAAGTGGAATTTGAAGAGTATAAAATTTCTCAACTTCATGTAGCTATTCTAACAGTATCAAAGTCATAGATTGTACTCAGATGTTCCAGATCAAAAGGATTTTGTTTTATTTTTCTGACGTCAGAATACTGGTGGGTTTTATAATGACAAAATTGAATAGAGATTATACATGGATTATATACAAATGTATACATAATTGTATATTGTGTATATATTATACATTATTAAAGATAGAATTTCTCTGAAATATGCATTATGGATAGAGATAATCATGATGATAAATCTTGACTATGTGAACACTTAATTTTCTAACATGTATAATATATGGGCCAAGGAAATAGGTTTATAATAGAATTATTTATTCAAGTACAGAAAAGTGCTTAGAAGGGAAACTATGGCCACTTTTCTAGATATTTTAACAATTATTAACACATTTTATCTATATTTTAAATTATGAAAATTTAATTTGTCATGCCCTCTAATATATGCATTTTAAATGTTTTTATTTATCATATTTTAATGCATAGGCAATTTAAGGGCACCTGGTTGGTCTACTTGGTTGAGCATCTGACTTGATTTAGGCTCAGGCCATTATCCCAGGGTTGTGGGATTGAGCCCTGTGTTGGACTGTGCACTGAGTGTGGAACCTGCTTGAGATTCTCTCTCCCCTTCCCTCAACCCTTCCCCACTTTGTGCATGAACCTCTCTCTCTAAAATTAATTAATTAATTTAAAAACCAAAAAATAATAAAACTGTATCACCTCTTTAAAAAACATAGATAACTTATTCCCAGTTAGATTTATGACATATAGAAGTTTGTATTTTTTTTTTGTTTTTTTTTTTTTTTTGTTTGTTTTTATTTCTAGGAGAGAGAGACAGCATGAGCAGGGGAGGGTCAGAGAGAGAGAGTCACAGACTGAAACAGGCTCCAGGCTCTGAGCTGGCAGTCAGCACAGAGCCCGATGCGGGGCTCGAACCCATCCGCGAGATCATGACCTAAGCGAAAGTCGGACGCAACCGACTAAGCCACCCAGGCGCCCCAGAAGTTTGTATTTTTTAAATGAAGAGTCTAGGGGTGCCTGGGTGGCTCAGTCGGTTGAGCATCTGACTTCAGCTCAGGTCATGATCTCACAGTTCGTGGGTTCGAGCCCCGTGTCGGGCTCTGTGCTGACTGCTAGCTCAGAGCCTGGAATCTGTTTCGGATTCTGTGTCTCCCTCTCTCCCTGACCCTCCCCTGCTCACACTGTCTCTCTCTCTCTCTCTCTCAAAAATGAATAAAACATTTTTAAAATTTTTAAAAAGAGTGTAAAATAAGTATATGTTATTACACATATAAGAGTTTGTTATGATACATATAACTTCCTTGCTAAAGTTTTCAAAATGGTAACAGTTTCATAATTACCTAAATTTGATATTGTTTTAAAAGTCTATTTAGAAAACAAAATGTACTTTCTTTTCCACATTTAACTTGCTGCTAGAGATAGAAATGTCCAATTTAACAAAAGGATTCTTTTAATGTTGTATTTTTTGCCTATTTGTTCCTACAAGAACTCTAAATATAATTCTATTCTATCTCAACATTTTTTTCTTGAAATATAGTTGATAAAAATGTTGCATTAGTTTCAGGTGTATAACTGAGTGATTTAATGACTCTATATGAGATACTATGGTCACCACGATTGTAACCACCATCTGTCACTATACAATGCTATTACAGTACCACTGACTATATTCTATATGTTGTACCTTTTTTTCCAGTGATATCCATTCCATAACTGAAACACTGTATCTGCCATTCCCCTTTATCTATTTTCCTATCCTCGCCCTCCACCCACCCCCCAGTAAACATCACTGCTCTGTATTTATGGATCTGTTTCTTTTTATTTACTTACTCATTTAATTTTTGTTCTAGATTCCACATACAAGTGAAATTATATAGTATTTGGCTTTCTTTTTTCCAACTTATGTCAATTAACATGATATACTCCAAGTCTATCTATGTTGTCATGAATAGCAAGATTCCATGTTTTTAATGGCCAAGTGATAGTCCAGTGTGTGTGTGTGTGTGTGTGTGTGTGTGTGTGTGTGTGTAGCACATCTCATTTCTCCATGCATTACTGATGGACATTGGGTTACTTCCAAATCTTGGCTATTGTAAATAATGCTGCATTAAACATAGAAGTGTGTATATCTTTTCAAATACTGTTTTTATTTTCTTTGAGTAAATATCCAGTAGTAGAATTACTGGGCCGTAAGACATTTCTATTTTAATTTATTTTATTTTACTTAAACTTCAGTTTAGTTAACATACTGTTATACTAGTTTCAGGTATAAACTTATATTTTTAATTATTTTAGTAACTTCAATACTGTTTTCCACAGTGTCTGCACCAGTTTACACTCCTACCCACAGTGCACGAGGGTTACTTTTCCTCCACATCCTCACCAACACTTGCTTTTTCTTGTTTTTTTTTATTCTAGCCGTTTTGACAGGTATGAGATAATATTTCAATGTGGTTTTGATTTCATTTCCATGATGATTAATGATGTTGGGCATTTTTTCATGTGTCTGTTGGCCATCTGTTTGTCTCCTTTGGAAGAACATCTAGTCAGATCTTCTGCCTATTTTTAATTAGATTTATTTTATTTATTGAGTTGTATAAGTTCTTGAACCTCTTTATTAGATTTATCATTTATGAATATCTTCTAACATTGAGTAGGTTACCTTTTCATTTTGTTGATGGTTGCTTTTGCTGTGCAAATGTTTTAGGGGCACCTGAGTGGCTCAGTCTTTCTCTTTCTCTCTCTCTCAAAATAAATAGACATTTTTTTAATGTAATCCCAATATTTTATTTTTGCAGGTACCTGGGTGGCTCTATTGGTTAAGTGTCTGACTCGTGGTTTTGGTTTAGGGCATGATCTCACAGTGTGTGAGTTTGAGCCCCAAGTCAGTCTCTGAGCTGCTTATGCAGAGCCTACTTGGGATTCTATCTTTGTCCTCCCACTCCCTCTCTTTTTCCCAAAGAAAAGTAAATAAATACACTTAAAAAAATATTTTTGCTTTTATTTCTCTTGCTTGAGGAGACATATCCAAAAAATGTTTCTGTAGCAATGTCTAAGAAATTACTGCCTCTGTTTCTTCTAGGAGTTTTATGGCTTCACATCTCACATCTAGGTCTTGAATACATTTGAGTTTTTGTTGTTTATTTATTTATTCACTTATTTATTTAATCATTTATTTATTTATTTTAAGGTCTTATTTTTTTAATTATTTTTTTAAAAAAATTTAGTGTTTATTATTGAGACAGGGAGAAACACAGCATGAGTGGGGGAGGGTCAGAGAGAGAGGGAGACACAGACTGAAACAGGCTCCAGGCTCTGAGCTGGCAGTCAGCACAGAGCCCGACGCGGGGCTCCAACCCACGAACCCGCGAGATCATGACCCAAGCGAAAGTCGGACACTTAACCGACTAAGCCACCCAGGCGCCCCCCATATTTAATTTTTTTAAATATATATTTTGAGAGATTGGGGGCAGAAAAAGGGGGAGAGAGAGAATCCCAAACAGGCTTCTCACTGTCAGTGCAGAGCCCAATGTGGGGCTCCATATCTCAAACCATGAGATTATGACCTGACCTGAAATTAAGAGTCGGAGCCTAATGGATTGAGTCACCCAGGCACCCCTAGAATTTGATTTTTAAGTAATCTCCACACCCAGTTTTGGGCTTGAACTCACAACCCCAAGATTGAGAGTTGCATACTCTACTGATTGAGCCAACCAGGGACCCCCGTTTTGAGTTTTTGTGTGTATTATAAGCAAATGGTCCAGTTTCTTCATTTGCATATAGATGTTCAATTTTTTCAGCATCTTTTATTAAAGAGATCATCTTTTTCCTAGTGTATAGTCATGCCTCCTTTGTTGTAGACTAATGGACCATGTAAGCATGTGTTTATTTCTGTACTCTATTTTCTTTTTATTGACCTATATTCTGTTTTGATTATTACAGCTGAGTAATATGTCTTGGCATCTGGAATTGTGATACCTCCAGCTTTGTTCTTTTTCAGGATTACTTTGGCTATTCAAGGTCTTATGTGGTTTCATACAAATATTAAGATTATTCTGTAAAAATGCTATTGATATTTGATTACACTTAACTGTAGACTGCTTTGGTAGTATGGATATCCTAACAATATTAATTCTTCCAATCCATGAGAATGGTAGATCTTTTTATTTTGCTTTTATATCATCTTCACTTGCTTTCATCAGTATTTTATAATTTTCAGAATATAGGTCTTTCACTTCCTTGGATAAGTTTATTCTAGGTATTTTATTATTTTCGGTACAATTTTAAATGAAATTGTTTTCTTGATTTCTCTTTTTTACTTTGTTATTAGTGTATAGAATTGCAATTGAATTCTGTGCCTGCAATGTTACTGATTTCATTTACTATTTTTAATAGTTTTTGGGTGGAGACTTTAGGATTTTGTATGTATAGTATCATGTCATTTGCTACTAAAGACAGTTCAACTTTTCTTTACCAATTTGGATGACTGTTAGCTCTTTTTGTGGTCTAATGGCTGTGGTTAGGACTTCTAAAACTATTTTAAGAAAAATGGTAAAAGTGGACATCTTTCTCTTGTTACTGACCATAGAGAAAATTTTCTCAGCTTCTCTCCATTGAGTATGATGTTAGCTGTGTATTTTTCACACATGGCTTTCATCATGTTGAGGTATGTTCCCTCTAACTTCATTTTGTTGAAAGTTTTTATCATAAATGAGTGTTGAATTTTGTCTAACGATTTTCTACATTTACTAAGATGATCATATGATTTTTATCCTTCATTTTGGTGATGTGGTGAATCATATTAACTGATTTACAGATATTGAATCATCCTTGCATTCCTGGTATAAATCCTATTTGATCATGGCAAATGGTTTTTTAATGAATTGTTGAATATAATTTGTCAACATTTTGTTGAGGATTTTTACATGTATGTTCATTAGGGTTATTGACATGTAATTTTATTTTTTTGTAGTCTCTTTGATTTTGGTATCAAGGTAATGCTGGCCTCATAGAATGTGTTTGGAAGCTTTCCTTCCTTTTTACTTTTTAGAAGGAAAGTAGGTATTGACTCTAAATGTTTGCTATAAGTCACCTGTGGACCCATCTGATCATGGACTTTTTTTTTTGTTGGTAGCTTTTTGATAACCAGCTTAATTCCATTATTAGTAGTAATTGGTCTATTCAGATTTTCTCTTTCTTTCTCATTTAGTTTTGGGAGATTGTACATTTCTAATAATTTTTCTTTTTTTTCTAGTTTGTTCAGTTTTGTGGTATATAATTTTCATTTAGTCCTCTTAAAATCTTTTGTATTTCTGTGGTGTCAGTTGTTACTTATCTTTTATTTCTGATTTTATATATTGAGTTCTCAGTTGGTTAAGCATCTGACTCTTGATTTAGGCTTATGTCGTGATCTCACAGTTCATGAGTTCCACCCCACATTGAGCTCTGCACACTGACAGTGTGGAGCCTATGTGGGATTCTCTTTCTCTCCTTCTCTCTGCCCCTCCTCTGCTCTCTCTTCCTCTCAAAATAAATAAATAAACTTTATAAAAAAGAATATTTTCTTATTTTTTGAGGTCGGTCTGTATCACTATAAATATCCCTCTGAAAGCTTCTTTTACTGCCTTCCAAAGATTTTGGACCATTGTGTTTTTATTTTCATTTGTTTCCATATATATATTTTTTTTAATTTCCCCCTGATTTCTTTGTTGATTGTTTGATAGCATGTTGTTTATCTTCCATGTGTTTGTGTTTTTTCTGGTTATTTTTTCTTCTAGTTGATTTCCAGGTTCATGCCATTGTGTCTGGAAAAGATGCATGATGTGATGTTAATCTTAAATTAATTGAGCTTTTTTATGTGAAGTAATATGTGATCTCTTCTGGAAAATGTTCTGTGTGCACTTGAAAAGAATGTGTATTCTGCTGTTTGGGGATGGAATGATCTGTTGTGATTGTCATGGACTGGTGTTCCAGAGCATTCTGTGCTGAGGCTGCCCTGATTGGGTACAGCTGAAGTGGTCATGAGATGGGACAATCTCTGGGATCTCTGTTTAGAGAACACCCTGGCAGGATAGCCCAAGCTGAGGGGAGCATGGACCAAGATGTCCCATGTAGTGGGGCCTGGTAGAATAAATGAGGCTGAAGTGTTTGTAAACTGGGATATCCTGGGGTGCACGGTGCTGGAGACCCCTTGGTAAGGCATCTGGAGCCAAAAAGCAGGTGTGAATCAGGAGGTCTTTGAGCACTCTGTGCTGGAGGTGCCCTAGCAAGCCACCTGGATCCAAAGTGGTACAGGTCTGGAGTGTGTCATAGTGCTTTGCATCTGTGTCACCTTGGTGTGATAGCCGGAACTGTGGTGAGTGCTGAAAAGGGGTGTCCCTGTGTCTGCCACACTGGGGCTGCCTTAGGGGGACAGCTGGGGCTGGTGTGGTCCAGGCACCCAGGGCTCACTGAGGTTTAGGTCAGTTAGAGTGCCCAGACCATGCCCCTATCCATGCTATCAAGGAGGAAGGGGAACGTAAACCATGGTGCTCACTGTCTCCCCCATCTCCAAACCCAGTGAAAGTTCCAGAAGCTCCCCCTCCATTTGGTATGGTTCTGGGTCTCATTCTTCTATATTCTAGTTTGTTTGTTTGTTTGTTTGTTTGTTTGTTTGTTTTAAATTCTGGCTTTTTTTTTTTTTTTTCCTGTGCCCCAGAGTGACTGGGACTGGTGTGGGCTCGGGGCCTAGGTCTTGCTGAAGTACAGGCTGAGTATGGTAACTGTACCCTGCTGCCATCTGCACTATCAAGGTGTGGGAGGAATGTAAACTATAGTGTTCCATCAGCTACCCCTCTATGTGGTGGGAGCTCTAGGGCTGAATATTTTATACATTAGCTGCTCTCTTACACTATGGCTTCTTTTCTATGCCCCAGGGCAGACAGATCTGACCCCTTCCCATCCCCTCAGTGATATCCCTCCCCCTGCATTTCAGAGGAGTGTTGGAGGTAAAAGTTCCTTTTATTACCACATCTTTGTCTCTGTGGCCATTCTCCTGTGTTCTATCTTTTGATCAGTCAACCCTCTCTTTCAGGAGGAATTGTTCTATAAATACGTGGAGATCTGGTGTGTCTGTGGAGGAAATAAATTCAGCGTCTTCCTATCTTGCTATATTGTACCTCTTACCATCTTATGTATGATTACTATTTCTAAAATAAATCTCTGTTCCTTGGTACTTTTGTTTTGAAAATAGTAGTTATTGTTATGATATCCAATATTCTCTCCCCCTGTAAGGAAAAATACCCACTAATAAATTTTGAATATAATGATCATGGAGAGTGAGTAGGTGTCATGCCCTCCTTCTCAGGTTCTTCATGGAAGTTTCTTCTTCATAGGGCTGGCAAGATTTCTCACCTGGAAAGCGATTTATTTGTACCTTTTCCCACTAAGAATAGCAGAGTAAACTTAAAAGAACAAGTAATTTCACTTAGCAATAAATATTCTACACAAATTTTAATTTTCATTACCTCATGGCTTGTGTATGTTTTAAGAAGTTATTGTGTCCTTGTATATTTAGTGTTCAATTTATATTTTAGTAAAATTTCTATACAAGTTTATGATTTATGCTGTTGGAGATCTCTATCATATGACCGACATTTGGTTGTAGCCATGTGAATTTTAAGACTAGGACCCCTAAAAATTAATGATGAATATCTTAAAAGCTACCCTGTCCATTTCAGGAATACAAATGCAGCATGAATAAACATTTATATATGCATAAATGCATACTAAATTAGTAAATATTGTTTTTCTAATGCTTTCTTGCCATAATGTAAGCTTTAGAAACCCAAAACCCTTTTTTAAAATTAATTTGATATAAAAAGTAGAAAGCATCTAGTAGAATTTCACATATACATTATATATTAGAAATTTATTGTTGGTTTTTAATGAAAAAGAATATGCAATATCTGATACGCTAACACATAGCATCAGATTGTCTAATTAGACCAGCACAAATCATGGATCTTACCAGTATCAAGCTTTACTAATTATTTGAAAGGCTTTGGCAATCAAGCTCAGATGGAAGAGAGACAGCCCTCCAAACTCTTTCATCTCACATTGAACACCCACTCACTGGTCCAGGAATAAAAGATCATATATCCTACTGAGGTTTTGTTGAATTATTGCATAGGGCAGAAAGAATGAAATATCTCTCTTTTATATTCCAACAATGACATTTTTCAAAGGGAGCCATGTTCATAAATCCACAGATTTTAAAGTTTGTTTTTCAAAATAATCCTTAATCAGGGACTGCTATTAAAATTACATATAAGGTCCAAATATAAGGACCCTCCCCCTAGCAAGTATTATTAGTTTATTTTTCTGGAGATCTATCTCCAAACAATTATATCCATACAATTAGACAAGGTTGCCTCCCTTCTTTTTCTTCCCTGGAGAAAAGCCAGTTGCTTTAATTCCTTCTCCTTACCTGTTCCATTTCCCTCATATGCTCTGAGAGTGATACTCTATTGGAATGGAATGGTAAACCCAGTCGCCTGGATCTTTCATTTCTTTTTAATTGTTAAAAAAATGCCTTGTAAGAAAAAGTTTATCTGACCAAGATTGCAGTTATATTTTTGGTTTTTCATCTGTGTTTTGAATGTTCCAAAACACCGTTTGAGGCAAGAGATAGAAGATTGGTTTTCTTGGAGATTACCTTTTTGTTTCCTTTTATTTTTCACTTAAGGCAAACTTTCAGGAATTGCAATTTGTGAAAGTCAAGAATTTCTTGATTCAGTTGGAGGAAAAAAGTAAGATTCCTTTAAAAAGATAACATCATGTGTCAACTATACTAAACAAAATTACAAAACAAAAACAAAGGTTACTTTTAAAAACATTTTCTGGATGTATGCTATAAGAGTCCATTTTTTAATTTTATATATCATACTTAAAATTGTAAGTATTCGCTTACTTACTCTATTGGAATGGAATGGTAAACCCAGTCTCCTGGATTTTTCATTTCTTTTTAATTGTTAAAAATAGTCTGTTTTATTTTTTTGTTTCCATTTTCTATTTATACAAAATTACTCATACTAGAACAATAATCTATTCAGCTAATTAGTATAGAGTATATGCTTTGTTTTCTTCTTGTTACAGTATGTATCTCATTATATATTTTACTGAATATAAAATAAAATGTTATCGATATAGTTTTATTTCTTTAAAATGTCTATTCTTTTTATACTTCATTTTCTCCCGTTAGTATGGATCAAAAGTTTAGTAGAAAGGGTCTTATAAGAGAAAACACATATAAGAAAAACTGAATCTAACATATGCAGCCTGATTTGTATATTTTCCTGTTTCACAAGGAGAATGTGTTTTTTCTACTCACAAGTCTCAGTGCCTTTACTCACATCATTCCCTTAACCAGTAGAGCTATGTCTTCTCTCTTGCTTTTTCATATGGGGAAGAAAACAAGTTCCATTTTCTCTTCTCCACTGCAACATATTACCTGGCTTCCTTAGGCTTAATTGAATTCTGTCTTCTGTAAAGTCCTCTATAGTTCAATGATGGCTAACATTTTTGGCTCTGACTGTGTGTCAAGTGCTGCTCTAAGGCTTTACATATTTTAAATATTTTAATCCTCATAAAAGTCTATGAGCTAGCTACTCCTTTATGATACCCTTTGCAAGCAAGAAATATAGAGAAATTAAGTAACTTGTCCAAATCACATGACTAGAAAGTTACTAGGCTACATTTAAGTATAAGTCCTCATATCCAGAGCCTGCACTTTAAAACATACTTTTCTATAGCCTCATCGATGAATCATGGGATACTAGAATTTATCCATGGTTATTTCATTTGTGCTACTCTTATCACCCCAAGTGAGGTATTAGCTCTTTTAAATATTGAACATATTATATAGGATATTTCAGTCCTCTTTAAAGATGCTGGCTGGGGGATAGGGGATGGTTAGAGGTAATTTAATTCATCCTCCTTGCTTTACAAATTTACTTAAACAACTTAACAGAAAATAGATTCAAAATGTTTGCTTGTCCAAAGTCATAACAGAACATTTATCAGAGTATTGTTTTGGGGTTCTGTATTTTTGTTTGGTTTTTATTTTGTTTTGTTTTACAGAGCAAGAACAGGCTGGATTACATTCAGAATTTAAATGTAAATCCTTATGGGTCTAAGACAGGGTACTAAGGAGTTGTATTCATATTCTTTGTTTTTTGAAGTGATACAAGTGTCTAGATTTTCAAGAGCTGATGTCAGTAGTGATTTTCAGGGTAGCAAAAGTGTTGGAAAACCATATCAGGGACTGAGAAGCTGAAGGGGCCAAAGCTGCCTTCCAACCACAGGGTTACTCTTCAGAATCTTGGTCCACAATGCTTCCACAAATGCCACCCAGTTGTCCCTGAACTAATCTGCTTTTAATTAAAATGTGAAAATTGTCATTCGTAAATATGCCGACATAAAAATCCTTTGATTCCATCATTGAGAAAAACAATTCAAAAATTTCTAAACCTGTGAATACCTTTTCCTTAAAATGTCACATGTACATAATGCTATCCCAGTTTTTAACATAGGACATTAACATATTACTTACACCATATTCTCCAAGTATATTTCAGTCTTTCCACCAGTTTTTCTGCTTATAATCAACAGTCTGCTGATCTGCCTAGCATTTGTTGATGTTATCTCAGCCTTGTTTCAGCTTATTTTAATTTTTTTTAAAAACTAAATGATCATACCCATATCTATAATAGAATTTTTTTCAAGGCTACTTCACAACATATTTCTAAGTGTTATTATTGTACTTGTCAGAATAATTCATGGTGACAATGTTATTCTAACAACATTTTTTAGTCATTTACTTCCTTACAACCTTATCATTAGGCACATTTTTCTTCTGTAAATATCTCTGGAGATTTTAAGTGACAAGTATAACATTTTAAATGTGTGAACAAAATGATTTTCTTGTTCCCAAACAATATGTTATGCTTTATCCAGAAATAGATAATTTACATCAACCAAAACAAATAGATTTCATGTAAGTTTTTCTCCTTTTTATTTAATGTTAAAGGATTTCCATATTATCTCTTAAATCATGTATCATATATTCAACCTTTATGGTATTACAAAAATGGTCTCATTCAATTCCCACAATAGACAATTCACATTGTTTACTTAATGAGAAAATTGTACATTAGAATTTAATATGTAAGCAAATCAGGCTTCATCTTTCTAAATGTGTTTTTCTGAGTGTAAAGTGAAACCCTTGCCATTATTTACTTCCAGCCTGATATTAATCTGCTGATTCCTACTATGCTAATTGATTAAAACTATTTTCATCATAAGACAAATGAATAGGTCAACATTCATTATGTCAATATGGTAGTTAGCATTATCAAAGCTGTCACTTTCAGTTTTTCTTCAATTCTTTTTTTTTACCTTTTTAAATTTTTATTTACTTTTGAGGACAGAGACAGATAGACAGACAGAACGTGAGCAGGGGAGAAGCAGAGAGAGAGAGGGAGACACAGATCCAAAGCAAGCTCCAGGCTCTGAGCTGTCAGAACAGAGCCCAATGCCGGGCTCCAACTCACAAGCCATGAGGTCATGACCTGAGCCAAAGTCTAACACTCAACGGACTGGGCCACTCAGGTGCTCCACTTCCAGTTTAGTCTAAATATAATTACAATATATATGTATATATACTAAATTAGAATTCTCACATTCTTGTTCTGATCTTTTTAAAACTTATCAGAATATAGAAAATGATTAAGTTGGAAGAAAGCATTAATCAAAATATTAGAAAAACATTTTGTGCTCTCAACATTTTATTCACATTTATACTTTTTGAATATTTATATAGGATGAAAAGATTTTAAATACTAGTAGTATTTTCAGTCTGTGTTTTACTGTCACAATTTCAAATCTTATCAATAGGATTTTAACTACACAACATTTAAAAAGATACTAATTCCCACTTTGTCAATAATTAATTTCTCAAGCTTTAAAATATAGATTATGACATTCTTAAGCAATTTTTATGCATTAGAGATGTCCAAAAAAAGCAATAATAAGACCACTCAGTCAATAAACAGTATTTAACAAGAGTTTAGGGGACACATAAGAATAGTTTGCAAACTGGGAGCCCTCAAATTTGAAGACTGCTATGAAGCACAGTGGCATGTATTTACAGGATGGCTTAAAAAGTGAAAATTAAGTTGTTTGTCCATTACAAAGAAATGGCTATTACAATAGAGGTATCCATGTAACAGGAGATTGGTTACGTGACTATTTCATACCATTTTGGGGAATGTGACTTAAGTTTCTTTTATAATTGTCAGAGACATTTACAAGAAATATCCCAGGTTAAGTTTCAATCATGTTATGAAATAAGATAGATTTAGTTCTAACTTATGTGGCTTTTTTGTCATCTAGTCTCCATTCTACTTAATTATAACCAAATTAAATAGAATTAGGTGAAATACTTAGAATATTGGGTTGAGTATAAGTTTGATTTATCAACCAAATTTTTCTAAGAAATCATGATTTGTACGAATTGATATTATTTTAAAAATATGATTTAGAAAATGTTTGCAGACTTACAACGTGTTGAGCCCTGAAACATAAAATCATATAAGACATACCAACCAACCACAAATGAGTAGAGATTGTCCAAATACATAGGTGCAGCCATAACGCCTTTTAATGTTATAATTACCATAACAAAAATATCTACTTTGAGATGCAGTAATTTCAGAAACATCATGTATTTTAGTGTAATTTGAGATCTCCTATCAGCTTATTGATTTTTAAGATTATCTTATATATTTTTATAGGGGAAGAGAGGAGATGCTTACTTATAAAATACCTTTGAGTATCAAACACAGGCACACTTAGTGCTTTTCGGTATGTTGTGTTCACCTTTCTATATTCTCTTATTTCTATATGCAAAGAGCACATTTTATGTCTGTTTATATGAACACTGTGCTTGATAGGAACCCAGTTTAACCCTTTTTAGTCCCATCAGGTATTAAAAAATGCCTTCAACTTAAATAAGAATAAAGCAATAATTAAATAGGACTGAATAACACAAAATGCATGTAAGTAAGTACAAATTTAACTTAAAGAATACCCTATTCTCTGACTGGTAAAATATAGTAACCACTAAAAAATCAGAAAACATTGTGGTAAATAAGGGAGTGTGTGGTCATGATTATTGTCACTACAGGGGGTGAAACGTACCACTCTGAGTGCACACATATTAGTTCAATGTCTTACTGCAGCTATATGTTTAGTTCTCATGTGATAGATATGGGAAAACAAATCATTACAATGCAGTAAACTACCTGCCATGCAGTTCATACATTCATTTGTTTGACAAAATATGTAATCAGTATGTTATATGCCAGTTACCTATGTAGGTGTCGGGCATACAGAGTAAACAAACAACTGTAATTTCCACTCTATGGCGTTTTCATCTCATTCAGTCCACCTAACTGTAAGTACCAGGCCCTGTCATTATTGCTACTCTACAGACAAAAACATGGCAGCTTAGAGAAGCTAAATAACTGGCCCGATTTCACATTAAGTACTAAGTGTGCCCCATGTTAGTCTGACAACAGAGACTAAGCCCATTATCATCACACCACACTTCTCCACCAGGTACAGTGTGAGAAGAGTGCTTACGGGAAAGGTACAAAAAGCAGCAATGATGCTTTGGTTTCACTGAGAGACTATTCCCTAGGATCCCAGTTAGCACTATATTTTAATAAAAAGAGAAAATCACGAGAAAAAATATAAAAGATAATAGACATTTTTGATAACATTTTGTTGTATTATGTTAAGGATTAATGCCTCAGAGATTGAATTAGCTTGAATTTCCTTTTATCATGGTGCATTTACATTTCTGAGTTATCTGAAGCCATATACATATTTTTTTCCTGAGACGAACTTAACTTGATGGAGATTGAAATGTATTATTATTACCAACTGTATCTGCTGGTAACGACTCTAATGAAGAAAACAGAATTATGCTGCCACATTCTAATAGCATAACCTAGTAATCAAATATAGAAATTTTAAAAAGGAATACATGTTGAATTAGCGCAGCTCTAGCCATCTGATTCAGAAAGGGAGGGTGGAAGTCACCTCTGTTCTTTGTACAAGCTTTTGTGGAACTGTAGAGCAAGAAGCATATTTATAGTCCTTTAACAAGCATGCATGATAATTAAAAACAGCAAGGTTTCCGCCTGCATAGCCTGGTTCTTGGGTACGGAGATAACCACTTTTAGCTGACTCCAGGGTACTCTTGAAAGCAATATGATTGCACCATGGAGTCTCTGTTTGTTTATCTTACATGTAATTGAAACAGAGCTGACATGTTTCTCTGGTACTCTCTTCTGCCCTACTCTCAGAGGCAACCATATGTTACATTTCCAACTTTCATAAATATGGTTAGCATTGTTCATCACAGACAAGTGCGAGATCTCTCATCACTGACTTTCATTCGGTGATCATTTTTGGGGTATCTCCTATGCACCTGGGATAGGCACTTTATAAAACGAGAAATTTCACTAAGGATTGGTAGAGATTAATGAGATAAATTATAAATTTCATCTTACTGATAAATCCCCGAGTGTGATTTCTTGGGACAGTTGATATCATGAATCCTAATGGCTCACCACCTTACTTCAAAGGGTTAATGAATCAATGCCTTATCTCTCAATAGTTCTGGATTTGTTAAAGTATAAAAGGAAATGACAGTGTGACCTTAACACTTAGCTTTTTGTCTAGCACTATTGTTCAAGGAGAAGTAGTAAAATTTACTTTTGTAAAAAGTTCTCAGTAACTAAAAAGTTTGTCAAGGAACTCCATTGAGAAGAGAGTTCTTTGGGCCAAAAGAGGGGGAAGTGCTATGAAGGGCATACCCCTTTTTTCAATAGAAAAAGTTTTGTAAAGTAAAAGACATTTTTTAGTTATTTTTCTTCCTTTTATAAAATAAGACAGAAGAATACTGAAAGTGGGAGTAAAATGTTCTTCTCTAACTTTTCATAAAGTTTCTACTGGCAACATATTCTATGGAAAGTTCACAAGATTTGTTAGAAATCAAATACAATTTTATAAAGAAATATATTTTGTAAATACTAATGAAAAGATGTTATAAAAAACCACATTTTATTAAATCTTGGCATGTCTTGCAAAGAAAAATAGAATTGGATATCTGCCTTCCTGTAGACATATTTGGAGGCTTTTAGTGGTATTATTCTAAATATTATTCTGAATGTTTCTAAATTCATTATTCTAGTTTTTATTATTGCAGGTATAAGTTAGATTTTCTAAGGAGGAAATATTGAAGTTTTTATTACACATGAACTCTAATGTTTAAGCTAACTTCTCCAGTCATAGTAGGATACCTCTCTAGGGATTCTCCAAATGTTAATTTGAGACACACACACAAACATACACACACACACACACACACACACACACCCTTCTTTTTTCACTTTACTCTCATGAGTAGGGATAAAACATAACTGTCCCTTTTTTCATGGAATATCAAGAAAAACTACAACTTAAGTCACATTTCAGAAAAATTTACTGGTAAACGAGATTTTCATGAAAACAGATCAATCAGAGATGATTAAAGACTTTCATTTTTGTTGATTCAGTATAAAAGTATTTAAGTGTTTATAAAGGTGTCAGAGCAAATGTATGAAAGGAAAATATTACATCAAACTAAGAGAAGAGAGCCAGAAAACAAATCTCTTGGTAACCTAATTCTTTTATCTTATCCTATTAAGAGCAGTGATAATTAGAAGCAATTCCCCTCTGACCACGTCCCCCACCTTTCCCAGGTACACCGGGGAATGTCTGGAGATATTTTTGATTGCCACAACTAGAATATACCACTGTAATCTAGTGGGTAGAGGCCCAGGGATGCTGCTTAATATTCCAGAGAGCACAAGAGAGCTCCCCACACAAAAAATTATCTAGCCCTGCATGGCAATAGGGCCAATGCCAATAAACCCTGCCCTAGATGGTAGTTATTAATACTGAAATCCACTAGTAACTGATATGTTTTATAGCACTTTTCACAAAAATAACAAAAGGACTTGTTTACTTCTCATAGTATTAGATTCTGCCTGGGAAGAACCATAATGTAATACTCCTTGACACTTTATTTCTCTGGTTTCCCTTCTTAAAACAAACTTGGAACTGAGCCTCTTTTAGCTCAAAGTAGCCTATCATATTCACCAAGGTTACCTCTGAACAGTTCTGTTTTCAGCCCATCTCTTTCTCATGACAATGTTTGAGTTAAGGTATCTAGGGAAATACATTTTGATTACAGGCTATTTTTACATGTGCTTCTATCTGCCGCCTCTAGGCTCCAGAATTGAATCATATACGTATTGCATTCTAGAAACACCCTGGAGACCCACACATATAGAAAATCTAGTTAGAATCCTGTTCTAAGGATTTTTCAAAGCTCTAAATTTAGGTATTGTAGGAAGAAATTATTTAAATGATGTTATTTTAATATTTTCCTCTTTAGATCTAACCCCTAGTAGATTGTTTTATGTTATTTTTCTACGCAAAGGATTTCATGTGTTATTGCATATTGACACTGCAATTGCAATTGCATATTGACAACCATGTGTTATATTCATATATTATTTTTATCACCTAGTTAATTTTTGTTATAGTTACAAAAAATGACTCCAGTATATTAGTAATAAACTTTTATATAAACCAAAAAATCAAAGTACTTGAAATAAAATTAATCATAAATCAAGGAAAATTTTGCTTTCAGTTTAATTTTAGGAATGCAATTCTCAAAATAGTGTTTTATTATTTTTAATTAAAATAGATTTGTGGAAACAAAAATACTCTATTCAATGATATTTTTGCCATCAATTATTCAGTAAATATTATTGACCATTTATTGACATGGCATTGCATAAATATCCTAAAAATATTCAGAATATATTAATATTTAAATAATGAAGTTAAATAAATATGGAGATAAGGAGAGGAATAGATTGTATTTTGCTTCCATTTTGATATACATATCATACACACCCACGCACACACACAAATATGTACACATACATTCATACATATATATGTTTAACACTATTGCAAATCATATTTTTACTTTTGTGGATAGCTGTCTGTATTTGCACTCATGTATGCCAATTTTTGTAAGTAAATTCATATATGTATAGAGAGAATTTGGTCATTCATTGAATAATTGAATCCATAGTACAGGCTTTAGTGAATTATTTGGACCTACAAACCTTCAAATAAAAAGCAACAGCCTTAAAAAAAAATCTCCTCTTATCATCATGTAAGTCCACAGCACTTTTCCAGTAATCTTCCTAGCAATATAAGAAAATGATAAAGTTCTATAAAATTTTCCTAACAGAGGAGGTTCTTAATTTTTCTTCAGTTGTATTTTATATGGATTCTCGGAAGAGTCATGCATCCCTCCTAGAAAGTTAACCAATTAGCTAAAAGTTTGTTGATTTTTATTAAAGAACATTTCTACTAAGCCATGACTTTTATAACATTTCCTTTTAGTGAGTCATTTTACAGACCCCATTTCAAAGTATATACTTTCTATAATAGTTTAGATATTATTTAATTATTTCATATATGTCTATCTGGAACAAAATTTTTATCTTTATTTGTTGCTTAAGATATATGTTGCATGCTCCAAAATGAAAGGATTCTAGAGAATTGATAGTAACACTTCTTTTTATAAATATATATATATATATAATTTACTTAGTTTGAGAGAGATCAGAAGTTGAGGAGAGGCAGAGAGAGAAGAAGAAAGAATCCCTAGGAGGCTTTGCACTATCAGCACAGAGGCTGATGTGGGGCTCAAACTAACAAACCATGAGATTATTACCTGAGCCAAAGTCAAGAGTCAGATGCTTAACTGACTGAGCCACCCAGGCACCCCAATAATAACTCTTCTTTATTTATTCTTTCTCTCAAAACCACATTTTATCATAATTAGGATATTTTAGAAAAACATTTTAATTTTTGAATTTCAACAATAAGTTGGGCAGTTTATAACTTACTCAATTTTGAATTTACAATTACAGTTTAATTAATATTTCCCTGGGAATTTACCTTATAAAGGATATTATATTAGTATAATACAAGTTGAAAGAATTCTTAACATAGTTCTTATTCCAAGTATCTCATTAAATTTGTAATGTTAGTTTAATATTATTCCATGCTAGTTCACACAGGCAGTCCTTCCAGCTTCTACTCCGTGTGGGACTGAATGAAAAATATGTACTGAATCAAAAACAAAAAATGCACAGATAGGGGCACCTGGGTGGTCACTCGGTTAAGCCTCCGACTTTGGCTCAGGTCATGATCTCACAGCTCGTTGGTTCGAGCCCCACGTCGGGCTCTGTGCTGGTAGCTTGGAGCCTGGAGCCTGCTTCGGATTCTGGGTCTCCCTCTCTCTCTCTCTCTCTGCCCCTCCCCCACTGGCACTCTGTCTCTCGAAAATAAACATTAAAAAATTTAAATAAAAAAATACATAGGTAGTCTCTCTGTGTGAATATTTGTAAATCCTAGAAAAATGCGTTCCATCAAACAAAATGTGAAAACATTGGTAATCTATTATGGTTAGTTATTGCAGATAAATGGCAACAGTCCATTTGTTTAAAAATGAATAGTCATATTGAAGTTACATTGAAACTATTATTTTGTAGAGCTAACCAATGGCTGAAATAGCAATGCCATTCAGAGCAAACATTTCTGTGAAGAAATTTTTAGTATGGAGTGAAGAGTAAAGACACACACACACACACAAACATACTACATACACAGATAGGGGGTAGAGTGAGAGACAAGAAAGGCCTGGAAAAATATTCACCAAAATTTTTCTGTTGTGTTTCTGTTTGCGTTAGGACTATGTGATTTCTCTCTTTCAATTTTTTGGCTACAATTTTTTTTCCCATAATGAACACCTTTTTATGATAATGTTTTATGATAATGGAATACTTTTTTTTTTTTTACAAATTGTCAAGTCAAGTTGGTTTCCATATAATACCCAGTGCTCATCCCCATGCGTGCCCTCCTCCATGTCCATCTTCCCCCTACCCCCCACACCCATCAGTACTCAGTTTGTTGGAATACTTTTTAAATAATATATAAAGATGAACAAGTTTAATAACATAAAGAGTTAAATGTGCCATGTCCTTGACAATCATGTAGCTGGTGTTCCTTTCTTCTAGCCTTTAAGTCACCTTTATCTGTTCTTTAGAGATCAGTTAGAGGGCTGTTACTCAGGACCCTCCAATGACTTACAGTTTCACAATGAGTGAAATGTACACTCCTAACACAGCTTGACCCATCTAACACTCCCCCCCATTCATGTCTCTAAACTTCTGACTTCTGTCTCCATGCATACCCACTGTATGATTCAATACTGGCTTAGTTTCTCTTTTGTGCACCTATCTCCAGACCCAAAGATGTCGCCGCTCTTTCCTTCTGCCTGGAATTATCTTTCACTAAATGCCTTCCCTCTCAGTACCTCACCCGTTAGGGATTTCTTAGCCTAAATAATTCTGTAAATATCCAGCTCACATTCCGTTTCCCTTTCTTGATCAATTTTTCTCCTTGGCTAAAACTTGTCACCTTCTAACCTATTTGTATTTTAAGTATTTATTCCCTGTCTCCCCATTTGAATGTAAATGTAAAGAAGACAGGAATTTTAATGTTTTTTTTTTCATTGCTGTACCCTTGCTCTTAGAAGAGTAATTGGTCACAAGCTGACACTCAATAAATATCCTATGTTTAAAGGATGCTAAGAGCTTGCAAGCACAAAGCAGATGCCACTTTCAGGAGTGTCACATTTATTGTTGTTGTTTTAATGTTTATTTTTGAGAGAGACAGAGACAGAGTAAAAGTAGGGGAGGGGCAGAGAAAGAGAAAGACAGAATAGAAGCAGGCTTCCATCTCTGAGCTGTCAGCACAGCTGATAGCCCCACACAAGACTCAAATGCATGAACTCTGAGATCATGACCTGAGCTGAAGTCGTATGCTCAACTGACTGAGCAACACAGGTGCCCCACATTTGTGTTGATTTTAATCCATGGTACAAGATCTGGAAAATCACTACTGAGAGGTTATAGTAGGCAAGCATTAGCTCATAGAATAAGGCAAATTGACAGAAGGAAATTAAACCAACAAATGTAGACATCTTGCAACTCCAAGTCACATTAAATTATGGTCTCAACAGTAAACACTCTCTAGCAGTGCTTTTCAATCTTTTCATATTGTGCTACCCAAAGAAAAGGATATTTGAATAGTATCAAATACAATATATCAAACAGTATATCATATACTATACTATCATATACATTGAAATTACTTCATAAAGCTGTAGAAGATACTGCTCCAAGATATGACACTCTATCAAGTATCTCACTACACTGTATAAAATGTAAAATCCTTACTCTGTTGAATAACTTATGATCCTGATTGCTCTTCTAACTTCAAAAGCCGATCTTATTCTTCTTGCCCTCATGATGGCTTCACTCCTTTTTTTTTTTAAATTAAAATATAGCTGACATAGAGTATTATGTTGGTTTCAGGAGTACAACATAGTGATTTAACAGTTATTTGCATTACTTTTCATCCCTGTAACATTTATTTTATAACTGAATGCTCATACATCTTAATCCCCTTTACTTATTAAGGCCACCCCTCAATCCTCATTCCTCTGGCAACAACCAGTTTGTTCTCTATTTCAGTCTGTTACTTTTTGTTTTGTTCTGTTTAGTTTATTTTAGATTCCATATATAAGTGAAATCATATGGTATTTGTCTTTCTCTGATAGTTCACTGCTAATAATACACATTAGATTCATTCACATTGTCATGGATGGCAAAATTGGATAAAAACCTACCCAGAAGTGGAATTGATGAATCCTATAGTAATTTTGTTTTTAATTTTGAAGAACATCTATACTGGTTTCCATATTGGCTGTACCAGCTTATGTTCTTTTTTAAAAAATTGCTTTAATGTTTTAATTTTCAGAGAGAGATAGATACAGCATGAGCAGGGGAGAGTCAGTGAGAGAGGGAGAAACAGAATCCGAAACAGGCTCCAGGCTCTGAGCTCGCTGTCAGCACAGAGCTGGATGCTGGACTCGAACCCACGAACCGTGAGATAATGACCTGAGACAAAGTCGGATGCTTAACCGACTGAGCCACCCAGGCACCCCTCTAATTTAGTTTACTGCTAATAATACATGTTAGATTCATTCATGTTGTCATGAATGGCAAGATTGGATAAAAACCTACCCAGAAGTGGAAGTAATGAATCATATGGTAATTTTGTTTTTAATTTTGAAGAACATCCATACTGTTTTCCATATTGGCTATACCAGTTTACATTTTTACAGCAGTAAACAAGAGTACCTTTTTCTCATATCGTCACATCCTCACTAACACTTGTTATTTTGAGTCTTTTTGATTCCAGCTATTCTGAGTGGGGTGAAATGATATCTCATTGTAGTTATGATTTGCATTTCCCTGATGATTAGTGATGTTGAGCATTTTCTCATATGTCTGTTGTATATTTTCTTTGGAAAATTGTCTATTCAGGTCCTCTGCCCATTTTTAAACCAGATTTCTTTTTTCTTTAATTTTAAAAAAAAATTATGTCAAGTTGTAGGTCTTTATATATTTTAGATATTAACCCCTTATCAGATATATCATTTGCAATATATTTTACCATTCAGAAGGTTCCCTTTCATTTTATTGATTGTTTCCTTCACTGTGTAGAAGCTTTTTATTTTGATGTGATCATATTGCTTATTTTCACTTTTTTTTCCTTTGCTTAAAAAAAAACAGATCCAGAAAAATACTGATAAGACTGATGTCCAAGGGTTTACTGCCTATATTTTTTTAGGTGTTTTACAGTTTCAGGTCTCACAATTAAGTTTTTAATCCATTTTGTGTAGTGTAAGAAAATGGTGCAGTTTCATCTTATGCATATTGGTAGTCTGGTGTTTCCAATACCATTTAGTGAAGACATTGTTTGCTTTCTTTGTCATGGATTAACTGGCTATATAAGCATAGATTTATTTCTGGACTCTCTATCCTGTTCTATTGATCTGTCTATTTTTGTGCCAATACTATATTGTTTTGATTATTATAACTTTGAAGTTTGAAAACTGGGATTGTGATACCTCCAGCTTTGTTCTTTTTTTTCAAGATTATCTTAGCTATTTGGGGTCTTTTGTGGTTCATACAAATTTTAGGATTATGTCTTCTAGTTCTGTGAAAACTGATATTGGTATTTTGATAGAAAGTGTATTGAATCCATAGATTGCTTTGGCCAGTATGGACATTTTAACAATACTCTTGAAATTCATGAGCATGGTATAACTTTGCATTTATTTGTGAAATCTTCAATTTATTTCATCAAGGTCTTATAGTTGTCACAGTATATATCTTTTACCTCCATGGTTAATTTTATTCCATCTTTTTGATGCTGCCATTGTAAAGGGAATTCTTTACTTTCTTTTTTAAATTTATGGATTTGTTTTTTAATTTATATCCAAGTTAGCACATAGTGCAACAATGATTTCAGAAGTAGATTCCTTATTGCCTCTTACCCATTTAGTCCATTCACCCCTCCCACAACCCCTCCAGAAACCCTCTGTTCTCCATATTTAAGAGTCTCTTATGTTTTGTCCCCCTCCCTGTTTTTATATTATTTTTGCTTAGTTTCCCTTATGTTCATCTGTTTTGTATCTTAAAGTCCTCATATGAGTGAAGCCGTATGATATTTGTCTTTCTCTCTCTTTTTTTTTTTAATATTTTATTTTTTTCTAGGAGAGAGAGAGACAGTGTGAGCAGGGGAGGGTCAGAGAGAGAGGGAGTCACAGACTGAAACAGGCTCCAGGCTCTGAGCTGGCAGTCAGCACAGAGCCCGACGCGGGGCTCGAACCCACGAACCGCGAGATCATGACCTAAGTGAAAGTCGGACGCTCAACCGACTAAGCCATCCAGGCGCCCCGATATTTGTCTTTCTCTGACTGACTAATTTCACTTACCATAATACCCTCTAGTTCCATCCATGTAGTTGCAAATGGCAAGATTTCATTCTTTTTATTTTTTTTTTATGTTTTATTTATTTCTGAGATACAGAGAGACAACATGAACAGGGGAGGGTCAGAGAGAGAGAGAGAGAGACAGAATCTGAAACAGTCTCCAGGCTCTGAGCTAGCTGTCAGCACAGAGCCCTATGTGGGGCTCGAAACCACATACCGTGAGATCATGACCTGAGCTGAAGTCGATGCTTAACTGACTGAGCCACCCAGGCGCCCCTGCAACATTTCATTCTTGATGAATGAAGCAAAGGCCAAGTAATACTTCATTGTGTGTGTATATATACACACACACACACCACAACTTCTTTATCCATTCATCTGTCAATGGACATTTGGGCTCTTTCCATACTTTGGCTATTGTTGATAGCACTGCAATAAACATTGGGGTACATGTGCCCCTTTGAAACAGCACACCTGTATCCCTTGAATAAACACCTAGTAGTGCAATTGCTGGGTCATAGGGTAGTTCTATTTTTCAGTTTTTTGAGGAATCTCCATACTGTTTTCCAGAGTGGCTGCTTGTGTTTGCATTCTCACTAGCAGTGCAAAAGAGATCCTCTTTCTCTGTATCCTCACCAACATCTGTGGTTCCCTTAGTTGTTAGCCATTCTGACAGGTATTAGGTGGTATCTCATTGTAGCTTTGATTTGTGTTTCCCTGATGATGAGTGATGTTCAGGATCGTTTCATGTGTCTCTTAGCCATCTGGATGTCTTCTTTGGAGAAGTGTCTATTCATTTCTTTTGCCCATTTCTTCACTGGATTATTTGGTTTTTGGGTGTTGAGTTTGATATGTTCTTTATAGATTTTGGATATTGCCCCTTTATCTGATACGTCATTTGCAAATATCTTCTCCCATTCCATCGGTTGCCTTTTAGTTTTGCTGATTTTTTCCTTTGCTATGCAGGAGCTTTTTATTTTGATGAGGTCCCAGTAGTTCATTTTTGCTTTTGTTTCCCTTGCCTCTGGAGATGTGTTGAGTAAAGTTGCTGCAGTTGAGGTGAGAAAGAAGTTTTTAACTGCTTTCTCCTCAAGGATTTTGATTGCTTCCTGTCTTACATTTAGGTCTTTCATCCATGTTGAATTTACTTTTGTGTTTGGTGTAAGAAAGTTATCCAGGTTCATTTTTCTGCATACCACTGTCCCGTTTTCCCAGTAACATTTGCTGAAGAGACTGTTTTTATTCCATTGGATATCCTTTTCTGCCTTGTCAAAGATGAGTTGGCCATACATTTGTGGTTCCATTTCTGGGTTCTCTATTGTGTTCCATTGATCTGAGGGACTGTTTTTGTTCCAGTACCATACTGTCTTAATGATGACAGCTTTGTATTACAGCTTGGTTTTCTTTTTCAAGATTGCTTTGGCTTCTCAGGGTCTTTTCTGTTTCTATTCAAGTTTTAGGATTGTTTGTTCTACCTCTGTGAAGAACGCTGGTGTTATTTTGATAGGGATTGTTGTTTTCTTTTTAAAAATGTTTAATCTTATTTATTTTAGAGAGAGAGAGAGAGAGAGTCAGAACACAAACAGTGGAATGGTATAGAGAGAAAGAGACACAGGATCCAAAACAAGCTGCAGGTTCTGAGCTGTCAGCACAGAGCCCGAGCAGGGCTCAAATTCACAAACCATGAGATCATGACTTGAGCTGAAGTCAGACACTTAACTAACTGAGTCACCTAGGCACCCTGAAGGTGGAATTGTTTTCTTAATTTCTCTTTCTGCTGGTTATTTATTACTGTATAACAATGAAATGAATTTCTGTGTGTTAATTTTATATACTGAAATTTTACTGAAATCATTTATTCCAATAGTTTTTGGGGGGGAGAGTGGAGTCTTTAAGGCTATATATTGCATTGTCATCTGCAAATAATGACAGTTTAACTTCTTTACCAGTTTGGATGCCATTTATTCATTCATTTTCTTATATGATTGCTCTGGGTACTGGTACTTCCAAACTGTATTGAAGGAAAGTGTCAAGAGTGGGTTTCCTTGCCCTGTTCCTGACCTTAGAGAAAACTTTCAGCTCTTCACCATTGATTATGATGTTAGCTGTGGATTTGTCACATATGGGCTTTATTATGTTGAAGCATGTTCCTTCTTACTTTGTTGAGTGTTTTTATTATGAACGGATGTTGAATTTTGTCAAGTGCTTTTTCTGCATCTCTTTAGTTGAACATATGATTTTTACCCTTCATTTTGTTAATGTAGTGTATCACATCATTTGATGTGTGGATATTGAACTATACTTGCATCACTGGAATAAATCTCACTTGGTCATGGTCATGGTAAATTACCCTTTTAACGTATTATTGGATTTGGCTTATTACTATTTTGTTGAGGATTATTTTATCTATGTTTATCAGGAATAATTGCCTCCTTTTTTTTTTGAGTCATTCTTTTGGTATTGGTAATTCTGGCTTCATAAAATGAATTTGTCAGCATTTCTTTCTCCTCCACTTTTATTAATAGTTTGAAAATAAATATTAACTCTCATTTAAATATTTGATAGAATTCACATTTGAAGCCATATGGTCCCGAATGGTTTTTGTTGGAAGTTTTTCTTAATTACCAATTCAGTTTTGTTACTAGTAATGAGTCTATTCAGATTTTTTATTTCTTCCTAATTCAGGTTTAGGAAATTTTATATTTCTAATATAAAAGTTTTAATAGTTCTAATAGTTTGCCCAGTTTGACTGTATATAATTTTTAGTAGTTGTCTCATATGAACCATTGTATTCCTGGGGCATCACATGTCGCTTCTCTTTCATTTGAGTCTCTTTATTTTTGTCCTTTCTCTTTTTCTTCTCGATGAATCTGGCTAATCTTTTCAGAAGACCAATTTATAGTTTCTTGATCTTTTCTATTGTTTCTCTAGTCTCTAGTTTAGTTTTCCTCAGATTTTTTTTTCCTTTCACTGACATTAAGCTTTGTAGGTTCTTCTTTTTGTAGTTTCTTTAGCTGTAAGATCATACTTTTTGGATTTTTCTTATTTCTTGAGGTAAGCCTGTATTGCTATCAACTTCTCTCTTAGAACTACTTTTGCTGTGTTTCAGAATTTTGAACCATTTTGTTTCCATTTTCATTTTTCTCCATTTGTCTGCATCAACTCCTTTGACTATTTCCTAACATGTTCATTAGCTTCCATGTTTTGTTTTATTTTCCTAATTTTTTTTGTAATTGTGATTTCTATTTTTATATTATGATTGGAAAAATGTTTTATATGATTTTAAATCTTCTTAAATTTACTGAGACTTGTTTAGTGGCCTAAAATGAGATCTATCCTGGAGAATGTTTCATGTGTACTTGAAAATAGTGTGTATTACTGTTTTGGGATGGAATATTCTGTATATATTTGTAAAGCCCATGTAGTCTAATGTGTCATTCAAAGCCACTGTGTTTTTTATTGTTTTTTCTGTTCTGGATAATGAATTCATTGATGTAAGTGGGGTATTAAAGTCCTCTATTATTATATTATTATTGTCAATTACTATATGTCTATTAAAATTTGTGTTATGTACATAGGATCTTGTATGTTGAGTACATGGATATTTAAAATTGTTACATACTTTTGCTGGATCAATCCCTTTATCATTATATAATCTTTGTCTCTTTTTATATTCTTTGTTTTAAAGTCTATTTTGTCTTGTGTAAGTATTGTTACCCAGCTTTTTTCCCCTTTCCATGTCTGTGAAATATATTTTCTATCCCCTTTATTGTATGTGTATATGTCTATATGTGTTTTTAATTTTGAAATGAATCTCTTCTAGGCAACATATAATATGTCTTATTTTTTATCCATTTAAGTTTTTGTCTTTTAATTGGAGGATTTAGTCCCTTTATGCTTAATTATTGATAGGTATGTACAGTTGACCCAACAACAATGAGGTTAGAGGCACCAAAGCCCTATGCAGTAGAAAATATACATATAACTTTAGACTCCCCAAAACTGAACTACTAACAAATGCTGTTGACTGGAAGTCTCATTTATAATATAAATAATTGATTAACTCTGTAGGTTATAAGTATTATACACTGAATTCTTACAATAAAGTAAGCTTCAGAAAATAAAATGTTATTAGGAAAATCATAAGTAACAGAAATATATTTACAGTACTGTATTGTGTTTATTGGAAAAAATCTGCATATAAGTGGATTCATGCAATTCAAATTTGGGTCATTCAATGATCAACTCAAACGTATTGCCATTTACTTAATTCTTTTCTGGTTGTTTTTGTAGTTCTTGCTGTTATTTTTTTTCTATGTTCTCTTCCCTTGTGATTTGATGACTTTCTTTAGTATTATGTTAGGATTCTTTTTTCTCTATATTTTGTGTATCTGTTATAAGTTTTTGGTGTGGTTACTACAAGGTTCATGTATAACATTCTATGTATAGAGCAGTCTCAAAGAAGTTGATGGTTTCTTAAGTTCAAATACACTCTTTTTTTTTTTAATGTTTTATTTATTTCTAGGATAGAGAGACAGCGTGAGCAGGGGAGGGCCAGAGAGAGAGGGAGTCACAGAATCTGAAACAGGCTCCAGGCTCTGAGCTGGCAGTCAGCACAGAGCCCGACGCGGGGCTCGAACCCACGAACTGCGAGATCATGACCCAAGCGAAAGTCGGACGCTTAACCGACTAAGCCACCCAGGCGCCCCTCAAATACACTCTTAAAAGCACTACAATTTTTACTCTTTTGCTCCATACTTTATGCATATAATATTATATCTTTTCATTTTGTGTATCTTACTTTTTGTAGATATAATTGATTTTGCAGTTGTCTTTTAACCTTTGTACTAGCTATACAAGTGATTGATCTACATTTTTACTATTTTTTTGCTTTACCAATGATTTTTTTTATAATTTCTTCTAGTTATGACCTTTAGTTTTCTGCTTAAAGAAGTTCCTTTAACATTTCTTTTAAGGCTGATTTTGGGTGATGAATTTAACTTTTGTTTGGGATTTTTATTTCACCTTCACCTCTGATTCATAACTGTGCCGGGTAGAGTATTCTTATAGGTATTTTTCTTTCAGCACTTTGACTATAACATGCCACTCTCTTTTGGCCTTTAAAATTTCTGGTGAGAAATCAGCTGATATAGCTTTATGGGATTTCCCCTTTTATGTAACTCTTTGTTTTTCTCTTGCTGTTTTATATGATTTTCTTTATCTTTCACTTTTGACATTTTTACTATTATGTGTCTTGGTGTGGTTCTCTGTGATTCCTAGACCTGTATGTCTGTTTCCTTCCCCAGGTTAGAGATATTTTCAGCTTATTTCCTTGAATAAGTTTTCTGCCCTTTCATCTCTCTCTTTTCCTTCTGGGACCACTATAGTGTGAATGCTAGTGTGCTTGATATTGTCCTCAAGGTCCCTTAACCTATCATTTTTAAAAATCCTTTTATTGTTCAGCTTGAGTGATTTCCACTACAATGTCTTCCAGATTGCTTGTCTACTCTTTTGCATTCTCTAATCTGCTACTAATTCCCTCTGGCATATTTTTCATTTCAGTGATTGTATTCTTCAATTCTGATAGTTTTTTCTTTTTTTCTTCTTGTTGAAATTTTCAGAGTTCACCTACTCTTCTCTCAAGTCTGGGAAGCATCTTTATGACCATTTATTTGTACTCTTTATCAGGTAGATTGCTTATCTTTGTTTTATTTAGTTATTTTTCTGCGATTTTTTAAAAAAATATTTCTTTGGAATGTGTTTCTCTGCCTTCTCATTTTGTCCGACTCTGTGTTTGGTTTTATATATTAGTTAGGTTAGCTATGTTTCCTAATCTTGAAAGTAGTGGCCTTATGTAGGAGGTGTCCTGTGGAGCCCATTAACATAATCACTTCTGGTCAGTGTAATCAGGTATTCCAGGGGTGTCCTGTCTGTGGGTTACATGCTTCCTTCTGCTGTGACTGCACTGTAACTGCTGTTGGTGTACTTTTGGGAAGCACTGGCCCTCACTCTGGCTGTCTAGAGTGACTGGCTCAGAGTACTATAAGCACACTGGCAGGCAGGTCTGGCACATCGCATAGCTGGTTAAGAGGTCTATATATTTGCTGCAGGGGTGTTGGTGGGTGGGGTTAGCTCCCAGCACAGCTGGCTGAGAGATATAGAGAAACTAATTTGTAGCAATCTTCATTATGTTTCTTATGGAGAGAAACATGTAAATAAGGGAGTAACATAAATTATAAGAAGTGCTATGCTGTTGGTTTATGCATGCATTTCCTGGGAAGCGTGGATTTAGAATTCCATCTGATGAAGTTCTAATTGAGGGCAAATCTAAAAAAAGAATAGCTGTTTGCATGATGAACAAAAGAGAGAAAGTAATTGCAGGCACACAAAATAGCAGAGCCACAGAATGAGGCGAGAACATGAGGAATGACAAAAATTTTTAGAATTACGTGAGGGATTACTGGTGTATATGACCAAAAAGTTAAATTTTGTATCTTTAGATGGACAATGCCCATGGTGGAAAAGCCTTGTTTGTCTCCCTTCAAATACTAGGTAACACCCAGGCTAATTGTTACATACTGACAGGAAAAATGATTGAGGACTAGGACCTCTGCCTTGGATCCTGAAAGTAAAAAAATAAATTTAAGCTTGCATCTGCAGGGAGCTTGAAAACTCATATTCACCCAGTTGGGAAAAATAGAGAATAGTGTAACAGTTTGAAGAGGTACTTTCAGTTGCTTGAGAGAGTTTCTAAATTAGCTTGGGGACATATAAATTCCAGTACCTAATTAAGAGCACCTGTTGAACATGTTGTGGAATTCTTTTGGAGAGATTTTGAACATGTGTTTATGGTTTGCATCATTTTATTTAATGTTTAAGACTTCTGAGTCTTCTCTGAATTAGAAGCAATCTTCCCCGCTCCGAGAACTTTTATCATTGAAAATCCAAATGGTCATGGGCAAAGTAACTGCTCTTTAAAGTAACTCTCAGCCTTTGCCATACCAGCTTCTTGTAAGATTTATAAGTAGCCAGCTCTGTGCTGGTTTTCCTATTTCCTTCTAAATTCCTCAAGGAGCCAAAAAAAAAGAAAAAAAAAAGGACACAAAATATAAAAACCAGCAGAGTAACAGGTCTTCACCCTTCAGAATGCTGTGGCTATTAGCTATATCTTATGTGCTTCCCCTTCTTACCACTTGGGTAGGATGTGCTATCTAAGAACAGTAGCTGGTATGTCCCTGGTTGAATTTCTAGTTTCTTTTTTTTTTTTCTTTTTACCTGCACTGGAATTCTGGGAAAGGTGTGTGTTTTGAGACAGGGTATGCTACACGAGTATTCATCCAGGTGACTGTGGCCTGCTTACCAACCTTAGAAGCAGACCTCTGTCTTTCTTCTGTTCCATATTGTGTTTAGATGATAAAAGTATAGTTTTCAAAAAGTTAAAAACATGACTCTCACATAAATATGAAATGAATGTCTATCAAAGATTTTATTCAACTTGGTAATTAATTACATAGTGGATGAGATGTTAAACATGTTTCAAATTGCATTTGAATAGGTATCTATAAGCAATGAAGATGGCAGAATAAGATTGTTGGGGTTGTCTGTTCATCAGGCAGAAATTTCCATCTCGACTATAAATTCTGTAAGGTAACATCTGTTTTCACTGAATTATAAAGTAGACTCACCAATAGGAAGTGAGTGCATCATGCTCTATCAGATCACTACAGCAAAAGAATACCCAGTAATCTCTCTGCTTGTTTCCAATATTTATATTGTATTTCTGTATGTCTTTAGACAGTCCCCTAAAGTTGTTTTTGAGGAATATGGACTGTGAGACTTTTCGTCCTTTGTTTCGAGATTGATGTTTAGCAGTTCGAATCTGCTTTGTCTGTCATTGCTATTTTGTATATTTTCAGATATTATTCCCCAATTTCATTTTCTTTTTTTATTATTTAAAAGCTTTGTTTAATGTTTGTTTATTTTTGAGAAGGAGGGTGAGAGGGAATCCCAAGCAGTCTCCGTGCTGTCAGTGCAATGCCCGACTTGAGGATCAAACCCATAAACTGTGAGGTCATGACCTGAGTAGAAGGTGGATGCTTAAATAACTGAGCCACCCAGGCATCACTCAAGTGTATTTTCTTTATTCCTACCTATCCAGGGTGCTAATTCTGACAATAACAAACACATCTCAGACCCAAATGGCCAACCCTGATTGCCTCAGATACACAGTAGGTTCTCAGAGAGATTCTGGAGAAATACACTGTAACATATCAGCCCCTATTTAAATGTTTTAGTAGTCTAAACTACTAGTTTGCTAGGCATTTTATTCATCTCCTTGCCATAATAATGCTGCATAATAAACTTCCCCTAAACCCAATATCAAAAAGTGCTCATTTCTTTCCTCATGAGACTGTGGTTTGGCTGTGGCCATATTGGGTTCTACTGGGATTTACTGAATTTGATTCTATGCTGAGGCTGTGCATGTTTAATTGTTTTCTTTAGACTGTTAGCCATCCAGGGCATAGTCTTTTTGTACTATGCTATTAAAGAGCATAATTATGTCAAACTGCATAATCATTAGATCATGTTTGATAACATCGCTTTAACCCAAACAAGTTGCAGAGCAAACCCCAATACCTATGGAGCAGGAAGTATACTTTCCCACAGTAAGAAGAGAAGGGAAATTAATATCTGATCAACAAAAATCCACACTATTACAACTATGTATTTTATAAGACATAAATTCCCAGTATACCAATTTCTATGTAGTGTGCCTTAGTGAAGATAAGCACCCCTAGGGTGAATATTATACACACACTCACATGCACACACACATATCTTTTAAGTTTCCAGGTGAATACACAGAGGTTAACAGTAATGATTGTTCTATTTCTTTAGCACTTATTCCATGACAGGCACTTGGTCAAATGGTGGATCGATTTTCCCTGACACTAAAAATAACCCACCAAGTAAATTCTTATAAAGAAACTGAGACTGAGGAAGGGTAAGTCATCCATACTGCAAACCATTAGTAAGTGGCAGACCTTATTTTTCTTTTTATTTATAACGAACTCATACAAGATACTGTACTAAATGACTTATAGGTCTCTCACCTTTTACTTATTTTAAAAATAGTAAGTACCCCCACTTGTTATGAGAAAACTGGATTTAATAAGATTGAATAACATGCTAAAGACAAATTTGACACCATTACCTAGGACTTCATTGTATAATCCTTGATTAGATCAAGGAATAGAACTCACCTCTGTGTCTTTGGTCTTTTACTTTTTATTTCTGATAGCAATCATTCTTTTTTGCCTCCCTTAACTGAACTTAAATAATAGTACTTCTCTTTTTGCCTGTGACCTTTGAGCCCTTACCTTAACTTTGCCATTAGATACATACCCTTTGTACTCTGGACTCACTTTCCCTGTACTATATCTGCTTCACATTAATAATGTAGCTCAGACTGTTGGTCATACCTTTTACTTCAGCATTAGATTTGTCTATGCTTATCTCTGAATTGTGCTACAGCATGACAGCTCTGCAAAAAATGATCTAACTTTAAGATAAGGAAATAGCTTTCCTTTGTAGTAATTGCACATTTCATGCTATGAGTTAGAATGAAAGTATACTTGAAATTATATTTCACAGGGCATGTCTATTCACATTGTTTCATTAATCATTCATTCTTGTTTTAAAAAAAGATTTCATTTAATACTTTTATATGCAGAACACAGAGCAGCACAGTTCAAGCATTCAGAGATGAAAAGTAGATAGGATTCACCTATTAAGAAATTTATACTCCCAGCAAAAATATAGTAAAATAAAACACCTTGTTTCTAACCTTTGCGTCCCTCCTTTTCCCATAGTATAGACATTTGATCTTTCATCGGCATTCTGGTATCTTGTCAGTCATTATTTGTTGCTTCATTTATGTTCTACCCAGTTCCATCATTAGGCTCAGTGATAACCTCTACTGAAACCTCAGTTGCATCTTAACTCCTAAACAACTTCAGACTGAAGTAGGAAGTAGACTTGTGTGTTCTGAATCCCTCTCAAGCTTCAAGTTTAGGTGAATTCATTGGTCTTCCTCATTTGCTATCTTTCTGTGAACTAATTCCTCCTTGCTAATCAGTAGGTTTTCATCTCGATTTTGATTCAAGTGTCAAACCTCCACTTAACTTTTGGTAATGGAATCACTGTGCTTAGAATCCTGACCATTTTTTTTTTTTTTAAAGTAGGCTCCATGCCCAACATGAGGCTCAAACTCACAATCCTGAGATCAAGTGTCACAGGCTGTCCTGATTGAGCCAGCCAGGTACCCCTAGAATTCTGACTCTTGACTTCTTGCTATAAGAGCCAGAACTACATTTCTAAACTATTAGGCAAGGCTAGATCTAGAGGTTTCCATAAATTTGCAAAATACATATTTAGTACTTTAACATAATTTAGCCACTGTTATAAATGCTTTACAAATACTGTGAGGGTGGGGTACTTGGGTGGCTCAGTCATTTAAACATCCACGATCTCATCGTTCCTGAGTTCTCCCTTCTTCTTTCTCCCCGTTCCTCCTCAGCTCACACTCTGTCTCTCTCTCAAAATAAATGAAATAAAATAAAATACAGTGAGGCAAATAGTATTGTTATCCTTCTTTTACAGGTGAGGTAACTAAGGAATGCAGAGATTAAAAAAAAAAAAAAAAAAAAAAAAAGACCAAAAAGCAAACAGGCAGTCTAGCACAGAGCCCATACACTTAACCACCATGCAGCCTGCTTTCTGAATTATACCTTCCACTTACAGCTATGCTTTCATTGCTGGTCCTAAATCTCTATCATTGTTACTAGTACCTGTGACCACATAGGAAATGCAGTCATTGTTGACTTTCAGGCCTTCATGCTATTAGCTCTGTTTGCATGTTGAGAAATTCTGAGATTCCTCAACAGAACTTTCCTCTAGGTCTATTTTAGTCATTTCTGTTATTATATTTTTGGACCTCCAAGGTTCATATTGCTTACCTAACATCATTCTCTACCTATTTATAGTTCACTTTCTCAGTAGCTACACTCTTATTTTCCTTTACCTATCCAGTTGTAGTCAAATGATTCTTCCTCGTTCCAGCATACACCTTCTAGCTGGCCCCTTTTTCTTTTTGTTACTTACATATACATCCTTAAACATGTGTATCATGAGATAAAGAACTGTGGCTCAATTCAGTGCCCAAGAAAGATCAACCATTATGACATATGATTTATCCTTCAGGTTACATGTGAAGGATGTAGGTACATGTATATACTTATATTAAATGTGTTAATAAGTATATATGAAACTACAGAAAATGGGACACAGTATGTCCAAAGCAAAAATATCTGTTTCTACTGAATACTTGAATAGTGATAAGTGATAATACTTGATACTGATAAGAATGGATTAGAGATCATTGACATATGTTACAAATTTGACTTCAAAATAGCATTTATTAAATTGTTCATTTAAATTGTATGTTAAAATATTTAAATTCATAAATATAAAAATTAAACATGTGAATTATTGAATTATTGCTCAACATAATAGAAAAATATTAGAATGTATATAAGAAGCTTTGGTATCAATATAATATAGAATTATCTGTGTTTCAGGGTGGAGAGAGGCAAAAAAACTTTCCATTCTTCTCTGCCATCTTGACCCTTCCCTAGAATTATCTTAAATAGTAAAGCACCTAGGTGACTTGGTTAAGCGTCCGACTTCAGCTTAGGTCAAGATCTCATGGTTTGTGGGTTCGAGCCCTGCATTGGGTTCTGTTCTGACAGCTCAGAGACTGGAGTCTGCTTCAGATTCTGTGTCTCCTTCTTTCTCTGCCCCTTCCTGACTTGTACTCTTTCTCTCTCTGTCTCTCAAATATAAATGTTAAAAAAAATAAATAGATTATCTTAATTTATTTGTCTCAATTGAAAGCAGACAAGTCCAGAAATTTATTAATTTGATTTGATCTTTTTTCTCCATTAACTTGATGGCACTAATAGGAAAAATAAATAAGATCAGAAAATATTCAGTAACCATGATGATTAGATAATATAATCTTATTTTAGGAAAACAAACATCATTTAAAGTCCTTGTTCACTGAGTATTTTTTCTGTGCTAATGCACATTCTCATTCTCTTCTCACAATCCTGTCAGAAAGGCTTTGTCCTCATTTGAGAAGAAGAAGCTGGGGTTCTTCAGTAGTATGTGTGTGGGAACACAGCCAATAAGTAGTGGAGCCAGGTATAGCCCCAAGTCTGTCTAAATCACTGAATATTCTGCACCATTTATATTCCCTCTACCTCTTATTTAAGATGCCAATGTAAAGCAAATATTTTCCCATGATAAAAGATTTTTTTTTAAAAGTGAGATTAAGTATGAGACATAGAAAGTTTCAAAATTATTGATTTTCCCTTGTTACAAAGCTGAAAAAATACTGTTTGCCAATTCATAGGTAAAGCCATGAATAACAACTTATTATTACTTCTGCATTTAATGTGGTATTTAAACAAAGCAATGAAAGAGTATTATTTTGACTGCATTGCCTTAATATGTAAATAAGGATATTTTTAATCTAAACTTAATTTGCCAGTAAAATAAAGGAGATGTTGAAATTATGAATATTTATATGCCCTCAAACTAGCTTTGCAGAAAGTACCTTAGTGGCCATGTTGCTAATACTTTTAACGAAGTATAACCGTATTACATCTGTGATAAATGTGGGACTTTGTAATAAGCATTATATGTAATGTTCAACCAAGCAATGTATAGTAATGTACATTACAGATGACAAAATATTAAGTAATGGCAAAAGGCAAGATATCTTGAGGTCTTATCTGTCAATTTTTAGCTAGTATTTCAGGCATAAAAGGATTATTTTTCCTTATTCACTATAACCATCGTGTGCATGTTTTAATATAGGCCATTTTAAAATTCATTTATTCGCTTTTGGATAATGAAAAATTCTACTAGTCACTGAAGGCAGTTTATTAGCATTAATGATAATACAACCAGAGTACCATGAAAGGAACAAATTATAACATAAATTTAGGTAATTATATATTACTATATTGTAGAAGAAGAAAAATTATTTTTTAAATCTGAATACTTTTTTACAAAATGATAAATCTTATTAGATTTTAATGGATTTCTAATTGTTCAGATTTTTTCTTTAAAATATGTATTTTTATGAATATTATAGTTTTATTGTTAAGCTTTTATCAATAGATTTCCATAAATTGGTTTGAAAGCATTTGTAGAAACTAACATTGACATTAAAATTATAAAATGAATTTGACCTAAAGATCTGTTGAATAGAATCTTGAATCTCTGAGGATGTGACCAAACAGTACATTGAAACTAAGTTTCCTAAGTACCAGAATTTTTAGTATATGGATTATGAAAGTTGATATATAGATATTACATAGGTATATATAGACATAGACAGGTGTTATATTTTTTTGTATCTGTTATGAATTGAATTATGCCTGTTTACCCCATTCATATATTGGAATCCTAACTCCTGTTGCTTTTTATTTTCGACGTTTATTTTTTTTTTAATGTTTTATTTATTTCTAGGAGAGAGAGAGACAGCGTGAGCAGGGGAAAGTCAGAGAGAGAGGGAGACACAGACTCTGAAATAGGCTCCAGGCTCTGAGCTGGCAGTCAGCACAGAGCCCGACGCGGGGCTCGAACCCACGAACCGCGAGATCATGACCTAAGCGAAAGTCGGACGCTTAACCGACTAAGCCACCCAGGCGCCCCTCGACGTTTATTTTTGAGAGAGAGAGTGTGTGTGAACAGAGGAGGGACAGAGAGTGAGGGAGGGACAGAGAGTGAGGGAGACACAGAATCAGGAGCAGGCTCCAGGCTCTGAGCTGTCAGTACAGAGACTGATTTGGGGTTTGAACTGATGGGCCTTGAGATCATGACCTGAGCCAATCATTCGATTAATGACTGAGCCACCCAGGTGCCCCCTAACTCCGATTACTTTAGAACATGATGCTATTTGGAGACTGGGCCTTTAAAGGGGTAATTAAAGTTAAGCAAAGTCACTTAAATGAGGGTAAGATCTAATCTAATGTGACTACTGTCATAAGAAGGGGGAGAAACAGGAGAGATGCATGTGAATAGAAGAAAGGCTATGTGAGGGCATAGCAGGGAGGTGGCTATCTTCAAGCCAAGGAGGGAGGCCTCTGGAAATCAACCAACCAACACCTTGATCTTGGACTACTGGCCTCCAGAAATGTTAGAAAATAAGTTTGTATCATTTAACCCATTAGGCTTTTTTATTTTGTTGTGGCAGTTCTAGCAAATTAATACAAGATCTTACCATCTACTGAAAGATTCAGATAAAATCTATTCAATAGGGATTCCAAAACTTAGGAAGTAATGTCAAGGTTTTTTAAATTATTCTCCATTTCCTCCTCCTTTTTTTTTGTAGGCCATTTATTAATTGAATGGCCTTGAACATCTTACTTAATTCCCCCATGTATTGTTAACTTCATTTTAAAAACTCATAAGTTTGTCTCTGAAGTTGGTTTATTTTGCTCTAAAATTGTCTATTTTTAGTATTACAAACATAAATATATAAAAAACAATTAACCTGAGGAAAATATTTTTCACTGGTTTGGGCAGGGAGGGTTAATATCTTAGTTTATATTAAAATATAACACATTATTAAGAATGGTATTGAGAATAAAATTAATAAACTGGAAAAGAGAATGAATGTATAATTTCAGAACAAAAATTTAAATACAACCAACAAAGAAACAAAAAAAAAGAAAATGTCTAGTTATCAAAATGCAAATAAAACAAGGTTTCATTTTTCATACACACAACTCAGTTTAAAATTAGGCTGATTTAGTTGTAGATCACATGAAATTTGTTGCTATTGTAAGGATATTTTGAAATAATGTGTTGTCAAGTATTTGGGCCATAACAATCAGGGAAAAAGTATTCGCAGCTTTCTTTTTTTTTTCTTAATTTTTAAAAATTTACATCCAAGTTAGTTAGCATATACTGCAACAATGATTTCAGAAGTAGATTCCTTAATGCCCCTTACCCATTTAGTCCATCCCCCCTCCCACAACCCCTCCAGAAACCCTCTGTTCTCCATATTTAAGAGACTCTTATGTTTTGTCCCCCTCCCTGTTTTTATATTATTTTTGCTTCACTCCCCTTATGTTCATCTGTTTTGTATCTTAAAGTCCCCATATAAGTAAAGTCATATGATATTTGTCTTTCTCTGACTAATTTCACTTAGCATGATACCCTCTAGTTCCATCCACGTAGTGCAAATGGCAAGATTTCATTCTTTCTGGCCAAGATTTCTTCTTTTTGATTGCTGGTAATATTCCAGTGTGTGTGTGTGTGTGTGTGTGTGTGTGTGTGTGTGTGTGTGTGTACCACATCTTCTTTATCCATTCATCTGTCAGTGGATATTTGGGCTCTTTCCATACTTTGGCTATTGTTGATAGTGCTGCTGTAAGCACTGGGGTGCATGTGTCCCTTTGAAACGGCACACTTGTATCCCTTGGATAAATACCTAGTAGTACAATTGCTGAGTCATAGGGTAGTTCTATTTTTTAATTTTCTGAGGAACCTCCATACTGTTTTCCAGAGTGGCTGCACCTGTTTGCATTCCCACCAGCAGTGCAAAAGGGTTCCTCTTTCTCTGCATCCTCACCAGCATCTGTTGTTGCCTGTAACTGTTTATTTTAGCCATCCTGACAGGTGTGTGGGGTTTTGATTTGTATTTCCCTGATGATACGTAACGTTGAGCATCGTTTCATGTGTCTGTTGGCCATCTGGATGTCTTCTTTGGGGAAGTGTCTGTTCACTTCTTTAGCCCATTTCTTCACTGGATTGTTTGTTTATGGGTGTTGAGTTTGATAAGTTCTTTGTAGATTTTGGATACCAACCCTTTATCTGATATGTCATTTGCAAATATCTTCTCCCATTCCTTTGGTTGCCTTTTAGTTTCACTAATGGTTTCCTTCACTGTGCAGAAGTGTTTTTTTTTTTTTATTTTGATGAGACTCCAATAGTTCATTTTTGCTTTTGTTTCCCTTCCCTCTACAGACATGTTGAGTAAGAAGTTACTGTGGCCAAGATCGAAGGGGTTCTTGCCTGCTTTCTCCTTGAGGATTTTAATGGCTTCCTTTCTTACATTTAGGTCTTTCATCCATTTGAGTTTATTTTTGTGTATGGTGTAAGAAAGTTATCCAGGTTCATTTTTCTGCATGTCACTGTCCAGTTTTCCCAGCCCCACTTGCTGAAGAGACTGTCTTTATTCATTGGATATCCTTTCCTACTTTGTCAAAGATGAGTTGGCCATATGTTTGTGGGTCCATTTTTGGGTTCTCTATTCTGTTCCATTGATCTGAGAGTCTGCTCTTGTGCCAGTAGCATACTGTCTTGAGGATTACAGCTTTGTAAGTCTGGGATTGTGATGCCTTCTATCACAAGTTTCAATCCAATAATTTTATTTTTGGGAATCTTAAAATATAAATCAAAATAGCATAAATATTTTAAGTTTAAAATAATGATTATAGCATTATTTATAATAGTAAAAACTAGAAATAATCCAGGGATTCAACAGTAATTGAATATTTAAATAAAGTATGTTATGGTCATTTTGGAAATAAATAAAAATGAAAGTACTCGAAGGAAAATATTGCTGGACATTCATAGTATTATTTTATCAGTAGTTGTAGGTGATAAAAATTATTTTCTCCATCAAGTTTAAAATATTTTCAAAGTTTTCTGCCATTGTTCTTTATTGTGGCATACACAATTTCCTATACAAAACTGTTTTTTATTTCTTCCGAACAAAACTCTGAGATTTTCAGACAGACATTATACTCAGCTAAAAATATTAGCTTTGCATTCCTTGAAGATAACGGTATCATGAGATAGTTGTGCCTAAGAAAATATAAGCAGAAGGGATTGAATGAATCTTCCAAAAATTTCTCTGAAATAGGTTATCCTTTTATATCAGCCACCTTTTGTTCTCTGTCCTTCCCTTTTTCATGCCTGGAATGAAAACAAAATACTGGAGGTGAAACAAACTTTCGACCCCAAGGCTACAAATATGGATCTTAAATTCTATGTTAAGGAAGACTTAGCAGAAAAACAGAATACATCTGGATTTCTGATATCATTTTGGAGGCTCCAAATCCAGAGCTACTTACCTTCAGATTTCTTGAAGAACAAAAATTAAATCCCTAATCTGTTTAAACCATTGTTCATTTACATTTTCTGATACTTACAGCTAAAAGCAATCCCTGACACGTTTATGTATCTATTACACATGTAAATACATGTATTTATTATTTCATATAATTGTGTATACTTAAACTGATGGTACTGTAAGTTTCTATGTAGTTGCAAATCATATACATATTAGGGTTTCTGATATCCACAATGCACATCTGAAACACAAAGCACTAGACCTAATGTTCACTGTTCTAGAATCTAGTGTTAAAGTGTGAAAGGATATTTTCAAATATGTATGTAGGATGCTGTTTTGAGGAATGTACTATCAACAGTGTTGTAAATGGCCTAGCACACAGGTTTTGAAACCAAGCTGTCTGGGTGTGGGCCTGAACCCTACCAGTTACTAGCTCTGTGAAATCACCTTAGGATGAGCAAGTCACTTAACTATTTATATCTTAGATTCTTCATTAAAAGTAGAAGAATAATAGCATTCCCTTATATGTTTTTTGTGAGAATTTTAGCACTTAGAACAACATTGGGTGTTTAGGAAGTTCTCAGTAAATGTGATCTATAAATAATGGTTTTCAGTAAATGCACATAATTAAATCCTAATCTACCACTTTAAAACTACATTTTCCAGAATGTCTCTTCCTTATTTTCCTTTACATTCTTTCATTAAATCTGTGGTTAATTAATATGCTTATATTAAATAATATATTTTAGGGGCACCTGGGTGGTTTAGTCGGTTAAGCCTCCGACTTTTGCTTAGGTCGTGATCTCGCAGTTCATGGGTTCGGCCCCGCATCGGGCTCTGTGCTGACTGCCAGCTCAGAGCCTGGAGCTTGTTTAAGTCTGTGACTCCCTTTCTCTCTGACCCTCCCCTGCTCACGCTCTCTCTCTCGCTCTCCTAGAAATAAATAAAAACATTAAAAAAATTTTAAATAATATATTTTAGATTCAGCATTTCTTAACATGGGTCCTCAATGGAATTAGTAATAAATAATTCCTTAGATTGAACAAAAATGATGCAAAGTGCCATTGTAATTTTGATCTAAATTAGCTTGATGATGAGGATCCATAGACTGTAATTCAGTTATTTTCCCCTTTTTGTCTCTGTTAGGTTAGATAATATTCTCTGAGGAAATGTGAAGTTTACATATTTTGTATTCATGATTTGTATAGAAGCCAGTGATGGGAGTTGTTTTGTGATAATCTTTAGAAAGTTTGCATGATATACTTTATGTCTTGAAGGATTTCACTTCAAAACCAGTTCCCTGAATCCTGTTTCTCATTTTATAAGAAAACTTTTGTGGTCACAAAATATGATTTAAATATTATAAACATCAAAGACAAGATTAATCGTTTCCAGGATTACATTATAAATGTATTCTGGAAGATCATTAAATAACAAACACTTTCTTTTAGGGATACCAAAGTATTATTCTTTCTATATTCATAAGCTGTACTTTCTAATGTGAAATGAGTAATTATAAATTGGTTTATATATGTATGTATATTTGTGTATATACAAATAAATATTTAAATTTATATTTTTGAAAGCACAGTGAATTGGGCACTTACTATGCATTTACCAGATTACCTCTATCTTTTATGAATTTATGTATACATCAAAGATTTATTGAGTGTCTATCATACATTGAGCATTCTAGGTGTTAGGTAAGAATAGAACAGATAGGGTCCTCTCTCATGGAGCATATATATCTAACATATTTTGTGTTTTATTTTTTCTTATGTGGCACCTCTATTACATGTTTTATTTTAATTCCAATATTATTAACATACAGTGTTATATTAGTTTCAGGTGTACAATATAGTGATTTAACAATTCAGTGCATTACCCAGTGCTCATAATGATAAGTGTACTCTTTATGCCTCATCACTTATTTCAAATCCACTCCCCACCTCCCTCCCCTGTGGCAACCATCAATTTATTGTCTACAGTTGAGTCTGTTTCTAGGTTCATGTCTCTCTTTTCCATACTTTATATTTTAAATGCAATATATTTATCTATATTCCTTAATAGATGTTTGGAAAAATATCTCTGAGTTACCTGGATGGCTCGGTTATTTAATCATCTGACTCTCGATTTAGGCTCAGGTCATGATCTCAGGGTCGTGTGATAGAGCTCCAAGTAGGCTTCTGCACTGGGCATGGAGACTGCTTGAGCTTCTCTCTCTTCCTCTCTCTCTTCCCATCTTCCACTCATGTTTACACACACATACACTCTGAAACAACATAAATGTCTTCCAAATTTGTTCATATGGGAGGTGTGTGGCTTATTCAGCTTGCTTATTTATTTGTTTATTCTGAAAATATTTGTTGATTATCTAATGAACTAAGTATTTGTGGTAGGTACTAAGGCTATTCACAAGGACCCTTGAGAGTACAATTTCCTACCATCTGCCGTGTATGTAGTTGGCTGACAAATTCTGACTGGGAGTTGTGATTTCTGTCACTTCTGAGTAGATTCAAAAGTCAGAGTAATCCTGAAAGACCTGGCAAAGGGGATCTCCATTTGTGATGACTGATTGTGTGATTGATTGAGTGTGGATTGATGGATTAATCCATGCAATTGACTGATCCTGGAGCTCCACTCCAGATTCACATTGTCTAAAGAATGAAGTAAATGATATTTTTACCATGTTAAGCCATGAAAAGTTAGAGCTGTTGTCGTTAATGAGTCATAACCTATGCTGACTGATATAGCATCATTCTAGGTGCTTAGGATATAACAATGAGTAAAGCAGATAAAATACCTGTCTACGTGGAGATTATGTTCAAGCAATGAAACCAAGTATTAAAAGTAATAATTAAAAATTGAAACATAATATGAAAACAGGTAGTAAAAAGTGTGATAAAAATTAAGCTTCATAAGAAAGTAAAGAATAACAGTAGATGCTCTTTTAGATAAAATGGTCAGGAAAGTAATTTCTGCAGAGGTGATACTTGGATAAGAGCCCTGACTTGAAAGAGGTCAGGCCTTAAAAATCAAATGCATAACAACCATGTGGTGAAAAGTTCTAGCACGTGAGATATAAAACCAAACTGTGTGTATAAAAGTCTGAGCTCGTCAGTCACTAGCTCTTGCAAATATCTGGAAAAACAATGAGGAGATGTGGAGTTTCTGAGGCAGGAGAGTGCTCCATGTGAACAGTATAGAGCCCAACATACCTGCAGAGGACTGAGCAAGAAGACATGGGAGTAGGCGTTGAAAGGTTGTATAAGTAAGGCCTTGTAGACCTTGATACTAAGTGAGAGAAGAAAAATTTGGACACAAGAATATTGAGTTGATTTATGATTTATAAGATCACTTTGAATTTTTCTCAAAAAGTAAACTAGAGAGGAAAGAATGAGAGCAGAGAAACTAGTTAGGTTGCTTTTGCAGTACTGGGTAGTTGTGATAAAGGCAACACAAAGTATCAAAATATGAATTTTTAGAGATAAAGTCAACAAGGTTTACTCTGACTTTGTGGTTATGACTTGAAGAGAGTGTGGCAGGGACAGGGAGAAACAAGAGGGGTAACAGGACATGGAAAGAGCAATTAGGGAAAAGTCCTTGAAACCTGTATTAGAAGAAGGAATGCCAGGATCAATGTCTGGAACAAATACAATTTCTTCTGAATCCCAGAGCAGATGTGACCATGATCTGTATTGCAAGGCTAACACTCTATCACTGTTTTTCTTTCTTTACAATGAGCATTATCCAAGACCCATGAAGTGCAAACTGTTGGTACATTTCCCATATACCTTGGTAAATTACCATTCCTGTGCTTGTAGGTCCAACTCCAGATTAGTCAGCGCCTTTACCTGAGGGTAAATGCAGGCAAATGCAAAGTGCCAGGAAATTGATTCCTTCTAGGTGAAACCCTCAAACAATTAATTATACAAGTTTGTGGGTAAATAACCCAGTTTCCTAACCCCTTGAGTAGAATAACTCTGATGTACAGGTTTAGCATTGGCATCTAGAGTTGCCTGGTGGAATTAAGCTCCAAGTGTCCAGATTGGTAACATGTTTGATCCCATACCCTTTATATTTCTTTTTTCTACCCTGCCTCACCTCTCTATTCCCTGATGGCATTTCCATTTACTAGCTTTACAAATAAAATATTGTATTCAAATACTTAGGATCTTCTTCAAGGAGGGGGCAGATTAAGGCAACACACACACACACACACACACACACACACACACACACAATTAGAAATAAAATAAAACCTGTGTTTTTATATAGTAAGAATGAGTTCTCATTGATGGTCCATAGGTACACTATTGCAAAGATAATCAAATTTAATCCTCAAAACAACCATATAATATTGTAGTTGGGAGCTGCTGGAAGAGGAAGTAATGATTTAAATGTGATTGAAATATGATGAGGGCAATGTTTTGTTTTGTTCTGTTTTTTTTTTTTTCTTTCTCTATTTATTGATGAATCCCAAAGACCTAAAAGAGTTCTGGTCACATATAAGCACTCAATGAGTATTTTAAGGAACACTTAAATGAAAAATAGTTCATCATCTGCTAAGGATGTTGCTTTTGTGAGGAACTCAGACTCAAAAGGGTATTTACCTGAGCTATAAAGGAGAAAAGAGCTTTTAACAGATTTACTTCAACAGAAGTAATCCCAGAAGTCAGTGAAACAACACATACAAGATCTCCTCAATTTTATGTATATTATAAGCATGTTTTAGAGATACATTAACTAAGGCTTAAAGAAGTATAACAATTTATTCACAGTCCCATAACTGATAAATAAGAAATTAGATTTGAACACACTCTCTCTGTCTCTCTTTACCTCAGCATTATCTTAAATACCTTTTGAGAATAGATCAAGGTTAGGCATTTATACTTTAGAGAGACTAGATGTGAGTCCATGTTTTTTAAAACAGAGATTTTTTTTTTTTTAATGATGCCTGAGTCAGCTTGAATTACTATAATAAAATATCATCAACTGGGTGGCTTAAGCAACAAACATTTCTCACAATTATGGAAGCCAAGAAGAACTCTCTTCCTGGTTTATAGGTGGTGCTTTCTTACTATGTCCTCGCATGGTGGAAAGAAAAAGATCTCTTTCTTCTCTTAAAAGGACACTTATTTTCTCATGGGGGCCTCTTGACCTCATCTAGATCTAATTACCTCCAAAAGGCCACATCTCCAAATACCATACTGGGGATTAGGACTTCAATGTATAAATTTGTGACAGTCTATAGCAATTAGCATAAATTCACGGAATAGTGTCAATATTACTTCTTAGGTATAATTGGGAATTTTTATCAAGGTTTAATATGGAACCAGAATGAAAAATATATCATGGAATGTTAAACTAGATCCAATGTGAAAGTGGGAGGAAGATGACTGGTACTTCCTATTTCATATTTTTTCTTTTTACTATTATTATTTTTAATTACTTTTTAAAAATTCTGGTAGAGTTAACATGCAGTGTCATATTGGTTTCAGGTGACAATTGTACACATTACTCAGTGCTCATCACAATAAGTGTCTCCTAACCCCCCATCACCTATTTCACCCATCCATGCACCTTCTCCCCTCCACCCTGTAACCAACAGTTTGTTCTCTATATTGGACAGTCTGGTGTGTTTTTTGTTTTGTTTGTTTTTCTTTCCTTCCCTCCTTCCTTCCTTTTGGTCTCATTTCCTTTTTTCATTTGTTTTGTTTCTTAAATTCTGCATATGAGTGAAATCATATGGTATTTGTCTTTCTTTGCTCACTTATTTCACTTACTATTATGCCCTCTACATCCATCTATGTTGTTGCAAATGGCAAGATTTAATTCTTTTTCATGGCTGAGTAATACTCTGTCATATATATATATGATATATGTGTGTGTGTGTGTGTGTGTGTTGTGAATGTGTGTGTGTGTGTGTGTCTGTATATCTTTATCCATTCGTTTATCAGTGGACGCTTGGGTTGTTTCTATATCTTGGTTATTGTAAATAATGTTGCAATAAACATAGGGGTGCATATATGTTTTCAGATTAGAGTTTTCACATTCTTTGGGTAAATTCCCAATAGCAGAACTACTAAATGATATGGCATTCTATTTTTAACTCTTAGAGGAATCTCCATACTGTTTTCCACAGTGACTGTGCCAGTTTGCATTGACACCAGTGAGTTCCATTTTCTCCATATCACTGCCAACACTTGTTTCTTGTGTTTTTTGTCTTGACAAGTATAAGGTGATATCTCATCATGGTTTTGATTTACATTTCTTTGATGATGAGTGATGTTGAGCATCTTTCCATATGACTGGCTATCCGTATATCTTCTTTGGAGAGATGTCTGTTCATGTTCATGTCTTGTGACCATTTTTTAATAGATTGTTGTTGCTGAGTGTATGTTCTTTATATGTTATACAGTGTGTAAGTTCTTTATATAAATATATATATATATATATATATATCAAGAACATATACATATATATATATATGTTCTTTATATACATAAATAAATATTTGATTATATATTATCAAATAAATCATTTGCAAAAATCTTCTCCCATTTTTAGGCTGTCTTTTTGGTTTATTATTTCTGTTGCTGAGCAAACTTTTTTTTTTTACATTGGTATAGCTCAACTAGTTTATTTTTACTTTTGTTCTCCTTGCTTTAGGAGACATATCTAGAAAAATGTTTTGGCTGATGTCAGAGAAATTACTGCCTGTGCTTCCTTCAAGAATTTTTATGGTTTCAGGTCTCATATTTAGTTCTCTAATCCATTTTGAGTTTATTTTTGTGTATGGGCTAAGAAAGGTGTCCAGTTTTATTCTTTTGTAAAGAGCTGTCCAGTTTTCTTAACACCACTTGTTGAAGGTACTCTCTTCTCCATTACATATTCTTGCCTCATTTATTGTAGAGCAAATGACAATACAATTGTGGGTTTACTTCAAGTTCTCTATTCTGTTCTATTGATCTATGGGTTTAATTTTGTGCCAGTACCATACTGTTTTGATTACTACAGCTTTGTAGTGTATCTTGAAATTTGGGATTGTGGTACCTTCAGCTTTGTTCTTCTTTCTCAAGATTGCTTTGGTAATTTGGGCCTTTTTGTGGTTTCATATAAATTTTTGAATTATTTATTCTACTTCTATGAAAAATGTTAATGATATTTTGATAGGGATTGCATTAAAACTGTAGGTTGCTTTCAATAATAAAGACATTTTAACAATATTTGTTCTCCCAGTCTATGAACATGGTATACCTTTCCCTTTGTTTGTGTCATCTTCAATTTCTTTCATCAGTGTTTCAGTTTTCAGAGTATAGGTCTTTTATTCCCAGGTATATTATTATTTTTGGTACAATTATAAATGAGATATTTTTCTTATTTTCTCTTTCTGTGACTTCATTATTAGTGTAAAGAAATGCAACTGGTTTCTATATATTCATTTTGTATCCTGCTACCTCACTGAATTCATATATTAGTTCTAGTAGCTTTTTGGTGGAAACTTTAGCATGTTCTATATATAGTATCATGTCATCTGCAAATAGTGAAAGTTTTACTTGTCAGTTTGGATACTGACAGTACAGTTTGGATCCTTTTATTTCTTTTCCTTTTGTGATTGTTGTGGCTAGGATTTCCAGTACTATGTTGAATAAAGTAGTAAAAATAGACATTCTTATCTTGTTCTTGACCTTAGGGGAAAAGTTCTCAGTTTTTCTCTATTGAATATAATGTTCCTTGTTTTTAATATATGGATTTTCATAAATGGCTTTTATTATATTGACATGTTCCCTCTATCCCTATTTTGTTCAGGGTTTTTATCACGAATGGATAACTGTACTTTGTCAAATGGTTTTTCTGGGTCTATGAAATGATTGAATTTTGTTAGCCTTTTTCTTACTGATGTGATGTATTGATTGATTTTTGAGTATTGAACCCCTCTTGCATCCCAGGAACAAATACCACTTGATTGTGATGATATTTTTAAATGTATTACTGGATTTAGTTTGCTAATACTTTGTTGAGGATTTTTGCATATATGTTCATCAGTGATATTGGACTATAGTTCTCTCTCTATCTCTCTCTCTTTCTCTCATTTTTTTTTTCTATGTCTCTATCTAGTTTTGGAATCAGAGTAATGCTGGCCTCATAGAATGAATTTGGTACTTTCCTTCCTCTTCCTTGGAATAGTTTGAGAAAAATAGGTATTAACTCTTCTTTAAATGTTTGGTAGAAATTACCTATGAAGCTATCTGGCCCTAGATTTTTTTTGTTAGGAGTTTTTCATTTCATTTCATTTCATTTCATAGGAGATTAGCGATTTAATATCATTGCAGGTGATTGGTCCGTTAAAATTTTTTATTTCTTCCCAATTCTGTTTTGGGAGGTTTCTAGGAATTTATCCATTTATTATAGGTTGTTCAATTTTTCAACATATAATTTTTCATAATATTGTCTTGCAATACTTTATATTTCTGTGGTATCAGTTATTTTTCCACTTTCATTTTTTATTTTATTTGAGTCCACCCCCCCCCTTATTTTTGAGTCTGACTGAAGGCTTATCAATTTTGTTGATCTTTTCAAGAATCAATTCCTAGTTTAACTGACCTATTGTTTTTTGTTTTTGTTTCTATTTCATTTATTCCTGCTCTAATCTTTATTATTTCCTTCTTTCTACTCACTTAAGGTTTTGTTAAGTCTTTTCCTGGCTCATTTTAGGTGTAAAGTTGGTTGTTTATTTAAGATTTGTTTCTTTTTCCTTCTTGAGGTTGGTCTGTTATTCTGTAAACCTCCCTCTTAGAGCAGATTTTGCTCTATCCCAAATATTTAGGACTATTGAACTTTCTTTTTCATTTGTCTCTATGTATTTTTTTAAAATTTCCTCTTTGACTTCTTTGTTGACCCTTTTATTGTGTAGTACCATGTTATTTAACTTCCTTGCATATGTGTTTTTTTCTAGATTTTTTCTTCGGGTTAATTTCTAGTTTTATAGTGTTATGGTATGAAAAGGCATGGAATGACTTAGATCTTTCTGAATTTGTTAAGACATGTTTTGTGGCCTAATATGTGATCTGTTATGGAGAATGATCTTTATCCACTTGAAAAGAATGTGTATTCTGCAGTTTTAGGTTGGAATGTTCTGAATATATATGCTAAATCCATCTTCCTCCGTTTCTTATTTTTTAAAAAGAAATGTGTGTAGCTCAATGTTTATCCTGTGAAAGCTTCGATTAGTTGTTTTAAAGAAACAGGAAACAAGGCACAAAAGGAGCACCAACACTCCAGCTACCATGCCAACATTTGTCAAGAGTGCAATTAGCCCTTGAGAGCTAAAAAGATTCTGTAACCCTTGAAGAAAAGCAGTTGCAACCTATGAAGGAGAGACAAAGCTAGAGAATGCATTAATAGCCTGAATCTGTTCATGAGGGTTTGGACATCAATGCTAAAATTAGAATGATTCCAAATCCCAAGTAGATGATTTTGGATATTCTTCCAAGTGTGGATGATATCATTATGTTGGAGGGGAGTAACACAGATCCAATTATACCCCTTGTGACATCAAAGGGCCAAATGAGATTTTAGAAAACTTAATTCATTTCTGATAAACAGTACTGCCTCTTCTAAGGCATTAACCTTAGTGTCTAATTTTCTGTCAATTATTTCTTGAGTAGCCAGTACAAGAGATATTTTTAGTTAATTGGTTAACGTGTTGGGCCATATGTACCTCCTGGACAAGGGAGATAGAAGAAGCAGCCACAGACCCTATGATGGCGATTAGTGCAGTAATGATCAATATCAGAGCTCCAATGAATCGCCTTGGCACATGAGAGCAGAATTAATCTCCTGTACAACTTGTAACTCAATCATCATACCAAGGAAGAGTTAATTTAACAGAATCTTCCATTGAAGGTACCCTGCTCTTACAAATGGGGTCCGGATTAGAGGCAATTAATACCAACAGAACATAAGAGGAAGGTGAGTGTAAACAGGAATTTTTGCTGTTTCCCAAGCTTTCTGGGCAAAGAGTAAGCACAGTTTATCTTATCGGACCAGTGATTCCTCAAGTTTCTGCCGTTCATAGACCATCCAGCTTCCCACGTGTGCCTGGAGCAGGGCTGGAGATCTCAGGGGCCAGTGTCCTTTTGAGGGTCAGTTTAAGCTGGTTGACTGGATCTGGATCACCTGTCCAGGTTGAGGGTTCTTTTGAGTTGTCCTACTTAACTCCAGAGTGATGGGCCAATGGGGTGATGTCTGAAATTTTAAGAATTGAATACTTTGTTTGGTTATATATCTGTGAAGTCCACCTGTAAGTCTTTGAAAGGGGTGATCCCCATCCTTTGAATAAGCAATCAAAGGCCTGATAAAGATGAAACCTAAAACTTTTGGTTTTCTTGGCAGACAAAAGAGAAAACCTTTGTTTACATTGTCTTATCAAGAGCAGGTTAACAATCCAAGAAAATCTTTTCTTCTGAACAAAGAGAAAAGCAAAGTTTAAACTTTATACCAGTGTACTTTTAAAATTCCATTCATCTCAACCTTAGTCAGTCCAAAGCACACATAAAATTCTTTTTTAAAGATTTCCCTTCATGAACCTTCTACAACTTTCCTTTGCCTTTAAACTTTGTCCCAAAGCCATTTCTCTCTAAACAACCAGTCTTATTTAGGACAAAATTACTTTCTTACATATTTCCCACTTTCCTACATACAGGGTTGCTTTCCTTATTTTCCATCAGTCTTGAGTACATTTAGCAGAATTTTAACTGTTAGGAAACCTTAGTCTCCAATTGAGGACTTAGTCACCAACTGAGAGGTGTTTTGTTGCAGACAAAATGACACAAAGGACAAGACACACACAAAAGACAGACAGAGACTCAACTCCGGCCGGAGGAACAATTCTACACAAGCCCTTCTTGTGGTTTATTTTATACCCTGGGAACTGGATACAAACTGAAATCTACAAGATGCATTCCTTTACCAATTAAGGGCAAATAGCCAAACACCTTTCAAGGACAGGGGGGAGCAAAGGGAGGAAGCGACCACTACATGTTTACTAAGAGGCCTGCCACAATTCCAGCCTTCTCCTTACTTCTAAGGAGGGCATGTCCCCTCATTTCCGAGCAGACCATTAAACTTGGATATTGTGTGCAGGCCTCCTGGCAGAGCATCCTGTTTGCAGGCATGCTTTGCACAGGCAGGGAGCCCCGTGTGCAGGCACATGACTGCATCCCTAACCACGCTTTCTTGTGGTCACTGTTGGGCTCCCACATGTTTATACCATAATTTTCTAGATGGTAAATTCAGGAACAAAGTAAGCACAAATCATGTTTTCCAATGGGTCCAAATAGCCTTACTTTCTCTGCAACAGGAAGTTAAAAACCCAAACCTATGTTCAGTAATCAAGACCTAGATTTCCATGGAAGTGCACTTTGCTCCTTGGCCTCGAGGGTGGAAGGGGGAGCCAATGTGCCCAAGGCACTGAGGATGGCATAGGAACCAGTTATGTAGACCACACACCCAAGTTGGTACAGAAACAGGAGGGGGAGGGGAAGGCAGAAGAGGCAAGAGGCAGAGAGAGTTCGAGTTTTAAATTTTGTCAGCTCAGACAGAGGAGCAGACTTCACGTTTCTTCTGTTGTATTTATTTATTTATAGTTTTATTTTTTTCCCAGTAAAATTAGGCAGTCCATCTCAGTCTGGAGAAGACAAGGAATTTCCCCAAAACAAAAGGAGTTTCAGCAGCTGCTTGGGAATATTCCTTAAAGTCCCCATCCTGAGGTAGACTAATGACAGTTGGTTCCAATTATAGCAGTTAACTTGGGAAATGAATGAGTGAGAAGCCCTCACATCATCTAGGTAGAGGAACAGAGAGTTAACATCCCCTTCAGTCTGATTTTATCTCAGCCAGACCAATAAGGTCCGCTTCTCAAGCTTTATCCTGATATTGGCTGGGTTTGGGGGGCCCTTTCCAATTGAGGCACTCATTCCCGTTAGGTGGTGTCTCAAAGACAGACAAAGGGGTAGGGATGCCCCTCAGATGAGGAGACTAGTCAGATGGCAGTCTGGCTGTATCCTAAAGGAACTTAAGGTGACGCTTAGTCGTAGCGGACTCAGCTTTGTGACTTACGATCGGAAACTATTTCAGTACTGCCATAGACTGTCTGTCCTTCACCACGGAATTGCAGACAGGCCCACTCAGACTTTGTAGGCTTTTGAGACCTTAAGGGTGCCCATCTGTGGAGCCACAGAATCGATCCCAGCAGGCAAGCCAGACCGAGTTGCACATTCACACTCACATACACACCAGAGGTTGTTACTTTCCCTCCCACAGAATTCCTATAGATGAGACTAAAAACAATGACAATGACAACAGGACAAAATAGGTACATAAGTGGACACAAAACAGGTTTACAGGTTACAGAAGTGGCCACACCAACGTCTTGGTGCATCTGGGGTGGGAGGTAGATGCGTCCAGCATTCCACTTAATCCCCCAGACAAAAGCACATATACATTCAGAATTCAGATGGTAAATTGACTTACCTCTGGAGGTTTAGAAAGGTGACTCCCACAGATTAACTGTGACCGTTATGGGGGCGGCAGTAAAGGCTACTATTTCCCCTGGTTCCAGGACGTCTTCAGGAGCCAGGGAGGGTACAGGCGAATGAGACAGGAATTTGGAGGTCTGGGATCTCCATAATCTTTCTGGAACCTCCAAAATATTATGCCGAGAGACACAGAGACCAACTGAGGCCACTGAAGCCAAACAAAGGGAGTCTTTATTATTGGCCAGGGTGCACAGTTAACACAGAATGCTAAGTGTGCGACCTGTAAACTATTTGAGATAAAGGTTGTCATGATCCTGTCTAACCGGTTTAAGGGTCTGGTCAACAAACTTTTGGTAAAGAGTGGGGCTAAATTTTTAATACCCTGAGGCAAGACTTTTCATTGATTTCTCTGATATGGTTGTTTAGTTTTTAGAAGGCAGGCTGGAGACAAATCTCTGACAATCCTTTTTATATAGGGAATGTTAAAGAAACAATCCTGTAAATCTATCACAGTTATCTAATATCCATCTGGTATTGCTACAGGGAATGGGAGTGACTTCAACTAAGGTTAAGAGAGCCCACAGTTTCCATAGTAACATTTATGGCCCTTAGATCTTGCAAAAGCCTCCATTTTCCAGATTTTTTCCTTATGACAAAAATAGGAGTATTCCAAGGACTAGTAGGAGATTCAATATGTCCTTCTTTTAGCTGTTGTTCTGTTAGTTGTCTAGCAGCTGTTATTTCTTCAGATGTTAGGGGCCATTGTTCAACCCATACTGTAGAATCGGATTTCCAGACTATGGGATCCGCTGCTAATGGAGCAATGGCCCCTTCTATAACCTATTTGACTAAGATAATGGAGGAAGAGGTGGTGGTTTCGGGGGAAGTTTCTTGAATTTATCTATTTGTTTAAATGAAGTTTTTCTAGCCTGGATGGGGAAGACCCAATTGTTTGATGGAACAAAACTCAAAATCGAGCAATTTGTTGAGGAGATACCTTTACCCCTTTTTTCGTTAGCATGTTCTATAATATATCTATAAATAGTCTCCTTTCCTTAGACTCTTTCTGGCCCATAACTTCTCAAAAACAGTTCTTTGCTTATCCACCAACTAACCCTAGTTATCTTATGCAAGGGGGTCCGTGGTACCCTACCCTGGAATCCTAACCATCCTGAATACTGCAATGAAAATGACTTAGTTTAAAGGGATTACCTTCAGTTCTGCTGTACGGGCACCAGTATGCCAGAATCCAGCTCTGGCTAGGTCCAGGGATCCCTGAAGGATGGATGGTATCAGTGAGGGAGGGAGTGAGAGACCAATGAGAATCTTTCTGATCACCAAGCAGGCATCTCTGCCCTGTTGGTTGTGGTGTCTTTATTTATAGGTCAAACGTTAACATGGCATCAGAAAATGGAATTTTGACAATGGATAATTCTCTGTGATAAGATGTTTTTGGAAAATGTACAGAAACAGGTTTTACAGAAGTCTTCTTGCAGAACTGCCCCAATTATAGTGAAGTTGAGTAACTAAGAAAATAACAGGGTGTTCACATTTTAATAACACCAAGATTAAGTCATAGATTTGTAGATACTCTTAACCATCCTCATCACAGCTGCCAGTATGAGGGAAGGTGTTTGTGGAATATAGGCTTTAGGGAAGGGACTGCTATACATCATCAGTTAGCAAAGATATATGTGGTAACTTATATTCTGCCCTTATCTGTTTCTCCTCTCTAAGTTAGGCTCTTGATTTTGCTCTTTGTCTCTGGGCAAGACTTGATTTTCCAGTTATATTATTTATGGCACTGGAGAGCCAACCATACCTTTAAAGAATTTAGCTCATTTCCAATACATAGAATAGCCACTTCGAATGCATTTACCTTTGTGTCTAGTTTTATGATTTCTTGAATAGCTAGGGCATGAGAGACATTTTTGGTTAGATAATTCACATGTTGAGCTGTATGAACCTCTTGGACTAATGCAATGGTAGATACAGAATTGTACACGTAAAGGTCAGTCTTTCCTTAGTAAGGGTAATTAGGCTGTTCATAGCTCAAGGGAAAGTATGGAGGGAAACAGGACCTGCTGGAGACACATTGTCTGTTCCCATAATCACAGAAGAAGAAGTTCCCACAAAAAGTTCCTTCACAAGGTGCAATCATCATACCAGAGCCAGAATAAGGGGACAAGTCACTCCTGATACTGATCAACAAGGTACCTTGGTGGTTGGTGCTCAAGCAGAAATAATTGAGTGGGGGTGGATATCAGTCGGCATCTTTTTGGCAAGAAACTGTACAAACTTGCTTTAACCTCACCAGGAGTTTTCTCAACTAGCGAGCTCAGAATGGCTCTCAATACCATCTGGTCCAATTTGTCATTAAAAGCCACTGTTTTTGGACCACCTGGGTGGCTCAGTCAGTTGAGCCTCTGACTTTGGCTCAGGTCATGATCTCACAATTTGTGAGTTCAAGCCCCACGTCAGACTTTGTGCTGATAGTGTGGAGTCTGGAGCCCACTTTGAGTTCTGTGCCTTCCTCTATCTCTGCCCTTCCCTGCTCATGCTGTGTATCTCTCTCTCTTTTAAAAATAAACATTAAAAAAATTTAAAAGCTGCTGTTTTCTTGTTGATTTTCTGTGTGAATGGTTTATTTATTGATGTAAGTGGGTTGTTAAAGTCCCCTAGTATTATTGTATTACTATCAATTACTTTCTATATGTTTGTTATTAGCTACTTTATGTATCAGGATGCCTTCATTGGTTGCATAAATATTTACAATTGTTATATATTCTTGTTAGAGGGTCCTCTTTAGGTTATATAGTGCCCTTCTTTGTCTCTTGTTATAGTCTGTTTCAAAGTTGATTTTGTCTAATGTAAGTATTACTACCCCAGCTTTCTTTTTGCATCCATTTCCATGATAAATGCTTCTCCGTCCCTACACTTTCAATCTACATGTGTCTCCAGGTCTGAAATAAGTCTCTTGTAGGCAACATATAGAAAGGTCTTGCTTTTTTATCCATTCCATCACCTTATGTGTTTTCATTGAACTGTTTAGTCCATTTATATTCAAAGTAATTATTGATTGGTATGTATTTGTTGCCATTTTGTTTCTTGTTTTATGTTTTTTTTTTTTTTTAGTTCTGTCTTTTTCTCTTCCTTGCTCTCTTTTCTCTCAATTAGTTCACTTTCATTAGTGACATACTTGGATTCCTCGCTCTTTAGTTTTGCATGTTTGCTGTTACCATTAGGCTTGTATATAATATCTTCTGCATATAGCAATCTATAGTAACTTGATGGATACTTCAGTTTGAACCCATTCTTTACTGCTATCCCCACATGTTTGACATATAGTGTCCTCAGCATCATTTTATTTTGTGAGTTCATTGACTCTTTTTTTATTATTATTATTTCTAGGAGATAGAGAGACAGCATGAGCAGGGGAGGGTCAGAGAGAAAGGGAGATACAGACTCTGAAAGTGGCTCCAGGCTCTGAGCTGGCAGTCAGCACAGAGTCCAGCGTGGGGCTCGAACCCATGAACCGCGAGATCATGACCTAAGCGAAAGTCGGACGCTTAACTGACTAAGCAACTCAGGCGCCCCTCCTTGACTCATTTTTATAGATCTATTTATTTTTACTGCTTTCCACTTTTCTTATTCTTATGTTCTCTCCTTTTCACTCAGGGCTTTTGTTTTGGTTTTTGTTTTTACTGTTTCTTGTAGGACCGGTTTAGTGGTGATGAATTCCTTTAGCTTTTGTTCATCTGGGAAACTATCTCTCCTTGTATTCTGAATGATAGCCTTGCTGGATAGAGTGTTCTTGGCTGGAGGTTTTTTTGTTGTTGTTGTTTTGTTTTTTGAGTATATCATGCCACTCTCTTTTGCCCTCCAAAGTGTCTGTCGAAAAATTATCTGACAGCCTTATGGCATTTCCCTTGTATGTAACTCTATTCTTTTCTCTTGTTGCTTTAAAAATTCTTTCCTTATCACTATTTTTTTCCAGTTTAATTACCATATGTCTCAATGTGGGCCATTTTGTGTTGATTTTATTGAGGACTTTCTGTGTGTCCTGGATGTGGATTTCTATTTCCTTCCCTAGATTCAGGAAATTTCCAGCTATTATTTCTTCACATAAATTTTCTGCTCCCTTTTCTCTCTTCTTCTGGGATCCCTGTAATGCACTGAGTGCATTAAGGTTACCTTAATCTAGTCTCATTTCATATTAATCTTTTTTCTCTCACCTGTTCAGCCTGATTGTTTTCCCTTATTCTTTTCTCCAAGTTACTGTTTGATTCTTCTTCCTCTAGTCTACTATCACCCTTGGTGACTTTTTTTTTTAATACCAGTTATTGAGTTCTTTTCTCTGATTAGTTCTTTTTTTATGTTTTCTATCCCTTTGCTGAGGGACTCAGTGAGATTTTCTACTCTTTTCTCAACTCTAGTGACATCTTTATGACCATTATTTTAAATTGTTTCTCAGGCATATTGCTTATCTGCATTTTGTTTAGCTCTCTTGCTGTACTTTCATTTGGGACATATTCTTCTGTTTCTTAATTTCCCCTAATTCTCTGTGTATGTTTCTACATGCTAGGCAAGTGAGCTATGCCTCCTGCTCTTGAAAGCAGTGACCTGGGGTTCATGGGTGGCTCAGTCAGTTAAGCATCTGACTCTTGATATCAGCTCAGGTCATGATCTTGTGGTTCGTGAGATCAAGCCTGTTGTGGATCAAGCCTGTTGGAATCGCACTGACAGCATGTACCCTGATTAGGATTCTCTCTCCTCTCTCTGCCCCTCTTTCTGCTTATGTTCTTTCTTCTTGAGAAAGAAAGAAAGAAAGAAAGAGAGAGAGAAGAGAGAGAAGAGAGAGAGAGAGAGAGAGAAGAAAGAAAGAAAGAAAGAAAGAAAGAAAAAGAAAGAAAGAAAGAAAGAAAGAAAGAAAGAAAGATAGTGACCTTATGAAGAAGGTCACTGTGGTCCCCTGCAGTGTAGTGTCCCTTGTTCACTAGAGCCTAGCACTTCTGCAGTTTCTCCTATGTGTGCTGCATGTGCCTGCCCTACTATTGTGGTTGACTTGTGTTTGCATTCCGTCCAGTAATCTGCAACAACTCTCTTTGCCTATTGTAGGCAAGGCTTGGTTCCTGTGTTGTTACTTGGCCAGCCTGGGGTTGCCTTGAGCTTGAATTGGGTCAGACTAGGCATTTAAGATGCCAGAGTTGTGTTTGCACTGAGCTGCATGGTGCCCTTCTTGTTTTGTTTCCTTAGAGGCTTTTATGTGTGAGTGGAGTTTACAGTCAGACCAGATGTCTGCCTCTAGCCTACTGCTGAGGCAACAGTGGAGCTGGTATGTGTGGTTACCTTCTTCTCTCCCCAAGGCAGGATTCACTTTGGTATAGTAATGCTGGCCCTCAACAGGTCTGTGTGTATAGTGCAATGCTTGTGGTGCTTTGGATGGAATCCTACTAAGGTGGGTTGATGCGGCTGGTCTTCAAGAGAACCCACTTGGTTGTAAGTTTTGCACTGGTCTGCTGTGGGTGGGGAACTGGAAAACTTTGGAAAACTGCATAGGCAGGGTTAGAGGAGGCAGGTCTGCAAGAGAATGCAGGGGTGGGGCTTACTGTTAGCAAGACAGATGGGAAGTATTGGCGCTGTTTCCTGCAGGTGTCTCTGTATCTAGCCTTGGAGTGCAGGAGGGTGATGTCATCTGCCAACTCTTGTTTTGGTGAAGTCTCCTAAAGATCCCTGCCCATCCTGGGCATGTTTGGAGATTAGTAAATAAATCTCCTTCCTGTATACCCCAGGTCTTTTAAAACTGTTGCTTCTATCCTATATCCCAGTGTGGTTGTTTTTTATATTGTCTCTTTAAGGGTGGGAACTCAGATTCTGACTGCTCACCAGCTCTGCCAGAGCTTAGCCCCCTGATTTTTAAAGTTCCAGATGTTAAGCCTCACTTAGTATAAGAACTCAGAAAACTAAGCTCCTCTGGTTTTCCAAGCCAAAAATCATGGTAATTTGTCTTCCTAGTGCAGGCTCCTCATGCCTGTGGTGCCTGGTGTGGGGTCTGCCCTTTTCTCTTTTCCACGCCTGTGGGGTGTCTCCCTCCCACACACAATTTTGTAGGCCAATTTGTTTCCTAGCCATTGTTTCTTCCCTTCCTACCATTTTCACTGTGGTCTCTTCTTTATGTTTAGCTGTGGAGAGTCTGCTCTGTCAGTCTTTTGGCTATTTTTTTCCAGGTTATTTACACTGATGTGGGTATTATCTAGATGTATCTGTGGGAGGAGGTAAACTTAGGCTCTTCCTACTCTTTCATCTTCTCTGGAAGTCCCCCACTCTTTCATATTTTGACAACTAATTGTACCAAAAAGTTCTGCAAAATATGAAAAATTACAGCATACTTAAATAAAAGTGACGAAGTAAACAAACTTATCAAGAAAGAAGATAAAAGTCAACTTAACAGTTGTTTCCACAAAGGAGAAAAGAGGGCTTTTCCTTTGAACCTAAAATCCTGAAAAGAGCAAGAAATTATCTTCTCTAATAAGACTTGTATCATGAGTTCCCGAGGCTTGAGACTCTAGAGCCAAAACAAAACAAAGCAGAACAGAAAAACAAAAAATGGACAGAGTCCATAGAAGCGGACCAATGGACTCACACTCATTTGCCTCCTCAGCCTGAGAACACAATTCATACTCACAGAAGTGCTTCTAAGTACATCTCCTCAGGTCTAAGTACATCTCCTCTTCAGTCTCTCATTTCCCAGTGAGCAGCATGACTTATGTTATGCATATTCATTCTACAGCTGCCTTCAGCACAAGGACCCAAGAACATTCTTTCATGAATCACTATCATAACCTTTTAATAATTGGGAGCATTTTAGAATAAAAGCAAGGAAGAAGTTGAGATTTTTTGAATTCCATTTTTCCCTTTAGATACTAACAGCTAAGTTAGCAAATTCTTACAGAGGATATCTCATGTCATTTAAAAAAACCTACATATCACTTTCTTTGTTTAAAAAACATCCTCTGTAACTCTAATTTCCATATCTAATCTTAGTTTTTCCTCTTTACATATTACAAAAATTGTTTTTATAACTCTGTTATTTTGTGAACTTCATTGTAAATAACTTGAGTACAAACTTGAATATATGGCCTCCAACGTCTCTCTTCTGTCACTGAAATTCTCTGATCCTCTGCCTAAATCTTTCTTGAGTTCTTTCCAGAATTTGTATTTATTAGAAATACCTGAAAGGTCTTATTTTAACATTGTTTACTGATAGTATTGAGCTCCAGGACTCTAGTATCACATGGCTTTGGTGTATTCAAACAAGATTAACAACCCAAAAGAATTTAAGAAAAGAAATAACTAAGAGAATTTAAAGAAAGAAATAACTTACAAATATCACAAAACAAAATAAGCACCAAAGGAAAGGGAATACAGAATGTAGATTTGGGCTATTAGATATCTTTTATCACATACTTAGTCTTTAATATGTTAGTTAGTAAAATTTAATATGCAGGCATTTTTCTCAACTGTGTATTTCACCTTACAACGTACTATTCTTTTTCCTTAGTGGATCATCTATAGTACTATTTGCCAAGGTATCACACAATTTAGCACATAATCATATACTGTTTATATGATTCTTTATAATTTTTTTTTTATTTCTAGGAGAGAGAGAGAGAGAGAGAGACAGGGTGAGCAGGGGAGGGTCAGAGAGAGAGGGAGACCACAGACTCCGAAACAGGCTCCAGTCTCTGAGCTGGCAGTCAGCACAGAGCCCGACGCGGGGCTCGAACCCACAAACTGCGAGATCATGACCCGAGCGAAAGTCGGACGCTTAACCGACTAAGCCACCCAGGCGCCCCTATGATTCTTTAAATGCTTGTCTCTTTGGGACATTACAGGTAGTTGAATTAGCTAAAGAACTGTTATTCTCCCTTTGTTTTCTTTCTTCCCTTATTTCTTCCTTCCTTCCTACTTTCCTTCAGTTACAGTCCTGAAGTAGCCATTATTATAGTTCTCATTTTAACCAATGGTTCTGGGAAAAATGCCTGTTTATAATAAATGCCTTAATATTGGTTGAGTTAATGAATAATTGAGTAAGTACTTACTGATTTGAATTAAAATTAAATGCATGCTGGAGAAGAGTTACTGCCAATAGGAATAAATGAAACTATTGTTGTCTAAACTGTTTACATGCCATTCATCCTTAGATGTGTATTGAGAAAGTGCTAGATGCCAAGTACTATTAAGTGCTTTACTTATATCACCTCACTTATTCCTGACAATAACCTTAAGGGAATGATTAGTCATAAATCCTTTGTTTGCAGTTGATAGAACAGTCAAATAAAATTGGCTTAAACAACAAGGGAGTTATGAAATAACTTCATTCTGGGTTCATTTGGGCAAAGATAAATCTCCTGGCTCCATATTATATAAATAGACTCTGATAGTAGCTTTGAGTAGCTTTAGATTCTCCCCTCTTGGGTATAAGATAATTTTAATTACAGATAAAACAACTTCACACCTTCAAAATACCGGAAATGTATGAAGCCTTCATTCTAAGAAGTCTCAGCAAATATCTTTCCAGATGAACTGTGTAACCATCCTGAACTAATCATTGCAACCATTAAAATGGAATATGTTACTGATTTAAGCTAATCAGGATCCCCCAGAATGGAATGATGTCAGATCAATTGGAATCATGTAGACTAAGTGGGACAAGGGGGAGGAGGGGTGATAAATTAACAGGAATATAAAAGTATATTCATTAAAGAATGGAGAAAAGGACACTAGGACGCAAGGTAAAAGAAAACTACTATGCCCAGTACCTCTGTTTTAAAGATAAGGAAACAAGGATTCAAAGAGATTTGTCATTTTCCCAAGATCACACAGCTAATACTGATAGAAGTGAAATTCAAAATCAAGTCTGTCTCTAACACCAGTATATTATATGACCTCCCTTAAAAATTTATTACTGTCTTTCACTTTGTAGGCTGCCACCACAAAAGTACTTCTAAAGTCTCATGCCAATGACAGAGTATCCTGTGGACTATCAGTACTAGAAATAAATATATATTTTTATAATGCAATTTTATTTTGAATGACATATCTCCATCCTGCTATTCATCTCTATTTAATTGATAAAATGATCATTCACTAATTTTCCTCCAGGAGATAATACTCACCCATTTATATTTTAGGAAAATGCTGACTGGGAAAAAATGTACAAAAAAGAAAAAAGAATTAGTTGTCGAAGTTAACAGTGACAGAAAATTAGTAGGAGTCATATTTATTTCAGTAAATATATTAGAGCATTAACCAGTGTATTCACTGTAGGATTTATTTTTATTTGATAATTTCTGTGATGAGCCCATAGTGGTAGTTTAAGGTAAAGGAAACCAGTCAGCCCATCATGAGGAATACTTTTTCCACTCTCTATTTCATAATTAAAAAGCTATTCGTTGACAGTTTAGCTGAATACACAAAATGAATTGATTAGAGCGCTTGTAAAAAACAAAGCAAAAGAAAACAAAAAATCTCATAAACCTTGATCAGTTTAATTCAGATACATTAAATATATCTTAATGTTTATAATTTGAAGAGTATGTATTCAAGCCACTTTCCCTAATGTAAGATTTATTAAATATGAAGGTGTTTCCTTTGTCTAATGCTTTCCACTAATTCCAAAGAGAATCTTCTTTATATCAAGCCACACCCGTTTCTTAGGGGCAAGAAGAAAAGCACATTGCTCAAAGGACAGGCTGCCCCACTGAGTAAGGTGCAAGGCCTTCCCACAGAACCCCTGAGTAAGGGGGTAAGGCGGCCATCCCAGTGGGCATGGAAAGCAGAGTAAAGATGCTTAATCTTAAACCTTAGGACTTAATGGTGTTTGCCCTAAATTTAGAATTACTGGAGAATTGTCATCCCTTTCTTCTTTTCAATTTCTTTCATTTGGAATGGGAATGTCTGTCTCTTGCCTGTCTTATCATTGTATTTTAGAAGCAGGTAACTTGTCTGGTTTCACAGGTTCCCAGCTGGAGAGGAATTTTGCCTCAGGATAAACTATACCTCAAGTCTCATTTTTATCAGGTATAGATAACAGTTAGATGAGACTTTGGCTGTAGATTTTTGAGTTGATGTTAGATTGTCTTAAAACTTTTGGAGCTGTTGGGAGGGGCTGAATATATTTTACATTAGAGAAGGACATGGATTTGGGGTGGGGGGCAGAGACAGAATGTAATGGACTGAATGTATGTATCTACCCAAATTCATATGTTGAAGCTCTTATTTGAAATGAGGCTGTATTTGGAGTAAGAAAGTAAAGTTAAATGAGGTCCAATAGGTGGGTTCCTGATTTGTTAAGATTAGTCTTATAAGGAGAGATAGGAGAAATCCATCTCTCACCACCGTGTGAAAACACTAAAAGCCAGGAAGAGAATTCTCACCAGAACTCCACTATGCTGGCACCCTAATCTCAGACTTTTAGCCTCCAGAACTATGAGGGAAAAAAATATCTTGTTTAAGCATCCCCTTCAATCTGTGGTATTTTGTTATAGCAACCTGAGTCTATTAATGCAGGAAGGTTGGCTGAATTTAAAATGCAAGGGAAAAATCACAAATCATTGGTATAATTTTATTTATAATTTTGATATCACTATGAAAGAGCTGTCAAGCCCCCATAGCAAGGGAAACTTGTGAATTACATAAGGCTGGATTTATTAAACTTGGGGCTGAGTAAACTTGCAGAGGGAAAGTTAAGAATCATACAGAGTTTATGAGGCTGAAGTTAGTAATGGTGGTTTCAGGACACATGCTTGTTAATAAAGCCTGAGCAAAGACTGATCAAAAGTTGTAAGCTAAGTGAGTTATTGAAGCTGTCCATAGTCTTAAATTTAAAGCACATGAACTCATGCTATTTATAAAGTTAACCATTAAATTAGTTTGTGATTATATCCAGGAAAATATGTTTGTGAATGAGCTGGCATTAAAACAGTTTAAACTTTAGGTAATTTTTCTGCCAGGACATGGTTTGTACAGTTTACCTCTGTTGCAAATCATAATAGAATTTTGTGATTTGTATTTCATTTTTCATCTGATGCTCAGAATAGTGACTTCCTTTTTTCAATATACTCTTCATCCACAGGCCTTTCATAGCATTTAGGCTAGATCTTTTAATTTCTTGATTTAAATATTTTATAGTTAACCTAAAAGTCAAGCTAAACCATTATATTCTTTCCCTGAATTTTGTTAAGATATATTTGACATATATGTGTGATTTAAGGTATACAAAGTGTTGGTTTGATACACTCATATATGGCAAAATGATTACCACTGTAAAGTTAGCTAACACTTCCATCATATCACATAATTACTATTTCTTTGTGGTGGAAATGGTTAACATCTACTATCTTAGCATCTTTCAAGTTAATAACATAGTATTAGTAATTATATTCATGTACATGAGATCTACAGGATTTATTTATCTTATGACTAGAAATTTGTATCCTTTGACTGACATCTTCCCATTTCCCCCCTACCCCAGCCTCTGGTAACCATTATACTCCTCTGTTTCTAGGAGTTTGGCTTGTATGTATTCCACATCTAAGTCATTTCATATAGTATTTATCTTTCTCTGTCTGACTTATTTCACTTACCATAATACCCTTAGAGCCCTTCCATATTGCAAATGACAAGATTTTGTTTCTTTCTTATGGTTGAATAATATTCCTTTGTGTGTATGTATATGTGTATATGTGTGTATATATATATCACATCTGCTTTATCCATTCACCCCATTGACAGACACCTGGCTTATTTCTTTATCTTCATTATTTTACTAATGCTACAATGAACTTGTAGATACTTCTTCAAGATTCTTGTTTCATTTCTTTTGGATATATATTCCATAAGTGGGATTGCTGGATTGTAAGGTAGTTTTATTTTTAAATTTTTAAGGGGCTTCCATACTGTTTTCCATAGTGATAGTACCAATTTATGTTCCCACCAATAGTGAACAAAGTTTCAATTTCTCCACATTCTCACCAACACTTACTGTTTCTTTTATGATAAGCATTCTAAAAGGTGATTTTTCATTGTGGTTTTGATTTGCATTTCCCTGATAATTAGTGATGTTGAATGGCTTTTCATGTACCTGTTAGCTATTTGTAGATCTTCTTTGGAAAAATGTTTACATACCATTATATTTCATCACATTTACTTTGTGACTCTTATCTGTTCTAGACTTGCACTTTCCTATAGATCTTAACTCTAAGCACTCATTTTACCTGGTCAAAAAATATACATTTGTATAAATTCTGATCAAATCCTCTGGAATAAAACTTCTCTCAATGTTATGAGATTTTTCATATTGAGAAGTTTATTAAATATATGCTTCTTATACCAAGGTCCTAGCATTCAAGATTATTAAACATCCTACATGATTTGGGATAAAAATAATTTAATTTTTATTGTTTTAAAATTAAATATGCATTTGTTATTGCATTAAATTATCATTTTTTAAAAAAATTTGGGACTAGGCTTAAAAAAATTATGTTTGCTTGGATCATATAGCAGTGTGTTTTGTCTCATAGACATTTGGGGATGTAAATTCATTTTCCTTTGCTGTTAATTAGACTCCAGAGGGAAAGTTTGATAAGTACCGCTATACAGTAGAGTCTAATTTATTTACATAATTTGTGTAAGTTTTAATATCTTTGTGTAAGTTTTAATATATTTTAATATTTAAAATATTCATAATTTCATAGTTTTCACAGGCCAAGGGAATATTTTATTTGAAATATTAGAAAAGGAGTATTTGTCATGAAATCAAAGCTAAAATTTACACTTTGGTAGGTTGGAATAAATAAGTACAAACTTAGAAGTCTTTGTCTTAATATTTTCATTAGTTGACATGATATACTATTGACATTCTTTTTCTTTATCCTGCCAGTTTACCTTGTTCAGGAGTCCTATCTTTCTGCATTATCAACAGGGAATTTTTATTATCTTACAATAAACCAATTATTATTAATATTACTCATCCTTTTTTATTTGATGAAAGAAAATGACAGTGATGTTTCTAAAATTATGTTACTTATTATTGGAGAAGTATCAGTGATGTTTATACTCAATATTTGTTTTTAAGAAATGTAAATGATAAATATTTATAATATTACATGATGGATTTGATTTGTTTCATTTCCATCATTGGAACTCTCACCTACTTTGGAGACAAAGAATGGGAAATTGAAGCCATAGTAATAAATAAGTAACTTAATGAGATTCAACTCCTAGGTTTGCATAAGTCAACAGCACGGTTTTGTTTTGTTTTGTTTTCTTGAAAGCAAACAAAGCAACAGCTGTGGCTCTACACAACATCTCTAAGTTAGAGAATGAAATATTGAACATTGGGATGAAATATGAAATACATATTTTATAAATTTTCTAAGGCTTCCATTTAGCAATCCGTGATGTCAGAACTTAAAAGTTCCTACAGTCAGCTAAGGTTTTTAAAACTTTTAGTTTCACTGTTTAGGTCCTGCAGTTCTGAGTATATGAAATCTTCTTTGTAATCAATATGTGTATGTATGCATGTATGTGTGTGTGCGTGTGTGTGTGCGTACGCGCACGCACACTCTCTTAACACTTGTCTTCCAGTCTCCCCTTGAATATTCCAGCAAAAGTAAATCTAGAACTCCTCAATATGGAATTCCAAGTTGGAATTGCTTGGACATATAGTCAATATGGATATTTGTGAATGTTTGCCATGTTTGTGTCCTTCATCTAAATGATGGGAGGCCTGGGGTAAAATGTTTTGAAAGGAAATAAAAAAGATCTGTTTATCCCCTCTGAAAATGCACTCCACTTCTGACAGAGCATTAGAAAAGTTGGAGAAACTAAGCCATCTGCAAGTTTGTCAGAATTGTAGTTTCATTTTGAATTGGTGAGCTGTTGAGTAGATTTCTAATCTAAAGGTAAAATAAAGACTAATTTCAGTGAAGAAATAGTGTCTTACAGTAAGATGAATGAGGTTCCTTTTGAGGTGAAGCAGGAAGAATGAGTAACAATTCCAGATGCATAAGACTAACCATGGAGATGTTTCTCTGGGTTTTTTTTTAATGTTTTATTTATTTTTGAGGGAGAGATAGAGACAGCATGAGCAGGGGAGGGCCAGAGAGAGAGGAAGACACAAAATCTGATGCAGGCTTCAGGCTCTGAACTAGCTGTCAGCACAGAGCCCGACGTGGGGCTCAATTCCATGAACCATGAGATCATGACCTGAGCTGAAGCCAGACATTTAACCAGCTGAGCCACCCAGGGGCCCTGATGTTTCTCTGTTTTAAGCTTATGGCAAATGTTTTCAATCTTTAGGTTGGAGTCTCAGATGTTTGTAGTGTAAAATCTCCCCAGGTGATTCTAATCATTAGTTTTATTGAAAACCACTAAAGTAGGAAAAAATATGCCTTTCATTTGCCAGGGTCGGGGGGGGGAAGGAGAGAGAGAGAGAGAGAGAGAGAGAGCACTGAGTTAGGGAGATAGAGAAAAACAAAGAAAGGGAGATAGAAAGAGATTGGTGATGGGAGGGGATACTCTGAAAACATATAAAGCAGTAATATCAGAAATTTTGTGGTTCTAGCAGTTGGTTATTGATTCCTCAGAACTTTAAGTGGATTTGAATGCATGGAAAATATCTTGTCCCTAAGACTTTTAGACCCAGATGAGAGTTTGAAATATAAATGGGCTTTAAGATTGTGGGACATATGAAACCATTATCTCAAAGAGCTATCTTTGCTCCCATGCTCATTGCAGAATTTTTTGTAACTAAGGTATGGAAACAACCAATTGTTAATGGATGAATAGATCAAGAAAATGCAGTATCTATATACAATGGGATTTTAGTCAGCATTTTAAAAAGAAGGAAATCCTGACAACATGGATGATGCTTTCATTTATCCTAAATGAAATAAGCCAAAGAGAGAAAGACAAAAATACTGCATAGTTTACTTATACATGCAATTAGAAAAAAAAAAAAGTTGAACTCCTAGAAACAGAGAAGAAAAGTGTTTCCAGGGGCGGTGTGTGGTGAGGGGAAATAGAGAAAGGCTGGTAAAAGGCTACAAACTTTCAATTATAAGATGAATAATGTCTGAGGATCTAATGTATAACATGGCAATAGAATTAACACTGCATTGCAAACTTGGAATTTATTACAAGACCAGAATTTGTGTTCTCACCAAAAAAAAAGTAAATATGTGAGGTGATTGATGTATTAATTAATTAGATCAGTAGTATCATTTTTCTATTTATACATATATAAAATAACCACATTGTACATTTTAATTATTTTATAATTTTGTCAGTTATACCTCAATAAAGCTAAGAAAAAGAGATTGTAGAACATTATGAAAATGGATCCTTAGCTGTCATACTCTTCCAATTACATATTGAATGTATTAATTATTCCTTCTTAAACATTATGTGGCTCTACAATGTAGATCAAAGAGTGCTTGTGGATGGAGAGCTCAGTGTGGTATTTCCTGAGTTTCTGGGAAACAGCTGCAGCTATAAGATATAGGAACACCACCCTGACAAGGACCTGAACTCTGCACTCCATGGGCATCAATGATATGAATTGTATTCTCTGGGTAAAAACAAACCACACTGTAACACCTGTTCTTATTAAAATATGATGTGTGTAACCAAACACAATATTTCAAGCTCAATTTGGCCATTGCAGGGAATAGAAACTTACCTTTCTTGATCTGGATATTATATAGCTCTTAATGCTGCCAGAGATTTCATTAACACTTCTGGCTGCTTTGTCAGTCTCTGTAATCATTTTAAGCTTGCAGTGAATACTCCTCACCCCTTGGGGAGTGTTTCTGGAAAGCATGTCTCGTTGTTCCTATTTCAGCATCAGATAAAGTACTTTCTGTGGGTTCAGATTCTTGGAGTCAGATACTAAATCAGAATCTTGGAGGGTAGGGCTCAAGTATCTACAAATATGGTACTCTCCTTAGGTCTTTCTAATGTACTCTGAGAACAGTTCTTATGTTCCACTGGAAAAGTTGGAGGGTCTATTACCACCTATAAATATATCGATTTGAGGTGAATTTGACATTTATGGGGAACAATAAGGAAATTAATCAAAAGACAGAATTGCAGTTAAATCTGAGACTAATTAGTTGAAGTGTGACAGGAAAAAACAAAAGAAATAACAAATTGAGAAGCTTTACTTGGAGCCAGAATATAATCCACTTTGGTAAACAAGTATAAAGCAAGTATCATATCATATACAAAAGAAAAATAAGGAGTAATAAACAGAAAGTCATATTCAAGAGCAAGACAATATGTTAAGGTAGTGACTACACTGCAAATGTTTTGTGCTGCTACAGGAAAAGTCATGATGAAAGACAATTTTTTCCAGTAATTCATGGACCCACTATTATCTGGCTCCTAACATTTTGCAATTCTATTACAAATTGAGGATTAGTTCCCATTCCCATAAGCAAGAACAGTTATTTTAAAATTTTAAATTATAAATTTTCACAATTTACCTACTCTGTAGATCAGTGTTTCTTTTTTAAATTTAATTTGTTTTTGTTGATATATAATGGACAGACATGCATAAATTTCAGATGTACAACTTAATGATTCAATAATTATATTACAAAATGATCACCACAATAAGTCTAGTTAAAGTCTATTATCATACGTAAATATTTTTTCTTGTGATTAGAACTTTTTTTCACATTTATTGTTATTTTAGTTCAAGTATATTTGATAGAGAGTGTTACATTAGTTTCAGGTATACACTGTAGTGATTAAACAATTTTATACAGCACTCAGTACTTGTGATATGAACTTTTAAGATGTACTTAACTAGTACTTAGTAACTATCTTAGTAACTATCAGTTATTATAGTATATTAACTATAGTTACTATGCTATACATTACATCCTCATGACATTTATTTTATAACTAAAAGTTTGTATCTTCTGACTTCCTTCATGGATTTCTTGCCCCCAACTCCTGCCCTGCTTCTGTCAGCTACCAATCTATTCTCAATATCTGTGAGCATGGGGAGGTTATTTTTTATTTATTGTTATTTTTTTATTCCACATATAAGTGTTGATCAGTGTTTTTTAAACTTGTTTTTTTTAATTTTTTTAGTTTATTTTTTGAGAAAGAGACAGCGCAAATGAGAGGCAGAGAGAGAGAGAGAGAGAGAGAGAGAGAGAGAATCCCAGGCAGGCTTCATGCTGCCAGCACAGAGACTGATATGAGGCTTGAACCCATGAAACCAAAAGATCATGACCTGAGCTGAAACCAAGAGTTGGACGCTTAACCGACTGAGCCACCCAGGTGCCCCAGTGTTTCTTAAACTTTAGTGTGATAAGATCACAATAACTGCAGAGTCCCAGACTCCACATTCAGGGACAATATCTTTTTACTTTTTTTTTTTGAAAGGCCCAGGGATCTGCCTTTTAACAATCACTCAGGTGCTTTTGTGAGGAAATGATCTGTACATTGAACACTCCTCTTGATCCTGTCCTATTGTCTCTTCCAAGATATTCTCCCTTTCAGAACTTTTCTTTCTAATTGAATCTACAACTTATCTGTTGCCTTGGATTCTTCTCAGTATGAATAAGTTTAAGAAACATGCATCATAAGATTATTTCCTTTTAAATTTATGTTAGTTTCCTAGAGTTTCCATAACAAATTATCCACAAATGAGGTGGCTTAAAACAGCAGAAATTGATTGTATCACAGTTATGGAGCCTAGAAGTTTGAAACTGAGACCCAGAAGGCCATGGTTCTTCTGAAGTCTCTAGAGAAGGATTTTTCCTTGCCTGTTCCAGGTTCTGGTAGCCTCATGCATCCTTTGTTTTCAGCATAACTGCAAACTGTGCCTCAGTCTTCAGATGGCTGTCTTTTCTTCCCTTTGTGTCTACATGTGTCTGTGTCTTCACATCGTGTTCTCTTTCCTATGTTTCCATTTTCTTCTCCTAAGGACACCAGTCATTTTGGACCAGGGCTCACCCTAATATAGTATGACCTTATCTTTACCTGATTACCCTGCAAAGATCTTATTTCTAAATAAGGTCACATTCATATCTACCAAGGGTTAGAACTTGAACATATCTTTTGGGGGACATAATTCAACTCATAATGAAACTGTATGTTACTTTTTTTTTTTTTTTCCTCATCTCTCTCCTTTCCTCAGCTAAGATTCTGGAACAAATAATCTGCATTCATTGGTATCACTTCCTTGTCACCACCAGTAATCCGGCTCCCACTAGATCACTGAAACTATGTTTGCTGGAATAATTTTTTATTTTATTTTATTTTTTTGAGGAGGGGGAGGGACAGAGGGAGAGAATCCATGCTGTGCTTGGAGCCTGACACAGGGCTTCATCTCACAACCCTGGGATCATGAGCCAAGCCAAAATCAAGAGTCAGATGCCCAATTGACAGAGCCAGCCAGGCACCCCTGAATTTTGAAATCTTAACTGACAAATATAAAGAGCACTTGTTAATTCTTGTCTTGTTATATTTAATCTACTCCAGAGTATTGAGCATTCTCTTTTAAAAAGAATTTTTTTTAATGTTTTATTTATTTTTTTGAGAGAAAGACAAACCGCGTGAGCAAGGGAAGGTCAGAGAGAGAGGGAGACACAGAATCCAAAGCAGCCTCCAGGCTCTAAGCTGTCAGCACAGAGCTGACATGGGACTCAAACCCACAAACTGTGAGATCATGACCTGAGCCGAAGTCAGATGCTTAACCGACTGAGCCACCCAGGCGCCCCCTGAGCATTCTCTTCTTAAAGCTCTTGCTATTTGAATAAACCTAAATTGACCTGGTTACATAACAACTTTTATTTTCGCTTTGGTAGATTGATCCAGCCATGAAGGAAGCTATAATAAAAGCAAATCTTAGATAAAATTATGCCACACATGGAGGTAATTTTAACTGAAAAACAGCAAAAAAACAGTTTCTAAAATGTGTGCAATTAACTGGGAGAACTTAACTGTTCCTGCCCTTTCAGTGCTCCAGCAGATGCTCCAGAAGGCAGAATTGCATTACTTTGCATAATCTCATGCATCATATCACCCTGCCTCCATAATACTATTTAAAATTAAATTTTAGGTATATTATAATGTAACTCTCACCTTGTTTTCTTTCCCCATCTAGGAATACTGCCTTTTTTCCTCCAATGCTCCTTTTATTCATTGTATTAATTATATACTGCTAAGCACTGATATTACACCTGTCTTAGTGGTGTAAAACAACATGCATTTATCATCTTAGAGTTTTTGTGGATAGGGAGTCCTGGTATGGTTTAAGTATGTCTTTTGCTTAGAGAGTTGCAAGGCTGTGGTCAAGATGATTATCAAAACTGTGGTCACATATGAGGCTCAACTGAGGAAGGATCCACTTATAAATTCAGACTATTGGCAGAATTCAGTTCCTTGCAGTTTTATGGCTGAGGTCCTGGGTTCTTTGATGACTGTTAGCTGGAAGCCACCTCCAGCAACTAGAGGTAACTTGTGGGGTTTTTGTTGTTGTTGTTGTTTATTTATTTAGGTAATCTCCACACCCAATGTGAGGCTCGGACTGATGCCCTGAGATCGAGTCACATGCTCCTCAGACAGAACCAGCCAGGCATCCTTAGAAGTCACCTGTAATTGCTCATTGCATGAGTTTCCCCAACATGAGCACTTGCTTTTTCAAAGTGAGAAATAGAAATAACTCCAGCAAGTTGAATGCTATAATCTTATATAATCATATAATCATATGTACAGAATTATGTCCATATTATCCATTATTTAGAATCTACTCACAGATACCTCTCACTCTCAAAGAGTAGGACTCCACATAAGCATAAACACCAGGGCGTGAGCATTATGGGAGCCATATTATATGTCTTTTGTCCCCTCACATTCAGTTTTCCTGCTCTAAATATTCTGCTTAGGTAATGTCACCTTCATATGTGACTTCAACTGCTAAGTATATACTGTTTGTTCCAAAAAATCTCTATCTAAATATCTCTCCTAAGATCTCAAACCACATAGTTAGCTCCCTTCCCTTAGATACTTTTTATGTGAACATAGAAATTACTATGTAGAAAATAATACCAACCTTTTTCCTTTCTCTCCAAATTGTTCTTTCCTCTTTTTGCCATCTTATATGATTACATATCCTTCATGAAGTGCATGTGGATCACAAACCTGAGACTGATTTATCTGTTCTGGAGTGGAACCCAAACATGAGCATTTTAAAGAAGTTTCCCAAGTAATTCCAATTTGTTGTTCAGATTGATAACTAATGATCTATAGCATTATTCTGTTTTATCTGCTTCATAACATGTACCACCATAAGAAATTATCATGGTTCTTTATAGCCTTATTCTTTTTCCTTCAGAATGTAAATTCCTTGAAAGCTTATTCATCACTCTATGCTATATATGTGTATACATATATTTGCTATATCTCATATGTATATTAATATCTCATATGTATATTAATATATTAGATATATATGAGATAGATATATAAAATTGTTTTATGCACATATATTCATATATATTTCATATGTATAGATATATATTAATATATACATATCTCATATATATAATAAGTGCTTATTATAAGCAATACTTATTATGGGTCAGTATTATGATGTTTTAAATATACCACATTAATGAATCCTCATAAATCTCTTATGAGTCTATTTTCAGTTCTATCTTTCTGTCATTGTGGCAAAGTTATTTACCCAAGGTCACATATAAAGTAGTGTTGAGATTAAAACCAGATCTGCATTGCCTTGACCAATATGTTGTACATATGCTTTCCAGTTATACACAGTTACTGCTCAAATTGTTATCACTTTGAGTATGTCATTTCTGGTGATTTATTAATCTACTGTGGTAAGATAAGAAATCAGATTATGTATTATCACCAGAATATTTTTTTTCTTTTTTCATTTTACTCAACATCCCACTTTCTGACTCCGATGGTTATTCTCAATGCAATTATTATCAAGCAATGCATACTGCTTACCAACAATATTCTAGACACAGAGCAGAAGCATACCATCTGACATGTTCCCCATTCTGCACTTTGATCCACCACTTTTATTCACAACTCTCTTTGCATTTTAAAATCATGAATTCCCCAAACATCCCATGAGGTAAATGAATATTTATTATCTCCATTTTACAGGTGCATAAAGTTAGACATAGACTAATTAAGTAGGTTCTTCAAGGGCAGAGGGTGAGTTGATTAGGAAATCAAGGTTGGCATTGAACATTCCAGATTCCTGCTTTTAACAGGAATGGATGGTGTCCTAAGTTGGTTTCACTATACATTGTTGGAAATATTTATTTTAAGCTTTCATGATATATCCTCCATTAGTTTTTGGACATTGCCCAGAAGAATTCACAGTAAGTTTAATTTCAGCCCTTAGATATGTATGCAGTTTTTGTCTATTGGCTTCTGTGAGAGATGCAAAAATGAAGCTGAATAAAGAATTTAGTCCATAGTAATTATATCTTCCTGTAGAGATTCTGGTAATTATGTTTGGAGATTTCTTCACTATATAATTTAAAGGTTTTTATTTTGTAATATAGCTCTAATTTAGCATATAGAAGTAACTAGCTAATTAGGCTGAGATTACTTTCTACTCACAGCCAACATTTAGAACATAATCAGAGTTATTATTACAAAATTGTTTAAAGTTATATTACTATTTATGAATATGAACTCAAACCAAAATGCATAGCATAATAACATAATTAGGGAAAAACTATATTATTTCAGTGTGTTGCCATTCAAATAACCAAATTAAAACTATATGTCTTCCACTTTGCCAGTGGTAGATTTTTAGACTCATAAAATATTCTTAGTTGATTTGTAGCCTCTTATATCTGGCTCTTAAAAAATGATGTATTTTCGGCAAAGGAAACAATCCATAAAACTAATAGGCAGCCGATGGAATGGGAAAAGATAGTTGCAAATGACACATCAGATAAAGGGCTAGTATCCAAAATCTATAAGGAACTTAACCAAACTCCACACCTGAAAAATAAATAATCCAGTGAAGAAATGGGCAGAAAACATGAACAGACACTTCTCCAAAGAGGACATCCAGATGGCCAACAGACACATGAAATGATGCTCAGCATCCCTCCTCATCAGGGAGATACAAATCAAAACCACACTGAGATACTACCTCACAGCAGTCAGAGTGGCTAAAATGAGCAAATCAGATGATTCTAGATGCCGGCAAGGATATGGAGAAATGGGCACCCTCCTACACTGTTGGGAATGTAACCTGGTGCAGCCCCTCTGGAAGACAGTGTGGAGATTCCTCAAAAAATTAACAATAGAACTCCCCTATGACCCAGCAATAACATTGCTAGGAATTTACCCAACAGATACAGGAGTACTGATTCCTAGGGGCACATGTACCCCAATGTTCATAGCAGCACTCTCCACAAGAGCCAAAACATGGAAAGAGGCTAAGTGACCATCAACTGATGAATGGATCAAGAATATATGGTTCATCTATACAGTGGAATACTGCATGACATTGAGAAAGAATGAAATCTGGCCATGTGTAGCAACATGGATGGAACTTGAGGGTGTTATGCTTAGTGAAATAAGTTAAGCAGAGAAGGACAGATACCATATGTTTGCACATATAGGAGGATTAGGAGGAACTTAACAGAAGACCACGGGGGAGAAGGGGAAAAATAGTTGGGGAGAGGGGGGGAGGCAAACCATGAGAGACTCTTATATGCTGAGAACAAACTGAGGGCTGATGGGGGGGTGGAGGGGAAGGAGGGTGATGGGCATGGAAGAGGGCACTTGTGGGGATGAGCACTGTGTGTTATATGGAAACCATTTTGACAATAAACTATGTAAAAAAAATGATGCATTTTTCTGGTTCCTTTTTTATTTTAATTTTTAATGTAAAATTGATTGAGGAACAATATACATATATAGTGCATTCCCTCTGCATATAATTTGTCCACACTTTGAGATTTTGTTGAGTCTATGTATAAATTAAGATGCATGATCAAGATCATTGTGATTGAAATGATCTTTAGGAAGTCCAACAATGCTACAAATAAGAATAAAATAAGTTAACATATGAAAGGGAATTTGCTTAAGGTTAAATAGCATTTTATTTTCATCTGCATATATCATTTCAATCACTGAGCATATGTACTAATATAAGATTTCTTGGTAATATGAAAAAAACTATTTTACAGATGTGTATCTTAGAAAGATAGGCATTAAATATAAATCTTTTTAATGAATGATGTTTTTAATCAGGGGTTTTTCAACTTTCTGTTTCACACGCTCCTACAGAGAATTGGTTGCAACCATTTCAGAATATCTTAACAAATTTGTTAGGTTATACAATTTAAATGTTAACTTCCTAAGACAGCTTCTCCATTAATAGTTAGGTGAGTAGATGATACTTCAATTTATTTCCTGTTTCTGAAGGCTTTCCACTTATTTGCATGTACCAGAGGACCTTGTCTTAAAGAAGAAAATAAAAACAGAATTAATCGGTACAACTGGCAGTGTTACTATTCTGGATTCTAATTAAATAGCCAAGGGATCATTATATGACTTTCATCAATTATACTGAAACTTCAGTAATCTACCAGTAGAAATTCTCTCGCTGATTTACCAAAGTTCTCAACACCAGATTTCACACCAACCTTCCTCCCTTCCTCTTCTATCCTGAACCATCAGTAAGAACATAAACATGTTTTTATTGCTAAAATTGTGTCATTCAAAAATATTATTTAAATGGAATTATACATTATATAATCTTGTGAAATTGGCTTTGTCCCCCTCAGTACAATCCCACAAAGAATTATCCAAAGTGTATGTATCCATAGTTTGTTCCTTTTTCACAGAATAGCATTCCATGATGCTTATGTACCAGTTTAACCATGCACCCATTGAAGGACATTTGGGCTGCCTCCAGTTTTTAAATATAAATGAAACATCTGTGAAATTCATGTACAAACTTTTGTGTGAACTAGTTTCATTTCTCAGGAATAAATGCCCAAGAATACAATCACTAGGTTGTATTGGGTATTAGTTTTCTTTCTTCCTGCTACTGTAACAAACTACCACAGGCTTAGTGGCTTAAGTAGTGAAAATTTGGTTAAATTACAGATATGAAGGTTAGAAATCTCACTGGCCTAAAATCAAGGTGACTGCAGGGCTGTGTTCCTTTTGGATACTCTACAGAACAATCTACTTTCCAGCTTTTCCAATTCAAGGCTGTCCACGTTCCTTGATCATGACTCCTTCTTCCATCTTCAAAGACAGCAGCATAGCATCTTCAAGTCTCTCTCTCCCCAGTACCCACTACCTCTGTTTCTTCCATTACACCTCCTTCTCTGATTCTGACTTATCTTGCTTTTTTTCTTTTCCTTACAAGGACCTTTGTGAACACATTGGATCCTGCTGGATAATCCTGTTTACCCTTCCCATTTCAAAGTCTTTAATTTACTCACAACTTGAAAGTGTGTTTTGCCGAGTAAAATATGTTCACAGGCTCTGAGGATTAGAATATAGAGATCTCTTATTGAGGGCAGTACAGGTTGGCATTATTCTGCCTACCATATACGGTAAATGCATACTTGGCTTTATGAAAACTGATATGTATGTGGTAATGTTTTTGAGTGGGTTGGGGAGACACCCTGGTCCTGAGACCTTGCCCAACTCATCTCCAGGGCATCACTAGAGGCCCTTAGTCTCCTTGAAAGAAAAGAATTCAAGGGCAGACCAGACATTGGTTTAGTGGTACAAGTTTAGAGTTTACTAAGAAGAGAGAGTACACTCTTGAGACGTGAGAGCAGGCAAAAATCAACCAACGGAGAGCTGCACCCAAGGATTGAGTGTCTCTTTTATTGGCAGTTTTTTACTAAAGGGTACACTATTTATTACTGGGGTACGGGATTTTTTGGGAGCAGGGTTTCAAGCTTTTTCCAACCTTTTGTCTTGTGTCTGACTGGTTTGATCTGGTTTCTTGTGACCTTTGTGGGATGTTGCCAGCCAGGTTGCTACTTTCCTGGTAATGGGTTTTGACTCACCCTTTGTTGTCCTCCAAACATCTTGTTAAATCCTAACTAACTGCTTACTCTAACAGTGATAACTCACTGTGATTTAAATTTACATTTCCTTCTTTGGTGAAATGTCTCTTCACTTCTTCGTCCATGTCTACTGGATTATGTGGGTTTTTTTTTAATGTTTTATTTATTTCTAGGAGAGAGAGAGAGAGATAGTGTGAGCAGGGGAGGGTCAGAGAGAGAGGGAGTCACAGACTGAAACAGGCTCCAGGCTCTGAGCTGGCAGTCAGCAGCCTGCCCACGAACCCACGAACCGCAAGATCATTACCTAAGCGAAAGTTGGAGGCTTAACCGACTAAGCCACCCAGGAGCCCCTATTTGTTTTTTTTTTTTTTTTAACTGTTGAGTTTTGAGTATTCATTTTTTTAAGTTTATTTGAGAAAGAGAGTGGCAGAGGGACAAAGAGAGAAGGAGAGAGTGAGACTCCCAAGCAGTCTCCACACTTTCAAGATGGAGCCTGTGGGGCTCGAACCCACAAACTGTAGATCTCTACTTGAGCTGAAGCCAGACACTTAACCAACAGCCACCGAAGTGCCCCCTGAGTATCCTTTACATATTTTAGCTAGTAGTCCTTAGGCAGCTGTGTGATTTGCAATTTTTTAAAAAATTTTATTCTGTAGCTAGTCTTCTTACCACATCACATGGACTCTCACAAAGCAAAAGTTCTTTATTTTGATAAACCATAAAACGTATGACTTCTAAATTTTTCCTGCTAATTCTTAGAGCTTTTGAATTTTTCAGGAAAGCCAGTGTTATGTTATGTTTTAATTCTAATTAGTCAGGAAGACTATTAAAGGGATTGTAGGATAATTGGCAAATAACATTCATAAATTGCTACATTCAAATAAATGATTCCACATATTAATCAGTTTACATTGGGCATGTTTACATGCACTATTACTACTAGATTTTTCTTGAGTTACCATAGAATATATCTTTTATGAAATATAAATGCATGACACTTTTACTGCTAGAATTGATTAGTTTACTAAAAATATTTACTGTGTATATAATTAATTTTTCTTTCTCAATCAAATAATTATAGTTAACTTTAGAAAACAAGTGAATTGTGGTGTAAAAGCCTCTGAAAAATACCAGTGTATATTAAAAGGAAATCATAGGGCTTATATTTCTTTTTCTCTGACAAAATAATTGTGTATTCTCTCCTTTTTAAGAACATACCAATGGTTTGCAATAAAGAAAACACATGCAATAAAGTGAATAAAATGAAAATAGAAAATGTTGCTTTTAGAAGGACCACAAGGGTAGTTAATTTGAGTTATTTATCTCTTGTGATTTTTCGCTCCCTGAAATTTATCTCTTACACACAAGCACACTCAAACACTAATAAATGTATATGAGGAAATATATATAACTTGCACAATTCTTACCCAAATGAGGGAAGTATTTCTGTTTCTGAAGGGAAACAAAAATTTCCCTCTTGCAAAACTGCTTAAGGAAATTTCTCCCTTGGAAACTTTATGAAGGATACACTGGGTTAAAAAATAAGGTATAGTTTTCCATGGAATACTACATGGCAATGAGAAAAAATGAAATCTGGCCATGTGTAGCAACATGGATGGACCTTGAGGGTGTTATGCTGAGCCAAATAAATCAGGCAGAGAAGGAAAAATATCATATGTTTGCACTAGGAGGATTAGGAGGAACTTAACTGACGAACAAGGGGGAGAAGAAGGGGGGAAATGGTGGGAGAAAGGGAGAGAGGCAAACCATGAGAGACTCTTGAATGCTGACAAAAACTGAGAACTGATGGATGTAGGGGGGAGGTGGGGTGGGCATGGAGGAGGGCACTCGTGGGGATGAGCACTGGGTGTTATGTGGAAACTAATTTGACAGTAAACTATTTGTAAAAAAAAAATAAACAAATAAAAAAAATAAGGTATAGTTTTATAATGAACACAGGAATGATTTTCATTTGGCTATTTCTTACAATGATCCCTGATGAAAGCTGAGGGTATAATATTAAAGTATGGTTCTGAAAAGACATTTCTGTTGATGTGTTCTTAGTATTCAGCTGAAAACAATATCCTCGCTATAATTTCCCCAATTAAATATTTGTTTATTAAGGATAAAAATGTGCTTTATTCTATTTAAATTTTATTTAAACACTCCTGTATTTTTAATCTTCTATGTAAACACTTCCCTTTGTGGGGGGGAATCACTCTTGATGCATATTGAAGATAAATATTGTAAGATTTAGTTATATTGGACTCAACATAATTACTTTGGTTAAGTGTGTTATGAAGTTAAAATTTATTTTACAAAACTACTTCTGGTAGTAATATTTAAAATAAATAACATCTCCCAAAAAAGAATGACATTGAGGATAAGATAAAGTAGGTAAAATTTTTAATAATTCTATTGAAGTTAAAAGTTGAGTTGTATGAATGCCTTCTAATTTAGGTGATTTCATTTTTGTGTTGACATTATTAAAGTCCTGACACAAAAAAATATACATTTTAGGGACGTCTGGGTGGCTCAGCTGGTTGCGCGTCTGACTTCAGCTCAGGTCATGATTTCAGGGTTCGTGGGTTTGAGCCCCATCTCAGTATCTATTCTGACAGCTCAGAGCCTGGAGCCTCTTTCGTATTCTGTGTCTCCCTCTTTCTCTGCCTCTCCTCCACTTGCACTCTATCTCTCTCTCAAAAATAAATAAACAAAAAAATAAATTAAATAAATATATGTTTTATATATTTTTTAATAAAGATTAGGAGGTTTAGCCGATTCCTAGATAATTCCTTTCAATAAAATAAGGGAAATTTTTGTCAGTTAGTTGGCAGTTGTAACGGAATAGAATATGATCTCTATTAATCTAAAAATTTCTACAAATATAAGTCCTTTGAATGGTTAATGTTGTAAAAGGATCAAATCTAAGAAAACTCAAATTTTATTCACAAGGGAAATGGAGTCTATGTTTTTTATTTCTGTGTATGTCTGCGTGTGTGTTTCAAAGTTTATCTATTTATTTTTCAGAGAGAGTGAGAGCACAGAAGCGGGGGAGGGGCAGAGAGAGAAGGAGAGAGAATCCGAAGCAAGATCTTTATTTACAGCACAGAGCCCAATGTGGAGCTCAAACCCACATCCATGAGATCATGACCTGAGCCAAAATCAAGAGTTGGATGCTTAACTGAATGAGCCACCCAGGCATTCCTTGTTATTTGTTTTTGATTTGTTTTTAAAGAGAGAAGGAGGTGGAGTGGAGCAGAGAAGAGACTGAGACTCTTAAGCAGGCTGCATGCTCAGCATGGAGTCTGACACTGAGCTTGATCCCATGACCCTGGGATCATCACCTGAGCTGAAATCAAGAGTTGGATGCTTAACTGACTGAGCCACCCAGGCACCCCTAAAAACCTATTTTTCAGTGCTTTGAATATAAATTAACCTTATATGAACAATGTTAGTATTTATACATTATATTTTGAAAGCTTAAGTTAGCTTGTCATAAATTTGCATCCACAGATAAAATTTAGTATTACATAATATATTCTTCCCATCCCCCCTCCATTTTTTTTTTCTTGGAAAAATTCTTACTTCTCTTCTGCATCTCAGCCTCTAAATAAATTCTTCAGGGACACCTTCCCACTGTAGAATATTTCTTCAGGCTGTATGCTCTAATAGCATCCTATACTACTAGCTTAAAATATTTTGTTTTACTGAGATGTTTAATATCTGTTTTGCATGTATGTTTTAAGCCCATCTATGGTGTCAGATATTCAATATATCTTCTTCTACTCTCTCAGGGCTTAAACTCAGAGACTGGCTCATATAAATATGTAATACATATTAGTTGAAACCATACCTGAATAAAATTATCACTGTCTGGTAAGAATGATTATGACTACTATCATTGGTAATTAAAAAATAAAAGAAACTTCTAAAGAAAAGTCCTTTAAAAGCTCATCTATAGTTCATTTCTTATTAATTCTCCAGATAATTATTTTGTTCCTAGATTTTCTTAAAATATTATAGCTCATGGGTATATCAGGATGAATAAAAGCCATTTGGACTTAAAGGAATTTGCATTCCGTTCACCAAGGTAGATACCTGTCCAAATAACTATAACATGAAGTCATAAATCCCCTAATTGATACATCCTAGTTAAGGGAATAAGATCTCACACAGGAGGTGGTATAGAATTGAACACCTGAACTGTTTGACTTCTAATTATTTTTTTGTTTGAATATAAAATAAAGAGAGAATGAAATATAAATTGGCTCATTGTTACTATGTGTTAATATGGAGCAGACTTTTCAGTTTTTTACAGGATGTTTTCATCACTATTAGTAAATTGAAGATGTTTATGTGGCATTAGTTACTGTTCCTCCTGGTTTTCTCCTGACAGTATAACCATGACTCTGAAGGAAGACAAGTAAATGTTTTCCTGGAACACTGTTATTTCTGCTTTTAAACTCTTTTCATGGGCTTTAACTACTTATGCTTCTCCAAATCAAATGCCATCTGCATTACTCAGTATTGATTACAGATACAATCATGAAAATACTTACAAAGTAGCTAAATTTATTATAGTATCTTTAGTTACCAACAGTTACTCCATGTGATGGGACTGGTATAACACTCATATCTAGGAGGATTTATTTTAATGTTAATTTATTTCTTTTTAAAAAAAATTTAAATGTTTTTATTTATTTCTGAGAGAGAGAGAGAGAGACAGCATGAGCAGGGGAGAGAGAGGGAGACACAGAATCCAAAACAGGCTCCAGGCTCTGAACTAGGTGTCAGCACAGAGACTGGGGCTCGTACCCACGAACCATGAGATCATGACCTGAGGGGAAGTCAGACGCTTAACCGACTGAGCCAACCAGGTGCCCCAATGTTAATTTATTTCTGAGAGAGAGACACAGAGTGTGAGTTGAGGAGGGTCAGAGAGAGAAGGACACACAGAATTTGAAGCAGGCTCCAGGCTCTGAGCTGTCAGCACACAGCGGGGCCTGAACTCACAAATGGTGAGATCAGACCTAAGCCACAGTCAGACACTTAATCTACTGAGCCACCCAGGTACCCCAGGAGATGCTCCAGGGAGATTTATTTTAGAGTCATGCAATGTGCAGCAATTTTTTAAAAATGTTTTTTTAATTTATTTCTGAGAGAGACAGAGAGACAGTGTGAGCAGGGGAGGGCCAGAGAGAGAGAGAGAGGGAGATACAGAATCTGAAACAGGCTCCAGGCTCTGAGCTGTCAGCACAGCTCGAACCCACAAACCATGAGATCATGACCAGAGTCGAAGTCGGAAACCTAACCTCCTGAGCCAGCCAGATGCCCCAATGTGTAGCCATCTCAATGATAGGCAATGGTCCCTGGCAAAATGGAACAATCCTAAAAATAATGTAACCAGAATAGTAGGCCTGCTGTTTTGCTTTTTGTCATAAAAATTAGCCACAGTAATCAAAACCCTTAATCCATGTTATTTTTTTCTATTGATTTTAATCAAAACAAATTATTCTTGTGGAATAACTGCATTTGACATTACTGAATTGTCTGATAGCCAATGCTGGCCAGCGATTTCCATGATAATACAGGAAACCAACATTATGAGTCCTGCTAAGAATTACATTGGGTAATAAATATAACTTGAGCCATTGCAAATTTTAGAATACAACTAGTGCTAAGATTAAGACCCTGAGTTTGATAAAGTCTGATCAGTTTTCATATTTAGAGAACTATACTGTTAACCTCATAAACTTATCTCAAAAATAGTATCAGTTATGATCATGACAATGATTTAGTGTAGGGATGATTTAATGTAGAATGGATTTGTTGCCAGTATCAAGCAAAACATTTTTAGATCACACTTTGGGAATAATTAGAATTATATAGATAATGGTGCATTTTGAAATCCCATTTAGAACATATAGTGATAATATTTTGTTAATAGAAATTCAGGAGTACATTAATGAACTGATTGCCCTCTTCTTAGAGTGATACAGATGCAAATATCTGATATATAGCTGGTTCATTCTTTTTTTGTTGTTTTTAATTTTGTCTGTTTAGTTTACATCTCAACTTAATGAGAGTTACATCTTTTCAGTTTCTTAAAATATCCAGTGAAAATAATACCGACCTCTATTTAATAATCCTTTTTCCTTTCCTTAAACATTGAAAGTCAAGATGTCTGGAGAGTATTTGCACATGGGATACTGAAGTTAATCATAAATACCAGGAATCTCTTCTGATAGTATGAAAAACACTAATTTCTGAATATGATGTGTTTTTTTAAATCCATCTAATTATATAACTTAATATCTACAAAAATACTTATGTCCATTAATCTCTGGTTTTTATAGCGCCTATGTCAATAGGACCTTTCAAACCCTCAAAACCTCTGCTTATTAGAGCTTCTCTATTATTCCTAGATTTAATGTTTAAGCACTGCCTTATTTGCTTATGAATAAAAAGGCTTTGTCTTTTATATTAACATTTCATGATTTCTGAGTAATTTATTTATCCAGGAATAGGTATTATTTTGAAGTTCTCTACAGCTTTTTTCTGGTTGATGAAACAAGATCACAGAGATACCATTTCAGGTCTTGGCCTCCAGGACCTCAGCCTCTTGCTCTGAATTAACATGAACGGGAGTGAATGGGAGCACATTTATATTATTCTTCACCAAGTAGAAGGACTTAAAGAAAGTGTTCAGCAATTCAACAATTACTGAATAGGGAGAGTGTTCTCTTGGGTACCTCTTTATATATCTAGGCTGACCATTTTACATCTGATGTCTTGGTATGTTTAAACTCTGTAATTGTCTTAGGAAATAATTTCTTGTCCACCTTCATCCACCTTTCAAGTAAATAGCCCTGAAAGCACTCTGCCTCAATTTTGTGGCAGTAGAATTATACAAGATTTCCTTCCACCAAATAATTGCCCTGACACTGTTAAAGATAGATCCTTCTGTCAGATGAGAAAAGAAAATATTGATAGTGTTACAGTGTGAAATTGTTGTGGCTATTAGTCTTCAGTGAAAACTGTTGTTTTCTGACTTAGCATGGTAACACCACTTCCCATTTTATTGTGTTTTACATATTACAAAGCATTTACACACACACACACACTTACATTGTCAAAATTAATTTTCATAATTCTTTGAGATGGAGATTAACCTTCAGGTTGTTACACACTCAAGGCATACCTCAGGATTGCCTGCAGTCTGGGGTTTTTTCAAAAGAAGATAATACTACAAGATAAAGAAATGATTATATAGTTAACTGGGTGCCTCCTTACTGGGAGGTAAAATGATTTTGTCTCAAAGAGGATAAATTACTCAAGGTCACATAAGTTACATAAACCTGGGGGTGGGGAGGAAATGTAGTCACATTAAATAGAATTTAAAGACAAGTGATATAAAACATTATCTGATAGTCACAAAATTTCACTCCACTCCAGAACTAGTTAAAGTCTCCAACATGATTTTCTTTTTTTTTTTTAATTTTTTTAATGTTTTATTTATTTTTAGGAGAGAGAGAGAGAGACAGCGTGAGCAGGGGAGGGTCAGAGAGAGAGGGAGTCACAGGCTGAAACAGACTCCAGGCTCTGAGCTGGCAGTCAGCACAGAGCCCGACGCGGGGCTTGAACCCACGAACTGCGAGATCATGACATAAGCGAAAGTCAGACGCTTAACCGACTAAGCCACCCAGGCGCCCCTCCAACATGATTTTCTAGATCCAAGTCTTCTCTTTTTCTCCCTTTGTTTTATTGAGGTACAATTGGCATTCAACATTATAATTAGTTTCAGCTGTACAACATAATGATTCAATATTTATATATTGTGAAATAATCACCACAATAAATCTAGTAAACAACTTCATATATTATGAATTTTTTTCTCGTGATGAGAATTTTTAAGATATACTTTCTTAGCAACTTTCAAATATATGATATAGAATTATTAACTATGTCACCACGCTGTACATTACATCCCCATGACTTACTTATTTTAAAACTAGAAGGCAGTACCTTATGACTTTAGTCACCCACTTCACCTACTTCTCACCCCCACCTCTGGTAACCATCAGTCTGTTCTCTATATTTTATGAGCTTAGTTTTGTTTTGGTTCCTTTTAGATTCCACATATAGGTGAGATCATATAGTATTTACATTTCTATGTCTTACTTATTTCATTACCATAATGTTTATACAGTGTATTCTTCGAGTGTAGTAGTAGCAAATTGTAGAATTTTCCTCTTTCTTCTGGCTGAATAATATTCCTGTGTGTGTGTGTGTGTGTACCATATATAATCTATCCATTCATCCTTCGTTGGATGCTTAGATTGTTTCCATATCTTGACTGTTATAATAAATAATGCTACAATGAACATGAACACAGGGATTTATATATACTTTTCCAGTTAGTGTTTTTTCCCTCCCCTTTGGATAAATACCCAGAATTGGAATTGTTGGATCATATGGTATTTTTATTTTTAATTTTTTGAGTAATTTCCATACTGTTTTCCATAGTGGCTACATAAGTTTTCATCCCCACCAGTGTTGAAAAAAAGGATCTCTTTTCTCCACAACCCTTGTGAACACTTGTTGTTTCTTGTCTTTTGGTAACAGCCATTCTAACAGGTGTGGGATGATATCTGACTGTGGTTTTGATTTGCATTTCCTTAATAAGAAGTGATGTTGAGCTTCTTTTCTTGTACCTGTTGGTCATCTGTATATCTTTCTTGGAAATATGTCTACTCAGATTCTCTCCATTTTTTATTAGTTTTTTTTTTTTGTTATTGAGTTGTATGAACATTTTACATATTTTGGATATTAACCCCTTATCAGGTATATGACTTACTAATATTTTCTGTCATTCAATAAGTTTTAATTTGATGTAATCCCACTTGTGTTATTTTCCTTTTTTGCTTTTGCTTTTGGTGTCCAATTTAAAAATTCTTTGACAAGAGCTATGTCAAGGAGCTTACCACCTATGTTGTCTTCTAGGACTTTTATGGTTTTAGGTCTTTTTGTATTTTAAAAAGACAGTCCTTTTTATTTTTATTATTTTTAAGTTTATTCATTTATTTTGAGAGAGAAAGCACACAAGCAGGGGAAGGGCAGATAGAGAAGGAAAGAGAGAATCCCAAGCAGGATCTCTGCAAGGCTCAATCTCATGAACCGTGAGATCATGACCTGAGCCAGAATCAAGAGTTGGATGCCTAATCCCCTGAGCCACTCAGGCACCCCATGGCTTCAGGTCTTATGTTCATTTTGGGTAATTTTTGTGTAAGTGTAATAGTGTTCAAGTTTCATTCTTCCATATGTGGCTGTTCAATTTCTCCAGCACCATTTATTGGAGACTGCCCATTTCTTATTGTATATTCCTGGCTCCTTTGTTGTAAATTAATTGACCATAAATGCATTGGTTTATTTCTGGGCTCTGTATTCTGTTCTGTTGACCTATGTGTCTGTTTTTATGCCAATACCATACTGGTTTACAGCCATAGGTTTTTATTATAGTTTGAAATTGGGGAATGTGATGTTTCCAGCTTTCTTCTTTCTTAAGAGTACTTTGGCTATTTGGGTTTTTATGTGGATCCACAGAAATTTTAGAATTGTTTCTTTTATTTGTGTGAAATATGCCATTGGCATTTTGAATCTGTAAATTACTTTGGGTAGTATTAACATTTTAACAATAATAATCCTTCCAATTCTTGAGCAGAGACTATCTTTTCATTTATTTCTGTCCCAATCAGTTTCTCTTTTTAATGTCTGATACTTATCAATATACAGGTCTTTTAACTCCTTGATTAAATTTACTCCTAGGTATTTTCTTCTACATGATGCAATAGTTAATGAGATTGTTTTCTTACTTTCTGTTTATGCTGCTTTGTTATTAGCATATAAAAATGCAACAGATTTTTGTATATTGGTTTTGTATTCTGCAACTTTACTGAATTTATTCATTCTAAAAGTTTTTTTTTTTTTTTAAATAATGGTGTCTTCAGGGTTTTCTATATATCATCTCATGGCATCTGTGAGTAGTGATAATTTTACTTTGTTTTTTCTTTCTAATGTGGGTGCCTTTTCTTTCTCCTGCCTAATTTCTCTGTCTAGAACTCACAACATTATATTGAATTAAAATGGCAAGATTAGGCATCCTTGTGCTGACCCTGATGTTAGAGGAAAAGCTTTAAGCTTTTCACTATTGAGTATTATGTTAGCTATGGGCTTTTCATATATGGCTTTTATTGTGTTGAGGTGTTCCTGTGTACCTACTTTGTTGAGATGTTTTTCTCTTAATTCTTAATATCTAAATGGATATTGAGTTTGTCAAATGCTCTTTCTATATCTATTGAGATGAACATTTGATCTGTATCCTTCATTTTGTTAATATGCTGTATCACATTGATTATTTTGCAGATGTTGAATTGTTTTTGTATCCCTGGAATAAATACCACTTGATTTTGGTATATGATCCTTTTCATGTATAATGAATTTGTTTTGCTAATATCTTATTGAAGGTTTTGCATTTATGTTTCATCAGAGATATTATCCTATAATTTTATTTTCTTGTTGCATTCCTGTCTGGTTTTGGTAAAAAAGTAATGCTGGCCTTGTAAAATGAGTTTTAATGCATTTCCTCTTCTAATTTCCTGGAAGAGTTTGAGAAAGACTGTTATTAATTGTTTAAATGTTTAGTAGATTTCACCAGTGAGGCTATCTGGTCCTGGACTTTTTTGTGGTAGGAGGCTTTTGATTACCAGTTCAATCTTCTTATAGTAATTGGTGTCCTCAGAATTTCTATTTCATCATGATTCCATTCTTGGTAGGTTGTAGGTTTCTTGGAATTTATTTATTTCTTCTAGGTTGTCAATTTTTTTGCATATAATTATTCATAGTATTCTTATGATCTTTTGTATTTCTGTGGTATCAGTATGTCCCTTTTTTCATTTCTGATTTTATTTCTTTGAGCCTTCTTTCTTTCTATTTTAAGGCTTGTCAGTTTTATCTTTTCAAGGAACCAGCTCTTTGTTTCCTTTGTCTTTTCTAGTTTCTTTTTTTTTTTCTTTTTTTTTTTAGCTTCTATTTCACTTACTTCTGCTCTGTTCTTTGTTATTTCCAAGTTTTTTTTTCTGTCACCAAGCCTTCTTATCTGTCCTGTGGTATTTCTTATTTTCCTGCTTTATTTTTCTAACACTTCTCTGACAACTCTATGAATAAGAGATCATGATCCCAATCTGAAATCTATGCTGCCAGTTTAAAAACCAAGCGTCATGTTATAGCTTTCATGAATATATAAACCAGGTTGTTATTTATTACTTAGGAAAATGAAACTTGAAGACAAACTCTTTGGTAGGCTTTTAATTTTCTGAGGACTTTTCTTCACCTGTTACACCTGCTGGACACACAGATTTTGTTGTCCATTATTTATTTTTATTTTATTTTATTTTATTTTTATTTTTATTTTTTATTTTTTATTTTTATTTTTTTTAACAAATAGTTTATTGTCAAATTAGTTTCCACATAACACCCAGTGCTCATCCCCACAAGTGTCCTCCTCCATGCCCACTCCCCTCCCCCCCACATCCATCAGTCCTCAGTTTTTGTCAGCATTCAAGAGTCTCTCATGGTTTGCCTCTCTCCCTTTCCCCCACCATTTCCCCCCTTCTTCTCCCCTTGGTCCTCTGTCAAGTTCCTCCTAATCCTCCTATACGTGCAAACATATAATATTTGTCCTTCTCTGCCTGACTTATTTCGCTCAGCATAACACCCTCAAGGTCCATCCATGTTGCTACACATGGCCAGATTTCATTCTTTCTCATTGCCATGTAGTCCTCCATTATTTAGTATTGCTCATCTATTTCAACCCTCAGAAATCTATACCTATCTTTTATGTAAATTAAAGCTTCCAAGTATTGCCATATGAAAAATAATTTAAAAACCTTATAAGACTAATTCTGATAGTTTTAATAAAACGTAAGTGATATCAACTTTCTTTTATTTTTGAGAAATGTTTTATTTATTTGTTATTAATAGAGAACATGGACAGGGGAGGGACAAAGAGAGAGAGAGACCAAGAATCACAAGCCTGTTTGCCAGTGCAGAGGTTAGTGTGGGGATCAAATTCACAAACCGTGAAACCATGAACTGAGCCAAAATCATCAGTGGGTCGCTTAACAAACTAAGCCACCCAAGTGCCCCACTTTTTATTTTTCTATAACTGACTTACTGTTTCTTCTATTCTAAGACTACATCTGATTAGTTTTGCCACTTCTATTTTTCCACACCAGCTCTCTCACAACCACTAATTTCTGTATAAAAGCTGTCACATTCTTCAGACCTTATATTCTAGAAAAGTTATATTCTGTGAACCCTAATTAAGCATTTCATTATATAATTAATTCTTCTTAGTACTAAATGACTGAAGTTCTTACAGCATTCTTACCAGAAGCAGTTTGCACATTCATTATATTATACTAATTCTTTTTTTTTTAGTTTATTTGTTAATTTTGAGAGAGAGAGAGAGAGAGAGAGAGCAAGCACCAGAGAGAAAGCACCTGCAGACACTCACAGAAGCAGGGGTGGTGGGCAGAGAGAGGAGAGACAAAATCCCAAGCATTCTTTGTGCTATCACTCTTGAACTTGACCAGAGAAGAGATCAAGAGTCAGCAGCTTAACCTACTGAGTAACCCAGGCGCCCCTTTTTCGTTTTTTATATGAAGCCAGAGTGTTATTTCTTGACAAATTCAAAACAAATATAAACAAAGATTTTAAAATACCAGTAGGTATCTATTTCATACAAAATCCTAACTAAGAGATTAGGAGTCAAGTATTTAGTTGATTTATGCTAAAAATACCAAATGTTACAAAGACCTATTATCAATTATTATGGCTTACTGTTTTTTTTTCTTTTGTACTGCAAAATTTGGATTGCCATACCAGATATAATTAATGTCTATCCATTTAATACTGGAAGGTGACAACATTTGACAGAGAAAATTTCAAGTTTAGAGAAAATTAAATCCACATTTATTTCAGTAGATAGTGTGAGGATAAATTACTCTTCAAAGCTTTGTATTCCTTTTACGGAAGTACAAAATAAATGTAAACACATTGAATGGCTCACTGACCCAAAATATATTTTTTTTCTTCTTGAGGAAAATTAATAATCTGTCTTACTTCTATCCTATATTTACTAAATGATGCTAGTCTATACATCTACTTCATTATTTAAAAACTCACCTTACCTGTATGTAATTTGAATATAATAATATTATAGGAAAGTTATATTTTATTATAAATCTTTTATGCTTATTTCATAAATTTATATTTTCAAAAGTACATACTGTTACCTTCAAATGAATTGGGCTATGTACCAGCAAATTCTATCTGTGCTTTATATCATTAAAAATAGGTAATATTATAAAAATAATTCCTATTCAAAATTTTAATCGGATCTCCTGCTTTTCAAATATTTATTTTTCACCAGTTTGTTTTAACTAGTCTGCTTCTGTGATTAGCTGCTGTCTTTGTACATCACATGGAGTTAATATGAGAGTCCTAATTACTTAAATGATAAGAAGTAGAGAAAGAAAGGAGGAAGGGAAGAAGGAAGGGAGGAGAATAAATAATTTTAATGAAAGGCCTAAATAATCCATAAAGGAGATGCTTGGGGGCATAAATTTGTAATAATTTTATCAGTCTTTAATATATATCAATCATTTAAATTGTAGGGGTTAATTTTTCTTAGGTGTTATTTTAAAATAGCTGCTTCATGGGGCACCTGGGTGGCTTAGTCGGTTAAGCGTCCGACTTTCACTTAGGTCATGATCTCGCGGTTCGTGGGTTCGAGCCCCGCGTCGGGCTCTGTGATGACTGCCAGCTCAGAGCCTGGAGCCTATTTCAGAGTCTGTGACTCCCTCTCTCTCTGACCCTCCCCTTCTCACGCTGTCTCTCTCTCTCTCTCTTTTTCTCCTAGAAATAAAAATATAAAAAAAAATAAAATAAAATAGCTGCTTCATTATTATCAGAATTGATTTTTATGTTTGAGAGCATACTATAGTTAGATCTCTATTGACATGTTCCTATTGTAAAGTCCATGCAAAGATTAGTAGTTAATTTTCTATGTAAATGATTGTTTTCTAATGCAAAAACATAATAATCTTTTAGTTTTAGACCAAATGTATTAAAGGACTTTCAGTAATCACCAGAGAATAGACTTTAATTCAAGTGCCTGAAGATTCTTATTTAGTTCATATATTTGCTCTCCTTTACACTATTAATATATTTTGAATCCAACATTTGAATTCCATATTGAAACCTTAGATCTATTAAAAAAATAAAAGGTAGGGGCGCCTGGGTGGCTTAGTCGGTTAAGCGTCCGACTTTCGCTTAGGTCATGATCTCGCGGTTTGTGGGTTTGAGCCCCGCGTCGGGCTCTGTGCTGACTGCCAGCTCAGAGCCTGGAGCCTATTTCAGAGTCTGTGACTTCCTGTCTCTCTGACCCTCCCCTGCTCACGCTGTCTCTCTCTGTCTTTCCTAGAGATAAATAAAACATTAAAAAATAAATAAATAAAATAAAAGGTAAATGATTACATTTATTTGCATTTTTGTAAACATGAAAAAATATGATGTATACATTTGGTACTAGATATATTAAGATTTCATTTAAAACAACTGATGTTCATTTCAATTTGGTACATTATGTGTTTGTGTATACAGTGCCAGGGTCTCAGTACATCTTGCTTAAAAAACACTTAGCCATCTTTGAAGAAGCTATGGAGAACATATTTCATATAGCTGAAAATGAGATTTGCAATTTTATAAACAACTAGAATATTACTTAAATATTGTTTTCAAAATTTTAGAGTTTATTTTTAGCCTTTTTTTCTTCTAAGATTTTATTTAAATTTAAATTCGCTAACACATGATGTAGTATTGGTTTCAGGGGTGAAATTTAGTGATTCATTGCTGACATATAACACGTAGTGCTTATCGCAAAAATTTCCCTCCTTACTACCCATCACCCATTTAGCCCATCTCCCCATCCCCACCTCTCCAACAATCTTAAATTTGTTCTATATACTTAAGAATCTGTTTCTTGGTTTGCCTCCCTCTCCCTCTCTCTTTTTCTTAAAGTCCACATATGAGTGATATCTTATGGCATTTTTCTTTTACTGATTTATTTAGCTTAGTATTAATCACTCTAGTTCCATCCACATTGTCACAAATGGCAGATTTCATTCTTTTTCATGGCTATGTAATATTCCATTGTATATATGCCACATCTTCTTTATTTATTCATCCATCAATGGACATTTGGGCTCTTTCCATTATTTGGCTATTATTGATAATGCTGTTATAAACATCGGGGAGCATGTATCCCTACAAATTAGCATTTTGGTATCCTTTGGATAAATACCCAGTAGTACAATTGTTGGGTCATAGGTTAGTTCTAGTTTTAACTTTTTAAGGAACTTCCATACTGTTATCCAGAGTGGCTGCACCAGTTTACATTTCCATCAACAGTGTAAGAGTGTTCCCCTTCTTATCCGTGCCAACATCTGTTGTTTCCTGAATTGTAAATTGTAGCCATCCTGACAGGTGTGAGGTAGTATCCTATTATAGTTTTGATTTGCATTTCACTGATGATGAGTTATGTCGAGCTTTTGTTCATGTGTCTGTTAGCCATCAATATGTGTTCTTTGGAAAAACAACTATTCACTTCTGCCCATTTCTTAACTGGATTGTTCTTTGGGTGTTGAGTTTGAAGGTTCTTCATATATTTTGGATACTCACCCTTCATCAGATATGTCATTCACAAATACGTTCTCCCATTCTGAGGGTTGCCTTTAGTTTCATTAATTGTTTCCTTAGCTGTGCAGAAGCTTTTAAACTTGATGAAGAACCAATAGTTCATTTTTTATTTTGTTTCCCTTGCCTCTGGAGATGTATCTAGTAAGAAATTGCTGTGGCCAATATATAAAATCAACATCCAGAAATCTGTTGCATTTCTGTACATCACTAATGAAGCAGCAGAAAGAGAAATCCAAGGAATCGATCCCATTTACATTTGCACCAAAACTTATATGATACCTAGGAATAAACCTAACCAAGAGGTAAAAAGTCTCTATTCTGAAAACTATAGAACACATATGAAAGAAATTGAAGATGACAGAAAGAAATGAAAAAAACATCTTATGTGCACATGTTGAAAGAGCAAATATTATTAAAATGTCTGTACTACCCAAAGCAAACTACACATTTTATACAATCTCTATCAAAACACCACCAGCATTTTAACAGAGTTAGAATAAATAATCCTAAAATTTGTATGGAACCACAAAAGACTCTGAATAGCAAAAGTAATCTTAAAAAGAAAAGGAAAGCTGGAGGCATCACATTTCTGGACTTCAAGCTATATTACAAAACTGTAATTATCAAGACAGTATGATACTGGTACAAAAACAGACATATAAATCAATGGAATGGAATAGAAAACCCAGAAATGGACCCACAACTATACAGTCATTACTGAAGTAAAATGAACACAAACACTTTTGTTTAAAGAAGAACAAAGAAAAAATGAATTAATTAATAATTAATTAATTATTAATAGTTATTAATTAGTAATTATAATTAGTTACTAATTAATTATTAATTAAATAATAGAAAATTTTCTATAAAGGTACTTTGTTAAGCAATTTCTAGTTTCTTGTAGATTCTTCATTATAAAATTAAAGCTGTGTTCCCTGGGACAATAACCTTGCCCTTGATGCTTATTTCAAAAACCGCTGACCATGATAAGAAAAGCAATTTACCTCCTAATGAAAAACGAAGTTGAATTTTCAATACATAAACATACTGATGCAAATAGTTACAAAATAAAGACAAAAACCTCTCTGCCTCCTCCTTGTACACTCAGCCTACTTCATACACTAATGGCAGATTAATTGTACTAAAAGCACAACTCTGGTCATGACTCACCCTCAGTCAAAATCTGTAAATGGTTTTCCATTGCCTTCAGGATAAAATTCTAAGCATTTCTTTCCCCGTTATGACTTTTAATTTTTTTGTTTTGATGCACCCATTTCTTTCTTTCTTTTTTTTTTTTTTTACAAATAGTTTATTGTCAAATTAGTTTCCACATAACACTCAGTGCTCATCCCCACAAGTGTCCTCCTCCATGCCCATCCCCCTCCCCCCCACATCCATCAGTCCTCAGTTTTTGTCAGCATTCAAGAGTCTCTCATGGTTTGCCTCTCTCCCTTTCCCCCACCATTTCCGCCCTTCTTCTCCCCCTTGTTCCTCCATCAAGTTCCTCCTAATCCTCCTATACGTGCAAACATATGATATTTGTCCTTCTCTGCCTGACTTATTTCGCTCAGCATAATACCCTCAAGGTCCATCCATGTTGCTACACATGGCCAGATTTCATTGTTTCTCATTGCCATGTAGTATTCCATGGTATGGATAAACCCATTTCTTATTCTTTTTAAGGATTACAAAGTATGTATGTTTATTATAGACTAATTGGAACATGTAAAATGTATAATGAAGAAAATAAAAATCTTCCTATGCAGAGAGCCATTATTAACATTTTTTAAAATATCTCCTCCTCCTCCTCTTCCTCCTTCTCCTCTTCCTTTGCTCACTTTATCCATTTCTCTCATCCCCTATCCCTCTCTGGCAATCACAAATCTGTCCTCTGAATCTATGAGCTTAATTTTGTTCATTTGTTTGTTTGTTTTTAGAGGGGGTGTTTTCATTTTTAAATTGCACATATAAGAGAGACTATATGATACTTGTTTTTCCCTGTTTTATTTCACTTAGCAGAATGCAATCAATAATCCATCTATGTTGTCACAAATGGCAAGAGTTCATTTATTATGGCTGAATAATATTCCACTGTGTGTTTAGGGGTGTGTGTGTGTGTGTGTGTGTGTGTGTGTGTGTGTGAGAGAGAGAGAGAGAGAGAGAGAGAGAGAGAGATCTACCTATCTATATCACAATTTCCTTATGCATTCATACACTGATGGATACTTACTTTGTTTTCACATCTTGGCTATTATAAGTAATGTTGCAATGTACATTGGGGTACTTAACGTATTTTTGAATTAGTATTTTCACTTTCTTTGGATAAATATCCATTTAGTTGAAATGCTATATCATATGGTAGCTCCATTTTTAATGTTTTGAGGAACTGCTGTACTGTTTTCTATAGTGGCTGCACCAATTTACATTCCTACAAACAGTACATAAGTGTTTCCTTTTTTCCCATATCCTTGCATTATTCACTTCTTTCACTTACTAGCTTTACTTCTCTATCTTTTAAAAATATATTCTGATCACAGGTAGATTCATGTAGCCATGAAGAAGTTGTTTTATTTTATGTTTTCTTAAATTCTAGGTCATCAAGAATTGAGGAATCTGTTAATATTTTATTGAAACATGTTAACTATCATTCATAACCATTACTCATTTTTCTGGTGATTTGATTCTAGATTTAGATGGGAAGGAGATAAAATATTAGTCTCATTTAGAAAATCCTAGTACCTAAAGTGTATAGAGCTATGGAATAGCTTTTTTTCCTTGTACAATCTCATTAATAACTATGGTTTAAGGTACAAGTGAGTATTCTCACCATTCTTTCATCTATTTTTTTTTTTTTTTTAACCACAGTCTACCATGCACTTCACTCTTGCTTCTTTCATTCTTGGCATTTCTTAAACTGAACTCATCCTTCCCAAAAGAAAAGTACACTTTCTCTAGTATTTTTTTTCTTTATAATGTATACCATTGAAGCCATTGTTCTTTTTCAACATTCCCTGCTTCAAATACATTTTCAAATTCTATTGAATTTATCTCTAAATACACAGATTGTCTTCATCTCTCATTTTGTCTTTTGGTCTCTCAAATTATCTCTTTATTTATGAGTTCATACCATTTTCGGGCCTCCTTGACAAATGGAGTCATCTTCTAAATCATACATTTGGTTAGATTATCTCCCAGTTCAAAAATCCTTAATGACTTTCCATTTTCCATAGGATACTAATCTTTCTCCTTAACTTAACATTGTTATCAAGCCTTCCATAATATGTCATCTGCCCACCTCTTTGGCTTCATTTCTTGCCATCCCTCCATAGTATGCTAAACTGTTGATCTATGATTGTTTTAGGTTTGTTACTTTTTTGTTTACTTGTTTTTTGTTTTTGATTTTGCTTTTGCTTTAAATTTAATATTACAATGTTTCAGGCCTCTGAGTCTTTTCTCATGTTGCCCCTCCCTTTGCCTGGTGCATTACCTCCCATCCCTTATCTTTATGTGGACCAATCCTTTTCCTATAGTTGTAAATTTAAATGTTCTTTCAGGAGATCTTGATTTATGAGATTTTGCTGGATGTCATACTGTGTGTTCTTATAGCATGCTATACTTCTGTTATGACTATGCTCACCCCTTATCATTGTGACAATTGACTTTTACCTTCTGCACTGCTCATTGTAGAAGATCACATCTCACTCCTTTATCTCTGTTAGGTAGCACAGAGTCTGACAGAGCCATCAACAAATGGTTATTAATAAATTACTAGAATGCTGTAAGTTCAAAAATGATATGATAAAGGATATTTTATTTTGTCATTCAAAATTTCACTTTATCTCTCAATATTCCATTTTATGATGCTTCATTTTAATATCCATTCCTATTTTTAGGACAGTATTTTTGTTTATGCCTCTATATTAATCTATGTATAAACTGATTTATAAAATATGTATTTTGGCCTAAATCTCTTATGTAAAGTGCTCCATGTTGGCCACTTTCAGATTTCAAGCTTAATATTCAGGAGTTTTATATAAAAATACTTTAAAAATACTTAGATTTTTTTTTTTTTACTATTTAGTTTTCTATTACAGAAGACATGATCATGACTTACCATTGAGTTTAGAAACACAAATGGCTTAAGCTTACTTCATGAGAATTCTTCATTGGAGTTTACCTTAGTGGCTACAAAACTTGATAATAACAAGAGAATGGAAAGGCAATATTATCAGCTTTGGACTAGTTTTTGAAAGTCTACATGATGATTAAAGGACAAATAAAGCAAACCTGTGCTTCCAGTTACATGTAATCATGTACACACCTAGCCTTTCTCCTTTTTCATAAGCAGATTTGCATCTGTTGCTTACAGCCAGAGAGAGCAATCAATAATGATAAAAAATAATGTTATGTAACTTACTCAGAAGAGGGATATTACATGGACTTTAGAAGTGATTTACATGAAAATTCCCCCCTGAAATGCCACAGCAGTCATTGACAAATGGGATCCTTAGAGCACAGTACATGGAAGACTACGTTAGAGAGCATAATGGTTTTGCCCATAAGTAAATAAGTAAATCTTTGTCATTCCATACTGCTATTTCTTTAAGCTTGCTCTCCAATTATGGACAACTGTAAACAAATATGGTACATTCACCTGTTTTCAAAGAACAAAGAATATACATAATTTCAAAATAATGGTAGCTTTCAAAAATAGAAAAATAGAACTGAGCATCAATTTTAATTGAAGAAAAGCTGATAGAGCTATTATTTATCAAGGATGAAAAATATAATGTGCCTACCGTCTCTTTGAAGAAGCAAAAAAGAAGAAAGTCAAGATTAAAACTTACCAACAAAGATTAACTTTGAAAATAAATGCTTACTTAAGAGACAGTTTTATCTGTGATTGGAATTCAAATTTAAATTTGCATATAAAATTAGAAGTAATGTAATCTCAATAGTATGGATATTGCTATAGACCCAGAAGTCTTGCAAAGTTGTATGTACTTATTTCTTGGAGGATATATAGCCTTTGATAACTGTTTTCTAATTAACTTCAATAAACATGTGTCACTTGTTAAAAGTATATACCTTGGCAACTTTGCAAGAGCAAGAAAATTCTAGAAAATTTGAAGTTTGTACCTATAACCAAATATATTTGCTTTTAGATCATGTCTTTTTCTCAGTTTGTCAGACAAAAAAACCTAACGTGCTTATATTTTGTTTCTGTTTTATCTATTTTCTCTTTTTTTTCTTTTTACTTGGAAACTGAGACTCATGAATCTTGAGGCTTATAGAAATGCAATCTATTCCATGCTGTATCATCTGGAATGCTTAAACCACTTTTGTTGATAAGTCACCCAAAGTGCTTGCTACACTCATTACATCAAAAAAATTCTTTGAAGTTAATATCTTAAAGAAATATTCTTACAGAGAATACCTCCATATATATACCTTCCATATCTATCTATTATCTATCTATCTATCTATGTATCTATCTGTGGAAGAATTGACAAGGTTTGCTTTTTTTTTTTTATTTTTAATGTTTTATTTATTTCTAGGAGAGAGAGAGAGACAGCGTGAGCAGGGGAGGGTCAGAGAGAGAGGGAGTCACAGACTCCGAAACAGGCTCCAGGCTCTGAGCTGGCAGTCAGCACAGAGCCCGACGCGGGGCTCGAACCCACGAACCGTGAGATCATGACCTAAGCGAAAGTCGGACGCTTAACCGACTAAGCCACCCAGGCGCCCCGACAAGGTTTGCTTTTAAACTCATAAGACAATTTTTAAATTTCTCATCATATTTTTAATGTATATCTCTACCTTTGCATCTCTTTTTTTCTTCTTTTCCTTTTTTCCTTCCATTCTTCCTCAGTGACTTCTAAATTAGTATTAGAAGAGAAATTACATCACACAATGTGCAAAAGCATGAAAATCTACTTTCCATGAGATAGTACATATGATTAAAAGCAAAAAATATGCCTACAGATCATTTTTATATAGTTATTATTAGAAACAGAGAAAATGGAATCACCAGTCTTAGAGTGATTATATAAATCACAAATGTTTCAATTTGATCTTTAGATAGTAACTCAAATAAAAAATAATAATTTCCAATGGCAACATGTACATTTGCAATCTAACTGTTCAGTGTTTATATTTTGTGAACAACATGTGCCTTCCCTTTTTATTCAGAAACACATTTTTGTGTTGTTTTTTCAGTAAAGACAATTTATAATCTCATTCTTACTTAACGAATATTATTTGGAATGATTCAGTTACTCAACACTGTGTATTGGCCATCAAGTATGTCCCACATAATGTAAAAGACACAGAAACAAATGATGTGCAATTAGTCTCTTATGAACCATACCCACAAATTCAGAAAAATTAAATGTCTTAAGTGGTGGGAACAATAGCAATACTCTATAAGGCAAACTTCAACATTGACTGGGTTTTTAAAGATCTAATGTGAATGATTCATTTGGTTTCAGTTAATATGTGTGAACACACACAGATACAAAGAGAAACACATCAGATAGAGGTAAGGGATATTTCAAATGGTTAAATTTTTCTATATCTTATAATTGTAAGAACTTTCAAAGTCACTGTATATTGGGCCATTTAATCCAATACCTCTCAAAGTGTTATATGCAAAATGTATACTACTAGTATGAAATAAGTATAGAAATTGAATGTAAGGTAGTAACAAATATTTATGGATATTTGATAGAGTAATTTTATGTCTGTTGAAAATAACACAGATAAAAGAGGGACTTCCATTTTGTTTGTCTTTGTTTTAAATTTTATTTCTAGAATTGATTTGTATTATATTTTCCAAAACATTGGTTTGTGACAGATTGAAGTTTTTAAAAGTTGTTAATCACTATAGATCATCTGAGAGGCATAGATTTATTTAAGTTGTAAATAAGAACTCTAATGAGAAATTAAAGGCAGTTTTGTCATTTATTAGTTGAACTCTATAAAATATGTAAATACTAAAATCCTTCATTTGTTAAACCCTGTCAACATTTGCACAAAAGAGGTTTCTTAATTCTTAAATATTGTTCAGTGATAATTAACCCTAACTCCAGAGGGTAGAAAAAAGAAATGAGATACATATTTGAATTCTGTTATCCAAAATAAGACTAATATATCCTAAATATATGAGTTGTACTTCTTATTTCTATTTACAAATGGAGACATATTGAATACTTGTAGATACTTAAAAATAGAATCTATTAGTTATTTTTTATCTAAATCACCACACAATCATATAAGGAAGCTCATGTTAGAAGAGTGCAATTATATTTGTATTTGTCAATGCAATGTTCTATGAATAAATCTTTTATATTAATATATAAGTATATTAAGTATTATATATTTACACATTTAAGAGTGAACAAAAATTTTTAGATGAAACATTGCTATCTAGCAGGTTCAGCTTTATAAAATACCTTATTTTATAGGAATATGTGCATTCTAAAAATCATCTAGCCTTGATCTAATAGATACAAATATTTTTTGGAACTAGTTTGTCTCATATAATTTGTGTTTTCTATGATTTTCAGCATGGAAGGTTAAGGAAGAGAAAGATAGAATAACAGCTTAAGAAGCAGTATTCCTCTATCTGTCCCTCAGTAACTCTTAGGGCATCTTCAGCTTTTTAAAGTCACCCTTCTTATTTCTTAGAGAATCTCATATATGCTTAGAAATATATGTTGTGTTTTTTTATTTCCACTTCATTCATTCATTTTTTATTTTCAGCCCTTACATTTTGAGAGGATGTTAGATACTAAGGCTTCATAAACCCTGCAAAGTCAGAAATTCATGTGATGGTGTATATCTGTTCCACTATTGCTCTGTGACTCATGCCAGTCAGATGTCCTGTCAATACTGGCTGATCATTCTGTGGCAAAACTAAGCCTCTCTGAAACTTCTCTCCTCTACAAGAACTGGCACACTGTGACAAAAATAGCAGGGTATTTTCAGATGTGATTATTGCAACAGAAACACCTAGTATTCTTACCTAAAAATGAGCAATATTTTGATCTGACCTTCCTGTCATACTGTTGCTACAATAGACCCCAAACTCTATACTTTCTGGTGCTGGCAGCTCATTGTGTTAAATCTGTTCCTTCAGTTTTTAATTTTACTGTGTGTGTATGCTTTTGATTTTGATTGTTTGCCTGTTTATTTTTAATTCACAGCTTTTGTCTTTCTAGGAACTCAGCATGGGTTCCTTGAGGATAAAGGATAAAGGAAAAGATAGGAACAAACTGAATAGAAACTGTGACAGGATCCTTTGCTGGGACAATTTCAATCCAAGTCTGTGCTTTGACTTTAATGGTTTACATGTTACCCTCCTATTAATTAGTCTTGGAAGACCAAATACGTCTGCATTTTAGGGTGTTTATAGATTAGACAGATTATGGGATTATTGAATAAGCAAGTATTTCTTACAGATTATTTAAACATATATATAGATTCACATATGAGAGTCATTTTAGGGTATTTACAGATGAGACAGATTATGGGATTGTTACATAAGCAAGCATTTTTTTTTAGAGAATCATTTGCTTTGGGATGCATGTAACATCTTAAACTTGGTTTATACTTCACAATACAGACATAAAAAATTATAGGTCATCATAAATTTTGCCCTTGCTCCTTTTTCATTCATTTCCCTGTAGCCTCCTTTCTCCTCTAACTCTGACCTGGCACCATCTCCATTGTTCAGTCTTGTACTATGGTTTCTCCTTACTGGAGAAAGATAAAGTAAGCTCAAGTATTTGACCTTAATGAATTGAAGCTTTAAAAGAGTTTAAATTGAAAATTGTGTTTTATATAATTTTTAAAAAATTACCATTACTGTAATTTTCACTGTTCCAGTGCATTTATAGCATTTCTTGAAACTATTTTCTTGCTATCCTGGTGATATTCATGGTCTTGTGGTTCATCACTGTATGAAACTAACTTTGAAATATGTAATTGGAAATGCAGTTTAAATCATGGGATGTTCTAAATCCTTGAAGACATTTTGTGTTTTTATGTTACAACAAGAACATGCAATCTGTGTACAAAATACTATTCTGTACACACACACAGAATAGTAGATTGAACCAATCTGATTATTCTTCAATTAAAGTTCACTATGTACCATTTTAGCACTTACTCTGTAAGTACTTCCTGAGTTAATTGCTTAGTGTAAAGTTTAAAAAGCTATCAAGCAGATTTAAACAATCTTGTTTAAAGGAAGAAGCCATGCTTTTGCACATCATTAGCTAAAATGTATTAATAAAAGATATGGCTTATTAGGCAATAAAGATGAAAACCGGAGACCTTCACTACGCCAGGGAAGTCCAGGGTTGGCACGAAGCCTGTGGGCAGATTATAGCTTTAAAATAAATTCAAAATACTATATTATTCTGTCAATTTCTAAAACAAAATTATAATTGAGAGGTTATTTTCTCATAATTTGCTTCTAAAAGAGAAGTATCTAAACAAGTGTAGTAGTAATCATCCATATAAAACTCTGCTAAGATTAGAGAGGCTGCCAGCAGAGGAGAGGATGCCTCATCAAATATGCATTTCAGATTGACAACAAATAATTTTAGTGTAAGTATATCCCAATTATTACATGAAGTGTATTTATACTAAAAATATTTATCTTAAATTCAGATTTAACTGGGTATCCTCTATTTTTATTTGCTCTACGCATAACCCTAAATGAGAACTGAGGAAGATAATCACAAAAGTAATGACTAATGAACCTAGTTAATTAGCTTAGTTAATTCTCAACTTTCTTCTTTAAGGAAATAGAAATTGTTTTCAAGATATCATCATAAGTCACGCATATACAGAAGAAAAATCATGTTTAAATGCCTTTTTACTCTAATTACTAGTAGATCAGTAAAGGGAGCACAGGCATACCTTGGAGATACTGCAGTTTCGGCTTCAGACCGCTGCAGTAAAGTCAACACCTCAATAAAGTGAGTCAGATGAATTTTTCAGTTCTCAGTGCATATATAAAAGTTATATTCACACCATACTGTGGTCTATTAAGTGTGCAATAGCATTATGTCTCCTAAACCAGTGCATATAACCTTAATTAAAATTACTTTATTGCTAAAAAATGCCAACCATCATCTGAGCTTACAGTGAGCTATGATTGTTTTTGCTGGTGGAGGGTTTTGATGTTGATGGAGTTCAGCTGATTAGGAGTGTTGTTACTGAAGGTTGGGGTGGCTGTAGCAATTTCCTAAAATAGGACATCAATTAAGTTTGCTGCATTGATAGACTCTTCTTTTCACACGTGACTTCTCTGCAGCCTGCAATGCTGTTTGATAACATTTTACCCACACTAGAATTTGTTTCAAAATTGGAGGTAATCCTCTCAAACTCTGCTGCTGCTTTGTCAAATAAATGTATGTAATGTCCCAAACAGTCTTCATTGTGTCTTCACCAGGAGTAAATAAATTCCATCTGAAGAAACTGCTTTCTTTGCTATCCATAAGAAGCAAGTCCTCACCTATCATGAGATTGTAACAAATCAGGTACCCTTTCCAGCTCCACTTCTAACTCTATTCCTCTTACTATTTCCACCACATTTTCACTTTCTTCCTCTACCAAAGTCCTGAACCCCTCAATCTATGAGAGTTGGAATCTACTTCTTCCAAATTCCTGTTAATGTTGATATTTTAACCTCTTTCTATGAATCATTAATATTAGTAATAGTATCTAGTCTTGTAAATACTTTCCAGAAGGTTTTTAATTGAATTTGTCCACATCCATCATAGAAAGATACAGATATCCATAGTAGCCATATAGTCTTATGAAATATATTTGTTTTTTTTTTTGTTTGTTTGTTTGTTTTTTAATTTTTTTTTATTTTATTTCTAGGAGAGAGAGAGAGAGCGTGAGCAGGGGAGGGTCAGAGAGAGAGGGAGTCACAGACTGAAACAGGCTCCAGGCTCTGAGCTGGCAGTCAGCACAGAGCCCGACGCGGGGCTCGAACCCACGAACCGCGAGATCATGACCTAAGCAAAAGTCGGACGCTTAACCGACTAAGCCACCCAGGCGCCCCGAAATATATTTGTTAAGTAACAAGACTTGAAAGTTGAAATGACTCATTAATTCATGGGCTGAAGGATGGATGCTGTGTTAGTAGCCAGGAAAATATTATTGTTATTTTACATCTCCACTAGAGTTCTTAGGTAAACAGAGCATTATCAATGAGCAGTCATATTTGAAAGGGATTTTTTGCCCCTCTGAGCATTAGTTCTCAATAACAGGCTTAAAATATTCAATAAAACATGTTATAAACAGATGTGCTGCCACCCAGGCTTTGTCGGTCCACTTGTAGAGCACACACACACAAAAAAAAAGATTTAGCATACTATTTAAAAGTTATAGGATATTTGGGATGACAAATGAGCATTGGCTTCAACTTAAAGTCGCTAACTACATTAGCCCCTAATAAGACAGACAGTCAGACTGTCCTCTGAAGCTGTAAGGGCAGGCAATGACTTCTCCTCTCTAGCTGTCAAAGTCCTAGATGGCATCTTCTTCCACTATAAAGCTATTTCTTCTATATTGCAAATATATTGTTTAGCATAGCCACCTTTATTAATTCTCTGAGCTACATCTTCAGGATAACTTGCTTCAGCTTCTACATCAACACTTGCTGTTTCACCTTCCACTTTGATATGGAGATGACTTCTTTGCTTAAGCCTCATGAACCAACTTCTGGTAGCTTCAAAGTTTTATTTACTATACCTTCCTCACCTCTTTCGGGATTTGTAGCATTGAGGAGAGTTAGGGTCTTGCTCTGGATTAAAGTTTAGCTTAAGGGAATGTTGTGACTGATTTGCCCTTCTATCCAGAGCACTTAAACTTTCTCCATATCAGAAATAAGGCTGTTTCACTTTCGTATCATTCATGTGTTCACTGACGTAGCATTTTTAATTTCTTTTAAGAATTATCTTTTGCATTCACAACTTGGCACTAGAGACCTAGCTTTTGGCCTATGTTAGCTTTCCACATGCCTTTCTCACTGAGGTAAAACAGTTTGTCTTTGAGTTAAAGTGAAGTATTGCAAATCTTCCATTCCCTTGACCATTTCAAGGCCATTGTAGAGTTATTAATTGACCTAATTCCAATATTGTTGTGTTTCAAAGTATAGGGAGGCCTGAAGAGAGGAACAGAAACATGAACAGTCAGTCACTGTAGCAGTCACCACACGTATTTATCAGTTAAATTCACTGTTTTATATGGGTGCTGTTCATGGTACCCCCCAAAAATTACAATGGTAACATGAAAGATCAATGATCACAGATGGCCATAACAGATAAAATAATAATGAAAAATTTGAAATATTACAAGAAATATTTAACCTGACACAGAGACATGAAGTGAGCAAATGCTATTGGAAAATGGCACTGATAGGCTTGCTTGATGCAGGGTTGCCACGAAGTTTGATTTTGTAAAAAAAATGCAATACATGTGAAGCACAGTAAAGCATAGAGCAATGTAACAAGTATGCTTGTATCTGTGTTTGAAAGGATTCATTTCTAGCTAACATGATAAAGTGAAACGTCTTTTGTGGCTATGATACATATAGTTAGAGGTGTCTGTTCTGTGCATACCCCCCTTCTTTACCTTGAAGGTAGGACAAGCCTACATGGTAATGTTACAGCATTTATATCTCTTCCCCTTCTCCCCTCCAAACACACCATTATCATTTAGCCATGCCTGGTGGATAAAATGCACATCTAATTTCAGCTGGGACATATGCCCTATGAACTTTGGGTTGAAATAATGTGAGTTACAGTTAATTCTTTTTGGGGAACAAAGCTGAGACAGTTGAGCCCCAGCAGGAGTAGTTAACACATATGTCAAAACCACATATGAACCAAAATTATGGAGAAGCAGAAACAGATGAATTATCAGGTGTAGCTTGAGCATCTTCTATGTAATCCTGCTGAATATATTCTGATCATTGCAATTCTAGTCATTCTAATTAGAACAGGAAGAATGAAAAAAGAAGGGTGAGTCAACTACTACATGTAAAAATTCAGATGCAGAACACTATTGATTTATTAAACACTGTAATTATAATTGGACATATTTATATTTGTAATAACTAATAAAAGTATTCAGCTTCCATAGTTATATGTCTACATTTAATTATAGTTTTATACTTTTGACATCAAATAAATATTTTGTATGCTTATCAGGGTGAGGTACTTTTCTTAAAAATTCAGGGAGGAAAATATTGCTAAATTAGCACACTTTGCTACTGGTGCAAAAATAACTCAAATGGTATGTCCTAATGACATTACCCCAGACATTATAGAGTAGTTCTGCCATCTGCATGCAATAATATGTAATACCAAGCATGTCAATAAGTAACAATTTGAACAAAAGGAGAATGAATATTAGCAATACAACCTTATTGGGCCGCATAATCCTCTACTAATACACAAAAGTAATCTTGTTTCTTTGGTTCTTGTTAACAGTTTGCTGATTATTAATGTGTCCAGAAAAACATTAACGCTTGAAGCCCTAAACCTGGTGAATATAATGAGCGTGGCTCCCCATGGATCTGAAAACAATTAGATTGTTGGTTTGGGACAGAGGCAGCTCTAACCAGCGGGAATGCTTCTGCATTCACATCACAGTGTAGCAGAAGCATCAGTTAGAAGCTATATTACATATTAATACTATATTCAAGACAATCATATGCACACAGCAAAATAAATAAAAATTCAGGAGAAGAATGAGGTCAGTACTATAAGCTCTGCTAAAAAAACAGTATAGTTATATGGTAACTCCATAATTAACTTTAGTATATGAACTAGAATAAAATCTTATGTGAACACGTTCAAAACAAGGTCAGAAAAAGGAATCCACAGTGATCCTCTTCACAGTGTAAAGCAAATGAAATGACCATGAATCAGTTAGTCATAGTTTTCCTATTTTTTCTTATTAAATAGATTCATATCTGTGCTCTCAGAAAGTAGTTATTACCTTAGAATTTTATTTGATCAATCTCACTAATATTAGTGAGGGATTTATTATATAGGGTTTTTTATATAAAAATATAAAAAGTACTAAAGATACTTGAGAAAATCATATATCAAGGCAAAACTCTAATCCAGGAGACTCTAACATTATTTTAAAACAAGTAAATACTAGATATTAAAGATAAGCCACTCAGATACTTTGAGGAGTAAGAGGAAAGTGATCTCTGTTTATTATTTATGTTAGTGGTATGTTCTAACCCCCTTAAAGCAATCATCTAAGTTACCATCTCCATTTTCAAAATAGGTACGCAGCCCTAAAGGGAATACATGACTTGCCCAGAGTCACAGAAATAATAATCATAACAGGTAGGATTAGAACATTTCAACGTGCTACCTAATAGTTGTATAACCTTAGATATATTAACTTAATCTCCGTTTGCTTTAGTTTCCTATTCAATAAAATAATAACTAGAATTGTACCTATCACAATGTGTTCAATTAATTAATAAATATAAAGTCCTTAGTACAGTAACAGCACATAATAAGTTATATTTAAGAACGTATGTCTGTAGCTCCATGTTTGTTTTACCACATCATAGAAAAATTGGACATTGAATTCACACTGCTAACAATGTGTAAACGTTTGTATCACCAAAATATTATTGTTTTATAATAAACTGTCTCCTGTAAGAATGTTTATACTTTTACACTTAATATTTCTCAGTCATTAATTGCATCAAATAAAAAATAATGAATGCAAAAGTTGTAAGTGGTGTAATAACTATTATCGCTACCTGATTTTTAAAAAAGTTTTTCTTTATTTATTTTGAGAGAGAGTCCCAAACAGGCCCCATTCTGTCATCGCAGAGCCCGTAGCCAGCTCTCGATCTCCTTGATCTCAATCTCCTCCATCTCGGAGCCATGAATTAAGAGAATATGAAGAAGTTTCATAATTAGTTACAAAACTGAGATACCAACACTGTCCAATTGAACATTTGGCAATGATAGAAATGTTCTTAATTCCTCCATCCAGCAGGGGAGCCACAAGTCACATGCAGCTTCTGAGTACTAGAAATGTTGGTATTGTGACCCACATTTGTTTCTTATTGTTTCATTAATTTAAATTTAAAATAACTTAATGTGGTTATTGGACAGTACAGCTCTGGAGATGTACCAAAAGACAGTCCCCCTGGGGGCTAAGAAAGTCATGGAGGCAGGACTCACAAAAGAGATCCTTGGTCATTCACTTTTTGTGAAAGGAAGTGACCTTCTAAACCTAAGGAGTAAAGGTGAGTAGGAAGGATTTGTAGAAGTCTCAAATTAATAGTCTTTGGTTTATGCCATGTATGTTAAAAAGTAGATTTATATTAAAACCTCAGTTTATAGCTTCTCTGAAAAAAAAAAAGAATAGGAATATTCAGAACAAATTAACCCCTCTGAGGCACGTTTCTTCTTCTGTAAAATGCAAAAGCTAGAGGATAAGACATTATTCCATCCTGAAAGTCTACTTTATGATTATATGTTATTCTGTTAGACATATTTCTGTCTTTATTATATCTGTTTAGCACAGTTGTTCATAAGAATTGACTAATCAAAGTCATACTTTCTTGGGGCGCCTGGGTGGCTTAGTCGGTTAAGCGTCCGACTTTCGCTTAGGTCATGATCTCGTGGTTCGTGGGTTCGAGCCCCGCGTCGGGCTCTGTGCTGACTGCCAGCTCAGAGCCTGGAGCCTGTTTCAGTCTGTGACTCCCTCTCTCTCTGACCCCTCCCCTGCTCACGCTGTCTCTCTCTCTCTCCTAGAAATAAATAAAACATTAAAAAAAAAAAAGTCATACTTTCTTATCTCAAGTTTAGTTTTGGAGTCTTGATTAATCAGACATCTCATAAATACTTGCCTTTGTTTTTGGAGAAAATGAGAAATGTAAGTAAATGTGCAGATCTCTTTGTTTTTGGAGTAAATGAGAAAAAAGTAAATGTGCAGATCTCTTAGATTTGGTCCATTATTGCAATCTTCTTTTATAGACAGTATACAAAATAAGTTGGACTATTACAGATGTCACTGCCTGGATGAACCTGACTTGTCGTAAAATGTGTGATTAGTTTCTCACATAACTGTTTACAACCCTAAGCTGTACAAGTATATTAAACTATTATGGAATAAATTCTTCCTCTAACACAGTGCCCTAAAATAGTCTATTTGTCCTACCTGGATAGCACTTTACTCCTAAACAGTAGTTTATGTGCTTAGCCCACCGTAGCAACAGAAAAGGCATGTGTTTAACAACAAATATTTAGTTAATAAATGGATTTGATTTTCAAAATGTTTTTTTTCCTTCTGGTTAAGATTTATAATAAGGATTTTCATATGTTCATTCAATGAGATCTCCCTGGAATTTAGAAATAATTCCTGTAAAATTTATAATAAATGTCCAACTTCTCACATAAAAAAGTCTAAGTTTCATGTTATTTGGTTTAACTATACATTTCCATGAGGTTTTTAAAAATCTAGAGCTGTCGAAGTCATTTTGACCACTTCCTGTTTTGGATAATGTAAGCCCTATTTTTCTCTTACGATTACTCAGTTTTCTAAGAATTAAATCTTCTTTTGGAATTATGTAAATTCTATAAGGATTTAAAATACCATAGATTGTTTGTATTATTATTTTTAAATAGTTACATTACAGCATACATGCATTTTGATAATGTATAGTATCACATACATTAATGAAGAGATAGTTATAGAAATATAGATATAGTTGAGACAGCTGGAAGCCACCCCTTGGTGCCAAGGGGAAAGTGGAAATAGTGTTACCAGAGTCCATAGAAAGCTGGAGCCATGAGCAGAGGCTGCTGTGCGGATGAAGTTGGAGCTTCCTTTGAAGGATGTAACCACTGTTAGAGAAGGAGGTAGAAAGATATACCCCAACGTCTGCTTTCCTTTGTCCTTCAGTCTCCTGTTTGTTACCCCTTTTAGCTGAAACCAACCTGAAGCCAGTATGTGAGGATAAACCCGCAGGAGACAGCCAGTGTGCTCATGTCTGGGGTACAGAAGACAGATAAATTCTCAGAAGGCCGAAGATTGTCAGTGAGGGACCTGATTCTACCTTCTCTCTTGTTAATTTTAAGCACTGCTTCCATTATATTTCTTCTTATTTAGAAAGCAACAGGCTAAACATCAAACAGTATGGAGATGAGATGAGCAGTTTAATTGTTAACTTACTAGAGATGTAGAAGTGTCTTTAGAACCTCTTTAGCAATTGGGCAAAAGTTCAAATACTACTACAACAGAATCTTAAATGTCAGTGCTCATAACTCAAAAATGCTGTTAAATGCATGTTGTTTGCTCTGAACACAAGGAAATAAATGATTACCCAATTAAAGCTGCCTAGGGAAAATTTGCTTCCTTTCTGAGTTTACTTCTAAGGCCCTGAGACTCTTATATAAATACCAAGAAGTCAGTGAAAGTTTAGTTGTCCCACCCTGAAAGAGGAAGCACCCTTTAGAATTTGTTTAAATACCTGAAGGTAGTTCAAGTGATAAATGCCAGCATTATTTTATAATTCTTGGTCACAAACAGGAGATTGCCTTTATTATTATTTTAGAACCCTTTCCTATAGTGTCTCCAGAATTTCTGAACCAAACACAGAGGCAGAATTCATTGCTTGGTAGCAGCAACAAGACAATTCTTGCCACTCAGGATGATAGAAGGATCCCAGTTGTCTTCTTAGCCTTGACTCGTATGCCTATATGTGTCCTATCTATAAGGCAAAGTAAGTAAATCATTTTATACCAAAAATGTCACATGTTTAACACACTTTGCATTTTTGCTCATGCAATTTATTTTGCTACAACCACTTTTTCTTATTCTGCCTGTTTGTTAAAATATATAGTTTCATCTCAAATACTTGTTTTTCCATGAATCCTTCCTTGTTTCTTGCAGCATGAAGCTTGAATACCCAAAGCACATGTTTTACTTTCAAGCCACTTTTATCCCATCTTATATTATAGTTAAAAATAGCTAAACACTTTATATCTTTAATTTGAAGCACTTTTTACCATTCCTTGCAGTGATTCAAAGAGAAATATTTGTGTGAACCTTAAACATGGAATATCTGAATAGCTGCATGAATTTCTATTTAAATTACTTAATTTAGAGTCATTTTATCTCTCCAGGCTCATCTTTAAAATAATTATTATCTAACTTCAGAGTACTAAGGTGAGATTCAAATGAACAAATGATGAAAATTAGCAAATGGAAGAGTAGACTATATCAGTCACTTATTATTTTTAGTGTCTTGTACATAGTAGGAAACCAAAAAGCTTGTATTAAGTTGAACAAAATGTGAAGTTCACAAAAAACTTTACTGGGACTAAAATCTTAATTATCCTGAGAGTATAAAGAGGAAGAGAGAGGGGGAAAATATTTCAACATTTTCTTCATGATTACTAAGCCACAGCAAAACTCATTCATGTATGTGCACGTAAAAATGTATGTGAAGCTTGTTTGAAGAAAGTTAAAAAAAAATTTAATGTATAAGAAATACCTAAGTGTATCAACAGAATAGTAAGACAAAAGGGGTGAGGCACCAAGGCCACAGTAAAGTCAGGGATAGAATGTGAGAGAAAACCAGCATTCCAATTATTGTACTGCAAATGTGCCACAAGAGCCTCATCACTTTGTAATTAGGCCAGGAGATTAGTTCTAAACATTCCAGAACCTGAAACAAAGTTTTATTTTAAATGTAGGACCCTACCCCTCCCCAAATATTATGAGAGTCAAACATAAGGAAAAAAACAAAGATGAATTGATTAAGAGAAGCACAACTATTTCTGGAACTGAGTCCAAAGAAAGAATTCATTCTTTAGCCTATTTAAGAAAATGGTGTATCCTAATGTGGAAAATAATGGCATTCTTAGAGTAAATGTATGATGCTGTTGGATATTTCTCTGCATCATAGAGGGTCACCGTGCAAAGCATAGCTCTGTAAACCTAGACCACAGGTATCATTATCATTAAGATATGTGATTTTCTCAGGGTGATAATGAAAAGACTAGGTTTCATATACCCAAGAAAAAGAGACTGTGTTTTTTAGAAAATACACCATAAATTTTGTTACTGTAAACTAGCTTTTGATTACTTCTGCCAAGGCGTTAATGTGATGCCAAATACCCTTTTTTTGATGTAAGGCCATTTGATTTAACAGTCAGTCAAGCAGGGGCTATAGTTGATAGGTTCTGACAGATGTGAAGTTAAAGGGTATCATATTTCTTAACATCAAATGGGAAGGTTGATCTCAAAACAGGTAAAAAAAAGGATTCTGTAAATATCTGGATGAATTAACCTCAAACTATTAATAGAATTATCTCTGTAGTGTGAGATGATTGTTGGGATGGAGGGGGTATAAGATATATTTTTTAAATTTACAAAGTATATATTATTATTTTTTTGCAGTTTAACCCATTGTTTTATTATTTAAGTCTTCTAGAATCCTATAGCAAATTAAAACTAAGAGTAAAGTAGTGAATAGTTCTGTTCTTTACACAACCAACTTAATGTCTGATAGAGGGATTCAAGGTATCAGCCATAAATCAGTGATCCCCAAACTATTGATTACAACTCACTAGTAGACTGCCAAAAAATAACTATATTATGATAAATATATTTTGGAAATGCACCTTACATATCATCCTCTTGGGAAATCACAATATACATGAAAGTATTAAACCTACGAAATCTTGTATTAAAGAATCATTTTTGACTTTGTTTAATGCACAAGGGTTGGAAGTGGGCAAGGCATCCCATTTAAGAGACACCTGAAAGTATGTATATGTGAAGGTGATGTTTGCTTGTCCCAAGACTGGATGGACATGATTGATATTTAGTGAGCTGGGACCAGGCAGGCTAAAAATGCTACAATTTTCATAAAATAAAGATATCAAAGTACTTAAAATTCTAAATTTACGTCATTAAAAAAATATCACTTTTAATAAAAAGTGATTTTGCATGAAAGAATTATTTTACAGCATCATTATTACATAACATAGAATGGTGGTTATTCTGGAATTTACATTTTAGTCTAAAGCTATAAATTCCAATATATGTCTTCTTTCTTGATATTCCACTTGGTTGTCCTAAAGGTGTCTCAAAAGTTAATGTGTGTAAAATACAATGACTGATTTCCACTCCCTGCCAAAATCATCACTTCCCTAAATCAGAATATTTTTCATATTGGAATTGTATATTCCCCCCACCTCCGACACACACACATTCCTTTGCTCAGAGCCAGGCTATTGGCGCCACCTGTAATCTACAGATTTAGGATTGTCTCTGAGGAGCAGTAGTCATTAAAAAACCTTTGACCTCCCAGCCCTGCCCTGCCCTTACCTGCTTAGAAATTTCAAATCTGGCTAGAGAAAACTAAATTTTGGGGACTAGAAATAAAAGCCATCTTCCTGCTGAGAGTTTTTATTTTATTTATTTTAAATTGCATTTTAATTTCACCATTGTTTTAACACCTATCTTTTCTTAACCAAGTACCTTATCTTTCTACTTTTTCCTTTTCTTCTTCCAGTCAACTTTTCAATTTCCCTTTTTTTAAAAAAATCTATTTTAACACTTTTGTGATTCTTTGCTGTATTTTGTATGGAAATGAAATGAAAGATGATTCATGGAGAAATATTTGTGTACGTATTTTAAAATATGTGTATTTTAAGTACCTTAATCTTCTCTTTTTTAAAATGTATTTAATAGAAATTAAAATTCCCATTTTCCCCAACTTCGTTGAGATCTAATTGACATAAAACATTGTGTAAGTGTAAGGTATACAACCTGTTGATTCGATACATTTGTATATTGCAAAATGATCACCACCATAGCATTAGCTAACACCTCCATCACCGTACATAACCACCATTTCTTTTTTGTGGTGAGAACCTTAAACTCATCTATTCTCCTAGCAACTTTCAAGTATATAATACATTATTATTAGCTATAATCACCACACTGTACATTAGAAATTGCTAGACTTATAAGTGGAGGGTTGTACTGTAATATGTCCCCATTTTCCCTATCCCCAGGCCCTGGTAACCTCCACTCTATTTCTTTACGTTTGACTTTTTAAATATCCTACATATAAGTCATATCATGCAGTACTTGTTAAAAGTTATCACTGTAATTTAGTAAACAATAACTGAATATATTTAACTAAAGAAAAATTTTAGAATATTATTTTTACAATGAATCCATTTTTGTAAAATATGTTTGTATATAGTAATAGCCATATTGTGAGAGTCAATAGTGAAAATAAAAAAAAAGTTTCTTAAGCTACTTGTAAATATACCATATTTATAATTAACATCTATTACTTTTGTAATTAAAATAAATGGAGACACCTGGGTGATTCAGTAGGTTACACATTCAACTTCAGATCAGGTCATGATCTCAGGGTTCCTGAGTTGGACCCACACATCAGGCTCTCTGCTGTCAGTGTGGAGCCTGCTTCAGATCTACTCTTCCACTCTCCCTCTCTGCCCCTCTCCTGGTAGCATGTTCTCTCTCTCTTTCTCTCTCCACCTCTCTCTTTCTCTCTCCACCTCTCTCTTTCTCAAAAATATTAAATAATCATTATAATAAATGAATGAATACATTTTGTGTTTAGTTTATTTGCTACTTGACAATTGCATCATAGAGTTGATATCAGTTGAAAGGTACTCCATCTATAAGAAGTTTGCCAGCCAGGCTAAGAGGAGGGCCAGTTGCAAGTTTTGACACAACAAGGAGAATTCATTTCCTCTATGTGCACGAGCAGTACAGATTGTCCTTGTTAAATGTCTGAAGTTTATTACTGGTGTAATAAATTTCCATTACATTTCATTTACAGTAAGGAAATGTATAGTAAAGAAATTAAACTTTGCTCATTTGAATCCTCTATAAATGAAAGATGACATATTGTTTCCTGAAGTACTCGTAAAGAATATATAATGAAATGAGACTCTGCTTTAAATGAGAGGTTCAGAACAGTAGCTCATTAGTAGTTCCTTAGCCAAGACTACACTCAATTAGCAAAAGGTTAAAAAAACGTAAGTGAATAGAGTGAATTTCTTAAAAATATACTTTGATTCCAGATGTTATTGAAATAACTTATTTTTCTCCTTGTGATGAATAAAGGCCAAAATATTATAAATAATAATTAATTATAATGTAACAAAGGTGATCATGCATTCTTGACTTGATTTTCCAACATTGTTGGATTAGGAAACATAAGACAACTTTATGTTTGCATATTTTCCCTTTTTTAAATTCTTAGTTCATTTTATAGATTTTATACTATGTTTCTTGTTAAAATAACAATGTCAAATGGAATTGTAGATATCATGAGAGTAATGCTTCACTAAGGGAATACAGGGAAAGATGAAATTGATATATATTTCTGTGGTAAGGAAGAGGATAGTGAAACCCCAACTGGTGCTATTCAAAAGTCAACTTAAAAGGTTGTCGATCAGTGAATTCTAATCAGTCCACTTTTTTTTTGGCAGTCTACTTTTAAGGATACCTTTAGCTTTAAAAAATGATAATTTCTTAGTTTCATATCAGAATCCCTTCGATATCCTTTAAGGAGACAATGGGATCTAGTTTTATGCAAAAGTTATACTGGGTGTGACCTGTTTTTCCTTATTATTTGTTCTGGTAATTTCTTAAATATCAGCACATTTCTTCCTTCCTTCCTTCCTTCCTTCCTTCCTTCCTTCCTTCCTTCCTTCCTTCCTTTCATGTTTATTTATTTATTTTGAAAGAGTGAGTATGAGTGGTGAAAAGGCAAGGAGAGGGGAAGAGGTAGAATCCCAACAAGGGTCCCCACTATCAGTGCAGAGCCTGATGTGGGGCTCAATCTCCATCAACTGTGAGATCATGACCTGAGCTGAAATCAAGTCTGAGGATTAACCGACTGAGCCACCCAGGTACCCATACCTTGTTTTTTCTGATAGCTGTATAAATAGCCTTCTGAATAGAAATAGTAGAATTATCTTTCACTGTTCCCTTTTTCTTGGGACTTTAGGCTATTTCCATTTGGTTCCTGTTTTTTTTTTTTTTTCTTAATGGTGCAGGGGTGTCTGGAAGCTCAGTCAGAAGAGTATGCAACTCTTGATCCTGGAGTTGTGAGTTTGAGCCCCATGTAGAGTGTAGAGATTACTAAAACACATAAATAAAACTTTAAAATGGTACAAAAATGTGTATTTGTGTATACATACATATGAGCATACACACATGTATATCGATACATAAGTATCATGTACGTGTATAATGTTTACATATACACTTGAGTAATTGTGTCTGTAAAAATATTCTTAAATATAGAATTATAAATGTATATATGTATGTATATATACATATGCATTTATACACATACATTCACACATGCATATTTGAGCAATAATATCTCTAAGCACAATTATTAAAGTACAATTACTGTGCTGAAGGTTATTCATACTTTAAATTTTGTAAGTTATTTATGTATTCAAGTTACTTTGTCTTCTCTATTTGTTGTCATACATACAAAGACCTGCTTCACTTCAAGATTAAACAAAATAAAGCAAAACACTCCAGTTTTATTCTAGTGTTTCATGGTGTCAACTTTTATGTTTAATTTTTTGATGTAGGTTAAATTTATTGTGGATAAAGGAATGAGAGAGGAATACAAATTTACAGTGAGAAAATCAGGGCTTAAATAATTAAATATTACTTGCTTATGGTCATGGGTCTGTGGTTATCTAGCACAATAGGAGACATAAAGACTGAGTGAGACTATCCTAAGCAAAAAATAATAATAATAAAAATAAATTTAAAAAAATGGTAGCATTAATACTTTTTTTTAATGTTTTATTTATTTCTAGGAGAGAGAGAGAGACAGCGTGGGCAGGGGACGGTCAGAGAGAGAGGGAGTCACAGACTGAAACAGGCTCCAGGCTCTGAGCTGGCAGTCAGCACAGAGCCCAACGCGGGGCTCGAACCCACGAACCGCGAGATCATGACCTAAGCAAAAGTCGGATGCTTAACCGACTAAGCCACCCAGGTGCCCCAGTAACATTAATACTTCTTAAGTCCCAGATATTTCAGTTGATCATTTGCTTTAGTCCTTTATTCAAAAGAAAGTTTGTGTTTTTAGAATCACTAATTTTGAGGCATAGTTAATACACTAATACTCAAACAGTAATGTTCAATGAAGAGCCAAATGAACTGATAATTTGACTCTCCATAAATAGCTGATGTCCTGTACTACACAATCTAGACTGAGTGTGAATTATGGGGATGGATATAGTCCAAAGTCATAACTGAATTATTATAATTTAGAATCCAGAGAAAGAAAAGGAAGGGACCAGGAAAGTAATAGATCCTGTTTGAAACAAAAGAAGTATGATACAATCTGGTTTGGGTTCACTGTTAGAGGATTTAGAGGCCAAGAGCTGATAGCTTGGTCAACTAGAATGAAAAGGCCTAGTTTTGTGGTGTTTTTTCCTCTGTTTTTTTTTTTTTCCCCCAACAGAAGACAAAAGATATGCTCGGAACAAACTGATGTATTGTGTTGGAAGAAACAGAATTCATAGAAGGACATGGTGTTAGGGACCCAACACGGAGCCAGTTTCCTGAGCTTTTCATTGCTTCTTTTGGGCTTTCTAGTAGGCAGTTCCTAAAAATATTCGAATTGGTGAGACTCATATTTTAAAAATATTATTTGAAGGATTTCAGCTAGCATCAGAGTATTGAATGGATAAAAAGAGAAGAGACTGATCAGGAAAGCAATGGAATTTGTTACAGAAATGTACTTTTCCATGATATAATTACCCCATGCTGTGGGTCTGAGTGCTTATCTCTACTTTAGAAGATGTTCATGCTTATTATTTGAATCTCATTTAAAGAATTGTTTAATCCTTTGTGTCCCACATATTATAAATTCTGGTCAGTGAAAACACAGCAGTCTTAGAAATGGTCAATTATGTGAGAAGTTAGTAAAAAGAATTCTATATTCCTCTCTATTAGGTGTGTGTGTGTGTGTGTGTGTGTGTGTGTGGTTGTTTTTTGACTAGCATTGCTTTGTGGGTTATATTGGAGGAAGAAACTCTGAAAAGTGTTTTCTTAATTTATGATACTTAGTGCTAACTCTGGAAAGATATGCATCACTTGGAGATAACTAGGAACAAAGAATCCCCATGACTTTGTGCAACAGATCCCCAGATATGGACAATGCCATCACTTGCAGTACTTGAGTTTGACATGACAGCTACCAGGTGTTGTAGACTTACTTGTTTTTAAAGTAAAAGAAAGAAAAAAAGAGCAAGCAACCTTCACAAATGAAGCAGAACAGATTCTGCCAGCATAAAATGCCTAGCATACATTTCAACAAAGTAAATTCTAGCTGTTTTAACTAAGGACCAAACAGCCTGTTTCTGTACATGAGGATTATAATGTTCCCAGACCTTAGTTCTCAAAAATCACTCATATGCACCTCAGGTATTTGAGAGGCAGTATGGATTCTTGCCAAGCTTCTGAGGATGAACTGACATTGTCTGAACGATTGAAATGTTCACATCTAAGGTAGTCTTAGTTCTTTCTTTATGAGAAAATATGATTCTGAAACTATAAGTGATCTTTCTTTTCATGTGTCCATTCACTCTTTTCATTCAGTTATAGAATCCAGATTGGAAGAAAGAAAAATATATCACTCTAATTGTCATGGTATTTTTGTTCACTTTAGCAAACATACTTATTTGTAAAGGTAAAAGTAGGTGTACCCTTATTTGGTCTATCAGTGTGTGCCTTGTGCAGGCATTAAAGAAGATAGAGAAATAACCTCAGTTTTCACTAATGCTCAGTATGTAATTGTTCATCTAAAATCTGTCCCTCTCTTTTCCCACATTAGTAAATGTTACTCGACCCAATTATTTCTGCAAGAAAGTTCCATGAACGGGAAAACTTAGTCACCTTAAAAAGAACGAAGATAATTTTACCACCAGATTTCTCATGAGAAAGCTAGATTCTAGAAGACAATGGACAAGAAATTTAAAGCTCTAAGGGAATACTAAAATTAACCTAGAACTTTATACTCAGATAAACTGTCAATGTGGGAATAGAATAAATGTATTTCTAAATGAAATAAGTCAGACACTGAAAAACAAATGCTACATGATTTCACTCATATTGGGAAAGTAAAAACAAAAGAATAAACAAACATAGCAGAATCCAACCTGTAAATACAGAGAATAAACTCTATTTATTGCCAGAGGGAATGGAGTGGGAGGGATGAGTAAAAATAGGTAAATGGGGGTGGGAAATACAGCATATGGAATATAATTAATTAGTTAATGATACTGGAATAGTGATGTATGGTGACAGATGGTAGCTTAACCTAGCATAAATTATAGAGAAATTGAATCACTATGTTGTACATCTGAAACTAATGTAACACAGTGTGTCAACTATATGTAAATAGAATATATATAGGGGCACTTGCGTGGCTCAGTCAGTTAAGTATCCGACTCTTAGTTTTGGCTTAGTCATGATCTCGCAGGTCAGGGGTTCTATTCCTGCATTGGGAACCGCACTCTCAGCGTGAAGCCAGCTTAGGATTCTCTCTCTCTCCCTTTCTCTCTGTCTCTATCTCTCTCTCTCAAAAAAAATAAATAAATAAATAAAAAATATATATATATAGTTGTTCTCATCAAAATGTTAAATGTCCTCATAAATAAGTAAATAAGGTGAAGTGTTAATTAACTATATGTATACATTACTAGATCTGTGTGTTACAATGTACATGTTTATCAAAGCACCTTGATATACACTTAAATATCTAATAATTTTATTTGTCAGTTATACCTCAATTAAAGTGAAAACTTGTTGTGAAAATACATCTTTCCACCAGGAATATGTGCATTTTTTACCTGCATCCCAGGCAGCAATTGCTGTTACAGGTTTTTAAGTTTTTTCATAAGTTAAGGGATATAAAGTATTAACTCATTATAAATATGTTACATTCTGACAACTAATAAGTCTAAATATCTTCTCATATTTATTTTCCACTTGAATGTGTTTCCTTTGATTTGGTTTTGATATGATTCACATTGTGTGCTTTATCTCCTTCTTGGCATTTTTTTCCTTCTTGGTATTTGTTAAGAGCTCTTTGTATATGATGGACATTAATGTACTGTCTGTCATCCATCTTTCAAATTTCCCTCCTTCTAATCCTTTTCCTCAGACATTTAAAATATATTTGTCTTCTTTTATTTTTGTTCCTCAATTTGCTATAAACTTTCAGAAACAAAATTAAAAATTTCTAATTTGGGAAGATATATATTATTCAACTATCAAAAACTATTTTTTGTTTATAAAGTTGAATTAAATATAATAATTACAATTAAAATATAGTTGGTATTAACTGAAAGAAGAGAGTATTTATTCTCATATATAGGCTATTGTGATGGAGGGATTATAATGAATTTCATGGGTACAATTGTACATAATAATCTAATGTCCCTCAGAAGAACATAATTATATGCTCTTTTTCAGTTTTATGATAGGCAAATGACTTCCAAAAATCCTAATCATGATGAAATCATTCTGCATTTCCAAAATTTACTGGCAGTCCAAAATAGACTCATTTGTGAAATGAGCTTAGATTGGTGGAACAGCATTTCTTCATAGTAATTATGAATTCCAAAAATCTCTAAAATGAGTTTCAAGTCCACACTGCACAATGGTTATAGGAAGATCAAATTATGGGATTCCTTATAACTCTCCATGAGTTCATCCCATGCTTTATGATCCATTACTGGCATAATAAGGGCTTAAACAAAAGCTGTTGATAATAAAACTCTAATAATATGCTAAAGTCTGGGATACTTAAGTCTCTTAACATATTAAAGTATAATTTAAAAAGGCTCACAACTGACCTTAGAGGCACACAAGAGTACCGTCATGGACATCTTAATAGCTTTTTGTAGAATTAGCTAGAAGTGACTGTCATTAATATTGATCCATTTAATAAACACATTTAAATGAGAGAGAAAGTCAAAACAACATATTTGTTCATCATAAGACATTAACTATCCAGGCTTCAACCAAGAGAAAAGCGCTATGAATTCCAGCAACATTAATATCAGTCACAGCACGTGCACCTGGGAATAATACAGCTAACTGGATATGTTTGGTGCACCCATTTGAGACCTTAATATGGCATATCCCATGAATTTTTATGAATGATGAAATAAAAAATTAGAGGGGTTAAATATTTTACCTACTGTCACATAGCAAATAAATGATATAATCAGGAATTTAGTCCTGGTTATCTGATGCCAGAGCCTGAACTTAGTAGAAGCTAGTGGAAATAGAGGAAAACAAACACAAAAAGAAAAAGGTTTTTCCATTGTTAGAAATATTATAACTTTATTGGTGATATTTTTCCTTTCTTAGCTATGTTAATTTTTAATGGGTAAAGGGCTAGATTAAACAGATAAGCAAAAAGTAAGCTCAAGACTGAGATAGAAGTATAAATTGGCAAGATAATAGTAACCAAATTGTGTCATTCTTTATGGAAAAGACAAGTTTAACCACATCTCTACCCTAAAGATCTGAGGAACCCAAGTACCAGCACTGAATCAGTGCAATGAGAAATGTCTATTCTGGACAGATGAATAATAAGTATTAATGTCATGAAATTTTATTAAATATTTATCTTTAAGACACAGAAAAAAGAAATATCATTTCATTTGTTATTTAAGAAATGCTTTACAGTTCCACATTCATACCATAAATTGATGATTTTTAATGGTTAGGATGCAGAATCAGTTAATGGAAATCTGGACACTGACCAAGACTACTACATTCTCTCTTTTACTTTTCATAATAGACACCTCTTTGAGCTTAAATATCTGTCCTCTATTTTGAAGTTATGCTCTTAATTCCTGTCTTAACCTACTTCATGGTCAAGTTTTCATAATCAACTGGGATATTTTATACATGCGCATTTATATGTGCTTGCATATACATACATAAGTATATACATGTGTATATATATATAATTAAAATACACTAAACCATTTAATAACCTACTGTATCTTTATATAAATTAACTTCATTTAAAATAGTTCTTAAACTGAAGTAATACCTTTCATTGCCACAGACCTACTGATTGATAGTATTAATTTGGTATTTTGCAAACTGAGATGACAAATACACAAAGACACATGCTTAACAAAGTCACTTTGCCAATTTAAATAGTTTTCTCTGTTTAGAGTAGGAGAGTAGCACATTCTTTGGAAAGGAGCTAAAGTACTCTAAAAGTTTGAAAGATAAAGTTGCAGAGACTAAAACAAATACCAACATAACTTGTAATTTATCTTCTGAATTTCTGTGTTTCTCCCTGAATTCCACTTGGTTTCATAGCAACAAAGGACTGTTAGCCTGTTTTTTTCAAGGTTCTATGTCTTCTTTTCTAACAGCTCTCTCCTTGAAAATAAATAAGAATTTTTTTAATTTTTTTAATTTTTAATGTTTTATTTATTTTTGAGAGACAGATAGAGACAGCGTGAGCAGAGGAGGATCAGAGAGAGAGGGAGACACAGAATCTGAAACAGGCTCCAGGCTCTGAGCCGGCTGTCAGCACAGAGCCCGACGGGGACTCAAAGCCACGAATCGTGAGATCATGACCTGAGCTGAAGTCAGATGCTTGACTGACTGAGCCACCCAGGCGTCCCAATAAGAAATTTGAAATTCCTCCTACACTGTTACCATTTCATTCCTTTTGTATAATAGTGTTTTCAAACAGGAGGGAAAGTACGAGCTTTTTCTTGATGATATTCTGGCTCTCCCCTTTTTGGAATTTCATGCCAGATAGGGGTGCTCCTTTTTAGGGTACATGTTGAATGTTAGATTTGCAAACAGAATATGTCAAGATTTAGAGGTGTTATTTCACACTTTCCTATCTGTTTTGAGAATAGAAGTGCTTGGAAAAAATATATATGAACCATGGAGGACAGATGATAGATTAATGTCCATCATATGCAAAGAGCTCTTAACAAATACCAAGAAGGAAAAAATATATATCAAGAAGGGACAAAGCATGCAATGCAAACCATATCAAAAGCAAATTAAAGGAAACACTTTCAAATGGAAAATAAATATGAGAAGATATTCAGACTTACTAGTTGTCAGAATATAACTTTTAATGAATTAATACCTTATATCCCTTAAACATACAAAAAATTAAAAACTTGTAACATCACTTGCTGCCTGTGATGAAGGGGGAAAACGCACATATTGCAGATGGAAAAGTAAATTTTTACAACCATTTTTTTTCACTTTTATTGAGGTAAAATTAATTTATAAAATTATAAGATGTTTAAAGTGTACGTTAAAGTGACTTGATACATGTATACATTTTCACATATACATCTAGTAATGTATACATCTAGTTAATTAAGAAATCACCTTATTTATTTATTTATTGTTAATGAGAACATTTAACAAATTGTGAGAAAAACTTTTTTTATAATTGTTTTTATTTGAGTATACTTGACATACAGTGTTACATTCATTTTAGATGTAAAACATAGTGATTCAACTTCACTATAAGTTACACTATGGTAATCTAGCATCTGTCACTATACATCACTATTACAATATCATTAAGTATATTCCACATGCTGTATCTCCCACCGCCACTTACCCATTTTTGTTCATTCCCTCACTTCCTTTCCTCTGGCAATCATCAGTTTATCAGATTCTGCTGTGTTTGTTTGTTTATTCCTTTGTTTTTAGATTCCCCATATGATTGAAATCATATAGCATTTGTTTTTCTCTGTTTGACTTATTTCACTTAGTATAATACCCTCTAAGTCCATTCATGTTGTCACAAATGGCAAGATTTCACCCTTTTTAATGGCTAAGTAATATTCCATTTTCTATATCTATATCTATATCTGTATCTATATCTATAAATCCTTTATTCATATGTCTATCAGTGCACACTTGAGTTACTGTTCATTCTTAGCTATTGGAAATAATTCTGCAATAAACATAGGGGTGCATGCATCTTTTTAAATTAGTGTTCTTGTTTTCTTTGGATAAATACCCAGTAGTTGAATTATTGAATCATATGTATTTCTATTTTTATTTTTTTGAGGAGCTTTCATACTATTTTCCACAGTGGCTGTCCCAATTTACATTTTTATCACCAGGGCATGACTATTATTCTTTTTTCCCCCTCCATATCCTCACCAACACTTGTTATATCTTATCTCTTGACAGGATTAAGGTGATACCTCATTGTGGTTATGGTTTGCATTTTCCTAATGATTAGTAATGTTGAGCATATTTTCATGTGTCTGTGCCATCTGGGTGTCCTCTTTAGAAAAATGTCTATTGAGGTTGTCTGCCTATTTTTTAATTTTTGTTTCTCTGTTGTTGTTGTTTGGTGTTGAGTTGTGTAATTTCTTTCTATTGTTGGGTATTAACCCTTTATCTTATTTATCATTTGCAAATATATCCTCCCATTTGGTATACCACTTTTTTGTTTTCTTGATGGTTTTCATTGCAGTATGATTTATTTTGAAGTAATCCCAATAGTTTAGTGTTGCTTTTGTTTTCCTGTTTGAGAAGTCATATCCAGAAAACTGTTGCTATTGCCAATGGCAAAGAAATTAGTGCCTGTGTTATCTTCTAGGATGTTCATGATTTTAGGTCTCACAATTAAGTCTTTAATCCATTTTGAGTTTATTTTTATTTATGGTGTAAGGTACTGGTCCAGTTTCATTTGTTTGCATGTAGCTGTGCAGTTTTCCCAGCACCATTTGTTGAAGAGACTATCTTATCCCACATTGCATATGCTTGCCTCCTTTGTCAAAGATTGACTATGATTTCTGGCCTCTCTATTCTGTTCTATTGATCTACGTGTCTCTTTTTGTGCTAGTACCCTACTGTTTTGGTTACTACTTGTAGTACTTCTTGAAATCTGAGTGTGATTCCTACAGTTTTTATTCTTCTTTCTCAAGATTGCTTTGGCTCTTCGAGGTCTTTTGTGGTTCCATACAAATTTTAGGACTTTTGTTCCAGTTCTGTGAAAACTTATTCATTTAGTTTGTTTATTGGTGTGAACATTTAACATTTTGATGAAAATTTTAAAAACATTTTGAAAATATCAATTAAAATTAAAATGTTTACTATTTGATCCAGAAATCTGCTTCTCACAATCTGTCACACAACTATAAAACCAGCAGTGCTTAATGATATATTTGCAATTCTGTATTGAAACATTGTTGATAGTAGCAAATGGATTGATGAGTAATAGTTTGGTAAATTGTGCATTCACACTATGGGATATAATGCAGCCTTGGAAGGAAGAATGAGGGATAGGAAGGAAAGTGTTTTTCTGAAGAAAAGACATTTTTGTATGAGACATTGTGTACATTTCTAAGATAATATTGCTTGAGTTGTTCCATCTGAGGGCTTCAAGGGAATATTTGATATGTGCATTGTGTTGTACATGTTCCTTCATTTTGTGCAAATATTGAAAGGTTGGTTTTTACATATTTAAGGTACAGTGAAATACTTTTTCATAACAGTAATATAGTGATGTTATCTTCTAAATTATTATTATAGCTGGATAATCACATTTGAAGAAACTGCCTAAGTGAGAGCATCAGTTCATAGAAAAGACCTAAAAGTTTATTTTTTCACACTTCATCTAAAACTATACAACCAATTTTAAAAAGTTATTTTCTGTGGGCAAATACAAGATAATTATTTCATATAACTTTTTCATATAATTGTCGTAGAAGAATAGTTTTGGAAGTTTAAGAGAAAAAATATGCTTTTGATATGATTAAAATACATTTATTGGATAGAGCAAGGATATCATCTTTAATTGTAACAATTTATATATTATCATTGTTATGAAATAAACATTTAGACAGATTAACATGGCAGAATTGGCTAAAATAATATGATTTGTACCATTCCCCACCTATGTAATTGGATTATATTTAAAAGCTAGGTACCAGGTATTCCAAGACTGAAGTCATATAATGACAAAATGAGAGCTTTAGTTACTCACATTTTCCATTGAAAAATCTTCATTTTGGTCATATTGAGGCTTTATAATGTAAAAATGCCTAAGGAATGTTATAACAAGGATATATAAACTAAAATCCAAAGAACAAAACTTTTTAAAAAATTATTTTAATACTTCAAGAGCATAATATACATGTATATTTAATGCTGCAGCTAAGATTTCACACACAATTCTACCCTTCTTAATTATAAACTTTTTGTAGACTATCGTAAGGCATGCTTTTCCATACTTCCAAAGCAAATTTTAAATGCTATATATATATTCTATGTGTACTTAAATTTTTTATTAAGCATCCTCACTTAAATATTAGAATTTCATTTATAATATGTACTTTTCTGTTTTCAAAAGGCATTTAAAATCGCATAAATATATTTGTAGTGATATATGTTAAAGCTTTCTAGAAATCTAGAAAGAGTAGCAAGCATAATTAGCATACTAGTCTTTGGTGTCCAGCATAAACATGCTTGCTATTCAAAAGAAAGAAATGTTTCAAGTGATTGAATTTTAAATCGTATAATGATATAGATGATAAAGATAAAAGCAATGAATGAATGCAGTCACACATTGGTTACATGCCTGGCATTGCACCAATATCTGAAAGTAATTGACAGTCTCCCACCACCATGTAAACAACCTTCAGAACTTTATTTTATGTAGGAATTACTTATATAAACCTGCAGTAAACTTAAAATTGATAAGAATATTTCTGCAAGGTTATGAGTTACTGAGCTATAGATACATAATGCTGGATTCAAATAGATAAATTTTAATAGCTAAAGGAATAGATGTAAAGTATGGCCTTTGGATATTTTCCTTTATATTGTTTCTTTCAGCTTGACTTTTAAATGAGCTGGAGAGCAAATGAGTCAAAGTTAAGATCTTTAGCTACAGCCTCACACATGTATGTTGTATTGACTTGGATACTACACAAGTGGGTGTTAGGCAAATAGGTATGTATTCTAACCATGATGGAGAGGCACAAAAACCATCTCTTCATTAGGGTAATTCAGGGGTCAACTCTGAACATTAGGATACCATCTTTTTTCTAATAGTAGAATGTTCTATATTTTTTGAAATGCTGCTAATAAAAAAAGAAAAGAAAAAAAAGATACAGACCTCGTTTTCTCATTGGCTAAACCTAGAAAATTTAGGTTCATGATAATTACTAGATAATCTGTACTTACTCTTTAAAAATTTTTTAAAAATATTTATTTTTGAGAGAGAGAGAGAGAGAGAGCATGAGTAGAGGAGGGTCAGAGAGGGAAATACAGAATCCGAAACAGGCTCCAGGCTCTGAGGTGTCAGCACAGAGTGTCTGTGTTGACACCTCAGAGCCTGATGCCTGGCTTGAACTCACAAGCTGTTAGATCATGACCTGAGCCAAAGTTGAACACTTAATCGACTGAGTCACTCAGGTGACCCTGTACTTACTCTTTAATGGTAATTTCTATAAAACTTTATTTGATCCTTTGTATGACCTACAAGTAGAAACAAGGTACCTTCCACTGCACACTTTGTTTCCTGCTGTTGACCACTTACAGACCAGAAATCATTTTCCTAGACACCTGGGTAGCAAGGATGTAGAAAACTTTAGACAAACATTTTTACCCCCATTTTCAACTTTATTTATCTTTAAGTTTTTGTTTAAATTCAGGTTAGTTAACATACAGTTATATTAGTTTCAGATATACATCATAGTGATTCACTGCATACAACACCCAGTGCTCATCACACAAATGCACTCATTAATCCTCATCACATATTTAATCCATCTCTCCATGCACCTCCCCTCTGGTAATCATCAGTTTCTTTAGAGATAACACATAAAGTAAAGGAACTTCTGTGTCATTTCACACAAATCTTTATCTCTATCTCTGTCTCTTTCTACCCATCTTTCTTTTTTTTTCTGTCTATCTATAGATAAAAGAGCTAGAATTATGGCTACTATAATATTGCAAGTGTATCTATTAATACTTTCTTTTTTGATACAAATAAATGATAAAGAATATTGATTTAATATACTCTATTCAAGACAATATTGGAAAATATAATTTTGAATGTCAAGCCTTCAATATTCCTTTAAATGCTTGAGATTACATCTTTACTATAATAGGGCATGGTTTTTTAAATCTATGAAACTTAATAAGATGGGAATAGCTTTTTTACATATAAAGCTTAATGTATTTAAAGTATATTAAATCAGTGGTTGAGCTCTGTAGGTGTTCTCCTCTGGCAAGGTTATTTAGCATATGTAAATCATTAAAATAATGGAAAATAACCCAAACTCAAGTGGAATAGGAATGACTATTTAACAAGCTAGTTTTTAAAGTAGTTTGAGAATAAAATTAGAAAAAAAAAAAAAACCTTGAAGAAACCATAATCTTTTGGAAATTTATTTTTTGTTTTCCTCAAATGTGCATATGACTAAGAATTGTTAAGTCCCATGAGTTATGACAACAAAATTTCTCCACACACCTGCTGTCACTACCAGCAACAGGGCAGCTCTCTCCAATTTAGCTTTGTCAGATTTAGACATACAGAAGAGGAGTTGAAAGCAATTATAGAAGGGATCTTCCTAAAACTTGCTCTCCCACTTTGAGCTGAGAATTCCGAGCAGCGATCACACAGTTTTGGCGAGTGATGACAAGGAATGGTATGACACATACAAATAATCCTAGAATAAGGATTCCAGGCTGGTCCTAGGCTGACTTCATGTTGGTTTTCGTCTTTCGTTCTGTATGTCTAAGTCCCAGAGAGTCGATTCATTTGCCTTTCTATTCATGGTTTCCACCAGATACTTTTCAAGATGCAATCTTGCACTAAAAGATCTCCAGAGGGTGCTGTATTCTTAAATTCTTCTGTCCTATTTAAATTGAGATTTTTTGAGAGTTTTTCTTGCTAGTGACATCAGGAAAATGAAAAGGAAGCTAACATAATTGGATAATAATTGGGAAGTTAGAAAGTTATAGCAACACTAAACATTTGCAGTAGTTGTTTTGGCCTTTGTTGAAAAGGCAAATGTAGTTTCAAAGGCTAAAGGCTGTTCTTTCTACTGACTTTTATGTTTGTGAATGTTAATTCTTTACTCTTGTTCAAAGAACAAGCCTACCAACTGTCTGGATTGTGATATCACAGAATTTTAAAGGTTGACAGACTGAGATTGAGAGGCTATCCTCATGAAAGTGATAATAAAATGACTCATTTTATTCAATCAATATTACAAGACCATCACCACTTATGTGTGTGAATTTATATATATTTTCCCTCTTGTCTGGCTCTTCAAAACAACCCTATATGGATAATTTAGCAGGTAAATGGAGTGTCATACATTCGACGTGTAAGTTTACCATCATCACCCATTAAATAAATGTCCGAGGTAGCATTCATGCCAAGTCTGTTGGATTATAACATCCTCATGTCCTTTCTGTTTCATGTAAAATACAAACTTCTTGAAATTCTCTTACTCTTCAGAAGTCTAGGCTGTTCTGTCTTGCATGATGTTCCATTATACAGCTATCATGGTCCAGTGCTGAAATAAGTATCTCTCATTTCCAGATGAATTTTTCATGTTTTTCAATATATAATGTTACTTGCTGTAGGCCAGACTTCCAATCCTGCGTCCTCACTCTTATTCACATAAACACAACTTCAACACTCTTCTTCAGGAGCTGTATTCTCTGTGTAGTATTCTGTTTCCTGACTGGCTGACTGTATAAAGCTCATTTTCCATCCTTCAGGAAGTCTCCTTTGCTCCAAATCTAAGAAGGCCTAAACTTAACATCTTAGTTTATGAAACAATATAAGGTAACTATGACTTTTCCCATCTTGTAAGGAAAAAAACTGAAGCTTATAAAGCATAAATCACTTGCTTAGGGTTATGTATATCCTATGTAGAGGATCTGGGAATTGCACTATGTTTATATTTAATCAGTGTTCAATATTGCCTTCCTTCCATGAAAAATTGATAAAGTTCACTTATCATAATCTATATCCTGCTTTATAATAATTCTCACAGTCACTTTTATTCCAAACACAAGATACCAAATCTATTCTCCATCTAAAAATAAGGAATATTTACTAGTGGTAGAAAGCAATATATGGTTTTTGAAAGAAAAATACTATAAAATTTGAAAAATAATATTACATCACTTTGGTAACATTTTAATAGTGTCAAAGAATCGACATTGGGGACATTTCTATTTTGTGTCATGTTCTAATTTGGTTTATATTGTCTATATAGTATTGGAACAGTTTCCTAAAACTCACCAGTTCCTTTTTTTTCTTTCATAGTTTATTGTCAAGTTGGTTTCCATATAACACCCAGTGCTCATGCCCACAAGTGCCCTCCTCCATCCCCATCATCCCCCTTCCCCTCTTCCCTACCCCTGTCAGCCTTCAGTTTGTTCTCAGTGTTCAATTGTCTCTCTCATGGTTTGCCTCCCTCTCTCTCCCCAGTTCTTGAATTTGCTTGTACATAATGCAAAAAAAAAAAAAAAATCTTTAGGGAACCAAGTAACTTTAGATAGAATGTGTGTGTGTGTGTGTGTGTGTGTGTGTTTTCTGTGTGTTTGTGTGTAATGAGAGAATTATTTCATTTATTAAGGTAATGTGTATATATCTCCAAAGTATGAATCCTATCTTTGAATATAAAAGCTTTCCATTATAGTAATAATTTAATAATAATCTCAGTAGGTTGAATAAAAAGGTCTAAGTATAAAATACCATTGATAGGATGTAAGTATGTTCCTTGTGTTTTTTTTTTTTTGTTTTTTTTTTTAATTTTTTAATGTTTTATTTATTTTTAGGAGAGAGAGAGACAGCGTGAGCAGGAGAGGGTCAGAGAGAGGAGTGACAGACTCTGAAACAGGCTCCAGGCTCTGAGCTGGCAGTCAGCACAGACCCCGACGCGGGGCTCGAACCCACGAACCGCGAGATCATGACCTAAGCGAAAGTCGGACGCTTAACCGACTAAGCCACCCAGGCGCCCCATATGTTCCTTGTTTTTAATTGAAAGCAACATGGGGCACCTGGGTGGCTTAGTCGATTAAGCGTCTGACTTCCGCGTAGGTCATGATCTCGTGGTTCGTGGGTTCGAGCCCCGCGTCGGGCTCTGTGCTGACTGCCAGCTCAGAGCCTGGAGCCTGTTTCAGTCTGTGACTCCCTCTCTCTCTGACCCTCCCCTTCTCACGCTGTCTCTCTCTCCTAGAAATAAATAAAAATATTAAAAAATAAAAAAAAGAAAGCAACATAACAGGAATTGTATTAGATTGATATGGAGTGAACTCAGAGTCCCAAACAAACAAATAACACAAAAAAATAAACAAGAAATTATGAATTTATAGGGATTTTTGTTTTTTTTTTTAATTTATTTTTTTGAGAGAGTGAACAAGCACGGGAGGGGGAGGGACAGAAGGTGTGAGAGAGAATCCCAAGCAGGCTCCATGCTGTCAGCACGGAGCACAATGAGGGGCTCAAATTCACAAGCTGTGAGATCATGACTTGAGTGGAAATCTTGAGTCCGACACTTAACTGACTGAGCACCCAGCTGCTCCATGCATTTATTGTTTAATTAGAGGTACATCAGTCATTATTTCATTTTATGAGCCTGCTTTTTAGTTTTTAGAAAACTAATTCTAGTATGAGTCTTTATTTGGCAAGTTTTTCTTTAAGACATTTATAGACAGTAAGGCCAGTATTAAATTAAAACATGTTTGTGAGCTTTGGGACAATCATGGTTTTTGAAAAATCTTGTATTACACGTCTCTGAAAACCTCCTCATTAGTCTGAGGAGTGACAGGCTCACACAGACCTCTCTATCACTGCTGAAATACCAACAAAAATAGTAATTGCTTTTTTCTCTAAGATCAATTTTCTTGCCATAGTTCAGGCTGTTGAACAATCATTCAATTAGTCTTTTGGTTGTGGTTCTTTAACAAACTTATTTTTTATCCCCTGGGCTGACTCAGTATTTGATTCAGGACATTTGCTAACATTTTGATAGTTCTGCAACTTTTACCCTTTTATTCAGTATCCTTAAAATTATTCATAAACTATTATAATATTAATAGAAAATATTCAACCAACCATTATTCTGTTAAAACCAATATCATTTCATGCAGTTTCGTTGAGGAGCATTGGGCATAATCAAGTGAAGATAGGTAAAAGACAAGCAGTATTTCCTGGAAAATAGTGAGAATTGCTATCCCTAATAAACAAAAAACAATTGGCTAGTTATTTTCTGAAACATACTTTTTAAACTCTTTACCCATGGCCAAATTACGTTAATTTAAGAAGTAATATAAATAGGTTGCTCCTTAGAAGTAGAAGAATGCATTTTCAAAGCTACAAAGTTAAAATGCAAACTTGGCATTAGAATTTATGCTTCTACTGGGAAAGTCCCTGAAGCAAATTCTTTTAAAATGTCATTGAATAAGTGCCTAACCTCTCTGCCTTCTTCCACTACCAAGTAGTTCTATTTGATTTCTTCTTGCCTCTCAAATCAATCCAAGCCTGTGCTTCTTCTTCAGGCCTGGTTAGTTGCTCTGTTCTCTCCAGTCTGATTTTCTGTCCTCAGCCTCAGTACTGCAGCCTGTGTTCTCCTCCAGATACCTAAGGTGTTTCCTAATTAAACAACTTAAATGGAACTGGTGATGGTGTTAGTGTTTATATATCCTAGCAGCTGGTGCACTTACAAGACAATGTTCACCTTTATTTACTGACCATAATTTCTCACAATATTTATTTCACATGTCCATCAGGTACTTTTTCTTTTGCAAAGATAAATGTGAAAATGTTTTGAAATACTTAATTTTAATAAAATGTCCAGTTATATTGTTGGTAGTTGCCATAAAAAATGGTTCTTTCCTGAATTCTTCTATGTGAAAAACAATACCCATGTATTTTAGTTTGCATAGACATTGATGCTTCTTAGTGAGAGTAAACTTAAATCTGATTACTGTTTTTGTGTGAATACTCCTAAATGATGACCTTAAAATGTACTTTATGTTATAGATTGCAATGCACAGTGACAAAACATCCACTTATTAGATATTCATAATAAGCCCCTACTATCCTTAGGGTTCATAGCAAATGGGAAAAAAAATACTGTAAGGTTAAATGAGCTGTGCAAGGCTGTATCGGTTCAGATACTTTCAACTGCAAAGAACAAAAAAACTGATTCCAACTTGCATAAATAATAAAGAAATGTATTATTCACATGAAAGAGACAGCAAGGTTTCAAGGCCAAGTTAATCCAGTGGCTCCAGCTCTAGATCCACTTTCCTGGCATTTTTTTGCATAATTTATTTTTGTGTGTTCATTGGGCTGAGAATGAAATAACTAAAGGAAATACTGGTCTCAGTTTTCTCTGAATAAATGTCCAGCAAGAGAGAGACTGTCTCTTTCTGTGGCTGTTTAAGGATAAATGCAAACTTCCTGGAAGCTGTAACTTCTGGCTTCATTTCACCCTATTGCCCAAATTTGATATTTTTTTTAGTTTTTTAATGTTTTATTTATTTCTAGGAGAAAGAGAGAGAGAGAGAGTGTGAGCAGGAGAGGGTCAGAGAGAGAGAGGGAGTCACAGACTCTGAAACAGGCTCCAGGCTCTGAGCTGTCAGCACAGAGCCCGATGCGGGGCTCGAACCCACGAACCACGAGATCATGACTTAAGCGAAAGTCGGATGCTTAACTGACTAAGCCACCCAGGCGCCCCTGCCCAAATTTGATCTTATGTTCCCTTCTGATCTAACTCACGTTGACAGAGGTGTGTCACTCACTGATAATTTCTTATATTATTTCTACTTTATAATGATGGTAAGAGTAGTAAATAAAAAATATTTGGGGTGCAAAACTGTTTAATTTCTCTCACCTGTGGTAGAATGTGAGTGAGTGGGGTTTGTATGTATATTTTCTCAATGTAGCACAGCATAGCCAAGTCCCTTGAACGTAGTAAATATTTGATAAATATTTGGTATTAAGCTAATAAAAGCTGATGGATGTTCTTCTAATTACTTCTGCATGGGAGTTAGTATTTTATTCAGGTGGAGTGGGGACTGGAGGCTATCAACTCTTCCTGGGGGCAAAATTTACTGTGGGGAATATTTAAGCTATTATTGTTGTCATGTAAGAATTCTAGTATATTTCTACACTCTTCCTCTTTTGTCTTTTACTGTCAGCATAACAAATCCAAATATACCATATTCACTCATTGACAAAACACGATTGCAAAAATCATCTCACATCTGTTTTTCAAATTAATTGCAGTTAGCAGAAGTTTAGTAACTCTTGATTAAACTTTGTCTTTCTTTTAAGTATTCAGGCTACTCCAGAGTTTATAACCCCCAAAGGCATTACATTTGATTTTCTTACCCAAGCAGAAGACACATTAGAATTCTTCCTTGCATCCCTGCCATTGATTCTGGCTGTTTTGCTGTGCCAATTTTTGATGCCCAGGTACATACAGTCTAAGAGATCCATGATGATATCTTGCTGATTTGGCTCACTGTACAGCCTCACTTTGTCTCCAGGATGATGATACACACCATCAGGGCTTATCTCTGACAAAGGTTTCTCAGATCTTATCTTCTAACATGGCTTCTCTGGCTGCTAACCTATGTTAGTGGCTACATGGCCATCTCTCTGGCACCAAGTGGTGCTGATTCAGAATACAAATAAGTATATCACATCAGAAACACTTTGGCTCTCTTGAGCTGACCCGTATCTAAAATCAAGCCAATTCTTATAATTTTAGACCGCAATATATGAAGAATCTGTGTATAGCTCTTTCTCCTAAATTTGTTCATACATGAGCAAATGGACGTACCATTTGGAGACATTCCATCTTCAATAATTTCAGGATGATTTTTTTGACATGTTTCTCATGAAAAAGAGAAAAAATTACAAATATAATCTGTGGTATAATTTTCCACAGGGTTAAGTACCTCTTATTTTGTTTTTGTTTTTGGATACACGCTGACTAATGTAGATTGGCAAGAGCATCTTGAAAAGCAAAATCCCAGGAATAATCAATGATTTCATCAGGACTGATTTAGTGTTGTATTAGACTGTACAGAGATGTCAAATGTATTCACATTTATAATTTTTAAAGTTTTTTAATGTTTATATTTGACAGAGAGAGAAAGAGAGAGAGACAGAGAGAGAGAGAGAGAAACAGCACAAGCAAGAGAGGGGCAGAGAGAGACAGAGACAGAATCTAAACAGGCTCCAGACTCAGCGGTGAGCATAGAACCCAGTGTGGGGTTCTAATTCACTAACTGTGAGATCATAACCTGAGCTGAAGTCAGACACTTAACCAACTGAGCCACCCAGGTGCCCCGATATTCACATTTATATTATGAAAAATATGTAATTTTTGTAATGAAAACCTAGTGTCTAGCTATGACATGAGTAGTTACATTCAAATAAAATAGAAAATTATTATGTTTTATGTTCCAAACAAAAGCAGAGGAATAGGGAAGTGTAGTTACTCAAGAGGAATTGTGGTACACTACTCTGCTGCTGGATTCTCATTAGTGGACATATCACATGTCAATGTCTGGATTGTTTCATTATCATATTGGGGTAATAGTAATACCTACTCTTTAAGGTGGAACACAGGACTAAATAAGATAAGGCGTGCAATTCACTAATCAGCTTAACCTGGCTCACAATAAATACCTAATAAAGATATTACTATTATTATTATAATGTTCTAATTAACACATGCTTACATATACATCCTTATGTTATCAAATCATTTTTACTTGAATTAGATGATTTCTGGAGGCTTGCTGGTACATTAAAAAAATAATAATTAAGGGCACCCGGGTGTTTCAGGTGCTTGAGCATCAGACTCTTGATTTCACCTCAGAGAATGCATGATTACAGAGTTGTGGGATTGAACCCCATGTCCGGGTTCCATGCTGAGTGTGGAGCCTGCTTAAGTTTCTCTCTCCCTCTTTTCCCTCCCCTTCTCATGCTCTCTCTGTCTCTCTCTCTCTCTCAAAAAAAAATCATTATTTATACTTATTTTCTTACTCATCAGTTGCAGCTATTTATCTGGACTCCTATTCATTTCTCTGATCCTTTTATGACAGGCCAGTATAATTCTAAACTTTCCTGGAACGATCAGAATTGAATGGAACTATAATATCCTCCTGATTCTCTTTCCAGATTTAAGCCTAAACACTAGAATTAGAAAGGAAAGGAATCTTAATTAAATATAGCAATGTTGAACTGTATTATATACAATTTAACTTATCTTCTCAGCATCCATACAACAATGGCAGGAAAGTTTTATTATCCCATTTTACATAGTCAGAATTAGTTTCCAATGAAGTTAAATGATTTCCCTAAGGTTTCATGTGTGGGAACTGGCCTGATGTTAACTTGATCATAGAACCCATTAATGTTTTCTTTCTACTACATTATCTCTCCATTATTTTTCAAAGCACAACCTAATATCTTAAAAATAATTTTACCTTCTTTTTTTTTCACTCTCCCATCTTTTAACTAGGTAACACTATGCATAAACTATGCCATTTTGTGAGGAAATAAAAATTGCCAATAGAAGAGGGGGACAATTAGATTTTCTTGGTAACACTTGGTTATTCGTCTGCTATAATGAGTATCTCAGTGATTGGAAGCAGTTTATCAGGAGAAGTAACAAGATAATACATAAGTAGTTCCTTTCTGTATCATGAGTCCCAAGAAGACCTACATGTTTGGAGGTTCATGGAAGAGATATCACATCACTCAGGCACAGTTGTACTTAGGGCTATTATGTTATGGTAAAGGAATTAACAAGGGAAGACACATTGGGTTGAGTCTGAGGAATCCATGTACAAGCTTTAGAAAGTCCTCCCTCAGGGGGTGCCACATAGAACATGCTCCTTCTTCCAGTAGTTAAATGCAGGAACACATATGTTTCTGCCCAGGAAAGCCTGCTACAGACTCAGCCCAACATCTTTGGTGGAAACTCATTAGACAGGTTCTTTATGCTTATGTGATCAGCCACAATTATAGAAATTCCAGATTCCCACAAGGAAAGCAGCTGTTCACCATAAATCAGACTGATACAGTGAACTCAGTGCCCTAGGCAAACAAAACAGCCTTAACAGTATAGGGGACTTCAAAAGCCAAGTTCTACCAATCCGGCAAACAGGTCCTTCTCAAAAGTAATATTTAGACCCACTATGTTAACTTTCTCTGTACACTTTTCAGGGCCAGTATGTGGGGGTCAATGGGGCACAGGAGAATTTTGAATCAAACCTTGTAATTATAATATGAGAAAGAACATTAAATAATGCCAGTAATTTTCTGCAGTAGTAGCATAATTCTAATAGTCTAAGCCCAAGTTTTCAAATTTTTCTTCAAAATTTCACCTACATTGTGAAGACAATATGGATCAAGAGAGTTGAGTATTGCTTAGAAACACACACTTATTAGGTATGTTTGCCTGTTCTATGCAGCAAAAAAACAAAACAAAACAAAACAAAAAACAAAAAAACACAAAAAGAAAACAAAAACAAAACAATGCTTTTATAAATTTAAGGGCATAGTGGTTGAGAGGGATATAAATGGATATTTAATATATGGAGTAGACCATGGAAAATGCTGTAAGAAATGTTCAAAGGATTAAGGAAGTGTAAGGAAACTAAATAGGATTTTTCTTTTTAGGAGATTTATGAAAGTTTCAGGAGATAGTGACATTTGAGCTCTGTTTTCCTTAAAGATTTCTATAGCAAAGATAATGCAATGGCATTCTAGTTATAGGGGACAAACACAAAGAGCTGTGACTGTACAAGAGATTGGGAAAATATTGAGTACTTTGATATACCAGAGTGAGATACAATAACATACAACATTATATGATAATTTAAAAGGTTACTGTATTCATATTATGCTATTAATATTTCTTATAATATTAACTATAAGTGAGGTCAAAAGCATGAACTGATCCAAGATTGAAAATGCTATGAATTCCATGCCAAAGGGATTGGTTTACTTACTTTTTATCAAAAAGGAGAGTCATCCCATTAGCTGTGAAGCAGTAAGTTATTTCCCACAATATTGGAAAACAATGATAATTCTTATGTTCATGTTTATCATTTAGGAAATTCCAATGGATTTAGGAGATGTATGCCAGAAACTTTGTTTGGATGAAGACCAATATGTATTTCTTATTATGAATCACAATCTTAACAAGTTGTTTATTTTTAGTGTTCCATATGGATTTTATTTTCATCATTACCTATACAATAAAGAACAATAAAAGTTAGTAGGACCTGATCTGACCATTGATCTTCTATGTTTAAACAAATTTCTTGAAGAATTGTATTACATTTATTAATAAATATTTCAGTTTCATTGGACTTAGATTATTAATGTGAAATACACATACGTGTAGTAGTTATAAAAATTTTTCATCCAATCATACTGAAAATTTTATATTAATCTTTTTAAAACTCGTGTTTGGATATGGCTTCCTATATTATATGACTGAGTTAAAAGGTTAGAAAAATACTGAGTGGTTCAATATGTAATAATTTATTCTAAATGCTAGTTGATAAGTATATGAATAAAAATGAAATTAAGGTGTCTTATTAGTGTATTAAACATTATTCATCTATTTTAATTAAAATTATTTTTGATTTTTTATGTTATTGGTAGTATTTTATGTTTTCCTATCAAGGTTTTGTTTGTTTCTTTTCATTTGAAATGAGATGTGCTTGGGACAGTATTAAAAATAATTCGGAATGAAGCTATAAGGAGACCACTTTATTGAGAACATTATTTATATAAACTATTTTCAAAAATATCATCGAGCCACCAAAATAGGTCACATTCTACAAATGATAGATTTGGGTTTTGAAACAAATGTTGCATATTTTTCTCTTTAAAATCTATGCCATTCTGAGGAAGAACTAATTATCTTAAGGCTCTGAGTCAACTGTTGCCAAATGGTCTCACAGTTAGCAACGGAAGAAAAATGAAGCACAGAGCAGTAAACCTTGGGGATTCACCTGGCCTCCTTTGCAGCCAAGATTGTTCCTATGGTGTCAGACAACAATTAGAGAACTTGGAATTGAAGGTGACTCAGAAAAGGGCAAACTGAAAAGTGTAACTATCTCAACCAGGTCATCCACATCACAGTAAATGAACAACCCGAACATAGTGAAAGAGTAAGAGGAGATTATTTAAATTTAAATAATTTAATTATTTTAATTAACTTTAATGTGCTTAATCATTTTCAAATAATTATTTAAATTTAATTAATAGTTTAAATTTAAAATAGTAATTTTTTTTTTTTTACAAATAGTTTATTGTCAAGTTAGTTTCCACATAACACCCAGTGCTCATCCCCACAAGTGTCCTCCTCCATGCCCATCCCTCCTCCCCCCCACATCCATCAGTCCTCAGTTTTTGTCAGCATTCAAGAGTCTCTCATGGTTTGCCTCTCTCCCTTTCCCCCACCATTTCCGCCCTTCTTCTCCCCCTTGGTCCTCTGTTAAGTTCCTCCTAATCCTCCTATACGTGCACACATATGATATTGTCCTTCTCTGCCTGACTTATTTCGCTCAGCATAACACCCTCAAGGTCCATCCATGTTGCTACACATGGCCAGATTTCATTCTTTCTCAGAGAAGGTTAAAATAGTAATTTTAAAAGGCAGAGGTGAAAAGGTAATGATCATTAACTGATGTGTGGGGAAGTAAAACAATTACTGGTATCATGTATACTATGGACTTTCACTAACTGTAATCTTTAAGAGGTATATTCCCTGTCTCTAGGACTCAGCTTCCTCACAAACAAAATAAAAAGGATGAGCTAAATGATTTCTTAAGCTGTTTTTTTAATGCTTAAGGTCTATAAATCTTCATGTAATATTACACATTTGTAAAATATTTTTATGTAAGCATCATAAGAAATATATCTTGTCTGTATTGATCCAGCACATAGAATAGGACATGGCACATAGTAGGCACTCAATATTTATTGAATGAATGAATGAACCATAAAACAAAAAAGAGGAGTCAGTGGGTTGGTTAAATGACTGTCAGCAGAAGGAAAGCATATGCTAACACAAATGTTGCTGCATTTTGACTGTCTTTCTCTTCAAGGTAAATTGCACTCTTGGTGATGGTGGGACAGGGTTGGTAAAAGGGAGTCCTAGGGAATTTCAAAGTCTTTCCCATGTTTGCATGCCCCTGGTTGGAAATGCTATAAAGTAGTTTGAAGTCCTTGAGAATAAAGAATACCATTTCTGACAGCCTTGCTGTCCTACAAATAAGCCTAGACCTTCAAGCTGTGGTCAGATTGCCTAACATGTCCATGGCTACACTTTCAAATTGAATAAATCAGAAATCAGTGTTATTGGAGTTAGTACACAGTATTTAATTTCAAAATATATCTTCCCAGCTGTTATAGCCTGGCTAACCCTTGCCAAATGTAGCCGTAGAATTTCTATAATTATCTTTTTCTTACTCTAACAAATCACTAGACTAGTTTGAATGGAAACCTGATGATTGCAAGTGATGTATTTAAAACATCACCTGACTTTTGGAAGATGTTTTTATCAGACTGGGAGGATAAAAATATACCCAAGTAGTTGTAACATTCTCTTCTTAATGTTCATAGATTTCCAAGAGCATCCAATTTCCAGCAATTCATGATGCAAATGCAGTTAAATTAGAGTATTGGGAACTGGAAATTGTCATTTTATTTTCAGGTAGGTCTTTGGGTTTCAGAGGACATTGCGTTATGAAGCTTTGATCTGTCAAAATTATGTAACATTGATCTGTCAGATGAAAATTTAAGCCATGGTGCAATTTCTGACTTATAGTCTAAGACTACGCATTTATTTCCGTTCTGTTTTGGTGTTCCTAGAAATTAATAATGACAGAAATAAACACATTTAATAAAGTAAGATCTCCAGGAGTAGATTTTGACATCGTCTGATTTATTTGTTTAATATTGAGTGTTCAATAGAGTTGCTCAGATGATACAGAGTTGTACATAATGAAAACTGTATTTAAAAGTGGAAACTCCAAATGGATATGCTGAAAGCTATGCCAATTTACAAGGTAATAATTATTAAAAATATAAAGTATCAAGGGGGAGAAGAAGGGCAGAAATGGTGGGGGAAAGGGAGAGAGGCAAACCATGAGAGACTCTTGAATGCTGACAAAAACTGAGGACTGGTGGATGTGGGGGGGAGGAGGGGTGGGCATGGAGGAGGGCACTTGTGGGGATGAGCACTGGGTGTTATGTGGAAACTAATTTGACAATAAACTATTTGTAAAAAAAAAATATATATATATAAAGTATCTACAGCAAAGTTTGAATAATGCACTCACACTGGCACTGATTACTTGTATAATATTTTGGAGTGCTTAGAATGGTTAAGGGAGATTTTTTTAAAAAAGCAGGGAGACACTAGTATAGGCAAAGGCCGCAATTATTGATACAGTTGTTGAATCACAATTGATTAGGTTACAGAGCTCAGATGTTAAAATGGAGAGATTTAAACCTTGATTTTCTAAAAGAAAAGCTCAGTATTTTAGAGTTTAAAGAGACTAGTGCAATTTTCTAATTTTCTGAAAAAAGAATGTGATCTCAGAGGCTTAGATAATTTGCCCAAGGTCAGTAAAAGAAAGGAACCAATTTATCCAATTCATTATTCCTTTGGAATAAATTTAAATTACAAGTATTAGAGGCTATATGTTAATACCATGTTTATAAAAAAAAGAGCTAATAAATATCAATTTTTTAAGAGTTGTAGAGGCTTATTCATTCTGTTCACTCAATAACTATTTGTTCAGTACCTACTAAGTGCCAGATCTCATGCTAAGTCCTAGGGATGTAAGGTTTTATAAGATAGATGTGTTGCTTACTATAATGAACCTTACCTTCTGCAGATAGGAAATAGCCAGTCTACCAACTAATAAAAGTATCTTTTAGTGGTAAGTTTCAAGCAAAACATTTAAAATTGAGGGACATGACAGCTAGCAACTTGATATCTATTTTAGATTCAGTGTTCAGGGGAGACCTCTGACATAGTAAATTTAAACTGAGATTTAAATGGCAAGTAGATAACCCTGTGAAGGTTGTGGGGGGAGATCATTACAGGAAGGGAACAGTTGGTATAAAATTTCTAAAGCAAGAGAGATTCAGATTTTGATAAAATGTTGAAAGCAAATTTGTGATCAGAAATTTAAACATAAAAAAATGTTCTCCAACATATATAGAAGGTACAGTTATATTTTATGTAGATGATATTCAGAGTTTAGTCTTTGCTAGGGAAGTACAACGGCAGAAGAAAAGATATAAAATGTTGAAAGGTGTCATCTGGTGATAATCATGGGTCTTGGACTCTAAACTGAAGAAGAAGGACATTAGAGGGAAATTGAATGAGAAAGTGGTAGGCTCAGATGACCGGAGAGCTCCGTGAGTTTGGAGAATTTTGGGATGAAAAATTTAGTTTAGTAGTTATGATGTCCCCAAAAGCATTTGACCATTTGTTATTTGTTAAAAATAGCAACTCTAAGTGTCATCTGCAAGGAATTATTAGCAATACAAATTCAAAGAATGCTTCAGGAAAGATAAATGACTTATCTTTAAAACATATCAGTTATGTGTTTTAGGCCCTTGTGGAAAGGTGCCACTTCAGGTGGAAAACCTGTATTCAAAGTATTTACTTCTGTATCTTCAGGCAGATTCTTTAACTACATTGACTAATGGCTCTCACTGTAAGAATTATGTTCCTTTCAGTCCTTCAAATCCCATTTATTCAAGAGTCCCTGAAACTTCACTAGCTAAAGTAGCTGAAGCTACCCAAATCTCTGTGTACAAGTATGAGTGAACAATTTTATTAGCCCCAGGTTTGTGGGGAGGGAGATGTGCCTGTTCTTCTAGAAGGTTCTTTCTAGAAATGACCTAGCTAAAGAGTGTAAAAGACAGAGAAGAATGAGAAAAACTATCTGTTAACAAGATGACAACCTCAGAACATGTAACATACAGAAACTATTGTATCTAAAATCTCCAACCTCCTAAAAGACTGAGTTGAAGAATGCTGCTTTTTTTGAATTATATCCATCGTAAAGAAATAGTTTTTATTTGATAAAACAAAATCATGAATAGAATAAAATCATGATGAATTGTTTGGTTTGAAATTATTTTAATAGCTAAAATAATTCACACTCCCATATGATCAGAATGTGCACATAAATCTCCCTATAAACCTTGGGAATTAGAGGTCTTAGGGCATGCTTTCCAGAACATTTGTTTGCTTAGCTAAAACAAACAAATAAATAATAGAAGACACAAAATGTGTGCAAGCCACAGTATTCAATACAAGATCTGAAAGTCAAGTAATTAACAGGAGAAACACTCTATACATTTTGTTGTTTTTGCAAACCAAATAAATGCATGTGGATATCCTATTATTAATTGTCTGCTTGCATTTTTTAAGTGCCTAAAAATATGCCCAGGTAAGAATTTGGTAACACAAGATCAGAAGAAGCAGTTAAAATGGGGCGCCTGGGTGGCTTAGTCGGTTAAGCGTCCGACTTTCGCTTAGGTCATGATCTCGCAGTTCGTGGGTTCGAGCCCCGCATCGGGCTCTGTGCTGACTGCCAGCTCAGAGCCTGGAGCCTGTTTCACAGTCTGTCACTCCCTCTCTCTCTGACCCTCCCCTGCTCATGCTGTCTCTCTATTCCCTAGAAATAAATAAAGCATTTAAAAAAAAAAAAGAAGAAGAAGAAGCAGTTAAAAAATATCTCCTTACAGATCTCGCTGTGCTAGAAATCAGTTGAACCCTGTCATTGCTCTCTGCACTCCAAATCTGATAATAGAGGAAAAATCCTTTAAGTATATTATCTTGTCATATAAATAGAAGCAAGAACCCAATGCACTACTTTTTAGTGAAATAGCAGAAAGTGATATTATGTCATTGGGCACACACTCACATGTAAATATATTAACGAAAAGTAATAAAATCACTAGATTTTAAACTTTACGAGGATAAGAATTTTTGTCTGTTTCGTTCACGCCTGTTTCCCCAGAGCCTAGAAGAGAGTCTGGCATATGGTTAATGCTCAGGCACATGTAACCCACACTGTCATTGTAAAATGTATACAGAGTTAAAGCCCTTAAGCTGCAGTAACCTTTAATGATGTTTATTAGTAGTAAACATCAGATATAATACATGCTGTGTTTTGGTACAATGGTGGTTTCTTTTTTACTTTTTTGTTTAGCTCTTTGTAAAGAGTAAACTTCTTTTCCCAGAAGCAAAAAGTCTATAATATAAATATAAAATAAATGTAAAAACAAATATACATTTTTGTCTATTTCATCATGTGCACTTACCATTTAAAAATATCTATTGAGACAACTAACTTGTATTTAAATAAAATAAATAAATAGGCATGCCTGGGTGGCTCAGTCAGTCAAGCAGCCAACTCTTGATTTCAGCTCAGGTTATGATCTCATGGTTTTGGTGTTCAAGCCCCTCACCAGACTCTGTGCTGACAGTGCCGATTCTGCTTAGGATTCTCTGTCTCCTTTCTCTGCCCCTACCCTACTCATGTTCTTTCTCTCTCTCAAAAATAAATAAATAAAACTAAAAATTAATTAAGTAATTAACAAAAGAAAGGAAAAGTTAAAAAAAAAAAAAAAAACCTTTTGGAGCATGGAGGTGGTTTAGTGAATTAAGCAGCCACCTCTTGATTTCAGCTCAGGTCATGATCTCATGGTTCATTGTATCAAGCCCTGCATCATGCTCTGCACAGACAGAAAGGAGCCTGCTTTGGGTTTCTCTCTCTCTCTCTCTCTCTCTCTCTGACCTCTCCCTGTTCATGTGTGCATGCTCTCCCTCTTTATCAAAATAAACATTTAAAAGAAAAGTATATTAATTTTTCCTATTACTTTGGTGAGGCAGAGAACATAGAAGTAGTGTACAGAGATTGTTGGCCAGAGAACTTGCAGACATCTCAAAAAGAGGGCAGCACTGAGGAGTCCACTGAACAAGTAGACTAAGACATCGTTCTTGGTAGTAACTAAATGGCAGTGAGTATTTCGCAGAGCCCCTTTACAAATGGAATTCATAAAGGCTCCTTACTTAATGGGAACGTTGAAGAACTGAGATGCTGAATATATGCAAATAATAGTGACCTTGACAAATGAAAATACATCTTAATGCCGACTACCACGAGTGGAGAAGCATTGGTGACACAGGAAGGAGGATGAACAGAATGTGGGGGGGGGGTTCAATAAGTTGGTAGAAAAAGTTAAATGAAAGCATTCTTCAGGTTCTCTTGGATTTCCGTCAAGGTATCCTACTCAAGAAGGAATTGACAGTGTCAGTCCTGTCAGGATCAGAAATCCTTTGAATGTCATTTAGAATTTGTTATATATAATCACATGTAACTTGGCCATTTTGTAAACTGATGTTCTCAATTCATAATATAGATTCAATCTTTCTGAACTAAACTTTCTTAATTCTTTAAAATTATGGTAAAACCGAATAATTACTCTAGGACTTGTGACAGATTCCTGTAATCCATAGTATTTATATTAATTGAATTCAGTTTCTATTTCTAAATTTGAATATGCTGATTTAAATTTCATACAGAAAGAATTATTGTCATCTTGGTAGAAAAGGGACACTGTCCAGCTGAGAATTGTGCTCTAAGATATATTTTGAAATCAACATTTTTTTTTTCTTATGAAGTCTCTGTCGCTGATTATTGCTTACACGTTTAAAAGAAAAACATGATGGTACACTTTGGTATTGTCAAAAGATAGTGTGACAAGAAAATGCTGCAAGTCTTAAAATTATAATTAAAAGTTTAAATTGATGTTGATTTAACTTGAATAGGAATAAGTGAATTTATTTTATCTGGTAGATCACTAAAGCTAGTACCACTTGTACAATTTACAAATGTAAAGTAATATGGTACAGATTGAGTGGAACTCTTTAGATACATGAATGAATAGGAAAGGAAATATTCTATGTATTCAACAAACTTTTAGCACTTACCATGCTCCAGGCACTGTTTGGGAAATGGGGATAAATTAGAAAACATAATAACTGAAACCCTTGTCTTTGTGTTACTTAAATTCTAATGTGGAAAGGTAGATAATACTCATTAATAATAAATTTATACAGTGTGTTAATAGGTCTTAAGTGTCCCTGGAGGAGAACTAGAGTAAACTATAATATTAAATAGGATTATAAGGGTAGACCTCACTGACAAGGTAAAATGTAAACAAAGACGAGAAGCTGTGGGAGTTGGTCATGCAGGTATCTAGATGAGGGGCGTTCAAGCCAGGAAGAGCATCTAGTTCAAAAGCCAGTGTAGAAGACCATCTGCCATTGTCCAAGGACCATCAAGAGAGCCATTTTCTATACCGGAGTGATGGGAATGGGGATTTGGAAAGGATGGCATCAGAAATGATAGATGATAGGGGCGCCTGGGTGGCTTAGTCAGTTAAGCATCCGACTTTTGCTTAGGTCATGATCTCACCTTAGTGGGTTCAAGCCCCGCGTCGGGCTCTGTGCTGACTGCCAGCTCAGAGCCTGGAGCCTATTTCGGAGTCTGTATCTCCCTCTCTCTCTGACTCTCCCCTGCTCACGCTGTCTCTCTCTCTCTCTCCTAGAAATAAATAAAATAAAAATATTTAAAAAAAAAGAAATGACAGATGATAGATAAATAGGTAGATAGATAGGCAGATAAATGAATAAATAACAGTATTTTAGCCCTTAATCCTCGCTTTTGAAGTATTACACTACATTCATTTTTTATGTTGCATGGTGGGAATGTGAAAGGTAACCTAGCAGATAGATTAATGATTTAAATAGTTTAGTATAATCAAGAAATGATTTTTCAAATACTTCATGATGCCACATTCTATAAATTAAGTAGTAATCCTGTCCATAGCTGTTTAAACTCAGTTGGACTGATGTTACCACCATGAGAGAATTCTAAAGCATCCACCTTTCACGGACAATATTTAGGGTTACTTGTTTTCTGAAACACACATCTTTAACATCCTATTTAAGAATTAGATTAACAGGGGTGCCTGGGTGGCTCAGATGGTTAAGCGTCTGACTCTTGATTTTGGCTCAGGTCCTGATCTCTCAGTTCAAGAGTTTGAACCCCCTGTCAAGGCCTGTGCTGACAGTGTGGGGCCTGATTGGGATTCTTTCTCTCCTTCTCTCTCTGCCTGTGTCCCACGCATTCCCTCTCTCTGTCTCTGTCTCTGTCTCTCTCTCAAAATAAATACACTTAGAAAAAGAATTAGATTAACAAATAGAAGTTGTCAGAAATAACATTATGTAAAGTCTTAACAGAGGTTATATGTTCTTGACCACTATCACATCTGAAATGGAAGGACATCTTTGTCACAAATGACCACCAAGCTATGAACATCAGAAACAATAGGAATGCTCCATTTTTAGGGCAAACTTCATTGTATCTAAGCTCATAAAATATCCTTATATTCCCAGGAGGAGGGGAAATTTAACTTATGTGCTATACCAAGATGAGCACTGCTAGAAAACTGGAGGCATGAAAGTGCTATACTTGTTCAATATTTTAGTTAGCCTAGAGCAATGATAATCACAGACAAACTCTGTGAAATGTTATTTGTGCCCTCATAGTTACATTAATTTTCTTTTAATCTTTATCTGCCCCAGGAAACATTTCAATTGAATTTTACATTTCTTTCCAAGACATCAGGAACTCTGGAATTCAGTCTCATTTACTTTAACTCTTTTTTTTTTTACAGTTATTGCCAAACCTAAATGAATTAAAAACCAAGAATTTATCTTGGATTTACTTCATCAATATGTAAAAATGGCATGCTTTATGTGAACTTTAATATAATTCCAGAATTAGCCTTACTCATCCAATGGGTTACTCAATTTTTCATTTATTTAACCTACATTTATTTAATTCGTATTAGATAGTCATCTCAATACACATAAAACATAAAGTGATAAGTAGTCCTAGAAATTGTATGTGTAGTGGTTACAAAAGAAACAATGTAGTTATATACTCTTGGTTCAGTACTATACCTCCTTCGAGCTGTGTATCCTTAGACAAGTTAATTAACCTCTCTGTGTTAATTATTCTTAACAAAAATGGGAATTAATAATGACACCTGAAACATTGTATAATGGTGAGGAATAAATTATGGTGATGAATAAAAAATAGTCATGTAAAGTCCTTAGCACAGAGCCTGTCTTCTAGTAAGAATTCAATAAATGCATACTATTTTTGTTTATATACATGTGTGCACATTAACAAATATTTTATGGTGTAGTTACATTATTACTTAGGAAATATAAGATGATTTCCCATTTTTAAGATGTCAGAACTTTAGCAATGAAAAATGGTGAAGTCCCTGAAAACAATGACATATCTTGGTTTTTGAAAATGGAGATGAAGAACAGTTCAAAGCTTCCAGCGAACTGATTACAGATATCATGGCATAGAGTTTCAAATATGATTAAAATGATTAATTTTGAAAAGAAAAAAAGGAAAACACAGTTTGACACATTTTGACAATTGTTTTTTTTTAGTCCTTGGATAGATTTTAGCTCGTGTCCTGATACCTTTGTAAAATTTCAAACAGGTGCATTACGAATCTCTGACTTGCAATTTCAATATAGTATTTAAAATATTTCTAATTCAAGGGTTATGAGAGGTATAAGGGAATTACAAAGTATCTAAAATTTATTTTTCATCTCTATTTATTTTTGAAAGTGAGACAGAGAGAAACAGAGTGTGAGCAGGGGAGAGGCAGACACAGAATCTGAAACAGGCTACATGCTCCGAGCTGTCAGCACAGAGCTTCATGCAGGGCTTGAACCCAAAAACTGTGAGATCATGGGCTCGAACCCAAAAACTGTGAGATCATGACCTGAGCCGAAGTCAGACATTTGATTGACTGAGCCAGCCAGGGCCCCTACAAAGTATTTTTAAACTATGTTCATTAACTTTAAAGGAAGATTGGACATTATATGTAAGAGTGAATTCTTGAAGTTTTTAAGTAGTTTCAGCAGCCTTGGGAAAGTGTCTGAATTTCTAAGTTTATCTGTAAACCTGCGATGAGTCAAAAATCTCAATACTATCACTTACAAAATGAATCCTAAATAAGGCTAAGGTTAGAAATCCATACATACAACTGAAGATTTTTTATCAGCAATGTAATTGAAACTTGACACTGAATTTCAAGTCCATGTAGCAAGCTGATAGATGAAAAAGCAGATATCCAAATTAAGAAAACCAGAATTTAGGAACTAGATATGATTGGCAATAGATGTATTAAGTGTGTTCAAGTTCACTGGAATTTCTTTACCTCTTGAGCAGTTTCATCAGTCTCACTGAGAAGCAATACAAGACCAAAAGATACATGGCAGGAATCTGTAAGGGAATCAATCTGCCTGTGATAAAATTAAAACAATGCAGACAGTAGATTTTAAAGTTCAGCAGAGAGCATCCTGTACAACTCTCATTTCTTCCCATCCCCATATCATTTTCTTGGTAGGTTAAACCAAATCTAAAGTATACATTTTCCTCATCTTCCAAAGTGTTATTTTTTTCCTTAAAATGTATCCCTGTTGAAGAAGAAGAAATATTGTGATAAGAAGCAAAAAGGCCAGAAGTGGTTTACTCATACTCTTATCATTCTTTGGGACTATAAACCATAGCTGCAAAACAAAGCTAATAATAGTAAGAACTACGGTAACACATCTTATTTTGTCTAAAGAAATCAGTCCAAAAACAAAGGAGGACAACTCAAAGATCATTTTACTCAATGTGGGAAAAATAGTTTGGTTGTAATATATAATAAGATTATTGTAAGAATTGAATCACTCAGGTAAAACAGAGCAGTGCTTGGCATGCAGAGAACACCCCCAAAATAATAATTATTTTTCATAACTGTACTAATAGTCTGTCACTTGGCTAATATCGAGAAGCAGCAATATCTTGGGGTGCCTTGAGGGAGGGATTAGTCAGTTGAGTGTCCTACTCTTGGTTTTGTTTCAGATCATGATCTCACAGTCGTGAGATCAAGTTCTGCCGTCAAACTCCACACTGAACTTCTGACTTAAAGGCTTGAACTTCCTCTGGTACTCAAACTAATTTCTGTCATCCCTTAGGGTACCTTGATAGGGATGACATAATTTCTGTCATCCCCTGATAGGGTATCACATCTCAATCATACTTAGAGAATTTTTAGTGACTCTCATTATACCCTAGATCATTTTGAGTCCTTTATTGAGACACAATATTACCTGAGGCCCTGTAAATATAGAGTCCTTTTAGATCCACTGTTCCTTGCCCATGTGGCTCCCAAATTCTTGGACTCAGATTCTCTGACTCATTTCTTCAATCTTAAGATTGAAGTTCTTTCAATAAGTCAGTGCCTAAATTATGACCAAGCTTTTACATAGTTTACATGATATATACCATATCTACGCTGGAGAGCCCTTATTCCATCCAAACAGGTATGCTTTTTCTTTAAGTCTGACACCCAGCTCCTCTCAATCAGTGCATTGCCTTGAATCATCATGACTCATTACTTGACTCCATGTTACAATAAATTTGAGTTCTTCAGTATATAACATATGAAACATTTTGAGTGCTGTGAATTTAAAAAAAAAACTTGACTAAAATCAGAATGGATGAAGATGGTATAAGGCTCTTATAAATATTGGATGAAGTTTTGCTTTTGTACACATACTAGCTCTATACTCTGATCATATAATTTAAATTTTCTTGCTTTGAATTTTTCTCCTTTAGCGTGAGTTTAAATACCTTGACTTCTGGTTCTACTCATGAGCATAATGACTATGTGACCTGCTGTAAATATTAGACCTCTCAAATAAAACATAACACAATTCTCACACATTAAAAAATAAACCACTATAATGACTGAAGAACAAATCAAAAGAGTGCCTACAATACCTAGATTTTAGCCTGGAGGCAATGTTTATGGACCATGATATATGGAGGGACAGTCCAGAGAGGCTTCAGGGTCTTTACATTTTGTAGTTGAGGAGACAAGTATCTGAGTTTGGAGAGGATAAGACAACTAGAATTTGTGGGACAGATTACCACAAAGGAGAGAGCTTACAGAGACAGAGTTCTGGGTATCTGTATTGGTTAACCCCCTGAGAATTTTGTTTTTAGTAGTGATCTTCCTCATAATAAGAATTAAATTTCACAGAGCCAGGCAAAGAACAATTGCTAAAAGAATAACTGACAAGAGAATTTTGAAGTAAATTAATTTCGAGAGATTTAACATTTCTGGGAATCTTCATGTATATTCAGTAGACAGCACAAATGGTCAAGATCTAGTAATAGGAATAAGTAACTCTAGCAACTTCACACCCATTTTAATGGTTTCTTTTAATTACATAAGTCTCAGGAGGATCAGTTTGACCCACAAGTAACTAACCATTTCACAGAATGAATTCTAACTTCCACTAAGGTAATAAAATCCAGCACTAAACAAATAAAAATCTACAATATCTGGCAATTAATAAAAATTACTGGACATGAGAAGAAATATAGGAAAATATGACTCATAGTATGAAAAAAATTCACCTGGAAATGATAGATGATACAATTAAAGAACAGAAGTTCAAAACACTGTTTAAAAATAAAAATATTTCTGGGTTTCCTGAGTGGCTCAATCAGTTAAGCGACCAACTTGATTTTGGCCCAGATCATGATCTTGCTTAGTCATGAGATCAAGACCTGCATTAGGCTCCATGCCCCAGCATGGAAGACTCTATCTCTACCTCTGCCCTTCTTTCTCTCTCTCTATCACAATCAATCAATCAATAAAATAAGTTGAGGACTTAAAATATGAATATAATGAGAGAAAAAGCATATTCAAATTGAATTTCTAGATATTAAAAAACTAAGATAATAGTGAAATAAGATATCTGAAATAAAAAATTTCACTGAAGGAAAGAAATAGCATATTAGACAGGAAAATAATCAATGAACTTGAAGATGTAGTGATAGAAAATATACAAAATGAAGCCATCAGATTCTCAAGAAAGGAGAAACTTTAAAACAAAGTGTCAGAGAGCATGGATAGTTTGATAGTGTCTGACTCTTGATTTCAGCTCAGGTCATGGTCTCACAGTTTGTGAGTTCAAGCCGTGCCATCAGTCTCTGCACAGACTGTGTAGAACCTGCTTGGGATTTTCTCTCTCTTCTCTCTCTGCTTCTATCTCAAAACTGTGTGCTGCTCTCCTCTCTTTCTCCAAATAAATAAGTAAACTTAAAAAAAAAAAAAAAAGAAAAAAACATCAATTGCCAGCAGCTTGTAAGACAATTAAAAGCCATTTAACATTTTATTAGAATACCAGGGAGTAGACGGCAGTGGAAGTAGGAAACAGAAAAATTGGTTGAACAACTAATTGGCCAATTTTTCCTCCAAATTACGATAAAGTCATAGGTACCTCAAAAAGGTTGTCATGAGTGCCATATGAGAAAGTGTGCATAGAGAACATTTTTTACTTGTGCTTAGTCAATATAAACATTCTTATTGACATTGTTAAACACTTTCCCGTTCTCAACTAAAAGGCATGAAACTGACATTTTGTTCAAATTGGTTTTATATTTACACACATGTTATATATGTAATAATGATAATACAAATTAGAATAAGAAGAGGGAGAAGAAGAAGAAGAAAAAGAAGGTAATTACTATTTGGGGATATACTGTGCCTGGTTCCTTGTTGAGTGCTATACATATTCCTTATTCAGTCTTCACAGAAAGCACTGGTATAGCTACACTATTGTAATTTTTCAAGCACAAAAATGAGATTAGAGATATTATATAATTTGTTATCATATAGAAGAAGGTGGCAAACCAGATATTTAAGCCCTCCTCAGTCCAAATTCAAAAGCATCTCATTATACCTTTTCCCATATTCTAAAAGTTATGAGTATGAGTGCCTCTTTAGAAGTATTTTTAGCCTACCACACTGCCAGGTTTAAGAACTATTCTGATATTTTGTTTTCACATCTTTTCCTATATGAGCTGTAGGTTTTTCAAAATGTGTTGGTAAATGTAGGTAATCTTCTACTCTAAGAAATCAGGCTGTCATTTTATTTATAAAAACAACTGATTTGCCAGATTGATTTTAGGGCCTTTTCTAGTCAGTAGTATATTGTTTTTACAAATAAAATTAATATATTTAATAATTATGTTGTGTATATATTAAAGCAATTCAAAAAATGAGTTTTATATGAAAGATATAATTTTTAAACTTTTTATCAACTTTTTATTTTATTTTATTTTTAATATTTTTTTAAATTTATTTTTAGGAGAGAAGACAGTGTGAGCAGGGGAGGGTCAGAGGAGATACAGACTCTGAAACAGGCTCCAGGCTCTGAGCTGGCAGTCAGCACAGAGCCCGACGCGGGGCTCGAACCCAGGAACCGCGAGATCATGACCTAAGCGAAAGTCGGACGCTTAACCGACTAAGGCACCCCGGTGCCCCATATCAACTTTTTAAATATGGATGCTGCCACCAAATGAAAAACATGTATGCAATAAATTTCCTTATAACTGTGAACACTTAGTAAGTCATCACACTTCCAATGTGCTGTCTAACAAAACCACAACACAGTAGCAATATTTCTTAAATTCCAGAATATAAGATTAGAAATGCAGCATTTAAGTCTAGCACATCTTTCTTGCAGGACAATTTTCTTACCAAATGTGTTGGTGATAATGCAGAATATATGATTGGAGTTATGTCCTATTCATTTCTCATGAGATATTGAGCAGTGTTTAACTTAATCAAAATTCTTAATGATAATTATAAAATCGTGAAGCATGTAAATTAGAGGCATCTAAAATATTTAGATAAATACATTTATTAAAATTGTTAATTTTTAAAATGTTTTTTTCTATTCCCCCTGATAGTGCTTTAAAAAAGAAGGAAAAGAATGTAATGGAGATATAGACTAAATTATGAGAATATGTGAATCCTCATTTGGTATTTTTAAAATTTACCCTCAGTTTTCAGAAACTTTATCAAAGTAAGCATTGACTAAAAAAGTAAGTCCAAACTCCTGCTTTTTAAACAATTCACAGTTTGGCCAGTATCTTTGCTTTATTTCCCCACCACTCCTTTGTGACTACTTCACAATGTATATTCCAGTTAATACAACCACTGTTTTCTAGACCTCTCAGAGAGGTACTTCTCAAAATATTTCATGCATACAAGTCACCTGGAAAGTGTGTTAAAATGTATATTCTTTTTCTTTAATGTTTATTTTTGAGAGAGAGACAGAGTGTGAGTCAGGGAGGGGCAAAGAGAGAGGGAGACACAGAATCTCAAGCAGGCTCCAAGCTATGAGCTGTCAGCACAAAGCCTGCTGCGGGTATCAAACCCACAAACTGTGAGATCATGATATGAGCCGAAGTTGGTGCTTAACCGGGACACCAAGGTGCCCCTAAAATGTATATTCTTGCTCAGTATGTCCTGGGTGGAGTCTGAAAGTCAGCAATTTGTAAAATAGCAATAGTAATAGTAATTTTATTAAGGTATAATTGATGTATAACATTGTATTAGTTTCAAATGCACAACATAATGATTCAGTATTTGTGTATATTGCAAAATGATCACAGTAAGTTTAGTCGACATTCAACATCACATAGTTACAATTCTTTTTCCTGTGATGAGGACTTTTAAGATTTACTTTCTTAGCAATATTAAATATGCACTACAGTATTATTAACTATAGTCGCCATGCTGTACATGACATACCCATGGATAGTCTGCATTTCTAATGAGTTCCCAGATGAAATGATATATCAGACACCACACTTCAAGTAGCCTGGTTTTTAGAGGTTTGCATGCTATACTCCTCTTCAGGCTCGAGGACTGTTAGATGTGGCCTCCTCTGTGGGCTGCTATGTGAATACCCATTCCCAGACTGATTGAGCCTCTCTCATCTTATGCTCTAAGAAAATCCTGTATGTACCACTTCTATTTTAAACAGAACCTTTTAGATTTTGTTTTCACCAGGGGACAACCAATCACCGCTAAAACAAATGCTTTCAAATGCTTTATAGTTTATTTTTATTTATTTATTTATTTTTATTATGATCTTAGTCTTTAGCAAGAAATGCACTGGTACCACATTTGAAGACTTACTTACTCAGATGCCAATATTGGCATATATGTGAGATTTTCATCTATATTAAGAACGTCTTTGGGGCACCTGGGTGGCTCAGTCGGTTGAGCGTCCGACTTCGGCTCAGGTCACGATCTCACCGTCAGTGGGTTTGAGCCCCGCGTGCTGACAGCTAGCTCAGAGCCTAGAGCCTGCTTCGGATTTTGTGTCTTCCTGTGTCTCTGACTCTCCCCGGCTCATGCTCATGCTCTCTCTCTCAGAAATAAAAAAAAAACAAAAAACAAAAAACATTAAAAGGTTTTTTAAAAAAAGAACGTCTTTGTTAAGTGAATCATTTTACTTCAGAATTTTTGCATTACTACCGATTTTGCACTACTACTAATTATTAATTATTAGTGACTTATTTGCCAGCAATAATATGTATGTATATGTATGTAAATATATATAAATATATATGTATATATATATTTTTTCTTTTTTTCTTTCTTTCAGGGTTTGAACCTAAAAAGACTGGAGGCAGTACAAGGAGGAAGAGAGGTAAGAAACTCTAGAGAGAGGGAGAAGGAAGAAAAATAAATGGTTACAGTGTTGCAATGATGTGTTGGTCATGGTGACATGATGAAGATGGCGATGATGATGATGGCGATAGGGACATGTTGAGAGGAATTTTGTGTTCCTATATCCCATTCACTCTGGTCAAGGCTTATTAGTTTACACATTTTTGTAAAAAATATCATCTGTGCTTGTTCCTCTGAAGCCTAAGAAAGTACTGTTTCTCTGGCTAGCTAAGCATTGTTCCTGTTAACGTGGATTTTTATAGCAGCAAGACTTTTAGATGGAGAAGAAAAGCTTTTTTAAACAAACATTACAATGCAGTATTTAAAATCCATTACTGAGAAATTAGCAAAATTCTAACAACACAAACATTTTACCACATCTGGGATTTTTTACTCTCCTATCCAAGGACACTGGCATACACTACCAGGCTGGCATGCATTACTATATAGTGTTGTTTTGGTAAGAAAGTTGGTTTGGTAAGAACAACAATTTAAAAACATTCTTTAATTATTGTTATCCCAGATGCTTTATAAAGAGGGGATTTTTTTTTTGTTTTGTTTTAAGAGGGGAACTTTTCATAGTATCAAACATAATACCGTATCACACATATTATATATATTATGATTTTCCTTAACCTGGCAGATTTAACCTTGATTAAATTTCTTTCCATGATAAATATGTAAATGCTATAGTTTGTGATTTGGGTTGTTGGGTATGGATAGAGGATGGAATATTAATATTTAATATTTAAATATTAAATAAAATATTGAATATTTTCCTATTGTCTAAAAGGTAAGTTTATTTTTTAATGATATTTCATTAATATTTTCTGGAAAAAGTGAAGATATTTTGTCTTATAAAAAATAATAATAAATATTATTCCATCCTCATGTGGCTTCTCTTTCTGTAAAAAGAGGTTTCTTCTGTATTAAGTTACAAAGTATTTTCCCTTCTTTCTTTGCTGTTTTAATTTCCAGTTATGTGTTCTTAGTATTTGGCATTTTAGATCCTACTAAACTTGTTATTTAGGGACTCTTTTTTTTTATTTGCTATTTTCCATCCAGAATAATCTATTCCTGAGAGGCACGTAACAATTGACTTACATTGGCAGAAGTGACATGTAGATAAATCTTTAGATATTTTTCATGTTGTAGGAAAGCAAGGTAATAAGTATATGATCATTTGTAAAGACAGATTGTGTGTGGGGGGGGGAACTCAGACCCATGTAGTTTTGGGAGGGTAACTGCTTTCATTCAGACATGACCAAAATGGATCTGCTTAGAGAAAGAACTTAACTCATCACCTCCTAAGTGAAAGTTCACATCCAACCAGTACTGCTATAGTTTATGTCTGCTGATTCAACGCCTTTAAGGAAATCTGATTTGGGAGTCACTCAGCTTCTCCCTGTTGTCTCCTAGTCCAATAGTAACTATGTGTCCAAAAAGGAAAACTTAAATCCATATACACATATGATGGCATTGAGAAATGGTAGCAAAATTTTGGATTTCTTTATTAAGCTTTTGTGATTTTTCATGTTATTTTTAAAAGCCTAATGACTGACTTTTATTGAAAAGAGTTACTATTAAATTTTATTGCTTTTTTCATTTTCTCTGATTTTATTTTTATTAGAAATGCACTCGTGAGTAAAAAAAAAACATGTTGATAATGTGTTTTAAATTATTTTTTTCTTAAAACTATGTTATGATTTGCATGAAGGTCAAAATTCTAATGACCTACAATTTAATACATACATCTGCATAGAGGACAACATGATTTGGGTGTTCCTCCTGAGTTTAGTGGAGTACTTGTGAAGAAGGTAAGTTTGTCTAATAAATTATTGATAGCCCAGTATTCTCTTTGGCACTTGTCACCACTAACCAGAATATAAACTAAATGATGACTATTAAAATTCAAAACAAACACATCACTTTATCCTTGGGCAACAATGGGTTACTTGGGCATACTCCTAACACTCACCTTAGTCTTCCCATGTTTATAAAACACAATATATTCTATGGTAAGAAATTTTAGAAGAGTTATCAGACACTTAGATGAAATATGTTGTGAAACTGTTTTGTGAAGTCTCAGAACAGAGTCCAAAGGCTAGGTTAAAAGGCTCATGATCTCTCTTGTTTACGCAATGTGACATATCTTTCTGATTCCTATTTACTGTTTTATTATGTGTGCTTTACAAAGATGTATTGTATACTTCTGATGATGTTAAATTGAAATGTGTGGATTTAGAAACTCTCACTAAAAGCATTTTTTTTAAAAATTCTTTATCCTAATGCTATTGTGATTGATGCAGATTTAATAGCAATGATTACTTCTTAAGATGAATTAATTCATCTTAGTTTAAATGACGGATATTTCCACTAGGTATTGATGGATATAATACTAAAGGCCTGTTACCAAATATTTAGAAGAAGGTTTAAAAAGCATTGTTTAAAAGTTTCTATTTACTTACTTGAGATAATGACAACGGTTAGAGCATGCATGGAAAATTGAAGCAGTCAGTAATGTTCTATCTAGCTAAGTGGTAAATACTATTAAAAAGCTAATTAGTAGACAGAAAGACCAGATTTAAACACTACATGCTGTATAAAAATATAAATTAAGAAGTGATTAAGATATAAATGACTTTTCCTAAGGAAATGGAGATAGGTAGTACCTAAATCACTTCTATTATGGTGAAATATTTGAAAATAGAGATCAATTGTATTTTAAAAATTACATTTGTATTTTTGCATATTTATACATGCATACTGTGTATAACCTGAGAGGGCTAATCATAATAGATATTTAAAAAGGGAGATTGGTGGAATGCTGTACAAAATGTGATTATTTAACTGCTATTTCTACCTGATTGTAAATGAACTTCCTGCCTCCAGTGAGATCTTATAACTCATAGAAAAACCTCAGTGAAAAATCACTGAGTATGACACAGATAAATCAATGTTTCTCTTTTCTCAAGGAATTTCCCTTCTACCATACAGCGCTTTTGCTGTTAAATGTAGATAGAATCAAGTTACTATCAGTTTTCTTAAAAGACTGTATGCCTTTGTTATTTCAAATCCTATTACGTATTCCAAGGTACAATTTTTGTTAACAGACTAAAGATTTATCTCTGTGTATGTTTGTGTATACACATTAATTTTTAGTGGCAAATTATCTCTACTTCCACCCTTTCTTAAACATACTCAATCATCCATATTCTGGATATCTTATATCACAAGTCTAAATACACATAACAAGTGACTTTATATCATGCATGAAGATAAATAATTATTATGGTTAGATATCTAAATCAAGGTTAAACATTTAATTTCAGAAATTTTGCTGAGTGTGGTAAGCTACTATGAAACACAGTTTAAACTTTTGGATTGTGGCTGTGTTGTTGGAAGTTACAGAGATTCCAGAACCATAGAGGTAATGGAAATAAAGGACAAGTGTGTAATGATAAAGGATCACTTGATATATATAATTTGATATATATAATTTTCAGAGCCCAGATCTCCCACAGTTATGAACAGAATAAGCAGAGATTAGGTTGCCATTCTTTATTTGGAATTCTGGAGACAAGATTAATATTGATGTACATGAAGATTTTGAATAGTTTTATACTCTTTTATATTCTTATAAATCTGTTTTATAAGAGCTTATGAACATGCTTCTCAAACATATGAAAAAGAAACCACTTTAGGTAATTTCTAGAAGCATTCCTTAGGATATGACCAAATTACATTACATTACCTGTATATCCCTTTTCCAGAAAAATTCCCTGTTGTGGTTTGAAAATTTTTCAGTGGATTATATTTAACCATGATACAAAAAAATCCCAGTTGGATGATTGCAATTACAAGCAGACAGATTCTGACAGACACATTGTTAGGAAAGAGTAGACATTTCAAATTATTAAAATAGCTGATTTGTGAATGTGTCATTCTCAAAAAAATCACGAGCATGTCTTGCAAACTACCTGTTTTATAGTCCAAAATGTTACGCTTTTCTACGGAACTATGATATTCCCAATCCTCTATCTTGTTTTGTTTTGTTTTTGTTTTTGCCAAAAATCATAAGTAGGAAAATACAGGTGATGTAAATTTCTAATACTAAGAAACATAGAGACATTAGAAAAGGTAGATTGAAAATTAAATGTTTAGTTAAATGCTATTTACAGAACCCTACTTTATATTTAAATACATCAATCATTTAAAATAATAATTTAAGATTTTTCTATTTATATAAGGTATATTTAAGCATATGTTGTTTCTAAAGAAAATAATTATTTTATTTTGATAAGTAGTGAATTTTATGCCTTTGCTAATACAGTTGGATAGACTGCATCATTTATTTCTTGACAAATTACATATTTCTGCTTGAAGTGGAGAGTCAATTTTAAATTTAAGCCTTAAAAGGAAGAAAATTCAAAGAATAAAATATATATTAACTTCGTAGTTCAAAATGATTTGTCTACCTGGAATATTAGCACAAGCATTATATCCAGTGGAACAAAATAAAAGTCACCTTTGATTTTTCTTTTTATATATAACTTAATTAGAATTATTAAGCAGATTACCTTAGGTTTAGGTTATTGCTTAAGTTAGGAAAACTCAGTATTACTTTTTCCAGCCCAGCAGATAACTGGAAAGAATGTTTTTAATGGATCAAAAAAAAAAAAAAAAAGTAAATATGTTATCTTCAAGAATTAAACTTGAAGAAAGTGTATTGTTCTTGGAAATAAGAATAGCAAAGAATAGCAAAAACTGTTGAAGTGCCATTGTTCTCTTAAAATCTAATATTTAATGTCATTTTTGAAAGTATAGAAGATAACTATACATCTTTTGTGGCTTTGTGCATCAAATAGCAGATCTTTGCCAAGAAATACAACTTGATTACCAGTTATCTTTAATAATTTTTTCTGCAAAACTTTCTTCCATTTGCATGCTTTCTGTATTGTTCAATATCCAGAATAGACTCAATGTTTCTACTTTTGTTCATCTTTACCTATCCCATTCTTGATTCTGTAGAGTTTTGTAGAATAAGAAATTCTTTGATATCCTCAGTGATACAATTTGGGAAGGGAATTATATAATGGCTAATATTGTATTCTTTTTTGAGATATAAAAGCTGAAGATAACTCTTCCTTTTAGAGCTAGAGCTATGCAGTGGTTCAGTGCCTATGGTTTGCTGATGAGATATAACTGATTTACAGTTTTAGTTTGAGATGAAGAAACCTTCAAGGACTCAGTAAAAAATAAAATATTCCTTTTTCCTCCCTTCTTGGAATTGACAGGAAAGAAGGGAGGTGGGGGATCTTTGTGCTTATAAATTGATATTTATTTGAAAGAATTACACAAGACCCTAATAATTATTCCTGTTCCAAAAGTGGTTGAGAAGACGAAATGAGTAAATATATGCAAAGCTCTTTGAGCAGTGCCTTCCATATAGGAAGTACCCAATAAACGACAACAATTATTATTAACTTTTCATATTACCTGATCTTCCCTTCATCTTTTCTTCTGTCAGAGGCACAGTGTCCTGTTGGAAGATTTTACTCTCTACATGAGCTAGCCTACACCATGAAAATCAAAGAGATTCAGGGCCTAACATGACACTTCGAGGATTTTATATTCTAAATTGGTCCTGAGATGACAAATTTCAAATAGGACAACAAAATCTACTTGGAGTCCATCACTGAATGTCAGAAATTCTTTTTTTTTTAATCTCAGAAATTGTTACATTCATAACAGAAAAATATATTTAACTTTTCACTTAGCATTGTTTTCAGGGAGCAATGGATAAGGTTTCTAGGTTTTCTAAGCTATTTTTCACAGCCTCTCTAGTTTCTGGATGGTCTTCAATTTTGATTTTGAAGATTTCTTCTATGCTTATAGACCACTAACATTCCAAGAGACTATCCAAAAGAAACCCATTGATTAAGCATAACTAAGCTTAATAGATCCACTTCAGTAAGAAAGAGCACGTTCTAAGTAGTATCTCAGATGAGGAAAAAAATTAAAAAGAGGTGTACACCATTTAATTTTTTTCCTCCTTCTTTTAGAAATATTTCATTAGCTAGATTAGATATTCCTTGAGTATTCACATAGTGACAAAACAGTATTTCCCAAGAGAAGCAGGAAAAAAAAAAAGTAGGAGAAGAGGAGAGCAGTGAGAGGAAGCCAGCTTGAGCAGACATGACATCACTGTGGAAAGATAACGGAGGCCTTACATATAGGAAACCCATTATATATATACACAAAGAACCACACTAAAGAATATTTACAACATGTTTGAATAATAATTTGAAGCACAGTGAATTCCATGAAGCAGAAAGCCAATAACTATGTTCTTGTCAAAGTTTCCCAAAATTGAGTCTGTAATTTCAGATTGTACTGAATGGAATTATGCCAGTTAGAAACATATGCACATGAGTTAAAACATAAATTATTTGGGAATTTGACCTAGAGAGTCAAATAAATTAAGAAGACCACATGAAAATTTTTCTGGGGCAACTTCCCATTTTAAGAACCTGGCCTAAGCCCAGGTAGGGGACCTGATATACTCTCTAACTCTAAGCAAAATGAAACTGGGACAAGACTAAGGAAAAGTCCTTATAAAATTTGGAAAGGGTACCCAAAATATAAATGTTTATCCAGAGGAAAACAGCATGTCAAAACCTTCTAAACTCCTGAGTGCTTGTAGTTGCATCTGTTCTTATTGACTCACAATGGAAACTCATGGAAAGAAACAACAGGTAGTGCCTGCTGTAAATGAAAGAGCAGCTATTTTCACTTAGGGCAAGAGCTTTTAAATTTAATTAGATAACCAAAGGATTGCTAAAAAACATTCTCATTTCTAGGAGGCAGAAACTCTTGTGTTTGGGAGATTGACAAAAAGAATTTAGAGATTAGACCCAGTGCAGGAAGACCCTTGAATGAGAGACTTCAGTGACCTCAGAGGATCATGTTTCAAGTACAGGAGCTACAGTCAGGTTGCACAGGGATGTCAACGAGACCTCTAGTGAATCTCTATAATTTTTGACTGTTGACCTAACAAAACACCGCAGAGAAATAAACCTTTTTAATCAGCAAAACTAAGTCTGTTAAATCTATTGCAATTAAAAGAACACTACATCGACAAAATTTTAGTAGTTCTCTAAATAGCAAAGTTAGGAGGATATGGAAAATGGGGAATGTGGAGGATAGTTAGACAGTGGTAAGGTCCACACAGGACCTTCTAAAGCAGGAAATAGGGACTAGGCAGAATTTATGACATGATAGCTTTGTATTGATGTGCACAAAATAAATGAAGATTCTGACTTCAGGGTTCTTAAATGCACCATATTTTCTTTGCTTATGAGTCTGTTTTTCAAAAAATATTTGGATATTTGTAATGATTTGTAATTTTAAAGTGGGTTTTAAAAAGAGATAAAGACTAAGAAGGGTTACAGTAGAAGGATTTTGACTTTCAAATCAATATAAATTTAGATATGTTTTTATAAGGAATATATATTGGTTTTAGAATCAGTTAAACTCTGAGGATGTCTTCATTTAAAATGATAAAAACAAATTATGGTTTTATTTCACTATCTTATATGTTTCTTTGAAAGTATATTCTTAAAATCAGAGATTTCTTTTTGCATTGTTGCTTTTATTTGTGAATACACAGTTATTTCTTGACCTTTGTCTGTGTCACTTGATACAAAAGAAAATTTCTACTCCAGATGGTCTAATTAAGTCATCCTGCTTTCATCAGAGAAGTATTTATTCATATATAAATTAGGAGATCTCTTATGATTCCTTTCTTAATTACATATAGAAAATTGCCGCCTCAAAAATATACAGAAGACAATGAACATTTAAAAAATTTATACTTAATCATAACTTAGTAAAATAATATCTTTTCTGTTTTGTTTTAAATTTTCATGTAGAGCAAATAGTCCCCATAGAAATGTTCAGTTGTATTAAAATTTTGTACGTCTATAAGGACACATTGCTTCTCTTTTCTAAAGAGCTTCACTGCCTTCCTTTTCTCTACTTGGAATTAGATCCCCAGCTCTCTTGCTATCCTTTGGTCATGCCTTCATTTAAGGACAATTATTTGACATTATGTCTAATTTCTGTTTACATGCTAAGCTGAAATCTGTCACTTTAAGACAGTTCTCTGGGCATTGATACTTAGCTTACTGGAATAAAGCAGTCCTTTTCAGTTTCACTGTTGTCCTTTTGTTATCACAGGACTTCCCTCAGTTCCTAATTAGTGATCATCACATTGTTACTTAGCATTTGATCTAAAATCTTTAAGTACAGTTACCTTATAATAAAATAATATTTTTAGGGTTCTTTAGCTTCTAAGAAACATTATATTATTAAAATATTATATAAACAATTGTTTTTAATTAGATTAAAAATATAAAGATTAGAGAACTTCAGACTCATACAAATGACAGTTGTGGTCAGAATAATAGCTTTAAGTACAATTGCTATGATGTACTATGTCAGTTTGCTAAGGCCACCGTAGCGAAGTAGCACAGACCAGGTAGCTTTAACAATAGAAAATTTCTCACCAATCTACAGCTAGAAGTCCAAGATCAGGGTGTTGGCAATTTGGCTCAGGAGCATCTTTTCTCTTCAGTAACCTTGAAATTTGATTACATTCAAATTCCAGACATCAACAGTAAATAAAAGAATAAAATAATACATGTGAACAATTCATTGTCTGCAATTCTAATATTAATCCCAAATGCTTTGAAAACAGATTCTTCCCAAAGGGAAGCTCAAACTCATTTGGTGGACCAAACCTGACCTGAAATAGTAGGAACCTATTAATAGTCTTTTTTTTTTTTTTCCAACTTAGCAACTTAGCTTGGATATGTATATGTTTGGCTACAAAATCATCTATATGTTTGTACAGGCTGCTGCTACAAAATCTACTTAAAATATTCAAAAGATATGGAATATGCTCTACATTACAATTTTAAAACCAGGACAATTCTGAATTACTAGGTACATCTCACCTTCAGAATTTTGAATAAGGAACTATAGTTCTGTTGTAGTATACATTTCACTCTAAGCCACTAGAAAAATAGAGTTCTGTGTCTTCACCATAAAAAGCATTTGAATTAACACTCAGTAAGTGCTTATTGTGTGTTTATTAAGTACTTGCCATTGTTGTAAGCACTTTATATATATTCACTCACAACAAACTTTTGAAAGAACTGCACTATTATTCTCATTTCAAAGAAGAAGAAGCAAAGTTTTTTTTAAAAGTTTAAATAACTTGCCCAAGGTCTTAAAACTACTAAGTGGTGAAACTGGATTTCAAACCTAGAAAATACAACTTCAGAGTAAAACTGCAACATAGCACCATAACTCAGGACAACTGAAATTTTCCACCACTGGATATTTTGACTCCTGGGATTCCTCAGGAAAATTATCTAATTTTTACTTGTTAAACATTAATGTTTTCTCTCTCTCTTCCTCTTTCTCCTTCTATCTTCTTGCCCATCTATTGATTGCATATCAAAATGATCTAATCCAAGACCGTGACCACAGCTACAATTTTGTTTTGGTTAGGGATTGATTAATCACAGAGAATAGAAATCTACTTAAAATTTATGTTAATTTGATAGTGTCAGGTGCATCCATTTGCAGGTAATTTTCTTGATCATTTGGAAAATGACCAATAATCAATTCTTTTTCTTTACTTCTCTATTCTCTAATTCTATCATTTTTCTCTCTGTTTAAACTAGGTAGTTTCTTTTCTTCTTTTAACATATCTTTTGCACCCCCCACCCCTGCCATTGACTAACTTCAAATGATGCTCTCAGGTATGACCTTTATAGTACAATCACCTCTAATTATAGACAATGTGGTATGATTTCCTTCAACTCATTCATATTCTTCAGTCAAATAAATACACTTAGCAACAGGAACAAGGATAAGAAAAATGATGTTTTTCTCTCTCTTCCTTTTCTTTCTTTTATGATGTTCAACTGATAAAACACTATTTAACCCATCATTTTAGTTTATCACTGATGACAAACTTGTGATCTGGAAGTTCTCTTTAAACTTGTTCTGGTAAGGAAAGATATAAGTGGCTCTTTGGAATGGAGGGTAAGGCACCATTTTCTGTTTCTTTTATTATTTTTATATTGATAAGAGTTGGGTTATGAAAATACAAATGTATCTGAAACAGGCAGTCTGCAACTTTCTGCTTGACTGGGGCTCTCCTCTTAATTATATACAGGTCATCATTGCAATGTTAACTTCTCAATTGTCTCTCTCTCTAAATCTATTATATCTGGAGTGAGGTGTGAGTGTGTGTGTGTGGGGGGGGTATTATCTTTCACTGATTAAAAATATCATGTCCTGTAAAGAGAGACCAATGTTGGCAATACAGTACATTAAAAGAGTTTTCTATCCAGATACTATCAATCCAAAGTACATCTGATCCATTCTATTGCTTAAACCAAATCATTGCTGACATGTGGATGCAGAACATTAGGATGACCTATACTTCTCTTTTGTAAGAGAAAACACAGTACACTTGCTTGCTCATTTCTGTATGACATCATAGACAATTACAAATAGGACCTAGAAGAATATCCTCTAAAAGTGTTGAGAGAAAATAAAGGCTTAGGGGAATTTGTATTCTTATTTGCAAGTACTCAAAAATGTTAGATTCAAAATGCGTAAATCAGTAATATTTAGAAATTGTAAACCAATCATGAGTGTTGTCCTATGCTTGCCTATGTAAAAATTACTTTAAATTAGATTTATTTAGTAATCTAGCAGTCTGAATTTTAGAAATTAGTAACATTTGTTGAAGCACATGCAATCAGTTTTAACATTCTGTGCGTACTATGTATAACCATTTAGCTACCTTTTACCAAAAATGGAGAAATGTTTTGTTTTGCCTTTCTTGCTTCTGAATGCAGCCTATCAAAGACATTGTTGCTTTCTCCTCTAACAAGTTATATTAAATAATGTATTTGCTCTAGTTTACTTTCCGAAAGTAAGGTCACAAAGAATACTGAGAATAAGTAGCACCTAGTACAAAAATACCCACAGTGGACAGAGTTCAAAAGTTTCAGGGAGCGCAAACAATCTTTCAATTTGCCTTGAAAAAGATATTACTAAACTTAGTGAACAACACCTGATGAAGTAAAATGAATGATATTCATGTTGAAAAGTTCAGGGCTTGCAACAGGAAAATGAATGTGAAAAGCATACCCAAGAATCTGGAAAGTGAAAGGAATTTACAAGAACAATGAAGTGCTACCTGGAAAACATAGCAACTTCAACATTCATTTCTGGAGAATGGAATAGTTCATAGATTCTTTTGTGTAGAATTCAGACAATGTGAGGCCAAAGATAACTGCATATGATTTAGGTGTTAATGGAGCTTCAACAGGATCATAAAATAATTGCTACAAATTTTATGTATGTTTTGGAAACAGAGACATCTGTGGCACACAAATTCATTAAATTTTCCCTAAACCAGAAATGACTGTATTATAAGAGGCAGCATAGGAGAGTAGGCTTTTGAAGTTTATTTATTATTTTGATAGAGAGAGAGAGAGAGAGAAGAGAGAAGAGAGTGAGCAGGAGAGGAACGGAGAGAGGGGCAGACAGAGAATCACAAGCAGGGGCTTGACATGAGGCATGAACTCCTAAACCAAGAGATTTTAACCTGAGGTGAAATAAAGAGTTGGACTTTTAACTGAGCCATCCAGGTACCTGAGTAGGCTTTTTAGAGAACACATACTTTAGAACTCCCAATTCCAGTTCTTCCCCGTTGCTCAGCAATGTGATGTTGAGCAAGCTGCATAATCTTTCTATGCCTCAGTTTCTTCATTTTAAAATTAAAAATGGTAGTTGTACCTTACCTCATGGAATTGGTACAGAGTAATTGACATTGCATATGAAAAATAATGATCTCAATGTCTCAATGTCTGTAAGAATACCCAATATGGAAGTTTTTAATATATTACTCTTTGTTATTATTACTGTTATTTTGAATTAATAAAGATAGTAGACATTCCACTCTCTGAGAGTAAAGCCTCTTATCTCAGCACCACATCTCAGAAGTAATGTTATTCAAGGAAGAACTTTGCAGGGATTCCTACTTGCAAAAACTATACTTGATGTATAGTTATATTATATTATTGTGTTTGTCCTATTACATCATGACTCTTTGTCTACTCGCCAGCTTTCAGGTAGACAGAATTCCTGTCGAACAGGTTATTTTTCACCTTGCACTCACAAAAACCTGTATCATTTCTGAGATATAGTAAAGCACCAAATAAATATTTGTTGAGTTTAATATTGTTCCTTTTTAGAATCACTGAGAGTTGGGTTTAAAACATCTATGCTAGTTCCTTTCTATATTGATCACTCACTTATTCCTTTCATGTATTTATTCTATAAATTTTGGTTTTATTTATAAATATTAAAGTAAAATTAGTAAGTATGTTTAATTTTATGTGTTCCCATTATTTCTTACCTAAAGAAATAGATGCTGGTTAATAATAGTTTAGGTGATGGCTAATCATAGTTTAAGTAGTGGTTAATCATAGTTTAAGTGAATCTGAGGTATAAAAATTTGGAACTGTGAGAAAAATAAATGTTTATGTAGCCTAATTGTGAGGAAATTTTTAATACATATTTTTTTAATTGGTTAAGTTTTGTAATTTCAAAACTGATGATCCAAATGAGTTTTAAAGTATGTTTATGCTCTTGTATGATTCATGTGGTTAAATTATCCATTATCCTTTGTCAGGATTCCATTATGCAAGGTCTTCAGGCACTCATCATGTTCATCTAATATGACCACCCTAAACTGCAATTCCATTTTGTACAAATAAGGCTGATTCAGGTGCAGAAAGGATTAGCTGATTGTCAAAAGTTGAACAATGCATGTAAATTCAGTATGGAGGTTTTGAAATGACATAGTTAAATGGTATTTAAACTAATCTGTAATAAGAAAAGGTGCTCTTTAAAATACCATATGAAGTGATATATGAATATGAAGACCCAAGAGACTGTGGTAAACATATAGAAAATATTGGTTTAGGCAATTACATGAATTGACAGAATAGGTATTTTTTTCTTTTTTTTTTAAAAATTTTTTAATGTTTTATTTATTTCTAGGAGAGAGAGAGAGAGAGAGAGAGAGAGGGAGAGAGAGAGAGAGAGAGAGAGCCAGGGGAGGGGTCAGAGAGAGAGGGAGTCACAGACTGAAACAGGCTCCAGGCTCTGAGCTGGCAGTCAGCACAGAGCCCGACGCGGGGCTCGAACCCAGGAACCGCGAGATCATGACCTAAGCGAAAGTCGAACGCTTAACCGACTAAGCCACCCAGAATAGGTATTTTTATTTTTATTTTTTTTATTTTTATTTTTTAAATGTTTTATTTATTTCTAGGAGAGAGAGAGAGAGAGAGAGAGAGAGAGAGAGAAAGACAGCGTGAGCAGGGAGGGGTCAGAGAGGGAGTCACAGACTGAAACAGGCTCCAGGCTCCGAGCTGGCAGTCAGCACAGAGCCCGACGCGGGGCTCGAACCCACGAACCGCGAGATCATGACCTGAGCGAAAGTCGGACGCTTAACCGACTAAGCCACCCAGGCGCCCCAGAATAGGTATTTTTAAAATAATTTTTACCAACATGACAAGAGATTAAAAAGTACCAGAAGAATTTGCATTTTAAAAGCAAGATCAAGTTTATATACATTTCAGGAAGCCATAAATTGGTATGTATTTAACTGACAAAATAGCACGGTTAAGTCTTCTTTTTCAGCCTGACAGCACTGCAAGTGTAGATTTAATATCCTAAATTTGTGAGGTAGTCTGTAATAGAAAAACATTAAATCTACTGGGCTCTTTTCCCAGAAAATCAGTGAAGCAAGAAATACATGTATCAGGAGAGAGGAAAAAAGAGAGAAAAAAAGATGACAATAAAACAAAAAACAAAAAAAAAAAAAAGGAAAGAAAGGTAGATGGCTAAATTTAATGGGAATAAGTAGAAAAGCTGTACATTTTAAATACAGTCAAATAAAATTTCCCTTTCAACCTAGGAAGGCCTACACTCAAAAGCATAAACCAGAGTTTTCAGTTATGAGAGGAAAATTCAAATATAACTTACTTCATGAAACTGTGGGAAAAGAACTTTATAGCTGTGCTTTTAAACCTTAAATTGAACTTAAATGTATTTTGAAAGTTATGTTCTGGGATAGCTGAAATAAGTCCTATCACCACTCTACTTCCAAATCCATTTCGAGGATCTAATCATGTGTCTGTAACTTACTAAGGGATTGTTCTGAAAAAATTAAGGGCGAGTCCAGTTCCTTTTTGGGGCCTCCTTACTAAATTATCATGTTCTCTAAAATCCTGATCCTGCCTGTGAGCCCTTCCTCTTGACACACTTTTCCTGCAGAACTATATTCACTCTGGTGGCTGTAGCATGGACTATTTGCTGATGGTTCCTGTGTCTTTTTCTCCAGCCCAAGTCTTTCCCCAGACCTGTGTGTCAGTTCACTTATTCGCCATTTCTACCTAAATATTCTTTTCATTTTATAGATATGTAAAAAGGCAATAAATTCATAATTGTCATTATCTTTGTTCTGCTCTCTCCCATCAACTAATTCCTTCTGCTCTGTCGTCTGTCATTTAATGGTATTATTAACAACCACCCATTCCAGAAAACTTAGAGCCAACCTCATTTCTTCTTTCTCCCTAGTGTCCCACATCCTCAAGGTCATTATACAGTCTCCACTCTACTTCAGATATCACTCTCGGTTACATTTTCTCATATCTACCCCATTTCCGCTAAAAATTTGCAACTTCATCATCTCTCAGGGGAAATAATTTAATAACCTCTTAACTGGATTTCCAACTTCTGTGTTCTCCTAGCTCCAGTCTATACTCCACACTGTTGCCTGAATATAATTATGAGATTTCCTCACTAAAGAATGTTACTATCTTTCTGTCACACAATGATAAGGGCTAACCTCTTTAACACATCAACCAAGACCTAAGCCATAAGCCACCACCAAATTTCCACCATTTCCTCTTCACTTAAACTCTGAAGGAATTTTATTCATTGTTTGAGAACCAGTACAAATGGTATCTCTTTTAATAAACTGAGTTACCCATTCTGTAGTATATTTGTATTTTTTATTACTGCTATTGTAGAAATAATTACATTTTATAGTAGTTGGCTAACATGTGCCTGATATGCTGAAGCCAGAGCTTCTGTAAAGTAGGTGTTGTGTTTTTACATCTTTGCAATCCTTGGAACTTGACTTGGGAACCTAGAATGTAAGAGATATTTAATGAACATTTGCTTATGGAACAAATGCATGATGTGTTGGTAGTCTCTGAGTTACAAAGGTGAACTTACTGAGTTTTGTAAGAATTACCACTAGATGTCACTAGCACATTTCCAATAGCAGTATCTGAGACCAGGAGAGCTAACATTCACTGAGCACCTACTATGTGGCAGCACCTTTCTAACAATTCTTTGAAATAGATGTTTTCATCACAAGTCTACCTTGGAGATACATACTTAGAATGATTCATAGAGTATACAGCTAGTGTTAGGTAGTAGTGGGATTAAAATCAACAACTGTCTGATTTCAAAACCTATGGTTTTTTCACAGTGGCAGCCACATAATTTCTTTTCTGATGATTTGGCCTCTGGCCTCCAAATGATGAATAGTGTACCCCATCATTTATAACAAATTAAATCCTTATCGACAAATTAAGTTAATATTGGGCTAGACTCTTTCAAAGATGCTTCAAGTTAAAAGTCACTGACTTTGCTTCTCGAATAAGCTTTTCTTGAATATAAAACAATCATTCAAAAAATTCTTTTTTAATCAAATATAAGGGTTAGGTTTTGAACAGGTACAGGTAGATTTCTAATACATTGCTATTTTTCCAGTTAGCATTTGAAAATTGCTATTTACTATATAAAACCTGATAACTAATTTTAGTTCAATGAAAAGGACAGAAAAATATTATTTGTAATTTGTATCATTCCTTGTTTAGTTTCCATCAAAATTCAATGGATCCTTCCCTATTAACTACATCATTAAGTCTTGTCATCTATGGTATTTCAAAATATAGACCCAAAATCAGTAACAACTTATTTTTGTAATTATATAGTTGTAAATTTTATTAGGTATTAGATTAGCAAAACCCTAGCATTATGCATGCCCAATATTTTATTTTCTTGTTGTTATATCCACTGTTTCAATATTTTCTTCTAATCCTTAATACCACGCTAAAGAAAGATGCATGTAACCACACGTATAGGTATGTATGTATTTAAAAGTGCAAATTTAGAAAATGTTAATTAACAACGTATCTGTTTTTCTTCTCATTTGCAGTTATCTGCCTATGGCAGAAGTGACAATTGCAGTTATAGAGAATGATCTTAAGGTTTCTTTAAAACTGCATAACTTCATAGGAAACTGAAGCACTGAATGGAAAATAAACATTTATGGATAAATACCTTTATATATATCTCCAAAGAATGCCTTCTGTTTCTATAAACAAAGGCTTCATTTATAATTATGTTCCAGTGCTGTCTGTTTTGCATAATGTCCAAGCTGCAGCTTTCTTATTGATATAAGTGTCAGACTATGTCATTTTGAAGATGACTGTTATGATCAACTCTTCCCAATAGATTTTTTGTAGATTTTTTTTTTAGTGAAATTCAGGTAAATTATTCAAACTAGAAACTTTGATGGTATAGCTTCATTTCCTCCACGGGCAGTCTAGGGAAGGAAAATATGTTTTAGGATTGTCAGTGAATGTGCCAGTCGGTGTTTAAAACATAACTTAAATTTCCTTCTTCAAAAGAGATGGAAAGAAGTGAATTTTTGAACTTGCAATCTGCAGTTTTGATATTCGTGTATAAAAGGGGGGCAGATGTTCTTTTCTGCTAAATCATTCCCATAATACACTTACTCTGTATTCAGAGATGAACATGCTTACTCCCAAGCCTTGGCTGAAGGCTTTGGGGAAACATTGATTAAACTCCATTGGAAAACAAAGTAGAGAAAAAAATTAGCCATTCAAAATGTAGTATTATGCTTTCCACCTTTTCTCAGACTCTCCCCTCCTACAAACTATCTCTGACTCATGCTAGTAAGCTTAAAATGAACCATTATTTTTTTAAATGTATTTTCAGTCATAATTTATATATACTTAACATAATGGCCAGTATCAAATCTCTCAGAACATTCATTTTTTTGCTCATATTTATAGAATTTGCTTAGTCTTTAACTATATTTTTGAGATGTTAAAAAAAGAATAAAATAATAATTAATGAACAGGTGCAAAATACAATTTCTATAATAAAAATAAATGATTGGTTAAGTCAGTTTTTCAAACTGCAGGTAACTAGATGGCTGGCCAATAAGTCATTTGAACTGAATACATATGAATAGAAAAAAAAAAAGACAAATTTATGAATATTTACCATGAACAGTAGTTTAATAGGACTGTCTTCAAAATTTAAAGAGATACACGGATTAATGAGTTAATTGGTATATGGTAGGTAGGTATATGAATAGATGTGTTTATACATGAGGTATATTTATACGTATATACATACATGAGGTATATTGCATAGTTTATATTTACAAATGTATTTATATCATGTTTTCTAAAAATAATTTCTAATTAGCATATAATAGAAATTAATCAAGAGGATATTTAAGAGGCTGGGAAAGTTCAGAACAATAGAGAATTTCCAAACTTAGTCTTATTTTAAATTATCTGGTTTCACTTCCATAATTTTAACGATAATAAAGCTAACTTGTACAACTGAACTTACATGATGCCTAAGGTAGTTTACATTTGGCTTTAACATAAGGGATATTAATTATAAGAAATATATTGAAATGGAGGAAAGTTTTACATTAATAACTATTTGTATTGTAATGATTTGCATATAATATTCAAAGTTCAATGGATATGCCAGTTTTCATCCATTAATTCAGTATTTACTAAATTCTTGTTATAATCAGAGAACTCTATTTGAGTTAAATAAATTTTTGAACATGATACTTGACCACAGTGAAGTATAGTGGGAGCAAAATTTGGCGTTGGTTTATGAGGTAAGTGCATGAGGCATACACTTCAGAGGATACAGAGTTCCACTGTGTAATTATCTACTTATTCTTTTATCAGCCTATGGTGATGGTGTGTCAAGTCATCCTTCATGGTAACTCTGCCCTCGTTGTCTAATTCAGTGTTACTTGCAAAGAAGGAACAAAGGTGATTTCATGGTTTTAGGTCTAATAGGGCAAACCGACTATGCGGTAAATGTAAGGAAGCTCAGAGGAAAGTTAAACTATGGGGTGATAGTTTAGTTTTAAACTTAAAAAAAATTTTTTAATGGTTATTTCTAGGGGGGAGAGAGAGAGAGAGAGAGAGAGAGAGAGCAGGGGAGAGTCAGAGAGAGAGGGAGATACAGACTCTGAAATAGGCTCCAGGCTCTGAGCTGGCTGTCAGCACAGAGCCTGACACGGGGCTCGAACCCACGAACCGCGAGATCATGACCTAAGCGAAAGTCGTAGGCTTAACCGACTAAGCCACCCAGACGCCCCTAAACTTAAATTTTTTTAATGTTTATTCATTTTTGGGAGACAGAGACAGAGCATGAGTGGTGGAGGACAGAGAGAGAGAGGGAGCCACAGAATCCGAAGCAGGCTCCAGGCTCTGAGCTGTCAGCAGCTCAAACCCATAAACTGCAAGATCATGACCTGAGCCGAAGTCAGGGGCTTAACTGACTGAGCCACCCAGGTACCTTAAACTTTTTTTTTAATTAAAGATAAAGTGAGTACTTGTGAAAATACTCACTGCTTAGTTCAAGAGATTCCTATCTGTAAGAAGATAGAATAATTTGGGGGCAATGTGAGAAGTCATCTTCAGTCTTGGAATAGTTGAATCAAGAAAGGAAACTGAGACCTTTAAGATGTAGAGAGAAAAAAACAGACCAGTAGGGATAAAGCCCTAACGATATTTACATATCTAGGATGATTAGGGAGAGAAACCTGAGGTAGAGATAGACAAATAATAGCTAGAAACAAAATAAAACCAAGATAGTATAGTAAATGGGAAGAATTTGAAGAGGAGAGAATGTGTACCTTAAAAATATGTTTACTTTTTGTGTATTCTAAATAGATAAATATCTCTCTCTGCTCCTCCTTCCCTCCATCTTCCTCTTTCCTCCCTTTCTCCCTATACATTCTGACTTGGAAAAAAGCCATTCAAAAATGGGTGTTTAATAAAAGTGTTGATATTCTAATTTGAATATTTGGATTTCTTAACTAAATTCTACATATGTAGATTATAAGGTGTTTGCTAATATCTTTTGTGCAGACTTTAAACATCTTCCCTCACCCCCACTTCCCACTGGAGATTTATATTATTATTTACCTCCATAGTGCAAATGATTATATGTAAACTTTTCCTGCTATTGCCAATTTGGTGATTGCTTTCATGATGGCAAAACAATAATGAAAAATGACTTATTTTTTTCTAGTCCACATTCCCATATATTAGTAACATTACTAACATAGATCAAAAGATTTGTCAGTATCTTGACACTTCCAACAAAGCCTACCATTAAGAATCTATCTGCTTTGTCAGCTGAAGAAGTTGTTAGCTAAGAGAAAAGTGTTCCATATTTTCTCCTTTTTATAGTAGAAAGATATGGCCATTAATTTATTTTATTATTTAATGACAAGTGACACAAAATATGAATAAACTGTGATATTTCACTTGGGTTATGTGCTAAATCTCCATCAATTGATGAAAATTCTTTCCCTGGTTTTCAGAATATGCATTACTAATTTTAGTATGCAATCATAAATAATTGATTTTGAGCTAAAGTATAATTCCTCACTTAGTTAACTTTTGGATGAATTTACAAAATTTTTAAAATAATCTTTACTTTAAAAAGGACAGTATTTTTTAAGTAGTTAAGTTATGCTAGTAACATAATTACTTTCAATTATTGACCTACGTTTATAGTATCTATATCATAGCTTCTCCCCTAAAGCGACCACTTGATATTTAAAAATTTTTTTTGTTTTACCTTTCTGGACACAAATAAGTTCTTTCAAGAAACTGTGGGCAGTTTATTTTTAGGTCACAAAGCTAACATCTAGAGGATATCAAAGTAACTGAATGAATACCCAAACTTTTCCTCCATTTTGTACTTTGAAGTGTAACATATTCCACAAGTGTTTTATTTTCTCTTGGACTCTTTTAGCATAGACACTGTGTTTATATTGTATCTGATAGAAGCAGGTATATTTGAAACTTGACATGTTTCCAAACTTACTTTTAGCTAAAATTAAAATACACCTATAATTGTTTCTGCTTGATATTTATTTAATGCTATAATAGAAAGTACTCTTTACTTTTATTCTTAGCTTTTCATAATCTCATGTATTCTTGTTTTTTTGGTCATGTAAAAATGGAGTATCCTGTCTTCTCAAAACTATTAGAGAAACTTATGTTGGAAAACAATTAAGACCACTCCAACTAAAATAATTTCTATTATTTTCTATGTAATTTATTCCTATGTATTAAACATACGTTAACTATCTTCCTTATAATATATCCCTATGTTATATATTAAAATATATTAAAATTTTGAAGTTGTTTTGTAACTTTTTTTAAAATTTTTTTTATTATTTATTTCTAGGAGAGAGAGAGACAGCGTTAGCAGGGGAGGGTCAGAGAGAGAGGGAGTCACAGACTGAAACAGGCTCCAGGCTCTGAGCTGGCAATCAGCACAGAGCCCGACACGGGGCTCGAACCCACGAACCGCGAGATCATGACCCAAGTGAAAGTCGTACACTTAACCGACTAAGCCACCCAGGTGCCCCTGTTTTGTAACATTTTAAAAATGTCTCCCATTTTGGTATTTGGAGTAGAATTTGGATCTGACACTATTCCTGATTCAGGGAATATATGAATGTTTTTAAAACTTATTATAACAAATGACTCCTGATTCGGTAAGATTTGAATTCAAAAGTCAAAATAAGTACTAACAGGTCCCTGGAAACTAATACCAAGTCTTAACCTGATTTCTATCAAATTTGTAGATTTGTAGTTAAAGAAAATTATTGACCAAATTTAAGATAATTTACTTGACATTCATTTGTTGAGCTTGATAGTCAACATTTACTTGAAAGTATATAATTCATTGCTAGTGTATAATATATTTCAGTAATTTGATGGCTTTTTTACTCTTCTACATATTTTGCTGCCTCAAAAATGTATAATTTGAAAAACAATATACAAATATCAAGCATCTTTTCTCTTATTTAAATATGATTCTCAGAAGTATCTAATTTTAAAATGACACACCCAAAACTAGAAGGAGAAACCCTATCAAATATAATCTGAAGCAAGTGATAACTACAACTCATCACCATGTAAATATGAATCATAATCTTCTGGGAGATTTTTTGCTTTCTTATTCCAAAGAGATAACCACACATTTAATTGTGTGTCTGACTTAGCATATATGTTAAGAAAAAGAACAATGATGAACATTATTTTTCTGTCCCAAAGGCACCCAGCCACCAAATACAGGCCTGATCTGGACACGTGAGAAAATTTTAACTTAGGGGAAGACTGTAGGACATTAATATTGATTGCCTTCTTAGAACGGACAATCTTAATTTTTAAATAACATCTATTGTTTTAAAAGATTTTATCTAAATGTGAGCAAAAAATTCATGAGACCTGGCTAAACTCTCATACAGAGCAGACAACTTCTCCATTGAATAAATATCAGAGGAAGAATAGGATCAAATTATAGTTGGGTCTTTATTATGACATAATTATGCTTGTTCAATGGTATCTTTTTAGTAAAAGCAAGTATATTTTATTTCAGCTATTTTGCTATATCTATGCCAATGAATATACATGAATTTTATGGACAAATTGATTTTCTTTCAAATAGCATGGTTTCATTAAATATTTCATTTTGTCTCATTTCTTACTTTGCAGTTTGATTAGATTCATTACGCACTGCTATTTAAAAATCTTTTTCATCCTTAGGTGCCTACATGGTTCAATCAGTTAAGAATCTGACTTCCACTCGGTCATGATCTCACAGCTTGTGGTTTCAAGCCCCTCGTCGGGCCCTGTGCTGACAGTTCAGAGTCTGAAGCCTGTTTTATATTCTGTGTCTCCCTCTCTCGGCCCCTCTCCCACCCTCTCTTTCTTAAAAATAAATAAACATAAAAAAAGTTTAAAAATATTTTTCATCCAAAGAATTACTCATGATAAGAAATATAAAAGAATTTTAAGATATTTACCAAAATATTTCAATTCTTTGTTGTAATCTAAATGCTTCTCTAGGAATCAGAACTTTCACAGAAATGAGTGTAGTCATTTTACTAATAAATATAGGAAGTTATTTAATATAAAATGAGATATTCATCTTTGTATTGCAGTGATGAAGGCATTTAAACGTCTCATGTTATAACATAAAGGCAGGAAGCCTAGAGTCTGACACAAAGTCAGGCACAAGACTAGAAACCCAGTAAATATTCCTTCATTTTGTAAGTCTTGACTCTGACTCTGGACAACTTGCTTAATCTCTCAGTGACTCATTTCTATTATCACTAAATGTATTTGTGTGATGTTCGTTCTTTCAGAATAACTATACAGTATCCCTAGTTCTATTCCTCTGCAGCTGTTTTGTATTAGTGAAGGGAGTTAATATTCAGGTGTTTAATTTTGTCTCTATACAGTTTACAAAAGGAAAATACTTAGAATTTGCTGTATGTAACTGAGACAGATTTATGTATTTATGAAATTAAAGTCAGTGTTTTGGAGCTAACATTGATATAGTGTCAACCTAATTTAATTAAACCCAGAACTAGTGTGCTGGATTTTGTTTATCTAATTACATGCCATTATAAAGAGTTCATATTCACTGTGAGCAGAACACACTAGCAGATTAAGTGCAATAATAGAACTGCTTTGTATGATGGTGTCTGTCTTTTCCATTACTCCTATGAATTTCATTCCCGGAATATTATACTAAAATACAATATTGATATTACTCTAAAGTAAAGACATCTTTTTTCTGATGCACACATTATATTACTAATTGTTAATGTATTTTCCTTTCTAAATGCTATTAAACTGTAATAGAATATTACTGTCTTCAAAAAATTTGGATATTGTCATTAATCCTCTTCAGAAGGGAGACACATCTATGCAACTGAAAATATAAATATAACAATATATGAAACCCTACATCTTTTATTTTAAAATCTGTCTGGCTTTAAAAAATGATGCATATTTTTCCTATAAGATTCATCCTATTGAATTGAATATATCATTTCTCATACCTACTTCTCTTTAAACATTCAGCTATTATTGCCCAAAATGCAATCCATTTGTCCTCTTCACTTCATCAACATTTCCCACCTGCCTAACTCAGAGGAATACGATAAGGTTAACACACGCATCACCATCTCCCTCTTCCCATTTAAGATTGACCTACTGCCTCTCCTCCGTGCGGCATCCATTATACTCTTTCTTGTCTCAATCATATACTACACTATATAAAAATATCTGATTTAGCTCATTATATTTTCATAATTTGACAAACTCTTTAAGTACAAGACCCGTGTCTCATTCATTTTTATATCCAAGCACCTCCAACAGTCTTTGCCTTAGAAGTAGACACTCACTTAATGTATGTGAAAGGACAAACAGATGAATCAACAGAGGTTTTCATGATTGGTTCACATCTCAGTAGTTGCATCATTAGCTGAGAGTGTTTCTCCTAGATGGATTTAATTTTTATGACATCAAAATTTGATCCACTTTAAATTTTTTTACCTACTTAACTAGAAAAAAGAACACAGCCTTCTTTAATGATTTAACTAATCTTGTTATCCTCCTTTGAACTACTTTTCTATACATGCTACTTGTTTTAAAGGGAAAGCAAAGTTAATGTATCTTTAAATCTTCATGGAAAGTAGGTCCTATGTTGAATTGAAAATACAAAAAGGAATATTCAGTTTGAGCTAAATTCTCTCTAAAACGAACTTAAAATTTTATTTATTCTATACTTTAAAACTATTACAAAGGATTAAACTTTACTTCTATTTCAATTAATATATTGAATTAGTACATATTTTTGAAATGTACAATTTTATTATACATTTAAATAATTTAAATTAATACAATTTTTAAGAAATGCATTGAATCAGAAATTATGAAATAATATTTATTTTATGTAAGTGATATATGCTATATTTAAATTTCTATATAATTTGTATAAAACATCATTTGTAATAATATGTATCTGTGGGGGAAAAGCTTTGTTAAAACTGGTTTATATACGGAAGCTTGCTTTGCAATAAAATCAAAGATTATTCCTGCTAAAAAAGAACGTATCTTGGCAATTTTATTATAATTAGTGTTATTATATATCAGGAGTTCCTATAGTAAAATGTATTATTTATGCAGCATTATAGATCCATACACAGCCTGCACTGAAAATATATAGTATACACACATTCATGTTTGTATAGCAAATTAAGAAGTACCTGCCTAACAAAAGAATTTTTTCCTTTAGAATCTATTTCATGCCTAACTCACTTCCAAAGTACCTTTACAAAACACTTAAATTTAAGAAACATGTTTTACACAAAAATTTCAATCTTTTTTTTTTTTTAATGTTTTTTTTTTTTTTTCTAGGAGAGAGAGAGAGACAGCGTGAGCAGGGGAGGGTCAGAGAGAGAGGGAGTCACAGACTGAGACAGGCTCCAGGCTCTGAGCTGGCAGTCAGCACAGAGCCCGACGCGGGGCTCGAACCCACGAACCGCGAGATCATGACCTAAGCGAAAGTCGGACGCTTAACCGACTAAGCCACCCAGGCGCCCCTTGCACAAAAATTTCAGAAGCTCATCTATTATATCATACAGATATATGGTTAAACATGGCTGAGGGGATTCATCCGAATGAATTTATTTTACGGTTTACAAATAAATATGAATTAGAAGAGGAGAATGTATTTTTAGCTATAACCTAGAGAAATGAGAACTTCTGCACATAACTGTAAAATTAAACTACATGTGTCAATGTTTTTTTAAAGTCTACCTAAGGGGCGCCTAGGTGGCTCAGTCAGTTAAGCGTCCTACTTCGGCTCAGGTCATGATCTCATGGTTTGTGGGTTAGAGCCACAGGTGGGTTCTGTGCTGGCAGCTCTGAGCCTGGAGCCTGTTTCATATTGTCTCCCTCTCTCTCTGCCCCTCCCCCACTCATGCTCTGTCTCTCTCTGTCTCAAAAATAAACTATAAAAAAAAATTTTTAAATAAATTCTACTTAACCAGACATGAGAATTAGCTCTTCTTAAAGCATATTTTGATTTCAGAGCTTCCATATATCACAAGAAAGTCTGAATTGAAGCCTGGAAAATATCAAATGTTATCTTCTTCTTTCAAAACAATTTGTTTTCATATAAATTTTAGATGGTGGATAGACTGAAGGTGCATTCCAATATTAGGTCCTTGATATCTACCTATTTATTTTGATCATAGAAGGAAAAATTATGGACAAGTTAGAGTGAGATCTATGCTTGTTTTTCTATCTAAAAATAAAACTTCCATACATGATGTTTTAAAACTCCTTTTTTGTGACAAGAAAAGCAATGCAAGTGTATTGTCATGTTAAGGAAATACGTATAAGTGAAATGAATACAGTAAATATACCTGTAAACTTCAACATCTGAAAATGCCTCTGTTAACCCTCCTAACCAAGTAGGAGGCTGCTTTGTTTTCTATTTTCCTTTTTCATCTACTCAAGAAAATTTAGAAACTGAAATATACCAATCCCCCAACACACACTAGTGATTTAATTAACGTCCATGTTTCAGTGTTTTTTCCTTTACATATTTTCCTATTTCTCAAATAGTCTGTTTGCAATAATAGCCCCAAAATATTTGTACTTTTATATTTTACAATGGTAAGAATTTAAGCATTTGCCAGTTTCCACATTAAATTAGCAAAAATACTTCATTAGCTATTACCATAAAATACCTGAGATAATCATAGATGAAAAATAGGAAAAGTTTGAAAGCATGAGATTATATGGCTCTCAGATAAGATGAAATATCTGCCATTTTACTTATTAGGAGAGTCATATTTTAGAATGGTATAGTACCTTAAAGTTATATCATATATTTAGTTATAGACTAAACAAAATGAAAATGGACGTTTTTATATAGGTTTTATTGAAGAATGGCTGAAACAATTGAGATTAGATCAACTATTCTGGCACAAATTTGGGATTATCAAATATGCTATGCCAATTTACAAACTGCATAACTCTAAGGACTTTGCAACAAAATACGTGACACCAATATGGATGCTTGTAAAGTAAAAAATAAATCTAAGATTGAAGATAAAGTGCCTGCATACAAAAACTTGAAATGGACAAGATAGGTTTTTCAGGATATATTTTTGTTGTCACTCAGAAGGAAAATAGAGTCAGGAAAGCAAGAATGTCTAGGAAGATGCCTTACCGATAAAGACCATTTATCCTCAGTTTGGAAACAGCTCTTTGTAATTGACTCAGTCTTTGCTCTGCCATCATCCCCTGGATAGCAACAAGTTGAACCATGTGTCATATAAAGTACAATCAGAGGGATGTGGTTGGCCAAAAAGCTACAATGGTTTCAAATCAGAATCTGCAGATAATCCACAAATCCCTATGATTTCACTCTGAAATTACCAAGGGCACCGTATGAATAAAATAAGTCCAGGCAGTATGTGAAATAGAATGAAGAAATCCTTAAAAAAATATGAATTTAGTCATTTTTATTCAAGAGACTATGCTTCTTCCTTTTCAAAACAGATTCCTGTAACCATCCTGACCATGTGCCAAATAATAGGCCTCCCCTCGTTTGTCATTCTGCTGCAGGTGCATTTCCTCAGAAAGGCCATGAGCTTAAGTATTATCATTCACACAGAGATCAATTTCTTCTGACAGCAAAGTATTGCAGGCACAAATTTGCATTTGCCTTGTGGTAATTTTAAAAAATTCTACAAACTGCAGAGTTGAGTCCCAGCTACTTCTTTTCCTACCTTTTATAGTTTTTGCTCCTAAAAACAAACAAATAAACAAAAATCTTTGCTTAATTCTTTTATCACACTTTATAAAAATCATAAAAATTTTGAGGTTTATGAAACATTCACCACTCAAGTTGCGTTCTGTCTCATGAGTGATGACCAAGGATGTACTTACTGGTCATGGTTAATCAAAGAATTAGACAAATTTATGTGGTTCATCAAGCAAATAGTTAATTGCATGCCTACTAGGTGTAAGATATTGTTATAGGTGCAGTAGAATACGGAGGTGCCTCAGATGTCAGCAGTCTTACTACTTTGGGGCACATCTAAGCTTACATTAACATAAATGCAATTTCTCAATAAGAATTACAACACTCCCAGACCCTTAGCCCTTCTGAAAAACGCCCCAATAAAATATTTCTGGCAAACCTCAGAGAGTCTAAAATGTCCAACCATTAGTCCAATCCTGCTATTCCTGGTACACTTCTTCCACTTGAAGGCATGGATCTCTGCCATCTCTCTGATCTGGGTTCTGCTGCAGGAGGGGTGTTTGGTGTCAACTCTGACTTAAATCAGCTTTGACCCAGTCTCACATGTTTCCTTCAGAATCACTTCCTTCAGTTTCTGCCTCTCTAACCTTTCTCCCTGCAGAGTCAACAAAAAGAAAAACAAGCACAAACCAACCAAATTTATTTCATCTTTTTATTATCCTTTGGTTCCTTTATTTCATAAGGCTATTTTATTTAATTTTTAATTAATTTATAAATGTTTATGTATTTTGTGAAAGAGAGAGAGAGAGAGAGAAGAGAATCAGAAAGAGAGGGAGAGAGAGTTCCAAGCAGCCTCCACACTGTTATTGCAGAGCCTGATGCAGGAATGGGGAGATCATGACCTGAGCCAAAATCAAGAGTCAGACGCTTAACCAACTGAGCCTCCCAGGTATCCCTTACATAGGCTGTTTGAATAATTATTGAATAATTGAATTGAGAAGTATTGAATAAATATTCAATTCTCTTCTCTCCTTTAAGATAAAAACAGTAATCTGTACATTTTACAGATAAATAGATGTAAACTTCAGTACTTCATTAGTGACTGCCTGAATTTTCTTCAGGCAGGTTTAAATTCATTCAGGTTTAATGAAGACCCTCCCACTAAACAAAAAGAGTGTATGTCCATCACCAGGACAGGTGATGGGGGTTACTAGATGCTTGCATGATGTGATTCTTAACATAAAACATAAGTAACTTATTTTGGAGATTAAAAACAAAAATAAAGAGGAAATGTTTAGTTCTAATCCTAAGAGTCAAATAAGACTTGGCATTGGAGATAGCACTGAAATTGAAGATGGAAGAACAAGTCAGATTTAAGGTTAATCTGAAGAGGGAAAAGTGGAGTGGCAAGAAATGTTCATTCAGGTTACAGTGCAAAGGACATAGAAAAGTAAAACAACTATAGCTCCAAATATCTGAATGTTCCTTGGATGGCAGGAAAGTGAAGGGTAAAACAGTCATGTGAAGACAGTTATATAGAGCCAGATTGTGATGATTTAAGATTCTTTGAATTCTATAGCAAATATTGTGATCTTTCTCAGGTGTGTAATTAGGAATATCATCAGAAATTCTGAATAGAATCATTTATTTATGCTTCAAGTAATAGAGGAAAGCCTGACTGAAAGAAGAATTAGGATATTTATTAACTCACACAATAAGAAGGTTTAGGGACAGAGTGGATCTAGGGATAGTAAATTCAATTGTTCACTCTACTTCCTTATGATTCTTTCCCCTCCATTACTTTTGTATGAATTAATTTCAAGCATCACATTCTCAAGTCAATGGTGTCCAAAGGTAAAAGTTAAATTTTTAATTTATTTTCATGTTTTTGGTAAGGACTTTGCCTAGAAATTTTACCCAACAAATTCCTCTTGAGTCAATATCCAAAATACTTCCATAAGCCTATTTAGAAAATGACCACTGATTATGGGAATGGAATTAACAATTCCTAGGTGGAATATGATTCCCAGGTTCCCCAAAATGTGATTTACTCGATATTGGAACAAAATCAGGATTGTATTAGCAAGGAAGAAATTGGGAAAAGGACAGATAACCAAATATAATGAAATAAGAAGGTGAGAGTCTGCATTTTAGACAGCTAACTATGGAAGTAGAGTTTGGGATATGTTAGAGGGTGTAAAGACAGGAAGCAAAAAAGTTATAGGAGTTTAGGGGCACCTGGGTGGCTCAGTAGGTTAAGCGTCTGACTTTGACTTCAGCTCAGGTCATGATCTCACAGTTTGTGGGTTCGAGTCCCGCCGGGCTCTGTGCTGACAGCTAGCTCAGAGCCTGGAGCCTGTTTCAGATTCTGTGTCTCCTCCTCTCTCTGACCCTCCTCTGCTCACGCTGTCTCTCTCTCTCTCTCTCAGAAATAAATAAAACGTTAAAAAAATCATAGGAGTTTAATGAATGTATTAATGATGTTAAGAGATAATGGAAATTTATTTTTTTATTTTTAATTTTTAATTTTTTTAATTTTTTAAGTTGAAGTCGGTTGCTTAACCGACTGAGCCACCCAGGTGCCCCATGATATAATGGAAATTTAAACTAAGACATGGTACCAAAGTAAGAGGGAGCAGAGAGGTTGGTTAAGGAATGTCAAAAAAGCACAGACATCACCAATGGTCTCTTCTATATTAAGAATGAGAGAAAGACAAAAGATAACTCCAGGGTTGAAAATGGAAATTTAGTGGTAACAACTGAGCTGATAAAGACAAGAAGAGTAAAATAGGGTGAAATAGTTGCTATTCACACGGTAATGTACTGATCTTTACCTTGAGAAAATAAATGAGTCTATTCTTTTCTATTTATGTGGGGAAATCTAGCTATGGAGTGTACTGATTAAGAACTTTTAAGTTCTGGATGTGAAGTTTTCCTGTTGAAGTTAATTTACTCTTTATTTATATATTGTCTTTTTGCAATACCTCTTTAAATTCAATTCAAGAAATATTTTATGAATGATTATTTTAATAAACGCTACCAATCATATAAACAGAGCTCTGACTCTTCTTAGGTACATAGTTTTAACATATACTTTTGAATATTTATTATTAACATAAAAGCTAATAGCTAGCTCTATAAAAATAATATAATTATGTCTGTGATGTTCGAATTCAGTTTCAATTGATTAAAAAAAAAGATCAGACCCTATGTCAGCAGCTTTGGAGAAAAAAAAAATTTTATAGAGAAAACTCCAAATGGCTTTTTCAATTTATTGTTTTTTAAAAATTTTTAAATGTTTTATTTATTTCTGAGAGAGAGACAGTGTAAGTCAGGGAGAGTCAGAGAGAGAGGGAGGTATAGAATCTGAAACAGACTCCAGGCTCTGAGTTAGCTGTCAGCACAGAGCCTGATACTGGTCTCAAACCCAGGAACCCTGAGATCATGATCTGAGCCGAAGTCGGATGCTTTACTGACTGAGCCACCCAGGTGCTCCTATTTATTGTTTTAAATACATGTATTAACTTTCAGCAGCATAGAATCACTCTTTCAATCAAGCTGCTGCAGAAATCTGGTCTGGGTCACTGGCAGAAGAACCAGGTGGCACTCAGAGATCTTGGAAGGGATGAGGTTTATATTACACCAGTGGGTTCAGAGGAGATCATTCTCCAGAAGTCTGAGCCCAGAGCATCAGCAGAGGGAGTAATTTATAGCCTGTACTTCCACATTCCCCATTAATGCACGAGACAAGAATTGTGGGAAGAAGAACCTGGAAGGGGGAGCCTTTGATCAGGGACAGGTATTTCCTTATCAGTCCTGCCAGCCATCTTATAACAGATTTTTCCCTATCAAAGCCTTTTAAGTATAATTAATGAAAATTCATGGTATTGTCGAATTTGAACTTAAAATGCTCCACTCTACAGCTAAGTCTCATGATATTCGACACTGTGACTAGATTAGAAAGAAAACTCATATATACTTGAACAGGTATTTGTCAATTTTAAAGATTTATTATGTTGATTTGTTTTCCTTACTCATGTTCTTTATAATTTCTCACCTTGGTCTTCATGTTCATTTCTCTTTCTTATATAGCCTTTCATATTCACATTCTAATATATTTTGTATAGTTAAAATATTTATATATGTAATGCTATGAACAAAATAAACTTTATATGTTTAATAATCCCAATCCGTATGTCTCTGATCCCTTGAAAGACTTTCTTTGTATATGACTGAATAGCTGGTCAAAAAAGTGATGTTTATTGTAAGGGAAGCAATTATCTATTATCCCACTTTTGAGAAGAAAATAACCAGCTGTTTATATGAATTGCTAAAGTTAATAATAACTACTTAATTATCTGATCATATTTGACCTTATTTAATCTTATTGAATTAGGTTAATTTAAATTGTATTAAATTGAACATAAACAAATTAAAATAAATTAAACATAAAACAAAGTGTTGGGATTTAAATTGCTTTTTTTTTCTCCATAGCTCTATCTAAAACTTTGTCAGTTTGTGAATTTGAGTCCTGCGACAGGCTCTGTGCTGACAGCTCTGAGCCTGGAGCCTGCTTCAGATTCTGTCTCATTTTCTGTCTGCCCCTCCCCCACTTGTGCTCTGTGTCTGTCTCTCAAAAGTAAATAAATGTAAAAAACTCTTTAAAAAGACTTTTAGACAATCACATTCTTTATTTTTTAAAAGAATAAAACACATAATCCTTTTTGGCCTGTATATATATATATATGCATGTATATTAGAGAAAACATAAAACCACAGTGCTTGTGAATTTCAATATGTACACAGGCAGTTTTAGAAAAAACACTGTTATAGACACACTTATTATTTTTGTTCTGAGAAACAGTGGTATGAATAATGGAATATTATCTAATATGCCACCCATATTCACATTGTTCTAACTGCCCTCAAAGTGTCATTCAAAGCTGTTTTTATTTTTTTATTTTTTCAGTAGAGGATCTAATTAAACTCCTGTATTGTGTTTAGTTTCCATGGTACTTTAGTCTCCCTTCATCTAGAATAGTCCTCTCATCCTTTTTTGTGTGTCTTCTAATGTTAATATTTTTAAAGATTCCAACTTTAATATAGTCTTGGACACTTCTTAATCTGGCTTTGCCTAAAAGCTTCTTCCGTGTTTGATTTAGGTAAATATTTATGGCAAGAATACTATGAATACTATCAGAATATAATTCCCTTGTCCTTAGGAGATACAAGCTAAATTATTTAAATGTGAAGAATTCTCACATATGCAACTACTTTCAGATGGTTTATCAAAGTAAAAAAATTCTATGTGCATATATGTATATATCTGTATCTCTATATAACTAGAGAAAATGTGAGAAAAAGAGAGAATCAGATACAGAGCAAGAGGCAAGGCAAGCAGGACAATGGGTGAATCTTGATGAAAAGTATACCAATGTGACTGACCTAGCCCTTCAACTTTCCAATAGGTTTGAACCATTTCAAAATAAAAAGCTAGGGAAACAATAGGCGTGAGACAGTGAAAGGCATGTGATAAGGAATTGATATACTAAAGTAGTATAGCCATTCAGCCACTTGTGTGATTTTGGATAAATCATTGAAAGTATCTCAGCTCATAAGTCTCAACTCTAAAATGGATGTGAAAATACTGAGTTTATATAATTTTTAAAGATTAAAAGATAACAGATACTAGAGCTTTATACACACGCGTTATAGCTAGATACAGAATACCAAAACAACACAGATTCTTTTTGTTCTGGAAGCCAAATAGACTCCAATGTCATACTGAAAGACCTAGGAAATGAATAAGGAATATATCCATCATTTTGGAGAATGACAGAAGTTTAAATTTGTTTGTTGTTCTATTAAAGAAATGACTTTTGCATAGTTCAAGTGACCTTGTTGATTGTAAATAAAATGAAGTTCAAGGGTGAGTAGCACAGAGTTAATTAATTTAGGAAATTAAAAAACACCACAAATATAAGATGGATACAAATTTTTATAGTACACAAAAGGTCATAGAGGGCATTAATGTAAACATGTGAATAATGCAGTGCTGAATCTAAATCAGGAAACCAGTGTTAGGATATGTAAGTGCTAATATTATAGCACTAGAGAACTCCTTATAACTTTAGATTGATTTCACAGTTGTCTTGAGACTAGATTGAGATCTGAAGAATTGATTTATTCATTCTCTGGAGATATGTATGCATCACTTTTATTTATTTATTTATTTAATTTTTATCCTTACAAGCCCTCTCTTAGTGTTGTAATGCAAAAACAGATGAAATAACCAGTCTTGCCTTCAAAGACCTACAGTCAAGTAGAGCAGATATATATAGGCAATCAGAATAGATCTCCCCTTGGAATAACTACTGGATTTATGTACCCATTTTAAAGAAGCATCTAAACACTTCTTGGGGTATTGGACACTTTTGTGAAAGTGATAGTATTTTAGTTGAGATGGAACTTTTAGTTTATATCATTTCAAATGTGAGAGAGGAAAAAATAAAACTATTCCTGATCTTAAAATAAATGCCCTGCAAGCTGAGGGTTTTTTTTTTTTCTTTAATAAGTTCTAGGTCAATTAGTAATAAGAAAATATACAGTGAAATAGTTTTTTCTTTATAATAAGCTTTAGCTTTGTATTTCAGGGGCAGAATTCTTGCTGCCTGATTTGGTTGGGGCTTTATGTTTGAAACAAATTCACTAATATATTGAGGCTAAACTACACATTTTAATATTCAAAAGACTGAAGAGTTCTGGATGTTGTTATCTAAGTAAAAGCTTTTGCTTTTATTCTACCTCTTCCTTGTCTTCTATTTTTCTTACTTTTCTTTTTTAAAAAATATTAAATGGCTTCCTTTTCTATTCTTCTCTTCCCTTCCCTTCCCTTTCCTCACTTCCCTTCCCTTCCCTTCCCCCCTTCACCTCCTCTTCCTTTCCTCCTCTTGCTTTTGAAGTAAGGTCTGATGAGCGAGGAACCAAAAGGATTAGAGTTAAGAGATGCCATGATCATTAGTGGGCCTGAAGAGTTTTGGGGATAAAGAAGCAACTAATGGAGTCAGAGATTGGTTATACAGGAAATGAGTAAACTAGTAAATGCATTAATGATAATGGGCATCAATTTCTCATTGCTAATGAATAAGTTTACAAATATGGACATAGTGAAGGCCAATTGATATCTGTGGTGTTAGGTTAAAGTTGCAGGCATTGATTTGCATTTTGGATTTTTAACAATAGAAAGAAATATATAGGCAGATAGCTATATGTGTATGTTTTTATATACATACATATTTCCTAGATTTGTCTTTTGACAGGGCCAAGAAGCAATGACATCAGGAAAAATTATTTCACCAAACACACAGATCTTAAATACCATTCTCTGCTGAAAGACACCAAGGCTCTTGGAGTAATATTAGGCTGGTTATAGAGATGTGGTTGTGCACGTCCAAGATGAACCAGGACTATCCTGATTTACAAGGCAGTTTGCGAAACATTATAGGTTGTTGTCAAAAAAAATGTAGAAACCAACTTGAAGTGTCTTCACTGAGCAAATCTAGCACAATCTGAGCTTTAAAATAAATACTAATAATGACAGATTATTTCCTATGAAATAAAATAGAAACCTTTGAATCCCTACAGACATAAATGAATAAATATTAAATAAATGGAGGGAAGAGAAAGCTCCCCCTTACAGAACAATGACAATTAAATGTAAAAGGAAAGATGCATTAGAAAATTGCCTTTGGCAACCATTATAACAATAATTGATTTAGACAAATAGTGTCAACAGATGCTAACTAGAAAGTTTGTTGAGAATAGAATATTTGCAGTCTTAAAATAGGCACCCCCCAAATACTTATTAGTTACAAAGGGAAAAGTGTAATTTTTCAGGGATGGCTGGAGGCATCATCTTAACCACATGATTAGTAATGGCACAAATCAAAATCATTTTTGTAAAGTATCTAACAAAAGTGCAGAATCTGAAAATAACCATAAAGAAATATAAAATAAACTAACTGGCCATACTGTTAAATCATACTAATTTCACAAAAGTAAAGCTAAGATTTAGGAACAGTTTCAGATTGAAGGAGACAAAGGATATATGACCTTAAAATTGAAACATATATTCTTGGATTATATTCTACACCAGAAGGAAGAAATATTTGGGAAAGTTGTTAAAATTTGAATGAGATGTGTGTATTAAATGACTGTCTATTTGGTGGTATTGTTTTCTATGTTAATTTGCTGATTTGGGTGGTTGTACTAGGTTATGTAGACAGCATCCTTGTAGGAAATTTACACTAAAATTTTTAGAGATGGTGTGACACTGTATCTGCTCTTTACATTCCAGTGATTTAGGAAGAAATATTATACAGACACACATACACACAAGAGAGACAGAAAAAAGAGAAAGAGGAAGAAGGCGGGAGGGAAGAAGGAAGAGAGGGAAGTAGGAGTCGTTAAAGTAAATAAGATATTTACAAGTAGGAACTGTGGATGTTTGATATAGGGAGTTATTTACGTTATTTTTTATAATTTTTCTGTTAGTTTATAAAACCCTTCCTAACTAAATTAAATTAATCTATATTTTATGGCCTTGGAAATCAAGAGCATATTGGTGTAAGTGTGAATTAAATGTTCAAGTAATTAAATTAACTTAAATGCTGAGGTAGTGATATACATGTGTTACGTAGCAGGACATCAAAATTCCATCTCTTCTGCCTGTATTTATTGGTGTTCAAAAACATATTGATATTGATCATAGTGATTTTTTTAGTTCTTCAATCCATCTTTTCTTGAGGATACAATTTAAACATTTTATCATGTATGATTTCCTCAAAGCCTGATGTTTTTTAACTTTTCACCCCATTATCTACCTTTATCCTCCGGAAACTTCTTGCTGCAGCTGCTCTGAACCTCTGGGATTCCACCAAGTGAGACATTCCCTCCCACCTCACACACTGCCAGTACTTTTTCTTTTATCTACAACTTCCTCATACTCTCCCCACACAGCCTCATCCTATCATCAGCATCTGGCTAATTCCTACTGTCCTTACTTCAAGCATTACTTCATCAGGAGGCATCTCTTTATTTCCTGCCTTAGTGTTGTTTCTTTTCCCTGAGTGTCCAACCTGTGGTTACCTCTGGAATAGCATTCATGGTCCTCTGTTTTACATGAGTTGACTTGGCTGAGCTATTAGCAGTTTGTGAGCTTCTCTAAAGTCTTTTATCTCAGTTTCTGTATTCAACCATCATCTCTTCTTTATCTACCCCTGCAACCTAGAATAGACACTCTAAAAATATTTCTTTTGGTTCATTATTTAATTTATAAGTATATATAAATAATAATCTCCTTGCCGTTAGAAGAATTTTCTTTTGTCTGTATTTTTTGAACATAATGAATGTTTTATATTTAAACTATGAGATAGTATTACAATGTTATATCTAGAAAAACAATGAAAAGTATGCATCTATTCAAGCCTGCTCCCAGATGAGATACCAAAGATAGTTAATAAAGATTTTATTTATCTAAAAACTATTTGTTCATGGAGCATTGTTTTGCTTTTACAAATTATGTGTGCATTTTGATTTATATTTGTTGTCATTGTCTGTGTCAAATTATACAATGTGGTAAAATCTGAGGTTCCCTTTCCCATTTTTACTGACTATCATCCATATATTTGTATTGAAATACTTTGATTTTTTTATAACTAGAAAAATTGGAATTTGGTGGTTTTATTCAAAACTTAAAGCTCTGACTAAATTGAATATTCCAAATTCATTTTAAATGGTTCTGATGCAAATGCTGATAAAAATTCTTCATCATGCATATTATTATCCTTCCTGTAAATATGATAATTAACTTTCATTTTAGATATTTGATGTGACATATTATAATTCTCAGGGGAATGAATTTTAAAAGAGTTTCAGTTCATACCCATGTTGTTAGAGGATTAGGGGTATTTCATTCTAGGCAACATTGTTGAGCATTCTGTTGGAGATTTGTAACAGTTATACACAACATTTTCAATTGATGAATTTTCTTGTCGTTTGGGTTTTTTTAAATCCTAGTCTGTATTATGGGTGATTATTTTTCCACTCTCCAATCCACACTATTTTTGGTTTAAAGTCCATTAAAACATATTTTCTTCTATAACTCTTATTAATAAATTGATTCTCTCTCATTACTAACCAAATATAATTATTTTCACATCTTCATGGAGTTATAATGTGTTCCAAATATTGAATTAGTAAAATTAGTAACATTTTAGGAACAGTAAAGGAAGATAAGAGGAACTTTCCCCTCCCTTCTAACTCCCTTTTATCTTTCCTCTCATCTTCCTTTTTGATTCCTAAAATTTTACTGTTACTATTTTAGGTCTTTCATGCCATTCTATCCCCTCTTTGACATGCACAGAACTAATCAAGATACATTTAAAAACGTGAAATAAAATACATAACTTTTTTCATTACTAATTCCTACTTTCTTCCTTAAACACGTCAAGTATATGTGTTTGTATGTGGGTGTGTGCTAATATGATTACTGTCCTGGGCATTTGAGGAAATTGCAATTGAGTTTTAGTTCTGAATAATTTCCTACATGTTTTTAAAAATTTTTTTTTATATCTTATTTTCTGAGATTTCAATACATAGCTAACAAAACCTGATTCATCTTTCTCACAAAATGGGCTTATTACATTGATGGCTTTAAACTTATTATAAAATATAATCAGTTTTGATTGTGCACAGCAGCCATCATTTTATTATAAATGAATAAGATCAGGAAAGCATGATATTGAGAATCACAAGTCCCAAATATTTGATAATCCCCATAGTAGTCATGAGGCCAAATTTCAAAGAGGCCTCCAAGATTTCAGCGCCATGCTCATTTGGATTCTGTGTGTTCATTAAACTTTTCTACATTAAATTGCGAATTAATAGAAGTGGTACATAGGCAAGCTCACCATGTCCAAGATTAAGTAGCAGATATTTGATTAAGTGTCTCTTCCTTTTTCTATCCAATTTGCAAGGATCTGTTTCAAGAAAAAATGTTTCACTCTGTTATGAAATAAGTTAAATTCAAATCAGTAAATATTATCATGGTGTGGTGGTAGGCATTTCTACCTAGTACTTTGAATCTATTCAAATATATTTTACTGTAAGTTTATTATAAGATTTTTGAAGCCCTTCTTCAGTACAAATATAATATTTCATTTATGCCAGATTTGTATGTTAAATCCCAAGTGATACTGCTTTATTCACTTTATATTAAAAAGTAAAGCAATATTTTATGAAGCAATAATTTAGGAAAAGAAAGTGATTGGGCGAAGTAATGATAGGTAAAAAAAAAATTCCTATTAAAAATGTGTCTGTATTAGCTTCATGTAAATCTACATATTATGTGGATAAGACAGGGGAAATGGCCAGAAGCACAAGTAAAATTGCTAGACTTTGGGATTAAATACAAACACACAGGGAAAATGATCCACGCACTATTTATTGTCTATTTGTGCTAAGCATTGTGATACATGCTTTCCTCAGAACAACCATTTGAGAAAGATTTATTTTTCTCAATTTGCAGAAGAAGGGAGTTAGAATGAGAAACTTTAAGTCATGTTTCTAAGTGTTCTGTCTGAGATTTGCAATTTTGTGTGTGTGTGTGTGGGGGGGATATTGACACAAAGAGAAAAAGGGCAAGAGGAAGCATAATCCAGAGAATGGTATAAATGTATAAATATTTAGTGAGGATCTTAGTACAAGTGCAGTGTTGAAACCCTGAAGTGTTCTGATTAATAAAAGCCATCTTTCAATACATCCAACAAAATTCATGAAAATATCACAAACACTTGAGGTAACATTTAAGAGCAGAGTTGATAAGTGCAACCTAGAAAATTAAATTTAGGAAATGATGTTAAACCAGATGCTTACCTAATGTTTAATATAGATTTGTGGTAGGCAGGAAGAACAGTGATTAAAACTAAGGGCATCACAATTGATTCCCTGAAACTCTTTTGTATAAATTTGCCAGCTACTGTTTTTCAGCTGGTCTACTGAGACTAGTTTTCTTTATAGCTTCTTGTTTTGAAAAAGGAGAAAGTTCTCGCTCATGAAAGAAGTAAGCTGAGGGGAAATTACATATGCCCTGGGAATAACTAAAATATTTCTTATTGAAGTATGTAAAATGAAATGACTCTTATTAAGTAGTCTCTCCATAGATGCACAGAAATAATGGAAAAGTGTGCTTTATTCCTAATAAATACATGGTTAGATAGCGCATATGTATATACGAAATTACTATCTTTTAATGTAGACATTGCCCTTTTTCATATTAGACAAATTATTTTTCCAGTCCTTTTCATATTCTGAGACCCAGTTTCAATATAGCAGAGGTGGGGTTTCACACATAATACAAAGCAATTCTCAGACATACGCAGGATATATGAAAGTCATCTCAGTTCTGACACTATCTGGAGAAGGAATTAGATCCTGCAGGTAAAGGGCTCAGTCCCACAAGACCACCCTACACGTCAGCCTCCTGTTGCAAGCTCAGGTTGTTACCTGTGCTTCTGACTGGCTACAAATTGGAGGTTCTAACATCCCCTTCCAACTCAAGAAGCCAATTGGAATTTCAGCCTGTTACCTGTACATCTGACTGACTGGCTATAAACCAGAGGTTCCCATAACTCCGGCTTCAGGTTTAACTAATTTGCTAGAACAGCTCACAGGAGTCCAGAAAACATGTTTCCTTACTAGATTACCAATTTATTGCATAAGGGTATGAAAGGATAAGAGTCAATAGCCAGATGAATCAATACATATAATGATATTCCAAACTTCTGTCTTCATCCAGCTTGGGGCCCAGCATGATGACACATGGAAACATTCTGTTTCCCCAATATGGAGGCTCCTCAAACCCTCTCTTTTTGGGATTTTATGGAGTCTTTATTATGTAGGCTGAACTGATAAACTCACTGGCCATTAGTGGTTGATTCAACTCCCCCTCTCCTCTCTCTTTACCAGAAATCAGGGTGTGGGACTAAAAGTTCCACCTCTTTATTCATGCATTGTTTCCCTGGTAACCAGCCCCTATCTTTAGGTGCTTTGCAAAAGTTATTTCATTAACATAGACTCAGTTGGGGTATAAAAGGCTGGTTATGAATAATAAGACATCCATTTCACCTTCATAACTCTGAAGCATTATTTCAGAAACCGAGGACAAGAGACCAAATATTATAACAAAAGATGCTCCCATAGCTCTTATCACTGAGGAAGCCCCAAGAGTTTTGTGAGCTGTGATCCAAGAACTATTATTGAAGGTCAAATGTATATGAGAAATATATTTTTGTTATCTGATTGACCAAATATCTGTATTTCTTAAAAATCACAATATCACACTCTTTATACCACATCATTGATATCTGAAAATATATTTTGATAATGAAGAAGAGATAATAGAGAAGCAGGAAATTAAATAATAGTTTATTTTAGAGTGTTATAGCTATATAAACAATATCCAAAATATTAAATATATTTTATTTAAACTATTAACTTAGTGATATTACTTAATGTTCTTTTATTTTTATTATTAATATAAACATTTTAATGTTTATTTATTTTGAGAGAGAGCAGGGGAGGGGCAGAGGGTGGGAGGGAGAGGGAATCCCAAGCAGGCTCCATACTATCAGCACGGAGCCTGATGCAGGGTTTGATCTCATGAACTGTAAGATCGTGACCTGAGCCAAAATCAAGAATCAGATGCTTAACTGACTGAGCCACCCAGGTACCCCTCATAATGCTCCTAAGAACTCCAGTGATAACATTATTTTTTAAGCTTTTATTTAGTTTTTCAGATTTAGGACAACAATTTTCAAGAACTATGCCTTGTGAATTACACTGTAGTTTTGGTATAAGAATATATTTAATTCACATTACCTTTGAGTCAATCTAAAAAATAAAATATTTACCTTTTGGAATTAAATGAGCATTAATGGACATGTTGATTAAGGAGAGGATTTTGAACATTCCATACAATCCTCACCTTTCTTATAGTGAAAATTATTCATTAGGAGTGACAGTATTTGTGGCAATAAAAGTTAGGGATTGCAGACCACGTTTTTACATTAATTACCTTTGATGGCTATACTCTATTGCTACATGATGTTCTAATGTAGCCTGTTATTGAGGAAGCCATCTGATTAAGTCTATTTTAATCCATCACAAAAAATACAAATGAAAATTAGAAATAGTTAAATATATTCGTGGCAAAATGTGACATCTGTTCAGCAAGACAAAATGCTACACATAACATACTAAAGATGTTAATTGAGGGGATATTTTAAGATTTAACAGATACAGTAAATTTCTAAGCAGGATACTTTCACATACAACTATTTCATTCCTTAAAACATAAAATTTTCTAATATCATGTATTTTTTTAGTAGAGATAGATTTTTTTGAAGATACAAACAAAAGTATATCACCCTAGAATTCAGGGTTGTTTTAATTCCATGCTTTGCTCTTAGGGTAACACAAGTAATATTGCAGAATACAGAATTGAAAAGACTATTATAATGATTTTCTTAATTTAAGTAAATTTATGATAGTACCATATATATTACAAATATCTTTACCATAGTAACCCTTGAAGATAATTCTTATATCAGTGATGGAACACTCCACATCTTTTGAGGCAGTCTAATACATTTTTATATACCTTTAAGTGCTCTTCTTAAGCACAACAATTCAACTGAGTAAATTTAAAGATCAAATTGGCTTTATTCATCAGTTCATGAATTGGGCAGCATTGTATCAAGCAAATAGAAAGGAGCTCTAAATAGCTGCAGAAAAGGAAAGGTCTTTAATGGCAGAAAGGAAGCAGAAAAAAAGTTGTTTTGGCAAAGAGTAGATTGTTTCAGGCTTAGATAACTTATCTATAGAGGATAGAAAAGGTTTTATTATTGGGGAATACCTCACTAGGGATGAGCAGATAATTCCAGGTCAACTGGTTAAAGAATACATTCCTGGTATTAATACATTCCTGGTTAGCTATTAAGCATTGGTTTGCTGATGTCGGGCTTAGCACAAGTGACTACATTTTTGTTCCAGTTGTTTCTTTTTAATAATTCCTCCCTTTTGATCAGACTTGCAACTTAAGTGAGAAATGTAATCTCAGGTATTAATCATTCTCAGTTACCATTCTATAGTTCTTGCAGCTTTTCAGAAATATGTGTGGTATTCACAGGTTGGGACATTTTTGCTTAATCTTTGTGATATTAACAGGCCATTGCTTTGGGTTCACAGTTTTTAAGTCAGTCGTTCTCTTTGTTCCTTTTCTAACTTCCCAGTATTAGGGAGATTATTTGCTTGGTGGTTAGCAACTATGAACATGAATGTAAAGCCCTTGAGAGAATACAACACACCAGGGAGATTACTCTTGATTATTAGAAGCAGGATAATTTCCAATATTTGGAGTACAATTTGGAGCCATGGTTCCCAAGACTGAAACCAATCAAAATCAAATAAGTCAAAAACCCTGTTGAAGGAGCCACCTTTTAAATTCAAAGCAGCTTGCTAGGTGGTCTTATGTAACTGAGTTTTGACTTTCACAGAAATATTAATCAAGGTGTAGCAGGTGGTATTGACTGCAGCACAGGCACCTTCTTGCTTTGCTAAAAAATAAAAGCTCTCCTATTAACAAAGAAAACTTTGGCCAGTGAGTCTAAGGATTTTTGTTGGATGGCTATTGTATTAGCAGTGGATCCTGCAATATTTTCAAGAGTCAAGGAGAGATTCCTGATTATAGCCTCATTTACATTTTTTCCTAGACATAGGAGCAGTGATCTACCAAAGGAAGCTAATTTTGAAACACTGCCTCCTTGTAGACCCTTTCTAACTCAACTATGTAAATTCAGGGAAGTTGACCGATGAGGTATAACGGAAACATCTATGAGTCATCGCCTGGCTATACACCAGCCTTCTAGGCATTCTTTGGCCTAAGGAGAACGATGACCACCTCAGACAAAGATAAACCCTGTTGGGCACAAGCTAGTTCCACTGAGAAGGCACTGTTAATGGATTCATGTGTAGGGGTTGCTGCATTTGTGCCTTCAAAATAGGGATCTGTCAGTTGGATATTTTTCAGCCTGAAATAAAAGTTGTTCTAAATTTCAGATGTTACCCCTGCTTACCAATGGCCTGGGAGGTACAAATGATGGTGTTATCTTTCCAGGGCAGTGCCAGAGTTAAGGGGAGAACGGTTTCCTGTTCAGTTAAAGAAGTCTTCATGTGGCATCTTGGGAGGAAGCAGTTACTTCTCTTCCTAATCTATTTGATTTGGGGTCTCTAGTGTTTATATAGGACCAGATGTCAGGTGGTGCCTTCTTCAACTATAATATGTGTACTCACAGTTCAAGTCCCCAAAGTTTGGCAGTCGTCTGGGTAGTGTGGAAAAGCTGGTATAGTACCTTTCAAGGACATTTAAGGGCAGTCCTTATTCTTAGTTATTGCAGATTGGGTGGGTGACAGAGGCTAGAATTCAGGATAGAGTCCAATTTACAGGTATATAAGAAAATTTCAAAGACAATTAATAGGACTAGAATCTAGTATCTACAAATGCACAAACTTATTTTTTCTTTCGACAATTACCCCCACAGTAGAGCAAATTTGTTTGCATTAAACTTGGCCTGATTATTGAGGCACCTGGGTGCCTCAGTGAGTTAAGCATCTGATTCTTGATTTCTGCTCAGGTCTTGATCTCACAGTTTGTAATTTTGAGCAGAGTCTGCTTGAGATTCTCATTCTCCCTCTGTCTCTGCCTTCTGCCCTGTCTGTGCTTTATCTCTCTCTCTCAAAATAAATTAAAAAAAAAATTAAAAAAATTAAACTTGGAGTGATTATTTGTATAACTGCACAAGATTGACCATATAGGCTCTTTTAAGGACTGCTTTGCTGGAATCTTATAAGTAAGACACCAGGTTAATTCTTCCAAGGGGCTCTATTAGCTTTAGAAGGTCAACCCTAGTTCCTTAAGTTTATCTGGTCATATCCGAATCTGTGCACATCTCTCAAATCTGACATTCCTGTCAAAGCCTTGGTAATAAAACCAATGTTTCTGATTGTGTCCTGTTATAGGGAGAAAGATTCTTATTGAACTTATGTAAATAACTGTTTTGTCATGAAAAGAATATTCAAGAGTTTCTGAATTCTAGAGGGATCAGGAAAGAGAAAAATAAATATTTCACCTTTGTTTTTAAAGGTATGGTTTTACCCAATTATTGTATGTTGTACATAGCTTAAGAGAAAAAGTTTACTTAAATATGGGTAAAAAACATTAAGGAAGAAGCAGTGTTTCAAATAAGAAGTCATAAAATATTATAATCATTCTCCTCAATTTATATAGTTCTGTCTAATGAACAGCTGATCAGCTTGAATCCAGTTTTTTTCATTAGGCCTGGAAATTCTTATGCACTTCAGTTTTGTTATAAGGGACTTGTATTCTAGAGTACCTGTCTAGAAACACCTTTCCATGAATTTCCTTGAAGATGAATCAGTTTGCAGAAACATTTTTTCAAATGCATCAGAGTAAAATAGTAACTTTTTGTAAATAATAAAGACTTAAAAATGGCCATTGTTAAGAAATCTGATGAGAGTTTACTACAATATAGCTGACAAAGAAATTTGGTTTTTTCTCTGATAAACAACATTTTAAGATAAAATGCCAACAGATAATCAGTTTTATTACTTGTTTGACAATGTTATTAATCCTGTAATTTAACATGTGAAATAAGTCTAATTAGTGTATTGTCTCTCTTTTTAGAAGGAGAGAGAACAGATCTTTTGAGATGTTCCAGAGACCCTCTTAAATATTCCAAAGTTAGCTTGAGGTCAGAAATACTTCATTTAGAATTTGATTTGGGGAAGTTTATCAAAAATATCAAAAAGTTTTAAAATACTTGCTTAAATGGGATCATAGGTCACAGGGAAAAGGTGCTTAGTTATCCATTTAATCATAGTGATAATTAAAGACATTGTAGGCAAATACAGAAAGTTAAATAGGTGTCAAAAAACCTTTAACCCTTTTAATAGAGAAAACTCAGCTTTCTTAAGTAATCAAAGACCTGATGGGAAAGATAAAATAAAGCACAAAAAATAATTTTGATAAAACAAAATGTTTGCTTTCTAGGTAGATTATTTAAAAAGGTATAGAAAAATCTTTTACAGTTTTTTATCAAGAATCGATAGTTTGAGAAATCTTTGTTTTTTTTTTTTAACAGAGAGAAAACCAGACTTTAATTTTGTGCCACCTTACTTTTGATATTAAAATTCATTTGCTTAATTAAATTCATTCTAATCTTAGGCAGCTCTGACTGGGCATAACATCCTTTTTCTTTTCTTTTTTTTTTTTTTTAAATGTTTTATTTATTTCTAGGAGAGAGAGAGACAGCGTGAGCAGGGGAGGGTCAGAGAGAGAGGGAGTCACGGACTGAAACAGGCTCCAGGCTCTGAGCTGGCAGTCAGCACAGAGCCCGACGCGGGGCCCGAACCCACGAACCGCGAGATCATGACCCAAGCGAAAGTCGGACGCTTAACCGACTAAGCCACCCAGGTGCCCCATAACATCCTTTTTCAATGATCCTTTTTCCACAAATGTTCTACAACTTTATTTTTCTTCCACAAAAATGCATCTCCATTCTTCATACCTTCTTTTACTGAAAGCACACATTTTACTTCTCTTGAATACAGAGATGTTTCTATTATTATTTCTAGTATCTTTAGTATATATTAGTATTTTTAAGGCTAAAAACTTTAATTTTTATTGACTGTAAAGAAGCAAACACTTATGAATTGTCTTTATATTAGCATTCTTGGCTTGAAAAAATTTAAAGTAATTTTAAAAACATATAATTTCTCATAGTAAATTTCTCAGTATGGCACAAAACACATTTACTAACAGACCCAAATATCTTTAGTTCCTCTGTAAAAGGAAGCCAAAAGTAGATAAACTCATGTTAAATAATTAATATTTCAGTATTTTATTTTATTTGGAAATGACCTGGATATTCACTGAAATTTAACTTACTTTTTAACTTATCAAAACTTTTAGGTTTCAGGTTACCAACAATGATTTGGGGAAACTATTTAAAAGGTTAACCTACAAACTTTTTATTCTATTTATATCTATTTAGTTTACTTGTTGAAAATTATGCTTCAACCACTTAAAACAATTATGAGTCATTAGACAAAGTGAGCCATCATCCCAGTCTATTTTTCTTGCTGATAACTTTTGTGAGAGAGAACATGAGTTTTTGACTATCGAATCCGGGCAGAATATATGTCTGCATTATATTTAAAACTGATTTCTCTTAAGACACACCTATTTTAATTAAACCAAACTTAAACTAGCTTTATTTGCCAAAGATTATCCCAAATCAAGGGGACCCAAAAAGTAGTTGGATTAGTTTCTATTATATTTTTGGAGTTTTAAAAACACTTATTCATATAAGCACTTGATTTTCTTTAAGACGATTGAATAGAATTATTTTAAAAAATAAATTTGGCAGTACCACCCGTTGGTAGAAAATACCATGTATCTACAACATATACATATATAGACTTACATAAACATATAGACAGATGTAAACAGTAACCTTATAGTTCCTTACACTTAAGATGTCCCACTAGCCCGAAGTCCAAGTGGCATGCCCTACTTTTGTTTTCTTTTGATAAGAATTACCTCCCAATGTTTGTACTTTAGCTTTTATATCTGAAAGGCATAGGAGGAATAACAAGCTAAAGCCTTTTAAGATAAATAAGGGAGGTTTGGGGATTGGTAAAAAGGAATAAGTGAACTTTGAATTGCCTATAGAGCTGCATTTCTAGTTTTGCAAAGCTTTGTTGAAAACAAAAAGACAATTCCTCCTCATTGAATTCCTCAAAGATAATTCCTCAAAGAATTGAATTGCAATTTAAGTGATGTCATAGGTTATTCTACCCATAAATCCTTTTGTAAAACCTCTGGAAGGTTTTTCTTTCCTTCTGGATATATGGTTTCATTTTAGCTTAGGGAAGAATTAAACAATTATCCTTAAACAATTATTTATGAGACTCTACAATTTGGCCTATTTCTGACCACAGGGCTATTTTGTAATTTTTATCCAGGACAGACAGTAAACATCTCTGGTGGTGTTAAACAACCCCTTTGATTTAAGAGGTATCCTAAAGAGGGTGCAAAAGATATTTTATTTTCTGTTTTCTACTAGGTACTATAGATATATCCAGGAGAGCTGGCTCTGGAAAGAATTATTACTTTTAGCTAATTTCTGCCAGTTTTTCTAGGATCCCATCCATGGCTGCGATATTTACCAGAAATTGGCAAGATTTTTCATCATTTTAAATTTTCGTTTCCTCTTTACTGTTTAAGGGAACAATGTTGCAGTTTAACAGAAAAGAATTCAGAGTTCAATCACCTGTGGTTGGTGCCCATTGTCCCCTTTGAGGGAAGGTGGAGTATAAAGCCACTAACATGGCAGACTTGTTTATAGGGTAAAGGCAGTTAAGACAGAGGATTACTAGAATGAGTACTCAAATGAAGGAGAGCAAAGGGGAGCAGTAGGAATTGTGTGTGTTTTTTTTTTTTTTTAATTTTTTTTTAATGTTTTATTTATTTCTAGGAGAGAGAGAGAGAGAGACAGCCTTTGATTTGGGTATGCCTAAAGTCTTTAATTTTTTTATTATTCTTTTGCAACAAGTCTTTCAATGAAGCTATTTTAGAATTTTGAAGTCTTTTGGAGACTCCTACATACCTATTAAAATAGATTTCCATTCTGTTTGTTTGTTTAGAAACTTTGCTTTAAATGTTCTTCCTAAGTGATCTTATCTAATTGAAAATTTCCTTATAATAACCATGTAATTCTAGGTTGTAATTCTCCTGAAGGCTGGCAACAGTTTGGTAGGACTCTAGCCACAAATGGAATTTAAGCCACATTTTGTGTTCAGCCATATTTAGCCACAAATGAGGCATAACCTACATTTCCGGCAGGCCATATTTTGGTGTTCTTGATCTGATAATTTCAAAGCCAAGTTCTCAGGACAGAAAATAAGCTTAGTGAGATCTTGCCTAACCCCCCTTTTTAAAAATATTTACAGTTACTGAAATCATAGTTCTTAGACATAAGATAAACAGAAATGCCAAAATGTGGTAGTCTTAACACTTTAGACTTTAAAGGATCCCATTTTATTATTCACTTGCTTTATTTTACTTCATTTTATTATTTTATTTCCTATTTTATTTTGTTTTTATCTCTCAGAGCCAAACTAATACCTAAAAAGGATGTGCTGCTGGGTTGGGAATTATCTGAATTGCTTTTTACAGTGTATCTCCTTACATGGACATTCTTTTGAGGTTGGTAGATGACCCAGTGCCAATCTAACCCAGTCCATGATTAACTTATCCTAACAAGGGAGTCTTTGGGCTAGGTGGTGAGTGCTCTAGCAGTGATTAAGTGCTTACCCCATGCCCACTAATTTTTGTGGCTTTTTGACTTCTGAGATTTTCATTTGCTAATAGCTTTAATTTACACAAAACAAGACATGCAAGTATGTGCATCTTAACACACCAGCAGTAACCAGTTACAGTGGACTTGCCAAGAGAAGGTCCAGTATACACCACTAACAATTCCTATGGAATCTGGGGCTAAGGAAAGGATTGAACCAACAGACCTCAACAAATGGAGACTGTGGTCTGGGGAGAGGGGGCTCCACATAAATAGAGAACTGCAAACTGTCACTAGAAGTTCCCATGTGAATGCTGGGACAATCAAGGTTTGGGATTTCTGATCAAAATGGGAATTGTGGACCCAACCTAGGCTAGGCACTCAGGTTCCAGATGAAACTGTCGACTCAAGCTGACCTGATAATCCCTGACTGGGCAGGAATTAGCTTGGGAGTTCAACACAAAGAAAACAGAGCTCAAAACAAGAACTTACCCAGTGGCCTTGGAAATGGTTAAGAAACAGAGTAAGCTCAAAGGGTTTGTGGTGTACCATGCCTGTGTTTCATGTTGTTTCAAATTCCGTTAGAAGTTTGCTTCAGATGCCATTACTGCCACCAAGTCCGCTAAAGAAGAAAGATCCAACTGAATAAATTTAAATATCAAATTGGTTTTATTCGATGATTCATGACTTGGGCATCATCTAATCTTGCAAATAGAAAGACACTCCAAAGAGCTACATGAAGAGAAAGTTTGTAATGCCTGAGAGGGAGCGGAAAAAGAAGTTTATTAGCACAGAATTGATTGTTAAAGTTCAGGTAAACTACCAAAGGAGGATGGAAAGAGTCTTATTGGGGATTGTTTTACTAGTGCTGACCATGGAATTCCAGGTTGACTGATTAAAGGTCACATTCCTGGGAGAGGTTGAAACTGCAGTTAAGTTTGGTATTGTCTTTGTTTGTGGGCTTAGTACAGTGACTGCATTTTGGACCTGTTGTTTCTTTTTAACACTTCATAGTTTTCTTTTCATTTGAAACTTATTTATTCATTGCGCAAAGGCGTATTGATCTTTTGAGAGATTCTGGGTATCATTCTGGAGGCTAGACTCTTATCAATGAATCCCACAAACAGGTCTTTTGCCCTTCAGGAACTTGACTTTGGTGGAAGCATATGTTTTTTAAAGATTACTTTCTTTTAACCTACATTTTCTGTAAAGCCTTTTAAATGTCAGACACCATCAAAAACACATCTTAAATAGATAAACAAATAAAAAAACACATACACATATAAGACAATTACCAAATTATGACAAGGACTTTATAGATAATTGAAATTTGGTGATGTAAGCGTATAGATGCCTAAATTTTCATTAGTATTGTTCTATGTCAGGTATAATTTTAACTAGATTTAATCTTTTTAACTGCTAGGGAGTTAGTTATCATCATTCCCAATTTATAGATGAGGAAATAGGGGCAAAGACAGGTATATAACTTGCTTAATAGCACATAGCTAAGCCGAGAAGCTGGGATTTAATTCTAAGCAGTTTTGTTCCAGAACTCATGTTTATTATTTAAGCAGTATATGCTTCAGTTAGTCTTTGTAGCATTAAAAAAAAAAAAAAAAACAGAGAGAGAAATCCTAAAATCTAGAGGCTTACAATAATATGCCATAATTCTAAGGGTTGTTCATGGTAAATTTGAGATACCTATCAGGCATTCCTTTGCAAATGCCAAGAACTTTGAAAATATGAGCTGATAGTTCTGTTGAGATACCACAGATGAAGATATAATTTGAGATTCATGAACATGGAGAGAAGGTCAGCTCTCCTGTGACTTTCAGCCAATGATCTTAGTTTTGTCTTATGGATTGATACAGAACAAACTAGCTTCTCCTTGATAAGTCTTCATATATTTGAGCATAATTAATTATATCTCCCTCTATTCTGTTAGTCTCTTGATGAAACTATAAAAAAGTTAAGTTACAAAATGAAACAATATTAAAGGGGAAAGAGAACCTATCAAAAATAAAGAAACGCCAATATATAGAATTTGGAATGAGTGACAAATTCCTATAAAGAAAATTTATCAAAAAAAGGCCATATTTGGTTAGAAATCTAGAAACTCGTACTTGAAAACATCCTTAAAAATTGAAAATTTTAAGGCACCTGGGTGGCTTAGTCAGTTGAGTGTTTGACTTCAGTTCAGGTCATGATCTCAAGTTTGTGGGTTCAAGCCCCACATCGGGCTCTGTGCTGACAGGTCAGAGCCTGGAGCCTGCTTCAGATTTTGTGTCTCCCTCTCTCTCTGCTCCAACCCCGCTGTTGTGTGCACATGCTCTCTTTCTCTCTCAAAAATAAATAAACATTTAAAAAAAGAAGCAGACATTGTTGTAAAAAATTGGAAAGTTTCACATATAATATTAATATCAATAATAATATAAATTGAAAACAATAATTTAATGATATTAAATTATAAATATTTTAACTTATGCAAATAAAACTGTTTCTTTTTAAGATCCTTATCTTTTAGAAATAATATTTGGGATAACTTCAAAATAATATAAAGGGTAGTTAGTTGGAGATATAGGTATGTAGTACACATGAATTGTTCATTGTTGAAACTGAATAAGAGCCACATATGGGTTCATTGTACTATTTTATGATTGAATATATTTGGAATTTTCCATTGTAAGAATTAAAAACAGATTACAATACAAATCCAACACTTAAAAACGAATAAATGTTATCCTTAGATGTTATCCAATCTGATCACCCATTAGATACTTATTTGTATTCATCAAAATATCTGTGCTTTTGTATTCATCAAAATATCATTAAACCATTACTCTGTGCTTCACTTTTTCTAATAATGAAAAATTCCTTACTCTTTGGATTTTGGAAATTTAAAATTTTTCTGTACTATACTTCTGATCTCCCTATAATTTCACAATATAATTTCATTTTCTCAAGGCATTTTTAGAGACATCAAAAGAATACATTTTAATTAATTTTAATTTAAGAAAAGTTATACAAGCCTTTAACCCTCTCGTACACAACTCATTCCTTTTAAAGAAAAAAATTGAAATGTAAGGCTGTGTAAGATTTGATTTTACCTGTACAGTGTCTTTTTTTGTATAATTAACACACTACAGGATGTCTCTTTAGATAGCCCTGTCCTGGTAGTGTTTTCAAAAGCCACTAATCTTGCCTGGTACAGTGTGGGGGTTGTAAACTGGCATGGAGATTTAAAGCAGGTTCTTGTCTGTGCACAGCACAAATTAGTTAAATATCGGGATGGTAGTTTTTTCATCTTCAGTTGTCTCTGATGCAGCTTATACAAAATAATTATTGCTCTGTTAACCGAATACCACTCTGTAATTGCAACAAAAAAAAAAAGTTGCAGCTGTTTTGTTGACATTCTGCATGCTTCTAAGTAAATACAATTTTATTTTATTAGTACTGTTGTCCTTTCCATAGGTCTGAAATTCTTCTTCTTGAGCGGAAGCTAGTCTTTTGCCCATTTTGGATCACATGGATTATTACAGTGTTTATCTTTTCATATAGTTTGCTGATAAAAAGGCTTTGTCTACACCCTGCATACTCATGATGAGGGTAATAAAAGTTGAATTGAGACTGTTTTCATCCATAACTGAAACTCCAGTCTTAATCGGTTGATAACAGATTTCACGTAGCCCAGTCACATTGATAAAGTGAAGAGTAACCAGTCTATTCACAGCATGGGATTAGTAGAATCAAACATTTTGAAAGTGTGTCCTTGACGGACTAAGAGAAAAGTTATCTTCTCATCTTTACATGAGGACTCTACATTCTTTAACTCCCACTACCATGTAATAGGGCTTATATTTGCAGTTCCCTCATTAAAGAAGACCTGAGAATGTATCCCCAAAAACATGAGCTTAAAATTGAAGACTGCCATATTGAATTTTTTGTTGACATTAGTCCCAGCAAAGGCTCTAGAAAAAAAAATCTTCTCCTATTTATCTAAACACAGATTTCTTAGGAGACTTGGCTCTCCCTTAAAGGTGTTTTTAATTAATTAGGCCAACTTCTAAACTGTATGCCACATTTAAAATCCGGTATATTTTCCCATATAGTAGTTTACTCCTTTATATAAATCAAATAGGCCTGAGGGGAAGAAGATGCTTAAAACTTTGTATTTCAGTAGGAGTTATTGGATTTGAATTTCATTTTTCTTTACAAAACCCAAACTCATTCATTAGAGTCATGTTTGTCTACTTAGAAGTTTAGGGAACAATTTGGCAATTTTGTGGTTTTTGAGATTATCGTTCTCTTAAAGTGCCAGTGTTTTAAAATAGAGTTCTTGTAATTTTACACGCTTTTGTGATGGGGTGCTGTTTTGTTATATAATTTTGGCTTGGATTCTTTCCATTTGCAATTGTTTATGTAATTTCAGGAGGAATACTGAACATCTGAGTTTTAGATGATACTAATAAACTAATAGTTGCAGAGGTTTTAAAAAAAAAAGTTTTACAGTCTTCTGAAATACTGAACAATGGCAAGGGTCCAACTGAGAAGACTAACCATAAATAAAATGCATAAAACAGGAACTTCTTCATCTTTCCAAAGCCAAGCCTATAAATCTACCTGCATATGCACATGTTTTCCGTCTGTCAAATGAAAAACATGTTTTTCCTCTTGTGAAGACAGTTTCTTCACTTATGCCCTAAATTTAATTTGCTGACATCTTTTCTGGGATACCTTTTGATTTATTCCTCCATCTTTCTACATCTTCATCTTATTCCTTCAATTGACTTATCAGGATATGTATCTCTAATTCAAAAAAAAAAATCTCTCCTCTGCTCTATATTTTCTTCCATACTGATCTTCAGTTTAGTCTTTAAAAAATCACTTTGATCTGCCTTCAGTTTCATTCTTTGATTATAGTGGACTCTAGAGTGTTAGGGCCATTATTACTTGTCCTGTCATCCCTCTTTTCTGCCCCAGGCAGGCACACATTTGTATGCCACCTACTTGCAAGTGTTTATCTATAGGCTAAATCTGTCATGTGTTAGCTCTTGTTTATGTCGGAATTAACTTGGTTGGCACTGAAATCTTGGCTTTTGTCCTCAAGCCTGGTCCTTTTATAAGAGTGTCTCCCACATCAGTAGATTACATGATCATCTTTCTATCCAATCTATCTCCAAGTCCTGGTCACATGTAAAAATGTGTATCTTAAACATATTTAATATCCAATGAAATACTTGTCATTTTCACTACCTCTTAATTCGAACTACCATCATCTTTCACTTTGGCTATTGTAACAACCTCTTATTGACTACCATCTTTGGAAGAACAGTCAGAGATGTTTTAAACTACAAATTAAACGTTTCACACACCTGCTGAAAACCCTTCACTAACTTCCCATTTTACTTAGCATAAAATCCAAATATTAATTTGCAGCATTACTCTTTGTTTTTCCTTAGGTTTCCTTTTCAGGGAGCTTATAATTGCCACTCAGTATTTATAATAACAAAATAAGTTATAATTATCAAAAATTAGCTTTTTTTCTCATTTATTCAGTATTTCCATTGTGTAAAGTACCTTTATAAGAAAGTGAAATTACACTAAACTTTAAAATTAACTTTTTGTTATAAAAACTGTGTCTCTTTTAACTTAGAGAGTGCTGAATCTTTAAGAAGAAATGCAAACCACTTTTGACATCTTTGTTGTTATAATAATGCTCCCCTATAGAGCTTTACCTATAAGAATAATATCTGAGTATAATTTTTGCCACTAAATTGTTAGGTTAAGTTTACAAATCTCAATTTGATTTTTTAAAATTACTTTTACTGGGTTTATATATGTATAAAAGAGTAAAAATATACCATATACCTAATTTCCTAATCTTAAAAACATTATATAAGTAAAATTTCTTCAAGTCATCACTACATAGATAAAAATTACACAGAAAAAAATTATATTGATACTCACAAATGCATATACAGAGCTTGCTATGCTAAATACTATTCCACATGTATTACATATATTAATTTATTTAATCCTTACACAACTCTTTGAGGTAGGTATAATCCCTATTTATAGATTAGGAAACTAAGATACATGGTTTAAGTAACTTGCCTAAAGTAAGTGATAGGGCAAAGCTGAAGTGATACAGTTAAACTCTAAAATCTCTGCTCTTACCTGCTGTGTAAACTGCCTCTCATAGTAGGATGATGATGATGATGATGATGATGATGATGATGATGATTGTTATTATTTTTGTCATCTTTTTTTTTTCACAAATAGTTTATTGTCAAATTAGTTTCCACATAACACCCAGTGCTCATCCCCACAAGTGTCCTCCTCCATGCCCATCCCTCCTCCCCCCCACATCCATCAGTCCTCAGTTTTTGTCAGCATTCAAGAGTCTCTCATGGTTTGCCTCTCTCCCTTTCCCCCACCATTTCCGCCCTTCTTCTCCCCCTTGGTCCTCTGTTAAGTTCCTCCTAATCCTCCTATACGTGCACACATATGATATTTGTCTTTCTCTGCCTGACTTATTTCGCTCAGCATAACACCCTCAAGGTCCATCCATGTTGCTACACATGGCCAGATTTCATTGTTTCTCATTGCCATGTAGTATTCCATGGTATAGATAAACCACATCTTCTTGATCCATTCATCTGTTGATGGACACTTAGGCTCTTTCCATGTTTTAGCTATTGTGGAGAGTGCTGCTATGAATATTGGGGTACATGTGCTCCTATGCATCAGCATTTCTGTATCCCTTGGGTAAATTCCTAGCAGTGCTATTGCTGGGTCATAGGGGAGTTCTATTGTTAGTTTCCTGAGGAACCTCCACACTGTTTTCCAGAGGGGCTGTACCAGTTTACATTCCCACCAACAGTGTGGGAGGGTGCCCGTTTCTCCACATCCTCGCCAGCATCTAGAGTTCTCTGATTGGCTCATTTTAACCACTCTGACTGGCGTGAGGTGGTATCTCAGTGTGGTTTTGATTTGTATTTCCATGATGAGGAGCGATGCTGAGCATCGTTTCATGTGTCTGTTGGCCATCTGGATGTCCTCTTTGGAGAAGTGTCTGTTCATATCTTCTGCCCATTTCTTCACTGGGTTGTTTGTTTTTCCGGCGTGTAGTTTGGTGAGTTCCTTATAGATTCTTGATATTAACCCTTTATCTGATATGTCATTTGCAACTATCTTTTCCCATTGCGTTGGTTGCCTATTAATTTTCTGGGTTGTTTCCTTTGCTGTGCAGAAGCTTTTAATCTTGAGGAGGTCCCAACAGTTGATTTTTGCTCTTGATTCCCTTGCTTTTGGGGATGTGTCAAGTAAGAAGTTGCTGCGGTGGAGGTCAAGGAGGTTGTTATGTCATCTTTATTATTTCATATACTCTTGGTAATTTAATTTATTTAACACTTTTTCATATTTCCTTTTACTTTGTTGAGATCTCCAATATTTTATTCCTTAAATTTTATCCAATATATTAGCTACTGTCTGTTACCACTCAGTAATCTTTACCTCTTGTATTTTTTTTTTTAATACTTAGCTTTCTCATTCCCTTGTCATTTCCTTCTACCTCCTGTGAGCCTATTTACTAGAAAATTTCCCATTATATTCCCTTATTATCCCTGGGTTGAGATATTGCTGGTCATATAGAGTCTCTGTAGAGGATTATAGTAGTAAGCACTTTATTTAGGAAATCAGGAATTATCATAGATCTAGAACAGGGGTCAGCAAATGGTAGCCAGTGGGCAAAATGTAGCTTGCTGCTTGTTTTCTGTTTCTATATGGTCTTCAAGATAAGAATTTTTTAATATTTTTAAATGGCTAAAAAGAAGTAAATAAAAATATTTTAAAACACACAAAATCATACAAAATTCAAAACTTAGCATCCTTAAATAAAATGTATTAAAACATAGACCTGCCCATTACAGACATTTAAATTGTCTGTCACTACTTTCCTACTTCAATGACAGAGTAGTTGTGGCAAGCACTATGGTCCACAAGTCTAAAATAATTACTATATGATTCTTTACAGATAAAGTCTGAACCTTTTTTCTTCTAATTGTGTTCACTCTTTCCTTTTACATGAAGAGTTCAATCAATCTCTGATGTGGGGTGTTACCCATTTAATCTACCAAACAGCCTAGACCTTGCTCATATTCAATCTGCCTCTAATTCTTATGTATCTTTCCCTTATGGATAATGAATCACTTTAGATGGAATAGTCTTATGTTTATGCTTGTTGATACCCATGAGCAGCCAAAATTATATTGTTATTGTTCAGAACCAGACTTATTTTGCAGAACTTTAGAACTCTTAGTCATTTTAAGAAAATATTGAGAAAGAAAATACTTAATGCTATAGATTGAAATTAACAAGCAATAAAATATTTTTGATTTCCCTCTTTCACATGAGTCCAGCAGCTTTATATCATAAGGCATTTATTTTTGTCAAATTATATATTATTGTGTTGTGTTTATTCGGGTGATCCACTTTACAATAGTGAGTTTCTTTGATTTTCTCTTCAGATTTAAATGTGTTACTTGATCTATAATGAAGGCAGTTACTTTCTTTTTTGTTGTTTTTGACATTCAATATGCAGAAATCTAAAACCGAACATCAAATACAATTTGATGCAACAGGTAATGACATGCTTCATTTATATTTATATCTCCATCTATATGGTAATGTCAGGGACAGCACTTTGAGAACCTACTCACAGTTGGCTGGGTCTTGTCTTTCTAGCACTTGTAACTTTTATTGCAAATGAAATGTCAAACCTGATGGCCTAAATACGGCACCCAATCTGAGAACCCTATCTTTCTGGCATATGCGTATTCTTCTTTACAGGTAGCATAATAAGTCAAACATCTTTTTGATCATCCATGTCTTTTCTTCAAAGTCTTCTTATGTTTAGTAGAGAGCACAGCAGAGGAGATCTCCAAGTTACTAGATGAAACCATTTTGTTTTCACACAATAAAAGGATCTTTTCTTTACTTACAATGAATCTGTGCTAAGTTATAGAACAGAGTTGAAAGTAATGTATTCCACTTCTAGGAAAGTGGGATTTCCTAAGAATAACTATTGAATCTGATATGTACATCTATTGAGCTTACTGTGTTGGTGAAAGAAACGACAGATTTGTATTAGATCAGAGGATATTTCAGTGTTTTTGCTTCAGATTCAGAAGCACCGGTACTGAATGCTTCTCCCTCAAAGCACCAAAGGAGCAATAATATTTTGTACTTAGAAATCAGTTGAATATCTATCAGCTAATATTACATGTGCTATTTGAAGTTTAAAATGCACTGAGTACCATCTTATGCCCTTCCTCGTCTAACTATATTATTACTCTGTGAGGATTATCCTTGTTGGTACGGAACACCCTGCAAGACAGGATCTTTTTGTAGCTCATGGGAGAGGGATAGTATTACTGGGTGCCTTTTCAGAAAAATCACCAATCATCTTTCTTCTAGAATTGCAATCTTCGCATTTTCACATTTATTCACTTTCTTCCTACTTGGAAACTTGGTAAACATTTTCACATTTATTCACTTTCTTCCTACTTGGAAACTTGGTTAACATTTCCCCCCTTTTACTTTAAAGGAAATTCTGCTTCATTATCATAATATTGTGCATCCTCTCATCTTATGGCACGTGGTAAAATTTTGTGTTCAGTTTACTGAAATTTACCTGTGATGTAATGGGAAAATTTGAGAATTTAAATGCTCTCTGTTTCTTTGTCTTTCTCTCTATCTCTCTCTCAGTCTCTCTCTCTCTGACACACACACACACACACACACACACACACACACACACACACACACACACGGGTTTTTAAGACTTTAAAAAGACACTTTTGCTGTGTCTCAGGAAGACCATTCTGCACCTCAAAGTTGAATAACGACTTCCTTATTCTTGTCTCCTTGCAGTGATTTGTCACCAAGTAATAAGTACCATTGAAACAATTAATGGGAGAGTCACAAGACTATTAGGGCCTCGGAATTACAGGGAACAAAACATTGGTTTACTACCTCAAAAAAAGTTATCCCTTTAAACTTCTTGGGGAGCTTTTAACTTTTGTCATTGCCTCCTCCTCGTCTCACCATATGTTTTCATGCAATTGAAGCTTCCTACAATATAGCTCAGATCATATTTTCCCCACTTCTCAAGACTCTTACTGATTTCCCACTGCCTCTTAAGTTAAGAATTTATCTGAATTTTAACATTCAAGATGTTACTAATATGCCTGGGACCAGCTTTAAATTTGTCTTTCCTCTTACATGTTCCTGGGCTTCAGCAGCCTTCACTTTCCCACTTTGGGTAATACTACTTCCTCTGATTAGCAAGTGCCCTTTTATAACTCTACCTGTCAAAATCTCAGCCATTTTTTAATGCTTATATTAAATCAGAGCCATGCCGAAAGCTTTTGACCCCACTGAAATGGAAAATCGTGTGAACTCGTTCTGGGTTCCACACTGACACTTGTGTTGTTTTCCTGTATATTTTCATACATATTTTGATAGAAAGTACCTTCCAAAATTAGGTAAATGCCAGTATTAAAGTCAAAATGATATTATGCCTGATAGTAGTACATGTTTTTTAAATAAATTTGACATACGAGTTACTAAGATCGCTGGGAAGTATTACTTGTCATCCAAGAGTAGAAGGATTTCCTCATGAATATTTTCTAATGGGGAGCATATACACTCCTCCCATTCTTTAGTGGTTCATCAGAAAGTCTATGAAGCAGAGAATTATTTTTAAAAATTAAAGACTACACACTCAGAAGTAGTGTTCTATATAGAAAAATATATAGTTTTAAAGACAGTTGAAAATTTTTGAGTTCTAAATTCTAAAATTTTTAAATTCTAAAATATTTTAAATATTATAAATTTGTATTTTACTCACGTATTTAGTCATGATTTTAGGACACTCATTCTAAATTTTAAGGGTTTTTTTTTAAGCTACATTATTTTTACTGAGGTCAAGTAAAGAAGCAAGGCAATCTACAGTAATTAAACATAATAATGAAAGTTGCCTGTGTCTGAGTGACAAATGATTTTGACAAGGACCATACTGTTTTACACAAGGATTAACATACCATTTTAAAATTTTGAATCTTACTCTATAAATATGTTCTTTATTTATTCATTTACTAACTCATGCATTAATTTAGCAACTATTTGTTGAGCACTGACTACATGCTGGGTAAAAACTATGCTACATATTGGTGATAAAAGTGATCAAAATAGACATGCACTCTGACATTATCAAAAGTTGTTTCAAACTGTTGCTAGTTACTCTAATGAGAAAATTTGCCCACACAGAAAGCCTAATTAGGTTTCAATCTGCCATGAGTAAGTAATTAATTGTGACATCTTATGAGCACTTAGGTTTTTTTTTAAAAAATGCTGTTAAGATGAAGTTTATAAAACAGTATAGCACACATACTTAATAATCATTCTAATCTATGGCAGGTTTTGTGTACAGAACTCTCAAAGTGATATCTTAAGTTATTTTTAACATTTGTTTTCTTTCCATCTTGCGGTATGTCACTAGCAGTATTTAAAGCTAGATGAGAAAATATTTTCAGTGAAAATACAGTTTGTTTAATACATTTTTAAAAATTTATTTATTTAAAATCAAGGTAGTTAACATACAGTGTGGTATTGGTTTCAGAGTAGAACCTAGTGATTCATCAGTCACATAGGACACCCGGGGCTCATTCCAGCAAATGCCTTCCTTAATGCCTATCACCCATTTAGCTCATCCCTTAACGTACCTCCGCTCCAGCAACCCTCTGCTTGTCCTCTGTATTTGAGAGTCTCTTATGTTTAATACATTTTTGTTTTTTATATAAAACCAGTTTCATGTAAAGAGAATTTGATTCACTGGAAATTTAATATGGAAATGGAAACTCATGTTTTCATTTATTTGTTCTTTTTTTTTTTTTTTTTACAAATAGTTTATTGTCAAATTAGTTTCCACATAACACCCAGTGCTCATCCCCACAAGTGTCCTCCTCCATGCCCATCCCTCCTCCCCCCCACATCCATCAGTCCTCAGTTTTTGTCAGCATTCAAGAGTCTCTCATGGTTGGCCTCTCTCCCTTTCCCCCACCATTTCCGCCCTTCTTCTCCCCCTTGGTCCTCTGTTAAGTTCCTCCTAATCCTCCTATACGTGCACACATATGATATTTGTCCTTCTCTGCCTGACTTATTTCGCTCAGCATAACACCCTCAAGGTCCATCCATGTTGCTACACATGGCCAGATTTCATTGTTTCTCATTGCCATGTAGTATTCCATGGTATAGATAAACCACATCTTCTTGATCCATTCATCTGTTGATGGACACTTAGGCTCTTTCCAGGTTTTAGCTATTGTGGAGAGTGCTGCTATGAACTCCCCTATGACCCAGCAATAGCACTGCTAGGAATTTACCCAAGGGATACAGAAATGTTGATGCATAGGAGCACATGTACCCCAATGTTCATATCATTTATTTGTTCTAATTCTTCATTTTCGCTGGTGTCACTTCTTTACTTACTGAGCCAGATGGAAATAATTCTTAAAAAAAACTGAAAAACACTTCTTTATGACAAATGCCAAAATATACATGATTTTCAACTTGCTAGTTTCCACTAATTTTCTGTAAAACTTTATAAAGATAAGCTAAAATATTAAAGCAAAGGAAATTATATATTAAATGGTGCATTAAAAAATGACAATGAAATCAAAAGTGCTAAAAATAACCAATATGGCATGTTAAGCTAGTGTTTAGTTCCTAAAGTGCAAGTATGAATATCTATAAAATATAAATTATTTCATACATATTTTTCTATTACATGTTATTTACTGATACTCTGATTATTATTTCTCAGATTTGAATAAGTATAAAAATTAAATTCCTGACAGGAATTAGAGTGCTTGAAATTCATTCAATGTAGTATTCCATACATTTTAATATATTTGGAAAATATGGCAGTTATTTTTCATTTGTATTTATTAGACACAAAACAGTCTATACCATAAAACTCACTTTATGTAAACATATAAATTGAATTGTGATTACATGTGCATTTTGTGGATAGTTCAGTTGCATTTTCAGTTACTATTCATTTAATATTTATAGACAGGAAGAGGTAAACTTCTAGAACTGAGGAAATTTAGGCTTAGGGAATAAACTGAGGAAATTTAGGCTTAGGGAATACACATTATTTGCCTAAATTCACAATTTGATTGAGAACGTCAATATATTCCATTGAAAATACCATATCTCAGCCTCTCTTGCAAGCAGTGTTGTGCATGCCCCACTGTTATGAACAATGTGGGTTAAATATAAATTGAAGCATCTTTAAATTAGGCAGATTCAACAGGCCTGTGCCCTTTTTGACTTTCACATATCCATCTACCTTTTGCATGCAATGAAGACATGAAGGTTGAAGCTGCAGAATCCATTTTGAAACTTGAAAAATCTAAAAGGATCTAAAAGGCCTGTACTCTGATGTCTTAAGTCATTGCATTAGACCTGAATGCCTGTATCGTGTTGTAAGTTTATGTTAGAGAAAAACATACTCTCCATTTACTCTAATACCGTATTATTGTGGTATTTTGTTTCACCAAGACAAATCCAGTCCTTAAATGTAGTGCACATATACATGTTCATGGGGGATTATGCACTGTATATAAATCCAATAAAAAGGAGCAAGAAAAGCGATTAAAAAAAGTACAGAGAAAAACATGTGAAAGAATGTGTACCGCTGCCTGGAAACTCTTGACTGTGATACTTATGACTAAAATGAGAAGAATGACAGATAAACCCCCCATAGAAAGAGGAAAATAACTCAAATAGCTCATACTTTGGGTGTGAAATTTTGCTGAGTACAGTTGAACCTGATGTAAGGCGGCTCTGAGTTTAGCCACTTTCTACATTACATCTAATTTGATATTTTGAAGTTTATTTTTCATGTTTTCTTTTTTCAGACAGAAGAAATTCCAAACCATTTTCCTAATAAATTTTTAGTAGATAGGCACTGTAAAAGTTGCACACACCACTATTTCCCACAATTGTTCTTTACTCGCGAGTTGCAGAAAACAACACAAGCTTAGAACTTTTTAAGCCCCAAGCAGTCCACCATATTCTGATCTGGGAAATGGAACCATCTTCTAAGGCGGCAGCCAGTCCATACAGCTTATCAGGTATGATAATGTTATATGATTGTTAGTTATGTTCAGAGAAACAACCCTGTCTCAATACACCTGGATGCTGTGCCTGAATTGCTGACCACATGGACCCTCTTGACTCATAAATGATTTCTGAGTGCTATCATACAAAACATTCACATGTAATCTTAATCTATCTAATTCCAGGACAAACTTTTTCCAAAAAGGGTAGAATAGAAATCTCTTTGTAAACTATAGGTATAATAGCTTATTATCACATTCAAAACATGGCTATGCAGATTACAATGAGGAACTAACTCTGAATATGGACATATATTGTATTAAATATAGTTCATCCCTAAATATTTGCTCTTTCATCTGATAGGAAAATATTGCTGGATATTTAAGCTAAAAAATTATGCCAAGAGATCTAAAAGTCTAAGTTACTGTTTACACAAATTCAACTAATTGTTTGATGTAAATAATTACTCAGCAGACAGTATCAGCGGACATCTGTTTGCTTAATTTTGAAGAGGTTTCTCTTGACTAGTCTAGCTTCATAAATTAATACTGAAACTTGGCTGAGTCACAAAGTAAACAAAACTAATTGTAGTCAGGAGTCATAGAAATATTAAAAGTCACAGAAAAATTTCTGAAATGGACTTTTAACAAATTGTCATCTTATTCTCCATTTACAAACATACAGAGTATCCTGTAATTTCAGTTTTTAGAGTTTTGTCTAAACTATCGTAATACCCCAGGCCTCAAATAATTTGATTCTTCTGGGCTCAATTTTTCATTATAAGGAATATGACACTTCTCTATACTATTTTTTACCTAAATTGTACATCTCATATAAAAGACTGGAATATCTCAGCAACATTTGAATGTGATATTCACCTGACAATTGGATGCAATAAATAATCTGATATACATAATTATTTTCTTAATCTATGAGTCATAAAGCTGTCACCATGAAAAATAATAATTTTGGATAAGACAAGTTTAAGGCATTTTAATACTATTTTTATTATTTTAATCCATTTAAGTTTTTATGATGTTCTTCTTCCTGAAAAATTCAGGGTTAATCTTTGCTACTTGATACCTGTTTTTTCCCCCAAAAGATATTCTTACCTTCTTCAAATTCAATAAAATAGAAATTCCTGGGTTCTGATATATTTTTACTAGGCAAATCACCTTATAAGAAAACCCATGACCTTCATAATGTCATATCACATATTTTTAATAGATTTGAATTTAGATTTAGGAACTCTAAGTTCTACTACCTGATTTCTCTATTTAGTGAATTAAGCAGCCAAAATAATCCAGAATATTAGGGATATACGCTTTTAAAAACAAATTTTGCTTATCCATACAAATGGATAAAAACATATTTAACATATTGATATCTAAAAAATATGTAAATAATACAGAGTTTTTTAAAAAGGGATACTTGGGTGACTCAGTTGGTTAAGCATTCGACTATTGATTTCAGCTCAGGTCATGATCTCACCGTTTGTGAGTTTGAGCCCCACTTGGGTCTCCACACTGTTCTCTCTCTCTCAAAATAAATAAATAAACTTTAAAAAAGGCATTTATTTAATTCTGGCTATAAAATGTATTTTATGTATTTTAATACTATACTTTACTTAACGTTTTTGCCTATTTAGTGGTAAATTTAAGTCAGTGAAAAAAATTATGGAATAAAAAAGAGTATCTGATCCACATTTTCCTTTTGGCCTTGTTGATTTTCATAATGAAATGTTCATGGAATCAACATATATTTATTGACTAATAACTATGTTTAAAGAAGCATGTTAAGTAATTAGATATGAGGCTGAAATGAAAATTTTGATAAATATATTTTGTGACTTTAAAGTAACTGAGTAAATGGTTACCCAGATTCCCCTTGTCTCGTAGGAAATGGAAATTAGTCAGGGAAAGTCTCATAAATAAATACATAAAAGTGATAGCAGATTTTCAGAGATGCTTAGAGTCCTATCTATATTCTGGGAAAAGTCTCCAGTGTACATGTCACTGCTCTCTCCAGGAAGCCTGGAACTGAGCTACTTTATACCTCCAACCTGACTACAAGGGAGATTATTTTTTCTACTTTAATTTCCTATTTTGCTTCTTCATTCCAAAAGGATAAACAAAAAAGAAAGAAAAAAGAAAGGATAAGTGGGATAATGTAATTTAATGTGCAGCTACTCAATAAACTTATGCTGTATTGCCATTTCTCCAACCAAATGTAAATGAATCAGAGCAAATTAGAGAAAATAGTAAACTAAGTGTATATTTTATTTTGTTACTTGTTCAATACTTAAGATTGCAGTTTTTCTATATTTGAAAGAATTTATTTTCATAATTATAGATACTTATTGAAAATAAATTAGAAAATAAGAATAAGCAAAAAAACACCTCTTACAACAAACACATCCTCAGTTAGCCGGAAGACTTTGATGGGTAAGAAACTGAAAGAGGTAAATACTGCTGAGAATTCTCAGCATTTTAGCCATATGACTTTTAAAACTTGTTTTAAGAGTTAAATCAACTGATTCTTTAATTAACATCCTTTTTCTTCAATTTCTGTTTTTTAGCATATTTTAAAATATGCTTTTCATATCTTATGATATTCATTTTATATTATCATGATTATATATCTTTAATATCTCAGGATGATATTATTCATTTGTGACCTACACTTCTTTTAATGGAAGAAAATAATTATAAACCATTCTCACCTCCCAAAAAGGACAGAGTTAAAAAAACACAAAATTTTTACACTTTATTATTTTCATAATTTCAGCCTCAAAATATGAATGTTTTTAAATTATCTTATGTCTAATCTTTAAATAATTTCATGCTTTTGATAAAATCAGATCATTGAAATTAATTTATGTTATGGTTCCTTATATATTCACTCATTAAATGTCTTTTGAGCACCTGCTGTAGGATAAGCTCCATATTAATTTTCACATCTATTACATGTCTTTCAGATTACTTTTGTCTCTGCAATATTAATCACCAATTTTATAATCTGGAGGAGATTTTCAAAATTGTTGTTTAAATCTAATTTCTCATTTTGAGTGTTAAAAAAGTAATAAACTAACAACAGAGTCCTAGAAAACTTGAGTGGTTTTCCCAGAGATTTGATAAACAAACTTTGAAATAAGAGTAAATTATGAACATAGATATTTGGGAATTTAGCTATTTCTTAGGGCACCTGGATGGCTCAGTCCATTGAGCATCTGACTCTTGATTTCACCTTAGGTCATGATCCCAAGGTCCTGGGATCCAGCTGTGTCAGGATCAGTGTGCTCCTCTCTCTCCCTCTGCCCCTCCCCCCAACTCATGCTCGATCTTAAAACAATTTTAAAAAAAGAAACACCAATTTCTATTAAATCAAACTAAATTTCACTAGAGTAGCAAGGAATGGAAAATTTTACATAAAAGATGTTTTTTAATCATGAAAACAGTTTTTTCCAGGGAATTTGTTTAAGGTTGCTATAGTTGTTATCTTCATAATTTCCCAATTGAATTATCCTAATGTAATTATAATAGCCCCATAGAGTAAAATATTTTTTAAGTGTATTTATTTTTGAGAGAAAGTGAGCAAAGAGCAGAGGGGCAGAGAGAGAGGGAGCCAGAGGATCTGAAGCAGGCTCTGAGTTGGTAGCAAATAGCCCAATGCAGGGCTCTAAGTCATAAACCATGAGATAATGACTGAGCCAAAGTTGGATTGTTAAGCAACTCAGACACCTAGGCACCCCAAGAGAATAAAAGATTTTGAGAATATATTTTAGCCAAGCTCAGTAAAGAAATAATTATAAATTATACTTTAAAAATTCATAAATATGAAGAACATCCATCAATTCTTTATCTCTAGTTATTGACTAGTCTTGACTTTACACAAAACTCATCATTTAAGTCAAGCTACTTATTTTTTGTTTAAATAAATTGAATAAAAATTTTAAGAACAAATAATGAATGAAGTTATACATTAAAAAAATAAAGTAACGGGCCTGGATAGCTCAGTTGGTTAAGTTGTCCATCTCTTGATTTCAGCTCAAGTCATGATCACACATTTGTGAGATCAAGTCCCTGTCAAGCTCCACACTGACAACATAGAGCCTACTTGGGATTCTCTCTGTCTCTCTCTATCCCTCTCCCCTCCCCTGCTCATCTTCTCTCTCTCCATCAAAAAAATAAATATAAATAAACAAACAAACAAACAATAAATAAATAAATAAAAGCGTCTACACAGGTCTAGAAATAAAATCAAATTTAGTTTAAGTTGCAAATAATAAGTGAAGATTAGTGGCAAAGTTATCAAATGTTTGCCTTTAAATTTTGTTTTATCACTTTTTAAAAATATTTTATTTAAGAGAGAGAAGCAGGGGAAAAGGGTAAAGGGAGAGAGAGAATCTTAAGCAGGCTCCATGCTCAGCACAGAGTTGCCATGTAGGGGCTTGATGCCATCAGCTAAAATCAAAGTCAGACCCTCAAGGGACTGAGCCACTCAGGAGTCTCTTGCTTTATCATTAAAAAAAATATTTTTTAATGTTTTTATTTATTTCTGAGAGAGAGAGAGACAGTGTGAGCAGGGGAGGTTCAGAGAGAGAGAGAGAGAGAGGTACAGAATCTGAAACAGCCTCCAGGCTCTGAGCTAGCTGGCAGCACAGAGCCCAATGAGGGGCTGGAATCCACGAACTATCCACAAATGAATGATCCTCAGATCATTATCTGAGCCCAAGTCAGATGCTTAACTGACTGATCTACCCAGGCGCCCCTGCTTTATCATTTAAACATAATATTCATTCATGATATCTTTTTAGTTGATATTAGAAACATTATATATAATTTGTGTTATTGTCCATTTTGTCTCTGTGTTAGGTAGAACTGGTAATTTCTTTCAGAAGAGAATTTAGCACCTGGTTGGCTAAGCCGATTAAGCATCCAACTCTTGATTCTCAACTCAGATTGTGCTCTCACGGTTTATAAGTTTGAACCCCATATGGGACTCTGTGCTGACAGCTCAGGGCCTGTTTAGAATTTTTCCTCCCTCTCTCTCTGCTCATACCCCACACACTCTTTCACTCTGCGTCTCTTTCTCTAAATAAATAAATAAACTTAAAAATAGCTTTTAAATGAAAAAAAGAGAATTTGGTGCTGCTAAATGGACATCTTAGTGGAAGTCCTTATAAACTGTAGTTTCCAAAAAAGGAAATTCATTCTACTCTTGCTCTGCAGTGAACTGGCTAATAGAACCTCTTCCTCTCTGTGACCATTATCCTGAACTCCTTGCTCAAAAACTTTTACAGAGCTTCCTGAGGGAACGTGCTTAATTTTTCCATTTCTTGACCTCCTCTAAGAATCTGGTAAATGTTCATGATGTTACCGCCTCCTTAGAGAAAAACACGCCTTATGGTGTGCACGGTGTTGCCTCCACCCCCAGCACCAATTGTCAGGAAGTTCACAGATTTTTCTGATGCTTTAACTCCTTCCCTAGTAACTCTAAAATCTTCTGGGATTAGGCCAGACCACACAGCTGGCACTGGTCTGCATTCTGCTCATTCTCTGTGAAATTCCTTTTATTGCATCATATTCCTCTAAGAAGCCATCCACCTTTATTGAGGTGCATTATTAGAAACAACCTTACAAAATCCATCACAGTGTTTACTACAAGGATGGTTTAGAGGATTGTTTATGACATCAAACAGTAACTTTCTACGGGGACCCACAGAACACTGTCCCCCTGGTATCAATACCAGGTATAATTAGACTTAAGTGATTTGTTTGTTGTACCTCCTGAACCCTGCAAATAAACCCTTTTCCCTCTTCCAGAAAGCTCTGTGACCCTACTTTAAGCCATAAACTTCAGGGGGTACATATTGTATGCTAATTTAATTCTTGGCACCATCTAATTTTGCTATCACTATTTTTTATGTTGCTTCATTTAAAAAATTAATTTATTTCTATATGCTATATTTTATTTTGGAATCCCCCTTAATTTCATTTTAGACAAGGAGGAATATGAATAAATAAAGTACTCTAGATATTTTTCCTTTATTTTTTTTCTCTTGGAATGAGGAAGAAGTTCTAGAAAATTTTTATGGTTCTAATATTTTCCCCATCAACATTTAGAAGTGAAATGTACAAGGTAAAGACATGATTATACCCTATTTTTAAAATCCAAGGAAAAACCTGTTAAAAAGTATAACAAAAGTAGATATAGTACTATACAAACATCACAGAGAGCTGATATAAAAATGTTAACCAACCAAGTATTTTATATCTTTTAACATCAAAACCTGAAAAAATGGGTTTTGATTGCAGGAAGAATGTAAATCGGACATACGGATGAGTTACTCACTTTATCAACATATGAAGTACCTACTGCTGAACAGAGCATTAGACTTCGTGAATATAACAATGAATAAGAACCATCCCTGGTCTCAGTAGACTCACATGACCAGGTGGCAATGTGGAATGGTATAAGAAGCTCACAGAAGGCCTGTCTAGGTTTGGATCCAGGTTCTATTCCTTATTGCTATATATACCTCTCTAACGCCTCTTTCTCAATGAGTTGTAAAGTCCAGGAACACATGTGATGTGCTTAGAGGAGGAAGTAGTCATTACTTATTAAATTCTAGACTATTGGAACTAAGCAACAACACAACATCCCAAGAGGGCAGAGGGAGGTGACTTTAAGGCAAAAAAGGGCACCAAAGTGCTCTATGTATCAGATACCACAGAACCTAAGAACTGGTAGAAAGAAACAGAGTGCCAATTTTGTACAGGACTGAACAGTTTACAAAGTGCTTTCACATACGGATTGTTCTATTTGTTTCTCACACAGCCCCCTCTGCAGAATGAAAAACGGAGTCTCAAGGAATTTAATGCCTTTAGTACTTCATATTGTATGGTTCTTGGACCTCCGGGCTGGAGATGTAGTGCTCTTTCCACTCAGCGTGAGAGCTTGGGGAGCAACTAGCCTAACTGTCTCAGTTTAAAATATTTGTTTCTTATATGGATCAGATCAAAACACAGCCCATGAAATATAATCCCATGTTATAAAATGTTTACTGAAACAGCTCTTTTTGAAAACAGATATAAGTACACCCCCAAAAACACCTTTATGACTGACGAAAAAAAATATTACCTTTCTCTGATCGAAATGCCTTTTAAAGCTTGAGGAAATTCTTGTCTTAATATTATAATTGTAGTACTTACCAACATTGACTTTTCCTCTCTTGGAAAGCATTGTCTAAAACAATACTGTCTAAAGTTTATTACCAGTGATCATTTCTTAGTGTTTTAGTTTTCTTGGACAGTTGTATACTAATTGCATTTTAAGCTAAATTGTCCAAAGCTCCCCACTACTTTGATTATTTTATTTTGCCAAATATTCTGAAAGCTGGAGAAGATATTATTTAACGGTCTTGAGAGCAAATGTGATAAGGTTTGCCTATTCCAAGCGTCATATATTTACAGGAATAGTTCATGTTTAGTAAATTGCTATTATGATGCTTTTTAAAACTTCTAATAAATATTTTTAAATGCATTTTATTGTTCCTTAAGCTTAGAAAAGCAGCAGAGACAGATTTTTTGTTTTTTGTTTTTTGTTTTTTTACTGGTATATCCTAAAATATTACCTGACATTGAGACGGTATCTGTAAATTTTCAATAAATATCACTTGAATGAATTAATAATATATATTTTGTATGATTAATGTGTTTGTGATTCAAGTATTATACTCGTATTGGGAAACTATAGCCCCCACAGAATATTTTTAAAAATTTTTTAATGTTTATTTTTGACAAAGAGAGAGAGAAAGAGAGAGAGAGAGAGAGAATGAGTAGGGGAGGAGCAGAGAGAGAAAGAGATACAGAATCCAAAGCAGGCTGTAGTCTCTGAACTGTCAGCACGAAGCCTAACGTGGGGCTCAAACTCACGAAATGCAAAATCATGACCTGAGCCAGAGTCAGATGCTTAATTGATTGAGCCATTCAGGTGCCCCTAGCCCCAACAAAATATTAACTGGATTGTGTGCTTCTCAGAATAGTTATTATATATCTTTAGTTATATACATTGTTAACATAAGATCTAGCATGCTTGTTTATACATGCTCCAGGAAGGGAGATCTGTCACTCTTACTGTGAAAAACAAAAGCAAAGACAGCAACAGCAATAAAAAATCCTTTAGGAATTACTGCAGTGATTAATTGCCATAGTAGAAGTTTATATTTCTGTATCCAAGGATATATAATCTGTTAGAATTTTAGTTTTCTAGAAGGTATCTGCAACCCCCCAAATTATACACATGGTGATTTTAGGTCTCTCTGTGGAATCTCCACTGTAACTTAAATATCAATTGTTTGTTTTTTAATAGACATTTGTTTTTTTACTTAGCTAATAAAAGATAGTTCCTAAAACTTGCCATAGGCTTAGCTTGATAGTCAGGTCATTACAATCTTGCCCTTATCAACAAAAATGATTTATAACTATAACTGTTTCTTATTCTTCATTTGACAAACGTAGAATCCAAGTACTTCAAGATATATTATGTCCTAAATTTAAAATCAGGTTTAGAGAACATAGATCTACTTATTTTGATGCTGCTGTATTCATTCTTAATTAGGACAGGTGATGCTGAAAATTTATTTAGTGATAAAGTTAATAATTCTCCTCCTGTAGCATCTGGTCTCCAGTGGCCTAGAGTCATTGTCTAACCTGAATTTGAGAATAGTTGAGAAAGGTGTTCTATATGACCTCATTTGAATTTTAGTCATTGATGTAGCAAGTCTCTTTAAGTTTATCTGGAAATTATCTGAATATCCTGGTGTCCTTGGCCCAATATTTCTTTGAATCCAAATGAAATATCTGAGCACCATAGAGAAATATAACGTGGTTGTATTTTTACAACTTATTTTTGTAAAATTCAATTTATAAGTGTTTCTTCCCAGAAGATTATGTAGACACAATGCAAACTTATGATTTATAGATATATGGAAAACATATAAGATATAAATTGAGCATTTGCTATTTGAATATTTAGGTTTTGATTAATAACCTATTAGCAGTTGAATTTAAATGAATGGTTTTATTTTTTATTTAAATTATTTTAATTAAAGTATTTTAAACATTTAGAAGTGTCAGATCCAGTATGAGTGAACAATCTAGATTTTACATGCAATTATATTCTAGATATAAAATACCTAGAAATATAAAAATTCAATTGAAAGTGATAACTGTAAAAGTGTGCTCTAGATGGCTTGTTTCTGAGAGTAAAAAGATGTCATTTTAAAAACTTTATTTAACTATGTATGTGTTCAAATTTACCACAAGGACTGAATTCATTTAATATTTAAGAGGTAAACACTTTTCTAGGGTTTAAGTACCTTTTTATAAGCAGTTTCTTTTTACCCATTTAGGGTTAAAACAAACAGCTAATTTAAATCTCTGTTCTCAGCCTGTCAGATCAATTGCCATATTTTTCAATATCAACTGTTAACTTTACCAGCTAAAGCTAAGAGTAGAAGACATAAGTTATCTCAGGTTTTCCTCCTACTGTCTCGACATTTTCTATTATTACTCACTCACTCATTGAAGCTCCTTTTCTCTACTCCAATTTGTTTATGTTGGGATTCTGGTGGGAGTGTTCCTTATAGCAGCAGAAGAACTTTATGCAAGTATTGTCCTCTTCTGTCCTGTGAGCAGGTCACTCAATATACCATAAAGATATATGTTGGATGTTGTGGCACCTGTCTAGTCTTGTGGACATCCACTCGTCACCCGCTGTTGAAATCTATGACTTCTGTCATCATATTTGTTTACTAAGGAGCTTGCACTCCACAGTTCCCTTATGCTAAGCCAAGTCCCATGCATGCCCATTAGTTCATATAGAACATCTGTTTCCTTCCAAAGATCTCGCAGGTAGCTAGAGTGAACTGGAATCTTAAACAGTGATAGGTAGATATTGGATTTTACCTCCAAGTGTCGAGTTTCTTTGGAGAGTTTTTGTAACCTCAGGGACTCTAGCATCATCTTATCCCCACTCCCATCTCTTCCAACTGTCTGCAAGCTGCAAGAACACCAAAGTGGCTTTTACTTTTCCCATGTGGCAAAAAATTATCTTCTTATACTTTCTATCTTCTATCCTTTCTATACTATCTTATAGCAAAACTATTAATAAAGACATCTAAACCTTGCTCTTGATATGTAAAGGGAAGCGTTTCAACTTAAGAATTATTTTTACACTCCACAAAGGCTGACTTTCAAGACTATGTCTTTTAAGGGCTTGAAAAAAGAATCTAAATAGAAAGTCAGAACAAAGGAATGACCTCTCTGTTTGAGACTATATACACATACACTCCCTATGGAATTGAATGTCATCAGTTAAAGAGTGGGGAGCTGTAGGCTAATATGATTTAGAGAAAGTAAAAAGTACATTTGTTTCATGATTTCAAAATATTATCCCCTTTCAGTGTGTATTACTTTGCTTACTATTTTATGTTTAAAAGAAGTCTTGGAATCAGATAACACTTAGTTTAAATACGAATTCAATGCATACTTAGGCCTCAGTTTCCTCATCTGTAAGATGTCAGTAACAATGCTTACTTGGTTGTTAAAATAATTTGTGAGTTAATTAGAATAAAAACATAGTTGATGCTTTATAACATATACTGTTAATATTACTATCAGGATAGCATTTAATATCTAGCACTTAATTGTTGCTTGATGATTAAAGGTAAAAACAGACGTAAATCCCAAGCACTATATTTGGATTTTAGAAAGCTCTTTACAGAAGTTATTTACCTTTCTCCAGCTGTCCTCTGTCTTCAAAGCTAACTCCATTAACTCTGCTCTGTATCACATGATTTTCTGCCACCGAAATAGGGCTGTTGTCATTAAATATTTATTACTATTGGATATTCAGTTTCTTTCTTTTTATTGACTTTTCTCGTATTTAAATCCCCTCTGTTCTAAAGAAATTGCTAATTTCTACCTCAAACTTTCTTGTCTTTAGTGTCAGACTTCTTCGATACATGTTGAGCATGTATATTTCTGTGACTGCCCAGCATTCGAAACTAGTTATTAATTTTGTACAATTTCCTTACTTTACGAATCTTAGCAAGAAAGCATCTGTCACAAGAGAAGCTGGAAATCCCAGATATTTCCCCACCTTCCTTTACTACTAGAGTGGGGACACACAACCCAGGCGTCATTAGCCTGATGTTTGTATTCCAAAGACGCAGCCATTGCCAGTCACATTCAAGGCTGTTTTTCATAGCTGCAGAGAGATTGAGGGCATAGGGCAGTAGTTACAGTGGTGGCAATGATACCATCCTTTGTCCAGAGATCCTTTAGCTTGAAAGTCCAAACTTTACTATCTGGAACTGGAATGTGAAGGCAATGTGTGTCCTTGTTGGATCTTGACTGTCGTGTGCATGGCTTTGAACTTGCTTATCCATTTCTTCTTTCAATTCTGATAACTGCCTAATATCCTTTAAATAAATTCCTTTTCTGTTTCACTCAGCCAGAGATGGTTTCTATTGCTTGCAACTAAGGACCCTGACTGAAATGAAAGAGTAGCCTATTTTTGCTGCTTCATCTCCTTTCCCTCTGTTCTGCCTTTAACTCACTGCCAACTGGGTTTCATCTCCACAGTGGCTGGTCCCTTGTATGGCAAAGTGACCCAACTATTGCCAAATAAAAAAGCTGCACTCCTAATACTGCCAAGACTTATTGTACCACAGGATAACATTGACATTCCCTTCCTAAGACACATTATCTTCCTCTCCTAAATTTTTACCAACTCTTTTCTTCTGTCTTCCAGCATGATACCTTATCTTCTTTCCATAGATTTGCATCTTAATTGTGGTCGTGGTCCCCAATGTGGTTTTCTTATCATATTCCTACATTTTTCCCTGGTGAATTTTTTTCTTCCTCCATAACTACAAGTTCTCTTTGAGATCTCCAACTTTAAATCACAAGCCATATTTTCAATTTTAATTTTACTGGATATCATGCCCAATATTATACCCAGATTTCAAAATACTTGTGAATAACTGTCTACCCTGCATATACCTCAGAGTCAGTATGTCTCAAAGTTCACCTTCCCGCCAAACTGACTCCACATGGAGATTCTCTATTTTTTAGTTAATGCCATGTTGTCAGTTACTGAGAGTTGTCAAATGCTCCTTTTCCCCTTTCCTTTTGTCCCTACTTCTCATTAGCCAAAAAAATAAAAAATTGTTTCTAACCCTGAAATCTCTTCTATCCCTTAGTTTTTTCCCATTCCCCTGGCAGAACGTTTGCCTCTCATATATTAATTGCCTTTCCTTGTCTTCAATTCTTACTTGAATCCATTCTCACAGTTTTGGCAGGATCATCTTCCTAAAATATAGCTGTGATGATGTTTCTTTTCTAGTCAAAATATCTAGTTTTTACCAAAAAACAACTAAATTTATTTATTTTTAAATTTTTAACCTTAGTATTTAAAAATATTTTTTAAATATTTATTTTTGAGAGAGAGAGAGAGAGAGAGAGAGAGAGAGAAACAGAATATGATCAGGAGAGGGGCAGAGAGAGAGGGAGACAGAATTTGAAGCAGGCCCCAGGCTCTGAGCTGTCAGCACAGAGCCTGATGCTGGTCTCCAACCCATGAACCATGAGATCATGACCTGAGCCTAAGTCAGATGCTTAACTGACAGAGCCATTCAGGTGTCCCTAACCTTAATCTTTCTAAATGTCTACCATAGACACTGTCCCTGTGTGCTCATAAAATGTATTGTCTTAAAAATGGATGTTCTGAACCCTATCTTTTTATTAAGATTTTCTTTCTGAATGAAATGTCATTTCCCTCATATCAACCTTTCAGTGCCTTACACATCTTTAAAAGCTTAGCTGACTTCCTACTTTTTCTAGGAGATATCCTAACATTATACATGTAGGATTCATATTTTCTTTCCTTATATTATCATAGATTTATTATCAATATTTACATATTTTCTTAGTTATGTTGTATCTTATTTTTCCTGTAACAACTGAACATAGCCTTTTATCTCAATGTCATTTTTTTATTTGAATATAAGTACGTTTCTGTTCAGACACACCACACCATATATTTCTTTTCCCTGTGTGTCTTGTGCTTGTAAATGATATTTAAATATTTTTAATTATTTAAAAATTATATATATATATATTTATAATTCTAATAATTTACTATATCAACATTAAAATCAGTTGCTTATCACTATACAGAAACAATTATTTTCTGGAAGGGTTCACTTAATGAGATACCACCTCACACCAGTCAGAGTGGCTAAAATGAGCAAATCAGAGAACTCTAGATACTGGTGAGGATGTGGAGAAACAGGCACCCTCCTACACTGTTGATGGGAATGTAAACGGGTACAGCTCCTCTGGAAAACAGTGTGGAGGTTCCTCAGGAAATTAACAATAGAACTCTACACATTCAATGCAATTCCAATCAAAATTGCACCAGCATACTTCTCAAAACTAGAACAAACTATCCAAAAATTTGTATGGAACCGCAAAAGACCCCAAATAGCCAAAGTAATCCTGAAAAATAAAACCAAAACGGGAGGGATCACCATCCCAGACTTTAGCCTCTACTACAAAGCTGTCATCATCAAGACAGTATGGTATTGGCACAAAAACAGACACATAGACCAATGGAACAGAATTGAGAACTCAGAAGTGGACCCAAAAGTATACAGCCAACTAATCTTTGACAAAGCAGGAAAGAATATCCAATGGAAAAAACACAGCCTTTTTAACAGATGGTGTTGGGAGAACTGGACAGCAACATGCAGAAGAATGAAACTAGATCATTTACTCACACCATGCACAAAAATAAACTCAAAATGGATAAAGGACCTGAATGTGAGACAGGAAACTATCAACACCCTAGAGGAGAAAGCAGGAAACAACCTCCTTGACCTCCACCGCAGCAACTTCTTGCTCAGCATCGCTCCTCATCAGGGAAATACAAATCAAAACCACACTGAGATACCACCTCACGCCAGTCAGAGTGGCTAAAATGAGCCAATCAGAGAACTCTAGATGCCGGCGAGGATGTGGAGAAACGGGCACCCTCCTACACTGTTGGTGGGAATGTAAACTGGTGCAGCCCCTCTGGAAAACAGTGTGGAGGTTCCTCAGGAAACTAACAATAGAATTCCCCTATGACCCAGCAATAGCACTGCTAGGAATATACCCAAGGGATACAGAAATGCTGAGGCATAGGGGCACATGGACCCCAATGTTCATAGCAGCACTCTCAACAATAGCTGAAACATGGAAAAATATATATATTTAAAATGCTAATCCATGGCAAACATTTTCCACAATGATCTAGCTCCATATTCCATGATAACAAAATTTCCTTAAAAGAATGGAAGTAGGACCCATGTTCTGTATCACTTATTTATAAGAAATTAAAATCAACTTCATTTCTGCTCTTAATATTATTAATAGTATAAAGACTGATGAAAGAAAACTTTCAGAAAAAAAAGTTCCTCTTTCCCATTGGAAAGAACCCTGGACCAGATCTAGATCTGCTCTCAGTGTCAACCTCAGATGAAGTATTTAATTTCCCGAGCTTAAATTTATTCACAATAGTAGGGGCAAATGTACCAGAATTACCGTACAAATCCACACACACAAAAAAAAGATACTGGAAACAAAAGAACTGTAAAAAATTAAAAAAAAAATCACATGAATAGTGCCATTGTCAGTAAAACTTGTTGGTGTGCTCTTACCTAAGACCCTATTTTGAACTCAGTGTCACCCTTGAGATATTCTGACCCCTAGGTGGGAAACAACGCCCCTCTACTTTTATATTTTCACTTCTACTTTAGAATCATCTGAAGTATTATTTTTTTTTGAGAGGCTTCTAACCTGGTGCCTTTTATGATTGTTAGGATTTTGGTAATAAGTTTCACAACGGTGTTTTAGTTTAAGGCAATCTTAATTGACTCAGTGAGAAGCCCCAACTATGTTTCCTACTCTGATTTTAAATGAACATTGATTCTAAATCAATTTAGCCAATATATATTAAAATGTGAAAGGTGCTAGTAATGTAGTGTAGAAGACAGCTCCTTTTGAAAATGGGGGATAAATCAAAGCAAAATATAACTGCAGTACCAAGAAGAATTTAGTAAATGTCTATACAAAATAAAAATAAAATGCTGTTAGGATTCAGAATTAGAAGGAGACCAAATATGAGGCAATAAGAACAGTCTTAAAAGTCCTTGTATAAAAGAGGTGACATTTTGAATAGATCTCAAAAATTGAGAAAAATTTTTTTGATCATCTTAAGCAATCTTTGCACAGCAAATATCATCATGTAAATGTGAGAAAGGAATAGTTTCTATCAGCATTCTCAGTTTCTTTTGTTTCATTATAACAAATGTATATAGTGAAAAATACACACCCACACATGATAGGTTCCTGCAAGTGGAATGGAATTTCACTTAAGTAGTTTATGATGCATCTCAGGAAGTTTCATCATATTTGTCAGAATAAGGTCAAATGTGCAATCTATACCCTCTGTAAAGACCATGGCTTACTCTTATTCATGGAATTCATTGGGATCTTTACCACAGGAAATCTCTAAATGTTTTTGTTGCCTTAAAAGATAGCTCACATGCTCTATCTATAAAAACTGATTTGGTTATCTCAAAACTTACACTCGAATATCATTAAATAAAAGAAGAAAGTGATACTGAAGCTGCTATATTTATTTCTTTAGTTTCCTACTGGTAAAAGCTTAAAAGATTTTTAAGTAAATTGTCAGGTGTTGAAGTTTGTGGTTTTGGGTGTCAGTAAATGGTCAGTAGTTATAATGATTTTCACTAATAGATGTAGATTATCTGTGCTAAGAGAACTATTAACACTGGACCCTGTTACAAATGTTATTTTAAAAAAAAGTGTGTGGGAAAGTCGGTTTCATTGGATGTACTCTGTCAAAGCCATTGTGGCAGATATTAAAATGTTTTTAGATGCTCTAGATCTCCTCTGGTTTATAGCTCAAACTCTACCTTGTACCAAAGTCAAATACATAAGGTACTGATATTTTAGCAGGCACAACGCTGATTTTGAGATCTGCTAAGAGTAGGGAAGTAACTAACCTGTACTAACTTCATGGGAAATTGAAGGGGACAGTGTTACAAGTGGCATTACAGAATCTTCCTTGTGGTCTGCTTGAGAATATTAATATAATCCATGAGTAACAGATGGGAGAAATTGATTTCATAGAAAGCAATATTCTGAAATCAGAAGGTGCCAAAGATTCTTATCCCTACTGTGATAGCTATGTGCTCTGGTGCTAAAGATTTTTGTAATGCATCCATTTTAGTTATTCTCATTATTCCCCATTAGTATAAAAATTATAGTGTTTTAATTTTCATACTTGACACAAGAAAAACATATTCAAACCTGTCTCTTTCTCCTATCTCTCAGATTCATCTATGTGGATTATTGAGAGCACAGCCACCCTTACTCAGTCTTCAGATTCTATCTTTTTTTTTCCATTCTGCAGTGATTCACACCAATCCTCTTGCAGCTCTGCACGGATTTCTCCTTGCTCTTAAGAGGGATCCTGATTCTTTAAATAGACCTCCAAAGACGTGGCATTTCTCTTCTCCTTTGTTTCCAGCCCAGCAAGTGCAGCTGCAGGATGAGTTTACCAATATTCTCAATTGACTAGATCTGTTGCTTCACCCAAAGCTTAGAAATATCTTCCTGATTGTAGTCAGTGATACATTCAACATGGGAGAATAAATAAAAAGTGTTCAACTCTAAAAGCTAAGAGTCAAAGATTAGATTTCTTTAAAAACTATTATTTTTAAGATTTTTTTTTGTTTTAAAAGTCTTCTTGAATATGACCAGAAATATTTTTTTTACTCATGGATAGATCCCAAATCTTAGCATTTATTATTTTTTTTCAAATCTTAGAATTTAAGGAATAATTTAAATTGAGTCAGGTTCAGATCCCTGCTATTTGGAGGCAATTAGAGAGAGGACACCTTCTGCCATTGTAAAGAAACAGCACACCTTGGCTGCTGGTGCCAAAATGAAAGTCTGAGTGGCTAAGAGTGGGAGATTAGAAAGGTACAGAGGGAAGACAGGCACAAGAGAAAAGCCTGAAGGGTCATGACAACGCACCCATCCACACTCTGCTAATTCATCTAGGCATTACTATATGCCTTATAAATTATTATAAGAAACAAGATATTGGTGAATATATAGATTTGACGAATTGATCATTTGCTGGATTGTTGCTTTCACTGAATTGCCCATTTTGTGAAGTGGCTTTCAGTGCATTGAGTCATCTGTTTTAAGGTAATCTCACATTTCCCTCTATTAGTCTAATGATACACTCCTCTTCTGGATTCCTCTACTTATCATTCTCTCTTATTCAGTAACATTTCTAAATATTTCCTATTGTCCAAAATATTCTTCCTTTTACTCTTCTGCAGAACGAACTCTGTTACTCTTCAGAAAACAGGCTTAGAATCCTGTTCTCTGGGAGGTCTTTCTTAGTCACCCTATTGATCAAGGGTCCTAGTTCAGAAGAGAAATCTACTCTAACAATTTTACACACAAATTAATTTATTGGAGTTATACTAACTCTTGAAAATATGGAGTTGGCTGAAATAGCAGACTCTAGGCTGTTTTTTTTTTTTAAGAACAACACTTGAAGTCAAACCAAAGAATTATACTACTAAAGGATCTGTGTCCTCTGTCAAGATCAAGAAGCTTCATTATCAGGAAACTGCCACCGAAGCTCCTGGCCCCAGAAACATACAACCCCTACCATGATCCGTGTCAGCAAAACATCTGCCATTTGCCCTTGCTTTCTCCCCACATAATTCATTTATGAATCTAAGCCTTATGTGAATACGTTTTGATCACCAGGACCCATCCTAGCTTCTGGAGAGACTTAGAAATAGAGTTTTAAGCTATCCAGCCTCTGTTTTTCAGGAAGACATTGTGAAAGAAGGTTGAGAGAGCCAAATAATTGACAATCCTAAACATGCTGTCTATAATGGTTCCCACAATATGTGCTTATTAGGCACTTAAATTGTGGCTAGTGTACCTGAGGAACTGAATTTCTTACTTTTCTTAAATTTAATTTTTTAATTTAAATTTTATTTTATTTTTTAATATTTTTATTTATTTGAGAGAGAGAGAGAGTGAGCAGGGGAGGGTCAGAGAGAGAGGGAGACACAATCCAAAACAGGGTCCAGGCTCTGAGCTGTCAGCACAGAGCCCAACGTGGGGCTTGAACTCACGAACTGTGAGATCATGACCTAAGACGAAGTTGGTCACTTCGCCAACTGAGCCACCTAGGCACCTCTTAATTTAAATTTTAAAATGAAAGTTGGGGCGCCTGGGTGGCTTAGTCGGTTAAGTGACCGACTTTCGCTTAGGTCATGATCTCACGGTTCGTGGGTTCGAGCCCCGCATCGGGCTCTGTGCTGACTGCCAGCTCAGAGCCTGGAGCCTGTTTCAGAGTCTGCGTCTCCCTCTCTCTCTGATCCTCCCCTGCTCACGCTGTCTCTCTCTCTCTCTCTCTCTCTCCTAGAAATAAATTTTAAAAAAATATTTAAAAAATTTTTTAAATGAAAGCAGTACAGAATATTTTTCTGTTCAACATGACTTTATTGTTTGCAGAAGACTGTGTTTCACTTTGGCTGCTGTATTATATAAGACAATGCTGCTTAATCCTAGTGTGCATTTATATTTTACTTTTTAAATGTGACTACTAGAAAATTTGAAATTATATATGTGCCTTACATTACATTGCCATTGGGTAGTGCTACTCTTACCCCCTAGATGGACTAAGTCTCACTATATGCCCACGGAGAACTTAATATCCCTAATCTTGAAATCCTCATGTTTGTTTGTTTGCTTGTTTTTCATAATATCACTACTGTATGTATCTTACTTCCTAACTTGTAAAATTAATAAGTGGGCATACTATGTCTTTTTGACCGCCATTATTTTCCTTGCACAATGCCCACAAAACATAGACAATAAATTCACCAAATGTATGAGTGAATGGCTCTAAGAAAGAAACAATGTTAAGAGCTAGGAATCCCTGAAACTTAGGGTAAACCTTATGTTAAAATTTTATTATTTTTTAATCAATACAAGGCATTGCTTTACCTACATTGTTGAAATTATCCATTATATTTCATAGTCTCTTACATTCCAAATAATTGATAATTGAATATACTTGTTCTTTACACATTACATTACTTTCTATTAGTTTCCATTTTAAAGAGGAGACAGAGAAAAGAAAAATAGCTTTCTGGGATTTTTCATTAAAGATGCCACATCAGGATTGTAGTTTTAAAAATAGATTTCCATATAAAAGCAACAATGTGACATAACCCACGGCCACCTAGAGAGTGTCTCACAGAGTTTAAAATAGCATTTTGCTCTTTCAATATGAGAGAAAATTTATTGTGCTAATTTTAGTACAAATGAGAGATTAAAATAATTATGTCAACATTTTTGCCAAGCATAAAGAGAAAAAAATGATCAACTCTAATAGGAAGTTTTTTTTTTTTTAAATGAGGAATCGCCTTGAAAATAATGTTTCAGAATTCTCATGCTTTAATGAAAATGGAGGAGAAGGCTATTTCTTAGAATGTTGGGAGATTTTTGATAAAAGGGAGTAATATCTATGTGGTCACAAATGTCATATAAACATAGATATGCATAAGTCACAGAGTTGAAACAAAGGTTGGAGTTTCAAAAGTCATAGGGTAAATATGGGACTAAAAGGATTATCAAGTAAGAAAATATTGAAAGGGGTGGGGTGATAAGAATGCAAGTGTAGGAAGTTCTCATAAGAAAATAATTAGGACAAGGGCAGCTGGGTAACTCAATTGGTTGAGCCACTGACTTGAGCTCAGGTCATGATCTCATGGTTCTCACAGCTCATGAGTTCGAAACTGCTATTGGGCTTTCTGGCAATAGCACAGAGCCTGCTTCAGATCCTCTGCCCTCCTCTCTCTCTGCCCCTCTCCTGCTCATGCTCTCTCTCTCTCTCTCTCTCTCTCTCTCGATCTCTCTCAAAAATTAATAAGCATTACAAAAAAAAAAGGAAAAGAAAAAATTAGGACCCAGGGTGCCTGCATGGCTCAGTAAGTTAAGCATCTATCTCTTGATTTCAGCTCAAGTCATGATCTCCCAGTTCATGCGTTTAAGCCCCATGTTGGGCTCTATGCTAGCAGTGTGGAGCTTTTGGGGATCCTCTTTCTCCCTCTTTATCTACCCCTCCCCCCTTGTGCTCTCTCTCTCAAATTAAATAAATAAACTTTAAAAGAAAATAATTAGGACCAAATTTAAAATTAATGTACTTAGAATAATGTGTCACTTAGACTTTTAGTTTAAAAGAAATTTAACTGGAGTTTAAACAAAAGGGTATTTATTTCCTTATGAAATAAAAATATTTCTGAATCATTGAAATGTCTTTTAGTATTAATTGATAAAATATGTAAAAAAACTATTTCACATTAAGTCATTCTAAAATGATTCAGTAATAGTAAATGAGTATCTTATGTCCCAGTGAACAGCACAGCAATACTCCTAAAAGCAGAGTTACTCAGTGTATTAGGTCCAGATTCATTTTTCCTCCTCAACGATGTGTTCTAAAATTGTTTGGACAATATGTATGATGGATCTTGTTGTTTTGTTTAATTTCCACTGTCATTCTTTATATGCTATGTCTTGTTTGTTAATCTTAAATTTACAAAAGAAAAAATTTTTAATTATTTTGTATTTAAGGAAGTTATGATCACTAAGTATTTTTACAAGATATATTTTGAAAGATAATATGCACAATATATTTTTGTGAAGCTAATAAAGTATATTTCAAAAATGTCCATATGGAGTAAAAATAGAACAAAATCATAGACAGCAAAACAATAAACATCTCAGTTGAGGGAGTCACTTATAAATGATAAAGAAAATAATTCAAATACTACAATGCTTTTTAGTAAATATACTGTTCAGTGACAAGGATGGGACTAGAAAAAAAAGTGTGGTTTTTCTATGTTTCAAATAGAGCACAGTCCACAATGACTTCTCTTTCTACCCAAAGTCATGTCCATCTTTTAAGTTCTCCCAAATCTAGGTGGCAGGGAAAACTGAAAGCAAACTTGAAGAAGGACCATACCTTTGGACGCTTCAGCCTTCTCAAGAATTAATTACAAGCTACAGTTGTATTTAAAAATTGTTGCTGACAACCCTTTATTCTAATGCTCAAAAACTGACCAATCATAGGGGCTCCTGGGTGGCTGAGTTGGCTAAGCATCCAAATGCAGCTCAGGTCATGATCTTGCTGTCTGGGGTTCAAACCCCACGTCAGGCTCTGTGCTGAGAACACAGAGCCTGGAGCCTCCTTCAGATTCTGTGTGTGTCTCTGTCCCTACCCAGCTCGTGCTCTGTCTCACTCTCAACAAGAATAAATAAATATTACAAATTGAGCAATTATAGAAAAGTAAAGATTTTTTTAAATTTTCAATCAGTATATAATCTGTGAAAAACAATTTTAATGGGTTGACATGAAACAAATAGGGTGAATGATTTTTGTAAGTTTGGAACATAGGCAATGAATAAACATTTCAAAAAATCAAATGGCAGTTTAGAAAAAAGTAGTCTAGAGGCATCTGGGTGGCTAAGTCACTTAAGCGTCTGACTCTTGCTTTTGGCTCAAGTCAAGATTTCACGGTTCATGAAATCGGAGCCAGCTTGGGATTTTCTCTCTCTCTCTCTGTCTGCCTCTTCCCTGCTCACATGCGCACATGTGCTCTCTCTCTCAAAATACATAAATAAACTAAAAAATATATAGTTTTAAATTTAAATTTTAAATTTTAAATCCTCTTTAAGACAGATTCTTGTTATATTTACATATATGCATTAATTGTACTCATAAAATATACTTTATTACATTTAATTTAGTTAATAGACTAGTACACAGTAAATTTTATAAAGTAAATACATAGTAAATTTTATAAAGACATGTCAGTTATTAACCAACTACTATTGTGATTTTTAGAAAATCCAGCTTAAAAAAACCTTTTTTTTAAAGTGTCTCACTGGAGGCACTTGGGTGGATCAATCAGTTAAGTGTCCAACTCTTGGTTTTGGCTCAGGTCATGATCTCACGGTTCACAGGTTTGAACCCCACATCAGGCTTCATGCTAGCAGTGTGGAGCCTGCTTGGGATTCCCTCTCTCTCTCTCTCTCTCTGCATTCTCTTTCTGCCCCTTCTGCCCTCTGTTTCTCTCAAGATGAATAAATTTAAAAAAATATTTTAAAAATAAAAATTAAAACGTGTCTTGTTTGCTAAACATAGCAGAAAAGTATTAACAAGAACAGTTTAATAGCACCATTTATTTAAAGTTTACTATCCACCTGACACTGTCTTAAACACTGTGCTAAGACACACGAACACTATGTGTTCACTATGTCCTAGTGAATCTTTACAACAGTCTGATGATGTTGCTACTTTCCAGTATCCTCGTCATATATAATGGTCCTCACCAAACAACTATTTCAACTTACATATGCCACATATTGTAGGGATTATACTTGCCTATTTTTCTTTGGAGTTGCTAACCAAATCACTATTTAGTAGTACCGGAGCTGGTTGGCTGAAGCCTGCTCTTGATTAAAGCACAGTGAGAATTGATCTTCCATTTTATATGTAAAAATAACCTTGAAGCTCAGCTTCTGTGAATAAATGAATGAATGATTCCTGTTACTATGCTGAAGTCTATAGGATACAGGGCACAGTCACAAAATCTGCAACTATTCTAGATGTCGATGAGAGAGATAAATCAAATGAAATTCCTTTTTCACATGGAAATACAAGCTGTCATTATCAATGTGAAGGTTGTCAACTCACATTAAAATTCATAGATTGTAGTAGAAGGGCAAATCTTGCAGTATCATAGAGACTTTTTTTTTTATCTTACACTATATAAAATATACCAGTTTTCCTATTAGTTGAATCATTATTGCAAACTACACGCTGTTGATAGCATGGGTTTGCAAATGTGACTCCCTGTGTTTTCACATGATCTTGGTGTTTTGATTGGTGGCATATGTATGTAAGGGAGAAGGTATTCTTGAATGTGGTCATAAATGGTCTTATGCAGAGATTTTAGTATTTCCTTCCAAAATGACCTCAGTAGATAAGTAATTTCTTTAGGATAATGAAATTGTACCATGATTATCATAACAACTCACATATAAAAATAATAATATGATTATTAATTATTATTATGATTATTATTAATATATAATAATATAATATTATAATATTATAATCCTAATCATAATATATTATGATATTATTATAATATATATTATATTCTAATCATAATATAATAATGATTATTATTAATATAATTATTATTAATAATCATAATAATATGATTATTAACAATAGGATATTACAATTCATCAAATCATGAATTCACAGGTTTTTTTTCTTCTGTGATGAGAACTCTTAGGATTTATTCTCTTAACAACTTTCATATACATCATATGGCAGTGTACCATCATATTGTACATTATTTATCTTCACAACTGTTAATGATGCATAACACCCCGCTAAAGTTGATAATGGTACTTTTCTGAACTCAGGTTTCAGATTGCCCATTTTACTTCTTTTGGCTTTTCAGGACAGAGTTCTGATTTTATACTAATCTTATTTTTAGGACTTTTGTGTGTTATAAATGCACAATATAAATAGAAATGTGTCTTATATAAATATTAATCTCTATTGGTACCTTGTTGATATTATGGTATTAGGTAGGATATTAGTTTGGCTGTTGTGGCAGGGATCCATGATAATTGTCAGGGAAACAAAAAAAGGACCCAAACAGCAGGCTGCCTACATAGTTATCAAGCTTTATGTTTCTTTCATCTTGCTCTGTCAGGCTTAGTGGTTGCTTTCCTTCACATGATTCAAGGACACCCTGTATGCTATTCACACAAAATAGAAGTTGAGCACACATTTTCACTTGACTATTTTTGTCCAGATCTTAGATCCATGGTCACACTTTGCTGCAATGGAAGCCAGAAAATATTGCCTTTACTCTGTGTGATTATGAGCCTCTATGAAAAACTACAGATTCCAAAACACAGATTGAGATTATGGATAATGGGAAACAACTAGTAACCTTTACCACAATGTTAAGGACATTTTTCTAGGATCTACGGAGGCAAAATAACATTTTTCTTTTTGTTAAAGACGACTTCAAAGGTATAATTTTTACAAAGGGCAATGGGTCTTTGCATTTTGAATTTGATGTTGAACTTCAAAAATTTTAATCGGTGACCATGGATCTAGTAATTAAATTAAAATGAGACTATGTTTAAAATATATTTTCTTAGTTTTCCCCTCTTTCCTATGTAAGCTGTAAGGTACCTGAGGTATTAGGGATCTACAGGACTTAAACAATAAACACTAAAATGAGAATCAAAGAAAACAAGGAGAATATGCAAGGTTTCTCTCTCTCTCTGTGTATGTGTGTGTGTGTGTGTGTGTGTGTGTGTGTGTACTCCACAGTTTTCATATATCTATAAAGACAAGACAAATATTTTCCTAGAAAGAATGTGGGTCAAATATAATGATTTGGCCCCTGATATTAGGACACTGAGTAATAGTAGGGCAATATCTTCAATTATAACTCTATAAAATACTTAAGAATGTGAGGCAAATTCACAGACCTTTCTGAGGTCTTGAATTACTTGGGGCCTAAGGATCCTTGATTCAGATATTGTATAAGAGATTATGTTTAGTGATCAGTAATTCTCAAACAGAGACAACTTTGCTATCCAGGGACATTTGGCAATATCTGGAGCCTTTTTTGTTTGTCACAATGAAGAGAGTGTCACTATGGGCATCTAACGGGTAGAAAATCAAGGATGCTGCTTAACATCCTACAATGCCCATGAAAGCCTCCTTACACAACGGAGAATTATCCAGATTGGAATGTCAATAGTGCCCTTGTGAGAAATCTTCGTCTAAATCATGCAGCATTGTGAATTTGCTATTAGCATGGAAAAACACATATAAATGTAATCTATCTGGTTACTATGTCCATAGAAGGATTTCAATATGTATTTGTCAGAAAATTATACTTTAATAATAGTATCCTGTTAGATTTGATGAGTTGGTCAAAAAAGACATGTTGAACGCCTGGCTAGCTCAGTTGGTTAAACATCCCACACTTGATTTTCTCTCAGGTTGTGGTCTCATGGTCCTGGAGTTGAGCCCCATGTCAGGCTCCATGTTGAGTGTGGAGCTTGCTTGGGATTGTACTCTCTTCCTCTCTCTGTGCCCCTCCCCAACTTGTGCACATGCTCTCTCTCTCTCAAAATAAATAAATAAACTTTTTAAAAAAGGCATGTGATTATTTGAGAGTTGAACTTAAAATAGATTTATTTCAGATTAACCATTTTAATAACAGTAAATATCTACCACATATATCAATTAGTTTTGAAATGAATTAGTTTCATCTTTTGATTCTGACAATAACTAGGAAAAGTGTTTACCTTAACCACTGTCAGTGTTTATGCTTATCTTTATGTTTGCTATACTGTAATTACAGACTACTTACTTATTTTATCAAATAAAAAAGAGTTTTTCTTACATGTTTCTAAAAAAAAGCCTATTTGAAAAATCGTTTAAATTTTATTATACCTAATATTTGTTCTTCAATAAATGCATAGTGATTGCTAAGTACTATATTTCTATTCCAGGTGTTGGAGCTATAGCAGTAAATGAAATGTCTTAATGGAGTTAGATACACATACACACATCCATACATATAAATACATCTACATGTATATAAAATATCTAAGTTGATAAAAATATATCTGTATATGCATTCCTACATCTGCATAAATATATGCCCACATATATGCTATCTTAAAACATGATTAGTGGTGAAAGATTACTTTCTAATTATAGAAAGTGATTTTTTTGGCAATAGAATTTAATAAATCCAAACTAGACAGAAAGCCTTATGAAAATTTTATAATAAATGAATATACATACTGCCTCTAGATGTCAAATTATTGACTGAGATATGATTTTTTATAACTGTGGTTAAACAACTAAAGGTTTGAACAGAAGACAATGTGATTGTTAAAGCAAAGTTTTTTATTACCACAGTTTATAATGTGAATCATTTGTCTTTTATAAATATAAAAGCCTAGAGATTATCTCTGTCCTCAAGGCAATACTTAAAAATAAATAAATACAGTAAAGAATTGTGCAGGGCAAGGTGGAGATACAAACCGGAGAATAGAATTCTACCTGGGGGAAGCAATCAGAAACCTTTGAACTGATTTTTGAACTTATCAACAATCTTGCATTAAGTCGTGAATGAGATTGAATTATTTCATAGAGGACTATAAAGCCCTGAACTTCAGCCTGCCCTGTGATAAAAGTCCTCAGGATCTCATTTAGATGTATTACTTCAGGATTATATAAATATATAGTCCAGGACATATATTTATATATGTGTGTGTGCATATATATGTGTATATATGTGTGTGTGCATATATAAGTATATATATATGTGTGTGTGCATATATATGTATATGTGTATGTATATGCACACACATATATATGCACACATATATGTATTTCCAAACACCTATATATATATTTTACATCCCTTTTAACTGTCTTTTTGTATGAAAACAATACATATACACACAAACATATATAAAAATTCTTTAACTGTCTTTTTATATGGAAACAGAATACTAAAATTTCAATTAGTATATAAAAGGTCTATTCTAATTACACCTCAAACCCTTAAAACTTCTTCCAATATATGAATCATTCATTTTATACAAGGATTGTGTACAAGTGTATTAACTAAAGAAAATACTGCTATTTTAATCATTAACACACTCCCATAAAATTAAGGCATTATGTTTTCTATGGCATGCATCTTTAACCACATGAACATCATGAACAATATGCATTCTACAATAATGTACATCATTATTACCAGAAATATATTCTTTAATAAAAAGGTTAGTATAGAGTGTTATTTTTTATGTCAATCATATGTAAAAAGTATTGAAGTTATGGCATTATTAATATCAATTTGAAAACAACTTATGTTTGCAATTAAAATAAAACATTTTTTGTCTTTAAAATGAAAGACAGTATTAAAAAACTGATATAAGGACATGTTTCTTTATATTCCTTCATCTTTCATTCTCAATCCATTAAATTTTCCATACAGATAAGTCAAAACAGTGTTCACTATTGTATATAAAAATATCTTAAAGTTACCTGTGATTTATAAGGCCACTTATTTTGAAATTTAATGTTTAGTCAAATATTTACCAATAATGAAATTTGAAGGCACTCTTAAATTATTGAGATACTCAGAATATACTTGAGATGATTTGGTAATTAAACTTTTTCCTTCAATATTAAATTAAAATTAAAATCTGTAGCTGACAGTTTTGCTCATTAAAAAGCACTTAAGCCACTTACTGTGTATAGAATGCACACACACATTGTTTCAGGAGTACATGCATGATCTCAATTATTACTAATATTGCTTTCTTTATTTGATATACTTCAGACATTGCTAGGGACACTTAAAAACTTCATGTTTAATTACAGACATTTCATGCTTATTTTACCAGAGGTCAGTAAAAGTAAGTACATTTTATTTTAGCGATGTTGACAGCGACTAGAGGCAAGAATTCTCATGAATTTCATGCAAACTGATGGTGGGGTATAGAAGGGAATGTAGTTTTACCCCTAAAGTTTCACTGCTTTTTTCTTATATCAAAATTTCCTTCCTTCCTTCCATCCTCCCTTTCCTTCCCCTTCTCCCTCTTCCTTCCTCTCACCCTCTCCCTTCCCTTCTCTCTCTTTCTTCCTATATCCCTTTCTCTTTTTTTCAACCAATTACTCTTAGATTCTCTTTATTCTTCTATTTTGTCACTGCTGGGCTCTGAAGGTATAATAATATTTTAAAAGATTATTAGGCATTCAATCATGCATTCATTCAACAAACATTTTTTTAATGTTTTATTTATTTCTGAGAGAGAGAGACAGACAGCGTGAGCAGGGGAGGGTCAGAGAGAGAGAAAGAGGGAGACACAGAATCTGATGCAGGCTCCAGGCTCTGAGCTGTTGGCACAGAGTCCTACGCGGGGCTTGAACCCATGAACCACGAGATCATGACCTGAGCTGAAGCCGGATGCTCAACCGATTGAGCCACCCAGGCGCCCCTCATTCAACAAACATTATTAAGCACTGCTTCATGGCAGGCACTGTGAAAAGTACTAGGAATAGAGCAGAGACAAAGATCAATATGAGCTCTAGCAAGGATGACAGTCTTTAAAGAGTAAAAGTAAAGAAAGTAACATTTTATGATGTGAAAAATTCAGAAAGCAAAGGGAAAATAGAGCAAAATACCCAACATCATGTAAATATGCAAACAAGGCACCTTGAAGAAGTTATGTTTAAACTGAAATCTAAAGATGTAGATAAATAAATCAGGAATGTTCTGGGGGAAAGGAAAAATATATATGAATAGCCTGGAAGAAAGAGAGATTTGTCCACTTGAAACATTGAAGAAATTTGCTATGCCTTTGTAACAGAATTAAGGTTAATTTTTATATATTTGTGGGGGTTTTATTCTATCAAGAGAAGAAAAGACTCATGAATTTATAAACACATCCACCCAATTGTGTCAGGAATAATTCCTGTGTATTTAAAAACACACTATCTCTAATGAGTAAATAGGCCTTTGTGTCTGAAAGATGAAATTAGCCTCCTATACCCGAAAGGTGCTGAAAAGAAAAAAAAGACTATTCTTCAGAGATGGATTCTTGTAAAACGAACTTCAATTTGAGACCAAAACTCACTCCAAGGACCTCAACCCGTGTAAAAATATTTGTTTATTTTCAAAAAATTTTTCTTGTATTCAGCCATGAAAATACAGACAAGACCTTGCTACTTTGGAACTGAAAACACCTAATGGACAAACAGTATAAGGGTCCAGAAGGACTGGAAATTAAGAAGTTTGACTTTGACATATTAAATGAGAGGCATTCTAAAAGACCAGTTCCTGTTTAAGGAATATGTCTCCTGTAGAGACGTGTATGTTGATTCAGAGTAGAGAACCAGCAGTCAACAGCGACATACAACATAGCAAGAAAACACCAGTTGCAATGGATATAGCAGATACCCAGACTGTCATGCTTGGTAACGGATACCAGAAGGACTTCTATTTTTCTATATATGTACTTTAGTAGATTATTGAATCATTCTGGATTTGATGTACTTTTTAAACATGAGTCTCTGGAATCTTCTATCTAGACATAGTTTGCACCTTTTCTTGGACATTTTAGTACTCACCTTTAAGTTCTAGACTTGCAGGTTGAATTTTCCTTCCTTAAGTTCTCTCTACTCAGAATGGAAAATTAGATATGTGCATGGATACTTAGACTGACAGACACAAGATGGACCAGTGAAGACACAGTCTATATGAAGGAAACAATATAAAGCATAGGGACATACTAGGTATTGGGAATACAAATAGAGGAGCGCCTGGGTGGCTCAGTCGGTTAAGTGTCTGACTTTGGCTCAGGTCATGATCTCACTGTTCGTGGGTTTGTGCCCCGCATGGGGCTCTGTGCTAACAGCTAGCTTAGAGCCTGGAGCCTGCTTCAGATTCTGTGTCTGCCTCTTTCTCTGACCCTCCCCTGCTCACGCTCTCTCTCTCTCTCTCTCTCTCAGAAATTTTTAAAAAAAGGAATACAAATAGGTATATATTTGGGTGAAAGGAGGTAAGACTGTATTAATCCTATTAATTAGGGGAGAAGGTACTATTGAAAATTTCAAGCATGACAGAAAAATGAAAATTTGATAGGTAAAAATGAATAATAGTCTGGGAGGTGAGTGATATAAATATAAATTAACACATGCTATTTGGTGATAATGAATCTGATAAATATTTAGAGGCTAGAAATAAAAGAACTCTATCACTCAATTTATGTCAGCAAATTTAATGCAAAGAAAAAGACATAAAAACATTTCATATAATTTTTACGTAACTGCTCTACTCAACAAATCTTAATGGTGCATTAACTATGTTAGGCAATTCCCTAAGCACTAGTGTTTAATATCGATATTTTTCTTTTCTTTACATACATGATGGATTCATTTTTATTATTTAATATTAAATAATATTTTAAAATGTTCACCACAATGACTAAAATTAAAAGGACAGATATCATCCATATTAGGATTAGAATGTGGACTGAGCAGAACTAGAACCCTCATATACTGCTGGTGGAAGTGTAAAATGGCACAACTTGTTTGGAAAAATGTTATACTAGTTTTGTAAAACAAAACATACACCTCCCTGGTGACTAAGCAAAACTGAAACCTGAGTGCAGACATTTACCTTAAAAAATACAAATCAAAAAACGAAACAAAGCAAAAAATTCTTATGTATCCAAATAAATATGTACTAGAATGTTTACAGTAGCTTTATTTTTAATAGTCCAACACTGGAATTCACCAAGGTATCCATCAATAGGAGAGTAGAAAATAAACTACGGCATATTCATATGGGAAATACTACTCAGCAATAAAAAATATGAAAAACACTGATATAGATAATGGAAAACATTATTATGAGTGAAAGAAGCTTTACAGAAAAGATTGCATGCTGTATTATTCCATTTATGTTAAATTTTAGAACAAGTTAAACTGGTTTATTGTGACAAAAAAATTAGAACGGTATTGGTCTCTGGGGGGGAGAACACGGGAAAAAGCAAGAGAAAACTTACTGGGATAATAATAATGCTATTTTCTAATGTTCTGTGATAGTAGTTACAGATACTTTTTAAAATCAGCATAACAAGAAATTCCATCTTAGTTCTTTTTTGTGACACTCCTCCCGTTCCTGAATATTATTTCAATATTCAAGGAATTCTATGGTAGTTATTGAATGAAAGAGAGTCCCAGTTTCAATATTTCAGGGGTTATAATATAATATATATAATGTGGCCACTATATTGCTGTGAAGTCTGGCCCTCCTTCTTCTTTGGGCCTCTGTTGGGTGGACTGGGTGGGTTCACAAATGCCAGGCCAAGTGTAATTGTGGTGATTAACATTTAAAGACAGCCTGTAACCATGATCCTATTTTCAAGGTGGAGAGGGGCAAGATATATGATATTTGATGTAATTTCTACATACTCATTCTCTTTCCGGAAGCAAAACTTAACTTTCTTCGTTCTAAGAATGGCCACTTTTACCTTCTCCTCTTATAATGTCAGCTTCTTGTCCCTCACCAACAAGTGCCTAGTAATTTTTGTCCTTGATCCTTAAGGAAAAAAGAAAAAATCATTAATAACGTTTTGAAGCAAGGGCTTCCACACTCATCAAAACAAGGCTCAATCAACTTGGTGCTATTGAGGGAGGAAAAGTACCTTTCTTTCTTTAAAGTCCCTTGTAACACAGAGATCAAAATATGAATCAACATATCCATAAATTATCATGCTGAAACAATATGGTTGCAAAGTCATGCAACATGAACAAACAAAATGCATACACCAAGAAATGACTAAGTTTAGTTATTTTGGAAATAGGAGTCTTTCCAAGCTTAAGCCAGTTTATACTCTGAACATATCACCTAACTTGCATTTGTTGAATAAAAATCAAAATGAGGGAAATACTACTAGAACAAGAAAAGTTTTTAAAAGATTATCAATGTTGGGATCTCAGCTCTGGGATCTAAATGATATGAGATAGGGGTGCCTGGATTGCTCAGTTGGTTGAGTGTCTACTCAATTTTGCTTTAGGTCTTGATCCCAGGGTAATGGGATCAAGCTCAATGTTGGGTTCTGCACTGAGCATGGATCTTGCTTAAGATTCTCTCTTCCTCTCTTTGCACCCCTTCCCTAGTTGTACTCTCTCTCTCTAAAGAAATAATAATAAAAATAATAATACAATAAACGAAATGAGATATATCAAGGAACTATGTTAAATGGACAAAATATCACTTTCCTTTATTAATTAGTAGGACTAGTCTTGCTAACACTGATTCTTAGAAATTGGCAAACTTACCTACCTAAGAGTGACAAACCTGAGCTTGGGAGAACTTTCCCTCCATGGTGGGTGGGTGGGTGGGGATCAAGAAGTCCCAAAAAGGAAAAGCATAGTTCTGAGCTGACTATAACTGGTTTACCTTTCCCAAATTTATCACTCGTGTAATCAGCCACTTCTTGGGAAGAAAGAGCAAAGGGTGAAAGGAGGGCTGTAGCTGCACTAATGGATGCTTCTGTACAAGGGGTGGCATCACAAATAGGAAGGAAGTATTTTCTCATCACAATTAGTAAGGTTTTAGTAATGCTAACTGATCGTTTTGGCACTAATCTGTGCCCAAAGCGACTGAGAGGAAAATAAAGACACGCTTAAGTCGAGATACTCAACATATGTGAATCTGTTTCTGACAAATACTTCAATGGTATGCATAAATGAGAAAATAGAAATTTTCTAAACAAAGTATTGAAATCGGTGAATGGAATATCAGAAAGGTAATAAAAGAAAATGTTCATGGAAATGATTTGGCAATAACTGTTCTAGGCCAGCTAAGGTAGATGAATTTATTTGCTCTGTGGGGGTAAAAATAAATGAGATTGGACTATCCAAGGATAGACTATAAAGTCCTACCAGAATCTAGAGTCTGAAGTCCAATAACCCAAGTCCACCAAGCAGGCCTGAGCAGGCATAGATATAACGGCAGAACAAGGAAGAACAGCTATAAATTAATAGTAGGTGAGATGGACAAAGAAAAGCACAGTACAACAGTTCAAAGATGAAAACTCTTTGGCAGGCAGAGCCAGGGACTGAGGTTCCAAGTATCACCTATTTTTTAAAACAACATATCGAGAAACTATACATTTTGTATCAAGCCTCTTCTAGGTAATGAGAATAAGGCATTGAATAAAACAAACAAAATCTCTGTGAAGTTCAACTTCAAGGGAGTAGACTGTAACATCATATAAAATAACAGGATATAATGAAGTAAGAAGTACAACAATTCAAATAAATCAAGGCAGGCTGATGAGAAATAATGGTTCTGGTGGTAGGTGACCGTGGGGCTGAAAGGAATTTTGGGGGTTGTATGATCCAGGTAAAGAAAATAACAACTGCAAAGATTTGAGGCAGGTTTTTCTTGGTGTGTTTAAGAAACAAGTGCTTCAAGGCCAGAGTAAGAGGAAAAGGTAAGATGCCATTAGAAGTTAGATATTGTCTAGTGTAAGGAGGACTTTGTAGATCCATGAAAACATGTACTTTATTCAACTCGTTATCTAAAGCACTCCCCTTCCTCTTCCTTTCCCAAACATTTCAGGCCTAGAACCATGATAAGGGGCAGAGTAAGGTAAGCATACACACTTGGAGGATAGGCCATGGTAGATCAGTCAAGTATAAAAGCTTAAACAACAGAATGTCCCCATAAGAATACATAATAACCTGGGGCATTACAATCTAATCAGTATATACACATGGATGGTGTGGTATTTAGGAATTGATACATAGTGAGAATCCCAAAGGGATGAGAGGAGTTTCTATATACAGCAATAGTCAAATGTGGGATGTTAGACTCCAAAGTGGTGTGGAGGGTATAGCAGATGTGAAGGCAGATTTGTTTCAAAAACAGGGATTGATAAAATAAGTGAATATATTAAGGATGATGAAAGTCATATTTCTGGCTACTTGGAATTAGAGATATAGTTGTGACTTCATGTTTATATATATATAGGTGTACACGTACATGCATATACATATATGAAAAGTCTGTGTGTGTACATAAAAATATCTACATACATATAATTTCTATTTCTGCCTCTCAAAATGTCTGGGAGCGATATCTCAATAACAATGAGCACACCTCACAACCAAATCTTAGCTACTAATTACCATTCTCCACTAAAAGAAACCATGACTCATTGAAGAAATGGTTTATTTCTAGAGGTGCGTCAGAGAAAGTATGAGTCCAGAATATCTTGTTCCAGAAAGGAAAGAAATGCCCAGAGAATAAGGGTGGCATGTCAAAATGACAGAAACTTGCCTGAAAGGACTACCACTTGCCAAATATGGAACAAATTAAATATTCAAGTAAATGCTGCTTATATATTATAATCCACTGAATAAATAGGAAACCATGAATTCAATGGCTCTAAATAGGGGTAAATTAAAAGTTTGATGAGGAATGGGATATTTAAATTGTTTAGAGGTATTTTGCCATAAAATAATAAATTAAGAGAGAAAAAGTATTTCATTGAGAAGCGAATCAAATCAAAGTAACATCACTGGCAATGGGACAAATCCAAATCATATTATTAGTGGTGTAGAGAACTGCACCAGCATTTCATACGTTGACTTTGTATCACGTGACTTTACTGAATTCATGTTCCTTTTTTTTTTCTTTTTAATGTTCATTTATTTTTGAGAGACAGAGCATGAGTGGAGGAGGGACAGAGAGAGAGGGAAACACAGAATCTGAAGCAGGCTCTGAGTTGTCAGCACAGAGCCTGATGTGGGGCTTTTACCCACAAACTGTGAGATCATAACCTGAGCCAAAGTCGGACAGTCAACTAACTGAGCCACCCAGGCACCCCTACTGAATTCATATTCAAGATGACATAAAGAAATGGAAAAACATCCCATACTCATGGGTTGGAATAACAAATATTGTTAAAATGTCTGTGCTACCCAAAACAATCTACACAGTGAATGCAATCCGTTTCAAAATACCAACAGAATTATACACAGAGCTATAACAAACAATCCTAAAATTTGTATAAAATCACAAATGACCTCAAATAGCCAAAGCAATCTTGAAAAGAAAAAGCAGGAGCATCTGGGTGGCTCAGTCAGTTAAGCATCTGACTTGGGCTCAGGTCATGATCTCGTGATTAGTGAGTTGGAGCCTCACAACTGGCTCTGTGCTGACAGCTCAGACCTGGAGCCTGCTTCAGATTCTGTCTCCCTCTCTCTCCACCTCTCCCTTGCTCATAAACTCTTTCTCTCTCTCTCAAAAACAAATAAACCTTAAATTATTTTTTAATTTATAAAGAAAAGAAAAGCTGGAGGCATCACAATTCTGGACTTCAAGTTATAGTACAAAGCTGCAGTGATCAAGACAGTATGGTACCGGCACAAAACCAGACACATAGATTAATGGAACAGAAAAGAAAACCCAGAAATGAACTCACAACTATATGGTTAACTCATCTTTGATAAAGCAGGAAAGAATATCCAATGGGAAAAAAAGAGTCTTTTCAACAAATGGTATTAGGAAAACTGGACAGCAACATGCAAAATAATGAAACAGAACCACTTTCTTACACCATCCACAAAAATGAATTCCAATTGGAAAAAAGACCTAAATGTGAGGTCCGAAATCATAAAAATCCTAGAAAAGAGCATAGGTAATAATTTAAGTTAAACTAGCCATAGAAACTTTTTTCTAGATAGGCCCCTTAAGGAAAGAGAAACAAAAGCAAAAATAAACTATTGGGGCTTCATCAAAATAAAAGGTTTCTGGACAGTGAAGGAAACAATCAACAAAACTAAAAGGCAGCCTATGAAAACGGAGAGGATATTTGCAAATGACCTATTCAATATAGGGTTAATATTCAAAATATATAAATTATCAAACTCAACACTACAAAAATGAATAATCCAATTAAAAATCGGGCAGAAGACATGAACAGACATTTTCCCAAAGAATACATACAGATGGCCAACATCACACATCATCATGGAAATACAAATCAAAATTACAATGAGATACCACCTCACACATGTCAGAATGGGTAAAATCAACAACAGAAGTAAGAGCAAGTGCTGTTGAGCCAACTAATCTTTGACAAAGCAGGAAAGAATATCCAATGGAAAAAAAACAGCCTTTTTAACAGATGGTGTTGGGAGAACTGGACAGCAACATGCAGAAGAATGAAACTAGATCATTTTCTCACACCATGCACAAAAATAAACTCAAAATGGATAAAGGACCTGAACGTGAGACAGGAAACTATCAACACCCTAGAGGAGAAAGCAGGAAACAACCTCCTTGACCTCCACCGCAGCAACTTCTTACTTGACACATCCCCAAAAGCAAGGGAATCAAGAGCAAAAATAAACTGTTGGGACCTCATCAAGATTAAAAGCTTCTGCACAGCAAAGGAAACAACCCAGAAAATTAATAGGCAACCAACGGAATGGGAAAAGATAGTTGCAAATGACATATCAGATAAAGGGTTGATATCCAGAATCTACAAGGAACTCACCAAACTACACGCCCGAAAAACAAACAACCCAGTGAAGAAATGGGCAGAAGATATGAACAGACACTTCTCCAAAGAGGACATCCAGATGGCCAACAGACACATGAAACGATGCTCAGCATCCCTCCTCATCAGGGAAATACAAATCAAAACCACACTGAGATACCACCTCACGCCAGTCAGAGTGGCTAAAATGAGCCAGTCAGAGAACTCTAGATGCTGGCGAGGATGTGGAGAAACGGGCACCCTCCTTCACTGTTGGTGGGAATGTAAACTGGTACAGCCCCTCTGGAAAACAGTGTGGAGGTTCCTCAGGAAACTAACAATAGAACTCCCCTATGACCCAGCAATAGCACTGCTAGGAATTTACCCAAGGGATACAGAAATGCTGATGCACAGGAGCACATGTACCCCAATGTTCATAGCAGCGCTCTCCACAATAGCTAAAACTTGGAAAGAGCCTAAGTGTCCATCAACAGATGAATGGATCCAGAAGATGTGGTTTATCTATACCACGGAATACTACATGGCAATGAGAAACAATGAAATCTGGCCATGTGTAGCAACATGGATGGACCTTGAGGGTGTTATATGCTGAGCGAAATAAGTCAGGCAGAGAAGGACAAATATCATATGTGTGCACGTATAGGAGGATTAGGAGGAACTTAACAGAGGACCAAGGGGAGAAGAAGGGCGGAAATGGTGGGGGAAAGGGAGAGAGGCAAACCATGAGAGACTCTTGAATGCTGACAAAAACTGAGGACTGATGGATGTGGGGGGGAGGGGGGATGGGCACAGAGGAGGACACTTGTGGGGATGAGCGCTGGGTGTTATGTGGAAACTAATTTGACAATAAACTATTTGTAAAAAAAAAAAAAAGAGCAAGTGCTGTTGAGAGTGCAGAGAAAGGGGAACACTCTTTCACTATTGGTGGGAATTCAAATTGGTGCAGCCACTTGGGAAAACAATATTGAGGTCCCTCAAAAAGTTAAACATAGAGCTACCCTATGACCCAGAAATTACAGTACTGGGTATTTACCAATAGGATATAAAAATACTGATCTAAGGGACACATGTACTTCTATGTTTATCGCAACATTATCTACAATAGCCAAATTATGGAAACAGCCCAAGTGTGCATTGACTGATGGATGGACAAAGGAGAGGTGTTATATACACAATGGGATATTATTCAACCATAAAAAATAACAAAATCTTGCCATTTGCAGTGACATGGTTAGAGTTAGACAGTATTATGCTAAATGAAATAAGTCAGTGAGAAAAAGACCAACACCATATCATTTCATTCATATGTGGAATTTAGGAAACAAAACAAACAAGCAAAAAGAAAAAAGAGAGAGAGAGAGAGCAGCAAACCAAGAAACAGACTCTTAACTATAGAGAACAGACAGATGGTTACTAGAAGGGAGGTGGTTGGGGACCTGGGTAGAAAAGGTGATATGGATTAAGGAGTGTACTTGTTGTGATGAGCACTGGGTGTTGTATGGAAATGTTGAATCACTATATTGTATACCTGAATCTGATATTATCCTTTATCTTAACTAACTGGAATTTTAATAGAAACTTAAAAACTTGTATATTACCTCATAGAGTGCAGTGACAGCATATTGTCTCTATTATAATATTCCTCCAAAATAAGAATTATCTGGATAAAAGAAAATATAATTCAATCCCAAATATGTGGATTTCTACAAAATAACTTCAAAATCTTGAATAGTGTTGAGGACATGAAAATCAGAGGAACTGCAATAAACTGAAGTAGATAAAAAGAGATATTACCAAATGCAATATGTCTCCTGACCTAAATTCATTTGCTATGAAGTACATTATTTGGACAATTAGTGACACTTGAATGAAGTCTGAGGATTAGATTGTAGTCATGCCAATGCCAACTAAGTTCCTGTTATTTATGATTGTATTGTGGTTATGTAGAAAAATACGTCTCTTTTCATGGAAAATACACACTAATTTTTCAGAAGTGATGAGGCATAAGGTTGGCAACTCATTCTAAAATGGTTCAGGAAAAAATATTACTCTTAATATTAAACATTTAATGTAATCTAAGTTGTTAGAAATTGAATAAAATAGTGCAAATTTTGTTGAGAAGCTATTGATGTTTTTATTCAGGAGGTGAAATAAGCCACATCATGGCTGCTGTGTAGACAAGGTGTTTGGGTTAAAGATGGAGAAGGGGCAAGTATGAGAAAAAGGGAGACAAATAGAGATCCCATTTTAGTAATTTAGAGGAAGATGATGGCAGCTTATATTAGGGATACAGTGGAGGAGCTCATGAGCATAAAGTGGATTTGAGTTATCTTTTGGATTGATGACCTACAAAATTTGCTGAATGTGGAATATGTAGGACAGACAAAAGGTGTAAGATGACTTCAAGGTTAGATCAAAGTTCTTAGACCCAGAGGCATTGATTGCCATTAACTGATTCATTTTCCAATTCTTGCACTGCTATCCCCATGTCTTAAGGTGTGCTAATACTGTGGCAATATTCTGAAACTAACTAAGTCACTGAGAGATAAACTAGTTATACGTTATAGAACTATACCCTTTACAAAAGCTTCAACAAAGAAATTACCATTTAAATTCCATCAATAAGAATGTGGAAAGACATGTAGCATAGTGATTGGAGTAAGTACTATGGTATTACAAAGGGTTTTGGGTTCTAGCTCAGCCAATTATAATTTGGGGCAAGTTTCTTAAGCTCTAGAAACTCAGCATTCTCATATGTAAAATGAGGGATAATATCTACTTTAGAGGATTATATAAGGATTCATTGATAATGTAAAATAGTTAGGATTGTAAAATGGTTAGGTATAGTTCCAGTTACTATTGTGATAATAGTAGTGGTAGAAGTAGTACTGGGTGATATATCCAGAAACTGAGTAGATTCTCTCTTTAGTTTCAAGTAAATATTAGGTTTAAAAATATGTGGGGGAGGGGCACCTGGGTGGCTTAGTCGGTTAAGCATCCAACTTTCGCTTAGGTCATGATCTCACGGTTTGTGGGTTCGAGCCCCGCGTCGGGCTCTGTGCTGACTGCCAGCTCAGAGCCTGGAGCCTGTTTCAGAGTCTGTGACTCCCTCTCTCTCTGACCCTCCCCTGCTCACGCTGTCTCTCTCTCTCCTAGAAATAAATAAAACATTAAAAAAAATATGTGGAGGAAAAGTGGAGGAAACATAACAATTGCTTTCTTTGAAATTTGTGACAATAGTTACATTTTCAAATCTCTTAATTTATGCACATTTCTCATGGATGTACATAATTGCTTATATTCAAAGGATGAGAAAGCTTTTAATTTTAATACTTCGTTGGCCAAAAAAATTTGCCTTTAACTATACCAGTGTTTCTAATAATTTAGATATAGGCATTTGATATAACATTCACCCTATGCAGGTGAATGTTCTTGTTGCTTAGAACAGAGCATATTTCTTGCAATGCATTCCTTCCAAGTCCTATTTTATATTCTCTACTTACTATGCCTAATTATTATGCTAAGGCTTGTTTGAAAACAGTTGTTCTTAATTGTAAAATTGAACTGTGCCCCATTAAGCTCTTGCCTAGCTGCTTTTGAGATCCTTGGTGGTTTGGAATGTGGGGATGCATCCACATTTTCTCTCTGCCAGTTCCTTTTATCTTTTCTCTCTAATGCTATCCCTTCAGTGCTTCAGCTGCTAAGTGGTTCTAGTGTATGCCTGATATAATTTTCTAATGATGGATGCATTGTTCTCACTACTGATATGTCAGCAGGAATGCCACCTGTGTCTGAGAATTTGGGACCAGAAGAGTTGTGTATTTTACTGAAGCAAGAGGGGGAAATGTAGAATTAAATAGAAAGAAGCATTCCAGTTCTGTTCATTAACTTTTATATCTAATTTTGTACCAACTATAACTGTAAAAAAAACAATAGAATTATGTGACCTTTATAAATTATCCTACAAAAAGATTTAGAATCCTTTTGACTCTTTTAAATATTGCAATATTTAAACTTTTCATACAGATGTTTGTACATTTATTTATTCAATATTTGTGAATGCCTACTTTGTGCCAAGCATTTATTTAGGTGCTGGGGATAATGCAGATATAGTCTCATTCTCATAGAGCCTAGAGTCTGCTTTGCAGCAAACAATTTACCATTTTATATCTCTAGCTTCAAAAATACAAAGTTATTTTATTGTGATAATAAAACAATTAGTGTTACATAAGTTAACATTAAAACTGAGTGAAATTCTTGCTACCTGTATAACCCTTATGAATTACTTAGCTATTGTGAGTTCAGGAATGAAGTGTGTTGACCGCTTATAAAATGAACACTGAACTTTAAGCAGGCTTTTAGACATCCACAAGGCTTTTATGAAAAGGAGAGGGTCCCTGTGAATAAATTTGATCCAGGACTCAAACCTGCACAATCAACCAGTGTGAAGCTTGTAGGCTGAATTTACAATTTGGGTTCACAAGAATCAATTTATTTGATACCAAAGCCACTGCCGCAATGAGAGCATATGGTCTTTTAATGAAGTCAGGTATTCAAGTTTATAAAACTAATGTTGGGGTTTTCACTAATTCTGTTTGTTGCTGCTGGGTTGTGTATCATGCCATCTCTACCCTCTAGACCAACCACATTATTAAAGATTTTTCTATGGAGAAGCCCTATTTAATACTGTACTTATTAACATGTCTTACACAGTAGCCTTCCTATTTCTATAGAGATGCCAGAGAAGGTTTGTCTGTTTGAGTTATAGACAAGACCTTTCCAATACTCAGCTAGATCTCATATGAGGGTTCACTGGGGAGTCTTTGGAGTTAGAAAAGAAATCTTCAATGTGATGAACAGAAAAAATAAGCAGCCAACAATCCTCTATCTGGCAAGCCTGTCATTCAGAAGAGAAGGAGAGATAAAAGTCCTCCCAAATAAAAATGGAAAGAATTTGTCACCACTAAACCAGTCCTACAAGAAATCCTGAGGATGATTCTATGAGGGAAATGTTGCAAGGAACACGAGGTGCCAGAGACACCACCAGAAGCATGAATCTTACAAAGAACATAATGACTCTAAACCCATATTTTTCAACAATAACACTGAATGTAATGTGTACTTTGGCTTGTTTCTTGAGGTAGCCCTATAACGTTGTTTTCTCAGCAGACTCTGTCTTCTTTTCCTCCCAAACTCCTGCGATTCTAAGGGTTCCTATGGTTCAGGCCTTCTCCCTTTGAGAGATGGGGGTGAGTGAAATGTACAGAGCTCCATACTTCTCTGCCATCCTGCCTCTAAATCCACATATCTTGCAATCCAAGTGTCTGGTGTGGCTATGATGCTCGACCTGGAACGAACATGCCAGGCAAGAAGCTCTTTCAGAATGGCCCTTCAGGGGGCCTGTCCCTTGTGCTGCTGATTCAATTACATGATTCCTCTGAAGTGTCCTTGAACTCTTCTGCTTTCTTGCTGCCTCTGGAGGTGGTGATAAGCCGATCCTGGATTTTGGATCTGTATTTCTTGCTTTTGTATATTTAGCATTCTTTCCTCCTTTTTCTGAAGACAGAATTTTTCTCTTCCTTTGGGACACTGCACTCTTTTCCTCCAGATAAAAATGTGAGTTATATTGCCTCGTGAATGACCAAGGCTGGTTTATCAGATTGTTGAATACCCCTGAGAACTATGATTGATCTAGTTCTGACAGGTACACAAGCAGACCCAATAACAATCTTTTTCTTAGTGATTGACATAATGTCAGCACTAAATACTTTGTAAGCCTAAAGCTACTATGGCCACGCCACCACAAAATACCTGATTAAGAATTCAGCAAACACAAAAGGCAAAGATATAGATTATGAGCAGAAAAAAACTGTTCCAAATGACCTCTTTCCAACTCCAGATCCAATCAAGCCTAAATACTCCTAGACTTTTCAGCTACATGAATCAATCTTACCTGCTTAACAAAGTTCCTGAAGTGTATTCCAAGACTGTTCAAGGCCCAACTCAAAATCCTTTTCTAAATATAATTGTCATCAAATCCACTATGTATTCTACCTCACAGATGATCTCTACACTGATCAATTTTCTTTGGGCAAGTAAAAGTAAATGGTAAATGTTTACACATTGATTTTAAATAGTATTGATTATTTGTACTTTTGATGAAAGGGAAAAATCAGAATGATCCATGAGAATTTTCCCTTAGCTACATCAGCTTAGGGCAAGAGGTCCCTGTTGGTTGCATGTTATTTTCATCAGGACTGCTGCTACTAAAATTGTACAATATATTTATAAAAATTATGAAGAATATACGTTTTTAAAAATCTGAATAGCCCCCATTAATTTTAGTCACAAGCTTTTGCTTGCCAGTATTGTTATCTGTCAATCATATCTATCTTATGGGAAGAAATCAATATGGGTAGAAATGTACATGTAGAACAATTCCCATACTTTTCCTTGACTATTTTTGATTTGTTAGTAATTTCATTTTTAAGCCAAAAGTACCTTTCTTAACATGTAAAGTTACCCAAAAGTCCTATATAAATTATTAATTTATTAATATAAATTATTATTCTAGCTAAGCCTGGGATAGTTCTGGCTGAGATGAGAGTGGTAGATCTATAGGTTGGCCTTTTAGACCCCCTTCATTCCTATGTCGTTTTGGAGAAGAGACTTAATGAAGCTCTTTGAAATCCACTTGGATTCTTAAAATGTGAGTCAAGGTGAAAAGGTGACAAGTAGATTAGTATTGCACCCAGGTAGTATATTTTTATCACAATCACATCATTCATTAGAGATTGTCTTTTTAAATGTCATAAATTGAGGAGCATATTTTTCTTCTGTTTTGTTTGTTTTTCTAATAACAATTGCCTGTGGAAATGTGTGCTAGTTCCTTGGGTACTGGTCTGCTCACTGAAAAGGTGGCAATGACCTGATAAATGTAAGAAGGAATTTATTTTGCCTGAGTGATCACATGGTTACCAGAGCATTAAAAAATTGATTCCTCTGATTAGGTGATTAACAGAACAATTTCTTAGAAAATACTGTTTGCTAAGAGCAAGAATGCAATGGAGGTTTGGAAGAGGTGTCTTATGTGTCAAAACAGAGTAATAATTCAGAAACATCAAAAATAAATAAGTGAATTAGTAGGAATGGCATATGAAAATTTCCATTGGTAAGTAATTTATTGATGTGTAAGCAATGTTCTACTTCTACAACTGCCATAGAAATCCTCTGTTTTTCTAATTTTTTATTTTTGACCTACTTCACATGACCCTATAAGCAGTCTCCTCAAAGAGTGTTGTGGAAATAAAAAGGATGCCTGGTTGGCTCAGTCGGTTAAGCATCTGACTCTTGATTTCGGCTTAGGTCATGATCTTATGGTTCATGGGGTCAACACCACATCAGGCTCTGTGTGACAGTGCTGAGCCTGCTTGGGATTCTCTCTCTCCTTCTCTGTCTCTGCCCCTCTCCCACTTACAAGTGCTCTCTCTTGTTCTCTCTCAAAATAAATAAATAAACTTTAAAAAAAAGGACAAAAAAAAAAAAGGACAATGAATGAGGTACCTGGGTGGCTCAGTTGGTTGAGTCTGACTTAGGCTCAGGTCACGATCTCACAGTTCATGGCTTCAAGCCCCAAAAGGTCTCTGTGCTGACAGTTCAGAGCCTGGGGCCTGCTTCAGATTCTGTCTGTCTGTCTCTCTCTCTCTCTTTCTCTCTGCCCCTCCCCAATTCATGCTCTGTCTCTCTCTCTCAAAAATAAATAAACATTTAAAAACAGACAATGAAGAAATTACACTATAGATAAGAGTATTCAGTGCTTGGGAAGCTATATGTCTGTTATTGGTCCTGATCAATGACAGAAGAGGTGTAAGAAGTTTTGTACCTGCTACTCTTGACTTCATTCTTCTCATCAGTACCTGACCTGCTTTAGATTTGTTTCTTCTACCATCTACATCTTCATTCTTCCTTAACAATTAACACATGCAGATATTAAGCACCTGGGTGTGGATTATTATGGATGCTAACGTAACTAGGTGAGCTGTCATTACTCCCTTATCATAAACCAAGGTTCTGTGAAAGCTTAGATCTCTTTCTGGGCTTCCTGTTCTGTTTCATTGGTTCTTATATTTATATTTCCTACAATACCATAAAGTTTAAGTTATTTTAAAGCAGGTAAAATAAATGAAACAGGTATGTGTCAACCTGATAGAACTCAAAAAAGTTGCATTAATGGCTTATACAGCACAATGCCACTTATGTAAATTTAAATTTATAACAAAGTAATATTACATGTTATTTATAAATAAATGAATATTTCAAAGTATGGTCTAAGAACTACTGGAGCCATCATGATCTTTTTAGGAGGACTGAGAAATCCTTTTTGTCCCACCTACATATCTCTGCCAAGCCAGATTTTGGTCATATATTTCAAATAAAACCTCATATCCTTTTAGATTTAATGCAGAAACAGATATGAATCCTGCTTTCTTCTGTTTAGCAGACATTGAACGTGTTTTTAAAAATGTTTAAAAAATTACTTTTAGCACTATTTTCTTCTTTTGGAAAATCCAGTTATATTTCATAAAGATGCTACTTATGGTAACATGTCATAGCTTTATTTATTTAAGATCCATTAATAAATACATCCTTCTCAGTTTTAATTTCTAATATGATGAACAGAAATAACTAGCAGAAAGCAAAACTTTTTGGAGTCCTTAATAAGGAGTCCTGGGAGCAAAAATTTGAGAACTGCAGAGTTAAAAAAAAAATATATGGACATGAAGGACGCACACCAAAATATATGATAATGATTTTCTTTTACAGGGAGAGAATTATGGGTACTGGGAAGGAAAATAAAAGGAAAAACTCAACTTTTATCAATTATGTTCTATTTCTTCATGAAAAAAACTGAAGATGTAATGACAAAATACAAATATTTGCTATTCCAACTCATTTTGGGGAGAGTTTGCTCTATTATTATTTTTGACTGTGCACCCTCTCTCTCTGTCCTTCCCCCACTCATGCTCGCTCGCTCTCTCTCTCTCTCTTGCTCTCTCTCTCTCAAAAAAAAAAAAAAAAAAAACAATGTTAGGGACGCCTGGGTGGCTTAGTCGGTTAAGCGTTCGACTTTCGCTTAGGTCATGATCTCGCGGTTTGTGGGTTCGAGCCCCGTGTCGGGCTCTGTGCTGACAGCTAGCTCAGAGCCTGCAGCCTGTTTCAGTCTGTGACTCCCTCTCTTTCTGACCCTCCCCTGCTCATGCTCGCTCTCTCTCTCTCTCTCTCCTAGAAATAAATTAAAAAAACATTTTTAAAAAATGTTATTTTTTTAATTGGTTCCCTTCCCTAAAGTACTCATGAGATACATGGCCTATATTCATGTAAAATATTCTTTGCTCAAACACTCTATGTTCCTAATGCATGTGTGTCTGGGAGGAGACGGCTCAGGGGAGATGGTTCATAGCACTACAGCCAAAGGTAACCGTTGACAATCTGTGCTTACCTGCCAACACTCTCTCCTTTTTGCATCTTTGTATTAATTATATGTTTCCTTCTTGAGGACTACTCTGTTTTAAAATAAGAAACCATCAGAAGTATTTAATATTAAAGCAACATAAAATACTTTTCAGATAAGAATCACATTTTATTTTCTGGTGCAGTACTATGAAAAGATGTGAACAAAGTTGACTTTTTAGTAGCCTAGCAAGAGCATGTTTGTTTGAGTGAGGTAAGTTTTCTGTATTCTCTGTATTTCAGGCAATGAAATTGTATCTGAAATCAAACTTATATGTGGCTTTTGTTGATAATGTCTTCATAAATGTATGTTTACAAAGCTTATGATATGGTCCGATTCTGAAATATTTCAAAGCTAGGGATCAGTCATACAGAACCCTGTGTTTTGTGTTATAGAGGCAAAAAGTAGCCAGGAGCTTGTTAATATGGGGAGATCCCAGACTGGGAGTATGAAAATGTAGGTCTTTACTCAGGTCCTCCCCTATTTGAAAATTGATGTTTTGTAAAGTCTCTTAGGTTGCAAAACCCACAGAAAGCACTCTAGCTAGCTCATACAAGAAGGACTTATGGTAGAGATTCATTAGGATGTCTAAGGGACTAGAGACAGAAGATGAGGTAGGCTTCATGGACCAGTACCTGGAAATGGAAATTTTAAAAAAGGTTATATAGGAGTGCCTGGGGGCTCAGTTGGTTAAGCCTCTGACTCTTGATTTTGTCTCAGATCATGATCTCAAGGTTCATGGGTTCAAACTCCCCATTGGGCCCTGTGCTGACAGCATGGAGCCTTCTTGGGATTTTCTCTCTCCCTCTCTCTCTCTCTCTCTCTCTCTCTCTGCTCCTCCCTTCTCTCTTTGTCTCTGTCTCTCAAAAACAAATAAAAATAAACATTTAAATATATATATATATATGTGTTATATGTATATATGTTATATATGTGTATATATACATATATATATGTGTATATACACACACACACACACACACACACACACACACACACAGAGTTAAACATGGTGTTCATGTTACTAATCTTAACTTTGACCAGATATGTTTTATCTGTTCAAGAGTAAGTAATTGGGACTGTTGGGTGGCTCCTATTCTTACCATAAATCATAGCACATCTCTAAAATCATTGGCATGCAATGTAGTTAACAATGGAGAAGGCCATATTCCACTCCACCCAGTAAAACTTAATCGGATTTTCCCTCTAGATACTATAGCTATATCTCCACAGTGTTCAAAGAACTAATTCTGGGATTCTTTTTTTTTTCCTTTCTGTCCCTGAAACAGCTTCCAATATTCTCTCCATTTTTCAGATCTCAGCATGGCACAAAACTATTTCCTTCAAACTGCATACCACACACGGAGAGAGAGAGAGAGAGAGAGAGAGAGAGAGAGAGTAAAATTAATACTGACCATACAGAGGTGCCTGGGTAACTCAGTCAGTTAAGTTTCTGACACTTGACTTCAGCTCAAGTCGTGATCTCATGTTTCATGAGTTTGAGTCCTGTATCAGGTTCAGCGCTGACAGTTCACGGAGCCTGCTTGGGATTCTCTGTCCCTTTCTCTCACACCCCCCCCCCCACCCAACTAGTATGCACATGCTCTCTTGCTCTCTCTCAAAATAAAGAAATAAACTTAAAAAATATTGACCATGCAATATTCTTCAAACACGAACACGTCATCCTAGTGTGGAGTCCAAAGGCTGATCTTGGTTTACTTTGACAGTTATAGTCACTGAAAGTATTTGTCACCTAATTCCATTTGTTGAAGATACAGTACTTCGGGGTGGATTTACCCTATGTGGATGAACTTCTCTTGCTGAAACAGGTCCTCAGCCTTGGGTCAATTTTTTATAAAAAGTATGTAGGAGAAATTGAGTGTGGCTGAAAATGGACTCACATATTCAAGGCAGATAGAGGAATTTATATAAGTAAATTCACATCTCTAAGGATTTAAGCTTCTCCCATAATAACTAGAATCTTAAAATTTGGTGAGATAAAAATGTATAAATATATGGAATGACATTTTATTTTACATAGCATCTTATATAATCTGTCAAATCAATGTCAGTCTTCTAGTAATCACTTTAACAACTTATAAAATTGTTTCTATTTTTAAAATATTTTTCCATCATAATACAGTTGATTTCTCTCAACATTTCAGTAATCATAACATAAAAGTCAAATCAATCATTTTCATTATATATAAGAAGTAAGCTTCTGCTGTTTTAGCAACATTTCTTTAGGTAAATGTTTATGAATTATTTTTGTTGTTGTTGAAAATGGTCTAAGTATTGAAGTGAAAGTTCTTTGTTTGGCTGACCATTGCCTGTAGTTTGGAATCTCTATCTCCATTCCTAGAACAAATAGACAATACTGATCAAAACACATGTTTACTAAGCAGATTTGTAATATCAAAGACTCCAATGAAAGAATATATGCATTTTCTGAATACAACTGATACTTGAATAGTATCAGTGAAATGAAAAAATCCCGAGGAATAAATTTCAAAATAAACTCAATAACATGGTTATTAGGTAGTTAAATTATAATAACTTTATATTTTCCTTATTATCATAATGTCCTATTAAGTCATATATATGTAGTTTAACCTGATCTCTAAAGTAATTATGTCTTTTTATCAGATATTTTAGTCATAAACTTAAAATTAAGGTTAAAAATATTCAAGTTCACCCTCTCTTCTCTGTGCTCCTTCATGCATGTGCTACCATATTTCTGGAAATTTGCAGGGCAGTATTCTGTGCTCCGATACAAATATATCATTGTATATATAGACATAACTAAGTCATGCAGTTCTTATAGTTCACTGTATATATGCTAAAATGCCTGATTCATTAAATAACTAGAGGACAGTGTAGTAAGTACATGCTCAGAGATACACATTTGTAACAGAAAATTTGGAATGAATGTATTTTTTTAATGTTTATTTATTTTTGAGAGACAGAGACAAAGTGTAAGTGGGGGAAGGATCAGAGAGAGAGGGAGACAGAATCAGAAGCAGACTCCAGGCTCTGAGTCTTTGGCACAGAGCTTGACCCAGGGCTTGAACCCATGAACTGCAAGATCATGACCTGAGCTGAAGTCAGAAGCTTAACCAATTGAGACACCCAGGTGGCCCTAGACATACGTTTATTAACAAAACATTATCCAATCAGGGAATTGTCAAATAAATTATAAATGGATTATTAAACTTTAAATATTCTGCATGCATTAAATATGATGTCTCCAAATGTGTGTACTATGAAGAAAATGCGCACAGTAATGTTGTTATGAAGATAGGTAGGACAAAATATATTAATTCTGTATTATCGCAGTTACACACACATACTAAAAAGGAAGTGGGAGAAAATTTGGAGGAGAGGAAACATAGCAGCTTCTGTGGGCTGCTTGTTTAGATCTGGTAAGTGGAGGAGCACAGAATACTGCCCTGCAAATTTCCAGAAATATGGTAGCACATGCATGAAGGAGCACAGAGCAGAGAGGGGTGTCACCACAGACTGAGGGAAAGGCTGAGAGCATAACGCTTTCATTCCAATTATGTGAATCTTGTTCCTCTGGAGTTCAATAGCCATTAATTACCATTCCTGAATTCTGGAAACCTCCCAGAATTATTAAAACACTCCCCTTTAGAAATGTTCCCCTTTTACTTAAACTGTTTAAATTTACTTTCTATTAATTATAGTCAAAAGAACTTTAACTGAGGTAAAAAGTTTTTCAATAAGTAAAGAATAAAAATCAGTAATTTTTAGAAGCTTATATACTTGTATAGCACCTTTTGATGTCCAAGAGTAGCTTGCAGATATTTTTGCTTAATAACCTCAAACAACTCTCTTATCATAATATTTATATTGCTATCAAATGTAGGGAGTACATTTTAAATTCAACTTAAAAGCCAGATTGCTAATTTTCAGTTTCTAAGAAGGCTGACCTTATTGAGGAAACTACTTTGAATTGCAAAACACATTCCTTGAGCATGTGTCCAATAGAACTTTCTATGATGTTGGAAATATTCTATGCTCTGCAGTGTGGTAGTCAGTAGACGCTGGTAATTATTGAGAACTTGGAAGGTATCTAGTGTGGTTAGGGAATGAATTTTTAAATTTTATTTAATTTTAATGATTATAAAAACAAATGGCTACATGTGGCTAGCAGCTTATACCAGACAGTACAACCTTTAAGCATGCCTAGGAAAAGTAGAGATATAATTAAGGCTACATTAGCTTCAGAAATCACAACTAGCTCTTGTTTTCTTGTGCACTTTGGATGGCTCCTGGTTTATGAGATTTTAGCAGATACATTAAAAAATGTATCTTGAAAATAATTTCTTTTTTGTTCGGCTTATCATATATTCAAAGATATGGAAAACTGAAAAGAAATTCTGAGTAGGTTTCCTACCTCAAATTATATTAGTCTTATTAAGAAAATAAAACAAAGTGTAGAGGAAAAAAAGAAACAGAATGCAGGGAGCAGCAGAAGCATATCAAAGAGTAACCAATTGGTAATGAGTTCCTAGTATTTTCTAGGGAAATAATATTTGTTTAGAAAACCACATAGATTTTGACAGTGTGTCTGAAAAGTACATAGTGGTTAGTACCATCACATTAGTAAACTCAAAAGCATTTTTAGACAATATTTCTGATGATTAAAAAAAGGGCTTAGAAATGACTTATAATTACAGCTTATGGTGGGAAGAAATATGATTTTTAAAAACCAGTATTTGCTATAATAATTACAGAGGGAAATATCGCTCTGCACAGTGGACTAGAAAAACAAACAATACTGGACCGAGGAGCACTGAGGAATTTAGACTTCATTACAAAGACAACATAAGTCCCTAAAAGTGTAGAATTAACCCATGTGTCTAGGGTTGTCCATTTAATATGCAAACATGTCTAGTAGCTCTTCTTTGGATTTTTAAGGATTTTCTCTTCAACTCAGTCAGACATACTTTCTTTTATAAATAATAATAATAATGTTGATTTTTTCAAAAATAAAATATTTATTGAATATAAAAAATTAATGGTAAGCTACTTTTTTATAACTAAAAAAATGCTTTCAAAACAATTTTCATACTTGGAAGGAAGCCTACCTGCAGCCAATTCAGATTTTGGTCAAAATTGTTTTTTGGTGTTTGGGGTTTTATTTGGGGGCTCGGGGGATGGGTTCAAATATAATGCTTTGAATGAGCTGTTCCTGAAAATAATTCTTGTACCAAATGTGAGAGAAAAAGCAAACTAAAACCTTACTTAGCTTAGAAAGCAAATCATCTAAAACATCGTGAGTTAACATTTCTTGAAATTCACTCACATCAGTCTACATTTATCTACCATGATGCTTATGTACACTTAATGAAATAGTAGTTTTGTACAAAAGCATACAGAATTCCAAACTTATTTTCCAGAAGAGCAAAATAAAATTGTAAGTATATTCTAGGAGAAAAAGAGATGAGGCCCATGTTTTAATGTTCATTCTAAAATTGGTCTTTGACTAAAGAGTAAAAACCAAAAGGTTTTTTCATGTTCTTTTTAAGTTTGTCAAATAGAACTTTGTGTGGTAATTGAAAGATTTTCTGTCTGCACTGTCTCAGTAGCTGTTAGTAACTTGTGACTATTAAAATGTGAGTCCTGTGACTGAATTTTTAATTTTATTTAAGTTTAATTAATTTAAATGAAAATGATGTATGTTTTGTAATTTTATTTCTGTAGACAGACAATTCATATCATATAAGCAAAAGATATCAATAATTAGGAAATCAGAAAGGCCAAGTGTAAGTCTTGACATTAGTAGTATTATATTCCCTATTTGTATTGGCATCCTTCCCTTTAATTGTGTCCCATCTGTGCTGAAATAATTTGGGCATTAAATATAGAGACTATTTCCCTTCTAAACTACTAGCTTCTTTTCTGATTACAATTTTTTTAAAGAAGTTTAATTCCATCAATCTATAAGGAAAGCAGATTTAACCATAGACTCGATGATACTGACTCTCAGAATTAAGAATTTAAAATACGGAATGCACCTGGGTGGTTCCAGTAGGTAGGTTAAGTGTCCAATTCCCTGTTTGGACTTAGATCACAATCTCACAGTTGTGAGATCAAGCTCCATGTTGGACTCAGTTCTGGGCATGGAGCCTGCTTAAGTTTCTCTGTCTCCCTCTGCCCCTTCCCTGCTTGAGTCTGCACGCTGAGTGCTCTCTCTTCTCTCTCTTTCTATCTCTTTCTCTCCCCACCACCCAAAATTTAAAAATATGGGTAATAGGGGTTCCTGGGTGGTTCAGTCAGTCCAGTGTCTGACTTTTGTTTTCAATTCAAGTCATGATCTTATGGTTTATGAGTTTGAGCCCTGCATCAGACTCTCTACTGACAGTGTGGAGCCTGCTTGGGATTCTCTGTCTGCCTTTTCCTCCTGCTCTCAAAAATAAATAAACAAATGCTTTTAAAAAACGTGTATCAGATAAATATTAGAAGAGGTGATATCAAACATCTGCAGTTATCCATTGAATTCTATTTAGATACCACTAGGTGGCTTCCCTCTTAAAAATAAGGTTTATGTCAAATCAATGTTTTTATGCATCTATAAAATTTCTTAATTTTATTTGTCAAAATAAGAATGTTTTTAGAGTTTCATATCACAATAAGATAGAATTCTTGAAATAAATGTTATCATGACAGGATTTTATCCTGAGGAAAGAGATATGAACACCCCCCCACACACAGTTAAACCTTGAACAACACAGATTTTTTTCAATATAGTACATATAGTACTCTAAATGTGTTTTCTCTTCCTTATCATTTATTAAATAACATTTCTCTAGCTTTATTGTAAGAATGCAGTATATAATGCATATAACATACAAAATTTGTGTCAGTTGACTCTATGTTGTCATTAAGGCTTTCAGTCAATAGTAGGTTATTCGTAATTAAGTTTTTGGAGTGTTAAAAGTTAAACATGAATTTTTGACTGTGCAGGGGATTGGCACCCACAACTGCTATGTTATTCAAGGGTCAACTGCATACTAGTTTAAAAATTCAAGAGTATAAATGAAAACTCAGGTGTTATCATAATGGACATACATCGATGTATTTGTCTTTTACTTAAGATTAAAAACAGAAAGGTTTATTTTATTTCTGCATGTCAAAAGGATAAATGAAATAACTAATTTTTAAAAATATACTCTAAAATAGGTAACAACATTTTAACCAAATACTGACAAGAGTCCATGATAAAAAACATAAGGTCTGTACCTTCTTTCTCTCTGTTACTGACATGCATGAGTATTTGTGGCTATCACCTCATGTGAATTCGTTTTGAATCTCTTGTATATTCATGTGTAGGGCTGATAGTCAGAATATGTTTTAAATCCTAATCTTGATACTTTTAATCTGTGTGATATTGGGTAAATCGTGTTACATTGTATACTCAGAAAAAAATTGGAATGAGATAGGAAGAAGTCATTAATAAGTCATTCTTTTTTTTTAATATTTTATTTATTTCTAGGAGAGAGAGAGAGAGAGCAGCAGGGGAGGGTCAGAGAGAGAGGGAGTCACAGACTGAAACAGGCTCCAGGCTCTGAGCTGGCAGTCAGCACAGAGCCTGATGCGGGGCTTGAACCCACGAACCGCGAGATCATGACCCAAGCGAAAGTCGGACACTTAACCGACTAAGCCACCCAGGCGCCCCAGTTAATAAGTCATTCTTGTGGCAGAGTCTGAGTGTCTAAACTTCTGAGGTTAGACGTGGACACAGCAAGCACAGAGCAAATGGGAGATAATACTGTACAGTCCGGATAAGAGAAATGAAAATAATTTGCAAGTTGACAGCCAAAATCTATGAGCAGAACAACATTCTTAAAATGAATGAATAAGGAAAGTAAAGGAGTAAATGAAAAAGGACAATGGGAAGGAGATACATTAAAGAAGTGGTCAAGAAAAAATTCAAGGCAGGAAATAATGATATCTCAGAAACATGTCACAAAATGTATGGTGGGTGGATTAGTTAATTTGAAAGGATTAGCCCATATATTAATCTAAACTAATATTATATATAATATATTAAATGTATTAATATTAATTAAGTTTGAATTTCTGGTGTAGTTATTTGTGTGACATAGCCATGGTAAACCCTTGGAATATGCAAAAGAGAAAAACTAAGTGTTTAAAAATCCTGAAAGTAAAGTAAAAATTTTAATTTAAAAATAATGCTATTAAATAAAAATAGGTCAGATTTCTACATGAATTAGTATTTGGTTGGGGGGAGCAGGGAGTGATGTGAATGAGTAGATCTAAGTCTATCTGGGCTAGACTATTAACAGAATGCTCTTTATTGGGATCATCAATGATAAATAATTTTGCATTATAGTGATTAGGGGCATGGATGCAGGTTGAAGTAATATTGTGCAAATGTGACTAACACTGACTCTGACCTGAAACAATTTAATACATTTTTTCTTTTTCTTTTTCTTGGTGTGAGGTAGATAACTCTAAGTATATATGGATTGCATATTGGAGCTCATTGTTTAAATAAAACAAATACTGTGCTCCAACAGTTTGGAGCATTATATATTCTAGATCAAGATGATCACATTTTGAATATCACTTCAACTGTTATTGGTCATGTAACATTAAGCAAATATCTCTCAGCCTCAACTATACCATCTGTAAATGGCCATAATAATTATAATAAATAGTTAGCACAGGAATGTGAGAATTAAATGAAATAATCTACATGAAACTTTTAGCCAAGTATCTAGCATACCTGTATACAATAGAAAACACTTTGAGAAGATTGGAAAATTGTCACAATTTGAGTAAATTTATGTTGGGGAATCCTGCTACTTGTTTTTTTCATGCAAGGTATAGTTTTAACTAGAATGATTATCCAGTACTCTTGAGAACTAACAAACACTTTTTTAAAAGAAATACATTTCTAGTGTTTAAAAACAAGCACCTGTTTCTTGGGTTAGGAAATCAGATTTGCAAGACTGTATACAAAGTAAACACACATATTTTATATGTGTGTGTGTGTGTGTGTGTGTGTGTTATTTTTATTTATATATACTAAAAATTTAAATATTTTCAGCTTTTTACATAAAGTATACCAATATTAAAGTTCACATAGCATAATATAAGCTGATTGATTAAACATAACAATCTGAAAATAAATAATTTTTTAACACTTCTTTTTAAAAATATAAGTTATTTTGGAGCTATTTCCCCAGTGGAAATCAAATATATAACCCATTAAACAGCAAAAAGAATGAGACCATTTTTATATTTATATTACAAACAGTATTTTCATATTTCTTTCCTAATATATATTTTAATGTTTTATTACTACTGAGAGAGAGAGAGAGAGAGAGAGAGAGAGAGCATGAGCAGGGAAGGGTCAGAGAGAGAGAGGGAGACAGAATAAGAAGCAGGCTTCAGGCTCTGAGCTGTCAGCACAGAGCCCGATGCGGGGCTCTAACCCACGAACCATGACATCATGATCTGAGCCGAAGTCAGGACGCTTAACCAACTGAGCCACCCAGGAGCCCCATAATATATTTTATTAACTAACAGAATGGCCTATAAAAAACTTTCATTGTTTTATTTTTTATTGTAAATTGAATATAGATGGAATCTTTCCCCTTTATCTCATAGTCAAAAACTAACAAGAAAAAATATATACAAATAGCGTAAAACAAGGTCGGTCTGTATCAATGAATGAAAACAAATGAGGAATTGGTGAGAAATGTTTGGAAGATCAAACAGGGTTTATGAAGATACCTTTAAGCTGGCCCTAGGATGCTGATTTCAGCTACAACTAGCAAAGCACAGTTCTTTAAAGTTTGTTACAAGTCTTAAGCAGGAAAGATAACAATCCTTTATCAGAACATCAGGAAGCCGACTAAACAGGCTAGCTTTGGGAGTTTTCTATAACTGATTTGACAAAAGTCTAGCAGAATAGACTAGTGATAAATCACTAGAATCACCCTTGGTGTGGCAAACACATGATATGTGCAGTGTAAGCAACATGCAGCTGCCAATCTCTGACGGCCAAGGAAAAGTAAAGGCTAAAAGAACTTGTTCACACACAAATTACCTGTATTACCTGAATTACCAGATTACCCTGTATTACCTGAAACTTCAGAATGAGATAGGAAGGATCATTGCTAGTTGGCAATGCAACACTAGCCTTAGCACCTCTTTCAAAGAAACAAAACAAAAATCTGCAAAAGAGAACTGAAGGAATGAAATATAAATACATTATGTCTAGATCTGTGTTTTAAATTCCAAAACTAAAATACATAATAATAATAATAATAATAATAATAATAATAATAATATAGAGAACTCTTTTGAGCATCTGGGGAAAATTCTCTACTCATTTGAGGGGACAAAAACTATGTTATGCTCAAACTTCTTCCTAATGGCATTTAGTTTTAGAATTCTGAAGATTAATTCCAAATTTCTGAATCAGATCAGAAAAATATCTTAGAGGGGTGCCTGGGTGGCTCAGTCAGTTAAGCGTCTGACTTCAGCTCAGGTCATGATCTCACGGTTTGTGGACTCGAGCCCCGTGTCAGGCTCTGGGCTGACAGCTAGCTCAGAGCCTGGAGACTGTTTTGGATTCTGTGTCTCCCTCTCTCTCTGACCCTCCCCTGCTCATGCTCTCTCTCTCTCAGAAATAAGTAAAACATTAAAAAAAAATTAAAAAAAGAAAAATATCTTAGAAAATACAAGATACAGAGAGATTAGGTGATGGAGTAGTAGGTGAACCCTAGGCTTGCCTCATCACTTGAACATTGCTTGATAAAAATAAAATCATTTTGAATGTCCAAGATATCTATCTGAGGAATGACAGGAAAACAATGTACAACTAGAGGAGAGAAGAGGCCACATCGTGGAAAGTGCTGCTTTTCTAGGGCAAGTGTGCCTGAGAGCCAGAGCAATGGGCCCCTCCACCAGAAGATATACACAATACCTCCCACCCCTGTGTGCACCTTGTTTACTGACCATCAAGTGCTGCAGAGCTTCAGCTCTAGGGAAAATAGCATTAAGTCTCTTTTAACAAGCAGGCTAGAGCCCATTTGGTTAAAACTCACCTCACTCTGGCTAAGTTCCAAACACTCCCCACTGCAGTCAAGGAGAAACTCTGTAGAGGACTGACCTGAGAGAAAGAGTAGCCAAAATACAATAGCAGAGTACACACAGAACATACCAGAAACATTTCCTGAAGTGCCAGACCCTGTACAGTATGTGACCTCTTTATAAAGCCATTGCTTTCAGGAGCAGGAAACATAACAGGCTTTCTTAATACACAGAAAAAGACAGAGACCTAGACCAAATAACAAGATGGAGGAATTCATCCCAAAGGAAAGAACAAGAAAAGGTCATGGACAGGGATCTAATCAAAACAGATATAAGTATTATGCTTAGTCCATAATTTAAATCAAGAATCATAAGGATACTAGCTAGGTTTGAGAAAATCATAGAAGACACCAGGGAGTCCCTTACCTCAGAGATAAAAGACCTAAAAAGTAGTCAGGCCAAAATTAAAAATGCTATAATCAAGATGTGAAATTGACTAGAGGTAATGACCACAAGAATCCAAGAAGCAGAGGAGCAAATAAGTGATATAGAAGATAAAAATTATGGAAGATAAGAAAGCTGCAAATAAAAGGAATGAAAAATACTGGATCACAATATAGACTTCAAAAACTTAGCAACTTCATACAGTGTAATAACATTTGTATCATTGCAGTTCCAGAAGGAAAAGGGGTGAGAAAAGGGACAGAAGGTTTATCTGAAGAAATTATAGCTGAAAATTTCCCTAATCTGAGGAAAGAAACAGACACCCAAATCCAAGAGGCACAGAGAGCTCCTATCAAAATCAACAAAAGCTGATCAACACTAAGACATTTTGTAGTTAAAATTGCCAAATCTTGAGACCAAAAAAATCCTAAAAGAAGCAACAGAAAAGACGTCCCTAACTTAAAAGGGAAGACAAATAAGGTTAGCAGCAGATCTATCCACAGAAACTTAGCAGGCCAGAAGGGAGTAGTATGATATTTTCAATGTGCTGAATGGTAAAAATATGCAGCCAAGAATATTCTATTCAGCAAAGCTCTCATTCAGAATAGAAAGGAGATAAAGAGTTTCCCAGACAAGCAAAAACTAAAAGTCATGCAAACCACAAAACCAGCCATGCAAAATATATTAAAAGAAACTCTTTGAGTGGGGAAAAAGAAACCAAAAGTGACAAAGACTAGAAAGGAACAGAGGAAGTCCTGAGAAATAGTGACTTTACAGGTAATATAATGGGACTAAATTTATATCTATCAATAATCACTCCAAATGTAAATGGACTAAATGCTCCAATCAAAAGAAATAAGAGAGTCAGAAAGTATTAAAAAAACAAGGCCCATCTATATGCTCCCTACAAGATACTCATTTTAGACCCAAAGATGCTTGCAGAATGAAAATGAAAGGATGGAGAATCATTTATCATGCTAATAGATGTCAAAAGACAGCTAGGGTAGCCATACTAATATCAAACAGATTAGATTTTAAACCAAAGACTGTAACAAGAGATGAAAAAGGGTATATATCATAATAATAAAGATCTGTCCACCAGGAAGATCTAATAATTGTAAATATTTATTCCCCCAATGTGGAACATCCAAATATATAAAACAATTAATAACAAACATAAGGGAACTCATTGATATTAATACAATAATAGTAGGGAACTTGAACACCCATGGACAGTGATGGACAGATCATCTAAGTAGAAAATCAAAAAGGAAACAATGGCTTTGATTAGCACACTAGACCAGATGGACTTAACAGATACATTCAGAACATTTTATCCTAAAGCAGCAGACTACTCATTCTTTTCAAGTAACCATGGGACATTATCCAGAAGAGTTCACATATTGGACCACAAACCAATCCTCATCAAGTGAAAAAAAGACTGAGATAATAACATGTATATTTTCAGATGACAGAGCTATGAAATTGAAGTCAACCACAAGAAAAAAACTTGGAAAGACCATAATACATGGAGGTTAAAGAACATCCTACTAAAAAAATGAATGGGTCAACCATGAAATTAAAGAAAAAATAGAAGAATACATGGAAGCAAATGATAATGAAAATGGTTGAAAACCTTCAGATGGAGCAAAGGCCATCATATGGGAGAAGTATATAGCAATACAGGACCTACTTGAAAAAGCAAAAACGATCTCAAATATGCAACCTCATTTTACACCTAAAGGAGCTAGAAAAAGAACAACAAATGAAGCCTAAAGCCAGAAGCAGAAGAGAAATAATGAAGATTAGAGCAGGAACAAATGATATAGAAATAACAGTTAAAAAAACCAATAGAGCAGAACAGTGAAACCAGAAGCTGGTTCTTTGAGAGAATTAATAAAATGGATAAACCCATACCATAAAAGAGAGAAAACCCAAATAAATAAAATCACAAATGAGTGAGGAGAGATCACCACCAACACCCCAGAAATACAATTATAAGAGAATATTATGAATAATTATATGCCAAAATTGGGAAATTTCAAAGAAATGGATAAATTCCTAGAAACATACAAACTGCCAAAACTGAAGCAGGAGGAAACAGAAAACTTGAACAGACTGATAATCAGCAGAGAAATTGAATTAGAAGTGAAAAATCTCCCAACAAACAAAAGTCTAGGGCCAGATGACTTCCCAGGGATTCTAGCAAACATTTAAGTAGAGTTAGTGCCCATTCTTAAACTGTTTAAAAAAATAGAAATGGAAGGAAAACTTTCAAACTCATTCTATGAGGCCAGCACTACCTCAGTTCCAAAACCAAAGATCTCACAGGCCAATAAAACAAACATGGATGCAAAAATTCTCGAGAAAATACTAGCAAATTGAATCCAACAGTACACTAAAAGAATCATTCATCATGATCAAGTAGGGTTTATTCTTTGGCTGCAGAATGGTTCAATATTCTCAAATAAATCAACGTAATAAAAGAAAGCATAAGAACTATATGATCCTCTCAATAGATGCAGAAAAAGCATTTGACAAAATATAATATCCATTCTTCATAAAAATCCTCAGCAAAGTAGGAGTGGAGTGAACACATCTCAACATTATAAAGAACATATACAAAAGACTCCCAGCTAACAAAATCCTTGATGGAGAAAAAAACAGAGCTTTTCTTCTATGGTCAGGAACAAGACAGGGATGTCCACTCTCAACACTTTTATTCAATGTAGCACTGGAAGTCCTAGCCTCAGCAATCAGACAATAAAAGTAAATAAAAAGCATTGAAATCAGTAAAAGAGAAGTCAAACTTTCATTATTCACACATGACATGATACTCTATGTAGAAAACCTGAAAAACTCCACCAAAATATTGCTAGATCTAATACATTAATTCAGTAAAGGCACAGAAAACAAAATCAACATACAGAAATCTGTTGCATTTCCATACACCAATAATGGAGTTGCAGAAAGAGAAATTAAGGAATTGATCCTACTTATAATTGCACTAAAACCCATAAAAATCCTAGGAATAAACCTAACTAAATAGTTGAAAAAACTGCATTTCAAAAATTATATAACATTGATGAAAGAACCTGAAGGTGACAAAAAGAAAAGGAAAGACATTCCATCCTCAGAGATTAGAAGTGTTATATGGAAACCAACTTGACAATAAACTATTTGTAAAAAAATAATAATAATAAAATTAAAATAAAATAAAATAAAATAAAATAAAAAGAACAAATATTGTTAAAATGTCTATATTACCCAAATCAATCTACATATTAAATGCTATCTTTATCAAAATAACACCGGCAACATTCACAGAGCTAAAACAAACTGTCCTAAAATTTTTATGGAGCCACAGAAGACTCCAAATAGCCAAAGCACTCTTGAAAAAGCAAAGCAAAGCTGGGGGCATCACAATTCCAGACTTCAAGATGTGTTACAAAACCGTAGTGATCAAAACAGTATGGTACTGGCACAAAAACAGACATATATAACAATGGAACATAATAGAAAACCCCGAAATGAATCCACAACTATATGGTCAGATAATCTTCAACAAAGCAGGAAAGAATATCCAGTGGAAAAAATGACAATCTCTTTGACAAATTGTGTCAGAAAAAACTGGATAGTAACATGCAAAAGAATGAAATTTGACAATTTTCTTACACCATATCCAAAAATAATTTCAAAATGAATGAAAGACTTAAATGTGAGACAGGAAACTATCAAAATTCTCAAGGAGAATGCTGGCGGCAACCTCTTGACCTTGGCCATAGCAACTTGTTAGTAGACACATTGCCAGGTTCAAGGGAAACAAAAGCAAAAAATGAAGTGTTGGGACCTCATCAAGATAAAAAGCTTCTGCACAGCAAAGTAATCAATAAAACTAAAAGGCAACCTTTGGAATGGGAGAAGATATTTGCAAATCACATATCTGATAAAGGATTCATATCCAAATCTATAAGGGACTTATCAATATCAATACCCCCAAAACAAATAATCCACATAGGAAATGAGCAGAAGGCATGAACAAATATTTTTTCGAAGAAGACACATAGACGGCTAACAGACAAATGAAAAGATACTCAACATCACTCATCATCAGGAACAAATCAAAACTACAATGAAATATCCCCTCACACTTCTCAGAATGGCTAACATCAGTAACACAGGAAACAACAGGTGTTAATGTGGAGACAGGGGAACCTTCTTACACTCTTGCTGGGAATGCAAACTGGTGAAGTCACAGTGGAAAACAGTATGGAGGTTCCTCAAAAAATTAAAAATGGAACTGCCGTATGATCAAATTGCACTACTAGGTATTTACACAAATGATACAAAAATACTTATTTGAAGGGTTACATACATCCCATTGTTTATAGCAGCATTATCAATAATAACCAAATTATGGAAAGCACCCAAATGTCCATCAACTAATGAGTGGATAAAATATGTGATATACACACTCTGGAATATTAGTCAGCCATAAAAAGAATGAAATCTTGCTATTTGCCACATCATGGATAGAACTAGAGTATGTCATGATAAGCAAAATAAGTCAGTTAGAGAAGGATAAATACCATATTTTTTTCCCTCATGTGGAATTTAAGAAACAAAACAGATGAACATAGTGGGGAAAAGGGACAGGCAAACCATAAAACAGACCCTTAACTCTAGAGAGCAAACTGACAGTTGCTGGAGGAGAGGCCAGTTGGGGGATGTGTAATGGGTATTCAGGAGGGCACTTGTGATGAGCACTGGATGTTATATGTAAGTGATGAATAATCACAAATTCTGCTCCTTCCACTAATATTATACCCTATGTTAGCAGACTGGAATGGAAATAAAAACTTGAATTAAAACAAAATATATTTATTATTTCCATTCTTTTAAAAAAAAAGAGAAGAGGGGCCCCTGGGTGGCTTAGTCGGTTAAGCGTCTGACTTTCGCTTAGGTCATGATCTCGTGGTTCGTGGGTTCGAGCCCCGCATCGGGCTCTGGGCTGACTGCCAGCTCAGAGCCTGGAGCCTGTTTCAGACTGTGACTCCCTCTCTCTCTGACCCTCCCATGCTCATGCTGTCTCTCTCTCTCTCCTAGAAATAAATAAAACATTAAAAAAAAGAGAGAGAAGAAAATATAAGATTCATATAAGATGTTCACTTGTTGGGCACCTGGGTGGCTCAGTCAGTTGAGCGTCTGAGTTGGGCTCATGTTATGATCTCATGTCCATGAATTTGAGCCTAGTGTCAGGCTTTATGCTGACAGCTCATAGCAGCCTGGAGCCTGCTTTAGATTTTGTGTCTCCCTCTTTCTCTCTCCGTACCCCACTCACACTCTCTGTCTCTCTCTCTCTTCCTTAAAAATAAATAAACATTTTTTAAAAATTTATGCTGTTCACTTCTGTGACCTGGTGAAGAATGGAGAGGTGTTTTAGATGAAATTTATTGTGGGAAGAGAGTAAATGACAGGGGGTGCAATCAAAAAGGAAAAAAAAGATTAAAATTGTAAAGACTGCCCCCAAGGATATTTTGTATGATATAATCCAATATATGAAATCATGTAAAATTATATATGTATATCTGCATTTAAGTATTAAAATGATGATTACATCTGGGGAGTCAAAAGTCATGACAAGTAAATTCAAACAAATAAAAAAAAAACAAGGCTTCTCACAACAATATCAGATACTCTTGAATTTAGAGCAAATACTTTTGGGGCTTTAGAAATGGATCTTAGGTATGCCAAAAGTTAACCAACCTTGCTTATAATTAAAAATAAGTGACAGTTAAATTGAGGTGCCTGGGTGGCTCAGTCAGTTGAGCATCTACCTTTTTTTTTTTTAAGTTTATTTACTTTTGAGAGAGAGAGAGAGAAGAGAGCAATGGGAGGGGCAGAGAGAGAAGGAGACAGAATCTGAAGCAGGCTCCAGGATCTGAGCACCCAGCCCGATGCATGGCTCGAACATAGGAACCACAAGACCATGACCTGAGCCAAAGTTGAACACTTAACTGACTAACCTGATCAGGTGCCCGGAGCATCTAAGTCTTGATTTTGGCTCAGGTCATGATCCCAGGGTTGTGGTACTGAGCCCCACATTGATTTGGCACTGAGCGTGGAACTTGATTAAGATTTTGTCTCTTCCTGTCTCCTCCTCTTCCCTGCTCTTGTGTGCTCTCTCTCTCAAAAAATACCAGTATATAATGTATATGTAATAATGTTTAGTATGGTGTTTTCAATAGGAAAAGTTTGGAAACAATCTCAGTGTCCATTGACAGGCAAATGCTTCAATAAATTATGTTAACATCCTTATAGTAGAGTGCCCTGCATTCCTAGAACAAATCAGGTGGCTCTTATGCACTGATATAGAACTATTCCTGAGATATATTAAATGTAAAAAGCACAGAAAAGTGTGAAATGTGGCATCATTTGGCAGAAAGCAAATCTAATAATACAAACTTGCTTCTAATAACCAGTTGTTCTGAGGCCTATATAGCTAGAAAATAGGAGGAAAGAAACCTGTTTTTCATGGTACATATTTTTATAACTACTGATTTGATATCAAGAATATATACTAACTTACCCAGAGTCTAAATTAGATGATGGATACATATGAATAAAAATTACAAAAAGGGTACTCAAGGAAGTATTAACAGTGTCAAGCTCTGGGGAGTGGAACTCTTTGCTTCTTAGGAGTTGAGGGAATTAAAAAGAGATATTTACTGGTTATGGTATATGCTGTTTTTGTGTTTGAATTTTCAAAATATGGGGCGCCTGGGTGGCTTAGTCGGTTAAGTGTCCGACTTTTGCTGGGGTCATGATCTCGCGGTTCGTGGGTTCGAGCCCCGCGTCGGGCTCTGTGCTGACTACCAGCTCAGAGCCTGAAGCCTGTTTCAGTCTGTGACTCCCTCTCTCTCTGACCCTCCCCTGCTCACGTTGTCTCTCTCTCTCTCTCTCTCTCTCCTAGAAATAAATAAAAAAAGCATTAAAAAAAATCTTTGAATTTTCAAAATATGAGGCATATCATTCTTTTCCGAAAGAAGGAAGTAAGGAAGGAAGGAAGGAAGGAAGGAAGGCAGCCAGGCAGGCAGACAGACAGTGAATTATTCTACTCCAAAACAATGAGAAAGTACCCTTCTCCAAGACACCAAACTTTCAAATGTGACTAATTCGTGCTACTAGTTGATCAAGCTCTCTTAGGCAGTCTTTGTTAAAGAAAACAGCACTATATATATATATTTTTATTAACTATGTATCTGAAAGATAACACCTTTGAAAGGCGAAATGTAAGACATAATGAACTAATAATTTTCAGTAAGTCTCCACACTAAAGGACATCTTGTTGAAATTCAAAAAGAGTTGCTGAGCAAGGATTTTATTCATGTTATTCAATACAAGGGATTCTTCAAGTCTCTCAAGCACAAAACCTAATGCCTAATTTAAATAATGTTTGTGTAACATGCTGATTAGGTCATTATTAGAATACACCATAAAATGCTATTAAGGTTTTGCTCTTTGCTAACTTTCCCTTTTACTAACGTGAAACATTGGACAATATTGTCTAATAGAAAGGTTGATAATTTGAACCTCAGCTTTTCACTCAAGTCCGTCTTATAAACTAAAGAAACTGCAAACATATATTCTGGTCTCAGCAGATGATCTATTTAATCTCTAAATTCAGTTTAGTGTCCAGCATTGCATCATTTAATGTACATTTTAAGATTGTTTTTTGGGTTTTTTTGTTTGTTTTAACTTCCATTAGATGCAGCATTTGGCCTCTATAAATGAATTTTAATAATACATTTTCAAAAACAACATGTAAACTTAGTGAAATACCTTCTACAATTACATATATTTTGAGTTTTTCATTTTCTTCTGTGAGACATTCAATGAACCTTTCTAGAAATGCAAATATATTATGTTTTCTCATTTTATTCCTAAAAATATTTTCTAACCGGAGATAAAAAGTATAAACATTGGAAGCATTTATTTAAGAAGGCAATAGAGAATGGAAATTCAAAACAAAATAGAAAATACCTTTAATTTTCAATTACATCAAACCCACCTATCTGAAGTACCTTGAGAGTTTCAGCTTACTATTATTTCTGTCATCAGATCTCTTTGTTCACTCCAAGCTCGTCCTTCTTCCATTAGCTTTGATAAACAAGAATTGTAAACTTTTAAAATTCAATCTCACCATTCAACATTTACTCTGATTCTATTTTAATTCTTTGAAGACACTCATCAATTTGCTTTTTTTTTTTTCTTATTCTGCCATTGCTCTAATAGATGTTTCAATTAAAACAAATTTTGGAGTCTGAGCAGATAGCTCATTTAGAGGTTACTGAACAAAACCAAGACTATTAACCCCAGAGCAGAGATTATGGAATGACCTAGAAGCCAGCAATAGTTTTATTTTGCAAGAGGTAGCCAGGATTTTATCTCATTGGGAAGCATAAACTAATTTTGTGAAATATGATACTACATACATAGTTAAGTAGGAGTAAGTTGTACTTTTTTACCATTCATGAGTCCAGTTGGAATTTTAAGTTTATGGGAAGCAAATTAAAATATTTATCTTAGTGATATTATATTCTGAGTGTATCTAATCATCTTTCTTCCACCATTCCATCCTTCAAACATGTGAAAACTTTATAGACATTTTACCTTGCATTTTCTCTTTTAAAATCTGGGTGTTCTCAGTTCCTCCTATTCCATTTGGCATGGTTACTAGACTTTTTATCATGTATCTTAGAAATTATTGTGTAATAATCAATGTACTAGGGAAATTATGACAAATGGAATTCAACAAGCATTTGTGGTATGATTAGTTCACAATTTTGTGGAATGAGAAGTAAAATCTTTTGAGAAGTAAAATAGTGGCTAAGAGCACAAACTCTGAAGTCAGACTGACAGGCTTTAAATTTTGGTTCCATCATTTTCTAACTGTTTTCTTTTCTTTAAAAAGATGCTTTTATTGTTTATTTATTTTTGAGAGACAGAGTGCAAGCAAGGGAGGGGCAGAGAGAGAGGGAGACGCAGAATCCAAAACAGGATCCAGGATCCCAACTGTCATCACAGAGCCTGACCCGGAGCTTGAACTCGTGGACCGTGAGATCTGACCTGAACCAAAGTTGGATGCTTAACCTACTGAGCCATCCAGGTGTCCCTCTGTTTTTGTAATCAACAAAATGAAAAACAAAAAAGCAAAAACAATGCTTTTCTCAGAGTGATGTAAAACTGCATGAGTTGACATATATCAAGTACTTAGAACAGTACCTGGTGCATAACAAGCACAATATAAGCCCTTATATTTATCTTTTGTCTTGGATATTTTGTCCATAGAATCAGGCTAAAATGATCATAGTTGTTTAGCCCCTATTGGAACGGAGATATACACTCAAATTCATATTGACTTATGATATAATAAAAAAGTTAAAATTCTTAGCATTTTTTACACGAATCACTGGTAAGCCAGGACTCCTTATCTTCAAATGTATACAAGACTTCTTGAAAATAAACTGAGATTGTGTGTAATTCTTGATGTACTCAGAACGGATTCAACTTTGGATCTCCATTCACTTGGAGTCTTTGTGGTATTTTTGTTCCAGCTTAGGTTTGATAACTACACATCCTTGAAATTGAGGAAAAATTTAGCACAGACTAAGTTTTATTTGATTTGATCTTATTTGTCTACCACTGTTCTAGCGTTGTGATAGATTGGATTTAAATTGGGACAAAAATCAATGTATCTATTTATAGTTTAAAATAAAAGTTCATGTCCTGTACTTCTCCAAAGTAGGGCAGCCTAATTTTTTTTTAATAGGAGGCCTGGTGTAGAAACTGTATTGAGGTTATTTGGGAGTAGTCAGGTCAAATGATAGAAGACATTCTTTTGAACCCTGCATAAATCTTTGTCCATTTGTGATTTGGTAATACTTAACTATAGGAAAGGAATTAGAACTATATTTTCTCTAAGTATAGAATGATCAGAAATATTGGAAGAGAGATTTGTTTCAGTTGCTCTAGATAAAAATAAAATTGCATTTTATAATGGATGGATCATAATTACTATTTATTGGTAGACGAACAGTTGTCATGGCAATAATGGTCTTCTTTAAGTGCATTAGACATTTAAAATGCATATTAAACCAAGGATCAAAACTTTTAAAGTGGGCTGCATGTTTTCTTTAAATGATATGTACAGGTGAGGAGAATTGATATAGTTCCTCCCAAAGTAACAGAATCTTTTACAAATATTCCACAAGTAGAATTAGCAAATTATATCTAATTTCCAGTTTGCCTAAGTGGTTTCTGTCAGCAGTCATACCCTCATCCTATATACAAAATTGACTTTTACCTAGTAACTTTGTGGCTCAATGTTAACCTGTCTCTCCCTGTAATTTCTTTCTCTCTTTTATCATTTTCACTTTTTTACTGTTATCCTTTGTTCTTCTTCTGTTTCATCATTCCTTGTTTAATCAAGTCTACCTCAGGAAATTTACTTCATATGCGAAGATAAAATCTGCTCAAGAGGCAAACTTTTTCTTTGTCAGAATCATGAAGTAGACCATGGCATAAGCATATGGGTTGTTTTCAGTAAGGAAGCTAAAGTGATATAATTATCTAAAATGGAAATGTCAGTCTCTGGCATTCAGTACTAGACTTCTAGAATTATTTTAAACATTATGGTGTGCATAAAAATCACTTTGAGAACAGGTTAAAATACAAACTCCCTAAGTGACTTTGGTTCTAGCAATTTGAGAGGATCTGGCAATCTTTATTTTATTTATTTTTTAATGTTTTTATTTTATTATTTATTTCTGAGACAGAGAGAGAACATGCACAGGGGAGGGTCAGAGAGAGAGGGAGACACAGAATCTGAACAGGCTCCAGGCTCTGAGCTGGCAGTCAGCACAGAGCCCAATGGAGATCATGACCTGAGATGAAGTCGGAAACTCAACTAACTGAGCCACCCAGGTGCCCCTGGCAATCTTTATTTTAAACAAGATCTCTAGTTTGCTGTTACACAGGTAGCTTCGAACCTAAGGAAAGGTGGTCTAAAAAACCCAAAGCATTTGATCTAGCTCTAGCTTAAAGAGCTGGCTGTCACGTAGAATAACAATGAAGGAAATGCAGTGACTGACTATACTAAAGCAGGGCTCTTAGGCATAAGGACAATGTCTCTCTGATTCTTTAAACTCTTGGCTCTTATTGATTGAGATTATTCAGCAGCTGAATCAGGAAGTAGGAACACTGAAATCATTGTAGTTCTAGGACTTGTTCTCTGTATTTCATAGACTCTCAGTCTTTTTGTACACAGAAAGAACTGAGCAAGCTATTTCTGATCTAAGGATGTTGGAGTGATGCAAGTTTCCATCCTTATTATTTCATAAGTATTTCACCCTTAATAGGATTGGTATACTATAGAAAACTGAAGCTTCTGAAGACCATACCCCAAATAATCAGTTTAATGAAATCCCAATCTTAGTGCATTTCCTGGTGGAGTTTGGACATCTCTTCCACCTTATGCATGATACACGTGTCCCCAAATAGCTGGGAGATACAAAACATATAAGAATGTGCCTTTTAGGAGGCTCACATGAATAACCATTGATGGTGAATGAAGAGTGAACCTAAAATATTAGTAATTTAGCCTGTAATAAATTTCTTGAAAGAAAAAGCGATAGAGTGCTTTCATTGGATTCATTGTTGAGGCATATAGATTGTCCGAAGATGCTTTCATGTAAGAATGAGAAATAGGAAACATCTTGTAAGCTGAAGATAAGAAGTCCTCGGTCAAGAAGAAAATGAGGTTGTATTTATCTGAGGCTAAAAGCAAAGCAATTATGAGTGTATCACAACAACATAGGGACCTAAAGTAAAATGTCTGTAAATGAAATAAAATAAAATCCAGTATCCTAAAAGTCGTGTAGTCAGTGTAAAGCCAGCATTTATAATACTGAAATAAACCTGATAACCAAGAGTCTAAAAAAGTCAAAACAGTCTAAAAAGCTGTTTGTATTTCTTGCCACCTTTAAGGACTAGCGACCAGGTGTGCACACTTTTGACCATATATATATGTAAAATACAGAACTTACTGATTTTGCACCATAAAAGAACAGTTCTGATAACCTTGCTTTTATCCTTACTAGGGCAAGGGTAAGAGAGAAATTGAGAAGTTGTAAAAAATTTGGAGATGTTGAGTAGATCTTGATTATTGAGATATATGTCAAGTTAAAACAGGGGAGTTTAATAAAAAATTAAAATTGCAGGAGGAAAGAAAAGCCTAACTTGGAAAATTGACTTAATGGAGTCTCATTGTCTCAGCACAAATCTTCCAATTTGTAAGGATTCTCAGCTCTGTAATACTCTTCTCTATAGAAGTCTAAACTCAGTCTATAGCTGAATCACAATGAAGAGAAGTAATTGGATAAAAATGGGTGAACTTAAAGGCTAGTACGTCGTACTCCGAAAACGTCACGACTCCATCTCCACTACAGGGATACAATTAGAAAATAAACTAGAATCATCTTATCAACCACCTTGGAGCCTTCCTCTGTCAACAGAACTTTTATGTGGTTTCTTTCCCTTTTTCTAGTTTCTAGTCAGCCAGTTATTGAAACTTTTTTTTCCCTTTTGGAATATGGACATGTGATTGATTTTTTTCCTTTTATCTGGGTTAGGTTTTTAATGAAATTAATAATATGAATCATTATTTATGCCATTGTTTAAGAAGCAACCCTTTCTCCAGGAGTAGTGCTTCTCACATTTCAGACTGGATTCACAAGGAAACTTGTTTCATATTTGGTTGTTCTAGTTAGGGGACCAGAGACAATGTCTAAGAAATGCGGCCCTAGGGAAGTCTGTAGATAATTAATCTTATCCACAATATGTGATTTTACAACTTGAAGTCTGAGATTTGTCAACATCCCTCCGAAGACTATCTTGCTAGTGAAAATAAAAGGGGGAAAGAAATGACATTTACTCATGGATAAGAATGGCTTAAATGAAGCCAAAACTTCAAAGTTTAAACACGTTACCTGATTACTTTTGTCTCAACAAGTAAAAAATCCAAGTCAATCAAATACCTCTTTTCTGCTATGAACATAGTGTATATTTAGTCCTTTGCATGAAACTGTGTCAATATCATTAAATCAGCTTTACAATTAGGGGACTAATCTTATAAGCCATTGAATTCAAAGCATTTCTTTATTTTTATTTCTTTATGTTTATTTATTTTTGAGAGAGAGGGAGAAAAACAGAGTGTGAATGAGGAGGGGCAGAGAGAGAGAAGGAGACAGAATCCAAAAAGGACTCCAGGCTCTGAGCAGGGCTGGAACCCACAAAGTGTGAGATCATGACCCAAGCCGAAGTTGGGCGACTGAGCCACCCAGGCACCCCCAAAGCATTTCTTTCATAGGAGAGGCAACTATGTGATTTGCCTATAGTGTCACAATTATCAGACGTGGGTTTGAATCGAAATCTCCTGATATTTAATTTTGTCATTTTTCAAATGTGGCCCATTATGGAGCCAGTGGTGAAAATATAGAAAATGCCAAACTATTGTCAAACCTAAACATACTTTTAAACTGATACAACATCACAGCCTTTACATTGACACACTTTTTAAAAATTTTGTTTAATGTTTTATTTATTTTTGAGAGAGAGATAGAGACATCATGAGCAGGGAAGGGTCAGAGAGAGAGGGAGACACAGAATCCAAAAACAGGCTCCAGGCTCTGAGCTAGCTGTCAGCACAGAGCCCAAGGGGGCAGGGGCTGAAACCCTCCAACCATGAGATCATGCCTTGAGCTGAAGTCAGACGCTTAACTGACTGAGCTGCCCAGTTGCCCTGCCTTGATCCATTTTCTGTGAAAATTTCAGCATAGGTAACAGTAAAAGTAGTTTTATGTCCAATTTTAATAACCTTGTCCTCAGAAACAATTATATTTCACTTAAGACATAATTTTACAAACAGGAATAAATGGTAAAATGAGTTAGGGGAACTAAAATTGGTTTATATTTGGTTGAGTTATTGGACTTTTATAGAAATAATCGTACTTACTGTAATCCTATTTTAAAACATTTCAGAAATTAATCCAAAATAATTTATCTACATGTTGCTTATTTATCTATGATGTTTAACAAGTCAATTAAAGTATTTACTAAGGGTTTACAAAGTATTACACTATATGCTTTGGAAATAGGTATTTTGAGCCCAAGGATATAGGATAGTGTATTTCAGATTATATTCCTACCTAACAAATGATGACTCCTCAGCACCTATTTATGTAATAAATACATATATGAAGTTGTTGGAGGCACTCCCTAGTTCTTAAGTTTATTCTATAAATGAATAAAAGATACGTTTATATATCTTTATATATCTTATCTGTACATAAATATATACATTTGTATATTATATATGTAGAGAAAATATATACAAATACTTAAGTCAATATATGATACCTATTAAGAAAAGTAGATAATAGTTGATATAAAAGTTCAAAGAGTAATACAAGCTTCCAACTTGCCAGAAATTAGGAAACTTTTGGTTTGAAAACAGTACATACAAGCTAGATGAAAATACAGATTTTATTTAGAGGGTTGAAAGTACAGAATAATCAGTTGTACCTTTGCAATGTCACTAGCATGAGCGAGACCAGATACAGTGGGACCAGCTTTGTAGGATTTTGCACTCTGAATTAAGGATTTTTAAATTTATTCTTGATTTTTTGGACCTAGACAGACTATTGAGTCATGTAAAGTTATAACTGAATCTATTTTAAATTCAAAGTTTTTACTCTCTTATTAGGTTACAAGTCCATCATATCTAGCATAAGACTATTTTTTTCATTATAACAAAACCAAAATCATGGGTCCCTCCCCTCCCAGTTATATTTAGGCATGTCAATTCTTGTGCAAAACCTATTTATTTATATTGTGATAAAAATATATTGTGATATAAATTAGAATTTGGAGGAAGGGTTTAGAAAAGATATATTGATATCTATTTTAATTAATGAGACAAAATGTTAGTGATGTATTTCCAACTGATTTTTGAAAACCAACAAATTTGAGAAGGTATTACTAACGATAGAATTTACTTTAATGTATCTTGTCATACAAATAAGTTTGATTTTATTCCCATTTCCTAACTATCCCACCTCAGTGAAAGCCAGCTTAGAAAGAAAGTGTTAAGATTCAAAGGAAAGACCTGCCATGCAGTAAGCAGTAAGAGATTTGCTCAAACTATATTTTCTATGTTAGACAAAAAGATCTGATTTATTTTTAACTTCTCTCTCAGTCAAAATTATTCCATCTTTTAAATGTATGTAGTGTGTAGTATCTATACCTGGTATTTGCTTTCTTATTTCACTTATCTCATTCCTTGTTATCCTTATTTGGACTTTTGACTGTAGGGACTAATGTATAGCAGGTTGACTTATTTGATAAAGGTAGTTGGAGGTTCAGAGGGAATTCTACAAGGTAATGCCAAGGACTGTTTTGGAGGGTCAAGAAGAGGAACTGCCATTAATCCATCTGAAACAAATTGACAGAATGGAAACGGAGGGAGAAAAGGAGGGAAACAGTGAAAAGGGGGAGAGAGACAGAGATTAGGCAAAAATAGAAAGGATTTTAAGTTGTTTACAGTGAAGTGTGCTATATGAAGGGTCCCTTCTGCTTTCCCATAGAATTGTCAGTAAATTCTACTGTACTGACCAGTGCTTACGCATGAGTAGATTTACTGAGGAGCACTACACACAATCAAAAAGGAGCATTTTGAGTTAACATTTGAATTAATTTTCATACAATCAAAAATATTCTTGAATACATATTATTGGCAGTCAATCTCTAGGGGATAGAAGCAATTAAATGACAATGAGCTTCTCTTGCATAGAATCCTTAGGTGGAATCAAAGATCACTCAATGACCCTTTTGAGTGTGGGTGGGACCTGTAAATGTGACGAGGGATCAGTCTCAAAATTGTGTTACCAAGGAATTGACTGTGAGGCAATCAAAAGGAAGTTTTATCTGGATAACTCTGACCCAATAACAATCTCTAAGGCTCATCGTTAAAAAGGAAGAGAGGCATCTGAAAAAAGTGAAAGTTTGACTTTTTTGCCAATTCTGAGACCTTTTATTTCCTTTTGTTGTCTGATGGCTGATGCTAGGACTTCCAGCACTGTTAAACAACAGTGGTGAGGGTGGGCATCCCTGTCGTGTTCCTGATCTCAGGAGGAAAGTTCTCAGTTATTCCCTGTTGAGGATGATGTTAGCTGAGGGCTTCTCACAGATGGCTTACCTTTTCTTTTGTTAATGTGATGTATCACTTTGATTGATTTGTGAGTATTGAACCAGCCCTGTAACCAAGGAATGAATCCCACTTGATCATGATGAATAATTCTTTTTATGAGCTGTTGAATTTGATTTGCAAGTATATTGTTAAGGATTTTGGCATCTGTTTTCATCAAGGATATTAGCCTGTAGTTCTCTTCATTTGCTGGGTCTCTGGCTTGGGAATCAAAGTGATGCTGCCTTTGTAGAATGAATCTGGAAGTTTCCCTTCAATTTCTATTTTTTGGAATAGCTTGAGAAGAATGGGTTTTAACTCCATTTTAAATGTCTGGTAGAATTCCCCAAGGAAGCCATCTGGCCCAAGGCTCTTATTTATTGGGAGATTTTTGATAACTCATTCAATTTCCTCACTACTTGAGTCTGTTCAGGTTTTCTATCTCTTCTCGTGTGAATTTTGGTAGGGAGTGTGTGTTTAGGAATTTGTCCATTTCTTCTAAGTTGTCCAGTTTGTTGGCATATTTTTCATAGTATTACCTAATAACTGCTCATATTTCTGAGTTGGTTGTAATGAGTCCATTTTCATTCATGATTTTGTCTATTTGCTCTCTCTTTTCTTTTTGAGAAGTCTGGCTAGAGGTTTGTCAATTTTGTTTATTTTTTTCAAAAAACCAACTCTTGGTTTCATTGATCTGTTCAACTGTTGATTTGGATTCCATATTGTTTATTTCTGCCCTGATTTTTATTATTTCTCTTCTCCTACTGGGTCTGGGGTGCTCTTGTTGCTCTCCTTCTAGTTCCTTTAGGTGTGCTGTTAGATTTTTTACTTGTGCTTTTTCTAATTTCTTGAAATAGGCTTGGAGTGCAATGTACTTTCCTCTTAGGACTGCTTTTGCTGCATCCCATAGAGTTTGTATTGTTGTATTTTCGTTCCATATATTTTTAAATTCCTCCTCTAATTGCCTGATTGGCCCATTTGTTCTTTAGTAGGGTGTTCTTTAACCTCCACTTTTTGGAAGTTTTCCAGACTTCTTCCTGTGGTTGATTTCAAGTTTCATAGCATTGTGATCTGAAAGTGTGCATGGTATGATCTCAATTCTTTTATATTTATGGAGAGCTGCTTTATGTCCCAGTATGTGATCTATCTTGGAGAATGTGCCATGAGCACTTGAGAAGAAAGTGAATTTCATAGCCTCAGGATGTAGAGTTCTAAATATATTTGTCAGATCTATCTGGTCTAATGAGTCATTCAAGTCTATTGTTTACATAGTAAACCCAACAGACTCCATCAGAAGCCTACTTGAACTGATCCATGAATTCAGCAGTTGCAGGGTACAAAATCAATGTACAGAAATCAGTTGCATTTTTATACACCAATAATAAAGCAACAGAAAGAAAAATCAAGACATTGATCCCATTCACAATTGTACAAAAAAAACAAAAACAAAAACAAAAAAACACCCAGAAAATACCTAGGAATAAACCTAACCAAAGATATAGGAGATCTGTATGATGAAAACTATAGAAAACTTATGAAGGAAATTGAAGACACAGAAAGAAGGAGAAACATTCCATGCTCATGGATCAGAAGAATAAGTATTGTTAAAATGTCACTACAACCCAAAGCAATCTACACATTCAATGTAATCACAATCAAAATTACACCAACATTTATCTCAAAGCTAGAACAAACTATCCTAAAATTTGTATTGAACCACAAAAGACATTGAAAAGCCAAGGTAATACTGAAGAAGAAAACCAAAACAGGAGGCATCATCATCCCAGACTTTAGCCTTACTATAAAGCTGTCATCATCAAGACAGTATGGTATTGGCACAAAAACAGACACATAGACCAATGAAATAGAATAGAGAGCTCAGAATGGGCCCACAAATGTATGGCCAGCTAATCTTTGACAAAGCAGGAAAGAATATCCAATGGAAAAAAGACAGTCTCTTTAACAGGTGGTGCTGGGACAACTGGACAGTAACATGCAGAAGAATGAAACGAGGGGCGCCTGGGTGGCTCAGTCAGTTGAGCGTCCGACTTCAGCTCAGGTCATGATCACATGGTTTGTGGATTCGAGCCCCGCATCGGGCTCTGTGCTGACAGCTAGCTCAGAGCCTGGAGCCTGCTTCTGATCTGTGTCTCCCTCTCTCTCTGACTCTTCCCTGTTCACGCTGTTTCTTTCTCTCTCTTTCTCTCTCAGAAATAAATAAAAAAATATTAAAAAAAAAGAAGAAGAATGAAACTAGATAATTTTCTCACAATATACACAAAAATAAACTCAAAATGGATAAAGGACCTGAATGTGAGACAGGAAACCATCAAAATCCTAGAGGAGCAAGCAGGGAACAACCTCCTTGACCTCAAACACAGCGATTTCTTACTTGACACATCCCCAAAGGCAAGGCAAGCAAAAATAAACTATTGAGATCTCATCAAGATAGAAAGCCTCTGCACAGCAAAGGAAACAATTAATAAAAGTAACAGGCAACAGACAGAATGGGAAAAGATAGTTGCAAATGATATATCAGATAAAGGGCTAGTGTCTAAAATCTATAAGGAACTTAACCAAACTCCATACCTGAAAAACAAATAATCCAGTGAAGAAATGGGCAGAAGGCATGAACAGACACTTCTCCAAAGAGGACATCCAGATGGCCAACAGACACATGAAATGATGCTCAGTGTCCCTCATCATCAGGGAAATACAAATCAAAACTACACCGAGATAGTGCCTCATGCCGGTCCGATTGGCTAAAATGAACAAATCAGGAGACTATAGATGCTGGCGAGGATGTGGAGAAATGGGCAGCCTCCTACACTGTTGGTGGGAATGTAAACTGGTACAGCCCCTCTGGAAAACAGTGTGGAGGTTCCTCAAAAAATTAACAATAGAACTCCCCTATGACCCAGCAATAGCACTGCTAGGAATGTACCCAAGGGATACAGGAGTGCTGATGCATAGGGTCACATATACCCCAATGTTGACAGCAACACTCTCAATAATAGCCAAAACTAGAAAGAGCCTAATGTCCATCAACTGACAAATGAATCAAGAAGATGTGGTTCATCTATACAATGGAATACTACATTGTATAAGAAAGAGTGAAATCTGGCCATGTGTAGCAACATGGATGGACCTTGAGGGTGTTATGCTGAGTGAAATAAGTCAGCCAGAGGACAGAGACCATATGTTTGCACGTATAGGTATATCAGGAGGAACTTAACAGAGGACCATGGGGGAGAAGAACGGGAAAAATAGTTGAGGAGAGGGAGGGAGGCCAACCATGAGAGACTCTTGAATGCTGAGAACAAACTGAGGGCTGAGGAAGGTAGGGGAGAGGGGAAGGGTGGTGATGGGCATGGAAGAGGGCACTTGTTGGGATGAGCACTGGGTGTTATATGGAAACCAGCTTAACAATAAACTATTAAAAAGTTAACACACTATAAAAATTATAGATAAATAAATTATAAATAAGTTTCCATCTAGCCTTTAATAAGAACTTAAGTCCTTAAAAAACACCCTTTCATTGGTCTTATACACCCCCCCCCCAAAAAAAGGAAGACATTCAAACATGAGGTCTACAGAGGGGGCCACATAGCAGGAACTTTAGAATGGCCTCTAGGAGCTAAGAATGGTTCTCAGGGAACAGATAGTAATTCCTGTGGCTGCAAGGAAATGAATTTTTTCCCAAATTTTAAGGAAGCTTGGAAGTCTACAGATGCAGATGCACCTGACATCTTGGTTTTGGCCTGTGAGACTCTGAGCAGAGAATCAGACTCTTGACCCACAGAATATGTGAGATAATAACTTTTTTCTAAGTTACTCAAATTGTAGTAATTAGTTACACAGAAATAGAAACCTAATATGTGCTCTTGCCTTCTTTCAGTGTCTTTCTCTTTCTCTGTTATTATTTAATTTAAAATCATTAAATGAGGGAATCTAATTGATTGTCCAGTAATCATCCAATATTTAATACCAATTAATGAGCACTTCTAGGCACATCAATTCAAAATCTGGTCTGGCATATCAGATGATTAATACTGTTTTAAGCATTCTTTTAATGTATTGACTTACTTAATCATAATCAACATTATAATTAACCTCCACTCTATTGATGAGGCACAGAGAAGTTAAGTAATATACTCAAAGACACAAACTAGTAAGTGGGACAACCACAGTTTGAAAACCTTGGAATTAGGGCTTTAGAGTATGTGAATTTAATTTTATATAATGCCTCTCCTGAGGTATTTGAGAATATTACATGAACAAGTATTAGCCACATTTAGATATGTCATATTGGGAAGTCAGAAGCCTTCTACATTCTCTCCTAAGCTTCAAAGGTACTCTGTAAAGAGTTTTCTTACCACTTAACGAATATGTCATAAGTCTCACATTGAATAATAATTCTGAGAATCAGTACCTATTCTAAAAATAACAGCTCTCAGCAAACTTCAGAAGTGCAGGTGAAAATCACTGTTTCTCAAAATGTATGTTTATAAATGAGTATAAACAATACCAGAGTACTGGGGTGCTCAGTTGGTTAAATGTCTCATGATTTCAGCCTGGGTCATGATCTCATGGGTTCTGGAGACAGAGCCCCTCATCAGGCTTTGTTCTGTCAGCACAGAGCCTGCTTAGGATCCTCTCTCTCTCTCCCCCTCCTCCCCTCTCTCAAAATAAATGAACCTTAAATAAATAAATAAATAACAAGATCTTAACTTTTGAATGGCCATCATCTAAATTTCCACATACAAATTCTTCTTTCCAAAAAGAAGAAAATTGTTAAAAATTCAGATGGAATAGCATTTCACAAGATTTTCAATTTGGGGAATTTTTGCTATAAGTGAAATCTAATATTAATACATATGAAATTCATTGCAGTTCCTATTTTAGAACTTTCTAAGCCGCCATTATGTGATGTTATTATCTGTCTTGCAATCATGGTTTTCTTATGTTAAAGCATGTGACTGACTAAATTAATGAGCATAAAAATCAATTTGTAAAAAAAAATCAATTTTTAAAAAGAGTCAGGACACACACAGAGAATAATTTTTGTTAATATTATCTTGATGATAACACATCAATTTGATTGTAGTAAAGCACTGTGGCCCTGACACTGAATTAGAAAATATTTGAAACATATTCATTTTTTTCTCTCTTGGCTAATACTTAATGCAATGCACCTGTTTTAGAATGGTAGGATGCTTAAATTTCTACTAATAAAATATCCTGTCTATATTTTTGGTATAATTACTATCTTAACTATCCATGTTGTCTTATTGGTTTCAATTTAATCTCCATGATATGTTTTCCTATTCTGCTTTTTCAATTTTATTATCACATTTATGCTCCCCTTACATTTTAAAATGGAGTAGGAATTAACTCAAATACAATACAAACATTTATTGAAGCTCTGTAATGTGTTAGATATTGTGTTAGGCAGTGGATATATTTTAATAAAAATACCTTATTGATGCATCATGGAGATTTTAGTCTAGAAGAAAACTCTGTATATATGTAGAGTTTTGTGTACATATACACACACAGGAAGTATATTGCGTACCCAATTATATGTCTTAATAAGTGATACAATGGAAAAGAACCAATTTGATAAAATATTAATAGAGGGAAGCTACTTTAAATGCTGGGTGAATAGAGTAAATTTCTAGGCAAAGGTAAAATTTAAGATGAGAACGGTCATTTGAAAAGCAGAGAAATGTGTTTGAAATAGAAGAAATGGAATGTATCAAAATTCTGAGATGAGAAATCCTTGACGTTTATAAAAGTGTCCAATGTGTCTGATTGAAGGGTGGCAGTGAGCAAGTCAGTGAACACCAGGAAATTAATTTAGAGAGGTAGGCAAGTCCCATTCATAGAGAACTTAGTGTACCTGTTATGTAACTTGAAGTCTTAGAGATTTTCCTTTTAGTATTGCTGAAGAACAAATAACTAAAATAACTTCAAGTTGATCTTCTCTAAAATGATTGTCTTCATCTGGGTTTACTTTTTAAATTCAATATATAAGTTCTACATAGACCTTACACTTTTCATACACAAAAATAATACATTGAATGGATCATATATCCCAATATAACATGCAGAACTTTAAAATGCCTAGTAGTAAACATATGGATAAATCTGGATGACCTTTGGTATGGTGGTGAGTTATAGATACAACACCAAAAGCATGATTCATGAAAAAAAAAATGATGTTGTTTATTAACATTTAAAACTTCTCTGCAAAAGGGGGAGCCTGGGTGACTCAGTAGGTTAAGCCTCTCTCTGACTCTTGATTTCGGCTCAGGTCATGATCTCAGGCTTCATGTGTTCGAGTCTCTCTTCTGTCGGTGCAGAACCTGCTTGGGAGTCTCTCTCTCCTTCTCTCTGCCGCTCCCATTCTTCTCTCTCTCTCTCTCTCTCTCTCTCAAAATAAATAAGTAAATAAAGTTAAAATATTTCTCTGTAAAATATATTATTAAGATAAAAATGCAACTTGCAGACTGGGAGAAAATATTTACAAAATACTTGTCTGATAAAGTATTTATATCCAAAGTATACCAAAAACTCTTAAAACTCAAGAGAACAAAGAATCCAGCTGAAAAATGGGCACAAAATTTGAAGATACTTTATTAAAGAAGATACACTGATGTCAAGTAAGCATATGAAAAGTCATTCAACATAATTTGATATTAGGGGAATGTAAATTAAACAAAATGGCAAACTTCTGTGTACCTGTTAGAATGGGTAAGGTCCAAAACTTGATAACAGAAATTGCTGACAAAGATATGAAGGTTAACAATTCTGAGGGAAGCGGAAGCCTGAGTCTGACGCCTTAGACCACTGGGCCATTCTGACTAGCTGAAGGTTAGCAATTCTGAAAAATACTATATATGTATGTTTGCATAAGATAATTAAGTAAATGGATGGTTAATGATGAAAGCCAGGATTTTCACTAGTGGAATAGGAAGTTAAGATAAGAAAAGAGGGTTCTAAATGATCCATACTATAATGGATTAGAGATGAGGACATAAGGAGCACCTGGGTGGCTCAGTTGTTTAAGCTCAGATCATAATCTTTCAGTTTGTGGATTCAAGCTCTGCCTTGGGCTCTGTGATCACAGCTCAGAGCCTGGAGCCTGCTTCATATTGTGACTCCCCCTCTCTCTGCCCCTACCCCACTCACACTCTGTCTCTCTCTCAGAAATAAATAAACATTAGAAAAATTAAAGTTGGAGACATAGGTCTGGATTCATGGTTAGCTAGATAGGTTACTATATCCACATGTATTTGTGTGTTTCATCAGCAAAGAAGAGGACCTACAAGTGGCAACACTCCGCCCAGGGTTAATTTCTAACACCATTTTCCAGTAAAAGGAAGCAGGGTTTTTGGGTGAAGTAGCTGATTGTAGGACTGAGGCAGGAAGTGTACAAGAGGAGGCTGGAACATTCTGTATTGTAGCACCAGAAGAAAGGACATGCTCAGAAAACAAGAAAACAAAAACACAGATAAATGGAAGTGTGTCAAAAGGGCACAGTAGCCAAATGAAAGCACTCACCATGGCAGTGCTGAAAAAATATGAATAATAAAATAAATATAAATTGGTATTGGTTTATAACCCAAGTATAAAATAAATATCCATAAATGAAACTTTAACAAATAAATCGGGGAACATTTCCATGTAGAATAATTCCAAATATTTTATGAAGCTATTCCTCCTCAAAGAAGGTAGAACACAATATCCTCACCTTAAGTTTAAATGTGGGCTGTAATAGAGATTTATTTCTAAAGGGTGCAGTCTAGAAAAGACTAACTTTCCAGTGGAGAATCTGGAAAACAGTACCTCAGTCGGGTGATCACCGTCAGAATCCACAGTGATAAGTCATGTTTAATAGTGTGAACTATGTCACTTTGCCTCTGGATTTTCTCCAGAAAAACCATCATTGTAGTCTAATCATGACAACATTACCCAAATCCCAACCAAGATACAATGCACAACATATGCGAGTATTACTCTTTAAAACTATCAAAGTGATTTAAAAAAAAAAAAGGAATATCTGAGAAACTGCCACAGCCAAAGAGAAGCATAAGAAGACATGAAGACTTTATGAAATGTGGCATCCTGGATGAGATCAGGTAATAACCACAGCAAAAAGACATTAGGCAAAAACTAAACAAGAATAAACTATGGACTTTAGTTCATAATAATGTATCAATACTAGCTTATTAATTGCTACAAATATACTGTACTAAAGCAAGATGTTAGTTATAAGGCAATTTGGGTTTGGGATATATGGGAGCTTTGTACTATCTTCATGGCTCTTTTGTAAAGCTAAAACTATCCTAAGATTAAAAATTTCTTTAAAAATTCACAGTGCTTAATGAACATGGAAAGATTTCCTTATATATTCCCAGACATACTCTAAAATAGGATGGTTTTTGTATTAGACCCACTTATGATTTGAGTTTTTTCCTTTGCCCTTGCTTCTGATTAGTGTGTAGAATATTTTATTTTATTTTATTTTATTTTATTTTATTTATTTTTTTAACCCTGTAGAATTTTAAAATGGCATTGAATTTAATTGTAGTTTAAGTCACATAGACTAAGTAGAAACTATCATCATAACATTTTTATAAATCCAAAACAATTTTAAAACAAAATGTTTATCTTAACTCATGGTTGTACTTTTATATTTTTTTCAAATTTGAAACCTTGAGTTGGTTGACATTTTAAGCCATTTTCATGATTTAGGTGTCACATGTTTTGGAAGACTATGATAGTGCTATTACTGTAGCCAACAAAAGAAAATGTCCTTTCCTTTTCTCTTTTTCTCATGGAGTGGGGTTATAGAATTTGTGGCTAACAAAAGAGAATAGATTCCACTTTAATCTTAGAAGGTCTGAAAGAACAAAAGCTTGCAAAACCCCTAGGTGTAAGATTCATTTCTGTGACCATTTCTTGAAATTTGTTTTTTTAGGTCACTTGGCCTTCAGTATTGCCTCATTTTCTGTCTCTAAAGGTGTATCGACTTTATTATACCTCACATTTCGCAGTATAATAATACTGAGCAGATGGGTCAATATATTTTAGATTTTCTGTTCTAGGCTTTTACTTAAGTTGTTCCTTCAGTCTGGAAGTCTCTTCTTTCCTTTTGACACAAACCAGTTTTCACCTTTGCCAGAAGTCTTTCTTGAGTTTTAAAGTTATACATTTTTCTGTTGTCTTGGTAGTTTCCATATAATCAACATTCATTAAGTAAGCAAATATTTATTGAGCTTCTACTGGGTATCAGATACTCAATATGCTGGGTTCCTGGCTTCTCAGCAGGTACTGTCAGCTCCTTGAGGTTGGAAAACTGTCCTATTACTATGAACTCTCAGGACTTGGCAAAATTCCTGGTACATAGTATGTGTTCTGGAAAAAAAATAGGTAGTTCCAAATGCAGACCAGTTCTCTCAGACTGCAAGATTTTCAAAAGTGAAGCTTTTTTCAGGGATTTACTCATTTTTATGACTACATGACACATAATTTTCTCTTAGACTGTGATTTTCCTTAAACTGCTCATTTCCAATGGTGTCCCATTTCTGCTCCTGAAGGCCCAGGAGATGAATTTACTTCATATAATAGGAAAATAAAATGGTTTCCCAAACCTTTCACATATTGAGAATTAATCTGGAATTTCTCCCATCATTTTTTCATATGGCTTGAGAAAAAAATGGAAATCCTTCCCTCCCTTTATTAAATAGGCTAGATTTTCTATTTCTTAAAGGTAGTTTACATTGGATGTCACCCTATGTTTCTCTGTTTGGAGCATTTCTAATGTGTGTGTGTGTGTGTGTGTGTGTGTGTGTGTATGTGTTTATTACTATACACTCAGCAAAGTTTAAAGAAAATTCTGAAATAAAATAAAAATGTATTTAAATTATTGTTTTCTTAATGTTTCTCCAATTTAATTTTATAAATATTATATTTGTGTTTGTGTGAGGGATTGAGAAATGGTTAGGCAAGTAAGAATATTTCATTCCTCAGAACTGTATTTTAAGGGTGCATGCAAATTTAAAAGCAATTCTTGATATTGTGTCATCTGGCTTTACAAAAGGTTACTTCCAATATATGGCAGCTATGGCAGTCTAGACATTGCTCACTTCCCAGACATGTAAATGATATTGTTTTCTTGTTCAATCTGCAATATATCTTCTAAAGTGATAAACTGAGCTTGAAGAAGTAAAAAAAAATGTAATATCTTAATAGCAATAACCATGGTAACATGTATAGAAAACTAGCTATGGAACAGTATTCATAGATTTGCTCCTCAGATTTTCCCAACAAACCTATGAAGTGGGCATACTCATTATCTTCATAGTGGGAGAGAGAACACTGAAGTAAAGAGAATTTTTTTGAAGTCAAACAGCTAAAATTACAAAGGCAAAAGTTCATCTTGGAAGTCTCATCCAGGGTTGGACACTGTGCTTCAAGAGAAAAATAACTCTGTTATGAATTTTAAGATAAATATGACCCAATGTTTAGTATATCATTACATAACCTACTTAGTGTATCCTGTACCTATACATTTGTGGGTTCTCACATAAATGTTTAGTAATATTTGAAATTGGTGATTAAATTCTAGTATTTAATTCAAGCTAGCATAGTCATAGAAATGTAACTTTTTAAAATTTAATTTAATTTAATTTATTTTCTATGGGTGCCTGGGTGGCTCAGTCGGTTGGGCATCCGACTTCGACTTGGGTCATGGTCTCACGGTTTGTGGGTTCGAGCCCCACGTTGGGCTGAGAGCTCAGAGCCTGGAGCCTGTTTCAGATTCTGTGTCTCCCTTTCTCTGAGCCTCCCCTTTTCATGCTGTCTCTCTTTCTCTCTCTCTCTCTCTCAGAAATAAATAAAAAAAAATTTTTTTTTTAAATTTACTATCCAATGAGTTAACATACAGTGAAGTCTTGGCTTCAAGAGCAGAGCCCAGTGGTGCGTCTCTTAACATATGATGCATGGTGCTCATCCCAGAAAGGTCCCCCCTTAATGCCCATCACCCATTTAACCCCACCTCCCCTCCAGCAATCCTCAGTTTGTTCTCTTTAAGAGTCTCTATGGTTTTGCCTCCCTCTCTCTTTTTATCTTATCTCAGTCATATTTGTTCATTTACTTAAAATTATGGAATATTATATATATATGTACACAATATGGTCAGACATACAACATAATATTCAAACATAAAAGACATAATTTCAATTGTAATTTATCACTCTGTAGTTGCTATCCATTTAGGACTTCTTTCTGATTTGCTTTCCTATTAATGACCACCTAATTTGCAAGTCACTGAGGTCCAACTTAACAATTATCTTTGACTTCATCTTTTCTTTGCCACCAAAACAAACCAATCACAGAATCTTATCCATTCTGTTTTCTGAATTTTACATATATATCCATTTTCCTGCTGCCACTCCTACATTTCGGGTCCTTATACATCCAACTCATTTCAGCTTCCCCTCTCAGCCTCACTTTCCCTTCCTTTTTAGGCATACCTTAGGCTTCAGCCAAATAATACCTCAATTCCTAAACATTCCCCTCATTTTTCACTCTCCTGGCTTTGTTCATGCCAAACTAGCCCCTTGTAAATTATTTTTCTTACCATTCTTTGCTCAAATCCTACTCATCCTTCAAGATTTGCTTAAATTACATTTTATAAAAACACAAAAATGAAACTTTGCTTTAAAGAAGGACTGTAATTTGTCATTCTTAATCTGCTGTTAATCCTTCAGCTAGATAAGCTTCTCTCTAAATAATCACATAAGGATCGTCTTCTCTTTCGTTAAGTTCTTTTCTCTTTCCTGACTATCCTAATTAATACGAGAACACTTATCACTTCCTTACACATTATATATCTGATAGTATTTATTGCCTTTCTCCTCTTACTAGAATTTGCAATAGATCCATGAGCACAAAAACTTCTTCTGTTTACTGCTGAAGTCCCAATCCTCCCAAACTACCTGGCATAGAGTAGCACAGAAAATGTGTGTTCAGTAAGTCAATGTCCAGTCAGAAATAATGTTCTTTTTATTACTTTCTGATTGTATTTCATATATCTTAGCTGTGTTAATGTTATTTTTGTTATTTTGTTATTTTTATTAGTGTTTTTCAAACTAGGTCGAAAGAGATTTTCATAATTTATTCTGTACCTCCCATAGTGTATGACATGTAGCAGGTACACTCTGGTAATTTTAGTATATTTTCTCTAAATGAATTTGTCACAAGCAAATATTTATAATGATCACTTTAAGATTATGTAGTATTAGAGATTTACTGATTTATCCTTTCAATCATTCATTTTGTCCATTAATCTTAAATACAAAGAAAACAAGTTAACATAGAGCTATTCTCATGTAGTGGCAGTGACTAATAAATAGATGTGTGATTTCAGTTTAATAAAGTCCAAATTTCCTATATGATCCTACATAAATGCATGTAAGAGTGGATGAATACTTTTAAAAACTCTTGTTAAAATATCAGAAATGTATTGCCTTTAAAATGTTATAGGCCAAACAATCCCAAAATATTTTTAAATGTATTTCTATTTTCAAATAATTTCAATATTTGATTGGAAATAGCATAGGATATTTCTTAAAAATTATTTAGATGTTTATGTACTTTGATAGAGAGACAGAGTGTGAGCAGGGGAGTTGCAGAGAGAGAGGGAGACACAGAATCCAAAGAAGGCTCCAAGCTCCGAACTGTCAGCACAGAGCCTGACGCGGGGTTCAAACCCACAAGTGAGATCATGGCCTGAGCCGAAGTTGGACGCTCAACCGACTGAGCTACCCAGGCATCCCTATAGGATTTTTAAAACCAAGATATGATATAAGTAATACAAAAATAAAATTTTAATTTATATTTAACTCATTATAAAACTGTACTGAATTTTATGCAATGTTTTAAAACCTCAAAGCAGAAAGCTAAAATAAGCAGTAATATCAATGTTGATATTAACAAGGCTTCTAGAATGTTAATGTTTATATTAATAAGTACTCTAGAAGTACTCAGGCCCAGTTTCTGGCACCAGAAGTTCTCTACCATTTACTTTTCTGACTCAATTTCTTCATGTAGAAAAGGAAATAAAAATAAACTCAATGATTTCTTATGACCATATTATGTGTTTGCATATTTAAATAACTTACAATATGAGAATTACTCATATGGTATTACTCACATGACAGAACTACATGTCTGCTAACATCATTATTGAGGGGATGTCACAATTGAAATGATTTTTCGGAAGTTCAAGTGTCTAAACATTAGCCAGTAAAATGATAAACTCTTTTTATCTCTTTCAGAGTAGATTCATCATTCATCAGAAGACAGACTCACCAAAAAATGAGCTCATGAGATTGATGTATAAACTCAGAATTCTAATTTATCCACATGCAATAGCAATGCTAACTATACTGGAGAAGCAGACAAATTATCCAACCTTGTCTCCATGTGGGTGGCACAAAGGAAGCCAAATTATGATCAAAATGGCTTAGTGAGCATGTTAATTAAAGAGAAGGAATCAGTTGTTTGATTTTGATGTTAAGTGGCATTCTGCTAAAGAATAAGCCTGCCAGGCAGTATTCTTAGAACTAAACATCTTTTTCCTGGGAGAATTTCATATCTACCCCCATGCTATGCTTCCTGGGCGAAACAAGTCCCTTCTAGCTCACAAAATTTTAGTACGGTCAATTAAGACATACTCCTGAAAGCCTAGAAATACTTTTTGTCATTATATGGAGACTTTTCAATATTTCAACCTTTCTTTACATCTTAAAAGAGGAGTCTTATTTTGCTTTAAGTTCTTATGCAGTGAAAAAACATCACTATAGCTCCAAATACTAACACCATTTATGATGGATAATGTAATGGAAAGCATTATTGCTAAAAACATACAACAAAAGGGCACCTGGGATGGCATAGTCAGTTGAGTGTCTAACTTGATTATGGCTCAGCTCATGATCTCACTCAGAGTTTGTGAGTTCAAGCCCCACATCAGGCCTCTGTGCTGACATCACACATCCTACTTGGGATTTTCTCTCTCTCCCTCTCTCTCTGCCCCTCCCCTGCTCATATGTGGGCTCTCTCCCTCTTAAAATAAATAAATAAACATTCACTTAAAAAATACAACAAAATAGAAATATTGGTTTATGCTTAAGAATATTATGTTAGAGAAAACTCTAATTAGCTTTTATTTTATTCTAATTAATTTTGACATGTCTCAAAGAGGTGCAGCGGTGCAGTGGAGTTAACAGAAGACACAACCAAATATTTGTTTCACTAAAAAAAACTCATGCAGGAATTAATTCTAAGCTTTTTAAACATCAATTTGAACTAGACATGAAAAGTGCTTTTTAATATTTTTAGTTCAGCTTGCCTATTCGGAATTATGTGGATTCAATAAGTTTGAATACATTCATGCATGCCCAGACACATGTAGACACATACACACATTTCTTGGACCATATTCTTTAAAAAAAAATTAATGTTTATTCATTTTTGATAGATAGGGGTGAGAGGGGCAGAAAGAGAGGACACAGAATCCAAAGCAGGCTCTAGGCTCCAAGCTGTCAGCACATAGCCCAAGGTGAGGCTCGAACTCATGAGCTATGAAATCATGACCTGAGCCAAAGTCAGACACTTAATGAACTGAGCCACCCAGGCAGCCTAAACCATATTCCAATGTAATTCAGGTAGCTAAGCATATTTATTCCACAAGGTTAAACGGTCTTTTAAAAACAAACAAACCAGGTCTTGCTAAAAAATATCTTACAAAAAATAAAAAAAACTCTCTAGAGATCTGCTGTAAAACATCCTACCTATGACCAACAATAGCATATAGTACACTTAAAGTATTTCTAGGAAGTAGATCTCATACTGTGTTTTTACTACAATAAATTAAAATTTTGAGAAAATAGAGTACGTAATAAAAATAAAATTTTTTGTGCTATAACCTCACAGTGTGCTTAAATTTAGGTTTGGAGATTGTGAAGAAAACATTCAATTTGTTCACCTTAGTATTAAATACCCAGGGTGAGAAATGCAAATGTTTCTTCTACATGGGCTGCAAATGTGCCAAGAGACCACAAATAAAATATTTAGTGCTAACTTTAAGATGGAAATATGTCTTCCTTATTGAGCCATAACTCCACTCTGAAAAATATTTCTGGGAAGAAAAGATTTATTTTAATATTTCTGCAGTCAACTGGTGGCTGTTCACGATTAATGATCTTGCTTTAGAAAGGCATCATTTTCCAAAAGAAAAAGAGGAAAGAAATAGGTAAGGTTATCAGTGGGAAGTGAGACATGATGCCTAATAAATGTGTATTATCACCCAATTTTACACTGGACAAATGCCCTGCATTTTTTTTATTAATTTTACTATAATGTCAGTAATTCAAAATCTGTGACCATTTGGATTCAGCTGAGTAGAAATATAATTTCTCACAATGTGAAAGGCAAAGGGATACCATACACAAAATTGTAATGCACTAAAGACTGCTTAAAATAATCCTTTTTAAATTTTCAGATAGCTAATATTTTGTGTGCAGTTAGCTGACATAAATCATAATTTAAAGCAGTTGTTTTGTCAGCAATTTCCTGGCTCTAACCTTGGGACAGGACATCATCCCCCTGGAAGAGGATCTCAACTTTTTCCAATGCTGTGCTTCCTGGTGTAAGCAAACTCCCTTCTGCTTGTCACATGAAAATACATTATAGACAAGTTGAGCTAATCTTAATATATAATAATTTGCATTTGTAAACCACTTTTGTTTTATAACTGGTTTCTTTTTTTTTTTTAATGTTTATTTATTATTTTGAGAGAGGGAAAGAGCACGAGCATGGGAGGGACAGAGAGAGAGGGACAGAGAAAATCCCAAACTAGCTCCATGCTGTCTGCCTGGAGACCGACATGGTGCTTGATCCCACTACAGTGGGATCATGACCTGAACTGAAATCGAGTCCGATGCTTAACCATCTGAGCCACCCAGGCACCCCTCACTAGTTTCTTATATAACAATGTTTGACTGATTGTCATTGCAATCCTGTGACACAAAATAGGTATTATAATCCTGTGCTTAAGGTGAGGTTGTTGAGTCTCAAGGGGATTATTTCATATCACACAAATAAATTGTTATAGATATAAGTGATTGACCTTCAATTTATTCCTTGACTTCTTAGTATATGTCAAGCCCTATGCAAATATGCATAAACTTCATGGTGCTTATATATAGTTCTTACTAAAACAAGATAATACTCTAACTGTTTTACAAATAGAATTCATTTAATCAGTTTATATGTGAGAAAATGATGCAAGCAAGAGTTTAAGTTGCCTAGGATCACCAGTATTTTGAGAGGTAGAGCTGGGCCAGGACCCATGTCCCCTTTATTACAACACTGTATTTCTTGTCTTGTCTCAGTAATAACCTGAGAGTTTTTACTCAGAATGGTTTTAAATACTCAAAATAGGATCCACATGAAATCTAAATTAAATTTGCTACAAAACAATTATACATTGTAACTGAGAAAGAGGTTTGGGAAAGTAAAGAAAAAAACTTTTCAAAAGAAATTTTAAAAATTAAACTATGAGGATAATTGAAATTAAAAATCCAGTGTGATTAAAAATAATCTAGATAGAAGCAATACTCAAAAGCATCATGGTGGAAGTAAAATACTACATATTAATGTTATCTTAAAGATACATATTCAAGGGACTTGGTGAATTCATTGGCATATTCCTTTCTTTAAAAACAAAAACTTTAGTTTCATGATTTTGTTTTAATTAAATCTTTTGTACTAGAATGAAATGGGATGCATATTTGTTCTCAGAGCATTTATGTGAGTTTTCTGACATTAATTTTCCTTGTAGTCCTCAAAGAAGTTATGATGTTCATGAAAAAATGTGAGCTCATACAAACATGATCACGACCTTGGCATTACAAAAGGGTTTGCTCAACTTAAAAGCGCTTGGGAAAGGAAGCAGTTGCGAGATTAAGAACAAAGAACAAGGATAGTTGAACTTTCAGATATGTTTATACTTTCATGTATGCTATTTGTCAAATTCACAAGGGCACAAACTTCAGAATTAATTCAGTTTGCAGTAAGACTAAGTTCTAGAGTTGCTGTGGATGTACAGCTGAGTGCTTACAACCTCAGATCCTATATACGGTTTCTTTAAATCATGGTGAGCTTACACTTTCACTTTAAAGTAACAGCACACTGAGTGAGCTTGAAAAGTGTGAAAAGCATGCAGTAGAAAATCTTGGAGAAAAAGAGGTCAATAACGATCTAACAGCCTAACACACTATTCTTGCTGTTAATCACCGCAACCCAGTATACATGTACACCCCCACACATGACCTTCGGAAAGAAAAATATAGTTCTTCCCACCTCACTGGAATTAATCGTACAAGTAATAACTACTAACTAATTGCATAGATTTTGTGGTAGATCTTACATTAGTCCTCTCAACCTTTCCGTAAGAAGATACCTGCGTGAGAGGAAGCGAATAAACCTTGGAGTGCTGAATTAGTTTGCAGAGATAAGACTTCGCTTTTTGATTCCAACCATGTGCTCTAAACTATTATACTATAGAAATGGGTCCCTTGTTAAAAACCAATGTTCCATACTGTTATTTTTGTTCATGGTCTCACTTCATGGTTCATATTTTGAGTCATTTTTATGACATTGTCAATTTTGCTAAATGTTCTAACTAATTACCTGGGAAGTTTTAAAACTTCCCTATTCCTGTGTCCATGCCTCATTATCAGTAAAATTGTAATCACTGGAGATGGTACTGAGGCACACGTCTTTTTTTTTTTTTTTTAATTTTTCAGATGACTCAAATATAGAGAGGCTGGAGAACTGGTGTTTTAGATACCTTGCTCCCTACTGTTAGTGTTTACACAGTCTTTACATCACATCAACATAGTTATCCAGTCTCTACCTTAACATTTCTGTTAATAGCTTTGACTGTCAATAAAATTCTGAGGTTAATTCAAAATCTGTCACTCATTCTTCTGTCTTTTGATGCTAGTCCTGTCTCATTGGGATAATACAACTTTTTATCTGTTAATAGTCCCCTGAGTTTTCTTTTCTCCAAGATAACCTTATTCTTTCTTTTAACAGCTGTCTTATGGCATAATTTCAAGTCTTCTCATTTATTCTGTAGGATAAACTAGTCAGTATGACATCTTGGAAAGAACTTGGATTCCAGAGTCAGAATGGATTTAGTTTCCATTCCATATCTGCTACTAATTAGTCCTACAAACTTGAACAAGTTATTGAATTTTCTCAGCTTCCCTTCTGCCACAAATAATGCTGTTTCATATAACTTTTATGAATATAAAATGAGTTATATAGAGTAGGAATAAAACTATCAGAAGCTCTAAGCACCAAAAATTGTTGTGTCTTATCATGGCCCACTTCACTCCCCACATAAATAATTCAAATGAAAATAACACTGACTCAGACAGTAAGAATGAAGGAACCCAATTAAGTTCTATTTTTTTTTCTCTACTGGTGGCTATGTTGATTTTTTAAATTATTAAACAGTAAATGTACAGTTTGTTAAGTGCATGTGCTCATTTTTTTTACCTTTATTTTGCCGGTGCTTGTTAAGCAGTCTTGAATAATGTAATGGAAAAGTGCTTGATGACAGCTCTGCTTGGTAGATTGGATAGGCGGGCAGGCATGCATGACTTTAAGGTTGTCATTTTACCTCTTCTACAAACTCCAATTTTCTGATTTGTAAAATAAAGATTATATTTGCCTTGGAAGATTATTGTGAAGATTATGAAGGTCACAGAGGATTAAAATAAATGATGTGTAAAAAGTGCTTATAAGTTATTAGAAACGATAAATACGGTATAGTGAGGTAGGAGCTTGGGTTCTGATGTTCAGATATTTAGTTTCAAATCTTAGCTTACAGTTTGCTGGCTCTGAAAACTTGGGAAAATTATGTAATATTATGGTGTCAGTTGACTTCTTGGAAAATGGGGATAAAAATGTCACATAATAAGGTTGCTGTGAGTTTTGAATAATTAATGCTCTTAATGTGCTTATTACAAAATAAGGTCCGAATTTGTGTAAACTATTATTATTAAAATAATATATTGTATTAGACATGAAAATTTCTGGCACTTGGTAAGTACTGAAGGTAGAGTGGCAGAATTTGCTTTTCTTTATGAGTAAGGCACCCATACTTGAACAGATTACTGAAATATAGAATAGTACCTGCACATGGTAGGTATTCAATGAATATATGCTGAAGAATGAATAAATGAATGTTTTCTGACCACAAAATATAGAAAGGGATTATAACTTCTTATAACTGTCTTCATTGTAAATATAGATTCATAATTCTAATTAGTGTAACCTAAAAATAGATTTGTATTTCATTCTCTCCAAATGACTTAAATTCCTACTAAGTTAAATTTTCTTTTTAATTAGAAAGCTCTTTACTTATCTCTTATGACTCCCTGGCCATATTTATGATATTCTTAATGTGCTTATTAGAATAATGCTATAAGAAAAAACTTTCAAAACCATTTCCAACCTAACTCACCATTATGTAACAGTATGATCTTAAATTTCAGTCCCTGTGACTCAAGCTTGAGACTCTCATTGCCTGAAAAACATATGGAAATACTTAATTTCCCAGTTTAGCTCACCTTAGTGCACACTAACTCCCTTGACCTTCAAACTCATTCTCTCTAGAGACTGTTAACACTGACGCCTTTTCCAAGTCATTTAAGCACTCTGGGTCTTAGCATCTTCATCTGTTAAATGGGAATAATGTTACCTAGCTCACGAGGATTTTTTAAAGAAACTAAAGAAGCGGCATATGGGAAACCATAAATGACAGAATGACAGATTCTGTGTGTGTGTGTGTGTGTGTGTGTGTGTGTGTGTGTGTGTGTGTGTGTGTAGAAAGAGAGAGAGACAGGTAGAGAGAGATAGAATTAAAATTGCTGCTTACTCAAACATATCCTAGACGAAGGCAATCCAGGTAGCTATACCTAAAGTTCAGAGATTTTCTGCAATAATTTGAGTGAGCATTCTGACAGTGACTATTTTAGAATGCTTAATTTTCTAGAAATATAACTAGTATGAGAATAAAGTGCTTGCATTCTCTACTTGGAAGAGATCAGAAGAGGTTAATTTTAATTATGGTATTCTGCACTTAAATTTTTATTGCCTGTTACCAAATTTTAAAATTCAAGGTTATTCATGTTATCTTCCTCAGATCTAAAATTATTGATTTTCCTAAATATATATCACTTGAAAATTATATTACAAAATTAGTACCTAGACTGCAAACTATTTCAGAGGATGCTGAGTTATATAAAATAACTGACCCACATTGTTATAGCTGATAGCCTAGTGCAGATCTCTGACAGAGTCCCTTAGTTATTTAACTTTGCCTCTACTTTTCTACTTTATAAGCCAAGATGTCATTTGATATATGTCAAAATGATGCTAAGTATTAGGCATTAGAAGTTTTGAAAATTAATATCTATAAGAAGAATATAGAAAACTTAGAATCATTTAATCTGAAAATCAGTTTGATAGAAAAACAATGATAATGATCATTAAAATTAGAACACCCTTTTAAAAATAAATAAATACTGGAAAAATCCTCCTGATTCCGTTCTAGGAGTTTCTAAAAATAAAAGCTACTTTTTTTCTCTTTACCTTAATATAAATAAAATAGGGACATGATGATAGTTTTTTTTTTTTTTAAGTCTGTACTATTTGTTAAAATAAAGGACCTCTGGAGATGCCTTCCAACTTGATCCATTTTACAAGAATGTTGGTTATTTCCAGTATAGACTATATTTTTACTTTTAAGAATGTGGATAAATGAAGGAAACAGAGAAATAATTATACTACCGAGTACCAAAACCATAATTATGCTTCCTGCTGACTTTTAACAAACCACCAGGATGAAAAACTAATGATGGGTAAGCAAGAGAGTGTCTAGTAATTTTCCTAAAGCACATTTATATTGCATTTTATAACATCTTCCTCAGGAGAGCACAAATTATTTTTTATTAACAAAAAAAAACCTCTAAGGAAAAAGTGCTGCTCTCTTTGTGGGATTTTTTTTTTTGAGAGTTTAAATGTTGCCTATAGTTTTATCATTTTAATAACGTAATAGAAAAGTTGCTTGCAAATAAATAAATTGTGGTTGTAGTTAACATTATATAGTTTATAATTTCTAGTTTCTAATATTTTAAAGTTATAGAAAATTTCTTAATAATAAGTGGCTTTGTCTTACTATTTATCTAAAATCATTCTAAACTAGCTTATCCTTTAATAAATGGAGCATTTTCTGAAAAGAATTATCCAACTGTTCTCTCATGCTTGAAGTTTCCTTTATTTTTTGTTTTAATAAACATAATCCTCAATATTTTCTCTACGAAACACTCTAACTCTGCAATTGTAAGGCCTATACTTTAAAAAGCATAGTAAACTTTAAAAATTTATATTACTATTGTTAGATTTGGAGTATACTGAAAGCAATTCTTAACTAGTTTAATCCTGTTCATAGAAGTGACTACTGAGGGTAAAATCTCACTACAGTGGGGTGAATTCCCAACTCAAAAGACAGTTACAATATTTGTAAAATATTAAGAAAGGAACATAAAATCTGAATGCATATATGGCTAATCTGTGTAATTCTAATATTTTTTCTACATTTATTTTTCTCTCTATTGCTTGGCTTAAAAAGACTTAAAGTTAGCTTTAAGTGTGTGAACTGACATTTCTTGATTTCAATCTTACTAAACCATAGGAAAGAATTATCAACTCTAATTTATTGACATTTCGTTAGAGATCTCAGTAGAATTTTTTTTTAAGATTTTTTTTTTTTAATTTATTTCTAAGGTAGAGAGAGACAGCGCGAACAGGGGAGGGTCAGAGAGAGAGGGAGACACAGACTATGAAACAGGCTCCAGGCTCTGAGCTGGCAGCCAGCACAGAGCCCGACGCGGGGCTCGAACCCACGAACCGCGAGATCATGACCTAAGCATAAGTCGGACGTTTAACCGACTAAGCCACCCAGGCACCCTGAGATCTCAGTAGAATTTTTGATGGCCACTGACTTCCAACTTTCCACTCCTGACAAAAATGATAGGCTACATGACCTGTCAAATACTAACCTGACCTATCAAATACTAAAATCCAATTTTGGTCTTTAAGTCATCTTTGGATTTTAGATTGATTTAGACCTTTTCCAGTAAAAATAAATTGTAATCTAGTGAATATTTTATTGACTGAAAACAATTGAATTGAAAATCGGACTATTGAATAAACTGTGACTTATATGATCATTAACTATTGTATATTGCTGTATACAAAAAAACCTTAATCTACCAACACAAGGATCTGAGGTACCATATATTAGGGAAGTTTTCCAGATACATGATGATCATTGTATGCATATAAGAAAATTAATTTTTGTTGCACATGCTTCAAAGAGCATTGGTTTAATGTCTTTTATTGTATGTTATACCCTGAGGAACCCATGTTCTTTGATTATGGAATAGGCTGTGAAACAATATCGTCCTTACTACCTAGAGACCATTGTATGTTTAGGTCCATATTTTCTTATGCTTAGGAATATTTTGCATGTCTGATTCCAGGTAACTGAAATATTGCTCTACCTTCAATATACACACTTGGATATAGTTCAGATTTGCCAATGAAGACATAAACTTTGCTGATATATCTCCTTTTTCCCGGTGTCCCACAATCTACTTATTTTTGCATTTTCTATTTTGTTTCTAAAATTTTGTCAGTCTGAGTGTTATTTCAAAGTGATAGATTTGAAAATGATAGGCTTGTAGCAAACCTGAGGGTTATACAGAGGTTTGTGAATTCTGCAACCATTGGGGAAGCACTAATTGGTGTTTTTTTAAATGTTTATTTATTTATTTTGAGAGAGAGAGTGCCTGAGAGGGAGAGAGGCAAGAAAAGGGAGAGAGAGAATCCCAAGCAGGCTCCGTGCTGTTTACGCAGGACAAGACTCAGACTTGGCTCATATCAGGACCATAAGATTATGACCTGAGTGGAAACCAATAGTCAGTGGCTTAACCAACAAGCCACCCAGATGCCCTGCACTAAAGGTTTTTGATGAGTATTTGTATATGTCAGGTGTATGCTTATAAATGATTAAATTATTTTCAAGTGATTAAAGTAATTAAATGTGTTTGCTTTTCGTTATGTATTTTAGTCCCCTTTTTTCTGTCTTTTTCTTCTGTACAAAGTATGCAGTTTTTCATAGTGAGTACATCTCTGTCAAATTAGAAAAAATAAGTTTAAAGAGAATGTTTATCTCTATCTCTACAAAAATAGTTTTTAAAAAAAAATAGCCTGTCCTCAGTAGTGGCTTGAAAAAAGAAAAAAAGAAAAGGTTTTAATTTCTATTGATAATAAATGAGCACACTGCCAGAGAAGAAGACTAAAACAATTAGAGGGACGTTATGTCAAGTCTTTTAGGCCCTCATATTTGCACACAGTGCATGGCTGCTTGCTATTGTTACAAATGTCAACTTTCTTCTGGTAAGGGTCTTTTGGGAAATGGTTCACTCCATTTCAAAGGCATGTAATAAAAGGAAAGGGCTTAGGGCAATATTTAAGAAATGAAAGAAACATAGGTCAGTTATGACTAGCTGGGAGGATCTGATTGCCTTTGGCTGTACCTTGGGAAATCCATAAGAAATACTGTAAGTTTTTGGATTACTATTGTAAGTTCGAATGATATAGAGCATGCAGAGGAATTTGTGTTTTCCATATGGGCGACACTATATTTCGTATTCTCAGTGTACCTTGAGAGTTCATACTTGCCTCCTGTGTTTCTTATTGAAGTACTAGCAGGAGATACATTATTGAAAATTGCAGATAAACGACTTTCAAGAGGGTCAATTTAAGAAAAGAAAAAAAAAGTAAAAGGGAAGTTTATGTAAGAAAACTTATATGTTTTCACATACCTTAGTTAGACTTCTCTCATAAAACTAGTCATGTTTTAAAATTAATGATACCAAACTTTGTATTGTGAAAGTTTGTTAAATACATATGGTAAATTTATTACCATGTGTGTACTACGGTAAAAAGTGTTAGAGGTAGGTAAAAAAGAAGGGCATAAATTTAATTTTCTCAAAGTATTTTCACTGTGATTATTTCCTTAATAGAAATAGAATTGTTTAGATCTAGTAGCATTATTTGGAGGCTGTAAGAATGTAATTTGTTATTACCATACAGATGTTCATTTCTGACTTTCTACCAGGTTGTTGAGAAAATAAAGGAAAGTATCTCACAAATCCCTGTAATTTTGTTCTTTTATTCATAAAACAATCATTTCTTTCTTCCCTTTCTGGTAGTTAAATATCTAACATCAAATCCTACTGACTTTGCTGTCTCAATTTTACTGCACTACCTTCAAATTTAAAACATGATAGAATTATTCTTGAAATGAGGTCTGAAATGCTAATAGTAGATATTCAGCCTGATTATCACTATTTTTGGTCATGTAAAGATAACAAACTGGGTACAAAAAGTGCAATCTATTTAAAGGCACTTTCATCTTGCAAGTTCTGTGCACTGCCTGGTTTGATTAATGAGCAAGTAACTCTATCACTGGAGTCATCCAAGGTGGTAGATCAAGGGCATGCCTTGGACAGCTCAATGATCAAAGGAGGATTTTAAAATAGATAATACATTGTATGTCCAGTTTGGGGTTTAAATATCAAAGCAAGAATCTAAGTAAGCCCAAAAACTAATAAGGTTGTTTCTTATATAATTTAGGTGACTATATACACCTGAATAGTTTCCAATTTCAAGGAATTGCCAAGAATTTTATAACTTACCTATTTTCTGAACTATTGACCCATCTCTGTTAATTACTCCTTGAGGACAGTTCTGGGTGGTATATATAAACATAAAAATTTACTCTTATAAGTTTAAGTAGAAGTTAATTAATTCATCAATTTAGTTTAAATAGAAGGAATATAAGAATGTTGATATTGATCAGAAATATCTTGTCATCATATTATTTCAACATTTAAATTGGTTATGCCAATTAAATCCTACTATTTCCAAATATACATACTGTGATGGGACAAAGGTCAAATTTTACTTTATTTGTAATTATTCTAGAATTTTTCTAAAATGCTAAATCTTAAATCTATTTTCATGAAGAACTAATTGTTTCTTAAGCCATCTTTTTATCAAAAGAACTTTAATTTTATTTATTTATTTATTTTTACGAATAGTTTATTGTCAAATTAGTTTCCACATAACACCCAGTGCTCATCCTCACAAGTGTCCTCCTCCATGCCCACCCCTCCTCCCCCCCACATCCACCAGTCCTCAGTTTTTGTCAGCATTCAAGAGTCTCTCATGGTTTGCCTCTCTCCCTTTCCCCCACCATTTCCGCCCTTCTTCTCCCCCTTGGTCCTCTGTTAAGTTCCTCCTAATCCTCCTATACGTGCACACATATGATATTTGTCCTTCTCTGCCTGACTTATTTCGCTCAGCATAACGTCCTCAAGGTCCATCCATGTTGCTACACATGGCCAGATTTCATTGTTTCTCATTGCCATGTAGTATTCCATGGTATAGATAAACCACATCTTCTTGATCCATTCATCTGTTGATGGACACTTAGGCTCTTTCCATGTTTTAGCTATAGTGGAGAGTGCTGCTATGAACATTGGGGTACATGTGCTCCTGTGCATCAGCATTTCTGTATCCCTTGGGTAAATTCCTAGCAGTGCTATTGCTGGGTCCTAGGGGAGTTCTATTGTTAGTTTCCTGAGGAACCTCCACACTGTTTTCCAGAGGGGCTGTACCAGTTTACATTCCCACCAGCAGTGTAGGAGGGTGCCCATTTCTCTGCATCCTCGCTAGCATCTAGAGTTCTCTGATTGGCTCATTTTAGCCACTCTGACTGGCGTGAGGTGGTATCTCAGTGTGGTTTTGATTTGTATTTCCATGACGAGGAGCGATGCTGAGCATCGTTTCATGTGTCTGTTGGCCATCTGGATGTCCTCTTTGGAGAAGTGTCTGTTCATATCTTCTGCCCATTTCTTCACTGGGTTGTTTGTTTTTCGGGCGTGTAGTTTGGTGAGTTCCTGGTAGATTCTGGATATCAACCCTTTATCTGATATGTCATTTGCAACTATCTTTTCCCATTCCGTTGGTTGCCTATTAATTTTCTGGGTTGTTTCCTTTGCTGTGCAGAAGCTTTTAATCATGAGGAGGTCCCAATCGTTTATTTTTGCTCTTGATTCCCTTGCTTTTGGGGATGTGTCAAGTAAGAAGTTGCTGCAGTGGAGGTCAAGGAGGTTGTTTCCTGCTTTCCCCTCTAGGGTGTTGATAGTTTCCTGTCTCACGTTCAGGTCCTTTATCCATTTTGAGTTTATTTTTGTGCATGGTGTGAGAAAATGATCTAGTTTCATTCTTCTGCATGTTGCTGTCCAGTTCTCCCAACACCATCTGTTAAAAAGGCTGTCTTTTTTCCATCGGATGTTCTTTCCTGCTTTGTCAAAGATTAGTTGGCTGTATACTTTTGAGTCCACTTCTGAGTTCTCAATTCTGTTCCATTGGTCTATGTGTCTGTTTTTGTGCCAATACCATACTGTCTTGATGATGACAGCTTTGTAGTAGAGGCAAAAGTCTGGGATGGTGATCCCTTCCGTTTTGGTTTTATTTTTCAGGATTACTTTGGCTATTCGGTGTCTTTTGTGGTTCCATACAAATTTTTGGATAGTTTGTTCTAGTTTTGAGAAGTATACTGGTGCAATTTTGATTGGAATTACATTGAATGTGTAGAGTGCCTTAGGTAGTAATGACATCTTCACTATATTTATTCTTCCTATCCATGAGCATGGAATGTTTTTCCATTTCTTTGTGTCTTCTTCAATTTCCTTCATAAGTTTTCTATAGTTTTCATCATACAGGTCTCTTGTATCCTTGGTTAGGTTTATTCCGAGGTATTTTATGGTTTTCTGTGCAACTGTGAATGGGATCAGTTTCTTGATTTCTCTTTCTGTTACTTCATTGTTGGTGTATAAAAATGCAACCGATTTCTGTACATTGATTTTGTACCCTGCAACTTGGCTGAATTCTTGGATCAGTTCTAGTAGGCTTCTGGTGGAGTCTGTCGGGTTTTCGATGTAGAGTATCATGTTATCTGCGAAGAGTGAAAGTTTGACTTCCTCTTTGCCAATTCTGATGCCTTTGATTTCCTTTTGGTGTCTGATGGCTGATGCTAGGACTTCCAGCACGATGTTAAACAGCAGTGGTGAGAGTGGGCATCCCTGTCGTGTTCCTGATCTCAGGGGGGAAAGCTCTGAGTTTTTCCCCGTTGAGGATGATGTTAGCTGAAGGCTTCTCATAGATGGCTTTGATGATGTTTAAGTAGGTTCCTTCTATCCCAACTTTCTCGAGAGTCTTTATTAAGAAGAGATGCTGTATTTTGTCAAATGCTTTTTCTGCATCTATTGACAGGATCATATGGTTTTTATCTTTTCTTTTATTGATATGATGTATCACATTGATTGATTTGCGAATATTGAACCAGCCCTGTAACCCAGGAATGAATCCCACTTGATCTTGGTGGATGATTCTTTTGATATGCTGCTGGATTCGATTTGCAAGGATCTTGTTGAGAATTTTTGCATCCGTATTCATCAAGGATATTGGCCTGTAGTTCTCTTTTTTTGATGGATCTCTGTCTGGCTTGGGAATCAGTGTGATGCTGGCTTTATAAAATGAGTCCGGGAGTTTTCCTTCGCTTTCTATTTTTTGGAATACCTTGAGAAGAATTGAGATTAATTCTGTTTTAAATGTCTGGTAGAATTCCCCAGGGAAGCCATCAGGTCCAGGGCTCTAATTTGTTGGGAGATTTTTGATCACTGATTCAATTTCTTCACTCATTATGGGTCTGTTCAGGTTTTCTATTTCTTCCCGTGTGAATTTTGGTAGTGAGTGTGTGTTTAGGAATTTGTCCATTTCTTCTAAATTGTCCAATTTGTTGGCATATAATTTTTCATAGTATTCCCTGATAATTGCTTGTTTTTCTGAGGGGTTGGTTGTAGTAAGTCCATTTTCATTCATAATTTTGTCTATTTGGGTGCTCTCTGTTTTCTTTTTGATAAGTCTGGCTAGAGGTTTGTCAATTTTGTTTACTTTTTCAAAAAACCAACTCTTGGTTTCATGGATCTGTTCAATTGTTTCTTTGGTCTCTAGGTTGTTTATTTCTGCTCTAATTTTTACTATTTCTCTTCTTCTACTGGGTTTAGGGCGTTCTTGTTGCTCTGCCTCTAGTTCCTTTAGGTGAGCTGTTCGATTTTGGACTTGCGCTTTTTCTAATCTCTTGAACTAGGCCTGGAGAGCAATGTACTTTCCTCTTAGGACTGCCTTTGCCACATCCCATAGATTTTGAATTGCTGTGTTTTCATTTTCATTTGTTTCCATATATTTTTTAATTTCATCTCTAATTGCCTGATTGGCCCATTCATTCTTTAGAAGGGTGTTCTTTAACCTCCATGTTTTTGGAAGTTTTCCAGACTTCTTCCTGTAATTGATTTCAAGTTTCAAAGCATTGTGATCTGACAGTGTGCATGGTATGATCTCTATTCTTTTATATTTATTGAGGGCTGCTTTATGTCCCAGTATGTGATCTATCTTGGAGAATGTACCATGCGCACTTGAGAAGAAAGTAAATTCCCTGCCTCAGGATGTAAAGTTCTAAATATATCCGTCAGGTCCATCTGGTCCAATGTATCTTTCAAGTCCATTATTTCTTTAGTGATTTTCTGTCTGGTTGACCTATCCATTGCTGTAAGCGGAGTATTAAAGTCCCCTGCTATTAACACATTCTTATCTATAAGTTTGTTTCTGTTTCTGATTAATTGTTTTAGATATTTAGGTGCTCCCATATTCGGTGCATAGACATTTATGATTGTTAGTTCTTCCTGATGGATGGACCCTGTAATTATTATGTAGTGCCCTTCTTCATCTCTTGTGATTGTCTTTATTTTAAAGTCCAATTTGTCTGATATAAGTATCGCTACTCCGGCTTTCTTTTGATTTCCTGTAGCATGATATATATTTCTCCATCCCCTTACTTTAAATCTGAAGGTATCTTCCCGTCTAAAATGAGTTTCTTGTAGACAGCATATAGATGGATTTTGTTTTTTAATCCATTCTGCTACCCTACGTCTTTTGATTGGAGCATTCAGCCCATTGACATTCAGTGTTATTATTGAAATATGTGGGTTTAGAGTCTTTGTATCTTTTGTAGAGTTCATGTTTGTGGTGGTGTCTCTGGAATCTTTGTTCTTTGCACCTTTCCTTCAGAGCATCCCCCTCAGGATTTCTTGTAGGGCTGGCTTCGTGGTGACCAATTCTTTCAATTTCTGTTTATTTGGAAAGGTTTTTATTTCTCCTTCTATTTTGAATGACAGGCTTGCTGGATAGAGGATTCTTGGCTGCATATTTTTACTGTTCATCATATTGAAGATCTCTTGCCATTCCTTTCTGGCCTGCCACGTTTCAGTAGATAGGTCTGTCACCACTCTGATGGGTTTCCCTTTGTATGTGAGGGCCCTTTTCTCCCTAGCTGCTTTCAAAATTCTCTCTTTGTCCTAGTATTTTGCCATTTTTACGATGATATGTCGTGCAGAAGATCGATTCAAGTTACGTCTGAAGGGAGTCCTCTGAGCCTCTTGTATTTCCACATTGACTTCCTTCCCCAGGTCGGGGAAGTTCTCTGCTATAATTTGTTCCAGGACTCCTTCAGCACCTTTCCCTCTCTCTTCCTCTTCTGTGATTCCTATGATACGGATATTGTTGCGTTTGACTGTGTCGCTGAGCTCTCGAATTCTACTTTCCTGTTCCTGGATCAGTTTGTCTCATTTTTTGTCAGCTTCTTGTTTTTCTATAATGGTGTCTTCTAAATCACTTATTCTCCTTTCTGCCTCTTCAATCCGTACATTGGAGGCCTCTAATTTATTATGTATCTCATTTATCGCATTTTTAATTCTTCATGCCTATTTTTATTTTCCATTCTGTCTGTAGCCATAGTTTCTTTGATGTCCCCTATGTTTTTTTCAAGCCCTGCTATTAATTTTACCGTTATTATTCTAAAATCTTGTTCACTTATGCTGCTGATATCTGTTTTGAGCAGTTCATTAACTGTCATTTCTTCTTGGAGTTTCTTTGGAGGAGAGCTCTTTCGTTTCATCATTTTAGTAAGCTTTCTGGCTCTTGTTGGTTTTAAAGACCTGTTATGCTCTCTGTTTCTATGAGCACTGCTATATCCAAGAAGACTCTTTGACTTTCCAGGGCCTATCCTTTCAGAGATTGTTTTTTGAATGGTATCCCTCGGTCACTCTTGTTGGGACCTTAGTTATTTTATTTTCCTATTAGTAGCGATATTTGGGACTCTTCACCTTGTGTACTCTAGCTTGTTTCTTGAGGTAGCCCTGGAAAAGAAAACAGACAGACAAACACACAGGGAGCAGGAGTACACAAACGCACAGGCTGATTCAACTAACATGCAAAGTGAGAGGGAAAACGAAAAGTTAATAGAAAAGACGGAGGAGGGAGGGCGAATAGGGAGCATAAAATACATAAAAGGGTCAAAAAGGGGAAAAGAAAAGGAAAAAAGAAGAAAACCGATGGACAAAGAACAGTTTAAAGCATATGCCTGGATTTCCCAGCTACAGTTAAATAGCCGTGTGTATGCAGTGCTGGTTGAAGAGCATAGAGAGAAAGAGAGAAGGCAGGGCGAGACGAGGCCGATTTCGGAATAGAATGAACAGGCAGAAGGGATAAGAAGCTTTTTTCAAAGAGGTAAAGGGTAGAATATGGTTGGATAGGTGAGAGAAGGATGCTGGAATTATCCAGAGAAACTATATAGTCTAATTACACCTGAGAGAAATAGCTGAAAAAGTCGGTAGTTGTAGAATTTACATTTACAGAATGGACTTGTTGTGATTGTTTAAGCAAGCTGGCGACCAGAGTTAATCAGGTCAGTGTTTTGGGGAAAAAAGCGAGAAAAGAGAAAGAAGAAGAAAAAAAAAGAGAAAAGAAAGGGAAAAAAAAAAAGAAAGAAGAAGAAAAAAAAGGGAAAAAAAAGGGAAAAAGAAAGAAAAAAAAAAGGAGGAGGGCACCTCTTAGGCAGGGATGGGCGTGGCGTGATCCGATGCCTCAGGCGGGGGTTCTGCCTTGGCGATTGTGGGGAGGAGAGTGACGGTGCTCCAGTCCCTTCTTGAACCCCGCGCTGCAGCTCACTTTTTTTTTTGGCGTGTCAACTCCCCGTTCCGGGGACGCAGCCGAAGTTGATTGCACTCTTCAACCCAGGCCAGTTCCAATCTCCAAATCCCAGTCCGCGCGCCCCACTGAAGTTGCCTTAGACACAGCTTCCCAGACAACCCCATCGGGCTATTCCAGGCTCCCTGCTGAGCTCTGGGGGCGGAGTCAAAATCGCTGCTTCCTTCTCTGGGTTGGGCTGGCGCACATGGGCGGGGGCTTGCCTGCCGGGTCCGTGTAGCTTGAGCCCGGTTAGAAGGCTTTCTCAGTGGATTCTGCGTCCTTTTTCTCCCAGTCTCTCAGGTTTTGTAAGGTTTCCAATGGCTTCAGATCTTTTCTGTGTGATGTATGGGCACGAGTGCAAGTACGGAGCTCCTTATTTCTCCGCCATCTTGCCGATCTCTCAAAACTTTAATTTTATGAGGACCTAAGAAAAAGGAATAAAAATTCTGATATTCTAAAAATTTCATACTTCTTGGCTTCAAATTATATAATCTTTAATAATTGTATAGCTCTTTAATCTTGTCTGCAATTCTGAGACCACCTCCCAAAAAATGAACAAGCAAATGAAGTCCCCTGAAAACCCAAAGTTTTTCTGTGACTTATTTGGTAACCAAATCTGACCTTACCTAAATTAACAAGAAGCTATTTATAATTTCTTCAAATCACAGTGGGATTATCATATTTTTGCTGCAGAAATATTAATGTTTTTGATTATTCTAGCCCTCGACCTAACTAGAGGTGTTACTTTGCGAATTCTAAGTAATTCTGAATTCTGAAAAACACTCGACTCAAGATTTTTAAGATATTTCTTATATTCATATTTCCATTCTATGCCTGTAACTGTTTTGCTTTTTGGTGCGTGTGCTTGGGGCCAGTGAATAAGTTCTAAATTCTTATCCAATTATAGTTGAGATATTTCTTTTACATTTTTCTCAGGAAAGAATGGTGTTAGCTCTTACCCCAACCATATTACACGTTCCTCTTTTCTATCTCTGTGTTCTGGAGTACACCTACAATCTGCTTTTTCCTAAATGCTTCCAGAGGAGTAGGCAGATATTAAGAAAGTTTATCATTCTTTTTTTTTTTTTTTTTTTGGTGCTCCTTAAAGCATTTATTGCCTTTTTCCCATGGGTTTCTAGTGTTCATATTTTTCCCTGTTCCACACTCTTGTGCTTATTTCAGGTCTTATTTACAACTAAGATGGTTTATAATGAGAACCAGCATACTCATATTATCCAGAAAATAGCTTTACTTGAAGAGGGAAAAAATACCATATTGTAGACATAACATGTGCTCCAGTGAAGTTTGTCACTTCTAAACAGTAATACATATAAAATAAGCACATGATGTGCTATAAAGTCTGTAAAAATATTAGTCAAATAAGTATAATGCTATCCATGAACTACTCTATCTGTATAGGAAAAAAAAAGTATAGGGGTGAAGTATTTCTCTGCTGAATTTATTAAGCTCCTGCAATTAATGTGAATGCTGGCTTGTTCTTTACCAAACATTGGATGAATAAGTTCAATATTTTGATTTTGACATATTATTATATTTAATTATTGTTAATTGTTGCTTCAATTTATAGTCTTACATTAGAGATGGAATTTTAAATCAACCTTATAGAGAGAAAATGCGTTAGAAAGAAAATTATGGGTATGAACTGGAGAATCTGGGCTTAAGTCATGTTTCCCTAAATATTTTCTCTTTCTGGTTCTACATTATTTATGCTTAGCAGTTTTCTTAAGTCTAATAATTTTTTCAACAATGCATAGTTTTCTTATGGTGCTTTCTGATGATTCATTATCCCAACTCAAGTGTTATTTTTAAAAAATGGTAATATTTGCACTCCTTCGTTCTTAGCTGATACATACATATTAGTTTATATAGTCAGGTCCAATAAAATGAAAACTTTGGAAATGAACTATCTTGGATTTATCATCTTGTTAAAAATGATATATTGTCCAGATTTAATCTTTATGTTAACATTTGATGGTATTTTTACTTATGAAAAGATTGTATAAAAGTTCATCCACTTTATTTTTTTTTTAATTTTTTTTTAATGTTTTATTTATTTTTAGGAGAGAAAGAGAGACAGCATGAGCAGGGGAGGGTCAGAGAGAGAGGGAGTCACAGGCTGAAACAGGCTCCAGGCTCTGAGCTGGCAGTCAGCACAGAGCCCGCGGGGCTCGACGCGGGGCTCGAACCCACGAACTGCAAGATCATGACCTAAGCGAAAGTCGGACGCTTAACCAACTAAGCCACCCAGGCGCCCCAAAGTTCATCCACTTTAGAAGGCAGTTTGATGGGTTTCTTACAAAATTAAGCATGCACTTACTATACAATCAGTAATAGCCCTCATTAATATTAACTGAACTGAGCTGAAAACTGATGTCCATACAGAAATCTGCACTCAAATGTTTATAGTAGCTTTATTCATAATTTCCCAAAATGATAAATAAGCAAGATGCTTTTTAATAAATGAATGGATAAACTGTGGTACATCCAGACAATGGAATATTATTCAGTACTATAAAGGAATGAACCATCAAGCCTTGAAAAGATATAAAGAAACCTTAAATGCATATTACTGAGTGAAAGAAGCCAAACTGAAAATGCTGTATACTGAATGATTCTAACTATATGACATCCTGGGAAAGGCAAAATCATGAGAGAATAAAGACCAGTGATTGTTAAGTGTGAGGGTGGGAGGGGCAAATGGGCAGAGGACAGTGAAAATGCTCTGTATAATACTATAATGGTAGATATATGTCATACATTTGTCCAAACCCATTAAATTCAATGGAACAAATAGAGCAAATCCTTAGGTAAAGTATGGACTCTGGGTGACATATAATAGTATATCAATGTAGGCTTATCAGTTGTAACAAATGTACCACTCTTGTGGGGGGTATTGATAATTGGGGAAGGCTACACATGTGTGGGAGCAATGAGTATAAGGAATAACTTATAGAATAAATGTCCTCATAAGTATACCTTTATAGGAACCAAGGCCATAATACTAGCGTTTACTATGCTAATTAGAAGGAAAATTCATTAAAGCCAACAACAGGGATTATTTTTGTGGATCTCTCATTTTAATTATTTAACTAGCCTTTAAAAAGTGAATGGTTCTTTAAACTGATTCTTAACTGAAGCTAAAGTTATTTAATCATTGTGAAAAGGGTTTGTTATTAGCAAAAATTGGAATACTAAACAAAAGTAAAAAATAAAAAGTAACCCTATCAGGGACTATTATGGAAACGAAATGAGGTAACTCTTTTCAGGTGCTAAGCTCAGGAGCTTCACAAAGTAAAAGTTCAATACATATTAGTTAATCTTTTTCAAATTTTCTTGACTTTTCTAAGTTATTATATTTATAATGAACTATTTTTTTCACAGAGATATATATTTACCTAATATTTTAAAACTTCTTGAGTACATTATAATGTAATTTTTGACAGAGAACAGTGTCAGAAATAAAAATAATTAATTTGAATTATAATCTGTATTTGTACAGAGCATTGTCAACTGGAAAAATATAACAAGTATTCAGCATGTGGTTGTCGTAACTGAGGTATCTATCATACACCATTAATATCTTTATTTAATAGCTTTCTCTTTCTATTTGATTATGCTGTTTTTCAGTGATTAACTTTTATTGATACACAGATGGGAGCCATTTTATTGAGGTCATTAGTTTTATTTTGTACAGTATTTCAGGTAGAAAAAGAAGAGAGCAAGCACTAGAGCACCGCTTAGTTTAAGACTGAGAAAATGTTTGCATCAGCTAAGGAATTGGTGCAAGGGAACCTACTTTTTAAGGAGGCCACTTCATAAATATCATGTGTGTTCTACTTTTCACAAAACTCTTTCTGTCAAATTTAAATGTTCCCATCTTTTGCTATAATTTTTATTTTACTTTCTGATTTTAGTGCATTATATATTATATATATTTTCTTAATTTCCTCCATACAGTAACTCAAAAGTTTTATTTAATAAAAGTATTTTAAATCATCTTTATTTTGTATTTCTTTTCACATTCTTTATTCATTCCGCCACCATTTTCTATTGTTACCAGTGATTAGTTGCTCCAAAAGAAATGTGTTTTATTTACAGGGCACAGCTTATGGAAGTGCTCCTGTACCTTCTCGCAGGCAATTATGTGAGTCTCTTAAATTCAGCTCTGTGTTGTAACCATGACTCTGTGTCCCTGTGCTGTAGCATGGCATGCTGAGACCAAATGCCCCGAGGTCAATATGCAATTCCCTATGTTGTATATTACCTACAATGTGTTCGTAGCAAACGGTTGGTTCCCTTTGCCTCTTCCTTATCTGTTTGTCATTATCCAGCCCATTTAAGAAAACTGCATTGCAACGTGGCCAAGTGTGTTGAAGCTTCAGTAATGACTCAAAGTCTGCGGCAAATATAGAAGAGGCTCTTAAGTTTATTTTCATTTAGCAACAGTGATGGTACTTTCTCTGCGGTAAGGTTTCTTAAATCCTAACTTCTTTTACATACTTGTTCTGAGAGCTTTTATATCATACACAGCTGTGTTTTTGCCACACAGCTAATGAGACCTCTTTCCTTGAAATGGAAATCCATTGAAAGAAACCCTTTTTCTAGTGAATTTAAAGAAAACTTGACTTTCTAACCACCTTAGCTTATTTCTAAGTCATCATATTCAGAAAATTTGAAAATAGTCTATAAATTTTTAGATAGAAATCCCGATTCTACAACCTTGCTCAGCTGTATTATAAATATATGCACCTCAGCAGAGAGTCAGATATTTGCACTTCAGCTCAGGAGATTTCTGTGACAGCTTGTCTGCTTTAACATGAGCTTTTTTCAATGAGAGATATATATGTAAATTTAATATGTAGAATCTCCAAAGTGCCATCAGACTTTGAGAAAGAGCTATTTTCATTGCCCATTTCCATCCATGTCCTTCCTCTTTCTCCACACATCAGAAAATCATGGCTGTTTGCCACTTTTTATAGACTGCTACAGCAATATACCACGTGATTCTAAATGTGTCGAGCAATAAATAACAAACAGATTCATCTTAATGTGATGTTGAAGGTGATTCAAAGCTACAGTCCTGTTTTCGTAATGCTTTTCTTCCCTATCAGCAGAAGCATATAATTTGATCACATTCACTGAGAAGGATATGTGAATCAATTAAAACACTGCAACATTTTTGCATCATTATAAAGCTGCTCAAACAACAAACAAAAATATGCACTTTACTATATCATATTTCACGAATGACTTTAGGATTTCTGAATTATTATGAATAAAGTTGTGGCAGAAAGAATTGCCATTAAGATTGCATTTAGATATTGTATTGAAGATAGAAGAATATCAATTGTTCTGGAGATAGAGAAGTATTGTTACCAGAAACTTTTGGAAATGTGAGTTCATTATAAGTGCTGAGAAATTAATTATGAGTAGGAAAATAAAGGATATGGAAGTATAATCTTAAAGTTGGATTAATCTTATTTCTCACTTTCACAGAATCAAAGTATATATGAAAATAATATTAAATATTTGAGATTTCTGATCATTTGTTGTGATTAAATAACAGTTAAAACTATTAAAAACAGAAAGAAAAATAAAATTATGGATGGTTTGTCTAGGTAGGAGAATCTAAAATTAAAATGTATTCTGTGCTTCAATATATAAACCAATATGGATATTTGCCTCTTAAACATGTGGACCTGGAAATAGTAAGCTTATGAACTTGAAGTGTTAATTATCACATTTCCCTTTGGTCAAGTGTTAAGCCTTAGGATCCCCAGGTTACATATTAGTGGAGACTTCTTAAGTAATTGTGGTGCTTATCAAAGAGTGAATGTTTTATTCTACATATGAACAACAGAATATTGATATTAAACATCTCTATTCCTGCCCTGCTCTCTAAAATCTATACTTATCTGGATATCTTACCGTTGGCTACCAATTCTAGTATTTTATATTAGTGACTATGTCAGAAGTGGTGACTAACACTTTCTTGGGTTACAATTAACCAAAGTTTCATTCTTTTATATATATATATATATATATATATATATTCAGTATCAAGGACTTCTTTGTTCTATAGCTATCACTTTATTCAAATATATATCCAGTTCTCACAATTTCGCTTTGGGTTCGATAACCCAAGAACAGAGAATGTTTCATGCCCAAAACAGAATGTAGGTGATTGCTTACATGATGAGGTAATTAGAAAGACTATGAATCTATAATGAGACAATTTACATCTCCATCTCCCGAAGCACTATGTGGCTTTTAATTATCAAACCCACTCAAATATGGCTGTATTTGCTACTAATAATTGATCAAAGTTAAAATGAAGGTAACATAGTCTTGGTTAATACTTTTCACTTTCAAAAAAATGCTTGCAGAATGATTAACTTGGGGCAGTGGGAGTCTTAAAAATTTATCTGAATGTAAATAGTACTGTTTTTGTTAAATGCTAAAAGGATACATCATCTATTCAAATGATATTGACTTTTTAATTTCAAACTGGTTTATAGTTTAACATTTATAATCAATTTAGTGAGTGAAGGGTTATCTGAATCCTGTAAGACCAACTCTATATTTGTGTATATTGAGATTTATAATATTTGAATAAAATTTTGCAAAGATCTGACCCATATGGTATTATCACAACACTTCAAAATGCAAGAAGTGCCTGGGTGGCTCAGTCAGTTAAGCTTCCGACTTCGGCTCAGGTCATGATTTCTTGGTTCATGGGTTCGAGTCCCACATCAGGCTCTGTGCTGATGGCTAGCCTGAAGCCTGTTTCAGATTCTGTGTCTCCTTCTCTCTCTTACCCTCCCCTGTTCATGCTATCTCTGTTTCTCTATCTCTCTCAGAAATAAATACAACATAAAAAAATTAAAAAAAAAAAGAACTGAATCACATATGTTATTATTTTCTATTTTATGGCTATACTAACTACTATAAGGATTCTAAATTACATAGCGTACACTTCTAACAGGCATGTGTCTTGTTATTTTTTTTTAAAGGAATATCCTAAAATTCCATAAGCCAGTTCTAAAATTTAATAAACCATAAATAAATTTTCTGTAGAAAAATTGTGAACATTGTATTTCAAGATGCATGCAACAATTCAAAATGATTGGTTAAAATAATTAAGTGTGAATGTTTTCCTTTCATTTCATAGCATGGCTTTATTATTCTCAGTTTATAAAAAGGAGCATCAAATATTTATATGTAGTCTATTCAGAGGTACTTACCTAATTTAGTTAAGTCATACTCCAGATAGTTGAATGTCAACATAATTGAAGTGGCCACACATGATGATAATATTACCTTCCTATTCAAAATCAGATAAAAAGAATTTGCCTTTAGAACACTGGTGGAACTAAACTGTATGTTTACAACATATACATTTTTTATTATTTGGTAAATAGATCATTAGAGAATTATTCTAAAAATAAAGAGAAATAATTTAGCTTCATGTAATTGAAGATTAAATGTTTCCATAGGATTTAATACATTGTACTTTGATTATCCTTGAAAATATAAAAGTATTCTATGAAAGAGCAATCATTGTTATTCAATTTATCAAAAAAATGTACACTGTTAATTTTTCAAAGTATGTTTCCCTCTCGTTTGCTTTAGCTTACTTACCTTAATTTTCAATCGAGTTTCTTTTTTTGACTTCCTTTCAGAAATGAAAAATGATTTTTAAGTTCCAAATGATTTCATCAGCAAGTGATGAAAAACAACAAAGTAAGAAGAAAGGCAGGAGAGCAAACTTTACCATGACATTAATCTTAAAATCAGAAAGAAGGTTTTTAAGATGCTGGGCTGTATTTGTACAACGAGATTTTTCAAACTAGTTTTTCCACTGTGCCTTCTGATTTACTCCCTTTCCTTTTTGGTTTATCAATTTGTTTGTTGTCATTTCCCTTTCTTTTCTGACTCTATCATCCCACACAATATTTTTGCATTATTTATCATCCTATTTTAGATGTAACTTTGATTTTACTTGTTTTCCTCATTCTTTGATCTACTTAGAAATAATAAAGGAACAGGTTTCAACAATAGTGAGAAATAACAAAACTTTCCTATCACTATCTTTGAAATACACCTTCAGAAGTCATGTCTGGCAGGGTTGCTTCAAATGCTACATGAGTTAAATTGCTCTGGATTCTTAGACAAGTGCATTGTGTCTCTGTTCGCAGTTAAATGTACATGTGTATCTGGGAATGAGAAAGTCCTGTTCTTGAGAAGAGAGGTTTTAGTCACAAAGAGAATAGCAAGAAAACACTTAAGTGGCATGAAGAAATGATTAATATACAACTAATAGGAGATAAACAAATATAATTTATTACTAGAAAGTAGAAAAGATCCAAAAGAAAAATGTAATCTATGTTAAAATCTTATGGAAGAAAAATTCTCAATATTGTCATTCTTTTGAAACCAAACTAATCGTTTCACATACAATTGAGCTTACAATTTTGACCTACTAAAAAGTAAAATCTATACTCAGTTACTACAAATATATGTCATCTCCTTTGATGTATGGATAATCATGATTATTATTTTAGGCTATTGAACTTATTTAGATAATAAATATATGCTAAAACTATCAGTAAATGTTTTGGTTTAACTTGGGATGTAAAAAGCTAAAAGGGACATATTCCCACCCTTATGATAACAACAAAAGAAAAACCTGAAAAAATGTAAATCCAATTCTTTCCTTGAAATATCAGATGGTTAACATAACAGGGCAAACAACTAACCTGAGACAGAAGTAAAATGACACTTTACAAACAGTGACTAGATATAGCAAAGTCAGGTAACGGTAAGAAATCTGTTAAGTCTAGTTACCAAATTGGTAGGGGTTAAATGTGGGCTGGTAAGAGGAAATATGAGGTTGTGCACTCACTTATAGGCTCTTCTCTAGATTTCATTGGATGCTTACAAAAACATCTTCGCAAGATTCCTGAAAAAGTGCTCCTTGAGCTAAAGTTTTAAAGAAGGAAATAGCAGCTGCTATAGGAAAAGCACAATACTCCACCCAGATTCTCTTTCCTTAAAAAACAGACACCTAAAATGATCTCTACGAAACAAACACCTACAATATAGGGAGAACAGCAAAACCCACTGGTGAAAACCCATTGCAGTTGGGGGATTGGAATAAACTAACAATCAAACAAACAAACATCTTTTATTCCTGCCACAGGAGCAGAGATACATGATAAGCCCAGAACTACAACCAGGTGGGGAAGCTGAAGCACTGACAGGCTGCAGCATCTGTGAGACCCAAGGACACTGTGCCTGCCTAAGATTTAAGCTTAATCACAGGAGCAGAAAATGCCACTCTGTGCCACAGACTAGCAAGCACTGGATTATTAGTAATAGAGGAATATGGATAGGAGCATTACAAAAATATGGAGAGAAGCCCTCCTGGAGACCAAGCACAAAGAGACTAAAGAAGAAAGTGGAGCAAACACTTAGAAAAACCTCTGACACCCTAAATGAAAGATGTGGTGAGAGAAAATTGAAGCTTGTGGGTACCTGTAGCAACAATAACAAACCCGGTTTAACTCTGCTTAGACTGACCTGAGTTCTCATACCAAAGCTCCGGCAGAAGGAACGACATGCCTATTTTCAGGAAGATAGTTTATTTACCTATGTCTCTAACATCTTACACAGATACCTGGCTTCCTGTAAAGATTCTGAGGCACAAAGAAAGGCAAGAAAAGCAAGAAAAAACAACACACTGCCAAGAGACAGGAGAAACAACAGAATTTGATTCAGATCTTGCCACTGATATTGAAAATATCATAAAGAAGAGTAAAAATAACCATAATTAATATGTTAAATACTCTAATTGAAAAGTTTGATGATATGCAAGAGTAGGTGTGTAATTTCAGCAGAAATGAAGTTGTAAGAATGAATCAAATACTAATTATCAAGTGGTAATTATTAAAAGCTCAGTAGGAGAGATGAAGAATGCCTGTGATGGTCTGATCTGGAAACTCAACAGAGCTAAGGAAAGAATCAATGAACTTGAAGATAGGTCAATATAAATTACCCAACCTAAAAAGAAGAAGGGAGATAAAATCAGAGAGGAGGAAAAAGAAAAGAACAAGAGCTGTGGAACAGTATCAAGTAGTCTAACTTAGATGTAATTGGAATCTCAATGGGAAAAAGAGAATAGGGCAGAAGAAAAATTTGAGAAATAATGGCTATTAATTTGCTAAAATTAATGACATATGTCAAATTACAGATACAAGGAAGCTTAAAAAACAACGAACAAAGAAGAGTAACAACAACAAAAAATACACCCAGACATGTCATATTCAAACCACTGAAAATCAAAGACAAAATTGAAGGTATCCAGAGGAGAGGAAATATACACATCATATACAGAAGAACAAAGATGAGAATTACAGATTTCCCAACAAGAACCCTGCAAGTTAAAGACGGTGAAGTGATATCTTTAAAGCTTCAAAAGGGAAAAACAAATCGGTAACACAGAAGTCTGTAATCAATGAACTTATCTTCCAAAAATAAAGGTGACATAAAGACTTTTCCAGAGAAAAACACTGAGAAAATTCTTCTCTGGCAGGCCTTCATTACGAGAAATGTTAAAGGAAGAAGTGAAGAACATGGGAAATGGAATAAATGAAACTAAAAATAAACTTGGCCTTAAAAAAATATATATATATGTTTTAGATTCATATATGATTTATGGCATGTTATGATTTAATTTATAAATGTTAAATGAGATTAAGTTATATTTACAACTAAGATTTTACCAAAAAGAGCATTAGCTTAGTCTGTTCTGGTTGCTATAACAAGAATACCATATAAACTGGGTGGGTTAAACAACAAATATTTATTTCTCACAGTTCTGGAGGTTGGGAATTCCAAGATTAGAGTCAGTATGTGGTGTCTGGTGAGAACCTGCCTCCTGTTTCATACATGGTTGGTTTCTTACTCTAGCTTCACATGGCAGGAGAGGTGAGGGAGCTCTTCGGCATCACTTTCACAAGGGCACTAATCCCATTTATGACCTAATCACCTCCCAAAGCCCACCCCCCCCATACCATCTCTTTAAGGATTAGTTTCTGAATGTAAATTTTGAGGGAATATAGGTGTATAGTCTACAGCAATCATATTCACAATATTTTTATAGTATATGCCTCCTACCTCTGTTATAGTTATTTTGCAGATATTTCTTTTGGTGTGTGTGTGTGTGTGTGTGTGTGTGTGTGTGTGTGTGTGTGTATGCACTTATATATCATACAGTTTTATAATGGGTATTAAAAGTTAATGATGAAGTACAAATGGTGCACCCTATATGGTACAGAGGAAAGGCAGGAGAGTGCTATTCCATAATTCCATAATCAATGACAATAATTTGCATTTTCATGTTGTTGGAGTCTCCTCTTACCAAAATTTATACATTCTTTTGTAATTAAAAACTATTAAAACATTTTGACCATTTTAACCTAAATACTAATTTTATATTATGATATGCTTTAACCAAATTTTTCATTAATCAAGGGACTTTTGCCAATTCTGAACTTATTCTAAAACAGAATGACATTTAAACATTAGAAACTGAAGTACTAAATTTAATAGGCAAGAAATATATTGTGGGATAATACTAGAATACAGATTAAAAGGAATATGATCTTTCATATTTTGCTTTTAAATAATTAGTCAGATAATTAAGTGAGTTAAGTTACTGTCTTTAAGAATTAGGAATAATCAGAATACTCTGTAAGAACTTTATAAGTTTTTGATCATTAATCAGGCATGTCATTTTCAAACTAGTCAAAGTTCTTATGCTTATTATTTTATAATTCTCTTACCTTCTATATGTTAATAAGTATTGTAAGTACTTACAAAATGCTAGATTCTGCCTTCATTAAAATTTACAGATAAATGATAAGATCACTAATGACATATAGGGTTTATTTTAAGGCACTATATTAAATAAATATCTTAATAAATATATTTAGATTTATTAATTGGTCCCAGGAATACCATGGATTTTGAAAGTGAACTTAATCTGTTATGATTTTTCTTGAAGGTACAAATGGGTTAAATGTTTCCAGATAGAAAATATAAGAAATTGCCATAGGCTAACAATAAGAAATTATAACTACTCCTAGCGACTATCTATTTCAATCCACCCAACACAAAAAAAATTCTTTTTTTTTTTTTATTTATTTATTTCTAGGAGAGAGAGAGACAGCGTGAGCAGGGGAGGGTCAGAGAGAGAGGGAATCACAGACTGAAAACAGGCTCCAGGCTCTTAGACGGCGATCAGCACAGAGCCCGACGCGGGGCTCGAACCCACGAACCGCGAGATCATGACCTAAGCGAAAAAAATCGGACAGCAACCGACTAAGCCACCCAGGCGCCCCCAAAAAAATTCTTGAGAGATTGGATTTATCCAAAGTTCAAGGATTAGTGGCAAAGCCAGGTTTCTAATCCATTTTTCCTGCTTCTTCTTCCAAGGTTCTTTTCTTTAACGTTTCTACCAAGATATCATGATTTTTTTCTCCTACATTCTGTGGGAGAATTTTTTTTTAAGTATTTTTAAAAATTTTTGTGAAGTTTATTTTCAAGCAAGTGAGCGAGAGAGAGAGGGAGAGAGAGGAGAGCAGAAGAAGAGGAGACAGAGGAGAGAGAGAGGGAAAGAATCCAAAGCAGGCTCCCCAGTGTGAGACAGTGGCCTAAATCAAGAGTTGGTTGCTAACCCTTAGGGAAGTCGCTCATGCACCCCTTAGGAAGTTTTCTTCTTTCTGTCAAACTAAGAGATGATGCCCAAGTAACTCTTGGAAAGTTGAATACAGGGTAATCAGTCAAAGAATGTGAACAAGGACGTTCCAGGAGGATGGAGCAGCATGTAGAAAGGCATGGCAGGGGCTAAACCCAGTTTCTTTGAGCAGCTGTACATAGCTCATAGGACTGATGGATTGGGTATTTTTGCAGTTGAAGTATTTCCTTGCAGTATTGGAGAGGATCAGTTTCTCTGTTAGAGATCGAACTAAAATGAATGTTACGGGTATTTTTTTTTTCTTTATAAACATAAGCTTTGTATTTTTGGCAAAAGACACTGATTTTTTAATTAAAATTTAGTTTTTTTCTTTATTCGTACAAAATTTTGTTTAAATAAACACTGTTGGATTTCTCAGAAAACCTGGAAATTATTTTAAGTCTGCTTTCATTTTGTGAAATGAGGCAATTATGACTTTATGTAAAAGAAATAAAGATGGTTGGATATGAATATAGATTAAAAAATTGTTGTTTATTTATAACAGTCAGACCAAGGAATTCAATTCCTTTAACACAGGCCAGGGAATTTCCATTTTAAGCCATCCTTTGAATGCTACATATATTACTTGGACCCTCAGGGTTTGGGGGAAAGTCTCATTATTGTTAAGGTAATCACAATACTACATATAGATATAAGTAAGTATCACGATTTTTGGTCATTTAAAACATCAGTTAAAATTAGTTTATTTGTTGTCACACATATAATCTCTGGGTGAGTAGTATTCTTCTGTTTACTAAGAATCCTGTTTACAAACACTGCATTTGTACTTGAATAGATCCATGTTGGCCTAAAACAGGTAATGTGTTAAATATACCCATTAGCCTGTTCACTTAGAGACATGTAACTCATTTATTGTTCATAGAATGTTCATGTTGATCTGGCGTCTTGCTCACTCCATAAAAATGAAAATATATGGGTGCCTGTGTGGCTCAATCGGTTAAGACTCCGACTTCGGCTTAGGTCATGACCTCACGTTCGTGGGTTTGAGCCCCTCATTGGGCTCTGTGCTGACAGTACGGAGACTGGAGCCACCTTCAGATTCTCCCCCCTCTCTCTGCCCTACCCCATCTGATGCTATGTCTCTCTCTAGGTCTCAAAAAGAAAAAAAAAAAATAAAGAAAACATACATCCTATATAAATATGTAATGAAACATCTTACAAAAGACGTAAACAATTGAAATCATGATAGGTCTCTGAGAACTAAAATCAGTACATAATAGATCTTGGGTCTATATACGCAATTTACCTTAAATTGGAAAAATCCGACATGACCTTTAAAATGTGGCTGTATTAGGCCTCAACATAAAATCTAAGGAAAACAGACATCATACACCAAAAATAGAGGATTTGGTTATCATTAATACAGATAAGGAAAAAAGGCAAGAGGTCAAGCATTTAAGTACCCCTTCATCCATAATCCAGGAATCACTTGAATTGTTGATCCCTGTGGTAGGTATAATTTACTGTGGAAATGGGCACATTAGTTAACTCAGTGATTGAGCATTTTCCTGTCTGTATTATTAAATGGTCTACATGCATCTTTCTTATTATGATATGTAATCTGCTTTCCTGTGTGACATTTACAGAGAGAACATATGGTTTGGGTTGGGGGCCTTAAGCATCTGATTCCTTTAGCAGTAACAATTCAAATTAGAAATCAAAACATTAACATTGAATTTTATACAATTTTCATATGAATCTTGTTCAGAAAAGTCTTTCCATAAAAAATTAATTTGTTCTTTGATTTTAAATATGAAAGACTAGGGAAGCCTGGGTGGCCCAATCGGTTGAGCGTCTGACTTTGGCTCGTGTCATGATCTCACAGTTCGTGGGTTCGAGCCCCGCATTGGGCTCTGTGCTGATAGCTCAGAGCCTGGAGCCTGCTTCCAATTCTGTGTCCCTTTCTCTCTGCCCCTCCCCTGCTCATGATCTGTCTCTCTCTGTCTCTCAAAAATAAATAAATGTTAAAATTTTTTTTTAAATATGAAAGACTAAAAGTATAATTTTGGAAGACTGAAATGGCTTTGAGGAAAGGTTTCCTGGGAGACCTCACCAGAACGTTCTCTGGTAGCCCTTCTACTACCATCTCCTCCTCCAAAGCCTTGATGTTCATTTAGAACAATGTTGTAAACATCTATAAATGCAACTTTTATTTTCTTAGTGTACTTTTTGTAGGCTTTATAGCATTTAGAAAGTTAATGGAAATATTAGATGGCATCCCACTTGAATGAGAAACTTGTTATCAATCTCTGGTCAACAGATTGAGGTAAGTCCTTATGTGAAGACAATAATTTTTGCCTATTTTTATCCGTTAAATGTTAGTATCTAAAATTAATAAGATATTATTTTAATTTATTTGTTAATCATTGCTTTAGTTTTAATTTACATGGGAAAGGAAAAAAATCATTCCTTATAAATAAATATGAAATGGACATTGTGATTCTTTTGTGAAAACTTGCTGATCACAACTCATGTTTTGGAGTAGTTTTGAGTTTGTAGCCTCTGTCTCTTCAGAATTTTATTATCTGAAAGATATTATTTAGGTTAAAAAATGTGATATACAGTCAGCCTTTTTTGCCTAACATTTTTTTTTATAATTATTAAAAATACGGTTCTTTGCTTTAGTGTAGGGAAATAACCAAAAAAGGGCAAAATATTAAAAATAATAAGAAAAAATAAAGTGAGGTCAGGCTGTTGAAATTAAAAGCTTTTAAAAATTACATGACTTGGGATGCCTGGGTGGATCAGTGAGTTAAGCATCTGACTTCAGCTCAGTCATGATCTCACAGTTCGGTTTGTGAGTTTGAGGCCCATGTCAACCTCTGTGCTGACAGCTCACAGCCTCCAGCCTACTTCAGATTCTGTGTCTCCCTCTCTTCCTGCCCCTCCCCACTTTCATTCTGTCTCTCTCTCAAAAAAATGAATGAAAATTTTTTAAAAAATTAAAATTACATGACTTTTTTCCCAAACTCTAAGAGTTTATGGGTATAATTAGTCATGAACTATGCTATGAAAGCATTCCTCTGGCCGTTTAGGAGTTAAGAGTCCTTTCCCTTGTTTTTTCATTCCCCCATTCTACTCTTCATAGCAAGGTCAGTGTGGGTGGTTGTGATGGAAGGGTCACGAATGCAAATGTTCAGGGAAGAAGATGAAAATTTTCTGACTTTCTGACATTACAAGAGATTTTAAAAGTGCTGTGTAATTTCTTTATAACTAATATTCACTACATTTAATTAAATGTTTACATCATGCTGTTTTAAATCATCAACAATGCAGAAAATACACATGGAAATTGCCTTTTCAATGGATTGTAGTTTATGTAAACTTATACAAATTATATTTATATTCCATGCTTAGGCAAGCATATTTTAGAAATATTCCTTTGGGGAATCTTAGTTGAGACCACTGCTTAGTGGTTGTCAGAAGGGAAACCAGTGGGTTTGAGTGCTCCTGTATATCAGATACCGGGTTAGTGGTTTATTTAAGCTATCTTGTTTAATTTTCTTAACAGATCCAAAAAATAGTCATTAGCCCTATTTTTACTTATTTATTTATTTATTTATTTATTTATTTATTTATTTATTTATAAGTAGCTTATTGTCAAGTTGGTTTCTATACAACACCCAGTGCTCATCCCCACAAGTGCCCTCCTCCATGCCCATCACCCTCCCTCCCCTCCACACCCATCAGTCCTCAGTTTGTTCTCGACATTCAATAGTCTCTCACCCCCATTTTTTATTTTTTTTTAAATGTTTTATTTATTTCTAGGAGAGAGAGAGAGAGAGACAGCGTGAGCAGGGGAGGGTCAGAGAGAGAGGGAGTCACAGACTGAAACAGGCTCCAGGCTCTGAGCTGGCAGTCAGCACAGAGCCCGACGCGGGGCTCGAACCCACGAACCGCGAGATCATGACCCGAGCAAAGTCGGACGCTTAACCAACTACGCCACCCAGGCGCCCCTCTCACCCCCATTTTTAAATGAGAAATCCAACTCTCATGGCGACTATATGTCTACAGTCATTTCCTAGAACTGCCATAACAAATGTTCACAAACTTGGTAGCTGAAAACAGTAAGAATGTATTCTCTCACAGTTCTGGAGGTCAGTAGTCTCAAATAAAAGTGTCAGCATGGTTGGTTCCTTCTGAAGCTCACAGGAAAATCTATTCCATGCCTATCTCATCACTTCTGGTGGCTGCTGGACATTCTTGGTATTTGGCTTGTGAACTTCTTATTCCGATCTCTGCCTGCATTTTCACATAGCCTTTCCTGTGTGTGGCCCTCTGCTTTCCTTTTCTGTCTCTTATAAGGACATTAGATTTAGGGCCTACTGTAATTCCAAGATGATGCCATCTCATCTCAAGATCATTAGCTTGGGGCTTCTGGGTGGCAGTTGATTGAGCGTCTGACTTTGACTCAAGTCATGTCTCACTGGTCATGAGTTTGAGCCCTGCTTTGGGCTCTATGCTAACAGCCTGCAGCTTAGAGCCTGCTTGGTGTTCTGTCTCTGTTTCTTTGCCCTTTGCCTGTTCATGCTCTGTCTCTCTCGTTCTCTCTCTCAAATATAAATAAACATTAAAAAAAAATTGTTAAGAACGTTAACTTAATTATATCTGTAAAGGTTCTATTTCTAAATAAAGTCACATAATGAGTTGGGATTACCCCTTGTAAATATATTTTGGGGGTAACTATTCAGCCTCCTCTAATGTGCAATGACAGAGTCAGAATTCAACTTCTATTTGTTTTTTTTTCTGACTATGGCATATATGCTTTCTATCGTTCTACACCAAGTCAATAAATACGGCTCAGGTTCCATATTAGAAACAAGATAGTACTCTTAACAAGATAACTAAACAGTCGCTGACTTTGAGGGGTTTATACTAATGAAATATGGCTGGGTTTTTAATTTCCAAAAAATCAACAATGTTATCTCATTTTGGTAACAGAGGGAAATATGTTATCATATATTATCTCTTTGGTTAAGTATATTATCTGTATCATTTATTATTTTAAAACAAGCAGTTGGGGCACCTGGGTGGCTTAGTTAAGCATCCTACCTTGATTTCGGCTCAAGTCATGATCCCACGTTCATGAGATTGGGCCCCATGTCGGGTGTAGTGCTGAGCGTGAAGCCTTCTTGAGCCTCTCTCTCTCCCTCTGCTCCTCCCCAGCTCATACGAGAATGTGCACACTCTCTCTTGAAAAAGAAAAAGAAAAATAACACACAAAATAAGAATATTCAATTAGATAATATCCTTGGATGTTATTACAAGAATTAAATAACACCTTTAAATATCTTGTATTAGAAAAATAAACTAAATATAGAGAAAATTATTTTTAAAAAAATGTTAAGTTTTCAAAGAGAAAAATAAAATGTTATCTATTATTTAAAAAACTCCAAAATACTATAAAAAGTTTGAGTGTGAAAACTTATAGAAAATTATTCTATAATTTAAAATGTTATTTGTAAAAAGCAAAAAATAAATAAAATGTTATTTGGCATTTGCTTCTGAAAAAATAATGCTAATATTTAATTACTGAAATATGGGAAATGAGTTTTTTTCTTTAAAATATTGATTACCAGCTATATTATTTTATAAAGATCACATGAATATTTTAGAAAAAATAGCTTTTTAGTAGTTAAAAATATATCTCTATTTATAAATATTTCATACAATGAGAAATTTCTATGTCTGTTTTTTTCTTGTTGATGTTGGGTTTTTTCATTATTTTATGGGAGTGTGGGTCATAGGTGCTAGAGTGTCACAATTATCTGTTATTTTGTGGTAAGTATCATAGCATGAATTAGCCAGCTTGTGTTTTTACATACATCATAGTAATCGGATATAAATAGCTTGCTCTAAAAGGCATTTGGGTATGTTTCATATTAGAATATTTTATAGCAAAGAATATAAATTAAAACAAAACACTTTAACCTAGTGTCTTTAGAGTAACTAAATGAAGATTTATATCTATAAAATACAACACATTCTCAAAGTATTTGCATGATAATGGCTTTTAAAAATGAAATACTGAAGTTTTTCTTAAAATTAAGTAAAAAGTATTCAGTAACTAGAAAAAAATAAACTAGTGAAGTAGTTCCTCAAAACCTTCACTTTAAATCAGGTTTGTGGTTACACAAATTTCAACAAACTTCAGAGATGGAAAGGTGACTGATTTGAGGGAATCAATTCCATATAGTTTTTTTAGAAGAGGAGGAAATGGAGTAGGAGTGAGGAATGAGGAATGAAGCTTGCAGGGTAAGGAGGAAAGATATGGAAAACTGGGAGTCAAAATCTTTAACATCTTTACATTTACTCCAGAAATAATGCTTCTACCTCTCATTTTCTTCCACATTTCTTTTTTATTTCTTTTTTATTTTTTAATGCTTATTTATTCCTGAGAGAGAAAGAGAGAGAGACAGCAAGCTGGGGAAGGACAGAGAGAGAGGGAGACACAGAATCCAAAGTAGGCGCCAGGCTCTGAGCTGTCAGTACAGAGCCGGATGTAGGGCTTGAGCCCACAAACGGGGAGATCATAATCTGAGCCGAAGTTGGATTCTTAGCCCATTGAGCCACCCAGGCGCCCTTTCTTCCACATTTCTACTTATCTCTCTTCCTTCATGTCCCTACCTCTTTACTTACCTTCTCTTGCCCATCTTCTCTCTCCACATAACACAGGGATTCTAAGGTTTAGATTTGAAAGACAATGTACATTAAATCAAAGACATTTCTGTAATTAATCCTTAGGACAATTTTAGATTTCCTTTCCTTGATTGATTAAAACCAAATCAGTCTAGCCAAGTTCGTAATAGGTAATATGTGGACTGAATAGAAATGAGAATGAGATATTAACAATAGCCAATTTTTTGAAAATCCTTATCTGGTGGAGATATGGGAATAGCTATTTCCTTACTATTGTATTCCTATGTTTTTTGGCAACTGGAATCTGTGTTGATCAGATTTACTGTCATTATCTCATTTGTTCAGTTATGAGATGTTAGTCACTGCACCTGGGAAATTGCCTGGTTCAGTGGGGGTAGGAGATATGTAAATTAGTAATTATTGTCCTGAATAGTCAGCTACAAAATAGAAACATAAATGGATTGAGATTGCAGTCAAATGGAGGGTCAGCTCATATGTGTGGGGCATTTGTGTATCCATTGAGAGGAAACTATAATTGAGGAACTCAAAAAAAATAACAATGACTCTTTCATCTTTCACAAATTGTACTTTTTTCATGATAAATCCTATAAAAGAATGCAAATTTCTGTTTACATTCATAACTTTGATTCATTTATACATCAATTTTTTAATGTGTAACTCAGAATGGAATAGGCACTTTAAGGCAAGCCACTGAGATTAAATTTGATTTTAACTTGATAATTTGAAGCATTTACAGGGCAATTTTGAATAAAATATACTAAATATAAAATTTGTAAATACTGGGTCTACATATTGATTTCTGCTTTAACTACCCTTACAAGGCAACTCTTTAACATACTACATCACTGCAGTGTAAATGTTCTCTGTAATTAAAATGCCTAGACTTTCACATAATATCAAAAATATAATATAGGTGAATTATAGAATCTTTTTTTTTCTATTTGTGACATCAGCTACATGATTAATGTTAAATTTATTATAATTATGTATATCTGTACTTAAATAAAACCCTTAAATTATCATTATCCAAGTTTGAAATGGAGTCATGTTATTTTGATTACTAAACTACCTTTAAGTAGTTCAAAAAAATGTGTTTTGTTAGATATTACGATGACAGTAATTTTTAATAGTGTTACTTTCTGAATTTCCTTTTTTTTGTTTATTGTGATTCAATTCAATTCTATTTTTCTCTATGATGTAGCAAAAATAGTAACAGAATCTATAAAAGCTAATCCGATATTTTCAATATGGGCACTATGAAAAATATTTACTACGGTACTTAGCTAGTTCTGCGTCTGAAATGGGATAGGACTAGGCTTGTATAATTCCCAATAATGCAATACCCATTTTTTTTTTAATGTTTTATTTATTTCTAGGAGAGAGAGAGAGCGTGAGCAGGGGGAGGTCAGAGAGAGAGGGAGTCACAGACTGAAACAGGCTCCAGGCTCTGAGCTGGCAGTCAGCACAGGGCCCGACGCGGGGCTCAAACCCACGAACAGCGAGATCATGACCCAAGCGAAAGTCGGACGCTCAACCGACTAAGCCACCCAGGCGCCCCCCCTTTTTTTTTTTTTTTAAATTTTTTTGCAATTCCCATTTTTTTCATATGAGGTAACTGAAGCACAGAGAGGTCAAGTAACTTATCAAGGTCACAAAGCCAATGGATTCGTGGATTTGGCATTTGATCCCATGCATTATGGCTCAAGTCAAGTGTCAAATACCTTTATAAATGGAGCAATCATAAGTCGAGTATAAAAAGTAAAATAATACATGGTTTTATACCTAGGATTAACATTGATTATAACTTTAGTTTTCTGGCATCCAGAAGAAAATGAAAAGCTTATTTTCTTAAAGTAGTATATCTGTTATTGTTTCTATAGAACACTATTCCCTTAAAGACACTCCTTTTAATTCTGGAAGAGGACAGTGGGATCAAATCACTTTGGAAAATTCCACAGGCTCTATTTTTTCCCTCTTAGAGATTAATAATGTACATGAACAAAGTAAAGTCTTCAAATAGTTCTGGTGTAGAGACATGCTTATATATTATATATTATAGAAAGATAATTAGAGAGAGAGAGAAAGATAAATTTCCTAATAATATTGCCCTTTGTCTTTTTAGGAACATATATTATTATACTATGGAATTAGAATTCTATGAAATATACATTTATAATCACTGACTGGATTGGGGGGCTTCATCACTTGATCAGAGATTTTTATAAATTACCCCAAATGTACACATGTCAATAAGACAATATGCACACTTATCTACTACAATCCTCATTTTCACTTAGCACGATTTTTAAAAATAACTTTTTTTAAAATTTAAGTATAATTAACATATAGTACTCTACTAGTTTCAGGTGTAAAAGATAACAATTCAACAATTCTATACATTTCTCAGTGCTCATCACGTAATAGTATTCATAATTGCTTTAACTATTTTGCCCATTTTGCCCATTCCCCCACTCATTCCCTTCTGGGAACAACCAATTTGTTATCTGTATTTAAGAATCTATTCTTTTTTTTTTTTTTTTTTGGTCTATTTTTCTCTTTGTTCATTTGTTTCTTAAGTTCCACATATGAGCAAAATGATATGATACTTGCCTTTCTCTGTCTGACTTATTTTACTTAGCATTATTTCCTCTCTATCCATTCATGATCTCATTTTTTTTATATTTATGAGTAATATTCTATTGTATACATATACCACATCTTTATCCATTCATCTATCGATGGACATTTGGGTTTCTTCCATATTTTGGCTATTGTAGATAGGACTGCAAAAAACCATGGAGATGCATATATCTTTCCAAATTAGTGCTTTCATTTTCTTTGGATAAAGAAAGATTTCCAGTAGGAATTACTGGATCATACAGTAATTCTATTTTTAATTTTTTGAGGAAGTACCATCCTGTTTTCTACAGTGGCTGTACCAATTTTTACTTAGCATAAGTTTTAAAGTGAAAATTTTAATTGGTTTCTTATTCAGGTGATAGTGAATATTGTGTCTGTGTTTTTACAAAAATAAGAGATCAAAATATAATTAAGTTTAGGGGTCAGGAAAGGCCTTATGACAAGATATTCCCACTGGACCTAAGAGAAGACAGGTCTTTGCTCTAAAGATGAGACTATTCCTGGCAGAAGGTGAAATTAAGCAAATGGTGTAAATAAAATGTTGAGGGAAGATGAGTCTTTTAAGAGACTTCAAAGACTCTTGGCTAACGAGTATGTCTTTATTCTCTGAAAAATTTACTAACCTTATATTTCATGTTTTTCCTCTTCTGTTTTAAATAAGTATGTCTTATGTTTGTAATGAAGACAAGCACATTTAAAAAAACTGAGGATGCAAAGAAAGCAGAATCAGGGTAGCAGATATTAAATTGTTTTTTTCCCCTCAGAAATAAAAGCAAAAAAGCCAAAGTGTTCTGTTCACACTGGGAGAAGAGATATAATTTGTGAGGTGTGTACGTGAGAATGAGAGAGAGAGAGAGAGAAGGAGGGAGGGAGAGAGAAGGGTTTCAGTGTGTGATAATGGTCATTGGGGGAATAGGAGTTTCCAGGTATGGATAGAGATAAAGAGCAAATCTTATAGTGTACTTATGAGAGTGGGTGAGATAATTACATATGAAATGAGCGATTTGAATTTCTGTTTTGATATATTGGAAAATAAGAAGTTCAGACAGTGGCAAGGTCCAGGTGGCATACATGGGCTGAGAAACTGAAGAAGGATCAAAAGCACCAATAAATGACCAAATGTTTGGTCATGTTATCAAGCTCTTAGTAGAAGTAAACGTGTGAGCCGATGGATGACCAACAAATGTGTATGGGGGAAAAATTGTGTAGTAGACTTTAAAGGAGAATGAAGTTTTTAAAAGAAGATAGTAAAAGAGAAGAAAAAGAGAAAAGCAAAATGAGACAAAAACGAGTCATAGCCAATCACTCAATGGTCATTGAGTAGGAGCAATACAAACTAATGCTTTCCTTGATCTAGATTTCACCTCTCTTAAAGCTATTTTGTTGTCTTCGCTTTGGAATAAAGTTTTAAGACTCAAGAAGTCAGTAATCCCTTTGAAAGAGAGAATGAGTCTTTCAGAATAACCAGTTTCAGTGATATTAGTGGGGCCTATTATTAGAGCATATGATCACTTCTCTGAACTGTAACTACTTCAATTTTATTTTTCTGTCATCTGCTCTGTAAGCATCTGACAGTGAAATTTTGTAAAAAATCATTTACTAAAATGTCTAGTTTGGGTATCTACTCGTATCTTAGATAAACTACAATTCTGAATAAGATTTGAAGGCACCATTTTTATTTCCAAGGAAATAATGTATGCTCATGGTTATGAAAATGAAGCCTATATCATTTCTGTTATGGAAATAATATATAAAAGCATTAATTGCTTTCAGAGACTAAGACATCTCTGCTGAGGTAGATACAAATTTAATGCTGCTTAAAATAAGGTTAACTGTTCAAACATAGAAACTAATTCCTCTATTATTTTTAATAATAATGACTTCCCCTAGTCCATGTTTGAAAGAGTACTATTTTTTTAATGTTTGATTTTATTTACCACTAAAAATGGTGATATTTCTGAAAGAGTTTAACTAAGTTCTAGTGACAACTGAAAAAGAAAACAACAGTCATATGCTAAGCAGTGAAGATTATTTTTATAAGAAATGTCATCACCAATAGGGCTTTCAAAGTTCTAGATCATGAATGATATATAATAGACTTGGTAATCTAGACACTGAGCCTCTTTGATTTGCACTATGCCTTGACCAGTATTTAGGATGTGTTTAGAGTTTTACTTTTGTCTTTGCTTGTATACGTAATTTTTTAAGGGTAGGCTTTAAGGAAGATTTTTAATGTGTACAGTGCTACTTTCTTTATCACAAGAGAAAAAGATTAGACTTAGCTGAGAGCAAATATTTTCATATGATATTCTCAGCAATAGTAAGGCAAGATGGTTTTTCGTGGTCTTTGCACTTGTAATCTATAACTAATGTGCACAATTTACAGATGGATATTGATAAGTGATCTGTTACCTAATAATGAGCTGATATGTAAAACTTATGCAGAGTATGGAGAGTATCTGATTATCAGATACATAGATTGTTTGTAGATTCTTTTCTTTAAAGTGTATGTGTTTTCTACATTGTCTACTGAAATAATAAAAAATCTTTCTTTCCTTCTGAACTCACAATCATGACAGTTTCTTTTATAAAATTGAAATATAAAATAAAGAAATTAATAGATGATGTATCTGCAGGTTTACAAAAATAGAAATGTAGGCCATATTAAGTAAGGACTTCATGCTCTTTTATGGAGCATGCGTAAGCCTGTGGCCTTTATTGGCAGTTGTCTTAATTCTTTAAGGTTGGTACAGTACATTTAGAGAAAGCCTCACATTCAATGATGGCTGAGAATCAGTTTAAAGCAAAGCATCAAAGCTTAGATATTAGTCCACCCACAACAACAACAAAGGGATAGGAGGTAAATGAAGTGACCAGTAATGAAGAGGCAAGCAGGGCTCTGTGAGCAGTGAAAATCAGTGAGGCAGAATGGACATGTTCTTCCCACTGATAGATCTCCTGTGATTTCTGCTTGGGGCTGGACTCAATTACTAAATTATCCTATGATTCCTATCCTACGAAGGAATACTTCATCCTAGGAAGGAAATACTTTCCTTTCCTTTCTTTCCTTTCTTTCCTTTCTTTCCTTTCCTTTCCTTTCCTTTCCTTTCCTTTCCTTTCCTTTCCTTTCCTTTCCTTTCCTTTCCTTTCCTTTCCTTTCCTTTCCATTTTTCCTTTCCCTTTTTTTCCCCTTTCCTTTCCATTTTTCCTTTCCCTTTTTTTCCCCTTTCCTTTCCATTTTTCCTTTGTCTTTTCTTACATGGGGTCATGGAACATTTGACTCCACAACAGGGTTTAGACAAAGGACAATGTCCCTGTAACATGTAATTTGAAACATCAGTTCTGACCTCCTTCCAAATTCTGGGCATATATTGAACCACCAAACTGATCTCTTCCTTTAGGTATGGATATAGTCATCTAAAATGTATGGGGTCAAAATAAAACACTCAATATTTACCTTTGAACATGTCCCTCCACGTGTTTCATCTCGGTACATGGAAACTGGTTTTTAAGCCAAAAAATCTAGGAGACTTCATGGACTCCTCTTTTTATCTTCACCCTAAGCAGTGGGCGGCGTCAAACCCTGTCAGCTCCACCTTCAACAGACATTCTAAGTCCTTCCGGCCATGTTTGTCTCTCCTATGATCAGCCGAATCCAAACCAACATCATTTCTTATTTCTACCGTCACTTCTTGACTGATCATCTATTTTCTGTGATTGTTTCCCTCTAATCTAATCTCCATAGGGTAAAGGAATATTATTTTTATGAGATAAATCGGGGCAGATAAGCTTTCTACATAACCTCTCTCTTTGAAATTCTCCAATGGCTTATTTATTGTGATATAAATCCAAACTTCTTGCCATGACGTAAAGGGCCCAATTCTTCTGCTCTGTCTTTTATTACTTTTTTGACTTACAAATACTTTCTCTTCTTTCTGCCACTACTTTTCTGTCACACTATCTGGATTTCTAAACTTGCTTATGCCTTACAGGTTTGCATTTGCAATTCTGTCTGGTGAGGATGTTTTCCCCCCAGATCGTTTTTGTCAACATTGTTTCTGTAAAATGGCAAAAGATGTCTTAATATAGAATGAAGTTGACTAAAGAAATGTGGTATCAGCTCAAATGATACCTACTTCTTTTCAGGTTTGTTAATATGTAAAATTATGTTCTCAACTTATTTAATTTTTTGTTTACATGCCTAGCTAAGGTATAATTTCAATGAAATCAAGGACTTTTCTGGTTTATATCTTCTTATATTCAGTGCCACTAGAATGTCTAGCACATAGCAACCACTAAACATTTGTCACTTGAGTAAATAACTACAAATTATGTTTCAGTTTCACAATTTATCCATGTAAAAAGTTTACAGCAAGTGCTGACAATCACACCAGGCACTGGGAGAGGACATATGATGATTCTAATAATGTAGCTATTGTTAAGTATGATGCCCAATCAAGTGAACGCATTTACAATTCAGTTATTAGAGACTTTCAAAATAGATAACCAAGGGCGCCTGGGTGGCTGTCAGCTAAGTATCTGACTTCAGCTCAGGTCATGATCTCATGGTTCATGAGTTCGAGCCTCATATCTGGCTTGCTGCTGTTAATGTAGAGCCTGCTTCAGATCCTCTGTCACCCTTTCTCTCTGCCTCTCCCCCACTCATGCTCACTCTCTCTTTCTCTCTCTCTCTCTCAAAAACAAATAAACATTAAAAAATTAAAAGAACAAAAACAAAAGCAAAATAGATACCCAAAACACTTTTATGAAGTTAAACAGGTAAGTTTAGTCACTGCTACTCCCCCAGAGCTCCATGTTGCTGGGTGTTATACCAGTCTTGTATTAAAGACTATACTGTAGGGTCACCTGGGTGGCTCACTTTTGTTGAAGTGTCCAACTTTGGCTCAGGTCATGATCTCACGGCTCGTGGGTTCGATCCCGCATGGTGCTCTGTGCTGACAGCTAGCTCAGAGCCTGGAGTCTGTTTCAGATTCTGTGTCTCCCTCTCTCTCTGACCCTCCCCTGCGCACGCTGTCTCTATCTCTCTCTCAAAAATAAATAAAAAACACTAATAAAAATTTTTTAAGAACATAGTGTAAAACCCAATCACAGGCAAGAGGAACATAAAGAAACATGACACTTAAATGTGGTATGCTCGATAGGATACTAGAACAAGAAAAGGGTATTAGATTAAAAAAAAAAAACTTAAGGGAATCTAAATAAAGTATGAACTTAGTTAATACTAATGTATCAATATTTGTTTATTACTTATAACAATTATTCCATAGACAAATTGTTCATTGTAAGGAAAATAGTCGGGGTAGGGCAGGGATGGGAGAGTGTATAGAAATTCTCTATACTGTTTGCTGCTTTTTCTGTAAATCTTACATTCTCTAAAAAATAAAGTCTATTAATTTAAAAAATTGGTTTCTCACATACTTACTGAGAACAGCCTTAAAGAAAATATTTATAGATATTGTAAATATTGTGGTACCACATTTCTTTAGTCAACTTCATTCTATATTAAGACATCTTTTGCCATTTTACAGAAACAATAATTTACTAACGATCTTGCTAATTAAATTGTGTGTTTCACATTTCCTACTGTTGTAAAGAATAAACTATTTTATTTATATTTATAATATCTACCTATATCTTAGATCTTCTCTATATATTTCCTGTAATATATATTATATACATAATATATCTGTCTGTCTAAATTTATCCCAAGGAACTGGCTTTTGTAGTTATGGAAGCTAAAATGTTCCATGATCTGCAGTCAGCAAGCTGGAAATGCAAGAGAGCTAGTGGTATAGTTCTAGCTGAAGATCAAGTCTGAAGGTTCAGGTAGAACCTTATTTAGACTTTTGTTCTGTTCAATCCTTCAGAAGATTGGATGACACCTGCCCACATTAGGGAGAACAGTCTGCTTTACTGACCAGTTTACTTATTCAAGTGTTGATTTCGTCTGGAAACACTCTTACACACATTTAACATAATCCTTCACCAAATATCTCAGCACTCAATGGGCCAGTCAAGTTGATGTACAAAATTACCTGTCACCATGACTATCTGAATTAAAATGAAATTCAAACTTTCCTTGAAAGCTAGACTTTTGTAGCAAAGCTAGAGAGTAGGACTTTATTTTGGTACAAGCCAAGTTAACATGAGTGTATTATGTTATAATGACTTTCAATTGTTTTTTTCCAACACTTGTCCAAGTGTTGTTAAGAAAAAAATGAAATAAAATAAAAACAAATATTTAAACACAACGTGTATGTGAATAGAATAAGAATGTATTCTCTTATAATTTCAATTTATATGGAAGAATTTTCTAAAATTGCAGACATTTTCTGAGACGAAATAAGGGGTTTCTTTTTTGTTTGTTTGTTTGTTTTCTTTTTTTGCCTAGTGATTACAAACTAGTTGGTAAAATAACAACTGAAGAGATAATATAACATCAAAAACAATCTATAACTTTATTATTGTATTTACTTACAATAGATTTAAGGGGAAAATCTTCTCTTTAAAAAAAATTTTTTTTGTTTTATTTATTTTTGAGACAGAGAGAGAGCATGAGTGGGGGAGAGGTAGAGACAGAGGAAGATACAGAATCTGAAACAGGCTCTAGGCTCTGAGCTGTCAGCAGAGAACCTGATGCGAGGCTTGAACCCACAAACCATGAGATCATGATCTGAGCTGAAGTTGGACGCTTATCCGTCTGAGCCACCCAGGTGCCCCAAGGGGGAAAGTCTTTTCAACTGGGCTCACAGTTTGTTGATGAGGAATGCAAGGCATTGTCTAGAATTTTTATTTCTAATATATGTGTTTTGATACACTGGCTAACTTTAAAACTTGCCAGGCTACCTTAAACTGCCTGGCATACTATGCATATCTACATTCTATGAGCCATATCTATTGATTTATCATTTCATACATCCCAGATCATCAAAAACAACCTACCTTCTCAACCCAATATTGGTTCAAGGACTTAGTAATCCAGTTTAATTTGCACATTTCCACACACCACATACTTTCCTTTTCCATAATGGAGGGCAGCCAAAATTTAATTAGGTCACAGAGTTCACACCACAGGATATACAGTCTTTTAATTAGTAGCATATATTGTTTCAGATATTTACCTAGACACAGTCATTAACACTATGAACAAATCACACAGAAGCCCAGAATGTTACTCAAAGCATATTTATGTATTATTTATTGTTTTCATTTATAAAAGTACATCTGCATTGTAAGTTATTAAGAGGATATAAAAAGAACATTATTTAAATTAAACGTCTTCTGAAACTAATACTAAAGTACAAAATACAATTACACGGTGAAATGTATGTGTTTCTTAGGACTTCTCAACTGCAAAAGAACTGCAAAATTCTATCATTCTCTGTTTTCTAAACTAGATTATTTTTCTTTGTTTCAATGAGACACCATACACAATTTATCCTTAATGCTATAAAAAACATCTGAAACCTTACACACATGAAATTAATTTAGATCTTTTCATTCTTCATTCAAAACATAAACAGATAGATTTTGTTCAGTTGAAAATGTCCATGTCATTATCATTTCAAGGAATGTTTTGTTTTCACATGATCTTTCATTTTTTCAATTTATTAGATTGTAGAAGTATTGAAAAGTTTGTTTTTACATGTAGAACAAAACTAGTGCATTTTAACATTGCATTCATTTCATAAAAGGAAAAAACAAGGCTTGGAACTGAAGCTCCTAAGCACTTGTATAACTTAAATAAAAAATTACAACAGTAAATGAATTCCCTTTGAGATGTGACGTATTTATGAAAAAATATAAAGGATACCATCTTCATTTTTAAGATGCACAATTTTCTTTGGTAAAAATAAATACTTTTGTGTGTCTCAACTTGGAATACATTGCAAGATATTAAGATACACATGAATTAAGAACAATATTACATAGGAAAGACTATCACAATGTAATCAATATTGGGGACATTGTGTAAAATATTTCCCAAACTGTAATGGTTTATTTCTGTATTTTATTTCTGTTCTTTATTAGTTATTTAAAAGTCGACTAGATGAATAGATTTTTTTAGGGGAGAGGGTAGAAAAATATTTATAGAAGATAAAACTAAACAAAACAGATGAATTCAGAAGGTTTTTATAAGAGCATCACTGCTGACATTTCTTATATGATTAATTCCCCCCCCCCCTTTTTTTTGACTGTAGAGGTATCTGAGATCTATTAGTTCAATTTATTTTCAGATTAGAAAGGAAAAAATGAAGGCATTAAATCGGAAATCCTCATATTTTTGGTTATTTCAACTATATGGATCATATTTGAAGAGTGAAAGTGGTTTCAATGTTTATTTTGATTTGGTTTGGTTTTCTCTAAAATCAAGATTTTTTTCATGGAAAAGAGTTTTTGTATGGTGTTTGTGTTTCAGTGTTTGCTTTCGTTTAATGTAACTCATTTTTGTAAGTACAAGGAAACTAAATAGCAGATTTATTTTTCAGAGATGCTCCTAAGCCTCAAATTTGTTAACTTCCTTTTCGCTAGCAGATATCATTAATAAGATCTTCCATTTGAACACCTTCACACAGTTATTTTTTATTCAAGAGTATATTGCTTAAGGAAGCCTGAAACTTGTTTCATTCAAACCTGGGAAAAATAAAAGAAAGCAAATAAACTAACATGCTTATGCAATTCTAAAATCTTTGTCAACACTTCATTATATTTCAAAGTTATAGAAAAAACTTAGTGTTCTACTATTCTCACAGTGAGGTGTGTGTACACATTTTTTAAGTAGCCATTTTTAAAGTAGCAGACACATGGTACTATGCAAATATTAATTTAGGTGGACTGTTGAGTCAACTATTACAGAACTTTCAGTTGGGTAATTTTTTTTCCCTTTTTGTTGTAAACTATGGAATATGTCACACTTTATTAAAGGTAAATGTTGACTGAGATGCTAGTATTATCTTAGGAACATTTAAATCAATTTTTGATAGTAAGTAGAGGAGATTGCAATTAGTCTTGTTTAGAATACTTTAGGACTAAAAATCTTTCTTTAGGTATCATGTTCTATTCACTTTTTATTACTAAATAGGCATAGCAACAACTTACAATCTTTTCAAATGAACATATGAGAAACTCAATGACTTATACCATCATGTATCAATTATTTCATTTTATTTCACTCTAGCTTTTCTTAAGGTATGGTTGACTAAAGGCATATTTAGATTGTACAATCTGATTTTTAAAAGGTGTACATTATGATGATTTAATATACATATACATTTTAAATGCAATCAAGTTAACACATCCATCCATTAGCTCACCTCACATAGTTACCTTTTTCTTTTCTTTTCTTTTTTTTTTTGGTGAAAATATTTAAGGTCTAATCTCCTAGAAAATCTCAAGTATATATCAGCTCTTAGTAAAATACATTTCAATGTTTTCCTAGAGTGTGCCAATATATGACCTCCTGTGTAGTGATTCATTATGAAGAAAAATTAGGAAATAATATAAAAAAGGAATCTGAACAGATCCAGTAAATAGCTAAGTCTTTGCAATCCTTTTCCAGTTTCCTTGCTGCACCATTTTCTTTTCTTTTTTTTTTTTCAAGTTTTTTTTAAATGTTTTATTTATTTCTAGGAGAGAGAGAGAGAGAGAGGAGACAGCGTGAGCAGGGGAGGGTCAGAGAGACAGGGAGTCACAGACTGAAACAGGCTCCAGGCTCTGAGCTGGCAGTCAGCACAGCACAGAGCCCGACGCGGGGCTCGAACCCACGAACCGCGAGATCATGACCTAAATGAAAGTCGGATGCTTAACTGACTCAGCCACCCAGGCGCCCCTGCACCATTTTCTTTAAACATGTTGCCTGTAATGTCCTTTTTTGTTTGATCCCTAAAGGAATGTGGTCTCATCCATATGCCGTAGTATGGCTGGATGTTTAACCCATCACTGTTGTGTTATTAAATTGTAAGCAAAATGTTAAATTTATTTTTGCAACAATTGGGCATGCATATTCCATTACTTTGACCTTTCTTAGATGAGACATTTTGCTGAATGGGCTGTGGGATGTGGTGAAAGCACAGCACAACCTACAATGCGGAGGAGGAAAGTGGAAGAGCAATACTGTGTGCACTGGAACGTGAAAAGCTCTAGCCATCAGAGAATAGAAAAGAACAGTTTCTTGGGGAAGGTCAACTAGAGAAAGTGTGCATGCTTAAATAGAAACCATGAAAAGTTGTTTTGGTATAATTGCATTTGCATTGTAATCCTGCTGACTTGTTTAGTTTCGTTTTGAACCTTTAAATCCATCAAGAGCACTAAAAAAAATATTGGTCATTTGTCTTGTAAGTAACCCTTTAAAATACACTCTAAGCTTACATTTTCCTCATGATCCTCAGATCATGAAATGTGTTGAGCCAATAAAATATAATACTTCTGATTTTTCAATACTTTCCATCTGCGGTTATTAGCTCCTTTCACTGCTAAGTTCTTGGGTTTGGCTGATGATCATCCTGCCCTAATCTAGTTCAATGCATTTCCATTTCCAAAAATGCATCCCCTTTGAGTGGATATGCACACATCTGAAAGCACGTATGAACACACAGAGGTTTTATACCGCTTACTTAATGTGTCTTGGGTAGTTTGTTCTTCACTGAGCTGTGGTCTCTCCTTTTATATTTTGGTGAACCATGTCATCTCATAATGATTCACAAAAGGTGCACAAATGACAGTGCTGACCCTGTCTTAAAGTCATTAAAGAGAGAGAGCTTCATACTACATAGTTTTAGGTTACCTGGAAATACTTTGATAGAAATGTTCCAGGATATAATAGGTAAGGATCTATAAACAATTAGGCATTGGGTAAAGTCCTCCATTATTATAAAAGATATTATAAACACAACATTAGATTGGGAAGATTTGCAAACACTTTTATGGAAATTATCTGCAACAATCTTCTTTGGGCCTACTATGACCTCAGATGATTAGCAGAAAGTGGAAGAGTATTTGCTAACATACTATATCTGATGTGCCGCACACAAATTTTCACAGCAGCTAGGTTTTAACAGTTTATTTGTTCAATCATTCCAGATTCTAAAAAATGCAATCCTGCTGTTCCATGGGCAGGCACATATTTGAAAGCGTGCATGAACAAAGACTTTGAGAATTACTAGCCCAGGGCATGCAAATTGTCATTAGCCTATTTTACAAGGGATGTTAATCAAACATTGAGTGGAATGAAATAAAGATAATTAGCCAACAGGAATATATAGCTAGGTTTCTGGCACAAAAACAATGTAAAAAAAGATTTTAAAGGCTTAGGGTATTTTTTTTAAGTAGATAAGCAAATGTCTAAAAAAATAATACAGCAAAATCCTTTCTTTTCTGTCTAGAAATGGGCTATTTAAAGCTTATGCTTTTATTAAATGGAAAAACATTAATGAAGAACAATTTAGATCATTTGAACCCAGTTAAGAAATGGTAATTTCTCTGGCTACTTGCTCAAACCCTGTGGGAAGGTGAGCTGACCAGCTTTTTTAGGACACTTGATTTAGTTGTTCTCATTTTCAGCCTGAGTTCTCAGATATTACTCTACAATATGTTCCCCTTTTCTCTCTCTTTTTTTTAAATAGCAACAACTTTCTCAAATATGGCAAGTGAAAATGTTTAATCTCCTTCATCCTTTTTAGCCGACCGCTCTATTCCAATTCCACAACTGCTTGTCCAGACACTGTGATGTATGTAGGGATCCGGCTTGCGTGGTCCTTTGACTTCTGGTGGCAAACGGAAATCTATACATCTATTTAAAATAAAGCCAACAATGACAACAAACATCTTCAAGTAGGCCAGTGGTGATTCTGTAGAAAGGTGTGTGTGTCGGTGTGTTCAGGTAGAATTCTAGACAGATTTCATTAAATAGAAGGAAAAGAAATATGCAATACATATCTGTTCAGTAGTATATTGATGCTTGCAGAAAACCCTTATCAAAATTTAATGACCCTAAAGGTAGATATTGATTTTGCTTTCTCCTCAGACAATATTTCATTTGTGATATTGACTTGCCACAAATGAGTATTTGCTTAAAATACAGTATTACAATGTTATAGAGCGATCCTGTACAAGAGGCTTGCAGCCCTTTGTGCTCTGGAGAACAGAGCAGCTCAGAGTTAGCGATGAGATGTAAAACCGAAGTCAACTCGTTCTTTTCTTTTCTTTTCTTTACAAAGGAAAAAAATATTTAGCTTAGAATTTCATTTATTATTATTTTTTTTTTTAGTGTGGGCTAGAGCTCTTAAGTGTCTTGTCAGTGTGAATTTGGATTTGGAACAGGAATAGATTAGCGCCTTAGGGTCTTAGACTTGTGACAAAGTGACACAAACTGGATAGTTTATCCAACAGTAATTTAATATCTCACCTTTCTGCAGGCTAGCAGTTAAAGATCAAGGTATAGGCAGGACCATATTCCCTCTTAAGGTTCTAGGGAAAGATGGATTCTTTTTATTATTTTAATTTTTTAATTTTTTATTTATTTTTGAGAGAGAGATAGAGAGAGAGGGAGAGAGAGAGAGCATGAGCAGGGGAGGATCAGAGAGAGAAGGAGATACAGAATCTGAAACAGGCTCCAGGCTCTGAGCTGGCAGTCCCAGTCTGCAATGCAATTTTTACAGTAACTATCTGGAGATATTTCAAATTTCATATAGGTCAGGGCACAGTCCTCCCCAATGCTGCCCCTCCCTTCAGATATCAGCTTTAAGTTCAGAGATTCTGAGGCTGCTCACACTTCTAATGAACTGGCTATAAACTCAAAGTACCTATCACCCTTAAGATTTGATGATTTGATAGATTAACTCACAAAATTCAGGAAGGTACTATATTTACAGTTACAAGATATAATTAGGATGAACCAAAAAGAAGAAAGAGAAGAAGACACAAAGCCTAAGGTCTGAAAGGTTCCTAAATGTGGACCTTGTGTGTCCTCACTGTGGAGTTAATACATTTCTCCTTCCCAGATATCAATGTGTCTCACACCAGGAAGCTAACAGAACCTTTGGGTTCATGTCATTATGTTGGCATAGTTGATCAGATCACTGGCCATGTGATGACACTCAATTATGAACTCCAGGAGGTTGGGCTGGTATCACTTTCCTCAAATTCCCGGCCTTCTAATCACAAGGTTGGTATTTCCAGCATGACCAGCCCTCATCTGGAAACCATCTCAGAATTTGCAGGAATCTCTTCATTAGCATAAACTCAAGTACAGCCCAAGGGACCTCTTTACCATGAATAACAAAGACACTTCTATCATTTGAGAAGTTCCATGGGTTTCAACACTTTCTCACAAGAACCAGGGATAACAACCAACTGAATTTCTTTTTATTATACAACACAAGGTAAGTGTTGAAGCTTAGCTGTTTTAAACTAGCCATACTGTACATCCTATGTCTGTACTCCACTGATGTGATCTAAGCCCTGTTAACTACAAGCTTGGCCTTATCTGGTGCCATTGTGCTTACCCTGCTCTTTTGTGCTTTCCCGTCTCTTCCAGCAGGGTCTTCTCCTTGGTGAACATGGCCATCCTGAGGACATACTTTCTCAATTTTCTCATTCTAGCACTGGTCTATCTCCTCTCTCCCTGAATAGTAACTCTTAACTCTGAAATTAGGATTAAGGAACATTGATTATTTTGTCCTCTACCAAAATGTAGTTCAGTTAGCTTAGTGTGATAGCCATTTGATTTCGTGGACCTGTAGACCCTTTTTTCCACAAATAGCTGCCACAAGGTATTGTCTTGTAATAAAATGCTAATCCTTTATCAGCTAGAAGGGATAACTTTTGAAAGAGACCTGTTTCTGTGTTACATTTCCGACTGCTTAATTACTGCTTTAATATAACCATCACTTTATTGTTGCCATTGATCTCACACAGTTATTATATAACTTTCAAAATCAAGATGTGTTTACAGAAGAAGATTGGATTCAATCTGATACATGTTAAAATCTTGTCTTAAGGGGCGCCTGGGTGACTTAGTCGGTTAAGCGTCCGACTTTCGCTTAGGTCATGATCTCACGGTTCGTGGGTTCGAGCCCAGCATCGGCCTCTGTGGTGTCAGCTCAGAGCCTGGAGCCTGTTTCAGAGTCTGTGACTCCCTCTCTCTCTGACCCTCCCCTGCTCACGCTGTCTCTCTCTCTCCTAGAAATAAATAAAACATTAAAAAAAAAAATCTTGTCTTAAACATGTACCCGTATGTAACTTTGATTAGAAAGTCTCTAGTTTCTAGCTTTGGGGACCTTTACATATTTGCTAAAAATCCATGCAAAATGCCTGCTCTGTTCAGAAAACGTGTCTGAAAGCTTAGCCATCAAACCTCAAGTTTTCTGGAGTTGTATTCTGCTATTGGGAATGGCTATAAGAATTACAGTGTTTTTCTCCTGCCAGACATGTGCTAGAAATTTTTATTGTTGCTGCTGCTAAATGAAGATATTTTATCATAGATTTGTTTCCCCTTATAGTAGACAGTGTTAGGGCAACATTTCCCACAATGACAAAAAGAGTATTTATTTATTTCCTTAAACGTTCATTAATAAAATTTGTGCAATTATTATCAGAATTCTGTAGTGGAAATAAATATAATCTTGATGTACTCACCTTTGAGTTAATTTCTTTTTTTAAAAAAAATTAACATATATTTATTATTGAGAAACAGAGAGAGACAGAGCATGAGCAAGGGGAGGGGCAGAGAGGGCAGGGGACATAGAATCTGAAGCAGGCTCCAGGCTCTGAGCTGTCAGCCCAGAGCGTGACAGGGAGCTCAACCCAACAAACTGGTAGATCATGGCCTGAGCTGAAGTTGGATGCTTAACTGAGTAAGCCACCCAGGGGCCCCTGAGTTAATTTCTTTTACCCAAAGTAGCTCTCTATATTTCTGGTTAATATTGATACAACATAATTTATAAAACATGAACTTTTATCTAACAGTGAGACTGACTGGTGTAGGGTCTTAAAACCTTAAAGCCACATGTTTCATGTAGTGAATTTAGCATATGTACTAATGGCACTTTCTTTTTATTAAAAGAAAATACAAGTTGCTGTTTGATTAAAATAAATGCAGAAATGCAGATGGGCATTCTTGCAATAATTTTGCCTTTTAACAATGACACAGAAAACATTTTATAAAAGCATGGGTTGTCACTTAGCAGCATATTTATTTCCTCTTTTTTGTAACTGTTATAATTTTGATGAGTATTCTTTGAGTAAGAGAACTGATCATGAGGTTTAGTAAGAATGAAAGTAGGGGAAAATGATTTTGATTTTAGGATACAGTAAAACTAAGACATTAAACATGAAGGCTTCAAAAAATGAAAGAATTTTGGCTTAAGTAGTAGAATTCAGCTGATAAAAGTTATGGAAATTTATATTGTAGAACATTTTCTAGGTGTGCAATAAGTCATCTCCAAAAATGGGAATAGTAATAAAGAGCTAATCACTTGGTGTTAGTAAAAAGACAACTTTATTACAAGAGTCATAAAATATAGGATAATATTAATTGCCACAGGCAGCACCAATTTATCTTGCAGGACTTAAAGGTACAGAAGGATATCAAAAAGAAAGAGTCAGAGGTTTTAATGTGATGTTGAGAGTGATGAGAGAGCTGGTATTCTGCCTGGAAATTAACTAAGTGAGTAATTTAAACTACAGACATAACAAATACCCGTGATAGTCTAGGCTCTATGCAAGTTGTGGGGAATATAGTGGTAAACAAAAATAAGCCTCATCCCTGCTTTCAGGAAACATACAAATTAGTGGGGAAGATTAATGCTATTCACATATTTAAAAAATGAACTCATCAGTGCAAAGTAGAAGATCTGAGAGGGTCCTAAATATGGAGCTTCTGTGACCTCACTCTGAAGTTAGTATATTTAGTACACATGGAGGTAGTATTGAAGGTGAAAGAACATAAAACATAATACAGACCAGTGGGCTCCAAACTTTTCATTCTCTAACTCCTAAGAGAATTTTGAAAAATTATGTACCTCCTCACACATTTTTAACGTGACATCTAAATTTATTCATCTTAATTTTATGTAGTTGTAAAGACTGTTGCCTTCAGCATATGGTGAATCTTGACTAATAAAGGTGCTATATCACTTTTGTAAGTGTATTTAATGAAACCTAAAAATCATAATTATGTGATACTCTCTTTTGCCATCAAAAAATACAAACTAGCTCTTTTATAACATTTGAAAAATGTATTTCTCTCCTTTTATATTTGAATTGATATTTCCATTCCATGACATTTAAATATTTTTATCAAAGTATAACATATTTTATGCCTAGCATACTAAGCTACAAATACATATGTATGAAAATTTTAAAATCTTATTTTCCATGTTCACAAGATGCTAAGTGCTTAAAAATATTTTCTATGCTGACTTATCAATTCAATTAGCACTTTTATACAATTAGTTATATTATAAATTTAGAAAAGTACTTATAATATATAAAAATTAAAAAACTTATGTGAAACACATCTCGTAGCATGATCATACTTTTCCTGTGTTTTTAATGAAAAAAGAAAAGGAATCAGTAAAAGTAAATTGATTACAAAATTACTAATAGTAAATTGATCAGTCATCCAGCAAATTATGTATTGTTGTTAAATGGAGAAAGAATATATTAAATATTTTTATGAGTAAATAATATATTGTCCGACATTACAGTATTTCATGATGTAATTTGCTTTAATAAACTTGAAAAGCACCTTATTGCATAAAAATCCTAAATCTGAAAAAAATGCATAAACTGTTGTTGGTGGACTTCATTTGATAATCTTGATAAATTTTCTGTTCCTAGGAAACATTCTGGCTACATTTAAAACATTTTACATCATTAATCTGCACTTCTGATTTTTCTTTTGTAAATTTCCCCCATCTCATGACGAGCCCTAAAGATGAGTATTGAGTCTTCCTGCAATGAGATCATTTAATTACCTAGGGAAGAAATGTCGTGTTTGATAGCTCTTACTGATGTTCTCTTGGCTTTCTGCTCTGTTGTGATTCTCACTCAAGAACAATTCATCTTTTGATGAGCAGTGTGGTAGAGAGAGGCTCATGCCTCCCACATTTTCATATCTGAATTTCTAACATAAAAATAGTTGAAGGAGTGCCTGCATTGCTCAGTCAGTTAAACATCCAACTTTGGCTCAGGTCATGATCTCAGGGTTCATGGTTTCGAGCCCCACGTCAGGCTCTGTGCTGACAGTTCAGAGCCTGGAGCCTGCTTAGGATTCTTTGTCTCTCTCTCTCTTTTCTCCTCCCCTACTCATGCTCTGTCCCTCTCTGTCTCTCAAAATTAAATAAATGTTAAAAAATATTTATTAAAAAATAGTTCAATATACCAGTTTCATTACCTGATTGTACCCTTAACTGGAATATTTATTGCAAGAAAGTACAGGAAATTGAAAAGTTCCATGATATCTATTGGAGACACTTCCCCCTTTATTAAGAAGCCAAAAAGTTGTTAAGCCCAGGGCAGTCCAACATAGCAATAGTTAAGGTTAACACGCATCTGTGTGTGTGCGTGTGTGCACATTCTGCACAGGGTGGGGGCGTGTTTTCTGAAAGCTGGTAGAATGGATTGGGTACTCAAGTGCTTTCTTAGTATTCTCCTCATAAACTATGAGTATGAATTTGCTTCTGAAGATGAGATCTGCAAACTGATAGCCTTAACATTATCTATGTTCAAACGTTTTCTGGAAAGTACCCCAGTTTAAGGATCACTGAGTTAGGCAGGAAATGACACCAGATCTGAGATCTGAAGGACAGGATAAAAATATCCAAAAAATAGGGGCTCCTGGGTGGCTTATTCGGTTAAGCGTCTGACTTTCGCTTAGGTCATGATCTCGCGGTTCGTGGGTTCGGGCCCCGCGTCGGGCTCTGTGCTGACTGCCAGCTCGGAGCCTGGAGCCCGTTTCAGTCTGTGACTCCCTCTCTCTCTGACCCTCCCCTGCTCACGCTGTCTCTCTCTCTCTCCTAGAAATAAAAAAATATATATTGTATCCAAAAATATCCAAAAATAGTTTGATAGTCTTTACTTTGTTACTGTATCACCTGAATAGACTGACTTGACATAACTGCTTATGTAATGATCATGTGGTCATTGTATTTCTTTTTTAAAAAATTAATCTTATTGATCAAAATTTGATTGTGTCATTTAACTTTGAAATCCTACAATATAGTTAATATTTGTAACCCTTGTTCAAATCACAAAATCCATACTGACCTTGCCATTCTTATAACTGAGACTAAACTTGAATATTCCTAGAATTTTGCCATACATCAGTATATATAGTAGTATTTGATGGCTACCAGGGAAAAATAAATTCTCCAGAATTTGGAAATGGGCAAAAGCATTAGTGGGTGTTCTTTCAGCACTTAGCATTTCTACAGGACACTCTGGAGATTATATGAGGGTAGGAAGAAAGATGTATTTTTGATTGTCTTTCTATTAAGTAGGTTATTTTACAACTCTGTAGGGGTAGAAGGTAATTTGTAGAAAATTGATAGTAATGCAGTGATTCTTGTCCATAGTAATGCAAATGAATCTTCTCCTGTAGAGATATATTCATTTATGCCTAATAGAACAGATCACTCCAAACACAATGATTTATTGCCTTATAGGATACTAACTGGTTTGCATCTATTAGCAACTTCATTTCAACATTCCTGATTGCCTGTACATAGAAATTTTTCTATGTATTTCTTAACATCTGTTTTCATCTGTTCCGGCTGTCGTAACAAACCCCATTAGGCTGTGTAGCTTAAACAACCGACATTTATTTCTCACGGTTCTAGACTCTAGAAGTCTGGGATCAAGGTGCCAATAAGGTTTGGTTCTTGATGAGGGCCTTCTTCCTACTTAAGTCCTCACATTGCCTTTCCTTGAACATAAAGGCAGAGAGAGGGAGAGTGGGAGAGAGAAAAAGAGAGACGGAGGGAGGGTGGATCTATTTATCTGCCATCTCTTCTTGTTTTTTGTAAGGACATTAATCCCATCATGGCGGTTCTACCTTTTATGATTTCATCTAAATGTAATTATCTTCCAAATGCCCTACCTCCAAATACTGTTACTTTGAGGATTAGGGTTTCAATATGTAAAGTTGGACAGGACATATATAGTTAGTCCATAGCAATATCTAACTGGTTGCCTCATTAATTGTGTCAAATAAAGTCTTTGACATTAACCTTAACATTTTACATTTGCATTAGAGTCATATATTTTAGATTGTTTTGTGGGGTTTTTAGTTTTGTTTTTTTAATATTATGACAGAAATATCAGGGGAAGTAAGCACTAATTAGACTGTGGAACCATGTCACAAAATATTAACAATGGGGTATTAAAGTGTATCCATCATGGGGTGCCTGGGTAGCTCAATCCTTAAGTGACTGACTTGATTTTCAGGTTATAACCTCACAGTTCATGAGTTCAAGCCCCACATCAAACCGTGAGATCATGACCTAAGCGAAAGTCGGACGCTTAACCGACTAAGCCACCCAGGCGCCCCTATTCAAGCCCCACATCAGACTCTGTGCTACAGTACGGAGTGTGCTTGGGATTCTCTCTCTCTCTCCCTCTTTATCTGCACCTCTCATGCTCTCTCTCTCACCCTCTCTCAAAATAAATAAATAAATAAACTTAAAATAACTAAAAATGTATCCACCATGACTATGATTCTTCTCAAAAAACAATTATAGCCAACTAAGTGCTACATGTATCTTTTATTATCCTTCCTTGCAGCATTTCCCATTTATGGACCTAAGTCCTCTCTTTTATAAGCTAACTTGACAAAGGAATGAAAAGATATTCATGTCCAGTTATTCTTCAAGTTACTACAGTCATGTTTCTGTCTCTAAGCCTACATGGCATCCCTGAAACCACTTTGACAAAGGCCACTAATGACTTTCTAATTTCCAAACTTGTTGGTCTCATTACCAGCTACCTCTGAGTTCTTTGAATATATTAAGCACTCCTTTCTTCCTGAGATACTTTTTACCTTTAGCTTCCTTGTCTTCTCTGTCTTGGTTTGTATTCTTTCTGCGACTTATCTTTGAATTTCTTATTTGACTCCAGACCCTCTGTTCACTTGGCTTCTGTTCCCATCTTTAAGGCTGATACAACTAAGAAGTGGGAACCATTTCAAGGTTGTTTGTTATATTAGTGGCACCTAATGAATCCTACCTGTCTCTCTTTCTCTGATGCACCTTTGCAATGTAGTGCTGTTTGTTCATCAACTGCTTGGATCTTGTCTGGCTTTGTGACTTGCTTAGACCAATAAAAAGTGGCAGATGTGATATTGCATGTGAAAGAGAGTCTTTGCCTTAAGAGACATTGCAGCTTCCATTCTGGGCTCTTGGGATTCTTTTTAGTTTGTTTTTAGAGAGAGAGAGAATGCAGGCAGGTGGGGAGAGGGGCAGACAACAGACACACACACACACACACACACACACACACAGAGAAAGAGAGAGAGAGAGAGAGAGAGAGAGAATCTGAAGCAGGCTCCACACTCAGCTCAGCATGTAGCCCAATGCAGGGCTTGATACCATGACCCTAGGATCATGACCTGAGTGCAAATCAAGGGTTGGATGCTCAATTGACTGAGCTACCCAGGCACCCTGCCTCTTGGGATTCTATCTTGAGTCCAAAATATGAGGAAGATGGTATAAAGGAAGAAAAGGCACAGGGGGGAAATAAATCAGTCCAATATCTTGATTGAGGCCATTTAGTATCTACCAGAAGCTACACTGCTAGATGGATACAGCTACATGAGTCTAAGTGAGTTAAGTGGAAAAAATGTGAAGCCAAGCTACAGAACTATAAGAGACTATAGATCATTTTGTGTTAAGCTACAAATTTTAAGTTGTTATGTGGCAATAGATGATTAATACATAATTACGTTATGAAATCCCCATCTCTCTTTTTCCAACATGAAATTGTCTACTGAGCGATTCCCAGAGTTCTACAGATACTTCAATGACAACATCTTCAAAACTGAAATGATGATCATGTAGTTTCTCCCCTCTACTCCGTAAATTAGTGCTTATTTCCTCAGCAATTTCTCCCATGTCTGTGTAGGATACTTCTCACACCTAGTAGTCAGAGGAAGTGTAGAGAAGTTGTCTAGGTTGCTTTCTCCTCCCATCCTCCATCTTCTCATCAGGAGGCCAAGGTCAAGCAACTCTACTTCCCTAACATTAGTCTCTATTTCACTTTCCTATATTCACTTCTTTGACTCAGACCCTACTTCACCCATGTCTTCCTTGGACTTTACACTTCTTCTGAAGGCCTTTCTTGCTGTTATCTATAAAATTGTGTAATTTCTCTTTTGTGCTGCTGCAAGTTTAGCTTTTCTAAAATCCAAACTACGTATTATCTGTGCAGTGCCGGCTTAGATGGAGGGGCCACCAAATGTGGGACTCTGATGGGGTGGAGGCTAGTGGAAAAATTTACCCAAGACAGAGTATATGAGATGGAAGTTCACTGAGTAAACCACAAGAGAGCAGGGGGAAGGACAGCAAAGGAGAGACACTGAGGAAGTGGTGTTGAGGGGCCACATTTATAGAGCAGAGTGAAGGAATGTGGGGACATATTTTTGGTAATCTTAGGAACTGTTCCTGGTTGTAACTGGTCAGTTAGGGCCTATGGTTATTTTTAGGTGGGTCACTTAATGAGCCTGTTTGCATTCAGCTCAGTGGTCTCTGCGGGCATTTTTGTCTTGCTCTACATTATCATTTTACTTAATTAAAACTTACTATTTCCTACAAAATTAAGTCTACCCTCTTCATCAAAACAAAGATGGTTCTCTCTGATTTATCTCAAACTACCTGTCCAGCTTCCTTCCTCCAATATGTACTATCCTGCAGCCATGCTGAACTTCCTGATATACTGAGACAGACTTTCTTGCTCTGTCTCTACTCAAGCTCTCCAATTTTCCCAGAGTACTCTCTCCTCTCCACTGCCTTTAAAACTTCTCAGGGTAAACTGGCATTTCTTTTTTTTTTTTTAATTGACTGTACTCCATATTCAGGTATGTTGTAGGATCAACAGCTATGTCTGTTTTGGGTATTTAGGTACCTAACCACTTCCCTGTATCATAGTTAATATTCCCCCAGAAGCAGAGCTCCCTGAAGGCAATGATTCAGATGCAAGTAGCTGATTTGGTAAATAAACCTGGGGTACTATTGTAGAGGAGTGGGAGAGTGAGACAGTGAAGAATAGCTAATAAAGTGTGAATATCAAGCCAGGTACCACTGTGGGCAATTGGAGCTTAATCCTATAGGAAAATTCTGAAAAATAGTAGAACACAAGTATCAAAATTATCTCTCCTAAGGGATGAGAGAACTATGGATTTATATCCGAAACACAGTCATTGCCTATGGGCTATTATTCAATGAGACTGTGTATGTGTGGTGAGGGGGGTGGGGTGGGCGTGGGAGGTGTGCATGCACATGCATGCATGCATGCATACCCACAATTATTCCTCTGGTCTGCCCTAAGGCAAGGACAGAATAATCTATGACTGCTGATTGGGACCTCAGGAAGAGGGATGCAGATGAAAGGCAGCCTCATACATTGAAATGGAATGGCTTCAGTGATAATAGAAAGTGCTACACCCTGTTATGAATTCCTTTGTGGCAGGAACAAAATGGCATATTTTTCACTGTATTTCCAGTGCCTAAGCTTGTCAGTGCCTTGCATTATATTGGGACCACATGCATGATTGTGAACAAATAAATCATAAAGTGAAATATCATTGATATCAATAGTAGATTACAATTAGCCCTTAGTATTTTCTGTATGCCAAGCACTGCCCTATTCTTTATATACGTAAGTGTATTAGACTAAAGTGAGGCAAGAAATAGCAATTTGATTTCTTTTTGCTGGTAGAAATCTAAGGAAGAGAAAACACATCGGTGAATGAATCAACTTGATCAGTAATGATTAATTTTAAAAAGTAAGAATCAGGTAACATTTTATTGAGTCACAATAAATCTAGGCATTTTCAGTTATTCACAACAAATAGTGCCACATAGCAGTTAAGAGGTAGACTTAGTGCTGACTGAGTCTCTTGATCTAGTTGCTAGTTTCATCACTTACCAAACGTGCAACCTTTGTCTAGTTGTCTCATATCCCTGTTCTCTAAAAAAAGCATAATAATACTTTCGTAAGTTATAGGATTCTGATGGCTGTATAAATATACAAATTCAAAGTGCATGGCGCATTGTGAGTACTTGATAAGGCTATATACTCTCTGTGTTTCTTAGAGGAGAACAAACTTGTTTTCAAAGACTGCAGGGCTATTGATCTGTATATTCAGCCAAAAGTAAGAGCTGTGTTTGAAATGTATGTTTTGTCTGTAAAAATCCTGTGACAGTTTTCATCTATTACTTGCTATAGACTACAATTGATTGTAAAATCACATGCGCTGTTTATTCTGTGAGATCAAATAGCTATGTCTTCTTAGTTATGCAGACTCAAGTTTGAGAACCAACAGCACAAGCCATCATAAATAAGAAGAAAAATATCATAACCACTGTGGGGCTTTCTATAAATAGCTACACACCAACAAGCAGTATCCATATTAGGAAAAAGACCTTTATGTGTGTTATGTTTGTCTGCTGTAATTAGGCACAACCACACCTAATTAAAGCAGTGGCCCTAGGCCATATACTTCTTTGTGTTTCAATCCTACAGCGCCTAGTGGCAAGTTAGAGCATAAAAGAGATAGGTGACAGATGGATAAACAAGTGTGTTTCTGCCTAAGGAACATAGGCAAAACCCAGAAAACTAAGAGAGAGGGACAATTAATAATTGGGTTTTACAGGTCATTGTTTCCTATGACTCCTTTATGACAGCAACTTTCTTTCACACGAGGACTGATACATTTTATATAGTTTAGCAGGTTTCTTGTAACAATGTACCATGAGGAATTTCAAGTTGAGAAGGCCTGGCAAGACCTTTACAAAGATACAGTTGTCTTTTGTTTGGAATTATATTATAACACATGCATGTGAGTTGGCATTAGATCCTTAATGAGCACTGAGGCTTTCATGATTAATTTGTCTTTAAATCCTAGAACAGTAGTTCATTTAGCTCAGTAGTCCATTCGAATAGAAGATACTCATTCTCTTGAGAGTGTGCTCAAATCAGTCTGACAATAATGATACAAGCATGTTCCATTTTGTTTTTAACTTATTCTTCCTCCAAGGTGGTATTCTATTCTCTGCAGCATTCTTTGTGTAAACTTTATGCATCATCTGCTTTTATTTTTCCACTTTAGAAAAATTTATTCAGAAGCCAATACCTTCTGTTGTAATGTTTTATAGCAAAAACAAGTTCAGGAGATGATTGGAAACGTGACACTGGAGGAATCCTAAAGTCCTCTTCCTGATAGCCATGAAATTTCTGAAAGGCATCTGCTATCTGCATGGCGTATTCCCTCTGGCCAAGACCATCTTTCTCTCTCTGTGAATTTTTTTAATGAAAATATAATACTTCAGGGGCAGTATGCACAATCTAAAGGTTGAGAAGACAGAGATGTGTTCCAATTCTAGAACGTAGTAAATGATATAAGAATACAATAATGTGTTTGAACATTTGGACAGAAACAGCATTGAAAAAATTATGCTACAGACAACAAGAAAGATCTTCAGACTCTCTTATTTTGTTCCTCAGTTCTGAAAAAGAAAATGAATTATTGGGCTCGCATGAGTTACCAGAGCCTTCATGTAAGTTTTCATTTGAAGATATGTTATACACACTTTCCTAGGCAAACCACTTTCTGGAAAACTGACCAAAACAAACACAACCCAGAGATCCCATTCTCCTGAAGCTTATTGTAGTTGGAAAAAAAAGTAAAAAAAAAAAAAGAAGAAGAAAAGAGCAATAGATGTGGTAAAGAGTAAGAGAAGACAAAAAAGAATGAGAGGGTATGGCTTGAAATTTTAAATAGGGTAGTTACCTCATTAAGAAAGTGAGCTGGAACACAGATTTGACTGAGGTAAGAGAATTAGCCCTGAGAATATCAGGAGGGAAGATAAGAAGGCCCAAAGGGTTGTATTGGAGGAACAGCAAATATGCCTGTCTGGCTAAAGTTCTGTTGAGTAGATGTGGTAGAAAAGCATTTCAAAGAGATGACTGGGGTCTAGTCACAAAGAGTAGTTTTTTTTTTTTTTTAATGTTTTATTTATTTCTAGGAGAGAGAAAGACAGCGTGAGCAGGGGAGGGTCAGAGAGAGAGGGAGTCACAGATTGAAACAGGCTCCAGGCTCTGAGCCGGCAGTCAGCACAGAGCCCTACGCGGGGCTCAAACCCACGAACCGCGAGATCATGACCTGAGCGAAAGTCGGACGCTTAACCGACTAAGCCACCCAGGCGCCCCACAAAGAGAAGTTTTTATACTGAGGGAAATGGAAAACCTTTGAAAGAGTAGTCATATGATAAGACTTACGTTTTTAAAAAGTAAATTAAGTTTATTTATTTTAAGAGAGAGAGAGACTACATGGGCAGAGAGAGGAAGAGAGGGAGAATCCCAAGCAGGCTCTGTGCTGTCAGCACTATACCCTATGTGAGACTTGAACTCACAACTGTGCCATCATGATCTGAGTTGAAGGCTTAACTGACTGAGCCACCCAGGAGCCCCGATAAGACTACATTTTTAAAGCACCACTCTGACTAGTGTGTTGAAGATAGACTTTTGGAGGACAAGGGCAAAAAGAATATTTTAGTGATTAATGGTACTTCTTCCCAAGGGAATAGTAGTGAAAGTAAAACCCAGAGGTTTTCTGACAGATTGGATGGGTCTTAGAGAAATGGCGGGGTCAAGAATAACTTCAAGGCGTTGGCCTGGGCAACTGGAAGGCTACAGCTGTCATTAACTGGTTACATATGAAATCAGTTTTGTAGGGGAGATAGGTTTGATTTTGGATATGTTAATTTTGAGATCTCCTTTAGTAATGTAAGTTATTAGTCATTCATGTCAAATAGGCATTTGAAAAATATATATGTGTATGTGTATCTGGGGTTCAGGATAGAGGTCTAGTCTGGAGATATATGTTTGGGACACAGTATTAGGATGATAATATTTAAAGCCAGTTTCCTCTACTTAATTATTTTCCCATTACCACTTTTCCCTATTATTTTAAAACAATTTTCAATGTTTTACTTATTTTAGAAAGAGAGAGTATTAGTGGGAGAGGGGCAGAGAGAGAGGGAGACACAGAATCCAAAGCAGGTTCCAGGCTCTGAGCTGTGGTCACAGAGCCTGACATGGGGCTCAAACTCATGAACCATGAGATCATGACCTGAGCCAAAGTTTGAAGCCTAACTGAAGTTGGATGCTTAACCGACTGAGCCACCCAGGCACCCCTCACTTTTCCCTATTAACGTACAACAGACTATCTTCATAAAGAGCAGCTAAAGCACTGTATTTTTTTTTAACCTTGCATTTTTATCTCCTTCTGCCTGAATAGAATATCCAGGTGGTGATTTTTGTCTGGTTTGTTCTCTGCCATCTCCTCTAGCCCTAGCAGAATATATATGCAAGTGCTGCTGTTGGGAAATATTGTTCCCAACCACACCCAGGCTTTGGAATAGCCCTTAAATTACAAGGACTGAAATTCTTCCCAGAAAGTTTCCCACTTGTTTGTCCTGCTACCTACATTGTCTGGGATCTTGATCCAGAGGCACTTTCCTTTAGGTCCTCCTTGTCATCGTGTTCCTGAGGGTCAGGTCCTGGATGATTTCTTGATATCAACAATTTCCTTCCATTTCCATTTTCCCCCAACACTCTCTGAATTTAAAATACAATCAGTTGTGGCTCTCTTGGGGTATTTTTTAGAGTCACAAATTCGGTCTTTTGGAAAACAATTGGGAAATATATATTTCTACACACAATTATTATAGATCTTTTAGACTTGTTTAAATTATATAAAACTAAGAAAGTCTTTATTACTAAGTCAAAGGGATTAAAAGATTTCCCTGAGTCCTATGTCTTTCTTTTAGTTTGCTAAGGAGGCTGCTCTTGGTCTCTGGCTAGCTAGAGTGCAGTATTTGTTTAATGAATTGTAAATGAATATTTTATATACACTCACTGAAAGGCAAAGGCTGGTAAAAATGAAGGAATTTTTACATTTACAAATGAATCACCTGTGTTAACAAAGCCAAAAAGCATGGTTTTCCCACCTTCCCAGGAGAATTGATTTCTATTGCTTAGTAAATTTGCCTTGTTGAAAGATAATAGTCAAGATCAGTCTAAACTAAATTCAAGGTCAATTTTCCACTATTAATAGTCAGAAAAGTGAAAGCTTGAATTGTTGTGTAAGAATGGGTTTTAGAAACTTCATAAGCAAAACAAATTCAGTCTGAAAATTTAAAGCAGGCTTTGGAATCGTTATTTATTTTTTTACTTATTTTTTACCTTGTCTTATAATTCACAGTTTCCGTCCTAATTCTTCCTTTGTTATTTTACAGGACATTCCCTGAAAAGTTAATTAATTAATTTGATAAGGGGCACTGAAGTAGGTGGTGGCAGTCGTTGCTCTTTATTCTTGTTCCATAAATGTTCCCACTCTCAGGTCTTTTTCACTGCAGGTTCAACTAGGAAGGCTATTATGATAGCAGATTAACAATTTTTCTTCATAATTTTATTTTGATTTCTATTTTGGTGGATTTTTGTCACTATTAATATTAGTCATGAATGAGAGAGGGTCTGTGATTTGAAATGATTTGAGAAGTTATAGCTTGAGTGGTCAGACTTCATTCGATGGCCTGCATTTGACAAAAGACATTCCTTTTAACAACTCAATGGCCATGCCATATGGGAGGTAGAAATTACAAGAAAGGTATTGATTACAGCTTGACCTAAGCAATCAGGGATGTCTTAGAAAGCAAGTGTCCTCACTAACAGCAGTTTTGTTTTATTATTTGTAGTTGTATTATCTGAAGCCAATCAGTTTAACTTATTTTCTTTATTGTGCATGAGATACTTTCCTTCTTAAACCTCTGTTTTTATTCAGAAATAGATCCATTTTGCTTTCAGCTATAGCTTGGTTTTTCCTTTTATAATTTTTTTAAAAATGAAATTGTGCTTATTCTTAGATTTTCAAATATGCTGCCTTCCCTTCCAGAGTAGACAGATGTGAGCAGGAATGTTCTGCCATCTCCCTCATCTCATAGCCTTCAGAACTCACATGCACAGCAGCTCCTCAGAGAAGCCTTCCAAGATTTACCTGACCAGTCTAATTCTTATTTTACTCTCTTCTCACATCACATATTTCCATAGCAAATGTTTCTTTTTACAAGTACAACTTCTCTGCATTATTTGATTAACGTCAGTCTACCTCTCAACAAATGGAACAGGAAACATGTACTTTTACTCACTATTTTATCTCTAGCAAAATGGGATAAATCAAGAAGGTTTCAAAATAGGCACTGAATGAATATTGGATGAATAAATGAATTATTCAAAATGCTGAGTACAGAATCATTTATAGCAAAAACAATGCTTTCCCAAATTTGTTTTACTTTGAGCAGAGTTACAAGTCTACTGAACTATATTGACATGAGAAAAGAAAAAAAGAGTACCTTTTCTTTTTATTTTTCTTATAAATAATCTGATGTTCTTCAGGAATATCTCACTTCACTGATTGGTCCCTGGGCTACATGGTGGCTCAATTTACTTCTTTCTTGGAAATTCATTCCAATTCAATAATTTAGTCAATTTTAGATATGTGAGTTTCTGTACATTTCAGCCCTTCCTCATCTCCTTAATAAATTGATACCCAAATATTTGTTACAAGTTAATATGATTAAAAAATTTTGTGAGCATAATTTTGTGAAGAATTTGGTAATAAGATGACTACTTCTAAGAGCAATTCCTATATAGATTTTATTCTTAACTTTTAAAGGGGAGGGGGCCTTTTCTTCTCATTTTCTTTTCTATTTCCTTATGATCTAACACAGTGGCTAGTCTTAGTAATTGGACAATAAAGTTTATTAAATGCATAGTCAAAACCACATTATATTAGTCAAATGAAAAAGAATAATAAATATTTATGTTTCTGCAGAAAACTTTATGTTTAGCTATTATTCAGAATGTGTTTTCAATGAATGTCTTTGCTTTGCTTTAATATATAGATCTGAAAATATTTCCAATAGTTTCAGTAGACATGCAGCCTAAGGCATATGCCAAATGAAAAAAAACAAGGTAGTATCCTTGGATTGCAAGTCTCATTTTATTTCATCAGCAAAAAAGAGTTCCTTGATCAACTAAACTATAAAGATAGAAATAGTATGATATAAAAAGAAACAGAATGGCTGCCAAATAACATTTATTTTCTCTTTAAGAGATATGCCTATAGGTAGGATATAAGTACCAATAGGAAATCACTAAACCTGTGAAAGATAAATATCCATTAGACTTGAGTAGGCACTGGAAAGCTAGACTAGCTAAAGACAACAGGGAGAAGTCCAACCAGGCTGAAAGGGCAAAGCAGCTGGCAATTATGAGGACAGGTGTTTGGTACTGTCCACATCGCCTTTTCAATATAGATAAGCAGAAAGTGTCTGTTATGAATAAGTGAAGAACAGTAGTTCTTAAGCTTTAGTGGGTATCACCCAGAAAACCTACTAAAATGCAGATTCATAGGTCTCCTCTTTAAGATTCTGATTCTGTCAGCTTAGGTAAGGCCCAGGACTCTGTATTTTTAGCTGGTACCCAAAGAAATTGTGGTGCCCCAACCACTTTTTCAAAAACACTTAATATCTCTAAAACATTAATCATTATTCAAGCAAATTGAAATTTCACTAATGAAAGATTACCTAACTTACACATAATGATATAAGTAGAATTCATCTGGATGATGAATATTTAAAAATATATACACGCAGGATATTTAGCTGAGATTAAACTTTGAACCATTTTTTTTTTTATAAACAGAAACCAGATTGTCTTTTATTTAAAGTTGCAACAATCTAATCAGCCTACTTTGAGGCTTTCAGCCCCACATTAGTGTGAGTTTGGCATAAACTTTCTGCTAAATAGAATAAGAAAGAGGTTGCTGGCACAATAGCTTATGCGTATATAGCCCCATGGGGCATTCCTTGCACAGAATTTTTCTTTCCTAAGACTAGAACTCCTTTTCCTATGCTCTAAAATCCTGTCTCAGAGGCTGGGGGACTTTCCTCCTCTTTCTGCATCTCTGAGGTCAGTTACAGGAGACAGTCAGTCTTGATTTTGTACCCTGCTGCCTTCTACCTTCCCCATCATTATGCAATGGACATTCAAGGAAATACAGGCTGAACAAATGAGTGAATTGTTACAGACAGCAGCATTAAATTTTCACTGATGATCATTTCAACTTTGTAAATATTTGTGTTACAACTGAAGATAATCTTAAAATAATTTAATAAATTTGCTCGCTTTACAGTGGAAGCAACTAAGACAAACATGCCTAAGATAGCTGAGTGTCTTTATGGTGACTGTCCGTATGGTATTTTATTTTGCAGTCATCTGTTCTCTCTCCCAAATTATATATTTTTTTGTAAGGCCACAAGTCTAAACGTCTAAACCAAACTGACTCCATGACAGGCTTTAAGTTTCCCCTCTGAACTAGAAGGCCTGAGTTTGAGCTTCCCGGAAGCTATCAGGCAGTTACACATTGCCCAAGGCAGGAGAAACCACCCTTGCATCACCCAATCAGGAAAGTCCAGCGACCACCCTCCACATTACTGAGGGAGGGGCCTGGAGATAGAAACTATAGATAGGACCCTGTTACTTAATGTTAAAGTTAACCTGTTAGTCACCGAACAAGACCCTAGGCTCGCTCTGTGATTGGTTGAATTTAAAGGTACTCTAAATGTTGTAATTGGATCCCGCCAAAAGTAACGAATACTCTAGACAATGTGTACGGTCAAACCCGCTGTCAATGATGTTGAATAATTATGATTGGATCACTGTTCCCATGTCACAACTTCTGTAACTCCCCCATCTCAAACCCCATAAAAACCCTACTCTGCCCTTGTTCGAGGCTCTCAGCACGGATCCATGTGCTGGTGAAGTCTGTGAGCCCGAGCTCAAGCCCGTAATAAAGCCCTTTGCCTTTACATGCGTGACTCGGTCTCCCTGGTGGTCTCTGGTCGGTGAGGATACTGCGATCTGGGTATAACATTTTCTTATATTATTTAATACTTGTACATTTTCATACTTTGGAGAGTATCAGTCTTTAAGGTCTATCTCATGCCAATTTGCTATTTATTAGAGTGTCAAAATGATTTAATTGCTTATTTTGTTCAGCAAAGAGTTTAGAAAGGAACTCACTAATGTTATCTGTCTTCACATATTTTTATATGGGTAGAATACTGGGTACCAGTTTTAAAAACAAGTTTGATTTTTAAATGTAAATTTCTAATGAAATTTAAAAAAAGTAAACTTGAAAAATATTACATAGAGTAATATTATTTTATTTAGGAATATAACAGTTTATGTTTTGACTATATATTCATTAGCAGATATATAACAACTGTAAAACTCATGGCAATGATATCAGTTAGCAATACATTTGGCTATGCGTAATGAGCAAACAAAAACTGTACCATTGTCATCTATAAACATAGAATTTACCTGTTTCAAGCACAGGAAATCGGGGAATAGCAATCTAAGGCTGAAACAGTGCCTCAGTGAAATTAGCAAGGTCCTGAAGTTTTTCTTAGGGTTACCATGCATTACTGAGCAGCTTAGGTCTTGCAATAGGACACCTATTGTGTGTGAAAAGGGGACTGTGAATGGCTCAGACTTCCCTCTGAGAGAATTTCTAATTCCCAAAGTACCAAATGGGTTAGCAATGGTCTTCTTTCTTTCTCCTGGTTTCATTAACATAATAGGTGGCTTTTGTCTTCATTGTCACAAGAGAGGCTATTGTACATCTGAATTTTTGTGTCTGTATTGGAGGAAGGAAGAAAAACGAAGGGTTCCAGGGCTTATTTCCCAGAGAGTCTTTACTTAGAAAATTTGACAGGCACCAACCATTACCATTAGCTTATAGCCTAGAATTGAGCTACCTGCCATTTATAGATGCTAAGTGATGCAGGGAGCAAATATGTTTAGGTGGCGCACTCTGGTACCTGTGCAGGGAGATGGGGAGCAGGAATCAAGATTCCCTCTGTAAACAGGAAAGGAGAACAGGTATCAGAGAGGGAACAATTAGATGAAGAAAGAAAAGAACGACAGCAACAACAAGTGAAATTAGCCTTGGGTCAAGGTTAATAGTGCTGCAGATTTTCAGCATTAAGATCAAATCTCAACAGCAATAGTCTGCTGAAATAAAAGTCTCTTCTTTCATCCATTTCTGCTCCCAATGCTGCACAAAGCTTCCCAGACTTGGCTGCCTGCCATATGACTAATATGTGAACCAATTCACTCATCTTTACTTTTATCCTACTTCAGTTCCCGTAACAATATACATGGCAACACTCTGCTCAGTCTTCACAGCAAAGAAAGAGTTTGGAAAATGTAATTAAATATCCATAGTACCGTCACAGAATAAAAGATTTATTACTTTTGGTATGAGAAATGAAAATGTTTGTTTATTGATGAAAATTTATGAATCATTTTAGAAATGAATGTCTATTTTCAAAACTTCTGGATTTTCCTTTGAGTCATTCACTGTGTTTTTTTTAACAATGTAAAATTTGCTTTTCTGAATTTTGAATTCTAGAACTTCTGGACTTAAAATATAGAATAAATATATATACTTAAAATCTTTGTGTATAACTTTGCTCAGTAAAGAAAGTCTAAATTGATTGGATTAACATATATAAAGAAAAATGGAGAGGGTATGAGTGTAGCTTCACATCATCTAGAGCTCTAATTTATCTTTCCCAGAAAGAATGGTAGTTAAAATACCTATGAACATTAACAAATTGAAAGATAAAGGGAAAATATTTTTGATATACAGCAATCTTGCCAACCAATGTTATTAATTTTAAAAGTTTAACATATTATCTGTAAATAATGACAATTTTATCCTAATTTTCTGATGCTTTTGTTAATTATTCCTGTACAATCATACTAGCTAGAATTCATAATGCAGTGTTATATAGAAATAGCATGGACAAGTTTTTTTCATTTTGGGAATGCTTCTAAAATGTCACCATTGGGGGGTGCCTGGGTAGCTCAGTCGGTTGAACATATGACTGTGGCTCAGGTCATGATCTCACGGTCTGTGGGTTCAAGACCCACATCAGGCCCTGTACTGACAGCTGAGAGCCTGGAGCCTGCTTCTGATTCTGTGTCTTCCTCTCTCGCTGCCCCTCCCTTGCCTGTGCCCTGTCTCTCTCTGATTCTAAAAAATAAATAAACATTAAAAAATATTTAAAAAATAAAATGTCACCATTGGGTACATTATTTGCTATATTACATAGTTTTGTGAGATAAACATATTAATTTTTTTGTTTCTGCTTTTTTAATGTACTAATTATATTAATAAACCTGCTAATTTTGAAATAATCTGTCGTTCCTGGAATAAGCAAATATATTAGATATTTTCTCTTAGATATTACTGGATTTGGTTTGCTATGATTTTCTTTAGGATTTTGCTACCCATGATATATGAATGAGGTTCCTTATAAATTTGTTTCTTGTTTTGCCTTTATGTGGGGATTGAAAAAAAGGTTATATTGGGCTTTCATAAATGATATTGAGTACATGTGTGGGCATGGTGTTACCTCTTTTTCATTCCTGAAAGAGCATGATTATTGTTATTATTAGGTGTTCATGAGAATTCACCGATAAAAGTGTGAGCTTCTGGTATTTTTCTGGGAAGATTTAATATTCATTTTTAAAATGACACCTGTTTAAAAAGATACATATTTTAGGACCAAACGTATTTTTATTTTCTTCCTGAATTGGTTTTAGTAATTTTTGTTTTGGAATTTTGCATTCAACTAAGATTTAAATATATTGTACGTAAAACTTTTGACAATATCTTTATCTTTTACTTCCTACCACATTTATAGTCATGTCTTCCTTTTTTAATTTCTAATGCTTTTGCTTGGCTTCTCTCTTTTGTTCTTATTTATTATCCAGAGGCTTGCTAATTTTATTAGTCATTCTGCTTAATTGTTCCACCTTTGTTTTTCTTTTTATTGATTTCCTCTTAAGAGTAGTATTTTCTATCTGCTGTGTAATTAGGGTAATTCTATTTTTTTTTCAACTTCTAATTTTGTATTTTTAACTCCTTAGCTCATAGTCTTTACTTCTTTCCAGTGTAATCCTCAAGTCTATATATTTCCCTCCAAGTAGTGCTTTGACTGCATTCATAGGTATCATCAGTAGTATTTTCATTATCATACAGAGGTAGGATTTTTATAATTTACAAGTCTATTTTTATTTAGAAGTACATTTAATTTTTTTCTTACTTTTTTTTTGCTATGATTATTGATGATAAGGAGGCAGTGGAAAATGTGTTTGAAATTACAGAGGTAGATTAAAACTGGAGACAAAAATTTGAGAGTAATATTCACTGATAAAGGCATGGAGTGGATGTATTGTCCTTGATCTTAGCCAAAAGGCCAAGAAGTGATGAAGTAGCTACATTGGTCACTAAGGCAAAAGTGGAGTGACAAAACAGACAAGAAATGACTCTAAAAGACTCTTTAGAAATTTTGTATTTGTCGGTTTTTTTTCAACTTACAGAAAATTCTCTTGTTACTCCTGAAAACATTAAAATAACTCTTCAGCTGAGTTAAAAGAAAGCTTCTTTTTTCCCTTCAGCAAACCATATGCAATTTTTTGAAAAAACTAATTTATTTACTGAAAACAATAAAAATTTTTCATTGTCCTTTTCATTTTCCAATTTAAAGTAACCGTGTTGCAGGAGGATCTGTAGAGGACAATTTGAACTGGAGAGGTGTCATCCTTAGCATCTAGCAACTTTACTTTCAGTAACCAGTATCCTGGCCATTAAATACAGATTTCACTTTCCACCCACCTGAATAATAGAATGTTAGACATGGAAGGCATCTTTGAAGTCATCCAGGGAAATCTTTATTTTACATTTGAGAAGAATGACGTTCATAGGAGATGAGTGACATTTAAATCTTTCATTGCTATTTCTTTTTTTTTTTTTCAAAAAATTTTTAGTGTTTTATTTATTTCTAGGAGAGAGAGAGAGACAGCGTGAGCAGGGGAGGGTCAGAGAGAGAGGGAGTCATAGACTCTGAAACAGGCTCCAGGCTCTGAGCTGGCAGTCAGCACAGAGCCTGACGCCGGGCTCGAACCCACGAACCACGAGATCATGACCTAAGTGAAAGTCGGACGCTTGACGGACTAAGCCACCCAGGCGCCTCTCATTGCTATTTCTTCAATAGTCCCGTCTGGGCCATTTGCCTCCATTGCTACATTCCACTATAAACACTTTAGTTTAATTTTTGCTTTGTGTTCATTTTCATTGTTTTTCTTTGGAATGCATATGTGATAATTTGATCAATCCTGGATTCGCCCTTGCAAACTCAAGAAAAAATTAATATGTGTACAAGGGCCTGTAAAATGTGGTCCTCCCTGTTCTTCTACCCTCATCTTGTTCAAGGTTCTCCTGGCTTTCTCCTTTGCCATTGTGACCTTTTCTTCCTTATTCTTCCACAGGAAGAATCCACAACTGCAGGACACTGGCTCTTAGCCTTTCTACCCTTCCTTTTACCTGCTTAATTCCTATTTGTTTTTCAGATCTCAGTCCTGAGGCAGGTCCTTAGGAAAATCATCCTTCACCTCCCTGTCAACTGACCTTTATAAATTTGCATAAAATAATGGAAACAGAATCCCTATAAGTTTTTGTTTTTGTTGTTAATTTGAATATTTATTTTCACATTTGAGAAAAAAAGATTATTTGATACAGTACACTACTCAGTAGGCTATAAGCTCGATCAGCACAGGAACCCCAAGTCTTTACAACACAATATGGATATTTGTTCACCAATAAGTGTTATCAGGTTAGACTTGAAATCCAGCTACCTGTAATCTTTCAAATGTATCAGTCTATGTCATCAAAAGAAACTCATTGCAATGTATTCGTAACATAAAGTTGTTTTCACCTCCATCAAAATTAGGTTCATATATATAAATACCTTAATGAATTTCTAACAAACTGAAGTCAATAAAAATGAATGATAATGGGACATTAGATTCTCATTAACTTATTGAAATTTTGATAATTTCAAAAATGTGTTATGTTGACATGGTTTTCTTTGTGTTGAAACCAGTTAGGTCATTAAAAACTAATTTAAGTGTACGATTAATCTTATTTTCTGGTTCATGCTATTTTGAAAATAATATAATTAGAGAATAATTGAAAAATTCTTAAATCAAAATAATATTTTCCTTGCTAATCAAAGTATAATTTTCTTTTTTTTTTAATCTGGAAAACACTGTTTACATATTATCAAATATTGCCATCATTATCTGCGTTACTGAGTACTCATAAACCTTGTGCTACATTTATAAACTGTAATGCTAGGTTGTAAGCACTTTTCAATTAGTATAATGAAAGATTCTTTGGTCTCCAAGAAATGTATAATTGAAAGAGAAATATATCCAAGTAGGAAAATTTTAGAGGAAAATAGTGGTGGAGGAGGAGGACCCTAGGCTCTTTTCGTCCCACAGGCACAACTAGTTGGCTATCAGATCAGGAGTGAAACACAGGTGCTGGACAAGAGTGAGAGAGAGAGGGACACATAGGGGAATGCACAAGGAGAGCATTTCCCCAAAGCCATTGGCTTGGAAAATGAGAAGGGCTGAATTTCATGAGTTCTTGCAACCAGTGGGGCTTATAGCCTGGAGTTTTAAAGGTAAGCAGGAGTGGCTGGGATAGAGCCTGAAGGACACTGCTCTGCTCTTGGAGAGAAGGAGGGCAAACAACTCAGAGGCAGACAGTTTGGAAATAGAGATGTGTAAAATTTTGGGGGCACACAGTGGGAATAATTATTGTGCTTCTTAGAGTGTGTCCCTGAGAGGCAGCATTCCCAGAGATGCCTCTCTAGGGAAAAGAGGAACTGCCCAGTGCCATTTTCCTCCTGCACACCTCTACATAAACACGAACCCACCTGAGAGAAGCAGCTCGGTGCAAACACTGACTGCATAACTTGCTTACCTGGAACCCCACTCCCCTGTGCTCTGGTAGTACTTCCCTTCTCAGCCAACCTTGCCTCATTCTCAGCATGGTGGATCCCTTCCCCAAAAGACCTGGACAGGACCCTGACCACCCCAGGTCTCTAAAGCCTGGACTTTTAAAAGTCAGTAAATTTGGCTGGGATGGAGCTCTGAGGGCACGTCACTGCTCCTGGAAAGCAGGCAGGTGAAAAACCTGGAGACAATGTGGAAACTGATCTGAGGGATGACTGGGACACAGGGAGGAGATTAGAGAGGCAGCACTCACAGAGATTCCTCTCTGGGAACAAAAGAGTTGGCTGGCACCATTTCCTTCCCTTGTCCCCCAGCATAAATGCAGAACCATCTGAGGCAAGCAGCTCAGCACCAACACTGGCTGTCTAATTTGCTTATACCAAGCCTCACATCCTTATTCTGGGTCAAGCTTGCCTGAGTCCCAGTGTGGCAAGGCGCTCCCCCAGAAGACTAGCAGAACCCCCTGCCCACACCATATCTCCCCACTAGAGAGTTCTGAAGGACCTCAGTTCAGGTATGGTTGTCATCAGGTCTCATTTCACAGGCAGACCAGAGAACACCTAGTTAAAACTCACCACATTAAGGCCAGGGACAAACACTGCCCATAGCAAGCAAGTAGGGCTTCTGCAGATGATTGGTATGAAGGACAGAGCAGCCAAAACACAATAACGTAGTACACATGGCACACACTAGAGATACTCCCTGAAGTGCCATACCCTGGCAACTCTATGACTTCTTCTGCATAAGGCCATTATGTTCGGAGCAGGAGACATAACTGGCTTTTCTAACACAAAGAAGGAGGCAGAGACTTAGACAAAATGCCAAGATGGAGGAATTTATTCCAAATGAAAGAACAAGATGAGGCCATGGCCAGAGATCTAAGCAAAACCACATAGGTAACATGCCTGATGAAGAATTTAAAGCAACAAATATAAGGATACTCACTGAGCTTGAGAAAAGAATAGAAGACATCAGGGAGACTTTTACAACTGGAATAAAAGAATTAAAAAAGAATCAATCAGAAATGAAAACTGCAATAAAAGAGATTGGAAACACACTTGATGCAATGAACAGCAGGCTGAAAGAATGAGAGAAATTAATTAGTGACCTAGAAGACAAAATAATGGAAAATAATGAAGCTGAACAATAGAGAGGAAGAATTATGCAACAGGAGAATAGATATAGTGAACTCAGTGACTCTATCAAATGTAATAACATTTGTATTTTAGGAGTCCCAGAAGAAGAAGAGAGAGAAATGAAGGCTGAAATTTTATTTCAAGAAATAAAATATAATTCCCTATTCCTTCCCCTATTATGGGGAAGAAGGCAGACATCCTGATCTAGAGGGCACAGATAACTCCCATCAAAATCAACAAAAGCAGTCCAATACTAAGACATATTGTAATTACATTTGCCAAATATAGTGATAAAGAAAAGTATTAAAAGCACCAAGACAAAAGAAGTCCTTAACTTACTTTTAAATTTAAGTCCTTAACTTAAGATCCATAGAGGAGAGCGAGAGATGTCTCAAGGAACTTGGCAAGCCAGAAGGAATGGCATGATATATTCAAAGTGCTGAATGGGAAAAATTGGCAGGCAACAACACTGTATCCAGCAAGGCTATCATTCAGAATAGAAGGAAAGATAAAGAGTTTTCCAAACAAAAACTAAATGAATTCATGACCACTAAACAAGCCCTACAAGAAATATTAAAGGGGTCTCTTTGAGTGGAAAGGAGAGACCAAAAGTGACAAAGACAAGAAAGGATCAAAAAGCTCTTCAGAAACAACAAAACAAGTGATAAAATGACAATAAGTACATAGCTATCAATAAATACTTTGAATGTAAATGAACTAAATGTTCCATTCAAAAGACTTGGGTATCAGAATAGATCAAAACAAAACAAAACAAAAAAATAAGACCCATCTATATGTTGCCTATGAAAGACTCCTTTTAGGCCTAAAGACCCCTGTAGATTGAAAGTGAGGTGGTGGAGAAATAATTATCACCCAAATGGATGTCAAAAGAAGCTGGAGTAGCAATACTTACATTGGACAAACTAGACTTTAAAACAAAGACTGTAAAAAGAGACAAAAAAGTGCATTATATGATCCTAAAGGGAACATTCCACCAAGAAGATATAACAAAAGATATAACAACTGTAAATATTTATGCCCCCCACTATAGCAACCCAAATATATAAAAACAATTAATAACAAACATAAATTGCTAAGTTGTTTATTAATTGATAATTAATAGTGCAATAATTATCTAAAAATAAAGTGGGACTTTAACACCGCACTTACATCAATGGACAGGTTATCTAAACAAAAAATGAACAAGGAAACAATGGTTTTGAGTGACATACTGGACCAGAAGGACTTAACAGATATACTCAGAATAATTCATCCCAAAACAGCAGAATGCAAATTCTTTTCAAGAACATTCTCCAGAGTGGATCACATAGTAGGTCACAAAACAGGCCTCATCAAATACAAAAAGATTGAAATCTTGCATATATGTAACTTCCCTAACAATACTATGAAATTAGAAGTCAACCACAAGAAAAAAATTTGGAAAGAACACAAATACATGGAGGTTAAAGAACATGCTACTAAACAATGAATGAATCAACCAGAAAAGCAAAGAAACAACAACATGGAAACAAATGAAAATGAAAACATAATGGTCCAAAACTTTTGAGATGCAGTAAAAGTGGTCTTAATAAAAGGAAGTATATACCAATACAGGCCTACCTCAAGAAGCAAGGAAAATCTCAAACGAACAACTTAACCCTGTATCTAATGGACCTAGAGAAAGAACAACAAATGGAGTCTAAAGCCAGCAGAAGGAAGGAAAAAATAAAGATCAGAGCAGAAATAAGCAATATAAAGCTGAAAATATAATAGAACAGGACAATGAAACCTGGACCTGGTTCTTTGAAAAAAGTAATAGAATTGATAAACCTCTAGGCAGAATTATCAAAAAGAAAAGAGAAAGGACACAAATAAAACAAAAAATAACCATAACCAATACCACAGAAATACAAGAATTATGAGAGAATATTATGAAAAATTATATGCAAAGAAATTGGGAAACCTGGAAGAAATGGACATATACCTAGACACATATAAACTATCAAAAACAGAAACAAGAATAAATCAAAAAAACTTGGACAGACTGATAACTAGCAAGGAAATTGAATCAGTATTCTAAGAACTCCCAACAAATAAAAGTCCAGGGCAAGATAGAATTCTACCAGACATTAAAGAAAAGTTAATACCCATTCTTCTGAAATGATTCCAAAAAATAAAAAAGAAAGGAAAACTTCCAAATTCATTCTATTAAGCCAGCATTACCCTGATAACTAATCTAGATTGAAGACTCCACTAAAATGTAGAATTAGAGGTCAATATCCCTGATGAGCACAGATATAAAATTCTCAATGACATACTAGCAAACTGAATCCAACAATACATTAAAGAAAATATTCACTTGGGGAACCTGGGTGCTTCAATCAGTTGAGTGTCCATCTCTTGATTTAGGCTCAGGTCATGATCACACATTTCATGGGATTGAGCTCCAGGTGGGGCTCTATGCTGACAGAGGGAGCCTGCTTGTGATTCTTTGTCTTCTCTCTCTCTCTGCCCCACCCTTTCTCTACCTCAAAATAAATTAAAACATTAAAAATAATCATTCAACATGACCAAGGAGTATTTATTCTTAAATTGCAAGGGTGGCTCAATATTTGCAAATCAATCAACCTCACATACCATATTAGTAAAACAAAGGATAAGAACCATATGATCATTTCAGTAGATGCAGAAAAAACCTTTTGGCAACTTACAACATCCATTCATGATAAAAACAATCAACAAAATAGGTTTGGAAGGAATATACCTCAACATAATAATGGCCATATATGAAAAATTCACAGCTAGTATCATCCTAACTGGGAAAAAACTGAGAGCTTTTCTTCTACAGTCAGGAATAAGACAACGATGTGTACTTTCACCGCTTTCATTCAACATAGTACTGGAAGTCCTAGACACAGCACTTAGACAACCAAAAGAAATAAAAGGCATCTAAATTGGCAAGCAAGAAGTCAAACTTTCACTCTTTCTGAGATAACATGATACTTCACACAGAACCCCCTTCCCCCCCACAAAAAAAAAACCTCTACCAGGGACTCCTGGGTGGCTCAGTTGGTTAAGCATCTGACTTCGGCTCAGGTCATGATCTCACAGTTCGTGGGTTCAAGCCCCATGTTGGGCTCTGTGTTAACAGCCAGCTCAGAGCCTAGAGCCTGTGTGATTCTGAGTCTCCCTCTCTCTCTGACCCTTCCCTGCTCTCTCTCTCTCTCTCTCTCTCTCAGAAGTAAAACATTTAAAAAAAACCTTTTAAAAAAAAAGAAAAAAAAGTGCTAGAACTGATAAATGAATTCGGTAAAGTTCTGGAATACAAAACCAACATACAAAAATCTGTAGCTTTCTATACACTAATAATGAAGCAGCAGAAAGTGATAGTAAGAAAACAATCCTATTTACAACTGTACCAAAAATGATAATTTACCTAGGAATAAATCTAACCAAAGAGGCAAAAGATGTGTACTCTGAAAATATGAAACATGGATGAAACAAATTGAAGATGACAAAAAGAAATGGAAAAATATTCTATGCTCATGGATTGGAAGAACAAGTGTTGTTAAAAAGTCTATACTACTCAAGACAATTTACATTTAAAGCAAATTCTGTCAAAATACCAACAGTATACTTCACAGAGCTAGAACAAAGAATCCTAAAATTTGTATGGAACCACAAAAGAGCCTGAATAGCTAAAGCAACTTTGAAAATGAAAAGCAAACCTAGAAGCATCACAATTCCAGGCTTCAAGTTATATTATAAATCTACAGTAATCAAAACAATATGGTACTGGCACAAAAATAGACACATAGATTATTGGAGCAGGATAGAACCCCAGAAATGAAATACCCCCAGAGAAACCCCAGAGTTGAAAATAGAACTATCCTATGACCAAGTAATTGAGCTACTAGGTATTTATGCAAAGGATACAAAAATACTGATTCAAAGGGATACATGCACCCTGATCATTATAGCAGCATTATTTATACTAGCCAAGATATAGAAGCGTCCCAAGTGTGCATAAATTGGTGAATAGATAAAGAAGAATGGTATACATATATTTCCATTTGCAGTAACATGGGTGGTGCTAGAGAGTATTATGCTAAGTGAAATCAGTCAAAGAAAAGCAAATACCATATAATTTTACTCATACGTTAATTTATGTAACAAAACAAATGAACAAAGGGGATAAAAGGAGTGGGGGTGGCAAACAAAGAAACAGACTCTTAAGTATAGAGAACAAACTGATGATTACCAGCTAGGAGGTGAGTGAGGGGATGGGTAAAATAGATAATGCAGATTAAGGAGTACACTTGTTGTGATGAGAATCAGGTGTTGTATGGAAGTATTGAATTACTATATTGCACACTTGAAACTAATATTACACTGTATGTTAGCTGACTGGAATTTAAGTAAAAACTTTAAAAAATGGAAAATTTTAGATGTAAATAGTAAGTTAACTTTAAGTCATTTAGGAACAGGATGGATGTAAGAATAAATACACTGGAATAATGGAAAATCATCGTTAATATATCTGTAATTCTCTAGGTACCAGAGTCTCTAGTTCCTTTTGTTTTTCCTATAAAAACTTTTCAATAGTGCACATAATAGACTCTATATGTTCCAATTAAAAAAAGGGAGAATACTTTGCCTCAATCGTGACTATTTATTATAATTCTACAGAAGGAAGTAGGAAATAAACAGTAAGAGTATTAGCAGTTGCCATGTCCATCAGTATCAACAGAGGATCTAATGGCCAAATACAAGTTGGTGGAATATCAGCTTTCTATAATGCTAATTTAGTTTATAGTCCCATAGTCTACTGTCATGTTGCTAAGTAACTGAATGGAATCGGAACCCACTTTTTATATAATAAAGTCTTGAGATTTCCCCCCTAAAGTCTTAAATAAAGCTTTGTTTCTTGGGGGAGATCCTCTCTCTGCTCCATTAAAAATGGTGATATAATTTACATTATTCTGTATTATGAATAAAAACTTATTACTCAATGTCCAACATTGAAACTTCAGTTCCAAACTACTTGAGAGGAACAGATCTAACTGTCATGGGAGGTTGTTTCCCCTTGTTCATGTGTTAGATTTTTATGCTTATAAGCATCTAAACATCCATTCTTGTCACAAAAGCAATCTTTACCAAACATCTGCAGAAACATTTGGAATGCTATTGTTATGAGAGGAATTGTCCAAGTGTGCATGCTTTTATAACATACCATTATGGTTGGACTGATAGTCTTGAAAAAACAGAATTCTGAATACAGTATAATGTACTCTTAATCATCTGTCACTGTATATCAGATAAAATAACTTGTTTATCACAGAACTCTTCAGAATGGAAATGTGAGTTGTCTTCTAGAGTTGCAAGTGTTAAGTCACCTGAAAAAATTATTCATTTGCAATCAACTTATTTGCTGAGAAAAGCATTATAAACTCTGGGTAGGACTCTCGCTATCTGTAAAGCAATTTTTCCTTTTTTAGTCTGAAGGCAAAGATCATGTTACTATTATGTTCTTTTCCTCTTTGTCTCTTCCTCCTTTGTTCCATTATTGAGGCTAAAACACAATGCAGATTTTCATCTTTCAACTTACCTACATTATGTTGTACTTTTTATTTTCTTTGGTCATGATTTTCAGTTCTTGAAGTAGAATAAGGTAAAACACACACTTGGGTTCAAATACACAACCACATATACCCAATTTAATTATGGTGCTATCATGAATATCAATAAATAATGTAATCATTTCTATAATAAAAACAATAAAATTTATATGTTTAATTTGTATATAATACTGTTAGAGAAATTTATAGTTTAAAACAACTAATAAAATATAGCTATTAATTAGGAGCTGAGATATGATATTCTAGGAAGAAAACAAAAAGTACACCTGAATGACAAAAGAACTAGGCAGAATGAACGTTTTCTGATTGGTTGAACTTGGGTTTGAGTGATTACATTAAAACTTTTCATATTTGTTTTTAAAATAGATTGATTAAGTGGTAGCCTATCCTTTCTGCGTTTAAGATAAATTTTACTTAAAATAGAGGTAAGACAATTACTGAGAAGTTATTCATATGTTTTGGAAAATAAGCATAATCTAAGTATTGCACTAAATTTTAAATTTTTAGGATTTTTGCTAAGTTAAATCAAACAAGTTAGCAACTCAAAAGAGTTAAATTAAAAGGATATTCAGTGTGATTTTTAAATAGTCCAATGTTTATATAAATTAATAAAAATTTGAGAAAATGCAATATCTAATCATTCTATGAGATTACTGAGAATGTTAATTCTGTATACATAATGCCAAAATCCTGGGGATACTTTGTTAGATAGTTGTGCCCTCCTATTTATTCCAAGTCTCTTTATTTCTAACCAAATGTCATTTGTTCAAACCTTCTCAAACCCAGTCTTTTAATCAGCATCATAGTTATCTCAATTTCATATACTTCTCAGGGAATGGGTGTCTGGTTCTTGCCTATAAGTCTATCCATAAGATTTTCCTCTGATGTATTTCTTGATGTATTAAAGTAAAATATTCAATAAACATCTATGTGCAATGTACAGTAAAATTTGCAGTTTTGGGTGGGGAGACCTATGGAAAGCAGTTTCTGCTATCCAAAATCAGCCTAAAGAGGAAGTTAAAAGGAGAACACACACACACACACACACACACACACACACACACACACACACCACAAAGCAAGTTAGAAAACACTTTTAACTGATCAGAGAAATCTGAATAGATATGCACCATTTATATTGACATGTACATTTTTGCAATGGGCTGTATTTGTACATCCGTTTCTACCTTTAAGTAAGTAAATGCCCATATGCAAATGCATTTTCATGTGTGTGACATATACTTGAGTGGGATACTTTCTATGTCCAGTCATATATGTATGTGTGCTGCTGTCTCTGTAATGAGATCATATTTGTTTCTTGTTTCCTACACATGTAAAACACACTCAGTGGGGAAGCTATATTTAGCCAGGTAGATAGAAACTAACATGAGCCAGGATGTAAAAGAGTGTAAAAAAACATTTCAATGTTTGTACATCTTGAATCTGCCCTAAGGGTTTTCCCACTGAGATGAAATAAGGCTTCTAAATGTATCTTTTTAAAAAACGTATTAATCTTTTTATAGATTTTGAGAGAGAAAGAAAGAGAAAGAAAGAACAAGTGGGGAAGGGGCAGGGGGAGGCAGAGGATCCCACACCAACAGTGAGCCCTATGTAAGGCTCAGATTCATGAACCTTGAGATCATGACATGAGCCTAAGTTGGATGTTTAACCAATTAATCCTCCCAGGTGCCCCTGTATCTTCTTTCTTTTTTTTTAATTGAAATACTGGTGTTATTCTGGGGTAAAATAGTATGTATTCTTTGTAATATCACAAGAATTAGAATAGGCATTTCTAAGTTGGGATTTTTTAAGCCTGGAGCTTCCATATTCTAAATAGGCTACAAGTGTTCTAAGCCAGTGGGAAAATAGTTCCTACAGTAAGGGAGGGAAAGATCAGAACAAGCTGGACAGCAGTCACAGGGAGAAAGTGAGGCCAACGCGTACTTTCTATTTCCCCACCCCACCCGTATGTGAACTCCCCCACACTGTTACAGAGTAAGCAGCCATCCTCATTCCCTGGCCCTCCTTGATTCCCTGGGAGTTTATTGTTCAAGGGGAAAAGACATCAAGAAGGTAGCTCTAAAGGAGAGGAGAAAGGACTAAAAAGAGTAAGCAGGGCGTACATATTGGGCATTTTTCCAATGTCATGAATGAGACAGTCACTCATTCTATTCATTCTGTCAGGAGGAATAAATAAGGTAGGATTAGAGAAAAGGACCTTTCTCTCACATTAAATGGAGTGAAAATTGTTTTCCTTCACTAGGAATAGAAGGAACATTATAATATTTATCTACAACATGAGCAAAGAGAACAAAAATGAGAACTTCTCTCAGTGGTACTGGTTTTATGCCTATAGGAAAAGCTGGAACATTTGCAGGTGAAGGAAGACAACATTGGAGCTGTCAGGCTGAGTGTGATTGTGGACAATGCGGGCAATTTCTTTAGTAGCATCACAAAGAAACAGGGACATAAACATGCTTAAATCATGTAGACTGGGAATTGATGCAGAATTTAAAAAGACAAGAAAGATTGCCAATGTGCGACCATCACTGCCAATGATGCAAAGTCATTTGAGTTGTGTATACATTTTCACAAAATACTATACATTAAAAAAATCACAAAATCATTTTCTGGCCATATTTTACTTCCCATTCTCTGTGTTCTCATTCCCACTTCCCCCCCTACTTCTCCTATTCATAGCTTTGGTTGCAGATTGAAAAGAGCAAATTCAGCAGAGCCATTGTATATAACATGGCTGAGAATAAAGGAGGAAAGTTTGTGTACATAGTAAGAGAAAAACAGATCTGAAATTCAATGGTAATGGTGTTTGTGTTTATACACATTCATTAACTGTTGTTGATAAGATCTCTATTTCATCAAGCTACGTTTTAACACATACAGCCTGAGTAGTTATACATGCATGTTATTCCTTTGCACCTTGCATAGGTATCATTTACTCTACTTTGATTAGGAGTATGTTTGAAAATTAGAACTCATCTTTAACTATTGATAGAAGTTGATGAGATGCAAGTATTTAATAATCTATAAAGCCATAAACTCTATAGAGCTGGTCAATAAATATCATTTACCTTTAGTACTTAGCTATTAATGCACAAAAGGGTAAAAACTGGTATTTGCTATGCTATGTCTTTTCCTTTATGCAATTAAAAATGTTTATTTATAAAAAAAAGTTTATAGATTTTGAGAAAAAGACTTTGCCACATGTGAGCAGGGGTGGTGGAGAGAGAGAGACAGAGAGAGAGAGAGACAAAATCCCAAGCACGCTCTATGCTGTCAGCATAGAGCCCTATGCAGGGCTCGAGCTCACGAGCCCTGAGCTCATGACCTGAGCCAAAATCAAGAATCTGTCTTTTCCTTTAATATACTACTGTAACTGGAGGAGTAATTAATGTAAGGAATATCTTTGATAAAATGCTTTTTATGTATAGTGAAAACAGTATGTTCAGTGTAGAATATACAGAAAAAACTAACTTTTCAGATAAAATGACATGACATAAGGGGCACCTGGGTGGCTCAGTCAGTTAAGCATCTGACTCTTGGCTCTCCCTCGCCCCTGCTCGCACTGTCTCTGTCTCTCTCAAAATAAATAAATAAACTTAAAAAAAATGACATGACATCAAAGGCTTAATGCCTAAGCTGATTGATGTCACCATACATATTTCAAATAGATTCTCACTATTGGTTGAATAATAACTACATTTTTTTGTAATTAGAGTTTACTCTAATTAAGATGGAATAAGGCTTCTAGATTTATATTTTCATAAAAATATCACCATGTAATTATTGAAATTAATATCTGCCTTCAAATTACAGAAACATGTCAAACTGAGCTCTAAATTTCTATCCTCAAAGAAAACTATTAGTGGCTAGGTAATATAGTACTCTGTGTTGATTTAATTATTAAGTAATATATTGAACACCTTTATTAACTATATAGATACATCCCCTTATTTAAAATTACAAATAAAGTACATAGGGACTAGTTTTAAAACAGAGTCAATTGTAGTACCTTTTTCATAGAAATTGTTCCACAATTACATTAATGATCATAGTAATTACAGTTCCTCACAAGAGATAGTTTTTCAACAAGTATAACATTTTTAAGAAAAGTCAAGTTTCCATTGCTGAAGCTATTGTGATGATGTTAAGAGAAGAGAGTCTATCTTTCTTGAAAATTTAAGACAAATATTTTTAAAGGAATTTATTTGAATTGAATAGATGTTTGAATGATAATGATTATTTCTAATATACCAATATCCACTGTAAAGTTTCCTAATTTAACACAAAGACATTGAAGCCAAGTAATATAAAAAAAAAAAAAAACATGTTTTCTTCACTGTGTCAAGTCTTGTCTAACTACCTTTTGTTACTAAAGTCTCTGTCTGATATAATCAGCCCTGTCTAGTTCCTAATCAAAATTGGAAGTATATTAGACACCCTGGCCCTTTAAGATGTATGTTTGAAACTACTCTGTTTTGTTTTTATGTTTTAATGTCCAGTCCTTTTTCATCTTGTGAACTTGGAGCTGCGGCTTCATCTCACCTCTGATGACTGTGACTTGTTTGCTTGCTGGATCTTTTGCATTCACCTTGTTCCTCATTCCTTTTCTGGCTTATTTCTTGGTCTAAATTTGGACAATAAGCTCTAGCCAGGTGAACCTGGATGAAACCATCTTGTTCTGTGCCTATAGGCATTTCTTCCTCAATTATGGTATCTGTAAACACAGATGCTCTCAAGAACTAGGGATTTTTTTTCCCCAACATTCTCTGGGAGAAGATTAGGCCTTTTTGTAAAGTTACCAATGTATGAGGGGTTTATATTAAAAAATAAGTCATGGTGGGAGACCTGGTACTTTTTAAAGACTGTATCATATTTATTTAAAGTTTTGTTATTGTATGGATTTTAAATTACATAGGAGGGAGGTGTGTGTGGTGGTGGAGGTGAGGGAAAACAATATTTTCAATATTTTAGGTCCAGTCTTGTAAGCACCTAACCAAGCCTAATGGCTTTGTCCTTCTATCCCCATAAACCCCTTGAGAATAGCCTTGATCAGATTAAAAACTGTTTAGCCCCCTTGGATTGAATGCTGGCTCCACTCTGTGGGTAGATAATCTTATTATCTAGATGAGTTTTTAAATCTCCCCAGATTGTTTCTGTATGTTCTTTGGTTCTAGCCTAGACTTCCCTAGCAGCCTTGCGGCCATGGCTGTGCTGCCTGCCATTACATTACAACACTTATTACAAAAGCTAAGATGAGAATATGAGTTTTATTGGTGGCAACACTACAAAACATAGGGGGAATCCTCTGTGCAAGGCATGCCCTAGCTTCATGAAGGAGGGTATAGCAATATCCACTGAAAATCATTCTATATCAGATTCTTTAAGGCATATCATAAAAGTCCAGAGAATTGTCCCCTTGGGCTGACTTTAGGAGTTAAGAAAACAACTCTGTAATTCTGGAAGAATCAAGTTCAAGTGTCATCATGTGATACTTTTTAGAAATTAGATGAGGGCAGTAAAAACAGCAAGATAAATGCTTACATAAACAAGTTGACCTATTATAATTAACAGATAAAACTGAGAAAGAAGCACAAGTTTTAAAATCTTTTATTTTTATTTTATTTTATTTTTTTTAATGTTTTTTATTTATTTCTAGGAGAGAGAGAGAGAGACAGCGTGAGCAGGGGAGGGTCAGAGAGACAGGGAGTCACAGATTGAAACAGGCTCCAGGCTCTGAGCTGGCAGTCAGCACAGAGCCCGATGCGGGGCTCGAACCCACGAACCGTGAGATCATGACCTAAGCGAAAGTCGGACGCTTAACCGACTAAGCCACCCAGGCGCCCCTAAAATCTTTTAAAGTGCCTTAAAATAAGATATCAAAATATCATTTGTCATATATGCTAAACCTCAGTTAAAAATCCAAGTTTACATATAATAACTGGTTTGTAAGTAAGAATTAGAACAAATGCTGCACATTAAATAATGTAAAATACTTCACATAGAACTTGGAAGCAGCTAACACAGTTTCAGTATTTCTCTGGTTAAATGATATTAGCGTATTCCCAAAAGTAAAGCTGAGAAAACTGGAATCCATCAAAATTCCCTGTGATCTCCACAGACTAATGTACTTTTCCATTTAAATATAAATCTTATCTGTCCTAAGAAAGCACAAACTTTTTAAGTGCCACTTAGTAGTCTTTTGGAAAACAGGCATTTTGACCAAAAATATTGCATTTACTTAAAGACTATGTACGATTCATTTACTGTTCAATTTTTCTTCTGTTTTCTCCATCATATCATAAAATGAGTTTGAAGACTATCTTTTTTTAAAAAATATGTTTGACTTTTGGACTCTATCAGCACTTCACAGCTTAAGTAATATAATAAGTTTCTTGTATGTCATACTTAACAAGATATTAAAGATATTAAAGAAAATAATCTGTTATAAATTAATTCTATATAGTTGCATTTTCTCAATTTTATGATAGTTAGAAATATTTTAGAAATGGTGCCAAAATTTTAATTATCTAAATTTTTAAAGAAATAATATAAAATGTCTCTTTCCTTGGCAAAATGGTGGAATACGACTTGACTACTCACATCACGCATGTTTTGTATCGGCATCTAGGCTTTCCGCGGCTCGAGTTTCCCTCTTCAAAAGAGATATATAATGACAAAGCTTTATTACAAGGGAAATTGGAATGTCTTAGTGATACTAGCATGGTAGACTTTGCTATGGATATGTACAAAAACCATTAGTCGGATGATATTCCACATGCTTTGAGTGAAAAAAAGAACCATAATTGTTGCACAACAGAAACTGCTTCAGGCAGAAACAGAACCAGTTGTGAAGATGTTTGAAGATCCAGAAACTACAAGGCAGATGTAGTCAATCAGAGATGGTTGGATTCTGTTTGACTACATAGTGGACAAGCATGGTTTTAGACAGGAATACACTGTATACGTATGCAAATTTCTAATATGAATGTAGGAATTACTCTGGAGCAGCAGAGTATCTTTACTTCTTTACAATGTTTGGTTCCAGCAACAGATAGAAATGCTTTGAGTTCACTCGGGAAAACTGGCCTTTGAGATCGTAATGCAGAATTGGGATGCAGCTATGGAAGGCCTTACAAGATTAAAAGAGACCATATAATATAATTCTGTGAGTTCCCCTACTTGTGTCTCTTCAACGGCGAACGTGGCTCATCCACTGTTGAGTCTCTGTTTTCTTCAACGCCCCAAAGGGCTTGATAACATTAGCGATCTCTTCCTTTACCAGCCACAGTATCTTAATGCAATTCAGACCATGCATCCACATACTCTGTGCTATTTGACTACAGCCGTCAGAGCAAAGACTTTTGAAAACACGGAAAAGTGCTAAAAGATCTGGTTAAAGTTATTCAACAGGGGTCTTACACATATAAAGACCCAATAACAAAATTTGTTGAATGTTTGCTTGCATGTTAACTTTGACTTTGATAGGGCTCAGAAAAAGCTGAGGGGATGTGAATCAGGACTTGTGAATGGCTTCTTGGTAGCTTGTCTTGAGGATTTCATTGAAAATGCTGGTCTCTTCATATTTGAGACTGTTTGTTGCATCCACCAGTATATCATCACAAATGTCTTGGCAGACAGACTCCATAAGATACATGATTCCCGAAGAAAGATGGATTGTAAATTTGTTTAGAAATGCTAGACCGGATGCCAAGTTTGATTCTAAATTAGGTCATGGGGTTATGGGTAACAATGCAGTCTTACCCTATCAGCAAGTGATTGAAAAGACCAAAAGACTTTCATTTAGAAGCCAGACATTGGCCATGAATAGTGATAAGAAACTTAATCAGACTAGTTAAGTCAGAGTCTCCTATCTGGATAACTCAGGACTCTGTCTTCTACTGAAAAACTATAGAAAGACAAGATGAAAAAACTATAAAATAAAGATGAAAAAATAAAATCGTTATATAAAGGATGACAGACATTTTAGAAACAATGAACATATTGAGTGTAAATTAGGGGGAATTTGAATAAAATTGGCTGTGTTTCAGAAAAAAGAAAGAATGTAATAAGCGTCCATGTATAAAATCATGGAACAATTACTGAAACCGTGAGAAAAATTAAGCCATGTTATTTTTTATTTCAATGTTCATGTTTTTGTCTTCCAAACCTCCCAACTTATCTCATTCTAATACTACATTATTTTGACAATAATTTTAAACCAGTATTTATTGAGTGATACTGTCAGGTCATGTACTACATGCTATATATTCCTTATAACTTACATCCTCACAAAATCCATACAGTTTGTGTGATTTCCTTCACTTTACAAGTGAGAGAATAATGTCTTAAAGGTTAAGAAATTCGACAAAGTCATAATATTATAACCGTTAGAGCTAGATATTCTCCCAGAGTCTATGTGTTATCTAATAAACAATGTATTCATTGTGTTATAAGATATTATTAATATTTTTTTGTTTTGTTTTGTTTTTAAGGAATCTATCTAGTCAATCAATCAGTTCTGAAAATATTATATTAACTCGTGACTAATTTTTTTTGATGTTTCCATGTAATGAGACATTTTACAGAGATGACATATTACGTAGTGTTAGTGTATCAAACATGACTACAGAGCAATAACATTTATCTATAAGGCTTCTATAAGAATTCTGTTTCAACGCTAAAATTATTTTGGTATAGAAACTTCAAATTATATCAGGCAAGTACATCTTTGCTTTAAGAAGGCTTGATGTCCTAATGGAAGATAAAATCATTCAAAATGGATTCTAAATCAGGTTTTAGCACTTGCCATACTGCCAGACATCTAATGGATAGGTTGCAAATATTAAATTAAATTAATGAATGTATTAATTAACTTAAATTATTCCTATATAGAATACACTATTCCTTTTTTATCATTTAAGAAGTTTTGTTTTGAATCCAATTTTTCTGTAGGTGAGAGAAAGCTGTTGGGAGTAGGGTTGACTTGAGGCAGCTGTATTTAGAAAGAAACAGAGCTCTCAATCTTTGGCATCTCTTAATGTCCTGGCTCTGTTTTTTACTGTGTTAGACTCCAGCCTCTGGCTTTGCATGGTGACAACATGGCAGCAGTAGTAGAAACACCCCACATCCTTCCGATTTCAGTTCAAAGGCAAGTACTAGTTCTGTTTGTTTGCTTTGGTTTTGTTTTTGTTTTTCCATTCCCAGTATCTACGGCAGAAGGCTCATGGTGTACCTTTGGTTCTAGTAGCATAAATATACACCAGTGAACCAATCACAGTGGTTAACAAAATGGTAGTCTTTAATTAAGTATAAGTGAATTCCACAAATGTCTTGAAGTCAATGTGAGGAAGAATGTTTTCCCTCAGAGGGAAACTGGGATATGATTTCACGAGGGATAATTAGATGCTAACTAAGAAAAACAATAGTTATCTGCTGTAGACTTCAAGGATAACATATATGACTTTCAGGATTATAATTTTCCGTTTTTTAAGTGTTTGGTTCTTACAAGTCTCAGGAAATTATGTGCTCATAAGAAAGAGAAAAAAAATATCTTAAAATGCCATTACTTTGGTAAGTCATCAATCAAGTTATATAAACTATCTTTTACCATAGTTTGATAAGTTATTATGAAGAATCATAACTTATTGTGGTGCCCTAATTTAAAGGAGAGTGTGCAGTATATGCATCTTTTTTATTGTTAATTCTGCACTTCTTGTGATTCTGATTTCACGTTATCTTTTTATTTCATACACAGGAATTTCTATATTAATTCACAGTGGGTACCAGATTATGAAGTTGTGGGAACTCAGTGAAATGGAACCCAATCAGTTTAAAATTCTTTTAAGTATTTCTGTCTGGCTTTAATAATGTACAATTAATATAAAAAACCATTTAGCTTTTATCAGTTAGTCAGGATCTGTTGGCCTAGTTTCAAAAGTTGGTCTCCTGGGCATAATGGACATAATTGAAACTCCCGTTAAAATTTTCCATTTTAATGAAAATATTAAATGACTTGTGGAGTAGCATGGTAAGTTTGCAGCCCATTCTCAGAGGGCTGGGCTGTGATTTCATTCTGCTGTCATCTACTATTTTATTCTCAACATTCACAAAGTTTATTAAAACAATTTCAGTCCAGTCCTTTGGCTTTGTTTTTAGATCATTGCTTTCCAGGGTGACTTGGGTTTTTATATTATTTTCATAATTTTCTCTTTATAATTGAAAACTACAAAAGGGCATTGTTATCAGTGGGAAGCAAAAATACAATGATTAATTCTGTTTTTTTCTTTTCTGAACTACAGATTGAATAAAGCAATATAGGGTGATATGCTTGGAACTACAAAGAGCTACAGATAAAAAAAAGTTCTAATTATTAGTCTCAGAATATAATTAACTACGATTATTTTTAAAAGTAGTTTTAATATTTTCTGGTAGGTGAAATTGAATACAATTGAAAGTACTCTTTAATATTTAGGGTGTGCATTTAAAATAAAATTATAGTTACTGAGTACATTTCTTTTATTTGGAAATTATAAAGCTTTTTACTTGGTCTTTTGGCATTGTATACCTTTTTCAAACTATATCTAATATTTTGGTGAGTCTCCATTAAAGTAGGAAAGGATAAGAGTGAAGGATACAATTAAATCTCACCCTAAATTTTAATTCTGGATTTCCATAAATTCACTTGTTTTATGGCATAAAAGTGAGTAGGCTTAAAATCCAATCATCAAAAACCTCATTAAGTAAATTTATCTGAAAATATATTGGATAAATTTCTGGAGAAATAAAACATAAAATTTATCAATTAATAATATATTCACTTTTGTTTTATTCTTTAAAAAACACATCTAATACTTATTGGTAGTGTTTACTGTACCCCTCAGATCAAACAAGTAGTGTCTTGAGCAAGCTCTGTACACATCTTATTTGATATTCACTGTATGTTTGCAGAGTTTATAACAGTGTCTCATTTTACAAAAAGTAAATTCTCAAATAAGTAGCTCACCTAAGGTCACATAAGAATTGGAGTCAGAATTCAAATTTATGATGTGGAATCTAAAGACTGCCTTTAAGTCTATATTGACTCATATTGTCACCAAATGTTCCCAAATCTAAATCCCTAAGTAGCTATTTTTTTGTGTGTGTGAAAGATAGATATAAAGTAAAACATATAAATGATATTTTTAGGTATTGTAGAGAAATGTTATGATTTAAAATGGATTATTTTAGAAATAAATTTATTATTGGAGGGAAAGAAACTAACAAAGACTTAGTCCCTAAAAGTGAAAAAATTGGGGAAATATAATGTTAACATTTTAATTATCATATAAAGCTATAAGTATTCTGAGAAGGTTAGTGCACAATATCTATTGTTTCTCTTACTGTAGAAAAAATAAACCTTAAATATTACAAATGAATGTTCATATTTAAAGCTATTATTTCTGCAGTAAGAGAAAAAACAATGATACAAAAGACAAATGTAATAGAAATAATTAAACTTTAGGAAGAGTAACTCTATGTCAAGCATCACCATAGACACTTAACATGTATTAACACTTTTAAATGTTTATTTATTTTGAGAGAGAGTGTGAGAGTTGAGGAGAAGCAGAGAGAGAGAGAGAGAGAGAGAGAGAGAATCCCAAGCAGACTCCACACTGTCAGCAAAGAGCCCAGTGCAGGGCTCGATTTCACAAACCAGGAAATCATGACCTGAACCTAAAACAAGAGTCAGATGCTTAACCAACTGAGCCACCCGGGTCCTCAACACTTTTAATATTTACAGCACCGTCATAAGATAGTTAATATTATCATACTCATTTCTAGATGAAGAAAGAGAAACGTGGAGAGGCTTACTAAGTTAATAATGTCCTAGAGTTAAATGAGTAACAGGGTACAATTTAAACCGTGGCAGCTTGATATATAGCTAGATGTATTAACCATTACCTTATACTGCTGTATTCAAATGGTAGGTACTAATACCTTAAAAAGTCACCAAAATATAAGGATTGAAGGTATTTTTACCACAATGTTAAATATATTGAAGTTTCTCAGGTCACCCCATGTGTATGACATGTCTTCTCCATTTTGGTTCCATTGAAACAAAATAAAACAGAAGATAGATTATTTAGCATTTTGTGTTAATGATTGAGTTCTATTATTCTCATCACCTGATAAGAAATTCCTGACTCAGCATAGAGTTCTACACATATAACTCATTAAAATTGATTTCATATTTTCTTCTAATATGTATCAATCACATGTAGATGATAATGCACTATTTCCAGGCATAGTTACATATACTTTCCATGCGAATAAATTCATTTTTCTTTTATTCATTTTATTTGGTTTCCATGAACAAGAATTATTTGATTCATGCTTTTCCTTCATGCATTTATGTTGTCATTCAAACATCATTATTTATTCCCTATTTCCTTATCTGAACAAAGAAACAAATTATTATACTTTCAAATGTAACCAAGGAAATGACATCTGGGTGCTTTTGCAAGCTAATAAAAGACAGTGAGGATTTTTTAATTAGTTAACATCTTGTAAAATAATATATTTTAAATAGGAGCACCTGGGTGGCTCAGTCAGGCATTCGACTGCATCTTGGCTCAGGTCATGATCTCATATGTGATGGCACTCTGTATCAGGCTCTGTGCTGACATCAAGGAGCCTGCTTGGGATTCTCTCTTTCTCTCTCTCTGTTCCTCCCTTGAATGTACATGCATGCAGTCTCTCTAAACAAGTAAGTATACTTATAAAAAAATAAAGTTTTAAATAATACATTTTAAATATATGTTACAATTTTATAGCCAAATATTTTTCTTAGTAAAATATTGCCTACTTGATAGTAAAAAGAACAGAGATAATAAAAATTAATGCTTTTTCTCTTCTACCAAATATTTTAGAAGAATTTTCTTGTCCTCCATTTTAGTATGTGGAATAATAACTGGAACACAGACTGTACTCAATAAGCATTTAAACGAACTTAAAGTGGGGCACTTGGGTGGCTCAGTTGGTTAAGCATCCAACTTCAGCTCAGATCATGATCTCATAGCTTGTGGGTTCAAGTATCACATCAGACCCTGTGCTGACAGTTCAGAGCCTGGAACCTGCTTTGGATTCTGTGTCTCCCTCTCTCTCTGCTCCTCCCCTGGTCACACTCTGCCTCTTTTTCAAAAATAAATAAACATTGGGGCTCCTGGGTGGCTCAGTCAGTTAAGCGTCGGACTTCAGCTCAGGCCATGATCTCGCAGTTTGTAGGTTCAAGTGCCGTGTAGGGCTTTGTGTTGACAGCTCAGAGCCTGTAGCCTGCTTTGGATTGTGTGTCTCCCCTTCTCTCTGCCCCTCCCCTGCTCATGCTCTGTCTCTCACTGTTTCTCAATAATAAATAAATGTTAAAAAAATTAAAAATAAATAAATAAACATTAAATAAGAATTAAAAAATAAAGGAACTTAAATTGTTCTAAACATAGAGTGTTTAACTCTATGATTTAAAAACATTTTTTTCACTAACTGAAATATAATTCCATTCTATCTGCTTGATTTTTTTTCTGCTAACTTCTGTTAGCTAACTTTCTTCTCTTTGCATAGAAAATTAATAAAAAGCGATCCTTGTATTAAAAAAAGACTTTCTGTTGCATTTCTGTATTAAAATATACTGCAAAATGCATTAGATCTGAATCTACCAGTTTTCACTTGTGTGAAATATTCAGATATTTGTTTCCATTACAATGAAAAATTAAACATATAAATTAAAAACTTACAAGTTTGTTGTTATAATACACTTGAAAGATGAAAGCTCATAAATATTGTTCTTTTTACAAATTAAAAAAATTTGAAGCCTAAAATATTAGAGTTCTTCTTCTCAGTAATATTTAAATGCCTTTTCTGGCATAAACAGGAAAGGATTATTAATTGATATATAACAACAGGAAACAACTGTTACCGGAGAAAAATGCCCTATAGATAGCATTTATGAATATTTCTTATAGTGGAAGAAAGGCTTAGTTTGTTTATTTTTACTTTAGCTATTCAATTTGAGCATTTTTGCAGTTTAAAAACTTAACCAAAGGACATGGATAGCGTAAACATTGACAAATACATAAAAGTCAATTTGAGATTTAGGATGGTTGAAACATACTAATAATACTAATAAATACAGAAGTACAAATTGCTTTGTAAATTCAAGACTTAATATTATTGTCATTTTTTAGTTTTATGGTATTATGCCACATTAGGCTACTTTGTTGTGTTTCTTTGGTTTTTAAACATTTTTTAAGTTTTATTTTTATTTATTTTGAGAGAGAGACAGCATGAGTGCAGGAGAGGTAGAGAAAGGAGAGAGAGGGAAAATCCCAAACAGGATCTGCACAGCCAGCTCGGAGCCAAATGCAGGGCTCGAACCCAGGAACTGAGGGATCATGAACAGAGCCGAAACCAAGAGTTGGGTGCTTAACCAACTGAGCCACCCAAGCATCCCTAGGCTTCTTTGTTAATAGTGTTGCAGTGTTATAGTGTAAATAGTTGCTTTCAATAACATGAAAAAAATTGCACTGATAGAGAACATAAGAAAAAATTAACCTAAAAGCTGATGTTATTTGTATGGAAAATGAAATAAGCTATATGTAAAAGGTATACATGAAATTAAGTAATTATTACTAAAGAGTAAAAATGCTAACAGTGTTCAGAGCCACAGGATTTTGAGGGACTTTTATATGTATTTTGTATGCATGCACCTATTTATACTCTATGTTGTTTTAAATATGATTTAAAGTCATTTTTCATGGTACTATGTGCTTTAGATGGGCCTGAGGTGAAGTGTCCTCTGGTTGTTTACTTCTCTGTGTTGAACTGAATGCAGAAAGAGAATTCATAAGATAGAGAATATTTCCTTCCTGATACCATCTACATAACATTTACTTTGTTCTCTTGGCCACGCTATTTTAGAACTATACCTCAGCACAATACTGAATTTACTTCATATTTTCTTTCCCACATAAATATATAAGTAAAAAATATAGCTAATAAGTTACTAAACTGTCACCATAATTCTAATGCTTAATTTGCTAAAATAATATTAATTTCTTAATATTTTTTGGTTTAAAAGGTCCTTAATCTTGGAGTTTCTTTCCTTGGTATACTTTTGTATATTGAAATGAATAAAGACTGCTTTTTAAAGTACTCCTTTAAGCACTAATTATTGGTTTGTTGAGGTATAAAACAGATTTTGACATATAAACAATGTTTACTTCTAAAATGAATGAATGCTGTAGTATACTCTGACAAGAGTTATGTCAACATTAAATTATATTATTAAATCACTTGAGAAAATGAAATATGGGGATATTTTTTCCTATTGATCATCCTAGGCATAGTCTTATTTTTAAAAGTTTCAAATACTCATAGGAAAAATATTAGGAACAAACTTATTAGAAATTATGTTTTACATTAATTTAAATTTATAATGTTATATTAATAACTTATTTTTCCATTGTTTTATTTATAGGGAAAATAACCATTTGGCTTTTTTTGTTCCAAGTGCCCTTTCTTTGAGAATGCTAATCTGAAATTAATAATTTGATGAGCTCTCCAACATATTCTAATGGAATTATTAATTATCCATAATATAAATGATGCCTATATAATGATTAACTCAAATGCAGAAGGATACGCTTAAGTACCAATGGCATAAAATTGCCTTAAGGCAGTAGATATGACTTGATAAGAGCTATATAATGATTTATATACTTGAATACTTTTGATTCTCCTGTAAAGATTACCAATTCTTTGTTTTTTTTTAATTTAACAATATTGCTCATTTTATAATGGGCTTAGAAAGTTTTGTTTAAAAAACAGAAATACAGTATGGTGATCATACAATGGTCATTCAAGGCCACAAAACATGACCAATACTGGTTTCTGAGACTGAGTAATTGGCACTGCACATTAATAGTAACAGGTATAATTATTCTGTTATGAGAAATATAACATGGAAAAAGGAGTTAACCATTTGAGAGGCTATTGCCTAAAGTAACACAATTTATTGAGAATCTACCATGTGCCAAGCACTCTTCTGGCCGTTGGAGACACAGAAGTGAACACAGAATGTTTCTCTTGGAGCTATCTAGTGGGAGAATAGGAGGGTAGATTATAAACAAACAATAATATACAGTCAGGTAATATTAAGTGCTAGGTTGAAAAATTAAGTAACGTACGGGAAGAGAGAAAAAGCTCTATCAGATAGGGTAGTCAGGAAATTCTTTCACAGAGAGAATGAAGGGAGAGAGGGAGCCATTGTGAAGGCCTGGGGAGCAACAGCAAAGCCAAGGCAAACTCAGCATCTAATGGGAAACAGTAACTTATACACATATGATGGCAAAGGCTAATACCTATTTAAATTATATGAATATTGCATTATTCTAAAATAATTTAGTGGTATTTTGTTTTTTATTTTTTATTTTTTTTAATTTAAAAAATATATAAATAATTAAAATATATAAATAAGTGTAATTTATTGTCAAATTGGTTTCCGTACAACACCTAGTGCTCATCCCAACAAGTGCCGTCATCAATGCCCATCACCCACTTTCCCCTCTCCCCAAGCCCCCATCAACCCTCAGTTTGTTCTCATTATTTAAGGGTTTCTAATGGTTTGCCTCCCTCCCTCACTGTAACTTTTTCCTCCCTTCCCCTACTCCTGGTCTTCAGTTAGGTTTCTCAAGATCCACATATGAGTGAAAACATATGGTACCTGTCTTTCTCTGACTGACTTATTTCACTTAGCATAATACCCTCCAGTTCCATCCACATTGTTGCAAATGGCCAGATTTCATTCTTTCTCATTGCCACGTAGTATTCCATTGTATATATAAACCATCTTCTTTGTCTTTAGTCACATGATGTTGTTTTTATTTTAAAAGTTACTTCATAGTAAATTAGAAACATTGTTTGTGATTAATAACAGACAACAAAATCTGAAGCTGTCAGGATCTCAGCGCTCATAATTAGATTGCGGGGCAGGGGTGCCACCCCTTTAAAAATGGATGAGCATTCTTGCTCTGCTATAGTGAAATGATGAATGCCAAAATAATTTTGATTTTGCCTTAGGAAATAACGTGATGTTAATTCCTGGTGTATAATCATGTCCAACAGTACACATCAACGAGATTAGTAGTCATAGTAGTACTATCAGGGCCTATGATGGTGGTGGTAATTTTAGTGCTAATATAATCACTTGAAGCAGTACCATCTTTGTAGAAGATGTGCTAGAAACAGTGCCAAGTGTGAACTTACATGATCTATTTTATTTCACCAAACAAACTTTAATATGTGTGCTGATATTATCTCTATTTACTAATGAGGATACTGCATTAGGAGAGTTAAGTAAATCTCTTACGGTCACAGTAACCAGAAAATTTTCATGGGGCAGAACTCAAATTCAGTTTCATCTCATCACACAATCTATGTTAATTTTAAGGAAAAGTATTATACATAATGATTCATCATGTAGTGTCATTCTGGAGTGTGCAACTGAAAGAGTACTTAGAAATTCTAGGTTTTAGAGTTGATTATGCTGTGTATTTGATATGTGAGAAAGACACTTCTGTACACAGTATCTGCAAAATAAGCATACAATTGCCATTTTTCTTTCAGATTTCTTGTGATAAGTAAATGAGTAAATGTGCACAAAAACAATGTGAAAATTTATTTAAACTCAATAGACATTAAGAGAACTCTTAAGTGCTATTCACTGTGTTGGGTGCTGAGTGTAAAAACAGGAATGCATTAGAGACCAACCTATAGGCAGCAAATAATAAAACAAATAAAATTGGGTTCCACAGCAGTTCAAGAAGAAAAATTGTACGTCAGACATCATTCAGGTTTAATAAATGCAGTGGACACATGTAATTCTTCCCCACCAAGCCACCCTCTTCTGGTAAGTGGCCCATTTCTTCACTTATTCCAGTTCCCTTTGTTTTAGGTGGGGCTCACTCTAGCCCTAGGCTCTAGGAATAAGCACCATAACTCAGGCCCAGTCAATGAGAGGGCCAAAGGATAGTGACTGATTTAGAAGGATCATGACACATCATCTCTGGATGAAGAGAAGGACAGAGGGAGAAAAGAGAAAAGTGAGTGAGAGAACATGAATATTTAACACACGGTTCCAGCTTTTCCTGTTCATTGGACATTTCATATGTATAAGCCAACAAATTCCTGTTTGCTGAGAGCTAAGCTGAGCTGATTCTTTGTTACCAGTAGTTGAGAATTTAATAGCAGTAATAGGCTAGAGCAATATACATATAAGCTGGGAATTTTGAGTATACCTGACTCCTTAAGACTGACTTAAGCAGTATGAATTTGGACTCATTTAAGATGAAGTTGATGTTGGAGTTAATGAGCTGCTTTAATTTTTTTGATATGATGATGATTTTTTTAAACTTTTAAAATGTTTTATTTATTTCTGAGAGAGAGAGAGACACCGTGAGCAGGGGAGGGTCAGAGAGAGAAAGATCCACAGAATCTGAAACAGGCTCCAGGCTCTGAGCTGGCTGTCAGCACAGAGCCTGACACATGGGGCTCAAACCCATGAACCGTGAGATCATGACCTGAGCTGAAGTTGGACGCTCAACCGACTGAGCCACCCAGGCGCCCCGAGTTGATTATTATTTAAGTGAAGTCTTGAAAAGCAAAATCCAGAAAGAAGACACCAAATTTAATCATGGCAAAGGGGAAAGTGGCCTTTACTGACAGTCTAGCAGATACTAAGCAGGAAACTAATATTTTACATATAAATTTTATTAGCTGAAGAAAGGAAATTACTTATATATTTCTTATTATTAACTTTGCCAAAATGTATATTGAGATATTCAATAAAAATAAAAAGTGTGAGGAGTTTTGGTATTTTTTATGGTCTAGCACAAATAATTAGAAAAGGTGACATGAAATGAATTTTACTCTAGGCAGATACTTCCTGGTACAGAAAGAAAAATGGACAAGAGGCATGGAGGATTAGAACAAGCAACATTGGCAGAAAGTTCTTAAACTGGTTAAATTAATTAAAAAGATTTTACAGGTAAAGACTATTGATGAGAGATGTTTAGAGCCTTCAAAAGAATAGCACCAGTGGGAACTGGATAAAAGTAAGAAAAGATCTAGAAGATGCTGTGGAGAAAGAATCCACAGCACGGGAGAACTAAAAGTAATGTAGGGTAATGGTGGAGACGGAATGTGTTTCCATGGATATATGAGAGGGTAGAGGATTTATTAACAGAGGCAATATATACAGAGTGAAGGATATATTAGTAGGGAAGAGGGATGTCTACAAGGAGAGTAGTCAGTGCTGATTTGGAGCATGGATTTGGAGAGGCTAAAGTGTTTTTGTTGTGAAGACTAGCAATTTGTTCATTTATCATTTCAAAAAAAAATGTACTGAGCATTTAAATACAAGCCAATCACTTCTCTAGACAAATTTCCTGCTCTCACAGAACTTGTATTCTAGTGGTAGGATGCAAGGAACAAAAATTAAATGAATACATACATGCTATATCAAGTGGTGAAGAATTATAGAAAGAAAGGTCAGTCATTGTCAGCATTTGGAGCTGTTATTGTATAATTCTGGTTATGGGAGGCATCCCTGAGAATAGATCTGAAAAAAAAAAAATTGAGGGAATGAGCGATAAGAATATCTGTGATAAGAAAATTTCGGATCTTAAATTGCATTTAGTTATGTAGTTGACTACAGTGTGAACTTCTCAAAGGGACTGTTATACTTTTCATTAAAAAAAAATAATCCAAGCTTGGTTTCAGAGTGTCATCATACCAATCCTGGATTACTGCCTTAGGCTCTCAAGAAATTGTCATATGCCTGATATGCTCTCTCTTGAGCAATCACAAGGTACTCTTCTATTTTTACAATCAATTTTCATTCAGGGATCATTTTCTTCAAGAAGTCAGGGTAGATAAAATACTCTCTTTTATACCCCAAAAGGTATTTCTAGCATAATAACATAGTTAGGAGTCTATAAAATTCTTGAACATGACCTATGGTTAACATGTAGCAGAGTGACTTAATCTCAATAAAATTTTGTTGAATTGACTTAGAAATAGAAATAATCTAGATTGACTGAAGTATAGAATATGTACAGGTAAAAGAATGACATAAAATATGAAGAAGAGAAGACATAAAATACGAAGTTGCCAAAAATAACAAGAAAAAACTGGCAAAACAGCTGATTCAGTAACTAAACTGACTTGTCAAGGAATGAATTAAACACAAGAAGAAGACTGCTACTGCTTGATAGTGTCCTCTCTTTTCTTCTCTTTTCCTGTGTCTAATTAAGTAAAGCTACATAAATATAGCACAGAGCAGTATCTGACAGACACTTATAGCTCAAAAAAGCCTCACATTTAGACTTAGCTTTTGGAAGAGAACCCTTGAAATATATTTACATCATTTTCTTATATGAAAGGAGTCAATGAATGTGTTAGATAGATTAATTTAGGTGTATGCACATGTGTATTTTTTGATCAAAATCTTATTGCTATATTCAGTTTAAATGGTAGGAGTACTTTTTTCAGATCATAAAAAATCTCTTTTTTACCCTCTTTAATTTAGGAACAACTGACTTTTTAGTTTGGGATCATATGACTTTGATTGAAAACAGGGATGTCACAAATGAGATTCTTACTATAGTCCATTGTTTCAGGTCTTTAGTCTAGTGCATTGATCATACCTTAAAGTCTCCTTGATGTCTCAGCACATTTTGGTACAATATTGACATATTTTAAATTTAACTCCATGGATTCCTGGATACACATGATATTTTCAGAAATGAAATGTTATTATAAGAACTGAATAATCTTATACAGAAATCTTTACTACAGTCAACTGCAAAACAGCTATCACTGTTCATTCACTACATAGTTATAATTTAGTTTGTGATTTTAACCTTGTTTGAAAGATTTTATTTTATATTTTAAATAATCTCTGTACCCAGAATGGGGCTCAAACTTATAACCCTGAGATCCAGAGTCACATGCTCTATTGACTGAGCCAGCCAGGTTTCCCTAACCTTATTTAAAATAGCATAATTCAGTAGCAGACTTTCTTTAGTTTGAAATGCAAAGTTAGGGGTGCCTGGGTGGCTCAATTGGTTAAGTGGCTGACTTCGGCTCAGGTCATGATCGCACGGTCCATGAGTACAAGTCCCGCATCAGGCTCTGTGCTGGCAGCTCAGAGCCTGGAGCCTGCTTCAGATTCTGTGTCCCTCTCTCTCTCTCTGTCCCTCCCTCACTCACTCTCTGTCTCTCTCAAAATAAAATAAAGACATAAAAAAATTTGAAATGCAAAATTAGCTTTGTTTTTATTTGAGGTACAAAAGTTCTTCTATATCTTAAGTAAAATATTGTCATGATCTTATATAATTATGTCACACTTTAGTAACTAGATGGATTCTTTCCAATGCTTGGTTTTCATTTACTTTATTGGAGAGGAAGTGCTTCTGGGATTGGCAGCCTGTGGCAACTCCCCGTAATAAATGTTATTAGTTACCCCCAAAAAAGGTAAATTAATAATTCCATTTAGCATGTTCCTAACTGTATGATGTAATACAAAGAACTAATTCTCATGTTTACTCTAAAAAGATTTTTAACACAGTTACTGGGTTAACATCTTCAAATACTTTATAAAGTCTTTCTCTTTCTAGTACAGAAAATCTATAATTCAAGTTATTAATCTATTGTTACCTGTCCTTTATCAAATAATTAATTATTTTCTATTACTCATGGAATTTCCCTAAAATTTTGAAGGTTTTATAATAAGTTGAATATGACTCCAGCTATTACTCTCAATTTTTTCCTCTGATGTGTCTTCCTTAACAAGATTGTACAAAGATATAGAGAAGATTATAAATATAACCCTCAATCTCAAAAAAAAGAATCTTCTGGCTATTATAAAGTTAACCTGGTATTGATGCTATAGGAGACAAATGGTAGATGATATCCCTAGGGTATGTAGTAAATAATGTGTTTTGGTCCATCAAATTATATTCACAATTTAGTGTTTATTATTTCCAAAATTTAGTGTTTGAGTCAAGTTATTATTGTATTTCTGCTTGTAATAAACCTCAAAAGATATTACATTTTTGTTGTTTGAGAGAGATTTTCAAGGTTTTTCCACATATATATTTATGGGTCATTGAAGGAACGTCACTGTAGCTTATGAATAGGCTAACCTGACATAAACAATTAATATAACCATGCATGCATTCCTATATCCATCTATCTAGCCATCTATCCATATATATACATATACAAATATTACTTTTCTGACTCGGCAGACTAGTAGGTATGTTTCGAGAGAGGATTATGTTTTGCTTACTACTTCATTAATACAATGAACTCATCTTGAGTATTCAATAAATTTTTGTTGAATTGTCAATGACAAGGAGGAAGTGGGGAGGAGGTTGGCTGACTGTTAGATATTGGATAGTTAAGGTCTGAGTTTTGACACTGTTGGCTCATTGCAGTAATTTTGTTTATTCTCAATAATGTAACAGTGTGTACCTTTCTAGCAAAAGTATGATGAATTGTCTTGTGTAGTTTTGATTCCCCATGTAAAATACAAACATAAAGTATTGTTTTTAACAATATATCAAATCTTGTAACTTTCATAACCTACTATACATAGTAGGTGATTATTTTAATTAAAATAAAAATTGTTTTAGAGAATGCTCTAATAAACCAATGAGACAATAATGTGTTTTGATTTGGTTGAATAGAATCAGACTCTTTATAACTGAATTCATAACTCATACATTTGTTAAACAAATTGAAAATATAGTAATTTATAAAGAAATGTTAGTATGATAAGAAATTTATTTGAATACTTTATTCTTTCCTTAATTAATTCATCCAATGAGCTCTTACAGAGTGTCCACCATTAGTCCGTCACTTTGCATAGGGCCACTTTGTGATAGTTGGATTGGAGAGTTCCATAAACCCAAGGATGCAGCCTTCATAGGAGTTAATATTCAGGTCCATCTTTTAAACACGAGTATATCACCTATAGTGCGGCACAGCTGAGCTCATGGCAAGTTCCCAGTGGATGTGCAAATGGTGCTACCGGTTTAATTTATGCAAAGTTGTGGATCATTAAGGCCATAATTTTCCATCCTCGTTTCTTTCTTTGTATGAACTGCTTATTAAGTATGAGTAGGTATGAATGTTTTCATTTCTTTCTTTTTATTTAAAAATTTTTTAATGTTTTGTTTATTTCTGAGAGAGAGAGAGAGGCGGCGCGAGCAGGGGAGGGTCAGAGAGAGAGGGAGACACAGAATCCAAAGCACGCTCTAGGCTCTGACCTAGCTGTCAGCACAGAGCCTGATGCAGGGCTCGAACTCATGAACCATGAGATCATCACCTGAGCCAAAGTCGGACGCCTAACTGACTGAGCCACCCTGGTGCCCCTGAATGTTTTAATTTCATTTGGTGCTGTCTTCACAGGACACTGCCTACTTTTTTAAAAAACCTTTAAATATGTTCCATTCCTGTCATTTTGTGGCAATTGATTATTTCAGCAATGTTTTATATAAAAAAATTCAAACATATACAAAAGGTAGAAAAATCAATACAATAAATTTCCACATATGGACCACCTATCTTCAACAGTATCAATTTATTGCCATTAATATTTCTTCCAAACTCCCACCTATTCTACCTTCTAAGTCTTTTGAAACAAATGTTGACAGTGTGTCATTTATCTACAAATATTTTATTTTTTTGTTTTTTCAAGTTTATTTATTTATTTTGAGAGAGAGAGAGAAAGAGAGTGAAAGCTGGAAATGGACAGAGATAGAGGGAGAGAAAATCCCAAGCCGACTCTCTGCTGCCAGCTCAGAGTCCAGCAAGGGGCTCAATCCCATGAACCATGAAATCATGGGACCGGAGCCAAAAACAAGAGTCAGAGGCTCAACCAGCTGAGCCACCCAGGTACCTCTATCTACAAATATTTTAGTGCATATTTTACTCTAAAAGAGTGAGATTCCTTTAAACATCACAGTATTATTATCACACCAAAAATATGTAGCCATACTTGTTTAATAATACCAAATATTCAGTCAGCATTTGTATTTCCCAAATAGCCTTATTATTTTTTTTTCAAATAGTCTTATTTTTTTAATAGTACATTTGAACCAGGATCCAGATAGAGTCCATTGAAATTAATTGATATTATTTAATCTCTTCTTTTAATGTTTATTTATTTTTGAGACAGAAAGAGACAGAGCATGAGCAGGGGAGGTGCAGAGAGAGAGGGAGGCACAGAATTCAAAGCAGGCTTCAGGCTCTGAGCTGTCAGCACAGAGCCCAACGCAGAGTTTGAACTCACAATCCATGAGGTCATGACCTGAGACAAAGTCTGACGCTTAATCAACTGAGCCAATCAGGCACCCCTATTTATTTATTTATTTACTTACTTACTTACTTATTTATTTAAATGTTTTATTTATTTCTGAGAGAGAGAGAGAGACAACGTGAGCAGGGGAGGGTTAGAGAGAGAGGGAGACACACAATCTGAAACAGGCTCCAGGCTCTGAGCTGGCTGTCAACACAGAGCCCTGCGCTGGGCTCGAACCCACAAACCATAAGATTATGACCCAAGCTGAAGTCGGACGCTAACCCACTGAGCCACCCAGATGCCCCTCACACACCCCTATATAATCTCTTTTAATTGATTCATCTCTGTCTCCTGATTCATACTGATTCATTCAATTCAAATTTGAACTACACAGGTTTTACATATTCTTACTGAACTTATATCTACATCTCCTTTCTCTCATGTTGAATATTTTAGTTTTTAATGATAATTGCTCATCATTAAGTTCTCTACTTGCTTTATCTTACACTGTCTAAAATAGTGTTTTAGCATTTATGATTAATAGCACAATAAACAATATAATTGCCATATACAATTTCTATATTTCATTTGCTTTTGCATTTATATAGTAATTGAAAATCTTTCTGTAACTTAATTTACAGTGATCATAAATTAGGAAAAAAAGACAAAATATAAGCCATATATATTATTTGGAGCCTTAGGTTATAAGGATGATATTCATGGAAGTTTCTGGTAAAGGGTGGTTTTTGTTTCTTTCTTTGGTTTTGTTTTTTGCTTTGCTTTTTTTTTTGTAACATACAAATGCCCTGGCAATAGAATTGGACCCTGAGCATTTCTTGCAATTTTTTTTCTCTCACTCTTCCTCTAGTCCCTGTTCTGAAATCTGCTTCTCTTTTCATGATTGCTGCCATCTCTCTTTATCAGCAAGCTTTTTGCCTAGCCAAAGTTTCTGCTCTGTTATAGCAAGAACATCGTCTTATACAGGGAACATCATGGCCACTCTCACACGGTACCAAATCATGGATTCTCATCTTTACTTTCCACTACCAATGACTTACTCTCTCAAAATTACCTGGCTATCATCTTTTGGTTATTGTTTCCTATGTGTTGGATGTCCTTGAATCACATGCTCAGAATCTATTATTATCCTGTGAGGCATCACCTGGAACTGGCCCTTAAGTAGTTGTGAATATTGTATAAAGAACGCTGTGTGTGGCAGACATTCTAAAGCAAGACCTGGCAAGTCTACAATGATTTCAGGAAATGTTTCGAATAGCAAAAATGTCTTACATTTTTACTTGGTTTGGATGACATTTATTCTCAGCATCTGTTATTATATAAAATATGTGAGAATAAATGCAGCATATAAAATTTTCTTGTATGGCTATTTGTTAAAAATGATAATAATATTTTTCCATGGCTGGGTGAATTTTAAGGAAATAATTTCTTAGTTTGTATGGAACAATTTTGTTTCATTGTTGCTAGTCCCTTCTATTTTCTCCCTGGGATGTCAGATGAGATAACTAGAACTCTTATGACAAGAATGTGGTCACATCCATACAGGCATTGAAGTTTGTTCTTGTTCAACAGCAGCTAATATTAAATTCAGTGTTCTCAAATATTTACTCACAGTAATATGCACCATTTAGTCTGCACTGTGATTTTTGGCTTCTACTTAATAATAGTTCCATGCCCTTTAGCAAATATAACAGCAGGAAGACCATAATGTTCAAAACAACAGACTTTGTTAAATGTGTAGCGTATTTTTTCTTTCCTGTTTGCCTCTACCAGTTGAATATTGCTTCTGAAATTCTTGGCAGAAATACACATTTTTTCTGCTTAAAAGCATACATTTTAGTTGTTTCTCTTTTTAAAGTACACCAGATACGTGTCACATGATCAAGCTTCCATCATGCTTCATTTTGGGGGAAGAATTCAATTCACCCTCCTTATTGTCTCCAGTCTTCATAAGTCTCATATGCTTTTACTAATCAAACATTTATAATTAAAATATTTTCATTCAGTGGTGATTTCATTTATTTCAATCAGTCTTATACTGGTGAGGAAAAAGGGAATGACTATGCAGTTCATAACATTTACCCTGCATAAAGTGTAAAATTAGTCCCTATTCTTTCAGAACTAATGAGTTTACTCTGCTGGGGGTTTAGTCAACTTGTCAATATAATACAAATAAAGAATTAACTACTTCTAGAAATGAAAAGTAAGCATGAAAGAGGTGCTAATAATAAGGAGATGCCTCCTAAATCCTACCATTGTGGGAAAATACAGAATTCTTTGGGGGACAGATTGCTTTCTTGTTTACAACAATCCTCTTCCTTAAACCTCCATTCATTACCATTGGACATTTTGTGTGATCTGTAGACAGAGCTTTTATCCCTGTCCCTTTGATTTTGGATTAGACTCTGTAACCTGTTTTGGCCAATGGGATGTGAGTGGGTATCATTTATGTCGTGTCTTTACAGAAGGGTTAATGGGCATAGCTAGATTCTATCAGTTTTTGTTGTTGTTGTCTTTTTCCTTCTTCCATGAAAATGGCATACTCCCAAAAGAATTGCTCCTTCAGCCTGGACAACATAACAAGACAATATGGAGATCAGAGATGCAGCAGACAAGTATTATGAAAGAAATATTTGGTATTGTAAGCCACTGAGGTTGTGGGGTTGTTACGCCAGCAAAGCAGAATACTATAATTCCTCATTTTTACAATTTGTAGGAATTTTTGAGCAATTCTTTTTTGTTTGTTATCACTGTCTCAGAATAATAACTCCAGGTTTAAAATTTCTTTAAGCTCTTTAAATTTCTCTTTCTTGTATACCTTCCACAAAGTAATTTGTTCATAAATTTCTAATGGATAGGAGGCTTGTCATCAATTAGATAAACCCTTTAAATTAGACATTATCCAGGTCAAAAGTACTTCATATTATCTCAGTCAGTAGTTTTTAAATTCTGTATGACTTAACAATTACTTCAACATACAGTATAATTATAAAGGTCTCTTAAAATTGATTCTAGATGATTTAATTCCATAATCATTAGGACATGTGCTCTATAAGTGTCTGTTAAAAAGGCTAATTAATTTGGGATAAGAAAAGTCAACTATCCAAGTTAGTTCTTTTATACGCTTATAAAAATGCTCAAGAAAAGCAATATTTTTAGCTATTGAACAACTTATTAAATAACATTTGATAGAAATATAATATGCAAATTGCCAACATTCAAGTAATTAACATGAAATTAAAACTGTTTTACTTTATTCATGTTCTAAAGCAGATCAGAAAATGTGATTGAGAAATATAGGAACCAAGGCTAAGTCATACCAAAACCCAAATGTGTAATTTCTTACACTTATATAACAGAGTTAATAATTTTCATTCTGTAAAACCTCTAGTTCCAAGTAATTTACAGTTTCATAAACCAAAACATACTTGCAATTTGAGATTATACAAATTCTTCTGTAGATTAAAGAAAAAAAGCTCTTTGACCTGAAAGCAACTTAGAAACTTTCTACCAAAAGGGCTAAGGCTACCCTGTCTGACCCCAAGAATTTTTAAAAAGGTGGACAGAGGGAATATAAGAAGGGCAGGGTAAGCTTTGGAAACATTTGGAATTCCACAGTACAAGGGCTAAATGCACTTTCCCCTTAAGGAAGTACAGACTTATTTTTTGTATTCACTATGTTTTCTACAATAAATCAAAAATGTTTATAGGATTAATGAATTTATTTAAAATTATCTTTGACATAATTGCCCCACATGGGGCTCTGGGCTGATAGCTCAGAGCCTGGAGCCTGCTTCAGATTCTGTGTCTTCCTCTCTCTCTTTGCCTCTCCCTCACTCTTGCTCTATGTCTCTCAAAAATAAATAAATGTTAAAAAAGTTTTTAAAAAGTAGAACTATGTTTCTATATGTATCAGTAACTGGTACCTCTACAAAACAATTTGAACATTTTTTTCTTATCATCCTCTCAAATTTAAAAAGATGATAACCACTGTGTACTAGAAGTTTATTCTTCTAATCTAAAATGTACAGTGTATGCAATAACACCCTGATTTGGCTCTCTCTTCCAATTACTCTTGTCATATAACCTTCTCTCATTACAAGCAAAAAATAAAGGTCCAAGATCCAGATATATTTTGATTTAGCTCCTTTACCTTAGTTTCTAATTATACACTACAAATATATTGTTTTTCTTCTGATGCCATATATTCATTTTTTTCTTTTTCAATCCCAGTGCTCTTTAAAAAAAAAGCTTGCTTTAAATTTGTTAATATTTTAATTCTTAATATAGATGCCTATGATATAAACAGAATCAAGTGGTCACACAAAAATTATAGAAATTACCTCTAATATAGTTAACAGCATTCAAAAACTACATTCACTTAATTAGCTCCCTATAGTATGTCTAATAAAGATCAATAGATGAGTGAAATAATTTACTAAATCTTCTGAATGTAGAGTAATGGATTCTCATGGTTAACAATATGGCAAAACAATATCTGGATGTCTTATTCAGTGTATATAGTTGGACCTATACACTCTGAATGAGACAAACCACTGTAACCATGACTGGTGTAAACAGTAAGGCCATTTGCCAATATGAGGTCATGGAATGCTTAATCTGTTTCCTGAAATTCTTTACTACATGAAATTCTAACATATTAATGAAGCAGCTTATGTGTAGATTGGACCTCTTACATAAAATAAGTACTCAAAGCTTGGGGAAGAGAATTGGGGAAACTGTCTATTTGCCTTGCTGGCCCACAGGCACAGACATGAAAGCCTTGTGTACATTTTGATGTTACTTTACAGTTTTTATTTTTTGATGTCTGGAATTTTATATATTCATGTTGGAGAAACTACTGCTTTTTTTGACAAATACGGAAGAAAATATTATAAAGTACCTCCCAGTGCCCAAATATATAGTTGATTTGAAAATGATATAGGATATTCAGTTATTGTGTATGAGAGCAAATAAAGGCCAATTAGATGGCCAATGTATGTTGAGCTTTTAAAACATTTTTAATATGAGGTGTCCCACTAGTTATTTTAAGCTTCTCTAATCATTTCTTTTAATGTTATCCTATCTCGTTTTATTTTTCAGGGAGATATTAAGGTTAAAACTAGTAATTTAAAACAGTGTGGAGGCGCCTGGGTGGCTTAGTCGGTTAAGCCGCCGACTTTCGCTTAGGTCATGATCTCGCGGTTCGTGGGTTCGAGCCCCGCGTCGGGCTCTGTGCTGACTGCCAGCTCGGAGCCTGGAGCCTGCTTAGGAGTTTGTGTCTCCCTCTCTCTCTCACCCTCCCCTGCTCATGCTGTCTCTCTCTCCCTCCTAGAAATAAATAAAACATTTAAAAAAAAATTTAAAACAGTGTGATACCACAGATGATTTTATACCTACTCAGACAGATTATACCTCAAATTCCTCAAATTCAGAGAAGATTTTTTGAATTTATGATTCTATTTCAATAAAATAAATGTCATTGAATCTGGTCTGTGATTTATGTAATAGTGAAACTTTAAGTTTATTTATTTGTTTTGAGAGAGAGAGTGCACACAAGTAGGGAAGGGACAGAGAGGGAGAGAGAGAATCCCAGGCAGGCTCCATGCTTTTAGCTCTATCCTGGGCTCAATTTCACAAACTGTGAGATCATGACTTGAGATGAAATCAAAAGTCGTACACTCAATCTACGGAGCCACCCAGGTGCCCCAGTAGTGAAACTTTAAAAGAACTCCAGACAGATAGTTCAGTCTTATTCTTTACGATAAATTACAGCCACTTTTGTGCTACTGCTGCAGACTTGAGGAATTACTACAAAAACCATATGGCTTGCAAAGTCTAGAATATTTACTATCTTGTTTTGTACAGAATAAAAGTTTACTAATCCCGTTATACTTTATATCTTTCTATTTGAAGATAGGGGGCAAGATTAAATACAAAAAGAGAAAATAAAGGAGCATATATAGGCTGAATATTTCTTTTTGTTACCTTATAGGAAACTGTTGCCATCTTGAAGGACAACTATTAGGTGCCAGGCAGAGAGATTTTCACTTTTATAAATCACAAAGAATACAAATGTCTGTAATGGATCTCAGTATTAGATTCAATTTTAAAATCCCAAGACTGCTGTAGGAAGATTATGGAGGGTGGGTGAGGAAACATGCAGTTCTTGTAAAGAACCAGCTTTAGCTCGCAGTGGGTAATCTATTCCTGTTTTAGTTGCTGTCGCTAAAGTAATTTTTTTTGTTCAAGTTTCCAACTGTTACATAATGGATGTTTGTCCTAAACATTGCTGGTTAATTTAGTCTTCTTTTATGCGAGAGGATCCCAATGAGTCACTGTAAACAAATGATATTAAGTTGGATCTTTACTGGAGCACAGAAAATGTAAAACTTAGTTCTATAACATATTTATAGTTTGGTTGAGTGAAGCCATGGTTAATGGAAATGTATTGCAGATAAGTAAACTTAAATTTTGAAAACTGTTCAAGTAACTGAAGAGACAACTCAAATCCTTAAATACACCAATAAATGAATATTTCCATAATTTATTGCATGTGATTAAAATGCAATAGGATATAAAGTTAGACTTCAAACTCTTTTCTGAAATGATTTGAACAATAAAAATATTGAATAAATGCTGTTAAAATAGGTTATCATTTGAATTGAATCAAATTGGGTACATTTCTCACACCATGAGCAAGCATAAACTCAAATGAATGAAAGAACTAAAAGTAAACAATGAAATTCTAAATTCTAGAAGAAAACAATGGGGTATTCCAATATAACCTGGGAACAGGGTAATGCTTTCTAAATTGACAGAATATTTAGATGCAATTAAATTAAAGGTGGATACTTTTTTTTTTTTTTTTTTATTTCTGGGAGAGAGAGAGAGACAGCATGAGCAGGGGAGGATCAGAGAGAGAGGGAGTCACAGAGTGAAACAGGCTCCAGGCTCTGAGCTGGCAGTCAGCACAGAGCCCGACGCGGGGCTCGAACCCACAAACCGCGAGATCATGACCCAAGCGAAAGTCGGACGGTTAACCGACTAAGCCACCCAGGCGCCCCTAAAGGTGGATACTTTTCACCAGATAGAAATAAAAATTTTTGCATGACAACATGCACTCTAAGTAATGTCAAAAAACAAAATTTTGGGAGAAAATATTTAGAAAAGGTATAAATAGACAAATTCCCCAAAACTGATTTCAAAATGTCTCTTGAAGAGAGATTCAATTTTGTTCAATTTTGCTTATAAGAAGAGAAATGAAAAGTAAAACTACAGTCATATACCCATGATATTGGCAAAAGTTCAAAACTTTAAAAATATACTCTCTTGACAAAATTATGGGGAAACAGGTATTTTCATACATTGTAGATGTAATAGAAAGCAATAAAATCTTTAGAAAGGAATCTGCCCATAACTAATTAAACTACATGGATATTTGCTTTTCATCCCAGCAATCCCAATTCTAGTAATTTATCCTGATATAAAAAGGCATGCAGACAAGGTTATTCACTGAAACATTATTCGTAGTTGTAAAATAGGGGAAATTACTAAAATACTCAAAAGTAGGTTAGTTGAATAAACCATGGTAAATACATACAATGAATTTCATGCATCTGTAAAAAAAGAATGACAAAGATATGTTCGAATTGATATGGTGTGCTTTTCCAAGAGACAATGTTAAGTGAAAAACGGATATGGATAGATTAACTTTAAATCTAAAAAAAAAAAAAGAAAGGAAGGGTGTATATATATATATATATATATATATATATATATATATATATTCGCTGAGAGAGCCAGTACAAGTGGATAGAATATGAAGTAGGAAGAATAGGAGAGAGCATGATACATCTCTGAGTATACTTTTCTGTATAATTCTGACTTTTAGATGGAGGTTAATGTTCTATATATTCAAAAATAAATTTAAAGTTGGGGTATAATGGGTGCCTGGGTGGTTTAGTTGGTTAAGCGTCCAACTCTTAGTTTCTGCTCAGGTCGTTATCTCATGATTTGTGAGTCCAAGTGCTGGATGGGGCTCTGCACTGACAATGCCTAGCCTGTTTGGGATTCTCTCTCTCTTCCCTCTTCCTCTCTCTGCCCCTCTTCCACTTGTGCATGCATGCTTTCTCTCTCTCTCTCTCTCTCTCTCAAAATAAATAAACTTAAAAAAATAAGATGGGAGGCAAAACATAAAACTGGAAGCAAATATAAACAAATGAACATAATAATATTCATATGAATGGCATAAACAAACTGAAGGAAACATTATTTTTAAAAAGAGAAGAAAAGTTTAATCCAAGTAGCTTGTGACTGGATATGACTATACGCCCTCTTGTTCCCACAGAATAAGAGATGGGTGGGTAAAAAGCTTTTCTTGAGGAATTTTTCTATTTTAGTGCTGTTGTTGAAATAATTATGAAATTCTGAAATTATTTTCTGTATTTTATTTTTTATTTATTTTATTTTTTAAGGTTTATTTATTTTTGAGACAAAAAGAGACAGAGCACGAGCTGGGGAGGGGCAGAGAGAGAGGGAGGCACAGAATATGAAACAGGCTCCAGTCTCTGAGCTGTCAGCACAGAGCCCCATGTGGGGCTCGAACCCCCAGACTGAGAGATCATGACCTGAGCTGAAGTCTGACGCTTAACCGACTGAGCCACCCAGGCGCTCCTATTTTATGTGTGTTTTTAAAAAGAGAGATAGAAATATAGGATGCGGGAAGGCAAGGATAGACTACATGAAATAGATTGGAATTAAATTTATCAGTATGAATTTATGATTTCTGACATATATATGTGTGTTTGTGATTATGTGTAGACAAATATATATGTATATGCATATGTATATATACATATATGACTAGGCAATTTCAGTGAATAGTTTCTCATAGCACTTTCCATATGTTTCTATTAGAACACTTATTGTAAGAATTTGCTAATATATCTATCGCTATCACTAAACTATAAACTCCATGAAACCAAATGGCTTGTTTTATAATCTTTGTATTCTCAGAGCCTAGTGTTTGTCTGACACATAATAGAATCCAAGTAAATATTAGTTATTAGATGACCTGAATCAACAGATGGTATTTATACTTAAATGAAATGGAAAAGAGAGAGGAGTCTGAGATATATTGTGACTAGTTTCATTTAAAGACTCCAAACACATTAAATGTATTTCAGTTTAATGTGGATTTATTTAGCCTTGGTGTCATCTTCCCAGTTATATTATTCTGTTTACTTCTTTAGATTCTCTTCTCCTGAAATGTTCCTTTTCTCTCAGATTGAGTGAGGTTCAAAAGTCCTTGAATCCTTCTTTCAGAAGACTGCTTCATCTGTTCATTTTTCCCATAGCTTTTACCTTATTTCAAGCCCTCATTATTCCTGAAGTACTATAATAGCTTGTTTCTTCTCCCAACTCTTGTTCTTCACTCACTAGCAACTCTTTCCCACTCACATTAGTTTTCAAAAATACCACATGCTACATTCTCTGTTCAAAAGACTCCTCATTATCCATTATCTATAAAGACCAATTTTTCACCTCAAACTAGCCTACTCATTACTCACTGCACATGTCTGTTGATTTCTCACCCCTTTATTCACACTGTTTGATATACCTGGAGTCCTCTCCCTTCTTCACCTGGTTTTTACCCTTCAACCTTTATTTCAAAGATTATCTTAATTTGCAGTGACCATATCTTCCTCTCTAGTGCGTATCTCTTACATTCACATGGCACAATTCTAGTTTTTATAAATCTCCTTTCAGTGTACTTCTTCAAACATTTGTAAATTGAGTATAGTAAATACATTTGAATCACTGCTCATCCAGAGACTAGAAATAGAGCTTATGATATATTAGAGTTCAATAAATATAGATTGGATGGTAGAGTTATAGCTATATATATGCTAAATTGTAGTTTAAAGAAAAGGTTATTTAATGTAATTGTCCAAAGAGAAGTCAAATGGTAATCATTCCTTAGTAATTTGATCATATATGTTATTAAAGTCCCGATTAATGATATACTATATTCAAATAAATGGTAAAATGGATAAAATTTTTTTTACAAATAGTTTATTGTCAAATTAGTTTCCACATAACACCCAGTGCTCATCCCCACAAGTGCCCTCCTCCATGCCCATCTCCCCTCCCCCCCACATCCATCAGTCCTCAGTTTTTGTCAGCATTCAAGAGTCTCTCATGGTTTGCCTCTCTCCCTTTCCCCCACCATTTCCGCCCTTCTTCTCCCCTTGGTCCTCTGTTAAGTTCCTCCTAATCCTCCTATACGTGCACACATATGATATTTGTCCTTCTCTGCCTGACTTATTTCGCTCAGCATAACCCCCTCAAGGTCCATCCATGTTGCTACACATGGCCAGATTTCATTGTTTCTCATTGCCATGTAGTATTCCATGGTATAGATAAACCACATCTTCTTGATCCATTCATCTGCTGATGGACACTTAGGCTCTTTCCAGGTTTTAGCTATTGTGGAGAGTGCTGCTATGAACATTGGGGTGCATGTGCTCCTATGCCTCAGCATTTCTGTATCCCTTGGGTAAATTCCTGGCAGTGCTATTGCTGGGTCATAGGGGAGTTCTACTGTTAGTTTCCTGAGGAACCTCCACACTGTTTTCCAGAGGGGCTGTACCAGCTTACATTCCCACCAACAGTGTAGGAGGGTGCCCGTGTCTCCACATCCTCGCCAGCATCTAGAGTTCTCTGATTGCTTCATTTTAGCCACTCTGACTGGCGTGAGGTGGTATCTCAGTGTGGTTTTGATTTGTATTTCCCTGATGAGAAGCGATGCTGAGCATCATTTCATGTGTCTGTTGGCCATCTGGATGTCCTCTTTGGAGAAGTGTCTGTTCATATCTTCTGCCCATTTCTTCAGTGGGTTGTTTGTTTTTCAGGCATGTAGTTTGGTGAGTTTCTTGTAGATTCTGGATATCAACCCTTTATCTGATATGTAATTTGCAACTATCTTTTCCCATTCCGTTGGTTGCCTATTAATTTTCTGGGTTGTTTCCTTGGCTGTGCAGAAGCTTTTAATCTTGAGGAGGTCCCAACTGTTTATTTTTGCTCTTGATTCCCTTGCTTTTGGGGATGTGTCAAATAAGAAGTTGCTGCGGTGGAGGTCAAGGAGGTTGTTTCCTGCTTTCTCCTCTAGGGTGTTGATAGTTTCCTGTCTCACGTTCAGGTCCTTTATCCATTTTGAGTTTATTTTTGTGCATGGTGTGAGAAAATGATCTAGTTTCATTCTTCTGCATGTTGCTGTCCAGTTCTCCCAACACCGTCTATTAAAAAGGCTGTCTTTCTTCCATTGGATATTCTTTCCTGCTTTGTCAAAGATTAGTTGGCTGTGTACTTTTGAGTCCACTTCTGAGTTCTCAATTCTGTTCCATTGGTCTATGTGTCTGTTTTTGTGCCAATACCATACTGTCTTGATGATGACAGCTTTGTAGTAGAGGCTAAAGTCTGGGATGGTGATCCCTCCCGTTTTGGTTTTATTTTTCAGGATTACTTTGGCTATTCGGGGTCTTTTGTGGTTCCATACAAATTTTTGGATAGTTTGTTCTAGTTTTGAGAAGTATGCTGGTGCAATTTTGATTGGAATTGCATTGAATGTGTAGAGTGCCTTAGGTAGTAATGACATCTTAACTGTATTTATTCTTCCTATCCATGAGCATGGAATGTTTTTCCATTTCTTTGTGTCTTCTTCAATTTCCTTCATAAGTTTTCTATAGTTTTCATCATACAGATCTCTTGTATCCTTGGTTAGGTTTATTCCGAGGTATTTTATGGTTTTTTGTGCAACTGTGAATGGGATCAGTTTCTTGATTTCTCTTTCTGTTGCTTCATTGTTGGTGTATAAAAATGCAACCAATTTCTGTACGTTGACTTTGTACCCTGCGACTTGGCTGAATTCTTGGATCAGTTCTAGTAGGCTTCTGGTGGAGTCCGTCGGGTTGTCTATGTAGAGTATCATGTCATGTGCGAAGAGTGAAAGTTTGACTTCCTCTTTGCCAATTCTGATGCCTTTGATTTCCTTTTGGTGTCTGATGGCTGATGCTAGGACTTCCAGCATTATGTTAAACAACAGTGGTGAGAGTGGACATCCCTGTCGTGTTCCTGATCTCAGGGGGAAAGCTCTGAGTTTTTCCACATTGAGGATGAAGTTCGCTGAAGGCTTCTCACAGATGGCTTTGATGATGTTTAAGTAGGTTCCTTCTATCCCAACTTTCTCGAGAGTCTTTATTAAGAAGAGATGCTGTATTTTGTCAAATGCTTTTTCTGCATCTATTGACAGGATCATATGGTTTTTCTCTTTTCTTTTATTGATATGATGGATCACATTGATTGATTTGCGAATGTTGAACCAGCCCTGTAACCCAGGAATGAATCCCACTTGATCTTGGTAGATGATTCTTTTTATATGTTGCTGGATTCGATTTGCAAGGATCTTGTTGAGAATTTTTGCATCCATATTCATCAAGGATATTGGCCTGTAGTTCTCTTTTTTTGCAGGATCTCTGTCTGGCTTGGGAATCAGAGTGATGCTGGCTTCATAAAATGAGTCCGGGAGTTTTCCTTCGCTTTCTATTTTTTGGAATAGCTTGAGAAGAATTGGGATTAATTCTGTTTTAAATGTCTGGTAGAATTCCCCAGGGAAGCCAGCAGGTCCAGGGCTCTTATATTTTCGGAGATTTTTGATCACTGATTCAATTTCTTCACTCGTTATGGGTCTGTTCAGGTTTTCTATTTCTTCCCGTGAATTTTGGTAGTGAGTGTGTGTTTAGGAATTTGTCCATTTCTTCTAAGTTGTCCAATTTGTTGGCATATAATTTTTCATAGTATTCCCTGATAATTGCTTGTATTTCTGAGGGGTTGGTTGTAATAAGTCCATTTTCATTCATAATTTTGTCTATTTGAGTGCTCTCTCTTTTCTTTTGGATAAGTCTGGCTAGAGGTTTGTCAGTTTTGTTTACTTTTTCAAAAAACCAACACTTGGTTTCATTGATCTGTTCAATTGTTTCTTTGGTCTCTATGTTGTTTATTTCTGCTCTAATTTTTACTATTTCTCTTCTTCTACTGGGTTTAGGGCATTCTTGTTGCTCTGCCTCTAGTTCCTTTAGGTGAGCTGTTAGATTTTGGACTTGTGCTTTTTCTAATCTCTTGAAATAGGCGGGGAGAGCAATGTACTTTCCTCTTAGGACAGCCTTTGCCACATCCCATAGATTTTGAATGGTTGTGTTTTCATTTTCGTTTGTTTCCATATATTTTTTAATTTCATCTCTAATTGCCTGATTGGCCCATTCATTCTTTAGAAGGGTATTCTTTTACCTCCATGTTTTTGGAAGTTTTCCAGACTTCTTCCTGTAATTGATTTCAAGTTTCAAAGCATTGTGATCTGACAGTGTGCATGGTATGATCTCTATTCTTTTATATTTATTGAGGGCTGCTTTATGTCCCAGTATGTGATCTATCTTGGAGAATGTGCCATGCGCACTTGAGAAGAAAGTAAATTCCCTGGCCTCAGGGTGTAAAGTTCTAAATATATCCGTCAGGTCCATCTGGTCCAATGTGTCTTTCAAGTCCATTATTTCTTTAGTGATTTTCTGTCTGGTTGACCTATCCATTGCTGTAAGCGGAATATTAAAGCCCCCTGCTATTAGCACATTCTTATCTATAAGCTTGTTTCTGTTTGTGATTAATTGTTTTAGATATTTAGGTGCTCCCACATTCGGTGCGTAGACATTTATGATTGTTAGTTCTTCCTGATGGATGGACCCTGTAATTATTATGTAGTGCCCTTCTTCATCTCTTGTGATTGTCTTTAATTTAAAGTCCAGTTTGTCTGATATAAGTATCACTACTCCGGCTTTCTTTTGATTTCCTGTAGCATGATATATATTTCTCCATCCCCTTACTTTTAATCTGAAGGTATCTTCCTGTCTAAAATGAGTTTCTTGTAGACAGCATATAGATGGATTTTGTTTTTTAATCCATTCTGCTACCCTATGTCTTTTGATTGGAGCATTCAGCCCATTGACATTCAGTGTTATTATTGAAATATGTGGGTTTAGAGTCTTTGTATCTTTTGTAGTGTTCATGTTTGTGGTGGTGTCTCTGGAATATTTGTTCCTTGCAGCCTTTTCTTCAGAGCATCCCCCTCAGGATTTCTTGTAGGGCTGGCTTCGTGGTGACAAATTCTTTCAATTTCTGTTTATTTGGAAAGGTTTTTTATCTCTCCTTCTATTTTGAATGACAGGCTTGCTGGATAGAGTATTCTTGGCTGCATATTTACTCTTCATCACATGGAAGATCTCCTGCCATTCCTTTCTGGCCTGCCAAGTTTCAGTAGATAGGTCTGTCACCACTCTGATAAGTTTCCCTTTGTATGTGAGGGCCCTTTTCTCCCTAGCTGCTTTCACAATTCTCTCTTTGTCCTTATATTTTGCCATTTTTACGATGACATGTCGTGCAGAAGATCCAATCAAGTTACGTCAGAGGGGAGTCCTCTGAGCCTCTTGTATTTCCACATTTACTTCCTTCCCCGGGTCGGGGAATTTCTCTGCTCTAATTTGTTCCAGGACTCCTTCAGCACTTTTCCCTCTCTCTTCCTCTTCTGGGATTCCTATGACACGGATATTGTTGCGTTTGACCGTATTGCTGAGCTCTCGAATTCTTCTTTCCTGTTCCTGGATCAGTTTGTCTCATTTTTTGTCAGCTTCTTGTTTTTCTATAATGGTGTCTTCTAAATCACTTATTCTCCTTTCTGCCTCTTCAATCCGTGCATTGGAGGCCTCTAATTTATTATGTATCTCATTTATCACATTTTTTAATTCTTCATGCCTATTTTTATTTTCCATTCTGTCTGTAGCCATAGTTTCTTTGATGTCCCCTAAGTTTTTTTCAAGCCCTGCTATTAATTTTACCATTATTATTCTAAAATCTTGTTCAGTTATGCTGTTGATACCTGTTTTGAGCAGTTCATTAGCTGTCATTTCTTCTTGGAGTTTCTTTGGTGGAGAGCTCTTTCGTTTCGTAATTTTAGTTAGCTTTCCGGCTCTTGTTGGTTTTAGAGACCTGTTATGCTCTGTGTTTCTATGAGCTCTGCTATATCCAAGAAGACTCTTTGACTTTCCAGGGCCTATCCTTTCACAGATTGTTTTTTGAATGGTATCCCTCGGTCTCTCTTGTTGGGACCTTAGTTATTTTATTTTCCTATTTGTAGTGATATTTCGGACTCTTCACCTTGTGTACTCTAGCTTGTTTCTTGAGGTAGCCCTGGAAAAGAAAACAGACAGACAAACACACAGGGAGCAGGAGCACACAAACGCACAGGCTAATTCAACTAACATGCAAAGTGAGAGGGAAAACGAAAAAGTTAATAGAAAAGACGGAGGAGGGAGGGCGAATAATAGGGAGCATAAAATACATAAAAGGGTCAAAAAGGGGAAAAGAAAAGGAAAAAAGAAGAAAACCGATGGACAAAGAACGGTTTAAAGCATATACCTGGATTTCCCAGCTAGTGTTAAATAGCCGTGTGTATGCAGTGCTGGTTGAAGAGCATAGAGAAAAAGAGAGAAGGCAGGGCGAGACGAGGCAGAATTGGAATTAAAAAGAACAGGCAGAAGTGATAAGAAGATTTTTTCAAAGAGGTAAAGGGTACAATATGGTTGGATAGGTGAGAGAAGGATGCTGGAATTATCCAGAGAAACTATATAGTCTAATTACTCCTGAGAGAAAAAGCTGAAAATGTAGGTAGGTGTAGAATTTACATTTACAGAATGGACTTGTTGTGATTGTTTAAGCAAGCTGGCGACCAGAGTTAATCAGGTCAGTGTTTTGGGGAAAAAAAGCGAGAAAAGAGAAAGAAGAAGAAAAAAAGGAAGAGAGAAGAAAGGGGGGGGAAAAAAGAAAGAAGAAAAAAAAGAAAAAAACAAAAAAAACAAAAAAAGGAAAAAGAAAGAAAAAAAAAGGGAGGAGGGCACCTCTCAGGCAGGGATGGGCGTGGCGTGATCCGATGCCTCAGGTGGGGGTTCTGCGTTGGCGGTTGTGGGGAGGAGAGTGAGGGTGCTCCAGTCCCTTCTTGAACCCCGCGCTGCAACTCGCTTTTTTTGGCGTGTCAACTCCCTGTTCCGGGGACGCAGCTGAAGTTGGTTGCACTCTTCAACCCAGGCCAGTTCCAATCTCCAAATCCCAGTCCGCACGCCCCGCTGAAATTGCCTTAGACACAGCTTCCCAGACAACCCCCTCGGGCCATTGCAGACCCCCTGCCGAGCTCTGGGGGCGGAGTCAGAATCGCTGCTTCCTTCTCTGGGTCAGGCTGGCGCGCATGCGCGGGCGCTTGCCTGCCGGGTGTGCTGAGCCCGAGTTCGCTGGAGTGAGGAAAACCGGGTCCCTCTATGGCTCGTCACCCGAAACACGAAGTCACAGGCAAATTTCCCAGTTTTTAGCTCTTTGCCTTCCCTCTCGGGTCCCAGCCAGCCAGCCAGGAGCGCAGACGCCCGGTGTCAGCACGGCTCTTTCAGGGGCCCCAGTCGCCCTGGAGCTACAATGGCGCCAGGCGCCCCGCCGCTCTGAAATCCAACCTCCAGGAGCGGCACAAAGAAGCAGTTTGTGTGCTCAGCCTCCCCCAGGACCAGTTGGCGCGAGGGGACCTGGTGTGCAGGTATTTGGCAAGTACGGTCTTTCTATGCACCAAGCGGACGTTCCCCCCCCCCCCGAGTGGAGGTTTTTCTGTTTCGGACCGTCTCCTTTTCCCCCTCTCACTCCCCGTAGAGGTTAGAGGGTAGAGGGGGATCGCCTCCCACCCTGGAGTCTCCGATCCCGGCCTGATTTTATCTTCCCCGGTTCGCACTCACGTTAGAAGGCTTTCTCAGTGGATTCTGCGTCCTTTTTCTCCCAGTCTCTCAGGTTTTGTAAGGTTTCCAATGGCTTCAGATGTTTTCTGTGTAATGTATGGGCGCGAGTGCAAGTACGGAGCTCCTTACTTTTCCGCCATCTTGCCCTCTCCCCTCAAAATGGATAAATTTTATCTGTTCAAAATTGCTTTGGTAAATAGTTTGTCTCAATGTGTACAATTTTTGAGAAAAGATGCCCCTGCCGCAATGCCTAAAAAGAAATATCTCTTAAGAAATTATCTAAGAAAATCCTTTTCTGTGTGTTTGTTTGCCTATACCCACTTAAAAAATGAATAAATGTGGGGTATGTACAAACAAAATGCCTCCATATATAATGCAAGAACCACTTTGCAAGTGTGTAGGTATATTGCATTGAAACAACGTAGCAGTCCCTCCATAAATTTCTGTGCTCTCAAAAAAGCTGTTTAAACACATTACTAAAATCTTTCATCTCATAGTGATGATGGCTAAATTTATGTATCTAGTACTCACTTTACCAAACAGGTATACAGCAGTGATCTGATGCTTAGGGGAATTGAAATGAAGAACATGACTAAATGAGAGTAACAGCAGAGTTCATTTAAGCACTGGCAAACATTACCAATATACATACTGAAGTTTGCATGATGCATCATTCTTTTAATTCTGCTTGTGCTGCATATGATATGAGGAGCAAAAACAGTACCACAGTGAGTTAGAACATGCAGCACAATATGTGTATCAGTCAGGAAGAAATGACATATGTTTAAACGTGTTATTTTAAAGCTGTGCAGGCATTTTTTAATAGGTGTTAGGGGTTGGCTCTGTCAGTTAGGGTCTGACTTTGGCTCAGGTCATCATCTCGCAGGTTCAAGTCCCTCATCAGGCTCTCTGCTACTAGCCCAGAGCCTGCTTCAAATCCATTGTCCCCCTCTTTTTATGCCCCCCACCTCTAAAATAAATAAACATCAGGTGTTTAAAAAATAAGTGTTAGATAAATTCTGGTATGTCCTTAAATCATTGGTAATTAATCAATCAGGAAACTATGTATTTTGATCTAGATAAGAGGAAAAAACTTTAAAATAACAAAAGTTTATCAAACACATAATAAAATATCCACAATGTAAAATTATTTCTTACATTTGCATTAATTTCACTTTTTAAAGTATCTAACTAGTAGATGTAGTTTTCTACTAGTTACAAGGGAGGTAATGATGAAGCCCATATTTGGTAATCTCATGCTGATTATATTTTTAAAACCTAGTTCTTGTGTTCTTATGTAGTACACCTGGATTTTATGACAATTTTCTGAACTGTCTCCATCTCCTTTAAGTTTTACCCTACCTGATCATCCTGATTTTTATGTCATTTCAAATCAAATATCAGTGGTTTACTTTTTTTTTAGTGCACAATACATAAACTCACATTAACATTTATTTGTAGATATCAGAATGAACATGGGAAAATATGTGATCTTTATTAATCTCTTTTATCAGTAAACTGAAAGACGCTGTGAAGAATTTTTTAGAGATTCTTTATTTAAAAAATAACTCCTTCGGGTGCCAGGGTGCCTCAGTCAGTAAAGAGTCCAACTTCAGGTCAGGTCATGATCTTGTGGTTCATGAGGTTGAACCCCCTGTCAGGCTCTGTGCTGACAAGCTCACTCTGCCCCTCCCCTGCTTGCACCCTGTCTCTCTCTCTCTCCCTCAAAATAAACATTAAACAAAATTAAAAAATATTTCTTGCAAAATATTTTTCTCAAATAATTACAGCAAAGCTCTCTTTTCTTAAACATTTTAAGGATTTCTTATTTTTAAAAATGCATATAAATGTTAATATTTGGGACAAGTAACTTATGCCTTCGAAGTTAGCTTACTAGCATTAGCATATTAATATGTTTTAATGTTAACATATTTTAATAAATACATTCATTAATATCCATTAATATTGACATATTAATTTAATATGTCAATATTAACACACAATTATTAACATTAATAATTTTATACCTATTATGGATCTCTGATATTATACTGAGAAAACAAAAAATGAGAAAGTTATAGGATAAAGTAGTGATTTAAAGGTAGATTTAGACATGAATGCTAGTTATCATACATTTTCTTATCATTGAATGGTATATTAGTATGTTTTTTTATGACATAAATGTTAACTTAACATTGTATTATTAAAAGTTAATTATTTATATAAAATGTTTTCCAATTAAACATGAAAGACGCCTCGTAATTTTATTTCAAACAAATAAAGATAAGATTATCTTACTAAAAATATGGAAAATAAATTAGGGCTATGATTTCTCTGCTCAAAATGATTATCATCATTATAAATTGTACATCACAAGGGTATTAACACCTACCCCTTCCAACTTGTCATCCAATGAAGATTTACTAGTGACTTTACACTGTCAGCAGCTGAGTAATCTCCAAAAGTTTTGGAGAGTTTCTTAAAATATTTGTTAATCATTTATATTTTGATGGGTTATTTGCACTTTCTAGGAGGAGAAAAATTACTATAGAAAGTGGCTAATAAAAAGGAGTGATCATCATCGCTTCTCAGCCTTTTGGCTAAGATCAAGTGAAAAAGGAGTGATCAGTAAGGAAAGAATGATTAGTGCTTTTTAACATATTTTCAGTGGCTGATTTCTAGAATAAGTAAGTAAATTTTATTGGATATTGGTTTATCATTTAAAAATTCTAAAAATACTCCCTGAGGGTATAGATCATTAACTACATTGTGCTAGAAGATAAATAAGAGTGATACTTGTTTAATTTCACACTCCTTGCCTGTATGACATTATAAATAAAATTATTTTAAATGTGTTTATATAGCATTTAAAATTAATGAGTTTAGATTTTTTATTGATATATTTACTACCTAAATTTCTTGTATTATTTGACAAAACAGCATGCAGAAGAAACTCTATAATATTTGTCTCATGTATGAATGAGAAGATAAAGTCTGAAATGGGATATAATTGGCTTTCCAAAAAGGATAAAAATTAATATTTCCTCGGGGCGCCTGGGTGGCTTAGTCGGTTAAGCGTCCGACTTTCATTTAGGTCATGATCTCGCAGTTGTGGGTTCGAGCCCCGCGTCGGGCTCTGTGCTGACTGCCAGCTCAGAGCCTGGAGCCTGTTTCAGTCTGTGACTCCCTCTCTCTCTGACCCTCCCTGCTCATGCTGTCTCTCTCTCTCTCTCTCTCTCTCTCTCCTAGAAATAAATAAAACATTAAAAAAAATTAATATTTCCTCTACACATATAAATCTTCTAGCATGTATGATTCTGTTTAGATCTTTGGATAATCTTTTTCTCACTCTTAGCTCCTTAGTCTCAGAAATGTGTGTTTGTTATTTCAGTACCAACTACTACCAGAGAATCATTTCCTTACTAATTATCTTATGGTAGAGCTTTGTACAAGAATTCAAAAATCATGTAAAGGTTTATCGATATTAATAAGGATGATCAATTTTTAATTTTTTAAATTTATTTCTGAGAGAGAGACAGAGCATGACCAGTGGTGGTTCAGAGAGAGAGGGAGATACAGAATCTGAAACCGAGTCCAGGCTCTGAACTAGCTGTCAGCACATAGCCCGAGGCGGGTCTCGAACCCACGAACCGTGAGATCATGACCTGAGCCGAAGTCAGACACTTAACTGACTGACCCACCCAGGTGCCCCAAAGATGATCAATTTAAAAATTAGTAATATAAAGGGGTGTCTCAGTGGCTCAGTTGGTTAAGCATCTGACTTTGGCTAAGGTCATGATCTCACAGTTCGTGAGTTCCAGCCCTGCATTGAACTCTGTGCTGACAGGTCAGAGCCTAGAGGCTGTTTTAGATTCTGTCTCCCTCTCTCTCTGCCCCTCCCTGGCTCACACTCTCTGTGTGTGTGTGTGTGTGTGTGTGTGTGTGTGTGTGTGTGTGTGTGTGTGTGAAAAATAAATAAACGTAAAAAATATTTTAAAAAAAATTGTGGAGGGGGGCGCCTGGGTGGCTCAGTTGGTTAAACATCTGAGGTCGGCTCAGGTCATGATCTCACTGTTCGTGGCGTTCGAGCCTCGCTTCGGGCCCTGTGCTGACAGATAGCTCAGAGCCTGGAGCCTGTTTTCCTTCTGTGTCTCTGTCTCATGCTGACCCTCCCCTACTCACACTGTCTCTCTCTCTCTCTCAGAAATAAATATTTAAAAAAAATTTAAAAATTAATAAAAATATAAAAATTAGGTGTGCCTGGATGGCTCAGTAGGTTAAGCATCCAACTTCGGCTCAGGTCATGATCTTACCGATCAGGGTTCCAGCCCTGTCTCCGGCTCTTTGCTGACAGCCAGCTCAGAGCCTGGAGCCTGTTTCAGATTCTGTGTCTCCCTCTCTCTCTGACCCTCCCCTGCTCACTCTGTCTCTCTCTCAGAAATAAACAGAACATTAAAAAAATTTTAAAATAAAAATTACTAATATAAGGAGAAGATACAGTAGGCTAAAGTACCCAAAGTAATTAGCAATATTAAACTCATACACACTACACAAATTATATTTATTTATTTTTGTTTCTTTGTGATATTTATTTCTTTCCTATATGAAGTTGGACAAGAGGAGTAGTTTCAAATTACATTAAATCATATATTAATTTCATGAAGATTTCTATAAATTATAAATTCCAGCTCAAGATGAAACTTTTGAGGATGATATAACCCATTCTTATTTCTATGTGCAACAGTGATATTTCATTTCATAATTGCATAAATATCTCTAAGCTTTTCACTTAGAGTCATATTAGCCCAACTCCTGACTATCTCATACAATTATTAGTTACATAAATGATGCAATTATGATTTTTGCAAGTAGTTAAAAATCTGGAAATTTAGAAATGTTGTGTTAATATTTATTCATTTGTTTGGGAGTTGGAAAATGGTAATAAACTGATATGTTCTGATATATTCCATAGGTCACCATTGTATAAATAGTATTTTGCCACATTTTTGTGGTATGTTAAGATACAGAAATAGAATATACCAGTCATTCTCAAATTTAAGAGTGCATCAGAATCACCTGGAGAGTTCATTTAAAGCAACAAAGAGATTGCTAGGCTCCAATTCCAGAGAATTTGATCCAGCAGGTGTGAGATGGGGTGTGAGTCGTGCAGGTCTAAAAATTTTTCAGGTGTCGCCTATGCTGCTAATTTGAGCTCACACTTTGCAAACCAATAAACAACTTATTAGTCTATTAAAATGAGGGCAGAATTGTTTCTGCCCAGCAAATCTGAATCATAGATAGGGCTGACAGTCCTATGTTTTCAGATTAAAAGAAATTAACTACTATGTCTGGGAATTGTTATTATTTATACTCTAAATATATGATAAATAACGCATGATAAGAACCTATTTGACGAGGTTTAACATTTTAACTCTTCAGTTTAAAGTAATTAAAGTTAGGGAAGATTCCCAAAATAGTTGGATTTTTTTCATAAATAAGACTCTTTTCCACATGATGCATGAAATTTAAAGAATGTCAATAAAAATTAACACCAGTATTGAATACTTCTTCTTGAACTAAAACGGGTATTCTCACTTTGGGGGGAGGGAAAGAGCAAGCAGGGGAGAGCAAGACAGAATCTTATACATGCTCCAGGCCCAGTACAGAGCCCAACATAGGGCTCAGTTTCACAGACTGTCAGGTCATGACCTGAGAGGAAATTAAGAGACAGACACTTAACCAACTGAGCTACCCAGGTACAGATATTTTTATTTTATTTTTAAATGTTTGTTTCTTTATTGAGAGAGAGAGACAGAGAGTGCATATGAATGGGGGTGGGGGTGGAAGCAGAAAAGAGAGAGAGAGAGAGAGAGAGAGAGAGAGTCTCAAGTAGGTTCCGCTGCTATCAGCACAGAGTCTAACTCAGGGCACGATCTCAGGAACCCTGAGATCATGACCTGAGCCAAAACTAGGAGACGCTTAACAGGTATTTTTAAATGTTAACTGCCCATAGGGGCGCCTGGGTGGCTTAGTCGGTTAAGTGTCCGACTTTCACTTAGGTCATGATCTCGCGGTTTGTGGGTTAGAGCCCCGCGTCGGGCTCTGTGCTGACTGCCAGCTCAGAGCCTGGAGCCAATTTCAGAGTCTGTAACTCCCTCTCTCTCTGTGACCCTCCCCTGCTCACACTGTCTATCTCTCTCTCCTAGAAATAAATAAAAATATTTTAAAAAAAACTAAAAAAAATAAATGTTAAGTGCCCATAATTGAATATTTAGATAAAAACTTACATTTATTTTTGCCACATATTTTACAACAAAGTCCACTTTTAAGAACTCCAGGTCAGAAAACTTGCATCTCAAAGTAACCTAAGACAAATGGATATTCATTGTCAAATTTAAGAGGTTTTAGAAGAGTTGATTTGTGTTGGTAAAATTTTAAGTGAGTGTGCTCTTGAAAGACCAGAGTACTATTCAATTTAATTGGGTTATAGCTCCTGCTGATTGTGTTTTTCCCCTGCTGTATCTAATTTCTTTTTTTCCCCCAATATTTTATTGTTTGGTTTTGGTTTTGAAGGTTTATGGAAATTAAAGAACTCTAATTTTTTAAGAGCCCTAAAGGTAAGTATGCTTTTGTGTTAGTCATTCCTGTGAACACCTGTGCACTGCTGAATTTAATTGGGTTACAGCTGGTGCTGAGGGAGTCAACTAAATGAGGGTTTGCAGACTGAGTAGAAACTTGACATTCCATGTCATTGTTGTTTTTTTCTTTTTCTTTTTCTTTTTTTTTTGTTTTTTATTTCAATATACTTGCAAGATGCTTGGATCTGAAATATTTTAAAGGCAAATTGAATGGAGTTCTTTTGATATTAGCAGATATTTTATGGTGATGACTTCAGAAAAAGTATACATCCATTCTAAGTTTGTACAGTCCCTTGGTATAAGGTGATCCTAACCTAAAAAACCATCTGGTCTGCTTGTTTCTAGTAACTCAGGAACATTTAATATCACAGTTAGATGTTGAGAGGTGAGGCTTGCAATGATATAACGGTTTTCAGATGAAAGAAATAAAGCAATGACACCGAATGTTTAGTAAATTAAATATTATAAACATTGCCAGCTAGAATGTAAAGTAAATGAAGCTAGAATGTATTGAAAAATAATTATTTTTAAATACCTCAATACAATCATTAGACTAAGTAAGTACCTAAGTATAGCTAATAACAGCAACCTATTTCAAATAGGTGTTAAAGGTAAATAAATTAACTTGGTAATTTCTTTAGAAAGGCTTACACACCTCCCTAATTTTTTCTATTGAGCTAAAGTCCTACACATTTAGCTATGTTCAGCAGTTAAACATTGAATGTCTAAAGCTAATTTTGGAACTAGGTGTAGTTGATAATATAGTAGTACTTCATAGTACCAAACATTAAAATCATTAATTAGAACACATACATAGAAAAATATATATTTTTTTATTTCAAGGAAATTTGCAAATTTAATAGAATTTAATGTTTGCTTTAAATCTATTTTGCATGACAAAAAGCAAAATAAGAAACACCATTAATGAAGTATAAAAGAGTAGGTGAAGTAATTCCTAACACATCGATAAAAAGCATTTAGACTTATTGCTATGTTACCCTAAATCTACAATACAGAAAAATAAGAAATACTTTGTCCCACTGCTTTTTCTCTTGAAGATTAAACTCTGACAAGTGACCAATATTTTCTTAACATCCGCTGTGATAAGTTAAGCATGTTGTATCTAGGAAGAGGAAAGCAAAATGTTTTTAAATTCAATAGAGCTATTAAAAACAGAGTTAATAAAGGAATAAGTGCTAGAGCGATATGCCTTCCTTGATGCTTTTGATCTGAGATAAAGTTAATATTCCCCCTTTTGTTAAGAGAAAATGTCCAAAATCACACGGACCATGCATTTCGGTCAAATCATTCAACCTGATTGTCTTTGTGCACTTGTCTAATAAGCCGAATGTCAGGAAGGGCGCTGGCTCGCAGGCACTCTCAGACTGAGCTGCTACCTGCGTCGGTCGGTGACACCGATAGGTGATTCCCAGATCCTGTATAAACACAGCGTAGAACATTGTGCTGGTGGGCTGCTTTTTATTATACTTTCATTTATTCCCAAGTGGGGGACAGAATGTATTAAGAGTGCAGCTGTTATGAAAGACAAACAAGCAGTGTTTTTTGTCGGGTCAAAGATTCAAGGGTTTTCAAAATGGCGCCCGGTGAACCGTGCAGAGCTGCTGTCCTGGTGCTACCTTTAGGTATGGTAAGAAGATGGATTTGCGGACTGGGATTTGTGGGTTTGAGGAGTCCTGCCCCGAGTGGGGACAACTGAAAGATGGGGAATCCGCAGGATGAATTCTAAACAACAATGTGGACCACCTAATGTGTCCTAGATCTCTGAGATTAGTAAATTTATCCAGGCTTCTAGTGGAAAAAGTGAAAATAGAGTGTTTCCTGTGTTACAGGAATCTTAGTCATTTTATATTCATAAAAAGATGCTGGAGGCTTTAAGGATGCCAAATAAGATATGGGTAATTGACGGGGAGAGAGAAATTCCCCGCTTGACTGGTTATTCTCCAAAGTAAATAACTTGGTTTCATGGGATTCAAGACTTTGTCTCAAGTTTTTACTTTTGTAAAACTGAACACAGCTTACTTCAACTTTACGGATCCTAAGCTTTCTCAGTGTCATGAATAGCTGTGGAATAAAGCCAGTCATCTTGGCACAGGTTAAAAAACAAAGAATAAATATTTGCTTGGCTTCTTATCCTACTGTTATTACTGCCCCTGCTTCTTTGTGTCCCCATATCCATGTATTAGTTTCTAGAATAAGCCAGCTATTAAGACAGAGGCCTGTCACTTGAAACAAATATGAGTTATTTATAGAACCTGCTGCTTTTTAACATGTTGCCTAAGGCAACTAACTGGGTTATGAGTATGAACTTTATGCAGGTATTTTTGACCTGTTTTTCCCTGCTCCCAAATAATTTTGTGGTTGTTAAATGAAGGTAACATTATGTGAGCAAATGTGGTTCTTATATATTTATGAAATGAAGAAAATGCTGTTTAGGCAAAAGATAATAAGTGTATTTTACCCATTGGTTAAATTATCAAATTATCTTGGTGGGAAATTTTAAGTCTGATGGCAGTGCCCAAAATGGAAAGCGTTACACTCTGAAACTTGGTAAGCTATTATATATTTCTGAGATCTGCTGTGATAGTTATTGTTTTAAGTGCAAATCTGTGTTTAGTTGAACTCCGTCTTTTTGGTAACGTGTACTAAAATGTACCTACAATCTCAGTAAGCTGGTCAAATTAGGAAGGCATTTGGTTTACGAATATGCCATTCATCTCTAAGCAGTAATGATTCAGAGAGTTGTGTTGTATTGTTATAAATTAACTTACTCAAATAAATGTAATATGCCCTGAGGATCCAAACTCACATAAAATTTTTAGACAGTCATTTATTTCTCCTGATATTTTGTTTGAGAAAATAAGCTTTTCTAAATGCTTCAAAGGACATAAAAATATTAAAGAGGTTTTCCTTTGACACCTAGCCATTAGATAGATTTATCAGTTTACAGAGCAAATACTTTTTAAGTCAATTATGAATCAAGGGCTGCGGTCGGTGAGTAGCTGTAGAAATAAGTTAAAACCTGATGAGATAGAAGACATCTTTCCAAACATACAGCAGAATTGTCAGGAACACTGACATTCATGAATGAAACCTGAAAGCCTCATAAGCACTTCATACTCTAAACCCAAACATGGTTCCCCTTAATAATTGCATTTCTTCCTCATCCGGCACCAATCTAGAGAGGAGCATTCTTGATATCTGCCTCTGCCTTGCTTGTACCTTATGTTAGAATCTCTCTACCAGCCCTATGAATTCAAATTGCTAAATATTTCTCTACATTGCCCTTTTCACTATATTCCATTGTCAGTGATTTATTCTTAGGCCACTATTAAACTATTTGTACATTTAACAGATCTCAGTTTTGTGCTACTGTGCATCAGTTCTGAGCCACTTATGTGATGAAAAAAGAGGGAATGGTATCTGAGGTAGCCTAGTTTTGGGATGTGGCTAAGTGTTTATATACATAAAGAAATAATTATGGGGACAATTTACATAATAGATGGAATACATAAGAAGACAGATATGCCTAAAAAGTCCTTTATCCTGGACACTATCATCTTTTTTCCCCCACTTATTTTATGCCTAGCTAAGATGCCTGTATCTCTGAAACAATCTCATTATTCCCTCTGTCTGGGCAAACTACACATTCCCTGTTTTCTTAGTTTTTCTATTTTTCATTACAGTTCTGCACAGTAGCCCTAGATTACTTATGCACCTGTCACTATACATGGTCAAACTGTAAGTTACTTGAAGACAGGTACTATGCCTGGATTATTTATTGAATTCCTAGGTGCTAAGAAAATATTGTTTGAATAGTACAAGTTTCCTTGGGCTTTGGATGGAAGGCTTCATTGAGGAAGTAAACTTGAGTTTAGTAAATAATTATAAATTTTCTAGGTAGGAAGGAGGTACCAGTGGCAAAGTAAAAGTAAATATGATGACATAGAACAATAGCGCACATGAACTCAGTAGTTTGGTGTGGCTGGGGCATAGTGTTTGGGGAAGGAAAAGTGAGACAGCAGGCTAAGCATGCAAATAGGGACTAGAAAAGCAGGTGTCTCATATATTCTGTAGAGAAATACAATTTTATCCTACATGCTGAGGGTTTCAGACTCAGATTGCCTGAGTTTGATTTTTACCTACTACCTGTGTAATGCTGTGTAATTTATTCAAACTTTTTAGATTCAGCTTCCTCACCTGTAAAACTGTGATTGTAAGGATCATTTTGAGGATTCAATGTATACCTATAAATGCTTAAAGTGAACCCATGCTAAGCAATCAGTATAAACTTGCTAGTGTTATTATGATTTTTGTTTTCATTATTATTAAGAATGTGAAAGCCATGGGAAAAATCTTACAGCAACTAAGCAACATCATAATTACATTTTATAAAAGCAGCTACGTTATGTAAAGGGAGAAGAACTGGAAAGGAAGAAAATAAAAGGGGGGATTAAAAGGCAACTTAAGGGTTTTCTATGATAGGTTAAGTTTACTTAAACTTTATGTAGTTTAAATATTACATTTCAAATAGACTAAAGTTGAGGCTTCTGGGTGGCTCAGTCAATTTAGTGTCTGACTTTGGCTCAGGTCACAATCTTGCAGTTTGTGGATTCAAACCCTGCATGGGGCTCTGTGCTGACAGCTCAGAGCCTGGAGCCTGTTTGGATTCTGTGTCTCTCTCGCTGCCCCTTCCCCACTCATACTTTGTCTCTCTCCCTCTCTCTCAAAATAAACATAAAAAAAACTGTTCTTAGAGAAAAAATTAAAACAGATCTAAGCTAAAAGCTAAACAATTAAAATAAATTTTTAGTGTTTATTTATTTTGAGAGAGAGCAAGAGAGTGAATAAACCTAACCAAGGATATAAGAGATCTGTATGATGAAAACTATAAGAAAACTTATGAATAGATAAGCTGAAAGAGAGGCAGAGAGAGAATCCCACACAGTCTCCATAGTGTCAGCACAGAGCCCACTGTGGGGCTCTATCCATGACCCTAGCCAAAATCAAGAGTCAGATGCTTACCCACTGAGCCACCCAGGTGCCCCTATGTAATTTACTTTTATCCTATGAAAAGTATTCAGGGATATTGGTGATGGTATGGGAAGAGGAATAAACACTACCCCTACATTTTTGGGTTTATGGTTATTACCATTCATTAAAAAAGCAGTTCATTAAGGTGAAAGGTAACATTTGTTATTGAAATATTACTACCTGTTAAGAAAAAAACATGTAGGAGAAATAAAAAGAACTCCTTTATTTATTAATTTGTTTTTAAAAAACTGAACTAGAGGGGTGCCTGGGTGGCTCAGTCGGTTAAGTGTCTGACTTCGGCTCAGGTCATGATCTCACGGTTTGTGAGTTCCAGCCTCATGTCAGACTCTGTGCTGACAGCTCAGAGCCTGGAGCCTGCTTCAGATTCTCTCTCCCTCTCTCTCTCTGCCCCTCCCCCCCTCACTCTTTGACTCTCTCTTTCTCCTTCAAAATAATAGAACATTACTTATTTTAAATGAATAAAAAAATAAGGTAGGTAACTGTGGACAACTATTTAGAGATATCTGGTAGACAGTTATGATATTAAAGCAATGGTGACCAGAGTTTTGTCCCCAAAGAAAGGGGTTTGTACCAGAAAATAAATGACCAGACTACATCCTTCATCAAATAAATTTTACTACAAAAAAAAAAAAAAGAGAGAGAGAGAGAGAGAAAAAGTCAGCTGATCTAAACTATGCTCAGTGCGTCATGCCAGTTGATTTACATTTTGACACAAGTTTCTTATCTCACAGATCATCAGAATGATTCAAGGATCGTGCTTTGCAAAGCACTAGTCCAGAGCCCAAGAGGATCTCTGAATTTAAGATGTTGATTTAGAAGTATAAATTACATTCATATTAGATAAAATGCTGAGAGTATTAGCACTAAACTAAGAGAAAACACAAGATATGAAAACAAGAAACATTTAATTTTTAAGAAGTGGGCACAGAGGTACATGAGAAAGGAATAGTCATAGACCATGAACAAAAATTCAAAGAACCATAAAAGCAAACATGAGAGAGAATTTTCTAAGGAATGAAGTATCAGCTCACAGAGTGAATAATAATGCATGACATAATAATTAACTTCCTTTTAAGAAAAATGCAGATGTAAGCTAAAATATTAGCTCTGTAATTCAGAGATGAGTATGTGATCTAGATTAAAGTAAAGATAGCTTTTTTTTTTTGCTTCATGTGTCAAATTACCCTAGGAGAAGGAAAAACACTGATATTAAGTGATAGTAAATTCTAAGAAGTTCCTAACTGTGAGTAATGCCTGTCAAATACTTCAGTTTTCGTCCCATTTTTCTGCTGTGTGCAGAGGTACTTGGTCCTCCAACCACTGAGCTTCTCTGAAGGGGTTCACGAAACTACTGCTTCTTGCTCATTAGTATCTTGCCCCCCAAAGTTCAGGTTTTAGCTTTATCTGACCTGCTCAGTCAGTAAATGCATACTTGTTCATCAGCTTTCAAATGCAACATTTTTTGATCTCTTATGTTGTGCTTTTTCTCCAATTCTGTTTTCCTTTGTAGCCTTATCTTTGTTTCTCTTAACATTTTAGTGGAGTCTTAAGAAAGTGCAAATATAGACACGTGCTAACACCCTTCACTTGCCCGGAAGTCCAAAGTAGTCCCATATGAAGTCAATATGTACCCATATTGACATAACAATTGGACCTTTTTTCAGTGATGACATTCTTCTCCCTTTCTTCTTAACACCTAACTTTTTTCTGTGTTAAGCATATTTTCAATACTTCTCATTTTGTAAAGTAAATGGATAGAACTTATGTAGATCTGAAATAATCATTTCCTTGCTTCTCTCTGATTCTCATTAATATGATTTGATTTCCTGCCTTGAACAAGACACTCGTATAAGCCTCTCTTTTTTTTTTTTTTTTACGTCACGGTAGGACTACAACTTCTGTTTCCCTAGAACTCAAATATGCAGCTATGTTCACTTATTCCCTATGCAATTTGCTTTACCCTTTTAAAGCTGAATTTCTGACATATAAAGGCTACTTACAATCTTCTTTCTCAGACTAAACAAATTAATCTTTCAGCTTTTTTTCTTAAACTTTTTCTTCTAGTTCTATAAATCATTTTGTTGATTTTACTAATTTTTATGTCTCTATCTTTAAAAAGTAATTAGTATTAATTATTGAGGTTAAGGAGAATTCAGAGAAGTTCATATTCAAAGAATCACATTTCTTTTCAACTGTATCTTTTAAAAACTAAAATGAAATTACATAGTAGTCTTTAATGGAATTTAATTTTTCTTTCCATTGCCCTCTCATCCATTCTTTTTTGCTATGTCCAGTAGACTACCTAATATATCTGTATGTTACCGATTTATTATCTAGGACACATCATTTTTGAGTAAGTATTTTTCCTTAAAGTAGCAAGCCATCCATTTATATTTCATGTCAAATATGAATAAATATGACCATACCCAATAATAGTAGCTAAAAATATTTACAGTTGTGCTAGTCTCTGGAACCCTACTTATATTATCTTTATGATGCCATTCTGAAACCATAACCACACGTCATATGCCTAATAGAATTTTTATAATCATCATTGATATTGCATATTCAAATATCTGGAAAAATAATGTATCAGTTGCTAATGAAATGCATATTTTGAATCTGTTTCAAGATTTAGTTATATAGTACTTAATTTCCAAATAAATCTAGAGCTATACTTATCCACACCCCACTGAATTGGTTGTTTGGCTTCTTTGGTGTATGTTAAAAAAAAGAAAGAAGTGTTACACAACTAAGTGATACAGGTTGTCCGTGCCACTGAAATTATCAGATCATTCAGTTGGGTATAGTTATATACCACACCTTTTCAAAAGACAAAAGCTATTTACAGTTACTTAAAGTCATAATTACAACTGATTGTTCTGCTCTGAGGTAATCAAAGGAAAGGGGGAAAAGGAGGAGAAAATTAATAGTTGAAGAGTGATAATTAGGATGCAAACACCATGCGAGCTTTTTTATGTATCTTATCTCCTGTAATACACATGCCCATCCGTATGGATACTGATTTCTTTGTTTCTATTTAATTGTCAAAGATAATAAAAATTGTAATACTAATAACATTAAGTTAATCTAACATTTATTAAATACCTAATAGTGTTTAATAATCTAAATTATATATGTATGTTCTAAGATGTATGAATTATATTCTCATCCACACCACAAATCTGTGGGAGGTAGGTGGACTTATTAGCATAGATAAAAATGAGAAAACCCAAATTAGAGGTGCTTAGTAGCTAGTACAAACTAAGAAATTTAGGAAGTCCAGTAGCTGGGTCCTCTTACTCTTGAGCTCACACTGCTGCCACTATACCATGTTGTTTTCTCACATTCTGGTTAATTTATCTCTTGTTTTTTTATATGAAGTTTGGTATTTTTATTAAGAGCCATTTTGAAAACTGTGTCCTATTTTATCTGCTTTAAAAAAGTTGCGGAGGGGCGCCTGGGGGGCTTAGTCGGTTAAGCTTCTGGCTTTCACTTAGGTCATGATCTCTTGGTTCGTGGGTTCGAGCACCGCGTCGGGCTCTGTGCTGACTGCCAGCTCAGAGCCTGGAGCCAATTTCAGAGTCTGTGACTCCCTCTCTCTCTCTGACCCTCCCCTGCTCATGCTCTCTCTCTCTCTCTCTCTCTCTCCTAGAAATAAATAAAACATTTTTTTTAAAAGTTGCTGTTTATTCTTCATCATTGGGACTCATCTTTTTAGTAAATGAACAGATCCACAAATCTACTCTAATAATAATATTGTTGGCAGTAACAGTAGTAGTAGTTATAGTCTATTAGGTAAGGACATGTTATTTGCATGGCTTCAAATACATCTTAAAGATATTAATATTTTTTCCTGGCACATAAATAAATGACTTTATACTTATAATGATGACATTTTCATCATTTGCACCATTCTGTATAAATAAAATATTCTGCTTGTATTAGGTTTTTATCCATGTTTTAGTTCATTTGACCTATGTAGATAAAATCTGAACCACAACACAGAATAATAATATGCACTTCCCAATCCTGAAATTTTTTATTCATAGTGTTATCTACAGAATTATTGAAAAAACAACCTTTGTTTATTCAAATATTCTCACAATATGGCACTTCAAAGATGTCTTTTATTTTATACTCACATTTCATACCTAATGTTGCAAAGCAGACATTTCTCACTGTAAGTGTTATTTATTGATGCTTAAAGGTTCAATGAATTATTCAGCCCCTTTACCCTTCTTGCTTTGCTGCACACCTATTGAGTTTTCAGAGCAGTTTCATATCAATAAATTTGTTCTTGCTTTGCAGCTCCAATTTCATGCTTGGCCTTTTCTAAGCGACATACAAGAAAAATAAATAACCAGAAGGAATAAAATATGTATACAAATTGCCTTAAATAACTTGATATCTAAATCATTAAAACTCCCAAGGGTTTAAAAAATTATGTCATGAAAGCAAGACTTCAGAAACAGGTTACATACAAATGTAATTGACAAAAAAAAGCCCTCTTGTCTTGTTAACATGCAATCTGTGGAGAGTGGCATATGTTTATAGGCATGTTGTATCCAGAAGTGAAAAGCACTCTTGACAAGTAAGTCCCTAAGAGTTCAAGGACTCACTTCCACTTTGTATGTCATTGTCACTTGTACATAGTGAGCTAGACAACAAAAGAATGAATAGCTACTCTGATCAGAATGAACAGACAATTCTAATAAAAGGGTATTGTGTGGTATGAAGTGAAGAACCTCAGTAGTTCTGGTTCCTATGAAAAGGAACTAAAATCACCCCTCTTTATACCTTCAAGTGGTTGGCTATCCAGTATGGAAAATTTATTTTCATTATTAAGAAAATGAAATCATGTTCTTTTCATCATAAGGAATAAACTGATTTGAATATGAGGGAGGCTATTTGTGCCTTTCCAACATATACGTCAAAGTCCATAAGTAAAAATTTGTTCTGATTTCAACTGAGATTCTATTTTAATTTAATGAGAAAATATATTCTCTAAGGGTGCCTAGGTGGCTTAGTCAGTTGAGCATCCAACTCTTGATTTTGACTCAGTTCATGATCCAGGGATGTGGGATCAAGCCCCATCCTGGGCTCCATGCTTAGGACCCTCTCTTTCTCCATGTACTTCCCTCCCTCACCTCTGCTGTCCCTCTCTCTAAAATAAATGAATGAATTCATTAATGAAAAATATATCCTCTTATAATGTATTTTTGATTCATTTATAACAACATCTATCCCTTCTTTTTTAAAGTTTATTTATTTCTGAGAAAGAAAATGTGAGTTAGGGTGGAGGAAGAAAGAGGCAGAGAATGGAGAGAGAGAATTCCAAGTGGGCTCAGAGTTGAGGAGCCTGACATGGGAGTCGACCTCACAAACCTGTGAGATCACGACCTGACCCAAAATCAAGAGTTGGATGTTTAAGCGTCTGAGTTATGCAGGTGCCACTATCCCCCTTTTAAAATACTGAACTAGAAGTGCCTGGGTGGCTCAGTCAGTTGAGCGTCCAACTTCGGCTCAGGTCATGATCTCACCTTTTGTGGGTTCGAGCCCCATGTCGGGCTCTGTGCTGACAACCAGCTTAGAGCCTGGAGCCTGTTTCAGATTCTGTCTCCCTCTCTATCTGACCCTCCCCTGCTCACACTGTCTCTCTCTCTCTCACTCTCTCAAAAATAAATAAAACATTAAAAAAAGAAAAAAAGAAAATACTGAACTAAATGTAAATATTTAGGGATTTACAATAATATACTTTCAGCTACCCTTCAACCCATTCAGTTTTCATCATATGTGTAGTTTTTAATATCCCAGATGGAAAAGAAAAAGAAAGAAAATAAAAATGTCCTATTCCTGAAAGGCTTATAGTTTATTAAAAAGACACAGATAATAAAGTAAAGTAGTATTGAATGGCTCATGTGTGCTGTTAGAAATATATTCATATAGTTTCATTTTTTTAAATTCTCTCCTAAAGCATTGAAAACATTTTCAATAGAATCAATGTTTTTGTTTGTGTCAAAGTGTGTTAGCACACGTTTTTGTTGTTATTGTTTTGTTTACTATTTTTCAAATATGGACTGAATCCCCCTGTCTGTGACAATAGAAAGGATTTTAGGCACCTGGGTGGCTCAGTCAGTTAAGCGTCCGGAGTCTTGGTTTTGTCTCATGTCATGATCTCATAGTTTGTGAGTTTGAGCCCAACTTCAAGCTCTGCACTGACTGTGTGGAGCGTGCTTGGGATTCATTTTCTCTTTCTCTCTTTCTCTCTCCTCTCTCACTTTCTCACTCTCACTCTCACTCTGTGTCCCTCCCCCAATCACCCACTCTGTCTCTCTCTTAAATAAATAGACTTTTTAAAAAGTGGGCTAAAAACTTTTTAATCTTTAGGATAATTTTACCTAAACACAATCTAACTTAGCCATTCGACAATTACTACCTGCAAATAGCTCATCTAAGGTTAAAGAAGGAACAAGATATTTAGTAGGTTCTTTGTAGTAGGCATTTAATTTAATGCTCACAATACCTTCTTGAGATTGATATTATCACCTCCAGTTTTCACATGAAGAAACTACATGTTCTGGTTTAAGTTCTCTCAGAAGCTACCCTTGAGACAGATTTGAGTTCAAGTAGTTTATTTGGGAGATAATATCAGGAAATGCCAGGAGGAGAGTGCGGGAATATTGAATGAGTAAGGAAAGATAGTAGTAGAGTGAGTGCCTTTGTAGGTAATTGGAGTTCAAGTCTACTGAAGGACTTAGGCATAGCATATAGAGCATGCTTCAGAGGAATCCCATCTCTGCTAGAGAGCCCAGGTATTTATCCACTCCTTGTCTGTCACTGGATCACCACTATTTGAAGCTTGTTGATCCAGCACTTCTAGCTTGCCCGTCACAGAAGCAGATGGTGCTCCAGACCAAAAAATAAAGTCCTCAAGACAGTATGTAAGGGGAATTATTTAGCTCAGAGCTGAATGGGTAGGTCACCCCCAGGTTCTTCTACATTAAGGAAAGAATTGTTAAATAAAGCTATCTGCTTAAAATCAGATGGCAACATTGACAACAGAACATGTAACCAAGTGGAAAACAAACAAAAAGTAAATTCTTTTCTCCTTCTCATTCTCTGACAAATTTTAAAAAACATTTCCACCTTTTATGGAGACAAATGTTCAAATGTGTTTCTATCTATGAAAATAAAAAACTATAGTTTAAAAACACTTTCATTAATAGTGCAATTCAACATACTTCCATTAGTATAAATTATATACAAACATCTATTGAATGTGGAATCTCATGAGGGGAGATAGAATTGTGTCTCCATATTTTGGCTTTTTTGTCACAACTTCTTTGGCTATAGGTAAATATATTTCATTGCATGTTCATGTTGATGTATTCAACTTAAAAAAAAAAACCTTTCACATTTGGCGGGGGGTATTGAATCCTTAGACTTACTACCTAAGAAATGTTTAAGGTAAATTTTTTCTTAAATTTGATTTGTCTGTAATCTTAAATAGGTATTCATAGCCATCTAAATATTTTCTCTTTTGTTGCTTTTTTTGCTCCTAAGGCATTCAATAATTTTCATGGCCTGTCTCTAGATCCTTTATAATTTCTATGTGCCTTGCATCTATAAAGATCAGATTCTGTAACATTCAGATAGAAACAACAGAGAGTGTTTTATATCATAATGGCAGAATTGTATAGCAGTTAGGGTAGCATTTATATAAACCACCTGATGTTTTTAAAGGTATTGCTTTAGGAATTCTGATTAGGCATAATAACTTTCAGAGAGGTAAACCAAGCATGCTTTTCTCCTGTGTTTCATCTACAAAGAGTAGTGGTAATGGGTGCCCTCAGATGAGAGCTGGATGTTCACAGTTCACATACTTGGTGCCTTTTCCTGGCATCTTATTTACTGCGGGGAGAACAATTACCATCCATATATTTCATATTCCATTTCAACAAAGCAGTCACCTGAGACACAAACAAATTCTCTTCACTTGGCCCTTCTCTGGATTTGTGTAAATACACTCAAATGCATTGACTAAGACCAAAAAAGAAAATCCTCTATGACAGTAAACCTTGTTTTCCTGCCTCAATAAAGATTAAACAGTCATCCTAATGAAAAGTTCATTAGGAACAATTAAATGGTTCATCTTTGATGCAGAAATTTATTTGAATGATTTTAATTACCATCGAACATGCCCTGATGTTGTCCAACTTATTCGTCTTAGTACCTTTTAACCTTGATTTACATGATTTTTGCTGTTCTATTTTCTTCCATTCATTGTAGGTCATTAATGAGATTTAATTTACACTGACATTTCCAATGAGACCTATTTTTATATTCTTCTTCCAGATTGAGATGTTTCTATGGTTTTCCAAATTGTTTCAGCCAATAATGTTCCCTTCACATCTCCATATGTTCTACTTAAAAAGTCTTTTAAAAGTCATTTCTAAAACCTTTATTACAGTTACAAATGCAGCATTTTATTCTTCCCATGTAATACTGTTTATGCCTTCAAAATTTTATAACAACCTGAAGTATAGTGTGATCAATGAATATGACTCCCAAAGTAAAAGATTTGGTAATTTAATTTTCTTAATACTCACATAAATATAACTGGAACTCTTTTATTATATATTCTCCAGATGACTGCAAAATGATGAACACATTAGCAGTAAATTCCTTTCCTTGGAAAAATTCTCTTAGCCTTACCAGAATTACTACATTAATATGACTGGACAAAGGAAATAATATAGCAAGTATGTCACTATTTTTATCAGTTATTCTTTTATGTGTCTATTTTTTAACTTGAAATTTATTAGCATCGTCTATTTCCAAAAAGTTACCTAGTCAAACATTTTGAGGAAATCTTACTATTATTCCTACTGGATAATTAGATTAAATTTTGAAGAAGACATTTTCAGTTTCACTTCTTAATATTCAACATTAAAATTTCCCCCATTTAACACATTAAATACTTTCTACCATTTTCACCATGCATGTAATAACTTGAAGAGCACTATGAACTGACAAGGGAATAGAGAATGAAATTTACTCACATCATTGTTTGATCTTCCATAAAATTTTTAAAGGCCATTTTTATGTTCCTTGCCTCAAAACACTTGAATGAACTTTACGAAAAAATATACTGGGCATGTTTGCTTTTATGTTTTGGTTACATGACTCTTTTGCAAGATGAAGAACCTATTCTGTAAAAGAAGATTTTCAGAAAGCAAGTACCCGACCATACCGTGATAATAACTAGTTTCTTTTGGAAAAAAATAAATATTTTCTAACTTATTTTATTATGTCAGGTGAAATAAAGAAAATAATTCAAGGAATAAAGGCAGCAGGAATATAGTCATTTATAGTGACCTTCATTAAATTTATCTTCTTTCTTCTCACAGACCGATTGATAAAATATCAATTTATTAATTACCCTGTTCTATTTTAATATAGCTTCCTTCTAAATATTTTATAGGCCTATATATAACAGATATGATTTAAGATAATCACTAAATAAAATCATTAGCACCGTGTTTACTTGGAAAATCGTGTACATTCAGAAGTTAAGGTTTTAATGATCTTGGTAATAATATACTAAGTAGTATATCATTTGAATATGAAGTAAACTCATAAACTGAAATGACTCCAGTTATGTGGAGTTAATTATCCATTGTCAGTTTGAAGATTTGTAAAAGTTACATAATTTTGTATAATTCTATGATTTTTCTATAATATAGATTCCTGAAATTGTCTCCCCAATAATTTCCTTTCTGGCACTTTGATATTTCTTAAAATATTCTTTTTATAATATTTTGTTGTGGAAGAGTGATAGCTGCATCTAGAGAGGGGAGACTTGGATGTTTGTAAACCGGGTTCCTTTTCCAGTTAAAGTCCATTGATGTGGTTGGTTTGGATGCTTCTTTAAGCCATTTCCACATCTAGAAATTTTTTTTTAATGTTTTATTTATTTCTAGAGAGAGAGAGAGAGAGACAGAGAGAGAGAGAGAGAGAGAGAGAGAGAGCATGAGCAGGGGAGGGTCAGAGAGAAAGGGAGACACAGACCCTGAAATAGGCTCCAGGCTCTGAGCTGGCAGTCAGCACAGAGCCTGACATGTGGCTCGAACCCACGAACTGCGAGATCATGACCTAAGCGAAAGTCGGACGCTCAACCGACTAAGCCACGCAGGCGCCCCTACATCTAGAAATTTTTGATAAGAAATTACTTTCCTTCTCCGGAAACTAAAGTGCAGCCTAATTCTTGTATGTAATATAATCTAACCTCCTCTACCTGGACATTGAAAGCTGTCAGGACTCTGATACCACCTTCCCAATGAACCTATCTTAAATTTTTACAAAATTTTTATTTTATGATCTATAATATGATTCACCACATCTGCCATGATGTACATTACATTGCCATGACTTATTTAGGTTATAACTGGAGGTTTGTACTCCTGGAACCTCTGTACCTGTTTCATTCACTCCCCAAACATCTTCCCCAGTAGCAAGCATCATCCTGTTCCCTATAATCTATGATATTGGTTTTGTTTTGTGTGTTTTGTTTTTCAGAGTCCACATATGAGTTAAATCATATGGTATTTGTCTTTGTCTGACTTCACTTAGCGTAATTCCCACAAGGTCCATCCAATTTGTCACAAATGGCAAGATTTTATTATTTTTTCTTTGCCTGAGTATTAGGTCAGTGTGTGTGTGTGTGTGTGTGTGTGTCTGTGTGTGTGTGTGTGTCTGTGTGTAATCATTCATCTGTCAGTGGATACAAGTTGTTTCCATATCTTGACTATTTAAATAATGCTTTGATAAACATGAGTGCGTATATCTTTTTGAATTAGTATCTTCATTTCCTTTGCTCTATCTATCATCTGTCTATCTATCTATCTATCTATCTATCTATCTATCTATCTATCTGTCTGTCTATCTGTCTATCTACCTATCTAGCTCTCATGCACAAGCAGGGGGAGGCCAAGAGAGAAAGGGAGAGAAAGAATCCCACGCGGGCTCTGTGCCGAAAGCAAGAGCCTGATGCAGGGATTGATTCCACCAATTGTCAGATCATAACCTGAGTTAGAATCAAGAGGTGGATGCTTAACCAACTGAAACACCCAGCCACCCCTCATTTTCTTTGGATAAATATATAGAAGTGGATTTTCTGTGTTATACAGTAGTTCTATTTTTAATTTTTTGAAAAAATACTGTTTTTCCATAGTAGTGTCACCAAATGATATTCCCATCAACACTGTACAAGAGTTCCCTTTTCTCCACATCCTCATCAACACTTGTTATTTCTTTTCTTTCTGATAATAGCCTTTCTGAAAGGTATGAGGTGACATCTCATTTTGGTTTCGATTTGTATTTCCCTGATGATTAGTGATATTGAACATGTTTTTATGTGTTTATTGGGCATCTGTAGGTCTTCTTTGCAAAAATGTCAATTCAGATCATCTGCTCATTTTTCAATCAAATTTTTTATTCTTATTTTGTTATTAAGCTGTATGTGTTTTTTCTATATTTTGGATATATGATTTGCAGATATTTTCTCCCAATGGTGCCCCTGCATTTGGAGTCAGATCCAAAAAATAGTCACAAAGACCAATGTTTTGGTGCTTACTGCCTAGGTTTTCTTCTAGGAGTTTCATGGTTTCAGTCTTACATTCAAGTCTCTAGTCCATTTTGAGTTAATTATCATCTACAGTATAAGAAAGCAGTCAAGTTTTATTCTTTTGCATGTATCTGTCCAGTCTTCCCAACACCATTTATTGAAGAAACCATCCTTTCCCCGTTGTATATTCGTGTCTCCTGGTTGTAAATTAATTGACTGTGTACGTGTGGGTATAATTTTGGGTTCTTCATCCTGTTCCATTGATCTATGTGTCTGTTCTAATGCCAATATCATATGGTTTTGATTACTATAGCTTTGTAGAATAGTTTGAAATCAGGGAGCATGATGCCTCTAGATTTGTTCCTCCTTCTGAAGATTTCTTTGGCAAACTTTGAAGCCTTTGCTTGTTCCCTATAACCAAAATTTGCTCCATACAAAATTTATGATAATTTATTTTGGTGAAATAAATGTCATTGAAATTCTGGTAGAGATTACATTGAATCTGTATATAATTTTGGGTTGTATGAATATTTTAACAATGTCCTTCCAATCCAGGAGCATAGAATAGCTTTCTATTTCTTTGTGTCTTTTTCAATGTCTTTCACCAGTGATTACAATTTTTAGTGTACAAGTCTTGAACCTCCCTGGTTAAATTTATTCCTAGAGGTTTTAGTCTTTTTGATGTGATTATGAATGAGGATTTTCTTAATTTCTCTTTCTGATAGTATGTTGTTAGTGTATAGAAATACAACCAATTTTTTCATATTAATTTTGTACCCTGCCACTTTACTGAATTTATTTATGCTTACAGGTCTTGTGTGTGTGTGTGTGTGTGTGTGTGTGTGTGTGTGTGTGTGTGTAATCATTAAGGTTTTTTATGTATTGAATTATGTTATTTGCAAATAGTTAAAGTTTTACTTCTTCCTTTCCAATGCAGATTACTAATTTTTTTTTCTCTTGCCTAATTGTTCTGGCAAAAATTTTCCATACTGTGTAGAATGAAAGTGAGGAACCCTTGTCTTATTCCTGATCTTAGAGGAAAAGCTTTCAGCTTTTTACAGTTGAGTATGTTAGCTGTGGGCTTGTCATATATGGCCATTATTATGTGGAGGTATATTCTCTCTCTAAACCACTTTATTGAGAGCTTTAATCATAAATGGATGTTTAATTTTGTTAAGTGTCTTTCTTTTTTGCATTTACTGAGGTGATCCTATAATATTTATCCTTTATTTTAATATGGCATATCATATTCTTTGATTTGTGGCTGTTGAACCAAACTTATATCCCTGGAATAAGCCCCACTAGATCATGGTGTATGATCCTTTTAATATATTATTTAATTTAGTTTGCCAATATTTTGTTGAGGATTTGAACATCTGTGTTTATCAGTGTTTATATTGGCCTATAATTTTTTTCTTGTGATGTCTTTGTCTGGTTTTGGTATCAGGGTAAAGCTGACTTTGTAAAATGAGTTTGTTTTTTGTTTTTTTTGTTTTTTTGTTTTATTTATTTATTTTTTTAACAAATAGTTTATTGTCAAATTAGTTTCCACATATCACTCAGTGCTCATCCCCACGAATGTCCTCCTCCATGCCCATCCCCCCCTCCCCCCCACATCCATCAGGCCTCAGTTTTTGTCAGCATTCAAGAGTCTCTCATGGTTTGCCTCTCTCCCTTTCCCCCACCATTTCACCCCTTCTTCTCCCCCTTGTTCCTCCGTCAAATTCCTCCTAATCCTCCTATATGTGCAAACGTATGATATTTGTCCTTCTCTGCCTGACTTATTTCGCTCAGCATAACACCCTCAAGGTCCATCCATGTTGCTACACATGGCCAGATTTCATTGTTTCTCATTGCCATGTAGTATTCCATGGTATAGATAAACCACATCGTCTTGATCCATTCATCCGTTGATGGACACTTAGGCTCTCTCCATGTTTTAGCTATTGTGGAGAGTGCTGCTATGAACATTGGGGTACATGTGCTCCTATGCCTCAGCATTTCTGTATCCCTTGGGTAAATTCCTAGCAGTGCTATTGCTGGCTCCAAGGGGAGTTCTATTGTTAGTTTCCTGAGGAACATCCACACTATTTTCCAAAGGGGCTGTACCAGTTTACATTCCCACCAACAGTGTAGGAAGGTGCCCATTTCTCCACATCCTCGCCAGCATCTAGAGTTCTCTGATTGGCTCATTTTAGCCACTCTGACTGGCATGGGGTGGTATCTCAGTGTGGTTTTGATGTATATTTTCCTGATGAGGAGCGATGCTGAGCATCGTTTCATGTGTCTGTTGGCCATCTGGATGTCCTCTTTGGAGAAGTGTCTGTTCATATCTTCTGCCCATTTCTTCACTGGGTTGTTTGTTTTTCGGGCATGTAGTTTGGTGAGTTCCTTGTAGATTCTGGATATCAACCCTTTATCTGATATGTCATTTGCAACTATCTTTTCCCATTCCGTTGGTTGCCTATTAATTTTCTGGGTTGTTTCCTTGGCTGTGCAGAAGCTTTTAATCTTGAGGAGGTCCCAACAGTTTATTTTTGCTCTTGATTCCCTTGCTTTTGGGGATGTGTCAAATAAGAAGTTGCTGCGGTGGAGGTCAAGGAGGTTGTTTCCTGCTTTCTCCTCTTGGGTGTTGATAGTTTCCTGTCTCACGTTCAGATCCTTTATCCATTTTGAGTTTATTTTTGTGCATGGTGTGAGAAAATGATCTAGTTTCATTCTTCTGCATGTTGCTGTCCAGTTCTCCCAACACCATCTGTTAAAAAGGCTGTCTATTTTCCATTGGATATTCTTTCCTGCTTTGTCAAAGATCAGTTGGCTGTATACTTTTGGGTCCACTTCTGAGTTCTCAATTCTGTTCCATTGGTCTATGTGTCCGCTTTTGTGCCAGTACCATACTGTCTTGATGATGACAGCTTTGTAGTAGAGGCAAAAGTCTGGGATGGTGATCCCTCCCGTTTTGGTTTTATTTTTCAGGATTACTTTGGCTATTCGGGGTCTTTTGTGGTTCCATACAAATTTGAGGATAGTTTCTTCTAGTTTTGAGAAGTATGCTGGTGCAATTTTGATTGGAATTGCATTGAATGTGTAGAGAGCTTTAGGTAGTAATGACATCTTAACTATATTTATTCTTCCTATCCAGGAGCATGGAATGTTTTTCCATTTCTTTGTGTCTTGTTCAATTTCCTTCATAAGTTTTCTATAGTTTTCATCATACAGATCTCTTGTATCCTTGGTTAGGTTTATTCCAAGGTATTTTATGGTTTTGTGCAATTGTGAATGGGATCAGTTTCTTGATTTCTCTTTCTGTTACTACAGAGTTGGTGTATAAAAATGCAACCAATTTCTGTACGTTGACTTTGTACCCTGCGACTTGGCTGAATTCTTGGATCAGTTCTAGTAGGCTTCTGGTGGAGTCCGTCGGGTTGTCTATGTAGAGTATCATGTCAACTGCGAAGAGTGAAAGTTTGACTTCTTCTTGCCAATTCTGATGCCTTTGATTTTCTTTTGGTGTCTGATGGCTGATGCTAGGACTTCCAGCACGATGTTAAACAGCAGTGGTGAGAGTGGGCATCCCTGTCGTGTTCCTGATCTCAGGGGGAAAGCTCTGAGTTTTTCCCCATTGAGGATGAAGTTCGCTGAAGGCTTCTCATAGATGGCTTTGATGATGTTTAAGTAGGTTCTTTCTATCCCAACTTTCTCTAGAGTCTTTATTAAGAAGAGATGCTGTATTTTGTCAAATGCTTTTTCTGCATCTATTGACAGGATCATATGGTTTTTCTCTTTTCTTTTATTGATATGATGGATCACATTGATTGATTTGCGAATGTTGAACCAGCCCTGTAACCCAGGAATGAATCCCACTTGATCTTGGTGGATGATTCTTTTTATATGCTGCTGGATTCGATTTGCAAGGATCTTGTTGAGAATTTTTGCATCCGTATTCATCAAGGATATTGGCCTGTAGTTCTCTTTTTTTGCTGGATCTCTGTCTGGCTTGGGAATCAGAGTGATGCTGGCTTCATAAAATGAGTCCGGGAGTTTTCCTTCGCTTTCTTATTTTTTGGAATAGCTTGAGAAGAATTGGGATTAATTCTGTTTTAAATGTCTGGTAGAATTCCCCAGGGAAGCCAGCAGGTCCAGGGCTCTTATTTGTTGAGAGATTTTTGATCACTGATTCGATTTCTTCACTTGTTATGGGTCTGTTCAGGTTCTCTATTTCTTCCCATGTCAATTTTGGTAGTGAGTGTTTGTTTAGGAATTTGTCCATTTCTTCTAAGTTGTCCAATTAGTTGGCATATAATTTTTCATAGTATTCCCTGATAATTGCTTGTATTTCTGAGGGGTTGGTTGTAAGAAGTCCATTTTCATTCATAATTTTGTCTATTTGGGTGCTCTCTGTTTTCTTTTTGATAAGCCTGGCTAGAGGTTTGTCAATTTTGTTTACTTTTTCAAAAAACCAACTCTTGGTTTCATGGATCTGTTCAGTTGTTTCTTTGGTCTTTATGTTGTTTATTTCTGTTCTAATTTTTACTATTTCTCTTCTTCTACTGGGTTTAGGGCGTTCTTGTTGCACTGCCTCTAGTTCCTTTAGGTGAGCTGTTAGATTTTGGACTTGTGCTTTTTCTAATATCTTGAAATAGGCCTGGAGAGCAATGTACTTTCCTCTTAGGACTGCCTTTGCCGCATCCCATAGATTTTGAATTGTTGTGTTTTCATTTTCATTTGTTTCCATATATTTTTAATTTCATCTCTAATTGCCTGATTGGCCCATTCATTCTTTAGAAGGGTGTTCTTTAACCTCCATGTTTTTGGAAGTTTTCCAGACTTCTTCCTGTAATTGATTTCAAGTTTCAAAGCATTGTGATCTGACAGTGTGCATGGTATGATCTCTATTCTTTTATATTTATTGAGGGCTGCTTTATGTCCCAGTATGTGATCTATCTTGGAGAATGTGCCATGCGCACTTGAGAAGAAAGTAAATTCCCTGGCCTCAGGATGTAAAGTTCTAAATATATCCGTCAGGTCCATCTGGTCCAATGTGTCTTTCAAGTCCATTATTTCTTTACTGATTTTCTGTCTGGTTGACCTATCCATTGCTGTAAGCGGAGTATTAAAGTCCCCTGCTATTAGCACATTCTTATCTATAAGCTTGTTTCTGTTTGTGATTAATTGTTTTAGATATTTAGGTGCTTCCACATTCGGTGCATAGACATTTATGATTGTTAGTTCTTCCTGATGGATGGACCCTGTAATTATTATGTAGTGCCCTTCTTCATCTCCTGTGATTGTCTTTAATTTAAAGTCCAGTTTGTCTGATATAAGTATCACTACTCCGGCTTTCTTTTGATTTCCTGTAGCATGATATATATTTCTCCATCCCCTTACTTTTAACCTGAAGGTATCTTCCCATCTAAAACGAGTTTCTTGTAGACAGCATATAGATGGATTTTGTTTTTTAATCCATTCTGCTACCCTATGTCTTTTGATTGGAGCATTCAGCCCATTGACATTCAGTGTTATTATTGAAATATGTGGGTTTAGAGTCTTTGTATCTTTTGTAGGGTTCATGTTTGTGGTGGTGTCTCTGGAATCTTTGTTCCTTGCAGCCTTTCCTTCAGAGCATCCCCCTCAGGATTTCTTGTAGGGCTGGCTTCGTGGTGACAAATTCTTTCAATTTCTGTTTATTTGGAAAGGTTTTTATCTCTCCTTCTATTTTGAATGACAGGCTTGCTGGATAGAGGATTCTTGGCTGCATATTTTTACTGTTCATCACATTGAAGATCTCCTGCCATTCCTTTCTGGCCTGCCACGTTTCAGTAGATAGGTCTGTCACCACTCTGATAGGTTTCCCTTTGTATGTGAGGGCCCTTTTCTCCCTAGCTGCTTTCAAAATTCTCTCTTTGTCCTTATATTTTGCCATTTTGACTATGATATGTCGTGCAGAAGATCGATTCAAGTTACGTCTGAGGGGAGTCCTCTGAGCCTCTTGTATTTCCACATTGACTTCCTTCCCCAGGTCGGGGAAGTTCTCTGCTCTAATTTGTTCCAGGACTCCTTCAGCACCTTTCCCTCTCTCTTCGTCTTCTGGGATTCCTATGATACGGATATTGTTGCGTTTGACCGTATCGCTGAGCTCTCGAATTCTTCTTTCCTGTTCCTGGATCAGTTTGTCTCTTTTTTTGTCATCTTCTTGTTTTTCTATCATGGTGTCTTATAAATCACTTATTCACTTTTCTGTCTCTTCAGTCCGTGCATTGGAGGCCTCTAATTTATTATGGATCTCATTTGTCACATTTTTTAATTCTTCATGCCTATTTTTATTTTCCATTCTGTCTGTAGTCATAGTTTCTTTGATGTTCTCTATGTTTTTTTGAAGCCCACTATTAATTTTACCATTATTATTCTAAAGTCTTGTTCAATTATGCTGCTGATATCTGTTTTGAGCAGTTCATTAGCTGTCATTTTTTCTTGGAGTTTCTTTGGAGGAGAGCTCTTTCATTTCATCATTTTACTTAGCTTTCCAGCTCTTGTTGGTTTTAAAGACCTGCTATGCTCTCTGTATCTATGAGCGCTGCTATATCCAAGAAGACTCTTTGACTGTCCAGGGCCTATCCTTTCAGAGAGTGTTTTTTGAATGGTATCTCTTGGTCTCTCTTGTTGGGACCTTGGTTATTTTATTTTCCTATTCGTAGTGATATTTGGGACTCTCCACCTTGTGTACTCTGGCTTGTTTCTTGAGGTAGCCCTGGAAAAGAAAACAGACAGACAAACACACAGGGAGCAGGAGCACACAAACGCACAGGCTAATTCAACTAACATGCAAAGCGAGAGGGAAAACGAAAAAGTTAAGAGAAAAGACAGAGGAGGGAGGGTGAATAATAGGGAGTATAAAATACATAAAAGGGTCAAAAAGGGGAAAAGAAAAGGAAAAAAGAAGAAAACCGATGGACAAAGAATGGTTTAAAGCATATACCTGGATTTCCCAGCTACAGTTAAATAGCCGTGTGTATGCAGTGCTGGTTGAAGAGCATAGAGAAAGAGAGAGAAGGCAGGGCGGGATGAGGCAAAATTGGAAATAGAATGAACAGGCAGAAGGGATAAGAAGCTTTTTTCAAAGAGGTAAAGGGTAGAATATGGTTGGATATGTGAGAGAAGGATGCTGGAATTATCCAGAGAAACTATATAGTCTAATTACTCCTGAGAGAAAGAGCTGAAAATGTCGGTAGGTGTAGAATTTACATTTACAGAATGGACTCGTTGTGATTGTTTAAGCAAGCTGGCGACCAGAGTTAATCAGGTCAGTGTTCTGGGGAAAAAAGAGAGAAAAGAGAAAGAAGAAGAAAAAAAGAAAGAGAAAAAAAGGGAAGAAAAATTTAAAAAAGAAAAAAAAGCGGGGGAAAAAGGGAAAAAAAAGGGAGGAGGGCACCTCTCAGGCAGGGATGGGCGTGTCGTGATCCAATGCCTCAGGCGGGAGCTCTGCCTTGGCGGTTGTGGGGAGGAGAGTGATGGTGCTTCAGTCCCTTCTTGAACCCCGTGCTGCAACTCGCTTTTTTGGGCGTGTAAACTCCCCGTACCGGGGGCACAGCCAGAGTTGGTTGCACTCTTCAACCCAGGCCAGTTCCAATCTCCAAATCCCAGTCCGCACGCCCCGCTGAAATTGCCTTAGACACAGCTTCCCAGGAAACCCCCTCGGGGCAATTCCAGGTCCCCTGCCGAGCTCTGGGGGTGGAGTCAGAATCGCTGCTTCCTTCTCTGGGTCAGGCTGGCGCGCATGCGCGAGGGCTTGCCTGCCGGGTGCGCCGAGCCTGCTGGAGTGAGGAAAACCAGGTCCCTCTATGGCTCGTCACCCGAAACACGAACTCACAGGCAAATTTCCCAGTTTTTAGTTCTTTGCCTTCCCTCTCGAGTGCCAGCCAGCCAGGAGCGCAGCCCCAGCCGCCTGGAAGCTACAATGGCGGCAGGCGCGCCGCCGCTCTGAAGTCCAGCCTCCAGGAGCAGCACAAAGCAGCAGTTTGTGTGCTCAGACCCCCACCCGGGACCAGTTGGCGCGAGGGGACCTGGTGTGCAGGTATTTGGCAAGTATGGTCCTTCTATGCCCCGAGCGGAGGTTTTCCTTTTTTAGACTTTCTCCTTTTCCCCTCTCACTCCCTTTAGAGGGTAGAGGGGGATCGCCTCCCACCCTGGAGTCTTTGATCCCGGCCCGATTTTATCTTCCCCGGATCCCACTCACGTTAAAGGCTCTCTCAGTGGATTCTGCGTCCTTTTTTCTCCCAATCTCTCAGGTTTTGTAAGGTTTCCAATGGCTTCAGATCTTTTCTCTGTAATATACAGGCGCGAGTGCAAGTACGGAGCTCCTTACTTCTCTGCCATCTTGCCCTCTCCCCCTATTTAAATTAATTATTGATAGGTATGTACTGTTGCCATTTTGTTAATTGTTTTCTAGCTATTTTTGTAGTTCCTCTCTGTTCATTCTTTTTTTGCTCTCTTCCCTGGTGGTTTGATAACTTTTTTTAGTGTTTAGATTCTTTTTTCACTTTCTTTTGTGTATCACTGTTGGTTTTTCTTTGTAGTTAGCCAGAGGTTCACATGTAGTATCCTATATATAGTCTATCTTTAGTTGAAAGCAATTTAAATTTAAACTAACTTATTCAAAAACTCTATATTTTATTCCCTCCCCTCCACATTTTGTTTTTGATGTCACATTTGTGTTTTAATTTATTTATACCTTAATGAATTTTTGTTGTTTTAATTTTATTACTATTTTTTCTTTTATCCTTTATACAAGCTTCATAAATGAGTTGTCTACTACCTTTAGTAGATGTTTACTTTTACCAGTGAGATTTTTACGTTTGTATGTTTTCTTGTTATTAATTAGTGCCATTTTCAACTTAAAGAAGTTCCTTTAACATTTCTTATAAGGTCAGTTTAATGGTGATGAACTCCTTTAGCTTTTACTTGTCCGGAAAACTCTTTATCTCTACTTCAATTCTGAATGATAGTCTTGCCAAATAGGGTATTCTTGATGGTAGTGTTGTTGGTGTTTCCTTATAGTCTTTCATTTGGAAAATATTCCTCTATTTCCTAATTTTGCCTGACTCTGTGTGTTTGTTTCTGCATATTAAGTGCAACAACCACCTCTCTTGATCTTCAAGTAGCGGTCTGATGTAGGTATGGAAACTTATTATTCAACCTTGCCCTAGCTCTAGGTTGTTTCTCAAACTTTTGTACTGCATAAACAGCCTGATTTATTCTTGATAGGTCCCTATTGCTGAGGGTGTGCCAAGACTTGTTAGTGTTCTCAGTAGGGTGTGTGTATGAGTGTTTCCTTTACCTCCTAAATTTAGGATGACTGGAAGCTAGACCCTCAGGCAGCATCTTTTAAAGTATGCAAATATATACAGTCCTATGATTCTACACCTGTAAATCCTACCAGTCTCCACACCAGGTGATCTGGAGGTATCCTGTAAATGGCAGTTGCAAAAATTGGTGCTTCAGACAAGTGTATAAGCTCCTTTCTGGGTGGTATCACTGAGGTGCAGCAAGACCAAGTGAATGCATAAGGATGGTATCTCCTTGCTCACTTTCCATGAGAATGCCTTCAAATCCTCTAGATGTGTGGCAACCCTAAATCCTGTCTCTAACTTTGAAGCTCCAGGACAAGTAAATGTTCCTTTTCTCCGGAAGACTGGGGGTGTGCTTCAGTCTGCTACCTGTGTAGTAGTACCCTGACAGTGATAGCCTGCCAAGAACTGTATTTCTGATTGTTACAGCTTTGTGTATCCCACAAACCCAAGCCCCATTGGCCATCAGGGCTGGGAAATCAAGGGCTACACCCTGTGTAAATTGCATCCATCCACCATCTTTAGCAGAACAGTTGGAAAACATAAGGTGAAGGGCATGTCTCAACAAGACAGTAGGAAAATGTCTTGTTTGTGTGCACCTGCCAGCTTCATCAATGCAATGGAAAAGTGCCTTGTTTGTGTGTGCAAATTGTGGGAGAATTCCATGACTGGTGGCACTTGCTGGTGTCAGCCCCAGAGTGGTGGTGTACTGCCACACTTCAGGTTCACTGCCTTTAGCAAGGGAACAGGAGAATTCATGACCACTTGCACTTACTAGCCCCACTCAAATATCTGGGGAATGCCACAGCCACTTGTCTCTGCTAGCCTTAGCAAGGTAGTGGGATAGTGCCATGTTTATACAAGCCTATGTTAACATGGTAAAGGGAGTGTGCAAAGATGGTGTTTTCTAGTACCTCCATCTCTGTAGAGTCTCAACTGTCTCCTCCCCTCCAGCAGATGCTTTAAGATTAGCAAATGAATCTTCTTCACATACAGTCTAAGTACTTTTCAAACTGCAGCTTTTGTGCTGGGTTTGAGAGTGAGTAATATCATCCTGAAGCCCTTTAAAAAGAGAACCTCAATTTCCTACAGTGCTCTGGGGTCTCTTGGACACAAATCCTTTCAGTTTTCTTTCTTTTTTTATTTTAATTTTTTCAATGTTTTATTATTTCTGAGAGAGAGCGAGCGAGCGAGAGAGCGAGCAGGGGAGGATCAGAGAGAGACACACACACACAGAAAGTGAAGCAGGCTCCAGGTTCTGAGCTAGCTGTCAGCTCAGAGCCCGACACGGGGCTTGAACCCATGAACCGTGAGATCATGACCTGAGCCGAAGTCGGGCACTTAACTGACTGGGCCACCCAGGAGCCCCATCCTTTTCAGTTTTCTAAGCCAGATGTGTTGAGGGCTCATCTCTCTGGTACAGGTCTTAAGGGTTGGAATAGCTGGTATTGGACCCAAACTCCCTGTTCATCTGGGAAAAACACTGAATTATGAGATTCCTCCCTTTCTGTGTATTACCATGCTGGGGTAGGGGGACAGATTTTGGCAAGAGTACATCTCTTCTATCTGTCTCAATGTAGTCCTTTTTAATTTTTTTTTAAATTTATTTTTTTTAATTTATATCCAAGTTAGCATATAGCGCAACAATGATTTCAGAAGTAGATTTCTTTTTTTTTAATTTTTTTAATGTTTTATTTCTTTCTCTTTTTTTAATATTTTCTTATTTATTTCTAGGAGAGAGAGAGAGAGAGAGCGTGAGCAGGGGAGGGTCAGAGAGAGAGGGAGTCACAAACTGAAACAAGCTTCAGGCTCTGAGCTGGCAATCAGCACAGACCCCGACGCGGGGATTGAACCCGCGAACCGCGAGATCATGACCTAAGCGAAAGTCGGACGCTTAACCGACTAGAGGCCCCATGTTTTGTTTATTTCTAGGAGAGAGAGAGAGACAGTGTGAGCAGGGGAGGGTCAGAGAGAGAGGGAGCCACAGACTGAAACAGGCTCCAGGCTCTGAGCTGGCAGTCAGCACAGAGCCCGACGCGGGGCTTGAACCCACGAACTGCGAGATCATGACCTAAGTGAAAGTCGGATGCTTAACCGACTAAGCCACCCAGGCGCCCCCAGAAATAGATTTCTTAATACCCCTTACCCATTTAGCCCATTCCCCCACAACCCCTCCAGTAACCCTCTGTTCTCCATATTTAAGAATCTCTTATGTTTTGTCCGCCTCCCTGTTTTTATATAATTATTGCTTCCCTTCCCTTATGTTCATCTGTTCTGTGTCTCAATGTCCACATATGAGTGAAGTCATATGATATTTGTCTTTCTCTGGCTGACTAATTTCGCTTAGCATCATACCCTCTAGTTCTATCCATGTAGTTGCAAATGGCAAGATTTCATTCTTTTTGGTTGTCGAGGAGCAGTTAACTTAGCTTTCAGTGCTTTTTCAGAAGGACTTATTCTATATGTAGGTTTGATGTGTCCATGAGAGGAGGGAAGTTGAAGATAGTCCTATGCTGCTGTCTTGAACTGCCATCCACAGCTTTTTAGTCCTTAATTACCTATATGTATTTTTTGCTCTAGACTAGTGAGTTCTTTTAGTATCCTCTTTCCCATATTCTGTGACTTCATTTATATGCACTATTACATACTGACTATAACTTATATGTGCATTTATTTTAGTACTAAAAATGTTTTATTTGTGATTTTTTCTCTCTCATAATGTGAGTCTTTTGAAAGATTGATCATTTTCATCTATTTTTGTATTCTCTCATGACTAAAATCAGAGAAACTGTTGCCGTAAAAATGTTTTTGTATAGATGTGGTAGCCAGGAATTTTACCTACATAATCTTTGCCCTTGGATGTTATACCTGTAAATATTTTGTTATATAGCAAAAGGGATGTTGCAGATAGAGTTTCATTGCTAATCAGCTGACCTTAAAATAAGGAGATTATCATGAATTACCCAGGTGTACTGATGCAATCTCTTGGGCCCTTAACAGCATATGAGAAAAACCAAAGAGAGAGCAGAAAGTCAGATGGGAAGGCAGGGGAGCAGAGGTATGGAAAGGACTTGACACCTTGCTTGCTTTGAAGATAAAGGGGGCAGGATCCAAGGAATTCTGACAGACTGGAAGCTGAAAACTACTCCTGGTAGAGTTCAGACCTTAGTTCCATAATTGCATGGAACTGAATTTTGACAACCCATGTATGCATGGAAGTGTGTTCTCACCCAGGGCCTCCAATAAAGAAAGTAACCCTTCCCCCACATTGATTTTTAGCATGGAGAGATCCATTTTTGACATTCAGAATTGTGAGAGAATATATTTGTATTGTTTTAAACTGAGTGTGTGATAATCTGTAATAATAGCAATAGAAAATTAATACAGTGATTAATGCTTATATGTTTGAATATATTTTGCTCCTACCTTTGCCTTTACATTGGACATTATTTCTTTTCCTTCACATGTCTGTATTTCTCCTTCTAGTCTCATCTTAGTCATACCATAGCCTAGGAATCTTTGACGTTTCTACCTTGAATTGATCATTTTTCCCCTCTGACTTCTCTAATGTTATACCACACCGCTATCATATTTTTTGTTGCCTAACTGCCTAATTGTAAGTTATATTTATTCATGCTGTTTTATACTGTTGAATAATAACCTTGTGTGCATATATTTTGTATCCCACATAGAGTTTCAATCATAAGAGTTAGGAGGATAGTGGTCGTGCTTATGAAATCCTCATTGACTGATTCTTTTTTAAAATTTTCAAAATATTTATAATTAGTCAAATGATTATTAAATGCTTAATAAAAACTTCCAGGGATGCCTGAGTGTCTCAGTCAGTTAAGCATCTGACTCTGGCTGAGGTCATGATCTTGTGGTTCTTAAGTTCTGGCCCTGCATTGGACTCTGTGCTGACAGCTCAGAGCCAGGAGCCTGCTTGAGATTCTGTGTCTCCCTCTCTCTCTGCCCCATCCCTGCTTGTACTGTCTCTCTCAAAAATAAATATTAAAGAAATTTTAAAAACAAACTTCCAGCATTTTGAAACAGATTCTGGCCTTGTAGGTAAAAAAAAGATGCATTAAGGGAATAGATCCTTCACATTACCTTTAGGACATCCAGTAAACCAATAAAAAGAAGCCAAGCATAAAATATCAAAACATATAACATTCTTAGGGCAGTAGGTCTAGTTCAAGTGGTGTGAAAATAGAGCAGGTAGTGTAAGCAATGGGTAAATAATTTATATAGGACTGAGAGGGGTTGGAAAGACTGAAGATTTTTGGAAATAGTATCAATGTCAACTCTTTAAGATACAAGATTTTCAAATAAATAAACATGTGTTTGTGGTTGTGGCTACTAAAAATTCACTGAAAGTTAAGATAACTTCCACCTTATATTTTTATATTAGAAAACCAATGTTTTAACAAAAAGCAATAACAAATGTGCTCTTTTTAATTCTACCGAGGGAAAAAAAAACCATATTGAAACATCTTATTGATACCTAAAATATACCAAAGGAGTTCTAGCTGATGATAGAGAAAGATGTAGGCATCATTAGGAACTAAAGTTAATTTAGCAAAAAAATGGGTAAAGTTATCCACAATATTTCTTCTTATGTAAAGATAAGCTTTGAAGCTAATTCCTACCATATAGTTTATGCAGCCAAAGAACTATGTTATAGACAGTGCCACAAATAACGCCAACAGCCTCTAGAATTGAAAGCAGTTCCTTGCATTTTCTTCTGACTAGCTTCTTCTTATTTACTTATCTTACCGGCATTTTAAAAATATAAAATCTAGCTTACAAAAAAATCCTCTCCATCTGTTTCTAAAGATGTTCTAAGAAAACAAAATATATCCACGTCAACCAAGCAGTGTTCACACAGTCCCTATTTTGAGCATGGTTCGTTAGAGGAGAGAACAGGCAGAGGCCCCATATACAAAAGTACTGATGTGGTCCTGTCTCCAGAAAGCCTGTAGTGAGCTAGAGATGCAGAAACTATGTAAGAAAATAAAGATAAAGGGTACATGACATTACATTCATAGGTGCTATATATAATAGGTTAATGCAAACTAGAACTCCATGCTCTTCAAGAATGAGGACTGTCGTTCATCTTTAAATTCCCCATCTGACGTATTCAGTAAATGTTTGTTCAAAGAAAAACTAAATGAAAACAGAATGTATGCAAAGGGGGACTTCTCATGAACTGAGAAGCTCTTAAAGCCTGAGGGGTAATAAGACACTGGGTTAGTTTCCGGAAAGTCCTCCCACAGTTTGCCCCTCCCATCCTACTTCAGTATCCAGGTCAACAGTCACCTCAGCTCCCTGCGTCCGTTTTGTTACTTCCCCTACAAAATTATCCACACCGTCTTCAGTGTTTTGCAACCATTCTGACCACTTCATGTTTATCAACGTTTCTAGCTGAATGCACTTGGGAAGTTTTTTAAGCACTCAGTGCCTCAGTGTTCTCATTAGTAGCATAATAGTCATTTCTATCTCATAGGATTATTGTATTGCATAAATTTCTTTATCTAATGTGTTTAGAAGAGTGTCTGGCACATAGTAATTCTGGAAAAATGTTAGCCTCTATTATAATGACGTTTTATTTTTGAGGGGCTGAAAAGAAATCCAAATGCACTAAGTAAAATATGCCTTATATCCACAGAAGGAACAATCTGTTGCATAATAAAAGTGATTCAAAACTTACCTGATTTTGTTTGATTATGTAGAGAAAGAAAATATTTCGTATACAAATAAATTTACCTCAGGAACTGATAAATCATTTTGAGAGAGTTACTTTTACACTTGTATGATTGTGGTTAAATTTTCATAGCATAGTTCTTGTTTATCAACATTAACTTTTAGTATTATGTATATCAATTGAATGACTTAAATTAATTTTACCTAGAAAGACATGTATGTCTTAAAATATACCTATTAAAAGGAAGCTACTCTATGCATATATCAAACCACTTTATAGATTATAAATTTGAGATATTAATATTATTACTTATGAATATATCTTAAGTTGTAAACCCAGGAAAGATTGTGTGCATTTCAAATGTCTTAGGAGAAAGAAGACAGTTTACGTGTTTGGGAGAACTTACTTTACTTTATAAATTTTTTAAACTTTAGACATAATAGGATCTTAAGCATTTTAATCTTCAAAATAATTGAAGGAAGTATGTTTTGAAAAGTTTGTGTTAAGGAAGATTTTATTTTTATTTTGATGAAACCACCATATCTAGTACAGGAATAAAATTTTGACATCCCAAGCATATAGTAATTATATGTTCTTGTAAATTGCCTGAGAATTACATTTACTGTTGAATCATTGTAGTTATTATGTAATGTGTATTTTAATTTAACCTGTAGAAGCAACAATGTAACTAACAGTAATTGAGGAATTATCTTTTTTAGGACAAAATGACCACTAACAAGAAAGGACCAATCCAGCTTTTAGCCTAAGCTAAACTTTTCATTAAGGTCAAGATAAACAGCATACTGAGTCATGAAAGGGCAAGAAACTTCACAAGGAAGTTTTACACAGAAATATTCAAAACAGTTTTTAAAAATTACAGTGTAGTTTATTTAATGCTAATTGTCATTTGAAACCTAAAATACATATATTTTTTAAAAAGTGTTTTTACTTGAATTCCAAATGTCAGCTTGTTTTCTGATTTCCAACTTGTGTGTGTACATATGTGTATGATTATTTTGGATACTGTATAGTCTTTTGAAGAAAATTTGAAAGGTAAAAGAGATTTTAAATATATATTTAAAAAATATAGAATGCTTACTATGTGTTAGGTACTAAACATTTTACGTTTATCAAGCGCTACCAAGCTCATGCCAGGCACTCTTATTATAGGTGATTTTTATATAACTCCTTTAAACCCCACTGCAACCTCATGAATAAATACTTTTGATACCACTATTTTCTGGGCAAGGAACTGGGGTACAACACGGTTAAGTAACATCAGGTAATAATAATGGGTTAATAGTATCAGAATTCTAGTTACTAGTTCCAGAATCCAGACTCTTACCCACTGTACTATCCATCTTCACTGAAATAGAAAATCCATAAGAAAGACTGAAATTTAAAATTGCTTTTCTGTGAAGCAAGTGATGATGACAACAGCAAAAGCGACGACACACATTATTTAATAAGTTTACACTTTAAAATAGCACTTTTCAGACGGAAAACTTTTATTGCTACAAGTAATAAGTAAAAAGGGAAGAAAGTTTCCTCGTGACCCTCATCCCACTGTTGTGTACTGAAATTAGACACTTTTCTCAAAGTGTGATCCTCCTAGTATCTAACATCATGTGATATATATATTTTTTCAAAAGCATACATCTGAACATTCTTACCTTTCAATAAGGACAGTATAAACCCAAATCTGATTGGGGTTCTGTTCCATGAAGTGCAAATCTGTATGATTTTGAATCAGTTCCTCAGACATTTTCAGACTCAATTTTCCTGTCTGCAATATTACCCCATTATACTGAATAAGTTCTAACCTGATTTTGGAAGATTATAGTTCAGGCTATAAAATGCAGGCAGCACAGAATAGTAGGGAAAAAATGCAGACATTGCAGGAAGAGAGCCATTCTGACTTCTGTTTCGATGTATAACATTGAAGTCACAAATTTTTTGAATATCACTTCTTACCCCTACACAATAGAGATGAAAATAACCTACTTAACAAAATTGTTGTGAGGATTAATTAGCTAGTGAGTATTCATCAAAGTTAGCTATTTTGCTTGTAAAAAATTGTATGATTATTTACTGTAAGTCATATCTTTGCCCCAATTACAAATGACTATATACCATATTTATTATGAAGAGAACTTAATTTAAATAACTAACATGGAATTTTGGAGACTTGGTAAGATTTAAATGATTTTGTTGTTTTCAGTCTGCTGATTAAATGTATTTGTGCATAAATACAAATACCATGCTTAATCAGGAATATTATTTTCCTTGAGCTCCAAATGCCCTTAACATCCCAACTGCCCTGTAGGTGATGCACATTTTGGAAGAGTGAAAAGATGGCTCTACACTCATTTCCAATCCAACTTGAATTTCTCGGTTTCATTATTTTCTAACAAAATTGGATTTAGTGATACTTGACACCTGATAAGAATTTGTTTATTCTGCTGTAAAGGAAGGCTAATAAAGTAGATTTCCGCAGGGTTTATAGTCTTGGTTACAGCATTTTAGAGCTATATAAAATTGCACATCCATCCACTTATAATATTCTCTCTTTATGGCTTTTCATAAACAATACTGCTTTGTGTTTGGTTTTGGAATTTGAGGATCTAAAGTATTACTTTATATATTGTCCATTTCTATATTGAAACAAAGTAAAACACAGTGGTCTAGACTCTTCTGTGAGTCTTTATGGATAACATTTTTTTTCTATAATTACAAAAGTGCTGCGCACTAGTAAACAAATTTGAGTCTTTATAATGTGGCTAATGTGGATATCTTGCTATTGGAAAATTATATGTCTTAAAATTGGTGTCTTTTACTACCTTTGTCCATTCAGGTTGCTATGATAAAATACCATAGACTTGGTGGCTGATTAACAGCAGATACTTATTTCTCATGGCTCTGAAGCCTGGGAAATCCAATAGATATGTACATATATACAATTTCAATTAACATATACAAATCTTTCTCTATAAGGTTATAACAATTCGCTCTTTACTAGCAATGTGTGAATGTGACTACTTCCCATGTCCTTCCTCATGAACAGAGCATGTCATCAAAATTTTGAATTTTTACAATTATCTAAGTAAAAAAGTTATCTCTATGTAGATTTATTTGCACTTCCCTAGTTATAAGTTGAGCTCATTTCATAATATTAAAAGGATCTTATACTTTTCTTTTTTGTGAACTATTTCTTTCCTTTTTTCCTTTTGATATTTTATTATTGATTTTAGAAGATTTACATATTGGGGACATTAGCCTTTTTTTGTAATATAGATTAGTTATTCCTTAATTTTAAAATGTTGATTATGGTCTTATTTTGATTTTTATGTTGTATAAAAATAACTCTTCATTTTAGAAAGGCTTGTCCCACCCCAAAAATAAAGAGATAGGAATTAAGGTTCTCCTCTCTACTGAGTATTATGCTTACTATTATCACTATAATTAGTCCCTGCCCACAGACTATTCAAGAAAAGGTAATCAGTGTGCAAATAACAAGAAACACTAGCTGAGTAGAATGGTGGTATGATAAATGTATAAGCCACATTAGTTTGTTTACTTTATTGATATTAATTACTAATTATCATAATTTTCTTAGTTATATGAATGAATATTTGGTTAATACATTTTCACTACCGTACCTCCACTAAGCTTCATGAGATGTACAAAGTATATCTAATTTACCATGTTATCCCCAGAGTTTAGTTCAGAGTCTGGAAAACTGTAGACACTTAAACATGTATTTATTGAACAATGAATAAATGTTCATCACAGTACCTAACATTGTAAACTCAGCCTAACTGGATATATATATGTGTAAACAAATAATCAAATCATTGTGTTCTGAGCTGTAAACTGAATGTGAACAAGTCATTGAGGCTTGTTGGGAAAGAAGTTCTTGGCCTTGTTTGGTTAGAGGATGATTTCTGAAAGTTGTTATGAACTGAGTACAAAATACTTTAATTGCATAAAATATTAAGAAGAACTAAAATTCATAGCAGAAATAGGTAAGCAAAGAACAGTCATGGTGTATTTGGACAATTACAGAGTTTTTTGTTTTGTTTTGTTTTTTGCTTTTATGTCTTAAACAGCTGGTATTTTAGGTAGCAGGAGAAGTTGAGACAGGTGTAGTTAATTCCGGTGAGGAATTTTGAGAAATATATTATGGAATGTGTTAGGTTTCTGATCAAGGTATTGAAAAATGCATAGTACTCCAATAGACAGAAAATCAATGAAAGGATCTAGGGCTAAAAGAAAAATATATTCAAAGTTATAGAGAAACCATAAAATTACTTGATGATTTTTAGGAAACTGATGCCAATTAGAGTAGCATAATGAAAGCAATAGGGGTAAAAGAAAAATCAGGTAACGAGTGACTTAGCCTTACAAATAAAGTGATCTAAGGGACACCTGGGTTGTTCAGTTGGACTGAGCATCAGACTCTTGGTTTCAGCTTAGGTCATGATTTTACAGTTTGTAAGTTCGAGCCCTGCATCAGGCTCTGTGCTGGCAATGGGAGCCTGCTTGGGATTCTTTCTCTCTTTGTCTCTATCCTTCCCCTGCTGGCACATGCTCTCTCTTTCAAAATAAATAAATAAACTTAAAAAAAAAATAAAGTGATCTAAACTTACCAATCCAATCTCTTATAAAGGGAGAAAGGTTTTTTTAAGCTTCTTTTCTACTCTTGAATATAATCATGAGCAAGAAGATCTATAACTTTCCATAACAGGCATAGAGATTGATGGCAGATTTCTGTTTTATCCATTTTATTCATGTTTTAAATATGAGCTCTCAATAGCAGTTATTTTACAGGATTTAATGGGGACTTAGTGTTTTGACTGAATCTGAATTTGTCACAGCATTTTTCTGTGATGCAAATGAGAAAGGGCTTTCTTTAGAACCTGTCCTCTTCCATCAAGAACCACTTCAAGTTTCCCCATGGTTCACGGTCCTGGTGAGAGGCATAGTCCAACCATGATGCCGTCAGGTATTTCTATGAGAGTTTATGTTCTTTATGTTTTTAGTTTGATATTTGTTTAGAGCATTTTTCAAAACAGAATTTCTTCCTTTTTTAAAAAAATTTTTTAACATTTTATCATTTAGTTTTGAGAAAGAGTGTGAACAGGAGAGGGGCAGAAAGAAGAAGATACAGAATCCAAAGCAGGCTCTAGGCTCTGAGCTGTCAACTCAGAGCCTGACACAGGGCTTAACTCCGGAGTCGTGAGATCATGACCTGAGCCAAAGTCAGACACCTAACCAACTGAGCCAGCCAGGTGCCCTGAGTTTCTTTCTAACGTGACAATGAAGGTTTTTGTCTCTCTTCTGTGTTGTTCAATGAATTTACCTGTTGGCTTACAAGAACAATAGCTGGTATTTGGTGGCAGAGGCTGAGCATTTTGTCATTAGTGTGACAGCTCTCATCTAACATCCTCATGCTGTTTCAGTTGTGTGACAAAATATCTTAAACATTTAGGAAATCCAAAGTTAAATGCCCTTTAAATATTAAAAAATACACTGCTTCTTGGGGTGCCTGGGTGGCTTAGTCGGTTAAGCGTCCGACTTTCGCTCAGGTCATGATCTCGCGGTTCGTGGGTTCGAGCCGCGTCGGGCTCTGTGCTGACTGCCAGCTCAGAGCCTGGAGCCTGTTTCAGTCTGTGACTCCCTCTCTCTCTGACCCTCCCCTGCTCACGTTGTCTCTCTCTCTCTCCTGGAAATAAATAAAACATGTAAAAAAAAAATACACTGCTTCTTTCATTTTTCATCTTCTAAGAGTTAGAAAAAAATTGTTAGGAAAGATTTCCATACCATCTGATGCTTCTTAAAGCATTAAATAATATTAAATATATGTACATATGCTTCCTATATATTTTTAAAAACTGATCAACAGTCAAGAAATATTTATACTAATAATTTTAGTTAAATGCAATGAAGAAAAATAAAATGTTGACACTCTTTACATAAGATTTGAAATATCTCACCTAGTTATTCATGTAACCAGACTTAACTTTCAGCTGGAGTTGATAGTTTAAACTTCAGCCTATAATTTGATTTTATCTTACTTTTACTTGACTCAAAACATTACATTGTAAAAATAAATAAATAAAACAAAAACAAACAAAAAACCCTGGGTTTGTGTTACTATAATTGAAATATAACTTCATAAGTGATTACCTATGGATTACCTGTATTTGAGCAATAGTCTATTTGCTGGTCTCTCCAGTCTTGGCCTCTCCAATCAACTTTCATCACTGAAGGTACAATAATTGTGATACCACTTCACTTAAATGATCGTTAGGCTTCTTATTCTCTAATGATGAAAATCATTAACATTACAGAAAAGACCCAGTGTGTTCTGAACCCCAGATTAGATCATTGTTCTTATCTCATGTCATCCTCCTTTGTACTTCCTGTATTCTAGGCATATTGAGTTTATTTCATTTTCTCCAAACACCATTCTCGTTTAGTAGGACTTAAATTAATTAAAACAATGTAAGTAAATCACTTAAAACAGTGAATGGTATATAGCAAGATTTCGATAAGTAGACTATCATTTACATATTGTTCAATAACATATGAAGGAAGGAACAAGAATGACTTAAAGACTAATGTCCCATCTTCCCCAGAAATCTTCTCTTATCACTTTGAGCATCTATAGGAGTTAATTATTTTGGAGGTAGTCAAAAGGAGGTAGTAGAAAGCATTAAAGAGCTGATGACTTCAAATTTGGATATTTTGAGGGTATGCTTCTTGAAGATATATAAATAGAGATGTTATATAGGCAGCTGCATACATTTACCAAATACATAAAGATGTCACTGTTAATTCTGTAGAGTGGTAAATAAAAAATACTTTTAACAGTTTAAATTATTCACTTAAGATCAAATTCCTAGTGACAAAGAAGACTGTAGTCTTGTCTTGGCATGCTGCTCAGGGCTATTTCTGCTACACCAGGTGTCTTCCAATAGTTAAAACATGAGTGGAGGTCAGCCTGGCCAATAGGCAGGAAGGTGGCCACATGTGAACCTAAAGTGGGAAAAAATGTCAAAGCCACAGAGATGGCCTAGTCTGAGAAAGAGAAGGACAGCTGGGAAAACTGCAATGTTTCAGATATCCAGAAAATCAAAAAATGGGTACTTGAAATTTTCAAAAAGCCACCATGATAAATCCAGGTAGAAAATATCTAGTGCCTAGGGACTTCCTGCTGAGGACGAGTGAGGCCTTTTTCCATGCAAGTGATCTTCCCAGCATTTGCACATGGGATGTGAATGAAGCCTTGCTGGCTATTATCATATTTGCCTGCTGAATCAGGTTGGCTATACATGTATTATCAAAGCCCTAGGCATTATCTTCATCCACTCTTACAGTATGTGTTAGGATCTAAAGACACTAAAAGAGGCCGTGCTTGCTGATCTCACCTTTGTGTTGAAATTATGATTTAGGCTTCGGTAGAGACAGGAAGAAATAAGGAATAAATGTCTGATTATGTTAACTGGTTCAACAGTAAAATTTGTATTCTTGGTCAATTTCTAAAGATAACAGAAAAATGGATCATGAAGTAGGGTCTCACCCTAGCAGAAAAATACCTGCTCTGAATATGGTTTATGATTTAAACTGTTGTGGATTGAAAGCATGTAAAAATAAATACTATGGAGGAAAAATGATGTTACAAAACAAAAATAAATAAATAAAATATTGAGAGAATTACCCTATAATTTTTAGCTACTCAATTATAGGCCAAAACATCTCTTATGATAAACAGATTTCTAGGACATGACAATTTCAGAATTAATGCTTAATAATAGTAACAAATTTATGAAGCACAGAAGTTTGCAATTCCTTTTAGATAAGAATTATGGAGATTTTAGCCATACTTGATTAAATAACTATCCCATTATATAGAAATGTAACAATTCAGAATAGTTTCTCCAAATATCCAAAGATGTATAGATAGAAACTCTCCCTACTTTTTAGTTATAAATACAACAATAGCCTCGATGAGCCTGAGATCTCCTTACTGAAATTTTTTGCCCTGGTTTTCTGGTTTCTCAAAAAAGAAAAAGAAAACATGAGAATTGCATGTGATATATTTTCCTCATTCAATCTTTCATCTTTTTTTGTTTTTGCAATTAATGTGTACACTTAAAATGCAGACACATTATGGAAAGGTTAGCTTTATTGATGGAGTGTGATCACTTATAGTTAAATATTTCCCTCAGTCTTAGAGTGGCATCTGTTGTGTTACTAGTTAAAAATGAAAACTGAAGAACATGTGAGAATGTGAATTTGTAGCAATGGGTAAAGAGGCTTGGTAGCCACCTAAAATGAGTAGCATAAGCTAAATAATTTAATTGTTCCATAGAGCAAATTCTTCAGTATGAACCTAGAATGGCATATTTTATATAAGTGTTCTGGAATATGTAACATTGAATGATAAGTCACAGTAAAGCAAAATGATACAACATTTATGAGCAATCTGAGCACAAATCTTTTAAGTGCTGATTCTCTCTCTCTTTTTTTTTTAAGCCAATGGACCACTGGGAATAAAATGTCAAATGGTGGTAAAATATTGGTTGATTTTTAGTCCTTGCTTGTCCTCATCAGTAATAGTTCTCAATTAATCCAACTGTGAGGCTAGTAACTAAAAATCAGTGCGCTTCTTCACACAGAGGTGAAGCTGTTATTTCACTGTGCATTGTGTTCCTAGACATGGTTTGGCATCAACCTAAGTATTATAGGAAAGAAGATGTGTTGTTAAAGGCAAAGAGAAATTACAAATTTGTTTCACTTTATGCTATGAAAATGAGCACAAGTTTTTTATTTTTTATTTTTTTAAATTTATTTCTAGGAGAGAGAGAGAGAGAGAGCAAGCGTGAGCAGGGGAGGGTCAGAGAGAGAGGGAGTCACAGACTGAAACAGGCTCCAGGCTCTGAGCTGGCAGTCAGCACAGAGCCCAACGCGGGGCTCGAACCCACGAACCTTGAGATCATGACCTAAGTGAAAGTCGGACCCTTAACCGACTAAGCCACCCAAGCGCCCCATCACAAGTTTTGTTTAAAACAATTTTTTTCCTGATACACTTTATATTTTAGAGGGCTTCTCTGCCCCTGAAATCACTTATAGAAGAAAACAATCTGTTTCAACACAGAATAATTCCACTAGGTCTTTCCTGCCTTTTACTGTGCAATGCCCTACCCTTTAAGATTTTTTAAATAGAGTTGAGATTTTAAGACCTTTTATCTATGTTTTATAATTTTGTCATATAACAGTATTTCTATAAGTTTTCACTTGTATTTTGCAACAGTTTTGTTCTGGGAGAAAAAAGGTAAGTGAGATTATTGTCCAACATGATGAGTATAGTAATTCCTTTCTTCCTCCCCACCCCCACCATCCCCAAGTGTCATTATCCCTTTCCTTTCCTCTCCCATCCAATAGCAAAGGCATTTTCTCCAAAACAAACTGGACTTCTGTGGGAGCCATGAAGAATGAGAGAAATGTTAAGGGTAGAGATAATACATTTTGAGTTTTATAAAAGTGTGAAGGTAAAATATTGGTGTACTCATTCCCTCCCTCATTTCCTATGTCACCTATTTGTATCTATCATCTTTCTATTTACCCCTCATTGACTACATATTATCCTCAGGTTTGCAAAGATACCTTCTATTAACAGAAAATTGGCCTAAGTTGGAGAAAAATAAAGCACAGTGGTATAGTAACACTTCACTGTCTTTAATTGTGTCTTCCTTCAAAAATAGGGTGTTTGCTTATCTTTACATAATATGTGTAACTTCCACATCTACCATCCTACATTCTGATAAAAGGTTTAGAATAGAACTGATTCTTAATACTGATAGTTACTTAAAAACTACTATTATTATTCTTTTTGAAGTAGGCAGAATGTATGTCCTGTATAGGAAAAAATAAATGCATAATTAATACACAGTTTGAATAAGTACAAATAATTTATTTGACCTTGTTACTCTTTTGCACTGCTTTTGTATTATTTTAATCCTTAGTGGTTAAGCATAAAGGTCTGCTTTCCTTGTTTATTTCTTTGCTTTTGTTTTTGTTTTTTTTTAATAGGGAAGGATAATTCATTGGCTTCTGTTTCCTCAGATTTTTTTTGTCAGTTGATAAGGATAGGACTTTCGTAGATGGAGTCACACTAAGGCATAGCCAAAAACAAGACCATTGTTGAAGACATGTTGACTGTAATTAACCAAATGCTTATCTATAGACATCTTGAATTACCAAGTTTTCTAAATAGTGCAAATTATCCATTTACATCTAAGATTTACATCTTGTCAGAGTGTATTTTATAAATACTATATCATTTTCATATTATAAGTGTTATTCATATTCATTATAGAAACCTTAGAAAATACAGGAACTTTTAAGAAGACATTTTCAAAAACTCATAATGCCCAGTCAATGATATATAGAACTAATAAGATTCTGGTGTTTTCCTTTCAGTTCTTTGTGTAGTATGTGTGTGTGTGTGTGTATTTATATGTTCTCATGTGTAACATAAACATGATGTGTAATTGAATATATAATGCATGAAATAGTGCTGTATCTTTCCACTTGATAATATATTTTAAATATTTTCTGTATTTGGGAAAGTATTTGACAACATAATTTCAGTTATCAGCTAAAGATGAATGAAATATTTTTTGCTGCTATATTTAGGGTTATTTAAAATTTGAAGTTATTCTATCAGAAGCGGGAATTTATTCTGAAATACTTCTGGAAATCTATAGAATTCGCTCTTGAATTCAGGTTCTCTTATTTCTTGATTCAGTTAAACTAAAACTGTGTGTGGAGATGGCCAGGTACATGGAGTCAAAGCCTCCCTCCCCTAAGTCGAGGAGAGCTGGACTGAAGTGGTTGGTGTGGTTTCAACCAGTGCCCAATGTGTGGCATCAGGTGCTTTCTCATCTCTTCCTATCTGCCATTCATTTTCTTGAATTCAGTTATTTTAAGCCTGCTAGGAATATCTCTCAAGGTTACAAAAGAGAATTACAGAGTGTTAAGAAGTCCAATAATTTTTAAGGGCAATAATACTGCATTGCCAGAGGCTGTTTGCTCCATATCATAGAACATAGTGTTTTACTTTTTACTCTTTCTAACTGACTCTCCGCTTTCCTTCTGTCAGTGATGAGTGCTCCTTGTCTTTTGCTCCTTGACCTGCTATTCTTCATAATGTTGGCTCTGTTGCTTATTATCTTACCCCAAACTGGCTATTTCTCTTCTATTCCTTATCTTGATTGGTGGTTCAAATGTCTCCCTCCTGTGAAGCTGCTCCCAGCACACAGTAAATCACTTCCTCTTTCACATGCCTATATTACTTCTGGTATAGCCGTGTTGTTGAAAACAACGATGTGTAGGTCTGCAAAAAAATTTAAATTTACTGACAAATAGCACAGAGAAAAGAAGTTTCCATGAAGCTCAATCTATTAAAAGGTAAAATATTTTACTTAAAGTTTAGGGTCTCCTAATATTATTGATCTCATCATACCATTTACTTTATACAATGATGATGTTAGAAGGCAAGTTGGCAACAGTAAATTTTTATTAAATTTTATTTTAATTAAAATTGTATTGACTCATAACATTTAGTCTAGAAATTGCAGTGACATAGCATTTATAGTGAATTATGGTTATATATATGTGTGTATCTATATATTTTATTCCTATTACCTAATAAAGAAAGCCTCATAAAAAGGTCTCACTTAGTAGTTATTATATTTTAAGAGCTTTATATTTAGATGCACATGTGAATTTATTAAGTTACTTTCTGTGTAAGATATGACTAGTGTAAGGTAGCAAACTTGTGGAGAGATGAGAGGCTACTTTATAAGTCAATGATTTACATGAAGATAAAAGCAAAAATTGAAATTGGAGTGTTTTCTACCTTTTGATGCAAATGAATGTATTGTGTCTTATTAGTGCTGTAACTTTATTTTCAGTATTAGCAACTAATATTTTTTGTCTCTTAGAATTCTCAAATATTATACTCCCTCTGAACTTCCCTATTCATTTCTAAATATGTCAAGTTTGATTTTGTAACTGTAGGGAATTTCATTCAATAAAATATCAAATTGCTAAGTTAAACAAACCATCAAATTAACTGAAATTTAATAAAACAGTAGCTTAAAACTCATTTATCAAGAACAACTAATTGGGGATGATTTATTTTACCTACAGGTGTTCTAAATTAACTCTGACTCACATGATGCATGATCTTAGAGTTCCTTACTTTTAGTGTCAAAATAGTTTTCTCTATTTTTATATGATTTGCATATATTCCCATACAGACTTTGAGGAGCTTCAAAGTATTTTGTGTTTTAGAGTAATAATGAAAATGATGATGATGATGACAGAAAGCATTAGTAATTTGAACATTTATTATGTCCTATGCACAATATTTAGTGCTTTATTCATTCACTCATTCATTTAACAAATATTTATGAGGTGCTTATGTATGCTAAGAAACTGAGAATATAGTAGTTCAAAAAAAGGATGAAGTTACTGCCCTCGCGAAGCTTGCATTCTAGTGAGGAAAGAGAGACAACAAAGAAAGTAAAACTGAATATATAGAACCACAGGGAGCAATAAAAGCTATGAAAAAAGTAGAAGAGAAATAGAGTAGTGATGTGTGGGTCAGGTAGGGATGGTCTACTATTTTACATTAGGAAAAGGTCACTAATAATGTGACATATAGAAACTTGTAGGATGGGAGGGAGCGAGCTATGTTGATATCTGGGTATAAAGTGTTCCCAAAAAAGAAGAAAAAGTACAAAGCCCTTGAAAAGACAGCATTTTTGATTTATAAATCCTTATTCCTAATGCTGAGAGATAGAGTAATACACTCAGCAGGGATTCTGTTTCAGGGTCTTACTAATTTAAAGGCTGAAATACATTATATGTGTCTACATTTTCTATTATTGAATCTACATGTTCAGTATTTTATTTGTATTTTAAATGTTACTCTTCTCTGCAGCTACTTTCAGCAAAGAATGAGTCACTCCTTCCTCTATGCCTCTGGAGCTGCTACAGTAATATTTTTCAATGTGTTTATCTGCTAATGACTATTGATCAATGATGAAGTATGTATTGAGAAAAAATGGCAAAAGTAGTAGCAGTTTAGAATCCCAGGATGACATCTAATTTTGAAATTAAAGATTTCAAAGTGAAATCCGGATAGGTCTACATCCTTAGCCATACAAGCATTTAATCTAAAGTGTGTTACTCTTTTAGTGGCTACTTTTCTCTATCCCCAGTGAAATGAATATTAAATATTTATCTATTGGTAAGCATATTTGAAACTGAAAAGTGATTAACACTTTAACATGGTTGGAATTTTATGAACTATTACAAGGATTAGACTATCTTTTTAGAAAGAGAGTTGGTTACTGTTGAACTGAAAAAACATAACTAATGTTTAGATCTTCCCCATTTTGAAGAGTTGTAATAGAGTTCTAACAATGCAGAGTTACATTTAGAAAGCATGGGTTAACTGTTTGTATTTTTGCACTGAGCATCCAAGTTCTAATGTGAAGATATGAGTTTCCATATAACTGTGTTGGAGCTGGGTACTGTAAAGAGCAAGTGATATGGTAAAAACATAGCATATCAGTAGCCGGGAGATGTTTAATATTTTTACAAAGGATGGGTTACTACTATACTGTCCAAGGAAAGAATTGTCTTACTTTCTAGTCATACTGGGATGAAATTATTCTTACCAAAGAGGTCTTTTATTTTCTCCACATTCACAAAAACCTGGATTTCTTAGAAAGCATTGTTTCAAAATACAGAATTAAAATTTTTTTTTTTACTGTTTTCTTATTTATTTCTGAGAGAGAGACAGAGAGAGACAGTGTGAGCAGTTGAGGGTCAGAGAGAGAGGGAGACACAGAATCTGAAATAGGCTCCAGGCTCTTTGCTGGCTGTCAGCACAGAGCCCAATGTGGGGCTTGAATCCACGAACGGTAAGATCATGACCTGAGCCAAAGTCAGACGCTTAACCGACTGAGCCACCCAGGTGCCCCTCAAATTACAGAACTGAAGCATCACTCATTCATGGCAAAAAAAGAAAAAAAAATCAGATCACATAGAAAATTATTTAATCAGGTATCTGTTGATAAAGCCTCAGGAAATATTTCTGTTTCTCCATCATGATGGAGTAACAGTGATCAAATTTATTCTGTTACCTTAACTAAGTAAATTTTTAGATTAAATATGTAAAACAATAGCTTTCAATCATTAGATAACAAGCTGTACAGCATAGTGGTCTCTGAGGAGAAACAAATGAGGATAACCTTACAATTGCCCAGCTTTCTGTCTGTAGTTTCAGGCTGAAGTTCAGGAACCCAAATAGTAGGAGTCCACTGGAGCCCTGCATTAAGGATACGGAGTATTTGGCAAGGCTGAAGTGGCTGGGATTGAGAAGGCAGTGCACCTGTGAGAGGAAAACTGTAGGAGAGGTCTCAGAGGTCTGCCGAGGTTCACCTCCAGTCTCTAGCCCAGTAGTGATCAGAGCATTTCTGTGAGGAAACTACTCAAAACAAGGAAAATGAATAGGTGGAATGATTCTCAGAGCTCACACAGGGCTAAGAATAATTTACATTTCCAGAAACCAGCTTCTCTGCCTGGGGTAATAGGCAAAAGGATACGGCCAGAGTAGGAGAGCTAGATTAGATTAAAGGTTACAGTGGACCTGGCTGACAAACTTAAAAGCAAACCAAAGGAATGTCACATTATTTCCAGATATCTTAATTGAAAACCACAATAAATTTCAAAATATTTAAGGGATTGTTTCCTTAAAAAATTTGACATTTCACAACATTTCAATAAAAAATTATGAGACATACAAGGAAGCAGGAAACCAGGACCCATAATAAGGAGAAAAATCAATCAATGTAAACATATTCAGAAATGACATGGGTAATGGAATAATAGAAAAGAACATTAAAAGAATCATGTATTTTCCAAATAATCAAGGAGGTTGAGGAAAACATGAGTATGCTGACAAATATGAAACATACAAAATAGACCCAATTTGAACTTCTAAAGAATAAAAATACAGTGCTTGAGATTAAAAACAAAAAAAAACATTGGATAGGCTTACCAGCAGATAAGACACTACAGATGAAAAAGTTATAGAACTTGAAGATGAAACTTCAGTAGTAAGGACTTCACTTGAAGTGCAAAAATAGAGTTCTAGATTTGTATTAAGTATTAACAATAAATACTAACAAGAGGTGGACATGTATGATTAGCCTGAGTGGGGTCACCCAATGTAGATGAAAAGAGACTGGACTGCACTCTGGACTGCAGCAGTAGTAGTTTCTTAGTTGAGTTCCTTAAGACTTCGTCATTACATTATTAATAAGAATTTGCATCAGAACACTCTGTATATGCTATGATGTATACATAATTAGTACCTAGACCTCATCATGGAATATATGCTTAGATATTCTCAACAAATCCTGGAAAGTAAGTTGTATGGCAAAAGTCCCAAAATGGTGATCTATAGAGGGTAACACATAGATCGTCTCTCATATGTTTGCTCAGTTAAAGTTAAACTTGAATGTCTTCAGGTAGTGCATGTCTTCATGTTGGCATAGATTCCAAAATACCTACCCTCTAAGATAATTTGAATTGTGACTCCCTTTTGTGAGGGTGTTTTACAATGTTTCCTGAACTGCCTAAAGTCCACATGACTACAAAAGACAAAGACAACCATTGTCTTTTATGTAAATTTGTTTTAATTAAGACTGATTTGTATTTGGCATGCTGCATGTTACCTATACAGTACCACAAATGATAAAAAAAAAATGCAGCTGTTCATAGGCAAAGCACATCTGTCAAACATATCTAAATATATATCTTTGTTTCTTCATTTCCAGAAACGGTTATGGCCCTAGTAACAACAACAACAACAACAAAAAGATTAATTACTGCACATTGTCATCCACACTGTGCTGAGGCACTAAGGAAGCAAAACCTAGAGATAAAATTCAAACTTCTTAAAACTACTGTATAAACTCCTTCATTTGTAGTCACAGCAGGTTTAGTGTTTGACCTGTAAAGCTAATAAAGACTGGAGACCTCACTTTCTTCTTGACAAGCACTGTTGAGCGCTTCGTTGCAGTTCAAACTGAAGAGCATTCCTAATAAGATTTTTTTTTCTAGCTCATTTTCTTACAAATGAAGGCTCTTCCTTACTTTCTCCTTAGTTACGGAAAATAAGATCACTAACCTCTTGCTGATCATGGCTGCTGAATGAAGCAAAGATTTAATTGTTCAAATAATCTTCCAGCCTCCATGTATCAAATGTCCTTTATACTTTGATTTTGAGTACTTTGGATTATTCTCTTTTACATGAAGTTACTTCATTTCATTACCTGTCACATTCATTGGATTTCATAATTATAAATTAATGTATCTAAGGAAAATTTAAGAGTAATGGACTTTAGCCCACTATGAACTATGATTTTTACTTGGTCATTTGGGCATTTAGAATTGTTTTTTATAATATTCCATGGCAATTCTGCAACTTAAAAAAATAAATATTCCTAGCATTTGGAGTTTTATACCAGAATTAATCTTCTGTAAATAAGCAGAGCCAGAAACAAGTCTCTCATCAACCCGATTACACTGTATACTTGAGAAAGTGATCATATTCATTTATAGGTGATATCTTTTGCTCAGATGTAATTTGAATTCTCCTTTCCTCCAGGTCATTTATGTGTCAGGCCACAGAAAGTCTCTCATGACTACATCTTTTGAAGTTGAGTTGTCCCTTTTTATTTATCTGTTATAAGTGTTTACTTCTTCCAGAGCACATCTTTTCTCCTAAAGAAAATTTTACATCTATTTAAATGCCTTGCCACCTTTCCCTTGCCAGGCTTACTGACTTTTAAACCTAAACATTTGGAGTGTAAAAATTCAATGATGTGTGCTAAGTTTTCCATCTATTTTAGGCAAATCCATCCACCACTTCACCTTTACCTAGCTTCTCAGTACTATCTTCCAAAGAACCCAAGCATATCTGGCAGGTGTTATCTATCTTGGCTGAAATCTGTGCTGCTTTCCAACATTGTAAGATGAGTCTACACTAGGGTTGGATAAAAAAATTGGAAGAAATTGTATGGAAGAAAATATGTGTAGCTTTATCATATTACCTAATATTTTAGTTTTATGGTAGGTAATTTGTGAAACTAATAATTCCCTTGTGCACAAATGGATGATTTGAAGAAAAATAATAATTAATGAACACCTACTTTGTGTCTGGTATTTAACTAGATATGTTTACAGTTTCTTACAAATGTAAAAAGGAAGAGACATCCCTAAAACAACATTCTGTTTTAGTGTTTCTAAATCTAACAAATATAGGCTCCATAACTTCGAGGTCATTATGAATGAGAAACTATTTTTAATAGTGTTTGTAATAGTTTCCTATTGCAGTTATTAACAAAATAACACAAACACGGTAGCTTAAAACAACACACATTTATTCTCTTACAGTTCTGGAGGTGAGAGAGTCCAAAATTACACTGGGTTAAACTGGGTTACACTGGGTTAAAATCAAGGTATTGGCAAGGCTGTGCTCTCTCTACGGCTCTAAGGGGAGAATCTTGTCCATTGGTTTTCCAGCTTCTGGAGCAGCATTCCTTGTATTCCTTGGCTGGTGGGCCCTCTTCCATCTTTAAAACAAGCAAAATCCCATCTTGTTTCAGTAGTCACATTGTCTTCTGTTTTGTAGTCAAGTTTCCCTCTGACTCTCTCTTGTAACACACTTGTTTACATTCAGGACCCAACCAGACAAACCAGGATAATCTTAAGATCCTGAAGTTATTATCTTTTGGGGAAAAAAGCTAACACTCACAGGTTCCAGATATTAGGACCTGGATGTTGCTGGAGTCATTTTCAGCCCATCAGAGAGTCTGAAGCAGCTCTTTACCTCAGGATTTTAATTTATTTTTTTAAATGAAGTCATTAATTGTGAAGGATTAAATTTGGACTATGAGGTCAAGACCATTCAGTTTTTCAAAGAGTTCATCTCAACATATTAATATATATTCAACTATCAACATTAAATTAAGGCTTTTTATGTTGTGTTCACTTCAAAGTCTACTCTCTGAAAAATAATGAAATCTAAGTCAGTGTGAACATAGATGATGCCCAGGCCTAATCCTCTCCTTTCAGCATCTTGATTTTGAATTAACACCATTCTATTTGCTGCCAGTGATAGCTTCGATTGGAGTTATCTTTATTTGTTTAAGTCTTAAGTTTAAGGAGAATATTTGCCAATGATTTTCTATGTTTCCCAACTATTTTCTTCTTAAATATAAGTGTAGGTACTAGATTGTGTACTTTAGGTTTAAAGGCCCCTGAAATGTTCAGATCACTAAAGAAAAATTTAAGCATGATAAATATTAATGGAGGGAAAGTGGGAAAATATTTCAAATGAAAATAACAGCATAAGTAGAGGTGAGAGAAGTTCATGTGTCATCTACTATGGGATTTGACCTCCTACAAACTGTACTGTGTCTTCTTAATACTTATTGTACTAGGATCACTTACTTTCTTACCCAGACTGAAGGCAAGATTGTGGCTTTTCCATATAGCTTCAACTTCTAGTTCTATGTCTGGAATATGATCAGAAAACAAGGATTTGAAGCAAATTGAATTAGATTGCATAAGATGTGAAATATGAGTTTGATCAGAGCAAAACTGCTTAGATTTGTAAGAATTGGTGGCAGGGTGAATCATATGGGAAAAGAAATGGGTCACATTTTTGAGGTCCTTTAAAACCATGGGGGAAAATTTGATCTATAAACTGCATTAAGATTGGACAGTAAAGGGCAGTTCATAGAGTTTTTAATTCTGACCTAAGATAATGAGAGTCGGATTCATGGTTAAATCCGTGAATGTCGAGGAAAAGAGAACACAGGTGGGTGGAATTTCAAAGGAAAATGGCTAGGATGACATTGCCAACTCAATATTTAATGTATTTGCATGCAAGCTTTTTCTGCATTTTAAAACTCTTTTTATTATTCAGCTTAAAAGCAGTATTCATAATTTTGTCCTCTTTGTTTTTAAAGATTTTTCCAGGTTTTAAAAATTATCATTATGAAAACTAGAAATAAGAAATCATATTTCAGGGCTCTTGGGTGCCTCAGTTGGTTAAATCTCCAACTCTTGATTTCAGCTCAGGTCATGATCTCACAGTTTGTGAGTTCGAGCCCCACACTGATAGTACTGAGCTTGCTTGGAATTCTCTCTCTCCCACTTTCTCTCCCCTTCCCTGCTCACTCTCTTTCTATCAAAAAATAAATTAAAAAATTTAAGAAATCATATTTCACCATTTCATGAAGTATTTATTTATTTATTCCAAGTCTAATGATTGCAAGTTACCAGGTGCAAGTCACCATTTAGCTATATTTTAAGTATTTATAAATTATAGCTCTAATATTATTTCCAAGTGTTGTTTCAGGACTCAGATTCACTCAAATATCTAATACAGACATTTCCCCTGTGTCCAATAAATATTACCTCATTTTCCTATGTGAATAAGTAAAAATTTTCATTATTACTGGGGCACTTGCAAGGCTCAATTGGTTAAGCATCTGACTCTTGATTTAGGCTCAGGTAATGATCTTGCAGTTCGTGGGTTTGAGCCCCACATCAGGCTCTATGCTAACAGTACGGAAGATTTAAAACTATGTTTCCGGGGCGCCTGGGTGGCTTAGTCGGTTAAGCTTCCGACTTTTGCTTAGGTCATGATCTCGCGGTTGTGGGTTCGAGTCCCGCGTCGGGCTCTGTGCTGACGAATAGCTCAGAGCCTGGAGCCTGTTTCAGAGTCTGTGACTCCCTCTCTCTCTGACCCTCCCGTGCTCACTCTGTCTCTCTCTCTCTCTCTCTCTCCTGGAAATAAATAAAAACATTAAAAAAAAATTAAACTATGTTTCCATTACTACTAACCTTACTTTGTAAAAATACCATTTTATTAATTTAACCTTCCCTTGGTCCAAGTTATTCTTTCTTGACATACATCTGAATTACAATCCTTGTGCTAAAACAAAATAGAAGATGAATTATTCCGTTATTTAATTTAAGAAGTATTTGCTGTGTACCTAGTATACTCATAGCACTGAAAGGAGCACATAATCTATATGTTTTAATATTTTTATTTTCATCCAATTAAAAAAATTAATTGTAATCACAGTATAGCGAACATATAGTATTATATTAGTTTCAGGGGTACAATATAAGATTCAACAATTCAGGGGCACCTGAGTGGCTCAGTCAGTTGAGCAAGCATCCGACTTCGACTCAGGTCAAGATCTCACGGATCGTGGTTCGAGCCCTGCGTGGGGCTCTTTGCTGACAGCTAGCTCAGAACTTGGAGCCTGCTTCGCATTGTGTGTCTCCCTCTCTCTCTGACCGTCCCCTACTCATGCTCTCTCTCTCTCTCTCTCAGAAATAAATAACACATTAAATTTTTTTAAAAAAGATTCAACAATTCAAAAATTACTCAGTGCTCCTCACAATATGTGTACTCTTTAATATCATCCCCTATTTCACCCATCCCCCCACCCACCTCCCCTCTGGTTACCAGCAGTTTATCTCTTTATACTTAAGTGTCCATTTCTGAGTTTCTCTTTCTCTTTTTGTTGAGGACTTTCATTCAATTTTTAAACTTTTCCAAATCTATATCTTCTCAGACACTGTGTGTCTTCCATCTCTATCCTGACACATCCATTCCTACTATTTCTTTAGCCTACTGTAAATAAATTACATAAATATATAGTACAAATATACTTAATCAGTTCTTAATTTTGACTGAAAATGTATATCACTGTGTGATTTAGTTCTACCTTTATATCCCAGTTCAAGAATATCTTCAAATTTTATTTGTATTTTTTCCAGTTCAGGAGACATTCACTTTAAAATATTGCTTGATTTGAGGATTTGTAATAATATGTCAATTTTAAAGTAATCCTTGATAATTTTTTCCACACTCTTTCAACTAAATATGAAGTTTCTTCTATAAGAAAACTTAATCATCCAAAAGATAATGATATAAAGAATAATAACACATTAATTTGTAAATTAGGTGGTATATATTAGCTAAAGCAAAATAGAATATGAAATAATCTGTTAGACATAAACAGATGATATATGATGTCAGACTATGAATTGATTTGTTATTTTCAATAAAGGCATAAGTACATTATGCAGTAATGACTTTAGATATTGATCGATTTTTCAGGATGCTTTACTTTTGAGACTTTTTTTGAAGTGATAGTGACATTCTTGAAATAAAGGATACTTGCTCTCTAACTCCAATTAATCTTATTAAGCTATAAATATTTTGTTGAATAAATATAATATAAAATATTAGAATAACAATACATGTCTTTTTGCAAGAGTGCTTTATGGGACACAAAATACAATGTTTCTTATAGGTTAAACACAATAGATTTTCTTAATTTGAAAATGGTAAATTGATTTATATTAATTTGCTTGCAAAGTCCTAGTCATTTACAGATATTATTATTGTTATTTTAATAGAAATGGTTTAGTTAAATAAAAGTGTCAGGGAGAACCAACTGTTAGAGTTGAACTAATGATTATTATTTAGTTATAGAGTTGATGAATGTTGTATGAAATGGAGGCTCAAGGGGATGTAGAATGACTAGGCATTTGGTATCAGAGTTGCTTAGTTGCTGGTACCTAGCAACAATCTACAATAAAAAATTATTGGGAGAAGAATCTCTTTTTGTTACCTTAGAAGTGATTCTTTCTTGAAGACCTATGTAAAATTCTAATATCTGTATACCAGAGGACCAGTCTTGTTCAAATATCTATGGCCTTGACATCACATTCTATTTCAAGTCCTGCCTTCTATGTCCTTTACTCTTACATTAATATTCTTTTCTGGTTTTTTTCTTCACTTTAGTTTTTTCAGCTTATACCATTCTGTTGTTCAATTGCTTACTGGATTATTTTATACTTGAACATGATAACATCCTGTGCTGCTAAAAGAGCTCATTATCTGCTGTTACTTTAACATTACTATTGACCAGAAGGATAGAATTGACTCAGTGACTCACCCCAGTCAGTGACATGCAGAGTATTTAAACAGAAGATGTGTAGCCCTTTTGTGCATAATTTCAAGGGTAAGCATTAAGTGATACAAGAGGAACATTCAGCTGACCAGTAGAAATCAGGGTCACCTTGAGGAGGTATGGGCATAATCAATAAATCAATATTTTAGACTTGAAAATAAAAGAAATATTTTTCTTATGTATGTCATACTATATTTATATCTATATAATAGATCCTATTATTTTAAGTTAGTCTAAAGAAGCATATATAAAGAATATATATAAAGAACATCTGTATTTTTTATCTATATCATATATATAATGCATTTTATTATTTTAAATTAGTCTAAAGAAATAAAATATGGCCACTGTGAATTTAAATAATAATAAGAATATTTAAGAAGCAGATAATTCAATATAAAGTAAATTTTATTCTTAGATTTAATGTATACTTTATGAAGTCAAAGCTGTTACTATTGATGTGTATTTTGTCTGCTAGATGGTATGATCTCTAAGTCACAGGAAGCATTTATAATTGCATGAGAGAAAGAGGTGTTTTCTTAGATTATTTTGTTATTTTAAACATGATCAAAAGTTTCTTTTTCTTTTTTGGTGGCTTTTAAATGCTTCTTCATTATAAACAATGATAAAAAAGTGATGCCTTAGAACATATTTCCCTTAAAGGATTGTTGTGAGGATTAAATAAGATAATCACACATATAAAGAGTGTGTGATCTTTAGATCTTTAGATCTGATCCATAGAGCATATTTCATCGATGCCCTTTTACTTCTCTCTTGAAGAAAAGTGTACTGGAAAATGTAATAGCATAAAAAATTCAGCATGGTTTTGAACTAATGTTTAATTGGGTTGAACATTAAAGAAAGGATTAGAAAATGTAAAGACTGTAGTGAATCGTCAACATATGAGATGAGAAAGAGAGGAGATAGAAATTGCACAATTGTATTTTGTAAACTGCATGGTTTTTCTCTTTTTATTTCATTCTCTTCTTCACACTTGCATTACGTATAGAAACTTCTACTTCCTGTCTGTCCTTTGCTCTTGGCCTAGAGTCATGGCTGATTACTTGGATTTCTTTGGAAAGGAGAGGGTCCAAAGAGCTCCAATGGTCCTTTTCTTAGCATCTATGACTATGAGTCTTTCTTAATTAGGAAGATTCAACTTCTCTATAAGCAAAGGCTACATTCTGTAACCTCCCTCTTCCACAGGCAAATCCTAGAAGCTTCTCACAAGTGATTTATTTCACACTTACATCTAAGAATAATAACAATTGTAGGGTTCAGTTTAGAAGTCTCCTTTGTATACTTTTGCTGGATCCCAGGCTTTATTCCTTCTAGTGACTTTATTAACATCTAAGATTTCACAGTATCCCAGCTGGATTTTCCATAGCCATCCAGCATAAAAAGAGAAAATATGCAGGGGATATTTGAGTAGGTTTTATGGGCCTGGAGGCTTCATTCACTTCTGCCCTCATTCTGTTGGCCAAATCTTAGTCAACCAATTGTACTGATGTGAAACAAAACCCAGGAAGAAAAGATACAGATTATTACATATCTAGCACCCAGGTTGTAGCTGGCCTCTGCCATGATTATGATGATTGTTGGTTTGGAATAATCATTATTATATACTGTATCCTGAATCTGCACCTAAGATGTTCTAGATTAGATACAAATAAGTCATTAATAGCTGTTGTTATAAATACCCTCTACCCAGGTATTTACTACCGTGTATACAATGAAAGACAACTAGTAAAATCTCCTATGTGAGTGACCTCACACTCCATAGTAGGTGAGGGAATGAAAGGAAATGGATTTTAGATGCTTGTGTACTGTAGGAAAGCTACCTTTGATACATATCCCCAAAGTAAATGGGGAAACAAAATAAAACAAAACCAAAAACTTCTGTTCCTTGGAGATGGGAAGAAAAGGGTAAGGAGTATTCACTCCAAGCTTTTGGAATATAAGTCTCTCCAATGGACAGGTAAATCCCCTTTATATGACCAAGATTCTGGATGTCAGTCCTTGAAGTGTAAACACACACCTCCTGAGTTAGGTAAATATCTCTTGCGTTACCTCACTATTGATACATTGTAAATTGACTTCCCAGGCCTTGCACTTGGCCCAAACCTCAGGGTTCAACACAATATACTGAGAGTCAGCACACTACAGGGATGTTAAAATATTTTAACAGCCTGAAATGATAATGATGTTGATAAGCTAATACTTATTGAGGACTTGTTATGCTTTAAAAACTATTTCAGTGTGTTACTTAGAATTTGTAGTATCGAAGTAATCTCTACAATGCAGGAAGGTGGCTAGCACTTCAATCCCATTTCACAAATGAGAAAACAAAGACAAAAATAAGTTATTAAAGTGCCTAAGATCACACAGGTGGGCAGTGGTACAGATGGGATTTGAATACAGTTTGATCCTAGAGTATGAACAAAATAAATGCTTCATTAATAAAAGAAAAGAAAAAAGAAAATAGTGGAACGAAGAATCTTTGCACTGTTAAGCTCCTTCCTATAAGGTCCTTTCATCACATCTGTCTGGAATTCCTGACTACCATCACCCACTTGCCTTAGGTGCACTTATATGGATTTTCATGGAGCTTTTTTTTTTGACCCAATAGTGTGAACACATTTATTGGACTGATTCACAATTAGAATGCAATTAACTTTGAGCCAGATATTTTATCTTATTTATTGTTGCCTCCGAACGCCTAGCACAGAATCATTAAAAAAATATCTCATGATAACTATTTTTGGACAAATGATTAAAAACAGATTCTGCATACACATGTAGCTAATCCCTGATAAATAGTAATAGTCTATCCCTTTCTGCTCCTGAGGACCACAGTCTATTTGTGGAGTAAACCAAGGGAGAAGCAGATAACTGGTGAAAATACATTAATTATGGACAAATTAAGAATCTTTCATCATCTATTTAGTCTGCTTATTCATAAATTATAATTTCAGTTTCTACTTATGCTTATTAAAACAAAAGCACACTCATAATAAGGGATTAAAAGATACAAGGAGGTGCCCCAAGTCTGAATCCTGGCATCTTTTTCTTCCTAGAACAGTGTGAGCTTTGCCACTCACTCCACCTTCTCCTCCAGCTATCAGTCCCCAAGCCCCATGCTGCACACAGCCACTAGGTCCAGCCTCTCAGCAGTGCAGTCGTAATCTATACAGGTGCTGGGGGTCATGCCAATGGGTCTTGGTGTCCTATTCCACCAGTTTACAGGGCCACTGGAAGTCCTGAAAAATGGCTGCAGGTCTGGTGAGGATAGGGTGCATCCAGGGTGAGAAGGACACCATGTAAGACCTGAGTGACTGACTGCTCTTTTATGTAGAGATGGTAAGGATCCAGAAGGTTAACAACCACAGACTGGAGATCAAAATCTGGGAACACCTGGAGAAGAAAGGGACCCAGGTCAGAGATTAGGGCATTACTTCAAGACCATCAAGGAGCTGAAGGCTCAGATCTTTACAAATTCTCTGGACAATGTCTGCATCATTCTACAGATTGATAATGCCCATCTTCCTCCTGATTAATTATAGTCAAGTATGAGACAAACCTGGCTGTGTGCCAGTCTGTGAAGAGTGACATCCATGGACTCCACAAGGTTTGATGACACTGTTGTCACTTGCCTGCAGTTGGGCATGGAGATTGAGGATCACAAGGAAGACCTGCCCTTCATAAAGAACCATGAGGAGAAGGTAAAGGGTCTAAAATGCCAGATGGCCAACTCTAGGTTCACTATGAAGTTGGATGCCCCTAATCTCAGGACCTCAGAAGGATCATGGCAGACATGCAAGCCCAGTACCATAAGCTGGATTAGAAGAACTGAGAAGAGCTGGAAAAGTACTGGTCCTAGAAGACTGAGGAGAGCACCACAGTAGTCACTGTGTAAGCCACTGACAGGAGCAGCTGACGTGACACTCAGGGAATGGAGATATATGGCCCAGTCCTTGGAGATCCACCTGGATTTGGTGAGATATCGGAAAGCCAAAAATCTGAAGGCCAGCTTAGAGAACAACCTGAGGGAGGCAGAGGCCCACTCAGCCATGCAGGTGAAGTAGCTTGACAGGATCCTACTGCAGCTGGAGTTGGAGTTGTCCCAGCTCTGGGCAGAAGGGCAGCACCAGACCCTGTGTAGGAGACCCATCAGGGTCAAGCTGGAGGCTGAGATCACCACCTACCACTGCCTGCTAGTACACAGAGAGGCCTTCAATCTTGGTGGCACCCTGGACAAATGCAACTCCATGCAAATCATATAAAAGACCACCACCTGCAGAATTGTGGAAGGCTAAGTGTCTTAGGTCAACAACACCGAAATTTTGAGACTTTGAAGAAGAAGCAGGGTACCCTTTGAGGAGCAGGAGGCCTATAATAAGTTAAGTAAAAAAATGGTTTAGGGAAAAGCTGACTGTGTTAAAGAGTGAAATTTTTCTTCAGCGATAATATAACTGTAAACTTCAATCTAGCCATTGCCCTAATTGTCATGAATTCTGAAGTAATAAAAATCCTGAATAAATGAGATTTTTACCCTGTAATTGAAAGAGAGTTATTTTAACTGACCTAGTTTCTTCTTTATCAGACAATTTAAATCCTTTTTTATTCATACATTTTATTGAAATACAATCATTATATTCTTTATATGTGAAATATTGAAATCATTTTCTGAAACTTTACATCTTATTTTTGTTAAACACATCTATAAAATAAAGGAAAATATGAAGGTAATAAAACAATGGTGATGACCATTGGAATAGGTTATTTGATGAAAGGGAAGCAATTACAGTAGAAACTTTTATTAGTAATCCAAGAAATGAGGATGATTTCTTTTTCATTTTGATTATAGATATGTTCTCATGACATTTAAAAGTTTCTATTTAGAGTTAACATTAATCATTAGAGTTAATTTTAAAAAATTATTAAGCCTTATTATTTTAAATGATGGACTTAATTCTATAACTGAAAAAGGAATAAATCAGCTTACTTGAAAGGTACAATAACGTTCTGGATACTAGAAACATCAGATGAATAGAAAGTTGTATTGAAGGACTACTATGTCTTAAAATGTAAACAAGTGACCTCTGTTTTAGTGATAATGATTAGGCTATTATAATACATATTTCCCTTAATATTAAAGGGAATTAAGCAAAATTCAATATTTTATCTAAATAAATTATATGTAGTCTTGTAATTTTTGCTTTACAAATCTTAAAGTTCACTGTTCAAGATATTATTTTATTAGGAAATCAGAAAGAAAAAGTAGTTTACAATTAATTTATATGTGAAATATTCAATGAATAGTTATCTAATTGGTGTATTACAGATTTCAAATCTTTTTAAAAAGTTACTGTGTCTTTAGCTAAGATAAGCTTTATATCATAGGAATCCTAATTATAAATTTGACATTTCGACTGAGAAATCCCACTGGCTCTCTATGGAATAAGGTAACAATAAGACAAGAAGTACTTTTAAAAATCTCTTCAATAAAGCATGGCATTTAAAAATGTTATGACTTGGAAAAGGTGGACTACATATAGTATTTTTCTTTAAGGAAGATCTCTGGCTTAGTTTAAGTAATCTTTGAGAAACTTACTTGTCAATGAGTGTATGTTCGTCTGCTTCTTTTCTTGAAATTGGCAATTTTTTTCTTTGTCTTTCATATCAACTTAAAAGGTGTGCTTAAAAGTTTAGAGTTGGGGCAGCTGGGTGGTTCAGTCAGTTAAGCATCCCACTTCAGCTCAGGTCATTATCTCACGGTTCATGGATTTGAGCCCCACATCGGGCTCTGGGCTGACAGCTAGCTAAGAGCCTGGAACCTGCTTCAGATTCTGTGTCTCCCTCTCTCTCCAACCCTCCCCTGCTCATGCGCTCTCTCTCTCTCTCTCTCTCAGAAATACATAAAACATTTTAAAAAATTAAATGAAAAAATGTTTAGAGTCAAGTAGAGTCAGGGCACTGTAGGCCAAGGACTAGAGAACTCCCCTAAGTTGACCTAAAACAAATACCCAACACTCTCTGTATAAATGCTTAAATTGCTATGATTTCATTCACATGGATCAAGTTTAACCATAATCAGCCTACATTAATTGTGATATTTATCAAATATAAAAACCCACAAATCACATTGAAAGGGGTAATAAGGTTAATTTTGTATGCTTTGGAAGAGAGTCAATAGTGACTCCCAGGTGCCTTTAAATGAGGGTGCAATTCTGGAAGAAGTTTAAAAAATAAGAGCATGTTAAATTGAATGCTAAATTTGAAGTAATGGATACTCACATCCAAAGGGTATTGTATAGATTATAACCATTCAGCACCTTATTTCACATTAAAGGTTTCTAAGAAGGTTTTAAAAGCTAAGATGCTAATATTGAAGGCATTAAATCATTTATGGTTGGAAATAATTTTATTTCTCCTTTTTCTAAATATTCTAGCTCTCTTCTAATGCAATTAACCTCTTTCATTTTATGAATAACATTTAGATTGTAAAAGACTAAAATAGAAAGGAAAATATCAAAATAAAGGAGATCTTGCTAGTGCCTCTACATATATAGTGTACAAGGGATGGCAAATATATTTTATCTCTCATTGCCTATTATTAATTGGTAATGGTTACCAGAGGGTTGTGTAAGAAGGAAGCTTAGGTTGAATATAATCTCAGAAGAAGGAATTATTATTAAGATATATTTGCTATGGGTTCTTGATATTTGATCTTTGATTTTTGCAAGAAAGATTGATGGAACCTCTGTGAATTTCCTTTTTAAAATCAGAACGTATAATTTTACCCCCACAAAACAAGTATACATAGACAAAGGATAAGTAGTACTGAGAAGTGAATATCAACCCTTGGTTTTGCTCTTATACCAGCTAAGAAACTCACTCTTGCACATCTTAATGTATGTGATTCAAATGTAGGTCTCAGGAAAATTATAAACTAGCTTGTAGACTTTCAGGTTGAAAGTGCAACTGTTCAATATGTAAATGAAGAGTCCACTTTTATAAATACTGCTCCAATGACTTCTCCAGTGCCGTGGGTGAAAATACGATTTTACTAATTTGTCCAAGTCGACGATATTTGATTAAAATCCAAATCATGCTGCTAATTGGGCCAAGATTTTTAAAATGAGCAAAGATCAAGCCCTTTTTCTCCTACCATAAATTGGGAACACTGCCCAGTGCACGATCTTCAAAGCACATGACAAGGTGACAAGCAGGGGAGGTATTTAGGATGAATTTAAGATGCAAAGCATCACGAGAAAACTCGCTATAGTCTCATCACCAAATTTGGAAGATAATAACACTATTAGGAAAAAGGATTACACTAAGGAAAAACCTATCTGACATCTATACCACCTGTGTCATCTACCCAAATGAGTTGAAGGACACTGCACAGCCAGCTGAAACAGCTAGACCTACACCTAGGAGATGAGATCATTCAGGTTCACAGTGACCCAGCCACACCACACAGATCTGTAGGTGCTGGGCTCACAATTATCATGAGGTAATATGGATAGGCCATTAAAAGAGCTGTGGGGGCGCCTGGGTGGGTTAGTCGGTTAAGCGTCCGACTTTCGCTTAGGTCATGATCTCGCGGTTCGTGGGTTCGAGCCCTGCGTCGGGCTCTGTGCTGACTGCCAGCTCAGAGCCTGGAGCCTGTTTCAGTCTGTGACTCCCTCTCTCTCTGACCCTCCCCTGCTCACGCTGTCTCTCTCTCTCCTAGAAATAATATATATATATATTAAAAGAGCTGTGATTACTTGATACCCCCCCGGCCACGGTCTATTTGTTTTGCTGCATGCAGTAAACAATTCTCTCACTAGAACTGGCAGTACTTGGTGGTGAGATTCTTTCCCTCTGAACTGATTTAGGAGGCTTTGGAAGGCATTAAGAAGACTGTGTGTGTACTCATATTAATTTTTCGTGTGTGTGTGGCACAACTATGTGTTTTTGTCATGGACTAAAAACATCTGAAGATTTTTTTTTAAGTCCTTAGTAAGAAGGTACTAGGTTACATTTTAGAATTCTGCTGCATCAGGACACATGAAAACAGTGACCTATTTTTCATTGTTTTTAAATGACTTGGAGCTTTTGATTACCTGGTGAATTTCCAATTCACTTGTACCTTATCAATTTGTGACTTTGCCAACTGAGCTTTAATTTTAAGGCTTCACTGAAGCTTTCTTGAGACAGGCTATTATGATAGCAACTCTGTAAGTGCTGCAATATGACAAGCTTCCAAGGCAGTTGTAAAACAATTATAACTGCCACTAAAACGTCTGGGCTGGGATTGATATTAAAATGAACAAAGGGAACTCAAGAATCTAAATGTTCCTACTTGAACCTGTAGTGCTTTCTGGGTAAAGATTTTTTTCCACCCAGATCAATACATAGTAACCCCCTGATTTTTTTTGATTAAAAGTATACATGCCTCTCTGTGCCAAATGAAACTTCAAAATTCTATTTATAAATGTAAAATATAATCTGAAGATATATTTTTATTAAAACTTTTTTCATAATTAAAAAATGACAGATTTTTTTGTTTGAAGTTGTTTAAAAAATTTTTTTAAATGTCTTATGTATTCTTTTTTTTTTTTTTTTATTTCTAGGAGAGTGAGAGAGGCAGTGTGAGCAGGGGAGGGTCAGAGAGAGAGGGAGTCACAGACTGAAACAGGCTCTAGGCTCTGAGCTGGCAGTCAGCACAGAGCCCGACGCGGGGCTCGAACCCAGAACCGCGAGATCATGACCTAAGTGAAAGTCGGACGCTTAACCGACTAAGCCACCCAGGCGCCCCTAAATGTCTTATGTATTCTTGAGAGAGAGAGAGAGAGAGAGAGAGCATGCAAGCATGAGTGGGAGGGGGCAGAGTAAGAGAGGGACACAAAATCAGAAGCAGGCTCCAGGATCTGCGTTGTCAGCACAGAGCCCAATGTGGGGCTCAAACTCACAAACTGCGAGATCCTGATCTGAGCTGAAGTCAAATACTTTACAGACTGAGCCACCCAGGAGCCCATGATTGAAATTCTATGCTGTCATAAGAACTGACATCATGGCATCATTATATTTATTTCCAGTACCAAGACACTCTCATGGGCACAGACTATCCAACTGGTGCTGTTGTAGCTTTTTGAGGTCCCCTGTAAAACATAAACACAGAGACGGGTCTAGTTGATAGAATGTTAAAGATTTATTGACCACTTGTTTCCTTAGCACTACCACAGAGGCAGGTCGTAACCCATGACATGACTTAGGAGGAAACAAAACAAAACAAAACAAAAAAAAAATCATAGTACTTTAAATGAGCATTATTTCCCCTGGAAACGATTCTGTCCTCTTTATCCGTCCTCAAAACAATTTGTATCAACTAGTAGTTAACTAGAATTATGAATAAAATAGATGGGTAAATTACTGATGGGTGCCTTTTCTGAAATTCTGTTTCCTTCAATGACAGTCTGTGATCTTTGCTATCCCCAGTTAGGTTGTGCCTACTACCAACTCCAGACTCCTCTGTTTCATGATATTTTATATTCCTGTGTTCTGCCAATGCCTATATTATGTGGTATTAGGTATTATGTGGTATTAGGGGGAAACATAATTCTTTGCTTCAACCAGCTCCAGACAAAATCTGCAGAACTTCTCCTTGAGATGGGCAAATATATGGAATGCGAGTAAAGTTATTCTTCATAATAAACATTTTTAACTCATGAGAAAGATAACTTAAAAAGGCCATATGCTTTAAGAAAATAATTTTATTATGGAAGCTTCTGAGTAGGGAATACAAAAAGGAAAAAAAATCTGGTATCTTAAAATTCTCACGAAGCTTAGTGCCTTACACAGTCAACACTATTTCTCATATGGTATTCTCCTTGAAGTTCTTTGCAATAGAAATCACAAAAGGGCAGAAACCAAGCAGTGGTCTCGTTAGCCAGAGACTGTGGGTTCGTTCTTCAATTGTGCTAGGATGTTTTAGTTATGTTTTAAAAGTATTAAGGTGAAAACAACATCGTTTTGGGGAGTCAAAGAGAGCTAGATTAAAACGCCAGTCATATAAATTAGTAGCTCTTTGATCTTGGACAATTCATTTGAATTTTTAGTTTTATGTTTCCATTTTTATAATATAAAGATAATGATGCTTGCTTCTTAGTGTTATCGTGAGGATAAATTAAAAGATAAATTTGAAGATCCTTGCCCAATGCTTGCCACACAGCCTGCCCTCAGAAAACCATGGCTGTTTATTTTACTATTAGTATGAGACTCAGTGTGAAGTATATGGATAGTATGGATCTATTATCTTTTACCTAGGTTTATTCCATATATTCATCCTGAGATAGCTGCCTACATACAGAAGACAGAATGATAAAATTTTCATGTTATCAATGTCATTAAAACACCCCAAATCAACAGTGTCTTAGATAGTATTTACGTATCAAATTTTCAGGTTGATAAATATATAGATATTTTTGTGCTAGAGGGCTAACATGTTCAGATCTTTTATTTTACAAATTGAAGAGAAATCAATAGTTCAGATAATAAAATGATAGATTCAGGGTGAAAAATTATAACTACATTCCAATTTTCTTGACCATTGGAACAATGATTTTAATTAATTAGGTGGCACACACCCAAATGACATTTATGGGTTTGTAAGTTTGTAGGTGTTATTTATAATCATGGAAAAGGAATCTAGAAGTCGTTGTGTTTTCTGAAAACTGTCTCACAAAACCTGACATACCTCAAGCTTCTAGAACTAATACCGTAATCAATTTCCATTTAACCAACCTGCTCAATTTACACACTTTAGTTTCTTCTGGAAAATACACTGACAGATTACTCTTAAATATTGTAAATTCAGAGCTATTCAGCTCTATTTAGCTGTTGGGAAATTCCACTATCTGTGCCAGTGAAATCTTTTGCTTATCTAGAATCAGTTTTCCTCCTTGACGTCAATCTTGGCAATGATTTTTTGGATATGACATTGAAAGCAAAAATAAGTAGGGCACCATCAAACTGAAAAGCTTCTGCACAGCAAAGGGAACCATCAACAAAATGAAAAGGCCAATTACTGAGTGGGAGAAACTATTTTCCAGTTATATATCTAATAAGGGGAATAAGAGGTTAATACCCAACATATATTTTTTAGAAACTCACACAACTCAATAGGAAAAAGTCCCCAAATAACCCAATAAGAAAATGGACAGAGCAACTGAAATGACATTTTTCCAAAGAAGACATACAAACGGCTAACAGACACATGGAAAGGTGCTCAACATCACTAATCATCAAGGAAATGCAAATCAAAATCATAATAAGATACAACTCACTCCTGTTAGGCTGGTTATCATAAAAAAGAAAAGAGATAATACATGTTGGCAAGTACGTGGAAAAAAGGGAGCTCTTGTGCACTGTTGGTAGAAATATGAATTGGTGTAACAACTATAGAAAACAGTATAGAACTGCTTGAAAAATTAAACAGTTGACCTACCATATAATTCAGTAATCCCACTTTTGGGTATATACGCAAAATAATTAAAATCAGGACCTCAAAGAAATATCTGTACCTCTATATTCTTTGCAGCATTTTTCACAATACCCAAGATATGGAAACAACCTAAGTGTCTGTCAACAGACAAATGGATAAAGAAGATATGGCATATATGTAAAGTGAAATATCATTTAGACATGAGAAAAAAGGAAATCCTGCCATTTGTGACAACATGGATGGACCTTGAAGGCATTGTTAAGTGAAATTAATTATACAGAAAAACATACTATGTAATATCACCTCTATGTGGAATCTCAAAAAGCCGAACTTAGAACCAAAGACTGGAATAGTTGTTGCCAAGGCCCAGGGAGTGAGAGAAGTAGGGAGTCCATGGTCAAAGAGTATAAAATTTCAGTTGTAAGATGAATAATTTCTGGGAATCTAATGTACAGCATGGTGATTACAGTTGATGATACTGTATTATATACAACTGAAAGTTGCTAAGAGAATAGATCTAAAGTGTTCTCACTACCAGAAAGCAATGGTAATTATGTGACATAATGGAAGAATTAACTAATGCTATGGTGGTAATCATTTTTCAATATGTAAATGCATTAAATCAACAACTACAGCCAAACTTACACAATATGTCAATTATTTCAAGAAGACTAAGGAAACAAGTTTTTATTAATCCCAAATATATAAGTAATCCAGTTGCATTTGTCATAGAAAAATGTGTCATTTAATTAAATGCTGTCTAAAATAGTTTCCAAAGTATAAATAGACCATTTTTTAATTCTTTTTTTAAGTTTTTATTTTAATTCCAGTTAGTTAACATACAGTGTTATATTACTCTCACGTATATTATGTAGTGATTCAACAATTCCATACAACATCTGGTGCTCATCATGACAAGTGCACTCCTTTACCCCATCACATATTTAACCATCCCCATTTCACCCATCATTTCCAACCCCCCCGCCCCCAACCATCTCTCCTCTGGTAACCATCAGCTTGTTCTCTAAGAATCTATTTCTTGGTTTGCCTTTATCTCTCTCTTTTCCCCCCATGTCCATGCTGTGTTTCTTAAATTCCACATATGAATGAAATCATACGGGTTTTCTCTTTCTCTGGCTGACTTAAAATTCGCATAGCATTACACTCTCTTGCTCCATTCATATCATTGCAAATGGCAATATTTCATTTTTAAGGCTGTATTATATATATTTATATATGTACATTCCAGGTTCAAATTCTAGAGAAAGAATGCCCCCAGTTCTAATTGGGTAGACTGATTTTCTGGGTTTGACAATATAACATGAACTCCCAAACAGTCCTGCCAAAGCAACCAGACGATCTCTTAGGAATCTTCACCAGTATGCTTATGACTAACTTCAACATACTTGCTAAATAAATTCTGGTCAGTCTTAGTCTTCCTATTCTATGAAGATCAGATTATTAAATCTGTATTTAATAATTTACATCATTAAATTCAGAAATTCTCCTAGCTACTCTTAATTTATTTTTTCTTTGAAACCTCTAGACCAATCTTAATCTTTAGTCAAAAAAGCATTTTATATGGCATTTCGTAACAAACTGGAACACACTGTGTTAAGCTTAATCAAACTTGTTCTTACTATAGGACGTTGAACTGCTGCTCACTCTATTCTTAGATCTTTTCATAACTTATATCTTTACATATTCCATGTCATGTCAACTCCTTAAAGGCTTTCCCTGATTAACTTTGTTCAAGTGACTGTTCATTCCCCAGCCTCAGTCACCACTGCATAGAAAAATGGCTGACAGTACTTCAGGTCAGTGAATATATCTTTCCTAAACAAAATCAGTGAGTCATTAACTCACTCTTGAATCCTTTGATATGTGAAGAATGAAAGTAACAAAACGAATTTTAAATTCCATACTTATCCTTACATTTTCATGTCTTAAATAAATGTTGGCTGAAAATTGTAGATAATATCTGACTAAATATTTTCCTATAAAATACAAAATTTATGATTTTATGAAGCCTTTTATGTGGAAACAAGTGCTTCTTTAGCTTCTGAGGGATTCACCTGTCAATGATTTACTTTGGTGTATCTCCAAATATGGTCTCCTAAACCACAGCATTAGGATTACTAGAAGATTATTAGAAATGCAAATTTTGGACTCCATCCCAGAATGACTGAATGAGGAATTCTGGAGGTGGGCTCCAGTTATCTGTATTTTAACAGAACCTTAGATGACTCTTTTGTGAACCACTGGTTTACTTAATCAAAAGTCTAAATCTATATTTGAATTAAAATAGTATCTTTGCCATTTGAATATAATATGACTTCTTCAGTGGTTTTAGAACCTACTGATATAATTGTAGAAAATCAATCTTATATCACTCTGATTTATAATTTCATTCACATGCTTGACATCTCAAAATGATCCAAGAGCCCTATACCTAATTTCTTAGCTAAAAGTCAATGTAGACTGGGTTCATTTCCTGATACATGGATAAAAAGCTATTTCCCATTACATTTCTTTGGTATTGGACAGGAAAAAATGAATAAGAAATGACAATAACCCAGTACCAATTTATCAACCTTGCTGTCATTTCTTAAATATCATTTTCACAAATACATTATTACAGCGCTCCACTAGAGGACAAAGGGATGATTTGGCAAGCTCCAAAAAGACTCTTAAATATCGGGGAAAATACTTTGTTCCAGAATCATGACAGATTTATGCTATGAATAAATGTTTGAAATTCAGATAATGTATGTCACCATTCTTTTGTGGCACAAAGATAATAGAATTATAAGAGAGAAACTTCATTGTTTTTATACTATGACAAAAATGTGGGTCTGTTTTGAAAAAGTAAATAAGTAGCATGTATTATTGAAGAAGCAGGAGCCAATGATTGAGTATGCTTCTGGCTTTTATCTCCACCTGTAGTGAACTCCCTTGTATTCTTCTTGCCCTACAAACAGAAATGAAAATATTACCTAATGTTTTCAAGCTGCCTATGTTGTCAAAATACTTCTTCTGACTAACATACTATGCTTAAAAAGATCATTACTAATACATTGAAGCAACATCTTTCTACTTTAACAGAAATTTTGTTTTCTTAAATACAGCAGTTCATTTTTGCCTTTTCATATTTTAACTATATCTTTATCTTCTTTTTTTTACATTTTTTAAATGTTCATTTATTTTTGAGAGGCAGAGAGCACTGGCTCTGTAAATCACTGGCTAACGTAAATAACTGGTAGTGCAACATCCATTTTCTGGATGCTACCTGCTCTATTATAATTTAAGAATAAGTTATAATTACATTAGCCAGTGATTTGCATAATTTGATTTAGAATAACATTTCTAATGGTTTCTATTATACTGACTATACAAGCAAAAGAACAGAGTACAGTTGATATATGTGATTCTAAAATTTTTGATTATTTTAATTCTAAATCATTCATATTCATTTATTTTAATATAATTAAATCTTGTTAGTTACTTTAATATTCATGTCTACTGACTATATATAATGAAAACATAACTGTTTTTATATTCCATTACAAATTATAAATTTTTTAAATATCCAGAGATATGACATGTATGACTATCAGATATTTGCTGTATTATCTAAAATTTTATGCTGTTATGTTGTAAAATTAATTTTAGGTGAAGTGATAAAATGTAAAATTAGTAAAAATTTAAGTGAGAGTTGTATTAAATGTGTACTTGTGATATTTTAAAATCTTATTATAGGCTTCATTTGAAAGTAATTAATATATTTTCATGTTTCCTACCTTAATAGCTGCTTGTCTCATGATTTTGAGAATATAGTTCAAGAGTTAAAAAAAATCAACACATTTGGTCAATATTTTTAGTTTATTTGTTCTCATAAGCAATTATCCAAAAATTAGGAGTTAGGTGGACACCTACCTATATTATTATTTTATATTCTTATTCTTTATATTCTTTATATTTCTATTCTTTTCGTCATGTGTAGGTTATTTTTCATTTGATTTTTAAAAATCAATGATAATTATTTATTGATCCCAAAATATGAATATTCAACAGCCAATCCAGGTGCCAAGTTATTAGAATGAAATTAACCCATTAATTCAACACACATTCTAAGCAACTGCCAATAGCCAGACGCTGTTTGTCACCTTGAGTATACAACAATGAAATAAAGTCCCTGTAGTCATGAGACTTCTTGTGAGGATGAGGGGAAGAGAGATAACAAAACTAAACAAACAAGCATAAAATTTTTAGGAAGTGGTAAATTTTAAACATACAAAAGGAAAAATGGAAAGAGTAACATGAGGTAGAAAAGGTGCTCTTTTGTGATCAGGGAAGATCTCTTGCAGATTGTAACATTTGCAAATAGTCCCGGAAAAAATGATTGAGCCAGCTGTATGGACACATGGTGCAATAATGCTTAAGTCAGAAGAAACAGTAAGTACAAATATCCTGAGTCAGAAACATGAACATCCTTTTGAAAGAAAATGAATTAAGTGTCCAAAGCAGAGTTGGTAGAAGGGATAGAAGGGTCAAAGGTAAACTCCAAGAAACAGATTGGAGAGGCAACTCTTGCCAAGCCTTGTAGGCACTCATAAGCATTTTCAGTTTTATTCTGGATGATATGGAAAGTAATTAGAGTTCTTTCTGTTTCTCATAATGTTTCTTCTCTCAAGCCACCTACTCTTATTAGTCTCTTACTGTCTTGCCTATGTAGTATTTATATAACCTCTGGAATAGTTAGAAATTGATTCCAGTGTTTTCTCAGCCTCCACTTCCCCTATTTCAAAAGGACTTTTTGAAAGAGGATGCTTCTTCATCAAAACTTAATGAAAACAGTGAAAATAACAATAGCTATCATTTATAGTTTTCTATCCATTATCCAATTAAATTTTTTTTTCATATTAACCCTATGAAGCAAGCTATTAGAACTGCTTTACAGATGAAGAAATGGTGGCTTAGAGAAGTTCACTTAAATGAATATAGCCCAATAGCAGTAGAGGCATGTTTTTAAGTATATTATAGCCCTTTGTCACTGTCCCCGCCCTGAACGCCAGTGTCACCTCATAATTAGCTCACCCAACTAGAGTCAGGGCCCACTTCCAGGGTCCTGAAGGGTGGAGTAGCTGTCAATGGAATCTGCTCTCCAGACTAACTAGAGTAGCTAGAAAGCTACTTTGAATTTGTCCACTTCATCTTGGTTTCTTCTCCTTAAATTTTGGTCTGAGCCAATCTGAAGGTCCTTTTTCTCTCCATTTAACTGTTTTGGACAGGAGTTTTTCTTAGGACATTCCAAAACTTCTCCCATTACTTCAGAAACTTAATTTGAAGTGATGTAAATGAAAATGAGGTTCAAAATATTGTTTTTTAAAATTCCCTTTATCTTGTACATTGTTACACGGATTTGAGAAAAGGCTGATTTTTACTTTGTTTTCTAATGATCAAATCATTGTGTTTTCTTGGATAAGAAAAGCTGAATGTTACTCACAGTGAAGTGGAGACACCACCACACCAAACCCACTGTCTGTAGGAATATAAATCCAATGTTACTAGCAACAGTATTATTGGCTAGAAGTATAATCTCAAATTTGCTCTTGCCCCAAATCTATGAGAAGCTTCGTGGAAAGCCAGCCCATCCATTCTTGTGGATCAATGGTTTTTTGTACTATTAACTGCTGAATCCTTCCTTTAAACAAAATCTTATGAATAACTAAGTTTACAAAATCAAAAATGTATAACTTTTCTGGGAGCCGTGGATAAAGTGGCAATCCTCAATCTTCTCAGGGTGTCTCCAAGACAACCTCAGATGTTTGAGAAGCAACTTTTGCTCAATATAGTCTACAGTATATCCCCAGAGAAGTCTAACTATCAGGAAACACTACATTTTGACTGTAACTTATTGGCTGCATGTAGATCTGTGCTTTACAATGATGGCATGCCCTGTACTAAAGCATCCTATATGAGAAGTAGCCCACTTTTAAACCAGCAAAGATGCTATTAAAAATGTTTATTGATTTACACTATGAGGATGCTCAGGAAAAAATTACATCTGGTCTTAGGCTTTTCCTGAACAATTTTCTGATTGAGAGTATAGAGGACAATCTTAGAGGTAGTAATCTGTGAACTTGGCCATTTTATGATGGATTATTTTATAGGATCATTCAAGAAGAGGGAAATTTATAGATTTGAGAAAGTACATGGTAAGTTCAGAGAATAGTTGATTTGGTATATTTATAGAATTGAATGTGTATAATAGCATTTTAAGAATAATGCCAGATACATAAGTTCTCATTTTACATAGCGTAGACATTATTTTTACATTTATATTAAAAACTTTTGAAAAACAAACTCATACTGACAAAGTCCTTGAATGCAGTGTGAAAAATTCAAAAATATTGCCTGTAAGGAGCCTACATTTTTAAAGCAAGATAAGTTTCCTATAGAAATAAACATAGTTAAACATAGAAAATCTGATGGAGGTGAGCTTTTTATGAGTAACTTTCTTCAGACTAATAGAGCACCATATTTATGTATCACTATGATTTATATATCACTTATATATATATATTATTTATATATCACAAAGTGATTTATATATCACTTATGTCAGACATATATTCTAATATATTGCATTCCTGTGCCACCTTCAGAGAAGTAATTGATCTACTTTATCACCTAGTAAAAATGCAATGATAGATAATGAAATGTAAAATTAAATTAAGTGAATATTTATTTATACTACTGAAGTATGGATAGTGGGATGTAACTTACTTTTCAAGATACTTGAAACCTTAAATGTTCAAGTGTTAATATGTGTTTGTTATAAAATAAAATTTAAAAGTATCTGGGGCACCTGGGTGGCTCAGTCAGTTAAGTTTCTGATTCCTGATATCAGCCCAGGCCACAATCTCTTGCTTTGTGGGATCTAGCTTCACATCAGACTCTGAGCCAACAGTGCAGGGCCTGCTCGGGATTCTCCTTCTCCCCTCTTTCTCTCTCCCCCCACCCCCATGCATGCCCACATTTGCATGCTGTTACTCACAATAAATAAACTTAAAAAAATAAAAGTATCCTTTTAAATGAAGCACTTACTACAATGTAATCACTGCTAATTTCCAATTAAAATTTAAAAAATTACAGGATACTTAGTTCACCTTTCTTAGTGATTTTGAATCACCATTTTTGAGAACACATTATTATAAGCAAAATTATGTAGTCATCCTGAATTTGTTGTCAGTCTGTTAGCTGTCATTCTATTTTGGAGACATTCTTTTCTGACATATCTCTAATCCTAGTTATTATTTCCAATCATCTATAAATCAAGTCTGCAAGTTAGCAGATTGAGAGAAGCTCCAAGAAATTGTCCTAAGAAGGACACAACTTTCTGTTAAATAGACTGTCAATATGCTTTAAAATTTTATAATTTGATTTTATTCCCAGAATTTGCTTCCTTACCCATGACCATATGTTTTTAATTTCTTTTCTCAATATTATAAATATCTATATGGTTTTTAAAGGGACTGAGCTAAAGATGTAATTATCAGAAATGTTAAAAATTAGCAAGGCAAGGTACCTCACTAGTTTTTTGTGACTATATAGACTGGAGATCAAAAGTGTTTCATATGCAAAGATGAAATACTAGCAGTAAGAAACTCAGAAAAGTAGCAAAACACTATTTTGCACTAGATCAAGAGATAATATCTTTTAATATCTGTTTCTGTTGCTAATTTTGAATATGATTCCTAATGAATGTCATGTAATATACATTTAAAGTTTCCATAACTCTTTAATTTAGACATTTGGGAGTTTTTGTCTAGAATTAAAAAAAAAATCTGTTCTATATTATGTTATAATAATTAGTAATTACCAATATCTGTTATCATGAAAAGGGTAACTAAAATTATAATCTTCAGAAATATTCACACAGTCTCATGGGATATTTAATAAAATACCACTAATAGCTTATAAAAATCAGGAAATATGTCCTCACACTTAAAAAATTATCAAAGCTAAAATGTTTTCATAACTAATATCAAGGAGATTGATTTATTTTCCCCAAATGATCAATGTTCTCTTAATGGTTTTGAAACTTGAAACATTTTGAATTTTAAGAAAGCATCTCTCAATCTACTCTTTATGGAGACAAATGAGAGCAAGTGATGAGGTTTTTATTTTTTCACAAATCCTTTTCAGAGGAAAAGATCACCATTTAAAAATGTCTTCTTGATTTTCTTTAAGGAAATAATGTCGCTTAATATTATGCTCCTAGGCAGCATTCCACATGGATGTCTTCCTTTTGCAGAGTGTTTAAGGCTCAGGTACTCAGGTATCCAAATACCTTAACCACATTCTGGCTGGGATTTTTGACTGATTTAACTCTTTTTGCTTTTAGTGTTCTCATATTTCCAGTCAAATGTGGGCAATTAAATGAGTGTGTACTTGCAGCCTAGTTATAATAATTGTTCAGTAAAGAAAACAGATAACTTTTTACCTCTTTTACCTGCTTTAAAATTCATAATTATGATTAGAAAAGTAATCATGAGCAACAGTCTTCGGTCGTCCCGAATCCGGGTTCATCTGACACCAACCGCCTTCACCATACCGCCTAAATTCGACCCCAACGAGATCACAGTCGTATACCTGAGGTGCACCGGCGGCGAAGTCGGTGTCACGTCTGCCCTGGCCCTGAAGATTGGCCCGCTGGGTCTGTCTCCAAAAAAAGTTGGTTATGACATCGCCAAGGCAGCCAGTGATTGGAAGGGTCTGAGAATTACAGTGAAACTGACCATTCAGAACAGACAGGCGCAGACTGAAGTGGTACCATCTGCCTCTCCCCTGATTATCATAGCCCTCAAGGAACCACCGAGAGACAGAATGATGCAGAAAAACATTAAGCACAGTGGAAACACCACTTTTGATGAGATTGTCAACATTGCCCGACAGATGCGGCACCGATCATTAGCCAGAGAACTCTCTGGGACCATTAAAGAGATTCTGGAGACTGCCCAGTCTGTAGGCTGCAATGTTGATGGCCGCCACCCTCATGACATCATAGATGACATCAGTAGTGGTGCATTGGAATGCCCGGCTAGTTAAGAACTACAAACGAAAATATTTTAATAAAGGATCATTTGACAACCAAAAAAAAAAAAAAGAAAAGAAAAGAAAAGTAATCATGATATGCTTTGCCAAAGCCTGCTATCTACATATAACAATACTTGAATGAACTCATGCTTTGTATTGAATGTGGAAAGGAAATTGGTTTTTTTAAGTTTATTTATTTATTTTCAGAGAGACAGAGACCGCGCAAGTTGGGAAGGGAGAGTGAAAGGGAGACAGAATCCCAAGGAAGCTCTGCATTGTCAGCACATAGCCTGATATAGGGCTCAAATTCATGAAACTGTGAGATCATGATCTCAGACAAAACCAAGAGTTGGATGCTTAACTGACTGAGCCACCCAGGCACCCCAAAAAGGAAATTTATTAAGTAAAAAAAAAAATACACAGATAGGAAATATAAACAATATGCTTTTTCTGTATATTGATGATACATATACATACCTAACTGTAGGAATTGGTGAAAACCATTATTCTAAGAGAACTAGCTCTGTGTTGGTTCAGATATTTCTTCTCTGATGTTTCTGGTTCTAATAACCTTGTTTTGTTTGTTTTCCTTTCTTTGAGTTTTGACATCATTTTATTGGGATGATATTATGATGAAGAATTATTTTCTACTACTTGTTCAAAAAGTAAGAGGAGGAAAAATTTATTTAGGGGAAAAAAAACTAAGAAAGGAGATAAGGCTCATTATCAACCATACCACAAAGATTTCTTTCACTGTAATCTACAAGTTTTTTTACTAAATTCTTACTGTCTGTTGCATATCTTGTTTCTGTGTTTTCATAGACATACAACTTTCCTTTTTCTGAGTTTTCTATGACCTTGTTATGTGCCTGTATTATTTCGCACTCTACTGCTAAGTAAACAGTTCATATCTCATTTTGTTGAGAAAGTAATTTCCAGATTTATTGTTGCATATGGTGTCTATGTATGTATGTGTGTGTATGTATATGTGCATGGAAAGACAGATACTGAGTATGACATTTAAGTGTATGTGTTTATATATTATGGAGATTATGTAATCTTTCATAGTATTAAAATAAAGAGTGTAAGAAAGTATTTTGTTTTATAATTTTATAATTTTTTAATTTTTATTTTTTTAGAGAGATTGTGAGTGGTAGAGAGGGACAGAGGAAGAGAGAGAGAAAATCTTAGCAGGCTCCATACTCAGCATGGAGCCCAACACACGGGGCTCAATCCCATCATCCTGGGATCATGATCTGAGCTGAAATCAAGAGTTGGATACTCAACCAACTTATTTTAAAGCTTCTTTTATTTCAAGAGTTATTAAAGCTATATAGTTGTAGATAAAATACTTTTCAGTTATATCTTTTTTTTTTAATGTTTTATTTATTTCTAGGAGAGAGAGAGAGAGAGACAGCATGAGCAGGGGAGGGTCAGAGAGAGAGGGAGTCACAGACTGAAGCAGGCTCCAGGCTCCGAGCTGGCAGTCAGCACAGAGCCCACCGCAGGGCTCGAACCCACGAACTGCGAGATCATGACCCAAGCGAAAGTCAGTCTCTTAACCAACTAAGCCACCCAGGCGCCCCAAACTTTTCAGTTATATCTTAAAATTTTATTTGAAGAAAATTCAACTGCCAAATCCTTAGAGAATAAATTCCTGTTTATATAAAAATAAATTTTAAGCATTTATGAAAGTTTTTAATTTAGTAATATTTTTCTTTAAAAACACAATTATATAAATTGCTTGATTAATCTCTAAATTGCTATAAGAATTATAAAAGAAACATTAGGAGTAAAAGTTTTTTAGGTAAGAAGTTTTAGGTAAGAAATTTTTAGGTAAGAAATTGGCTTTTTAATACCTAAGGTAGCTCTTTACGTAAGGCTCATATCATTCATCTATCTATCTATATCATCATTTATCTCAATAATCTGTTCTTCTGCCATGGAGTGAATGTGTCCTCCCAAAATTCATGTAGAAACTGTAATCACAGTGTGATAGTATTTGGAGGTGGGTCCTTGGGATAGAATTAGATCGTGAGAGTGGAGTCCTTTGAATGGGATGAGAACCCTCATAGAAAGAGACCAGAGAGCTAGCTAGCTCTCTTTCTGGCATGTGACAATACAAGTCAGTAGTCTGCAACCCAGACAAGGTTTCTCACTAGAATCCAGCTGTGCTGGCTTCTTGATCTCAGACTTCCAGTCTTCAGAACTGTGAAAAATAAATTTTTATTGTTATAAGCTACTCAGTTTATGATACTTTCCCATAGAAGCCTGTGTTAACACCATCTATCTTCTATTTAATGGAAATTATATAAAGTATAATTTTTGTTAAGATCTATGTAAGTCAGTAGAATAACAATTTGAAAGAATTTTCCATAATATTCTTTGGTATTTGCGCTTTTAAGAAAATTAATACCTACTTCCATTGAAACACTATTAATATACTGAGAAAGATAATGAATCCATTAAAAAATGTTAGTGTTCACCTTAACCAAATATAATAACTGTCTGGAAGATGGTGTGGCAGGTAGTGGTCTGTTCTGAAAATGTTCACAGTTACCGAGCAACATTTTGAAACAACTGTATGATATATTCAGGGAAGTATGAATACAATATAATGAAAATGTCTATAGGGGAACAAGAGGTAGATCATGAAATATATGCCATTCTACACTGAGTTGGAGTTCATTCTTTGGTTGGTGGAAAATTATTTAAAAAATTAAGCTAAACAGTGATATGAGAGGAATTATAGTTAGAAAAGCTATTTTTGGATGATTTCAAGAATGACTAACTGGAGCCAGGTAAAGAGATGTCAGGGGAAGATGAAAAATGTAGTATGTCATTCATTAAAAAAGAAATAAGTACCTAAGGGAGATGGAAGCAATTTGCATTTACTAGAAGTTGGTGAGTGACATCTATAACTTTCCATTTTACTTTTTGTAAGTTGTAATAGAGATTATTGTCATAATGAAAGTGATTAAGATTTCTTTTAGTAAAAGTTGTAAAGTGCACTGAATCAGTTCTTAGTGTAACAAATTCAATCCTATTGCAAATTATATATGATATATATAAAGTAATATGATGAGTCAGTAAAATATATGAAAAAATTATTTCAATATGTCTTTTTCTGATCTATTTTTAAAAGTTTGTTGAGTCTTCCATTTAGTTACTATTCAGTTATCAATCTTGCTCTTGTGTGTTCTGAGCAAAAATATTTAGAAATATTTTCTCTCCAAACATATTGTCTGTAAAGACTATATTGAGTGAGAATTTAAATGGTAAAGTAAAATACTAAGTTTATCAATACTGGCCTATTCTAAGTCTCTCACTTTTTTTATAAAGCAGTAAAAATTTTTTTAAAAGACTGTAAATTCAAATGAAGCTCATAGCTTTTCTTCTTTATATCATTCCAGTAAGTATTATATAAAAATCAATTCAAAATATAAAAAGTTTATTCATAATCAAATTTTGAATAAAACTATGAGAATTTAAATCCTGGAACACCTTAGCACAATTAATAGTAAATAAGTACATGTGTGTAAAATTTTATTTTAGACAATATGTTAAGTTGTAGCTTATGGTACTTAGGTCATATGAGAAGTCTTCATAAAGAACTCTCATCTCCCCTATTAAACGCAAGAAAGCAGAGTTCCTTAGAAACCCCAATGTAAATGGCAACAGATAATAATTTTGTTGGAGACAACTCTAAATGAAATGCTTGACACTTTGTCTTCATGGCTCTGATGTGGGAATTAATGGATAAATAAAATGAAATAATGTGAACACAGAATTCCTCTGAGATCTGCTCTGTTTGGTCATTGAGGGCAAGGGCTTAATTTATTGTGGTTGCATCACAGTCTGGCAGATTACAGTGCATAAAGTTAAACATATTTTGTACTTCAAGTACCTTATGGCATTAAATGCTATATTCTGTTACCAAAACTTTCAATATGCCTTTTTTTAATGGTGTGCACTAAAATTATAGTTTAATTACACTTTTCCTTGAAATACTGGTTTCCTGATATACTGTTTACTTGTATGTGTTAGCTTTGTATAGACACTCCCTACAACAAACATATGAAAATGGGGTTATAGTTGATCCATACGTGTGTAGATGTATACTTTCAATACAAATATATACTCCAAACTAAAAAGATTAATTTGAGGAATCAACTTTTAGCTATGAAGGTAGCAAATACAAATTTGCAAATACTTCTGTAGGCCACTTTCCATCCCTACTGTCCTTACTGTTTTTCTTCTTTCCGTACTTAGAATAAAACTTGATCTTTTCACAGAGAATCTTAGTGACAGCATATTATACTAATTAAAAACACAGACTCCGAAGTTAAACTGTAGAGTTCAGATCCCATTATTATTTGTACCTGGTCAAGTTTCTTAATCTCCTTGAGTGCTTGATTTCCTCCTATGAGTTATGATTAAAATAAGAATACTTACCACATGGAGTGCTTTTAAGAATTAAATAGTTTTTAGAAGAATGCGTCAATAAGATGTTAAATCTTTGTGCTAATAACAATAAACCTTAGTGCACTCCTAACTTTGGTTTAATAATTTCAAAAATCCTGTTAGAGCTAAAGTGTCCAAAATTCTTATAGGGAGGAGAAATAAATATGTAGGATTGGCAAAGATTGAATATAGACGATTAAAGTTGAATAAGGTAAAATTTCCTGTGTTGGAAGCATAGGTTGTTTCCTTTATGTTTAGCCCTTCATATAAAGTAGCTAAGTTTGATTCTTCTGATTATTAAATAATAATCAACTATGGCTTTAAAATAGGATATGAAAGGCTGTAATGAATGATTTTTTAAAAGAAAAGTTCCATGTTCAGTAATTGATACTAACCTTTAGATTTAAAAGCTAGAAATAAAAGAACATGTACAATACAATTGAAATGAGGATAGGATAGCTTTTCTTAAGTTTGCCTTTATATAGCATTCATTATTACACCAGCCTTTAAAAAATTCTTTTTTAATGTTTAATTTTTGAAAAATTATTTTAACATTTATTTATTTTTGAGAGAGTGTGAGTGGGAGAGAGGCAGAGAGAGAGGGAGACACAGAATCTAAAGCAGGCTGCAGTCTCTGAGCTATCAGCACAGAGCCCAACATGGGACTCAAACCCATGAACTGTGAGATGTCCTGAGCTGAAGTCGGATGCTTAACCTTCTGAGTTACCCAAGTGTCCCCCCCCTTTTTTAATGTTTATTTAAAACAAAATTTTAGTGTTTTATTTATTTCTGAGAGAGAGACAGAGACAGAGAAAGAGAGAGAAAGAATGAACAGGGGAAGGAGAGAGACAGGGAGATAGAGAATCTGAGACAGGCTCCAGGCTCTGAGCTAGCTGTCAGCACAGACCCAGATGCGGGGCTCAAACCCACGAACTGTGAGATCATGACCTGAGCCGAAGTCAGATGCTTAATTGACTGAGCCACCCAGGCGCTCCTTTAATGTCTATTTTAAAGAGAGAGAAAGAGCATGAGTAGAGGAGGAAAAAGTTCTTAATGAAAGGACCAGACTAAATAAACTGACATTTAATATTTTATAGTAAATCATTTATGGAAAAACTCTGAGTTTTCCTTTAACCTCTAGAAGTACCTTTTCTCTACAATTTCTACTCCCTTCCCATATGTGAAAGAGGTAATTTAAATATCCAGCAATACAGTTTATAGTGTGGATTACTACGATTAACTGTGCATCTCCAAGCAACATACAGCTATTATGCAAAACAACTGTGAACAGATGATACATTAAGAAGCACAACTCTGCTGTGCATTCAGTCCTTGATACTGAGAAATACAGCAGTTGAGATGGAATATGCAAATGGAAATCGACCCAAGGTCAGAGTGAGAAAAGCAAAATGACATTTTTTGTTGGTTTCAAAATGAGAAATCCATTTCTACCACACAGTAAAGTTAAAATAAAAGTTAAAGAAAATCAGTAAAATATATATGGAAGATATTTCACCTCCTCCTTGCTGCTTTAGCTAGAAAATATTTCAATGAAATTTGCCACTATAGAGAAAAGGGAGAATTATTTACACTCTGTATTATCCCCCCAGGATAAGTACACTTTCATTTCCTAACATTTTCCCCTTATATTAACTCTAATGAGATAAAGTGCATGTAGGTGATAGAACATTACTCTAGAAGTTATCCATAATCTTTGTTCTATTGATGCTCTAATTACTGGTTGGGTGACCTTGAGAAAGTATGTTTTTCTAAACTTTCTCCATTTTAAATAACTATAATAATTATTGATAACTATAATTGTATACTTCATTTTTCTGGAAGGATTAAAAGATTATTACTTGATTAGATTAATTTAAGTGAGTAAATTTTATAGTCATATTTTTCTCCTTATCTTTCTCTTTTGTAGGCATCTCAGGCATAGAGAAATCATCTAATGATGTTTTTCAGTTTATGGCACACTGTCCTCACCCACTCTTTCCTTAACTATATTTTCCTACTCCCAACTTCCCCTTTTATGCACTTTTCTTCTTTAAATGTTTATTTTATTTTGATAGAGAGCGCAGGGGTGGGGCAGGGAGAGGGAAAGAGAATCCCAAACAGGCTCCACTCTGTCAGCTCAGAGCCCAAGGTAGGGCTTAATCCCATAAACCATGAGATTATGATCTGAGTCAAAATCAAGAGTGGGACACCACCGACCTACGCACGCACTGCTCTTTCTATGCACTTTTCTGATGAGTATGATATATGCGCTTTGATGACCATATTTTCATATTTAAAATACAGTATTACGTGTGCTTTATAAAGCTGTAACTCAGTTTCTTCTTTCAATCTTATGTTTAAAGTATCTATGGAGATTAATTCAATGCTTCTAAATACAGCCTAGAATTCCATTATATTTTATCCACTACAATTTATTTACCATGCTAATGATGCCTGTACCTTAGGTTACTTCCATTTTCTTGTTACTGCAATTGATGCTAAGATACAGCATTCTACCTTTCTGTACTTGTGCAAGGATTTCTCTAAGGCTTAAAACCATGGCTAGAATGGCTGTGTCAAAGTAAATGCTTATTCTAATTTATTTCAATTTAGTTTATATAATCACATAATTTATATAATCTAAATTCTCATCGAAGGAGGAGATGTTTATATCTACAAATTTTGGTAATTACCATGTTTTTAGCTTTTGTTTAGTTGTGAACATTGTGTAGATACTCTCTCTATATTTTTAAGGATCCAGATATATGGAACTTTCTTCTTTTAATAAAGAATATTTTTTAGCATAGTTTTTGGTTCACAGCAAAATTGAAAGTACAGAGACTTCCTGTATACCTCCAGTTCCCAGATATATGTACAGACTCCACTGTTACCAACATCTCATACCAGAGTGGTACATTATTACAATCTATGATACACTGGTAACATTATTATCACCCCAACTCCGTAGTTAACATTAGGGGTCACTCTTGCTGTAAATGTTATGGGTATGGAAAAATGTGTGATGCTACATATCCATCACTTTGGTACCATAGAGAATAGGTTCACTGACCTAAAATTTACTGAGTTCTGCCTACTCATCCCTCCCTTCTTCCTTACCTCTAGCAATCACAAATCTTTCGTTGTCTCCATAGTTTTGCTTTTCCCAAGTGACATATAGTTGGAATCACATGCTATGTAGACCTTTCAAACTGGCTTCTACTTAGTAATACACATTAAAGCTTCCACCGTGCCTTTTCATGTCTTGGTGGCATATTTCTTTTTAGTGCTGAATAACATTCCATTGTCTAGATGTACGACAGTTTATCCATTCACCTACAAAGGGACATTTTGGTTGTGTTTGAGATTTGGCAATTATGAATACATCTTCTGTAAACATTCATGTACAGGTTTGTGTGAGGACCTAAGTTTTCAGTTCATTTGGGCAAATACCATGGAGTATGGTTTTTGGATCATATGGTAGGAATAGGTTTAATTTTGTAAGAAACTTCTAAAATGTGTCCTATAGTGGCTATACAATTTTGCATTCTCATCAGAAATGAATGAGAATTCCTGCTCCACATCCTTGCCAGCATTTAGTACCATCAGTGATCTAGATTTTGACCATTCTAATAGCTCATTTAAATGATCATTTCACTAATGACATATATTGTTCAACATATTTTCATATGTTTATTTTCCAATTATACATATTCTTTGTTGGGATGTCAGTTCAAGTCATTTTGTAATTGGGTTATTCATTTATTTCTTGTTGAGTTTTAAGACTTCTTTGTGTATTTTGGATAATAGTCCTCATGAGATAGGTCTTTTGCAAATATTTCTCCCAGTCTATGGAGTGTTTTATTCTCTCGATGTGGAGAATTTTTATTTTTTCCTAATTTCATTTATTATAACCAAAGACCACAGTAAGTGATATGGTTCTTTAAAAATTGCCACTTTATTTTTAGCACTAAGACCAAATTTTATAAAAGTTTCATAAATGCTGAAAAAAATGTTTATTGCTTTGAATAAAGCAATGTTTATTGCTGTATAATGTGCTACTTAATAGCACAACTGTGACGTTCAGAATAACTGATTTTGCAATCTTGTTTTGCCAGTTCTTTCTGAGCAACCTTGGACAAATTGCTTAAGCACTCCATGCTTGGTTTTCCTAGATGAAGAATTGAGATATCAAAAAAATAAATTCCATGGACTGAGGATTAAATGAATGAATTTATGCTAGGTACTTACATAATACCTGATAATGTGTTCTATACTCATGATTATTATTTATTAGCTTAGAATAATTGTGAAATTCAATGCATTTCTGTATCTTTATTTTTTCTCCTTGAACTATCAGTTTCTGGTAAGAATATTTTAAGTGCTTTTAAAATTTCCTGGTGTAGTTGCTATATTTCTATGAATATAGGCTGAAACTTTATTATTAGGTATGTCTATGGTAAAAACATTAGATTGATCAATTTTGCTTTTACCAGTAGCTAATACACCACTTTGTTATAACATTTTGTTAGTTTTTTGCTTGTTTTGTTTTTCATTAAATACCAAGTTGTTTGATATTAAGAATGGCTTCTTGGATTTCTTTTGGTTCACAGTCTTATTACTCTTAGATTTTAGCCTCCTTCTGATTTAACTTTTTTTTTCTTTTGTATTTTTTCGTTTTGAGAGAGACAGAGAGAATGTGCAAGCAGAGGAGAGGATCAGAGGAATACAGAAAGAGGAAGACAGAGAGATAGATAGATAGAGAGAGAGAGAGAGAGAGAGAGAGAGAGAATTTTAAGTAGGCTCCACTCTTCTACACCCAGCTCAGAGCCCAACCTGGGGTTCTATCTCACAACCTTGAGCTTATGACCTGATTAGGAAGGAGTCACTTAACTGAGCCACCCAGGCACCCCTATTTCTTGTATTCATATTGCTCATCCTTCCTTTTCTTAATATGAGCATATTTGATTATATTTGGTTTAGCTGCTTACATTTATTGTAGTCATTGATATATTAGGATTTCTTTCATTCATTTTATATTTTTATTTCTTATCTTCCTTTGGATTTTTTATATTTCCTTCAGCTAATTTGTAGAATTGTTTAATCCATTTATATTATTTTGAAAATTACCTCTATTAGGGCTGATTGATACTTTTATCTTTTTATTTAATCTTTATGCTTATTAATATATGTAACTTTCCCTAAATAAAAATTGTATTCTTGTGTACTCTTCCTTCCCTTTTCTGTTTTAGTACCCATACTTCTGCAACTGTGTTAATTTTTTCTAGAATTTTACATTTTTAAAATTTTTCCTATTTTAGACGACAGTTTGCTAACTCAATTATATATTAATATCTACTTTATGTGCATATCTATTTAAAATCTCATAAATGATAATTTTGCTAGATATAAAATCCTCGGTTTAAATTACAATTTTTTCAGACTTTGAAATATATCATTAATAATTCGTACAGCCAGTATTGCTGTTAAGGGATCTCATTATCAATTTATAACTTATTATTTTAGAAGTAATTTGCTTTTTCTTTCTAGGTTTTACAGTTACCGTTTATCTTCTATTATAGTATGTATAAAATTGTGTGCTGTGTGTCTCCTTGAATGCCTTGTTCATATTTTATAGGCTTCTAAAATTATATCTTTTTTCTTAAATTTTGGAAAATATATACCAATTTTCCTCTCATTTATTTCTTTAAAAAATCCCCCCAGTCTCCTTTTATAGAAATATTGAATTTTAACATTTATTTCCATATTTCCTAACTTTCATTTTTTATCCTTTTAATTCCATTTTCATTTCTCCTGAGGAAAATTAAGGCTTTTACTTAAAAGAAAGTATTTGCCTTTCCACTACTTCCTGTAGAACATGCTGATTTCATACTAAAATAAATGAAGTTTAGAAAAATTAAATCAAACATTCTCTAGGTATGTAATGATAATAACATCAACAATAATATTTTTATTTGGTGTTTTCTGTATGCCGGTTCTTTTAGCCCCCTTGATCTTATTACAATCCTATGAAGTAGCTACTATTAATTGCTACTCTTAAAGGTAATGAAGCTGAACTACAAAAATACCTCTTCTACCTAAAGCAGGTCTCATACTTGACAAATTTTTCCTCATGAAGAGACACTAGGTTATTATTTCCTACATAAATCTAATGTGAATCTATTCCATTACTGTTAAAGAATTTTTCTGCTTCACTTTTCCTTTTCTCTTTGTTTTGCTGACTTTTGTCACTGTGATGTAGTAAAATGAATACAGAAAATAATCTGATTTTGTTCTTTAGTGAATATCAAGTGCTATAGTGTCTGACTTATAGTAGTTCAATAAAATATTGGGTAAGTCAGATTGGCTGAATATAGTCTTAACTTATATTTGAATTACAGAGAGTCATCAATTGCATGCTTTTAAAATAATAATGACCTTTAATTATGGTATGAATTTTTCAATTTGATATCCATGCATAACTTGAAATATTTTATTTTATTTTTTAATGTTTTATTTATTTCTAGGAGAAAGAGAGAGAGAGAGACAGCGTGAGCAGGGGAGGGTCAGAGAGAGAGGGAGTCACAGACTGAAACAGGCTCCAGGCTCTGAGCTGGCAGTCAGCACAGAGCCTGACGCGGGGCTCGAACCCACGAACCGCGAGATCATGACCTAAGCGAAAGTCGGACGCTTAACCGACTAAGCCACCCAGGCGCCCCATAACTTGAAATATTTTAAATCAATATGTACTTGAATTTCAAAACAAATTTTGCCTTGAAACCACTGTTTATGAGAAGTCCATAAAAGACTTGTTTATTCTCAATGCTGTATATGCTGTTGAAAGGGGATTTGAAAAAATATCAGAAACAAAATAATCATATATATGGTGGGTGGAAAGTATTAGTGAGGAAATATTTTAATGTATTTGAAGCACTGACCTTAAATATATTTCTATCTATCTCCTGAGAAATAACTTATTCTGAGTTAACAAAGGTTAAAAACAGAACTGTGTAAACTTTCAGGAGGCTAGAATACAAAGGCCCCAGAATACAAAACATTTTATTAAAATATTAGAATCTACTAAAGAGAAAAACAATGAGAATGTTTTCTTTAAATAACTTATAAGACTCATATCAAGAAAGGTTATAAATAGTTTAATTCAGGTTATGAAAGCAACGTTAGAACTTTTACAGGTAGACAAAGCTCTATTAGTAAATACACATTTCAGAAAACAGATATATGAATGACAAACATACAAAGATGCTAAACATCATTAGTTATTAGGGAAGCACAAATTAAAACCACTAAAAGATACCAAAGGAATGACTGTAATCAAATAATAGTGTCAAATATTGCTGAGAATGTGGAGAAACTGGAATGTATTGCTGGTGGAAGGGTAATATAACTCAACAATTCTGAAAAACATTTTGATGGTCTATTAAAAAGTTAAATATAACCTTCATACATCTCATCAGCTTCACTCCTATTTACATACTCTACATAAATAAAAAACATCTGCACAAATACACTTGAATGTTCATGGCAACATTCTTCATAATAGCAAAAAATCCATAAGCAATCTACATGTCATTTAATTGATGAATAGATCAATAAAATGTGGTGTTATCTATATAATGGAATACTATTTAGTTACATACAGGACAAACTACTGATACATGCTACATGAATATACTTCAAAGACTTTATGTTACATGAAAGGAACTGATACAGAAGACTATTTTTTATATGGTTGTATTTATATAAATGTCCTTAAAAGATAAATTTATAAAGACAGAAAGCAAATCAGCTGTTGCTGGGACTAGGGGTAGTTCTGGGGATTGACTGGAAGTAGGTGTAAAGATGCTTTTTTGGAGGAATGGAAAATTCTAAGATTGGTCACTGTGATGTTGCAAAAATACCTAATTTATTAAAATCACTGAATATTTTTTTAATGTTTTTTTAAATTTATTTCTGAGAGAGAGAGAGAGAGAAAGAGCATGAGCGGGGGAGGATCAGAGAGAGAGGGAGACCCAGAATCCAAAGCAAGCTCCAGGCTTTGAGCTGCCTGTCAGTACAGAGCCCGACAGGGGGGCTCGAACCCACGAAACGTGAGATCATGACCTCAGCTGAAGTCAGACGCTTAACCGGCTGAGCCACCCAGGTGCCCCAAAATCGCTGAATATGTATTCAAAGGGTGGATTTTTTTGTAATATAATTTATTGTCAAATTGGCTAACATACAGAGTGTACAGTGTGCTCTTAGTTTTGGGAGTAGATTCCTGTGATTAATCGCTTACATACAACACCCAGTGCTCATCCCAACAAGTACCCTCCTCAATGCCCATCACCCATTTTTCCCTTACCTGACACCCATCAACCCTCAGTTTGTTCTCAGTATTTAAAAGTCTCTTATGACTTACCTCCTTCCCTCCCTGTTTATATCTATTTCCCCCCTTCTCTTCTCCCATGTTAAGTTTCTCAAGTTCCACATATGAGTGAAAACATATGATACCCATCTTTCTCTGACTTATTTCACTTCGCATAATACCCTCCAGGTCCATCCACGTTGCTGCAAATGGTCAGATTCCATTCTTTCTCATTGCCATGTAGTATTCATTGTATACATAAACCACATCTTTATCCATTTATCAGTCGATGGACATTTAGGCTCTTTCCATAAATTTGGCTATTACTGAAAGCGCTGCTGTAAACATTGGGGTACATGGGGCCCTATGAATCACTGCTCCTGTATCCTTTGGATAAATTCCTAGTAGTGCTATTGTTGGGCTATAGGGTAGTTCTATTTTTAATTTTTTGAGGAAGCTCCATACTGTTTTCCAGGGCAGCTGCAGCATTTTGCATTTCCACCAACAATGCAAGAGGGTTCCATTTCTCCACATCCTCACCAGCAACTGTATTTTCCTGAGTTGTTAATTTTAGCCACTCTAACGTAGCGTGAGGTGCTGTCTCAGCATGGTTTTGATTTGTATTTCTCCAAGGGTGAATTTTATGGCATGTTATTTGTACCTTAATAAACTTGTAAAAAATAGTGACTGTTATAAAAGCAAAGTAGAATTGCTGGGTTTGGGAATTTTGTCAAAATCTTACTAAAAAAATTAAGTAAAATTATATTAAATTTTTAAGACTTTACTAATGATATCAGTAATACCATTTATTGAGTGTTTTCCATATGTTAGGTTGTTAAATCTTTTAATCTCTACACAATCTTAAGAAGTATCTACCATTAATATCCTTTTAGTGATGATGAAACCAAAACCATAGAGGCTAATTAACTCAGTAATCACACAGCCATTAGTTAAACCAGGATACTGGTCCAAATAGTGCAGCTTAAGAGAGCCTACCCTTAACTGAATATCCCTGCCACCCCGTCCATCCTGTATGTACAGCTATCATGGACAACATGAGAGAAACGTGAGGTGAAACAGTACAATTTTTTACACAGAAATTTGTTTTAAAGTTTTAACAGTAATAACATTTTAGAATAAGTATTGCATACAAAATTAGAGTATATGACTAATATTTAAGATGATGACTAAAATGATATAAAAAAATCCAGGTAAAAATTGTAATGGGATGCTGAAACAAAACAAAATGCTAAAAACCTTAAGTGAAAACTTTCCCCTTAAGAAAACTGTATCCCTAGGAATTGTTTTGTTCTCAGAACACTGAAATCTATTACCATGTTGAAATAGATATATATATTTAGTAAAGATCTAGATTTTGACAGAAATAAAACTAAGTGATTCTCTAATCAGAAGGTAGTTTGGACTTGACAAAAATTTTGGTGGTATTTTTTCCATTACTAAGAAGATATTTAGTCAAGTCTTTGAAATGACTACACAGTAATTGGTTAGACTTCATTTAAGCAAATGGTAGAAAAGAAAATGAATATTATTCTTGATATTTAATCTTAAATTAGCATTACCTAAATGCCTTTTGAAATGACTGAAATGAAAGAATGCAGCAAATGCTCTATAATCCCTTTCATATTTCAATGAATTGTGACAATGAAAAAAATGCCCTTAGGAGTTACTCTGGAGGTTTCATCAGGATTAACATAATAAAAACATACAGGGAAAGGATTAGAAGAATCATTTTAGGAAGGGCATTAAATGCAATATTTATAGGATTGAAATTGAAAAACAATAGATACTGCCATAGGAGCCTACAATGTGCCTGGTTTAAAAGACAATATTATTGTCTAGAGTAGGTTAAAATAATAGAATATATTGTTAGAAATAAACACATCATTTCCTTTTGTTATGTTTACTCTTAAAATTAAGGACTCTATGCCTTAAAGTATGTGAAAAGAACTTTTGGAAAAATAAAAAAAATTAGACTAGAACTTGAGAAAGACAGTCAGCCAAATGACTCAACAGTCACATTAAAAGTTGTTAGAAAGAAAATATCTTCATGAGTTTTTCTCTAACCTCTTAGCACTAAATATATGATTATAATGGTGATTTTCAAAAGTTTCCTGAATTCTTGTCAGTGGCAGGATATAATGAGAGTTTAATGAGATGTACCATTAAATTGAATGTGTACGTTGGATTTCTCTCAGAAAGAACTCTTACTTTACTGTCCCCTCTGTATATAAAAGTCCTTTTTATATACTTATTGAACTGAATTAATTTAAAACACTTTGATTTAATATAAATATGCAGGATTATGCTGAAAGGCTAAATGTCACAAACTGTTCACATGTTTTTAGTATTCTACTATGGCAGATGCCACTTTGTAGGGGAGATTACTTTTAAATACTGAGGCTAGAATGATGCACAGTTTATTTTTAGAGAAATAGGGGTATATTTTTTCGTGTTAGAAGAATTGTATCTAACTGAATCTTCATTAACTGTGTTTCAAAATGTGTATGTACCAGGTATTAACGGTTTTTCCGACTCCTCTCTTTCTATTGGTTGTTTTCTCACCCAAATCTAAAATTTCCTAAAATGACCAAATGAAACGAAAACCTACTAAGAGCTATAGATCTTATCCCAGGCAAGAATAGTCTTATGTAACCCACTAATAATGCTTCAGTGTCTCTTAATTTTAATGCGACATTTGATTCATAAAAAATAAGCATTTGTATGCAAACAGTTTTATAGAGGTTTCATTATACTGTCAATTAATATAGTTTTATTAAGTAGTACTAAACAATAATTTTACCTTATTCTCATCATTGAAATAATGTTTAAGAAAAATTGCAAAGCATTATCATTTCTTTATTTTAGTCACCAATTTTATTTCACCATCAGTGTGTCTTGTTTCCTACCACCTACTGTAATCATTATTTAGCCAATGGACCATTATACATGTATATTAAAGAAAAACATGATTAAATATGAATGTATTTCAAGCTGTTTAACAGTCAAAATTATATTGACAGGATTCAGGTAACCAGAGTAGTAATTTATAAAAAATAAGTTATTTACTATGCCCACCTGATTTTCATTTACTTTTCTTATTTACTTGATGCATTTTCCCCCTTTTTTTTCCCTTTTAAAGTTTATTGTCAAGTTGGTTTCAATATAACACCCAGTGCTCATCCCCACAAGTGCCCTCCTCCATACCCATCCCCCCCTTCCCCCTTTCCCCTACCCTCCTCAGCCCTTGGTTTGTTCTCAGCATTCAAGAGCCTCTCATGGTTTGCCTCCCTCCCTCTCCCCAACTATTTTTTCTCCTTCTCCTCCCCCATGGTCCTCTGTTAAGTTTCTCCTCTTCCACTTATAAGTGAAAATGCATGGTATCTGTCCTGGTCTGCCTGACTTATTTCGCTCAGCATAACACCCTCAAGGTCCATCCATGTTGCTACACATGGCCAGATTTCATTCTTTCTCATTGCCATGTAGTATCCCATTGTACAGATAAACCACATCTTCTTGATCCATTTGTCAGTTGACGGAAACGTAGGTTTTTTCCATGAATTGACTATCATTGAAAATACTGCTATGAACATTGGGGTACATGAGCCCCTATGCATCAGCACTCCTGTATCCCTTGGGTACATTCCTAGCTGTGCTACTGCTGGGTCATAGGAGAGTTTTATTGTTAATTTTTTGAGGAACCTCCACACTGTTTTCCAGAGGGGCTGCACCAATTTACATTCCCACCAACGGTGTAGGAGGGTGCCCATTTCTCCACATCCTCACCTGCATCTAGAGTCTCCTGATTTGTTCATTTTAGCCACTATGACAGGCGTGAGGTGGTATCTCAGTGTGGTTTTGATCTGCATTTCCCTGATGATGAGGGACTCTGAGCATCATTTCATGTGTTTGTTGGCCATCTGGATGTCCTCTTTGGAGAAGTGTCTGTTTATGTTTTCTGACCATTTCTTCACAGGATTATTTGTTTCTCGGGTGTGGAGTTTGGTGAGTTCCTTATAGATTTTGGATACTAGCCCTTTATCCGATATGTCATTTGCAACTGTCTTTTCCCATTCCGTCAGTTGCCTATCAGTTTTATGGATTGTTTCCTTTGCCGTGCAAAAGCTTTTTATCTTGATGATAAAAAGTTCATTTTTGCTCTTGATTCCTTTGCCTTTCCGGATGTGTCATGTAAGAAATTGCTGTGGTGGAGGTCAAGGAGGTTGTTTCCTACTTTCTCCTCTAGGGTTTGATAGTTTTCTGTCTCACATTCAGGTCCTTAATCCATTTTGAGTTTATTTTTGTGTCTGGTGTGAGAAAATGATCTAGTTTCATTCTTCTGCATGTTGCTTCTCCCAGCACTATCTGTTAAAGAGGCTGTCTTTTTTCCATTGGATGCTCTTCCCCGCTTTGTCAAAGATTAGTTGGCCATACATTTGTGGGTCCAATACTGACTTCTCTATTCTATTCCATTGTCTATATGTCTGTTTTTATGCCACTTTATGTATTCTTAAATCCTCCAATTATTTTATTCCTAAATAAATTTAAATGTATACTGTAGATTCATGGCAATACTGTGCAAATAATTGATTTCATTTTGTGGATTGTATGTAAGAACTTGTCTTCAGTGTGTTTCATTCTTAATATTATACTGCATTATACTTTTTCTTTTTCTGCTAAAACCTCTTTCTTCATTCAGACAAGTGTCAGTTTTCAAAGGCTTGGATTCTTATTTGTATCCAAGCTTTATACTGTGTTGCAAAAGCCTTTTTTCACTGTTTTTTGTTCTTGGTATATTGTCTTCTATCTGTTGATAGATGTTTCAAAGATCTGTGGGAAATGTAGGTTCAAAACTATCCACCATTGTACTGTATTAGGAGGGATAAGATTTATGTAATATAATATTGGAGTACTGCATTAATGTAGACATGAAACCACGCTATCAAACCAAACTGTCAACCAGTTTTTTTTTTATCTATTATGGCAAAATTGTCTTACAGCCAATTAGTTATATGGCAAAAATGTGTGGCAAAGATGCTTATAGCAAAAATACCAGACATATTTTGATGTACAATTATTCATAGTATTTCTCATAATTAGCCAATGTATATTTAATGTACTTAATGATAAGATAGGATTTATATCTGCCATCTTGCTATGTTTTTCTATAAGTTCTATGGCTTTTGTTTTCTATTAATCAATTACTGCCTTTTTTGTTATATTTTTTAGTGTATAGTTTTATTTTCCTTATTTCTTTTCCTATATTTTTGAGATATATTCTTACTGGTTGTCCCAGTGATTATCATTAATGTCTTTACTTAAAACAATCTCATTTAGATTAATATCAACTTAATTTCAGTAGTATACAGATCTGTTCCCCCATCCTTAGTACCCTGTTGTCATAAATATCTTTATGTATTGTCTGTCAATGATGTTTTATAATAATTGTTTTTTGCAAGTAGCTTTTAATTTGATGTGAGAAGAAAAGATTTAAAAAATACAGTTTTAGGGGCGCCTGGGTGGCTTAGTCGGTTAAGCGTCCAACTTTCACTTAGGTCATGATCTTGCGGTTTGTGGGTTCGAGCCCCGCGTCGGGCTCTGTGCTGACTGCCAGCTCAGAGCCTGGACCCTGTTTCAATCTGTGACTCCCTCTCTCTCTGGCCCTCCCCTGCTCATGCTGTCTCTCTCTGTCTCTGCTAGAAATAAATAAAACATTCAAAAAATTAAAAAAAATAAATAAAAAATGCAGTTTTATTATGTTTTGCATTTATCTTTACTGGTTATCAGATTTACTCATTTGCAGTTATTTTACTGGTACTTTTTATTTCTTCATGTGGATGCAAGTTACTGTTTAGTATCTATTCATTTAATCATGAAAGACTCCATTCAGTGTTTCCTGTAAAGCAGGTCTACTAGCAAAAAATTCCCTCAACTTTAGTTTTCTGTTTCTTTAATCTACAGCATCTTAATTAGTACTTCTTTGTTTCAATGCCCTTTTATCTATAAGAATTCTACATAACTATGTGATAAAGTTCTGACAACTATAAAATATCAGTTGGAAGATACTGCTTTAGGTCAGTTTTACATGTGAAATGGTCCTCAGGTTAGAATGACACAAGTCATCTATTTAAAGCCAGTGACCATACTCAATAAAAGAAAATCTAGCATTGGAAAGTTTTTGTGTTTTATAAGATGGCTTTATATTAGTTTCTATTTTAAATTTTTTTTGAGAAGAAACAGGAACGTCTATCAATGGCAGATAAGTATTAAAAGTATTGAACGTTATATAATTTCCCTGTCATCCAATTGGTAATTTAGTAACTTGAATTTCACTTATCAAATGACTCTTAAATGGTGAAATGTTTCCACTATATTGAAAGACATCAACTTATAAACTTTTGGTATTTTTGAGCTGTTTCTTCATGAAGGTTACAACATTTTTTGGAGGAGTATTTTTAGTCACTATGTTTATCTTTTATAAATGTTTTAAATTAATCATAAATATTAAAATAAATGAGGAAATTTTAGTTCTTCAGAATAAAAGGAAAACAGATTGGCTTAGTTTGGAAGGATAAAAATACAGAGACTAGCCACCCCAACTCTAATCTCTTCAAAATAAATAATATATATAAAGAGAGTTAAATATACTAAGAGTAGAAAGATGCCTGGGGGGCTCAGTTGGTCAAGCATCAGACTCTTGAGTTTGGCTCAGGTCATGATCTCACAGTTTGAGCCCAACATCAGGCTCTGTACCTTATTGGGATTCTATCTCTTCCTTTCCCTCTGCCCCTCCCCTGTTTATGCTCTCTCTCTCAAAATAAATAAAAAATAAACTTAAAACATATGCTAAGAGCATATAGAAGGAAGAAATGGATTAAACTTAAAAGGAATAGTAGTAATGTGTGATCTGATCTTCATAGAAAGAATGGAAGTTTGATAGATGTAAAAAAAGAAACATGGCATTTCAGAAAGATGGACTTGTTTGAATAAAGTCTTCTAGGTCTTGAAGTGCATAACATTTTAGTAACAATGAGTCAAGTATTGTAAGGAAGTATAGTGAACATGTGCCAAGGAGAGTATGCTCTGGATCAAGTTGGAAATACAGATTGGTGTCAGAGTCTGAAGTGTCTTACATGCTAAGCTTTAAAAAATATCTTTGTAATTAACAGTAGAAGTCTCTAACAGTGGTTGAACATGATTAATATGATTAGATCTTTATTTGAGCAAAACAGTCCTGGCGCCAATGCAGAATATCATATTTGAAGGAAAAGAAACCAGTGAAAGCCATTTTAATAAATAAGAAATGAAAGTATCTTGAGCAATAATATAGAAAAAAGAGAAACATAGAAGGAGAAAGGAAAAAATAATGGTAATATTTTGGAAATAATATAAAAAACATATGATTTTGGATTTTGGACAAAAAGGGGCATAACAGTGGCATAGTTTTCTATATTTAATAAGTGGATCATACTTTGTCCTGAGATGAAACATTAAAGCACAGGAATATATATGTGGGGCTATAATTAAAAATCATTTTGGTATACTTAGTATGAGGTATATAAAGTATTGGCAAATATAAGAATATAAAGGCAAATGGTAATTCATGTCTAGAGCTCATATAAAGGACAGATCATCTAGAGTTATTGATTGGACATGTATTGCCCAGGAGCATTCTTGTTTTTATAGGACAGAGTCAGTTTATTATACAAATGTTATATTTTCCCATAATGCTTTTTCTACACTGTTTGCTTCTTAATAACTAAATTACCAATGAATAATAATTAAGAAATGATAGAACACAAGGCATCAAGGGCAATTTTGATATTTCTTCTAGAAATAGATAATTTTTATGGTTATTTTTTTTCTTGGTGAAGGTGAAAAATCAGCTTCACTTTGTTAAGTAAAATTGAAAAGAAGATTCCTATTTTGACTTGTTGCCAGTTGTAATTATATTGGATAAATGTAAGCTACCTTTAGTAAACATTACAGTGGAAACATGTACATCAACACAGCCATTGTTATCTAATAGATCTCCCTTTGGAAAGGAGATTTGCTAATCATTTACCTTTTCAAATGATGTTCTGTTTATTTGTAGGTTAGAAGGTCTTATGCTTATAATTTTATAGATATGTTTATAGTAGTTACTAGTCTTCTGCTTGAATACTTCCCAAGTTTAGTATTTTGGGAACAACCATTTCATTGTAAATCCTGGATGTTAACATGTGTGAAATAGAGTGTGGAACACTGAATATATATCCCCATAACCATTTTAGAATACAATCACTGCTTCATTCTAAATTGAATTTCTTCTTTCGAGGAAATTGTTTTATTCATTGTATTGGAAAAGAGCCCCAAGTCCAGAATGTTCCCCACTGTCAACACTAGTCAATGCCCTTTGACTTATTAAAGCATAATGTCTGGGTACCCCTTGAAAAATTGTGAAGGAGAAATTTTTATCTTTAGAAACCTCTTAGTCTCACTTCTGGTGTGCAATCTTCTTCTAATTCCCAGTGGTTGGCCATTGTCTTTTATAGTGATACGCATTTAATAGATCTTAATCTTAACTCCACTGCCCCATAAAATATATATTTGTTGTTTCCCACTTCCTTAGGTAGGTATCTAGGTTAAGGTGGTTGGTTTGATAACAGAGTTGGCATATAGATACATATTTTATATCTCTATATCCATCAGAATAATTAACACATATCAGGCACAATGTTTTTTTGTTGTTGAAGAAGTGAAATAATGGGTGTTTGATGTAAAATGTTAGTCCTTTCCTGTGTAAAAACTCCTGCCCCTTGCTTTATAAATATTCCCTTCTGTGTAACGTCTGCACTTTCCTTGGTGTTATCTACAATATTCAGATTGAAAGTGCCTGTAAAATAAAATAAGTTGTAAATAAGCACATTATTCATAGAAAGTTACCCAAGTGAGTAAAATATCTGGGTTAAAATGACTATGCATTTGCCAGACTTCTGGGACGTATGGAGGAAAACTGTGTCAGAACTGAAGTCTTTGATTAATAGACCTAACTATGAGGGACAAATCAAAAGGTGAATAAAGGCGTTTATTAATCCTAAAGTGAAAATATTGCTATTAATTAAAATATGGCCAATTTAATTTTCTTTTAAAGTTTTACATTTCAGTTAGTTAACCTACAGTATTGTATTTTTTAAGGTATACAACAATTCCATACATCACCCTCTGCTCATCACAATAAGTACGTTCCTTAATCTCTACCACCTACTTTTTCCCATCCCTGAACTCCCTCCTCCTTTGGGTTATCAAAGGTTATCTCTTTCTCGCTTTTTCCCTTTGCTTGTTTGTTAACAAGCACATAAACTCCACATAGGAACAAAATCATATGGTATTTGTCTTTCTCTGACTGATTTTACTTAACAATATACTCTCTAGCTCCATCTATGTCATTGCAAATGCCAAGATTTCAGTTTTTATAGCTGAACAATGTTCCATTGTATGTATGTGTATATATATATATATGTGTGTGTGTGTGTGTGTGTATGTGTGTGTATATATATATGTGTGTGTATATATATGTGTGTGTGTGTGTGTATATATATATATGCTACATCTTCTTTATTCATTCATCAATCAATATTCTTGGGCTGTTTCCATAGTTTGGTTATTTTACATATGTGTTATATAAACACAAGGTTGCAGTTACCCTTTGAATTAATGTTTTTGTATCCTTTAGGTGTACATCCAGTGGTGTGATTAGGTAAAGAGCCAGTAGAGAAATATCCAATAGTAGGCTAGTTCTATTTTTAACTTCTTGAGGATCCTCCATACTGTTTTCCACAGTGGCTGCACCAGTTTGCATTCCCACCAACAGTGAAAGATGGTTCCATTTTCTTCACATCCTCACCAACACTTGTTTATGGAGTTTTTTGTTTTAGCTATTCTGACAGGTGTGAGGTGACATCTAATTGTAGTTTTGATTTGCACTTCCCTTATGGGAAGTGATAATGAACATTGTTTCAGTATCTATTGGCTATGTGGATATCTTCTTTAGAGAAATGTCTGTCCATGTCTTCTGCTCACTTTTTTAATTTGATTGAGTGTTGAGTTTTTATAATGTTTTTTTTTTTTTTGTAGATTTTGGATACAAACCCTTATAAGATATGTCATGTGCAAATATTTTCTCCCATTCTATAGGCTGCCTTTTAGTTTTCTTGACTGCTTCCTTTGCTGTTCAGAAACTTTTTATTTTGATGAAGTCCCAATAGTTTGTTTTTGCTTTTGTTTCCTTTGCCTCAGGAGACATATATAGTAAGCATTTGTTATGACTGATATCAAAGAAGTTACTGCCTATGTTCTCTTCTGGGATTTTTATGGTGTCAGGTCTCACATTTAGGTCTTTAATCCATTTTGACTTTATTATTTTGTGTGCTATCAGAGCGAATTATTTTGCGTGTAGCTATTCAGTTTTCCCAATACCATTTGTTGAAGAGTATGTCTCCCCCCCGCCATTGGATAATCTTTCCTGTTTTGTCAAAAATTAATTAACCATGTAGTTGTGGGTTTATTTCTGGGTTTTATCTCCTGTCCTACTGATCAGTGTATCTATTTTTGTGCCAGTACCATATTGTTTGATTACTATAGCTGTGTAATATGACTTGAGGTCCAGAATTATGAGATATGCAGCTTAGCTTTTCTTTTTCAAGGTTGCTATAGGTATTTGGGGTCTTTTCTGGTTCCATAAAAATTTTAGCATTGTTTGCTCTAGTTCTGTGAAAAATGCATTCATTTTGATAGGAATTGTATTAAATCTGTAGGTTGCTTTGGGCAGTATAGACAGATTAGTATTTGTTCTTCCATTCCAATGAGCATGGAATATCTTTCCATTTCTTTGTTTCATCTTCAATTACATTCATCAATGTTTTATTGTTTTCAGAGAACATGCCTTTCACTTCTTTGGTTCATTTAGGTTATTCCTAGGTATCTGATTATTTTTAGTGCCATTGTAAATGGGATTGTTTTCTTAATTTCTTTCTATTTCATTATTGGTGTACAGAAATGCAACAGATTTCTGCACATTGATCTATGACTTTACTAAATTCCTTTATCAATTCTAGATCAGTGGAATCTTTAGAATTTTCTATATATAGTATTATTTCATCTGCAAATAGTTAAGGCTTTACTTTTTTCTTACCAATTTGGATACCTTTTATTTCTTTTTGTCTGATTACTGTGGCTAGGACTTTGGTGCTATGTTGAGTAAAAATGGTGAAAGGAGTGGACATTCCTGTCTTGTTCCTGACCATAGAGAAAAAGCTCTCAGTATTTCCCAGTCAGGATATTAGCTGTGGGTTTTTTCTAGATGGTCTTTATTACCTTGAGTTATGTTCCCTTTAAACCTACTTCATTGGGGTTTTTTATCACAAACAGACAATGTACTTTGTCAAGTGATTTTTCTGTGTATATTGAAATGATCATATAGTTCTTATTCTTTCATATCGATGGGATGTATCACATTTGATTTGTGAATATACAACTACCTTTGCAACCCCAAAATAAATCCCACTTGATCATGGTGAGGATTTTTTTAATGTATTGTTGGATTCAGTTTGCTAGTATTCTGTTGAAGAATTTTGCATCTATGTTCATCAGGAATATTGGGCTGTAGTTCTCTTTTTTGTGGTGTCTGTATCCATTTTAGGTATAAGGGTAATGCCTCAGAGAATGAAATTGGAAGTTTTCCTTCCTTTTCTATCTTTTGAAATAGTTTGAAAAGAATAGAGATTAACTCTTCTATAAATGTTTAGTAGAAATCATCTGTCAAACCATCTGGTCCTGGGCATTTATCTGTTGGGAGTTTTTTGATTACTGATTCAATTTATATTGCTAGTTATCAGTATGTTCAAATTTTCTAATTCTTCCTATTTCCTTTTTGGTAGTATATATGTTTTGAGCAATTTATCCATTTCTTTTAGGTTGCCCAATTTGTTGGCATATAGTTTTTCATAATATTCTCTTTCTGTGGTGGTGTTATTTATCCTTCTCTCGTTTGTGATTTTATTTATTTAGGAGCTTTCCCTTTTCTTTCTGATAAGTCTGGCCCAATTAAGTAAAATTAAAATTAATCAATTTTATTAATTTTTTTCAAAGAACCAGATCCTGGTTTCATTGATCTGTTCTATTGTTTGTTTTTTTTAGTTTCTATATCATTTATATCTGCTCTAGTATTTATTATTTCCTTCATTCTACTGAATTTAAGTTATTTTTCAAATATTTATTGATTAATTTATTTTGAAAATGAGAAAGAGAGAATCCCAAGGAAGACTGCACACTCATTTCGAGACCTGACTCAGGCCTCAAATTCACTACTGTGAGATCATGACTTGAAGAATCAGACGCTTAACTGACTGAGCCACCCAGGCACCCCTGGATTTAGGTTTTGTTTGTCGTACTTTTTCCAGCTCCTTTAGATATAAGGTTATATTGTTTACTTGAGATTTTTCTTGTTTCTTGAGGTAAGCCTATATTGCTACAAACGTCCCTCTTACAACTACTTTTGCTGCATCCCAAAGATTTTAGACTGTTGTGTTTCCATTTTCACTTATTACTATGTACTTTTAAATATTTCTTCTTTTATTTCCTGGTTGACCTATTCATTGTTTAGTAGAATTTCTATAACATCCATATATTGTTGCTCTTTCCATATTATTTCTTGTGGTTGACTTCTAGTTTCATAGATTTTTGGTCAGAAAAGTTGCATGATTAAGACTTAAATCTTGTATTTGTTGAGGTCTGTTTTGTGGCCTAATATGTGATCTGTTCTGGAGAATGTTCCAAGTGCACCTGAAAGAAATTTGTATACTGCTGTTTTGAGATGGAATGTTCTACATCTGTTAAGTCCATCTGCTCTAGTGTGTAATTAAAAGCTACTGTTTTCTTGTTTATTTTCTGTTTAGACAATCTGTCCATTGATTGAGTGGGGTGTTAAAGTCCCCTACTATCATTGTTTTATCATTGATCAGTTCATTTATGTTAGATATTATCTGTCTTATGTACTTGAGTACTCCTATGGTGGGTTCATAAAGAGTTAAAAATTGTCATAACTTCTTGTTGGGTTGTCTCCTTTATTATATATAGTGTGCTTCTTTGTCTCTTGTTACAGTCTTTAAAGTCTATTTGTCCAATATTAGTATTGCTACTCAAGCTTTATTTTGACAGCCATTTGCATATTAGATATTTCTCCACCCTCTTACTTTCAAGCTGCAGAAGCCTTTAGGTCTAAATTAATTCTCCTGTAGGCAGCATATACATGGGTCTTGTTTCTTTATCCATTGTTACCCTATGTCTTTTGACTGGAGTGTTTAATCCATTTAGATTTAAGGTAATTATTGATAGATATGTATTCATTATTTTATCATTTGTTATAGTTTCTAAAGATTTCTCTGATCCTTACATGGTCTTTTCTCTCTTACATGGTTTGCTGACTTGCTTTAGTGATATATTTGGATTTCTTTCTCTTTATTCTTTGCATAAAGAATGTGAATGATTTTTGATATCTGGTGACCATTCAGTTTGTGTATAACCTTTTCTTCATATAGCATTCTATTATAAGTTTATGGTCATTTAAGTTTGAACCCATTCTTTACTCTTCTCTGCGTGTTTTGGGTATATATTTCATATTTTATATCCTTTTATTTTGTGAGTTGACTGATTTTTTTTAAAGAAATATTCATTTTTACTGCTTTTGTGTTTTCTACCTTCATACTGTCACTTTTGCTTTCTTCTTTACATTCAGAGAATTCCCTTTAGTATTTCTTGCAGGGCTCATTTAGTGGTCATGAACTCCTTTATTTTTTGTTTGTCTTGGAAAACTTTATCTCTCCTATTCAGAATAACAGCCTTGCTGTATATAGTACTCTTAGCTGCAGATTTTTCCTATTCAGCATTTTGAATAAAGCATGCTACCCCTTTCTGGTTTGGAAAGTTTCTGCTAAAAAATCTCCTACTAGCTTTATGGAATTTGCCTTATATGTTACTGTCTTCTTTAGTATTGCTGCTTTATTTTTTTTCTTTATCACTTTATTTTGCCACCTTAATTACAGTATGTATTGAGGTGGATCTGCTTTTGTTGATTTTGTTGAGGGTTTTCTGGGCCTCCTGGATCTGGATATATGTTTCCTTCCCCAGATTAGGAAGTTCTCAGATATTATGTCTTCAAAAAATTTTCTGCCTCCTCTTCTTTCTCCTTCTCTTCTGGGACTCCTATAATACAAATGTCATTATGCTTGTTGGAGTCACTGAGTTCCCTAATTCGTATTTTGCATAATTCTTTCTTCTCTCTTTTGTTCAGCTTGATTACTTCCATTACCTTGTTGTCTAGGTCATTAAGTCATTCTTTCCCTTCTTCCAGGCTCCCTTTCATTCCATCCAGTGTATTTGTTTCATTTATTGACCTCTTTATCTCTGCTATATTATGCCTCATCTCTGTGTTAAAGAGTTTCACTCATGTCCTCCACTCCTTTTTCAAGTCCAGAGAGTATCCTTATGATCACTGCTTTAAATGTTCTATCAGGCATGCTACTTATATCTGTTTTGCTTAGATCTCTGGCTGTGGCCTTGTCCTACTCATTATGTGGGATAAATTTCTCTGTCTTCTCCTTTTGTCTAAGTCTCTTTGCCTATTTCTATGTCAGGAAAGTCAGCTATATATCCTGCTCTTGATGGCAATGACTTTATAAAGAATAAGTCCTGTAGTTCCTTACTGTGTAGTTTCCACTGTCCCCCAGGGCTCAGCTCTTCTGGGAGTGTCTCCAATGTGTGCTTTATGTGCTCTGCTGTTTTTTTCCTGGCTACTTTACCATTCAGGCCAGTCATCTACTGAGGTATCTTTTCCTTTTGTGAGCAATATTTTGTCCCTGGCATGAATGTGATGTGTTTTAACTAGGTACACTCTAGTCTGCTTGTGAAATGCTTGTCACCACCACTGTCAGAACAACCAAGGTTCTTCAAAACTTCTGACTTGGGAGACATGGTGTGAGCAGGGTTTTGAGCCAGTCTTCTGGGGTAGGAGGTCTTCCAGACAGAACTGAGGCAAGTGAAACTGGGAAGATTCATTCCACATGATTGGGGGAGGGGTCGGTTGGTATGAGCCAATTAGATCGGGAGTATTGGCACTCTGCTGGTTCCAACAGGTGTCCCTGTTCTTATGCTAAGGGACAAAGTATGACAGTAGGGTCTGCCCCCTTCTTTGTTTCCAGAAAAGACCCTCCATGAATGCAGACTTTCTATGATGTGCTCTCAAATGAGTAAATAACCTCCCCACTGTGTGCCCCAGGTATTCTTCAGATCAATGTATTCATGCTATGTGTCTGAGGCTGTTAGCCTTCCTTTTCTCCAAGAGCAGGACAGTGCCCTCTGGACTCTATCCTAGCCAAGCCCACTGACCTTTTAAACTCAAGGCTTTAAGCCCTACTAGTTGCCAGCAGTCATGAAATCTGGCCTCTCTAGCTTTCCAAACCAATTGCTATGGGTATTTATTTTCTCCATGTGCTCCCCTTTGTGTTAATCTGTATCTTGACCTTCTCCATGACTACTTCTACCTCCTCACCACAGCAGCCAAGATCTGTTTCTCTCCCAAAATATGTCTCTGCACTTCTGTTGTAGACTCTTTGTCTAAAGTTCTCTCTCGGCCAGCAAGAGAGCAGACTTAGGGCTAAAATAGGAGAGAGAGATGGCTAATGTCTGGGAAAGATAAGAGCCCCAAATAAAGGTTCTTGTCCTGTTTTTATTAGGATCAGAAGGGTTACAAACATGGTGATGGACGTGCACAAAGAGACAATGAATCTGTGAACACACATTAACTTGTGGACATGAGGGAGAGAGAGTCTTAAAGATATTTAGGGTTAGGGGCTTGGGTTAATACAAAACAAAATCCTGACCCCGGGCAGTTGGGTGAAAGGTTGTTTAAGGGGGACATGAGGTACCACCTTTGTCTTAGCTAGCCTAGGGGATGAGACAGAATGGGAAAATATCCTCAAGGTTAACAAGGGACCTTTTCTTTTATTAATCATCTCTACTCTGGGCTGCTTTACCTGCAGTGCAGCAGTCTATAGCCCAATATACCTATTTTTTCTTTATCTCTTTATCTTACTTCCTTCCAGTTTTCTGCTATAGTACTAAATTGGAGGGTGGGAGGGCACATTGCCCTGAATGCCTAATCTTATTTATTTCACATACCTATGTATTGGGGGCCTTTGCCCCTCCCTACTTTATGCTGGGGCCTTTGTATCCCCTCTCTATTCTAGAGTGCCTTTGCTCCTCCTCATTCTTGGTTACCTTATCTTGTTTACCCAAACTCAGGTGTGAGCATCCTATGGCTTTGTACTTCTTTATGCCTTGTTTACCCATTGCTATAAGCCCTGGGAAACCCTAAGCTTATTCCCCACCCACTCCCTGCCTTCTTTTATATGGCCTCTTTTCTACCATTACTTGTGAAGTTTGTTCTTCTGGCTTCAGGCCAATTACTATGGTATTTAGGATAATTTGATAGTTATGAGGTAAGCCTAGGGTACACCTATTTCACTGCCATCTTCTGATCTGACCAATTTTGTTTCTCCCTCCCCCTCCTTCTAGCAAATTTTTTCTTAATGACTCACCAATATCACTGATTTTTATAAAATTACTCTCTTGACTCATTCTCTTAGCAGTGAGTTCTGGCTATGTTGGCATATGCATAGGTTAAACTGGTTTCATAAGGAAAGGACTAGTTTTATGAAGGAAAATTCAGAATAGGTTATTTAAATAGCAATAAAATTACTGTAGACTTTTTTTTAAGCTACAGAATTATAGGAAATTGTAAAGGATATTTATGGAAGTGTGTCCTTTTTTAAAAAAATAATTACTTGGATGTTTTCACCTACTTTTTGTAGCTTTAATGGTAATATTGGTTCCCATAAGAACCACATAGGTTGGGAAGGAATTTCAAATTAAATGTTGATTGTGAATAATTAGTTGTAGCTTTCTTAATCATATTTTGATGCTTTGAATTAAATAGAAATATTTTAATTGGTTTGCCTTAAATTATTTCTTTACTACTATTCAGTTTATCTTATACTGTCTTTATTTGCTATAACAACTTAGGAATGATGTAGAAGCCAACAGGAAACATGGTTGCTGTTTAATGTAGAAAAATCAACTGGGTTTAATTTTACATGTCACTGAGACTATCTGTTGTGGTAAGCAACCAAGTAGTTCATTAGATTGAGTATTTGCCAGAAATCTAAGCTATTCTTTTCTCCTCTTCAGGAAGTCTCTTTGATTTCTTTTGACCCACTAAGGAAAGTCAATAGATTTTGTCTGAATATGTTCTCTCCTTTATTGTATCTCTGATACATGTTCTGATCATTAGTATTGACAGAACAGGATGTAGCTACTTACTAGAATTTCACATGAGAGGTCCAACTCAGGGAATTTATTTTCTTTCTGAAATATATATTACATTTCCTCCCTGAAGCAATTCCGTATCTTAGGAGTGTTTCTTATGAACTATTTCCATATATGCTTAATAGTGTAGATTAATCAGAAATAAAAAGCATCTGAAGAAACAAATTTCTTTAAAAAACTATGGAAGTATCACACTTGAATATTATTCGAAATTAATCACTGAATCAATATTTCTCACAATGGCAATGAAGATGGAAAATAATAAAAGTTACTCGAGTCTCACAAAAAGGGTATGTTCCTTTATTAAAAGCATATATTAAATAATACATGAACAATAATAAACATGTTACCCCATAGCCCATAGTTAATGTTTTAACTCATAATATTTAGATTGTATTTATATAACATGTGAATGTTATGATTAATTAATTTATACACTTTATCAGAAAAATAAGGCAACTTTTAGCCTAACCATTTAGGCATAATTTAAGATTTTCCAGATAATTATTAAAAGTTAATCCCAATCTGTTATGTTATTGTAAGCAACACAACAGTAACAATGAGTAATGAACCATTGTTCATCTTGCAAGGGCTACACTGATGGTACCTCTATTCTTGGCTTTTGCATATGCTCAACTTTTCCATACTTGGCACAATCTGTTATAATATTTTATTGGACTTTATTTTAACAAATATGTTGATTGTCCATTTATTTATACAGTGAAATGATAGTTCCTGATTTTCTACTAATGACATGAAAATTATCATTTTACTAAGAGATAGCACTTTAAAAATCACTTTCCTGAATTTATTCAAAATAATGTGCAACTTAAAGTAATAGCTATATCCATGCTAAATCTTATTCTTCAACAAAAATAAAATCAAATAATCTTGGGGTTATTCAGTGTCTGTTACCTATCTCTTATATATAATTTGAGTTGAGTATTTTATTTCAAATTGTAATACTAAAATAGAATTACTAAAAATATTAAGAATTATAAAAAATACATTATTAACTTCTAGACATGCTAATTGTTAAATGTTGAGCCATTACAATTATTTTTCTAATTTCTAGATTAGTGGCCTCTACAACTATGTACCTATGCAGGAAATAACAAGCAAAGAAATGCAGTCTGCTGTAACAAAATTTGTATTTTTGTTCAAAATTCTTTATTCAATAGAAATTTTCAAATATTTTTTGAGGATGTACCAGATACCTATGAGGCCATGCAAATGTTAAAAAGCTGACTAAATCACTTTCTGCTTAATGTATACAAGTAATAATTAGGCTAAAATATTGACAAATTTAATTCAAATATAGTAAGAGATATAGAAAATTCGAAGATATTCTGATGGTTCTGATGAGTACCTGCTTATTTATATACATTTTTAAAGGTTAATAATTAGAGAATTACTGTTTTCAGATCTGTATGATAGTAAGCACCATATAAAATGTGTTTATTTTCTTTATGCCTAAAATATCCCAAGCGTATTTCAGGAATATAGTAGTTGGAGATTTTATTAGCCATATGGAAGTGGCTTCTCTTGTACTTTCCAGTGTGGTGAGGTCTTCATTTTACTTGTTTTTGGAGTTTAGGGGTTAAGTAAAATAGAATAGTGTAAGAAAATGCCAAAATATTATAGTAAAACTTAATAAAGCTTTGGAAAGGAAGCAGTCAATTAAAAGGGAAAAATATTTAAACTTAGAGATGTCAAAAGTGTGATAACAATTAGTTACTCCATATCAAAATCATCTAATAAGCAAGTGTTCTCATAGAGTTTATAATATAACAGAGAAAATAAGTTAAAATTACCAGTACCAAAGCATGAAAGGTGTTACAAAGCAGAACACAATTTATTGAAAGTGAATGACACAGATAAAAGTTAGCAGTATAGAAGTTTTGTTTGTGGTTTTTAAATCAAATTTTCAGAGGAAGCAATATTTCACTTCCCCCAACTTCACTTCCATTTAAAATTACTAGAATATATATTTAGTTCTAAAATTTCTCAAAGCATTAAATATTCACTACTGTTTTTTCCTAATACCTTATCTTCCTTCCTCTTTCTGTCATTTCTCTCACCCTACCCTGCATCCCACAATATAAGACTGTGCTCTAGTAAATACTTAAACTATTTCTATGATTTCTTAAATCATTAACATGTAACAGCCAATCAGAACTTCTCCTCACTATAGCTATGTTCTTAAACAGAATTGAGAAATAACACAAAATTCAATATCAGTGAACTTCATACTGGAAAGGAAATTTGATTTTTTTTTTTAATGTTTATTCATTTTGAAAGAGCACAAGAAGAGGAGCATAGACAGATAGAGAGAGAGAATCCCAAGCAGGCTTTTGAGTTGTTAGTGCAGAGCCTCAGTAAGCTTCCATCTCATGAATGGGGAGGTCAGGCTGAAATCAAGAGTCTGATGCTTAACTAACTGAGCCAGCCACATGCCCTAAGGAATTTTGAATTTTTACCTGTAGTGTTAAAATGAGGATTTCAACTACCATTTTCTGACTGCCTTTAACAATAGGATTTTAGGTGTATTTCAAACTAAAAAAGAGATTAAAAATCCCATTTTAAGGGATAACTCTTTGGTTCTCTAGTCCTCTGGAAGTATTCATCTAGTGATAAAGATAGTCTGAGCAGTTACTATACAAGAGAATAAATCTCGTTGATTATTATCTCATTTGCACTATCATTAGGTAATTATGACATAAACTTAAGCTAACTGGAATAGTTTCTACACCAGGAATAAGAAAATAAAGTTTAAAAATGACAAAGTAATTTGCAAAGCAAAAATCTATATAATCAGTGGATATTTTTTAGAGTTAGCATATTTTCCATTTAAAGTTACTCTTTCCAAGATGAATAATGTAATTATATTTACATCTCCGTTGTGGAAGTATTTCACAGAGATATTGTCGATAAATATGAAGGCTTTGTTGACTGTTAAAAGGAAATATGCATTGGGGCACCTGGGTGGCTAGTCAGTTAAGCTTGCAATTTCAGTTCAGGTCATGATTTCATGGTCTATGAGTTCAAGACTTAAATAGGGCTCTGTGCTGACAGCTCAAAGCCTGGAACCTGCTTCAGATTCTTTGTCTCCCTCTCTCTCTGCCCCTCCCCTGCTTGCACTCTGTTTCTCTCTCTCAAAAATAAACATTAAAAATTATTTTAAAAAAAGGAAACATGCATTAAATTCACTTTTTTTAATGTTTTATTTTTTTTTTCTGAGAGAGGGAGAGAGTGTGAGCCGGGGAGTGTCAGAGAGAGAGAGGAAGACACAGAATCCAAAGCAGGCTCTGAGCTGGCTGTCAGCACAGAGCCAGATGTGGGACTCGAACCCACTAACTGAGAGATCATGACCCGAGCCGATATCAGACACTTAGCCGACTGAGCATCCCAGGTGCCCCTAAAATTCACTTTTTGAACCACCATATTGAAATTCAGATGTGATCATTATCTAATTCCTCTTTTCCCAGCTAATCTTTGCATTGTTGAATTTCATCATTTATTCATTCAATAAATTTTATCATCTATCTCTTAGATTCTATATGTTAGGTACAGCAAATGAATTTAAATGTGTTTAGGTAAATGCAGAGATAATATTATTATTTATATAATTAACATGTGTCAGAGACCTGAATAATTAATTACTCCTCAGTTCCTTTTTTAATAGTAACTACTTTAGACCATTTATTACAGAGTTATTTCAGTTTTTCTCCTAATTTTAGTGAAAGTTTAAAATATGACTAATATGGATGAGTTAAGCAAATTCCTTAGCACTTGACACTTACTAGACTGTCAATCTCTACAGTATAAAATAAGCCATAACTTTTCATATCATTATAGAATCTCAGATACTCTGGAAAGAGCTTTAAAGTTGCATTTTATCTAACTTTGTCTCTTCCATAACCTCTGTCATAAGGATGGGGATGGAGATGGGAATGGAGTGGGATGCTGATTTAGGTAGTTGAAATATGGATGAAACAGGGCAAGAAAAGTGAATTAGAATAGGTTTAGAAGAGAAATACCTCTTTCTCAATTTTGCTTAAGGCTAGCTGTGATTATTGGTATAAGCCAAGATAAGTCAAACAATCAAATATAAAAATTGCAGTGACTTTAGAATAAATTACTGAGCACTTGAATTTGAAAGATCCTTTTGTTTGATTTAACGCAATTGAGTTCTGCTTGTATATCAGAAGGAAATGAAAAAATCATCACAAGCTTATCTGTAAGCCCATTATCCCTACATTTCTCCATTAGTAATTCTTAGGTGATTAAAGTACAATAAATTAATAAAATTATTTATTCATATGGTTTTTCATTATACCATGATTTGTTTATATTGTAGCATTAGAATATTAGATGTGTTCTTAGTAATGTATATAGTTTATTTCTCTGCTTTCTACAAGGAATGTGCTTAAACCAAGGTGGAAAAATAACCTCAAATAGACATTATGTAAATCATTTATGCCTTTATATTTTCCATATAAAAAATGTCTTCCTCAAAAAACTCCAATGATTGTATGTTAACTTTAGGATTTAAAACAAAATCAGAAAGCTGATATTCCATTTAAGGCAACCATATTCTATACCCAATCACTTTTCTAAAACCTATTTAAGTATGAAATATATTTTCTTTTTTTAAAAAATGTTTTATTTATTTCTAGGAGAGAGAGATAGAGACAGCGTGAGCAGGAGAGGGTCAGAGAGAGAGGGAGTCACAGACTGAAACAGGCTCCAGGCTCTGAGCTGGCAGTCAGCACAGAGCCCAATTCGGGCCTCGAACCCACGAACTGCGAGATCATGACCTAAGCGAAAGTCAGATGCTTAACCGACTAAGCCACCCAGGTGTCCCTTAAATATGAAATATATTTTCATTAGCCAGTACTGTTTGTCTATTCATACTTTTTCCAAATTGGTGTACTCATGGTCTCTTAAGTCAGGAACATGCATTTCTGACTATTATTTTTCTGACACTGATTCCTCTAATTAATTAAATTCCTTTTATTCTCTCTCTTCCCTAAATTATAATAAAGATCCATCTAAATTTTACCTTCCTGGGGCACCTGGGTGTCTCAGTTGGTTAAGCCTCCAACTCATGGTATCGGCTTAGGTCATGATCTCAGTTTCCGGATTCACGCCCCACGTTGGGCTATGAGCTGGCAGCATGCAACCTGTTTGGGATTCTCTCTCCCTCTCTCTCTGCCCCTCCCCAACTCACACTGTCTCTCTCAAAGTAAATAAATAAACTTAATTTTTAAAATTAATTTTACTTTCCTTGTCTCTTCATGCCAGTGTCTGTTTATAGTCCTTTAAAGTCAGCTTAGATGGATATGCAACTCCACTGTGACATTTATTAGTTTTATGTTGTTGGGCAATTAATGGAAAACCTTCCTATTCTATATTTACTGACCAAAATTGGAGATATCAGTAATATCACATGGGATTGCTATGAGGATTAAATTAATAGATAGAAAATATAAACATGCTACAAGTGTTGCTGCTTTTGCTGTTGTTATTAATGTTAATATCATTAAGTTATTTATATTATTTCTTAACTATAATAATTTGATGTCTTATAAATGAATGGCATCTCTCTCCAACTAGATTTTAGCATCCTTAAGACTAAATATATGAAATAATTCTTTGATATCTTCAATTGCTTTGCACATTGCACAGAAGTTCAATAAAAATTTGCTCAATCAATAAGTGAAATGATAAGTGAAAGTCCAAAGAAAATAATGAATATCCTTGCATTCTCATATGTCCATATGGATTAAACCTATTTATTAAATCACTTTTTCTTCATGAGTAGTCTTTTAGAGTAATTTAATCCTTTAAATTTTAACAGTAAAACTGCCGCAGGTGATTTTCCTTTTTATCACATATAAAATGTAAATGAAAGGTAAATATTTCTTAAATATCATCTGTTAGAGTTTTAAAGCATTATTGGATACTTTTCAAATCTTCACAATTCACAAACTTTAATAGTTATCTTATCACCAAATAGAATTTATATCTGGAACAAGAAAAATGTAGTGATTATATACAGAGGTTGAGTAGGAATTTTATCCATTTTTTAAAATGCAGCCTCTAGGGGCACCTGGGTGGCTTAGTCGGTTAAGCGTCCGACTTTCGCTTAGGTCATGATCTCGCGGTTCGTGGGTTCGAGCCCCGCGTCGGGCTCTGTGCTGACTGCCAGCTCAGAGCCTGGAGCCTGTTTCAGTCTGTGACTCCCTCTCTCTCTGACCCTCCCTGGCTCTCTCTCTCTCTCTCTCTCTAAAACAGAAATAAATAAAACATTTAAAAAAATTTTTTTTAATAAAAATAAAATGCAGCCTCTAAATATTATTTTAAGCAACTTATGATATTAATAAAATATGGTATTTGGCTAGTTATGCTAATTTAAAAACAACAAAATCACCTTCAGGACTATGTTGAAAGTGTTTTTAGGTAGGCAGGCAAAGAGTTAAATGTCCTAAAAGAACAAGGGTTGTAGTGGATGGAGGCTGGGGAAGAGGAGGTGAGGAGGCCAGAATAAAATTTCACACAATGAAAGATAAAAACCATAGCAAGAACACCACTCTTTCCACTGTGGAGTATCTGCATTCCGCTTAATGGCATTATTACCAGTTGGATATCTTTTAGGAACACCTGGTTATAAGCACTGGGTCCTGCTTCGTGAAGCAATTTCTGTTCATTCCTATAAATTTCTCAGCTTTAAAATTGAGAAATAGAAATTTAAAATTATATAGAAATAGAAGAATAAGAAGAAATAGTGGAAAGATATGTACTCCGCCCCTGGGGAGGGAATGCTCAAGGGGAAAGCTGAATCAGGAGATAAGCGTTTCTCTCTTGAACCTTGTTCTAGGCCCACTTCGGACTCTGCTAACAGCTCAAAGCCTGGAGCCTGCTTCAGATTTTGTGTCTCTCCCTCTCTCTGCTCCTCCTCTTGCTCACACTTTGTCTTTCTCTCTCTCAAAAATAAACATTAAAAAAAAGACTGCGTATAAAGAAAACATTGCATCATGTAAGCCAGTAAGCTGCACAATGTAAGCAAGATTGCATTAAGCTTAAAACATGAGTTAAGCCACCTTTGGCATATCCTCAACTTTGACATTTCCCTTTTCTTCTGTCACTTCACAAACCAACTTTTTTTGGTCTTTCTTAAATTCACAGTCTGACTTATTAATTCCTATCAGTGTCAACTGTATTTTCCAGGAACATTTGAATTTTCAAGAAGGTTACATTTTTTAATGTAAAAAGCTTGGGAAATTAAAGGCATCTTGAGGTGCATGGAAGGCTCAGTGAGTTAAGCATCTGACTCTTCGTTTCAGCTCAGGTCATAATCTTAGTTTTGTGAGTTCAGGCTCTGAGTCAGACTCTGCCTTGTCAGCATGGAGCCTGCATAGGATTCTCTCTCTCCTTCCCTCTCTGACCCTCCCTCACTGATGCTGTCTCTGTCTCTCTCAAAATAAATAATTTTTTTAAAATAATAAAGGCATAAAAATAACAGGGGATAGTGAAGATTTCAGGCTGAAAGAAAATGCTTGTGAGAATAATTCCATGGTAAATTTATGCCAACTAATGCATGAAACAAACTTTAATATTTGAGTAAGCAAATTTCTAGCAGCTTTTGAATCTGTACGATATTTATTGACTTATATTTTAACATGTAATAGCATAGGTAGTCATAATCCCCAGAAGTAAAATATGTATCTGTATTATATTTATCTGCCCAGAATTCAGCATTTGGTAGAACAATAAATAGATGACAGGTCGACAGAAGGTTGAATCATCTGCTTGCAATTCTATATCCAATCTCCACCTTTGTCCACTCTGCTCTGTGCCCTAGGATTTTGACCTATACTGACTTATCAATTGGCTTCCTTAACCTCTGGCTTCCGGTTGATTTTTTCTAAAAGGAACAAGAACAGGAGATTGGAGGGGACAACGAGAGCAATTTTGAAATATTTACTTTTCTGGTGCCCAGTCTACAGAGACTCAGCAAGCCACCTATTTCCCTTAACCAAAGGTCTCAGATCCTGTCACATAGCCCTATCAACAAAATCCTCTTTTTCATCAAATTCCAGTAACTGCTCACATAGAATGTTAAAGGGGCTCCATTGTAAATAAGTCTAGAGTTCTGCACTTTCCCTTTCAGTTCCATGTTTTTCCTGTATATTGTAGAGAGTTCGACAATCTTTCTTAAATTGTACCAATTCGACTGTTCCATCTGTTTCATTCTGGATCTTAAGTACAATGAATACAGAGTTTTTGATCATTGGAACCTATGGTGCTAGTGGGAATTTATTTTATATCCCCATTATGTCCACACCTGGTGATGTTTTCAATTATCTAATGCATTTATCTTTCATTTTGTTACTGTATATGTTAATAAGGATAGCACTAAGAAGAGTACTGTGTGTATATTACCTGTCAGGTATTGCATTAAAAGGCTTGAACATTTTAGCCTACAGCAGACCTATGGAGTAGGTACTATCACTATTCCCTTTTAACGATCAAGAAAGTGAGACGTGCAGTGGTTAAGTGACGTTTCCCAAATCACACAGCTGGTAAGTGGTACAGTAAGTGAGATTTAAACCAAGGCAGCATGACTCCACCATGCTTTTAACCACTCTCAGTATCATGTACTACATCAGCTTAACAACAGACAATTAGGAAAAAAAATTGAGCACAATGTAGTTGCCTACTGTAGATGCCAGATTTTCATGTGAGTTGATTTGTAGTAAGAATTTTTAAAAAGTGGCAATTTGAACAATTTTAAAAGAAATGTGAGGCAGTGTATTACATAATAATATAACACACATCAATGATATAAAACTTTTAAAACCTAAAGATTGTGCTGACACTTAAAACTTCTCACTATATTTTTAGAAAGCTTTACAGTACAGTATATTTAGCAAAACTAAATAACACCAGAATTTTATACAGAATTTCCTTTAACTCCTTGATAATCTGCTATCATATAGTGTGGAAAGTAAGTTTTTATTTTTGCTACATAATCAAAGGAAAAAATAAATCATAAAACTTTAAATCTTACAGCAATAAGCAGTAAACCCATATGGTAATAGAGTATATGTTTTCTGCATAAATCAGTTTTTTTTAGTACTCATCCTATCAAATTAAGAAATTCATAGGCAAAATGTTAGTGTGTGAAATAAAAACAGGTTGACCTCTGGTTCTGCTCTTTAATATTTCTTCTTAAATTAAGCATGAGAGTAAGGATTAATTTACAATACTATTAGGTTTAGCTGAATTGATTACAACCACATGAATTAGGTTTAAAACTAGCAGCTCTTGGGGTACCCGGGTGGCTCAGTCGGTTGAGTGTTCAGCTTCAGCTCAGGTCATGAACTCATGGTTTGTGGGTTCGAGCCCCATGTCGGGCTCTGTGCTGACAGCTAGCTCAGAGCCTGGAGCCAGCTTCAGATTCTGTGTCTCCCTCTCTCTCTGACCCTCCCCTGCTAATGCTGTGTCTCTCAAAAATAAATTCAACAAAAATTTTTAAAAACCCACTAACTGTTCTTAAAGAGGGCAAATAGTAGTTGCATTGGCCATATCAAATGACACAGCCATTATTTAATCAGGTAGAAAGCATAATAGTATGAAGTAAATGTTTAAATTGTCTTGTTCTCACTAACGAGGGAAATCCACTTTTGTAAATGGTATTTGCGTGTATGAGGAATATCCAAGTGGATCAACTTCAGACATAGTCCAAACTAAATTAACTTGAATCTTATTTTTAAGCTTAGAATCATTAAAAGAAAGTACATTGTCCTTCTTAACTTTCATATGATTTAAAAGCAAAGCATTTCTTAAACTGTATCATCAACTTTTCACTTTTATAATTTTTATTCATTTTTGAGAGAGAAAGCATGAGCAGGGGATAGGCAGGTGGGGGTGGGGTGACACAGAGGATCCTAAGTGAGCTGTGCTAAGAGCAGCAAGCCTAAGACAGGGCTCAAACTCACAATCCCGAGATGATGACCTGCACTGAAGTTTTACACTCAACCCACTGAGGACCCAGGCGTCCCAAGCTTTTTACATTTTTAAACATTTGTGATGGAACAGGTTGTTATTAAACAGTTAAAATATTTTCCTCAAGAAAAATAGTAAACACTGACAATAATAACACTAAAGCCCATTACCACTGGAAGAGATTGGAAGGTCCTTATGGTCTTTCTGGGTGAGAACAAACAATAGATCCTATCAGAAATCCAAAACCACAGACGTACCTGTGCAGCTCAGTTGGTTGGTAAAACGTGGGACTCTTGATTTCAGCTCAGGTCATGATCTCGCAGTTGTGAAATCAAGCCCTACTGTGTGTGTGTGTGTGTGTGTTGGTCTCTGTCTCTCTCAAAAAATAATACAAAAGTTTAAGAAGACAGACATGGAGGAGTCCACCTGCAGCACACAGCGCAATTGCTCCATTTCTCCATTCCCTCTTCCTCCTTCCCCTACTGCACACACCAAGCATGCATTGAAAAAATACATATATATGTAAAGGTAAATGTGTATTAAACTGTGTGAATTGTTGGTTCCATCTGGGTTTCCTCTGCTGCTGTGGAGAATTAGGAAGTTAACTAGTCCACTATTTTGGTTCCAAACAACAGTAACTTGAACCAGGCAGACTGATAAGCACTTACTCTATTTCAAACACCCTAGAAATAGTCACTAAATTCTTAATGTAGTCTAATGTGTAAACAACCCTTATGGTCATGACAGTCTTTCTTATTTCTAACTCTTCACAGTGGAGCTACTCATTTGCTGCTGTTCCATCAGCATAGCTGAAAGGAGGCTGATCAGCATTTTCTGTCTAACAGTCCTTTCACTTTATGTTTATAGAATGAAATTTTTTCACCTCTGCCTTTTCCAGAATAATTCAGTTGTTCCAGTTATTTATTTCTTTGATATTTTACCCTCTATATCTCTAGTTGAAACTCTTTATCTTGTTTATGTACTTATTTGAGTGCCATCCAGAATTCTGTATTTGGGTGCTTATGATTTTCCGTATATATTGAGTAATTTTTAACTTGTCTTCTGAAATAGTTTGTGTTTCCTGAATAGCTTGTTATCCAAGATTTTTCTGAAATATTTTTCAGAACCTGTCTCCATCATGTTATTTTTTCTTTTAAGTACCTTATACTTGGATCCTTTACTGGTTTATTTCTACTACCAAATATTCCAAAATTACTGCTTCTTCAATATTCTAGTTATTTTTCATCTTTTTTTTTGTTTTTGTTTTGTTTTTGTTTTTTTTATTTATTTCTAGGAGAGAGAGAGACAGCGTGAGCAGGGGAGGTTCAGAGAGAGAGGGAGTCGCAGACTCTGAAACAGGCTCCAGGCTCTGAGCTGGCAGTCAGCACAGAGCCCGACGTGGGGCTGGAACCCACAAACCACGAGATCATGACCTAAGCGAAAGTCGGACGCTTAACCGACTAAGCCACCCACGTGCCCCATCTAGTTATTTTTCTCATATATATTCTTTTGTCTTTTTTTAGGATGAAAGGTGATTTATATTTTTTTAATTTCTGTGTTTCTCTAAATTCTCTTCAAATTACAGATGACCTCTATAATTTTAAAAGAAGTATTTTTTTCCTTTAATAGTTTATTGTCAAGTTGGTTTACATATAACACCCAGTGCTCATCCCCACAAATGCCCTCCTCCCCACCTCCATCAGCCCTCAGTTTGTTCTCAGCATTCAAGAGTCTCTCATGGTTTGCCTCCCTCCCTATCCCCAACAATTTTTCCCCTTCTTCTCCCCCATGGTCCTCCATTAAGTTCCTCCTAATCTACCTATACGTGCAAACATATGGTATCTGTCCTTCACTGCCTGACTTCCTATGCTCAGCATAACACCCTCTAGTTCCATCATGTTGCTACACATGGCCAGATTTCATTCTTTCTCATTGCCATGTAGTATTCCATCGTATACATGAACCACATCTTGATCCATTCGTCCGTTGATGGACACTTAGGCTCTTTCCATGATTTGGCTATCGTTTAAAGTGATGCTATGAACATTGGGGTACATGAGCCCCTATTCATCAGCACCCCTATATCCCTTGGGTACATTACTAGCAGTGCTACTTCTGGGTCATAGGGGAGTTCTGTTGTTAATTTTTTGAGGAACCTCCACATTGTTTTCCAGAGGGGCTGCACCAATTTACATTCCCACCAACGGTGTAGGAGGGTGCCCATTTCTCCACATCCTCACCTGCATCTAGAGTCTCCTGATTTGTTCATTTGAGCCACTCTGACGGGCGTGAGGCACTCTCTCAGTCTGGTTTTGATTTATATTTCCCTGATGAGGAGGGATGCTGAGCATCGTTTCATGTATCTGTTGGCCATCTGGAGGTCCTCTTTGGAGAAGTGTCTGTTTATATCTTATGACCATTTCTTCACAGGATTATTTGTTTCTCAGGTGTGGAGTTTGGTGAGTTCCTTATAGATTTTGGATACTAGCCCTTTATCCGATATGTCATTTGCAACTGTCTTTTCCCATTCTGTCAGTTGCCTATCAGTTTTATGGATTGTTTCCTTTGCCGTGCAGAAGCTTTTTATCTTGATGATAAAAAGTTCATTTTCGCTCTTGATTCCTTTGCCTTTGGGGATGTGTCATGTAAGAAATTGCTGCGGTGGAGGTCAAGGAGGTTGTTTCCTACTTTCTCCTCTAGGGTGTTGATAGTTTTCTGTCTCACATTCAGGTCCTTATTCCATTTTGAGTTTATTTTTGTGTCTGGTGTGAGAAAATGATCTAGTTTCATTCTTCTGCATGTTGCTGTCCAGTTCTCCCAGCACCATCTGTTAAAGAGGCTGTCTTTTTTCCATTGGATGCTTTTCCCCGCTTTGTCAAAGATTAGTTGGCCATGCATTTGTGGGTCCCATTCTGACTTCTCTATTCTATGATATTGGTCTATGTGTTTGTTTTTGTGCCAATACCATACTGTGTTGATGATTACAGCTTTGTAGTAGAGGCTAAAGTCTGGGATGGTGATGCCTCCTGTTTTGATTTTCTTCTTCAATATTACTTTGGCTATTTGGGGTCTTTTGTAGTTCCATACAAATTTTAGGATAGTTTGTTCTAGCTTTGAGAAGAATGCTGGTGCAATTTTGATTGGGATTGCATTGCATGTGTAGGTTGTTTTGGGTAGTTGTGACATTTTAACAATGTTTATTCTTCCAATCCATGAGCATGGAATATTTGTGTCTTCTTCAATTTCCTTTATAAATTTTCTATAGTTTTCATCATAAAAATATCCTATATATTTGGTTAGATTTATTCCTAGGTACTTTATGTTTTTTTTTGTGCAATTGTGAATGGGATCAGTTTCTTGATTTCTCTTTCTGTTGCTTCATTTTTGTTGTATCAAAATGCAACCGATTTCCGTGTATTGATATAGTGTTTTGTCCTAAAAAGAGATTTTAGGTCTTTTTGGTCTTGACTGGATTGGTCATAACTTTTATTTCAAATATCCTAAATAATGTAAGGCTCAATAAATGCTGAATTTGATTATACATAGCATTGTTAGTGAATTACTGTATTACCACATAGAGAAAGATATAATGATGAATCAGATTCATCAGAAAATTGTGAGAATTGAATAATCGTATCTGAGATCTGTTTTTTCTCAGATATATATTTATTGAATTCTATAAATCTTAAGCACTGATATCTCTGTTATATCTGTCTGTCATCTGTTATCTTTCAATCATCTACCTCTGTACCTCCTTCTAACTACATTTCCCTCATCTTACTAAATTACCCATCCTAACATTAGAGATTATGATCATATGCAGTTTACTAATTTTTTTTGTCTGTTAATTAAAATCCTGGTCATTTAAGACTATTAACTGATGAGTACTGTAAAAAATAAATAAATAAACCAACCTCTAAACTTATGTTGATGTGACAAAACATAAGTAACAGTTATCTTTTTAACAGTAATTCATCAATTTCTGTTTTTGTTTTACAAACTTAATAAACTATTTTTAAGAGAAGTTTTATGTTCACAGCAAAATTACATGGAAACTAAAGGGATTTCACATGCAACCCTGTACCTACATGTACAATCTCCCCACTATGAACATCTGCACATTTGTATTATAAGTGAATATATATGGACACATTATCACCCCAAATTGTCAATTTATATTAGAGTTCACTCTTTGTGTTATACACTCTTTTTTTAAAATGTATAAAAGCATGTATCCATTGTATTAAAATACAGAATAATCTCACCACCCTAAATCTTCTGCATGCTGCCTATTTATCTTTCCCTGTGCCCCTCATCACCTTGTGAACATGAATTCTTTCGTTGTCTCCAGAGATTTGCTTTTTCCAGAATGTCAGTTAGTTGGAATTAGTTGAAACAGTACATAACCTTTTCAATTGGCCTATTTCACTTAGTAATATGCTTTTAAGTTTCCTCTGTCTTTTTATGGCTTGATAGGTCACTTGGTTTTAGTGCTGAATAATATTCTAATATCTGGACATATTACACTTTATCCATTTAACCAAGGACATTTTGGTTTCTTCCAAGTTTTGCATTTATCAAAAAAGATTTATATCCACACAAAGACTTGCACATGGGTACTTTTATGTTTTTAATTCATTTAGGTAAATAACAAGGAGTGTGATTTCTGGATTGTACAGTGAGCACGTTTAGTTTTGCAAATATCTGCCAAAATATTTTCCAAAGTGGCTATACAATTTTGCAGTTCTTTCATCAGTGAATGAAAGTTCTTACTGCTCCACATCTTCACCAGCAGTGTTTTGGATTTTTGCCAGTCTAGTAGGTGTGCAATGGTACCTCATTGTTTTAATTCTTTTTATGTTTACTTGCCACTTGTTGTCTGTATATCTTTTTTAGTGAGTTATCTACTAAGGTCTTTGGCCATTTTATAATACAGTTTTCTGATTTCTAATTGTTGAGTTTTAGAGTTTTTTTGGTATATTTTGGACAACATTCTGTTATCAGATGTGTCTTTTGCTATATATACTCCTACTTTGTGGCTTGTCTTCTCATTAATTAGCATTGACTTTAATAGAGAAGTTTAAATTTTAATGGAATTCAGCTTACTGTTTCTTTCATGGAATATGCTGTTGATGTTGATTCTAAAAAGTCATTGCTCTACCTAAGGTATTCTTGTTTTCTAGTAATTTTATGGATTTTCATTTTTTATTTAGATCTATGATCCATTTTGAGTTAATTTTTCAAGGGTGTAAGATCTTATTGAATGTGTATGTCCATTTATTCTGACACCATTTGTTGAAAAGACCATTTTTGTTCCTTTATATTGCCTTTGCTACTTTGTCAAGATCAGTTGATCATATTTAGGAGGTTTGTTTCTGGGCTGTCTATTCTGTTCCATTAAATCTAGCTGTATATTCTTTTGATTAATGTAGCTTTATAGTGAGTCTTGAAGTTGGGTAGTGTCAGTCCTCTGGCTCTGTTCCTTGCCATCAATATTGAGTCAGCTATTCTGGGTGTTTTGTCTCTCCATGTGAAATCTAAATTTCACATGAAATCTAAATTTCTCACAAGTATGATGTTAGCTCTAGTTTTTTAACATAGATTTCAAAAATCAAATTGAGGATGTCCCATTCTATTCTAAATATGCTGAGGGTTTTTGTCATTAATGGGTTGGAAGTTTATCAAATGTTTGTTTTTCTGGATCTATTGATATGTTTCTGAGATTTTTTTTTTTAAACCTGGTGATATGATGGATTATACTGATTTTCATGTGGGATAACCCATTTAGTCATAGTGTATTACTCTTTTTATATATTGTTGGATTTGATTTGTTAATAATTGAGGATTTTTACATCTATATTTGTGAGATACTGGGGTGTAGTGTTATTTTCCCCCTGTAATGTCATTGTCTCATTTTGATTAGGATAATGTTGGCCTCATAGAATGAATTAGGAAGTAGACCTACTGCTTATATACTCTGAAAGATATTGAGGATAACTGGTATAATTTCTTCTCTAAATGTTTAGTAGAATGCATCACTGAGGTTATCAGAGTCTGATGCTGTCTTCTGGAATGTTATTCAGATTATTGATTACATTTCTGTAATATATAGGCCTATTCAGATTGCTTACTTCTTTTTGCGTGTGTTTTGGCAGATTGTATCTTTTAAGGAATTGGTCCATTTTATCTAGGTTGAATTATTTAATTCAAAAGTTACTTTCAAATGTATGAAAGAACAAAAATACTTGCCCTATGTTGAAAGAGCTTATATATTTTTGTGAGTGAAAATAGATAATCAACTAATTAAGCAATTAACAAGATTATATGGGGTGATGGTTTAGGGTGATTAGAGAATAAGAGAGTAGTTATTCAGAGTCAGTCTCTATTAGGTAGTACATTTGTATTGATACATATATGACAAAAATGAACCAGTGTTGGAAACTGGAAGATCTACAAGTGAAGTGTTCAAGACACTGTAAACAGTTCTACCATAGAGTTAGCTTGGCTTATTAAAAACAAGAACCAAAAAAAGGTTATGTGTGAGGAGTATACTATAGAAATGGTTCTCCTTTCACTTTTGTAACATAAATATGAAATCTCCTTCAGATGATTAATTTTCAGTTTTCTTTAAGGCTCCATCATTTCTACCAGCCTAAGAAAAATATTGTCTAAATATATACTAAAATTTTGTGCTCATGTAGCCTTGGAATACTCAGACAGCCTAAAGTAAACACCATATAATTATTCTTTAAATAAATACAATAAAAGTTACCTGTAAAATATTTCTTTTTTTTTTTTTTTTATGTTTTATTTATTTCTAGGAGAGAGAGACAGAGACAGCATGAGCAGGGAGGGTCAGAGAGAGAGGGAGTCACAGACTGAAACAGGCTCCAGGCTCTGAGCTGGCAGTCAGCACAGAGCCCGACGCGGGGCTCGAACCCACGAACCGCGAGATCATGACCTAAGCGAAAGTCGGACGCTTAACTGACTAAGCCACCCAGGCGCCCTGTAAAATATTTCTTAACTATTAGTATCCATAATTATATATAAGCGACATAAGATAATATTAATTTAGCACTGTAGATCAGGTACTATGCTCAGATTTTTCCATGGTTTATCTCATTTATCACTTCCATCTTACTGATAGAAAAAATTCAGCCTTGGGCTGCCTAGGTGGCTCCATCAGGTAAGTCTCCAAATCTTGATTTCAGTTCAGGTCATGATCTCACCATTCATGAGATTGAGACCCACACTGGGCTCTGCATTAACAACAGGGAGCTTACTAGGTTTCCCTCTATCCCTTGCTCTCTCCATCTCTCTCAAAATAAATACTTTTAAAAAAGAAAACAAAAATGCAATATCATTGTAATTAGAAGTGGTCAAAGGTTACATAACAAAAAGTAAAAATAGAATTCTTGTGGTAGGCATCTTTCTATTAGACCCTTCTTTAAGTGCAAAGGTACTGTCCCTTCAATTGGTCAAAATACATAAAATAAGGCAAATCTCAGTGTCAGAATTTCTAATGTTACATCATTGATCCTTGAACAACAGAGGTTTGAGCTGTGCATGTCCACTTATATATGAATTTTTGTTGAAAAATATAGTATATTTTCTCTTTCTAATGGTTTTCTTAATAACATTTTCTTTTCCCCTTACTTTATTGTAAGTATAGTATCTAATACATCTAACTTACAAAATATGTGTTCATCAAATGTTTATATTATCAGTAAGACTGCTAGTCAACAGTAAGCTATTAGTACTTAAATTTTGGGGAAGTCAAAATTTACACATGAATTTCTGACTTTGTGGGGAGTCAGTAACCCTATCCCTATGTTATTTAAGGGACAACTATAATTTAATTTGCATTTTTAAATTTTGTGATATTGAATCTAATATAGGAAATACAGGAGTATTTTTACTGATGCTGATCATAAATATACCTTTTGATGTATGTGTGATAATTCATTGTAATTTTAGTATAAGTGGGAACCAATTTGAATTGTTTTCTCAGTTTTCTTTTATTTGCTAATGAAAGACTATTTTTATTTTTATTTTACTTTATTTTTGAGTGAGAGAGAGGAAGAGAATCCCAATCAGGCTCTGTGCTATTAGCATGGACAGGGGGTTCAGTCCTATGAACAGTGAGCTCACGACCTGAGCTGAAACCAAGAGTCAGAGGCTTAACCAACTGAGCCACCCAGGCACCCCTGAAATTTATTTTATAGTGAGCCTTCCTGTTATCTGTTTCACTAAGGGTATGTTTCACAAACTGAAATATTCTTTTTTTCTGAGATATCAATTATATTCTTCATGATGCTTTTGAAATTATAGAATATATACATAGTCACTCATCCTGAATTATCATATTTTTTTCCAAAATTTAGGGGAAGTAAATTATATATCACCTATAAAATGGAATGTAAATTATGATTTTTTAAATAAGAGATTTCAAAGAAATTTTATTTGTGTGATAGGAGTTTTCTGGTTGTTACCCATCCCTCTTTACCTAAAAGTGTCAATCTGTTCTATCATTAAGTTTTTAGATAAGAGAGTTTGAGAATTACTACATTTAACAATTCCCTTAATCTGCAATTTATTAAAGTTCCCCAAATAGTAAAATGTGAGGTAAAGACAGTTTCTTAGCATCTATTACCAACTTATAAGTTTGACGGTCCATAAAGCAGACTTCAAAAGTATACCCAGAAATTATTCATGCTCATGTATCACATTAACTTATCATTCAGTGATATAGTGAAACAATATATAAAACACTATATAAAACCAGATCACTGATTTACCAACTTATAGGAGGACTATCTCTTTTCAATATCTAAAATGCTCACACCTTTATTTAAAGGTACCTTCTTTTCTAGTATTACCGTATTGAGGATTCTTGGAATACATAGATATCTGTTCATAGGAAATGGCATTTGAGCAGAGGAGGTGAATATTCATGTAAATACTCTGGGTGCCTTCAAATTCATCATTTTTAATAAATTGTGATGCATTCATGTTGTCAAATCCAGCTTCTCCATATCACATTTTTCTTTGCTGGTCACGAGTTCAAAAAATTGATGTCACTGTTCAGCCACGTCAAGTTACTATACAGTTTGTCTCATAAGTTGAATGTGTTGAATAAAATAAACCATGACTAGTATTTAGCTCAATTCCTGGCATATAACCTATTAATAAAAAGTTCAGACTAGTGGTACTAAAATATCATTTACTGACTAGAGAAGAATATAATGAGGATATATAACACAGCTATAAAACACTAATAGTATATATATATTTTAAATTTGTTTAATGTTTATTTTTGAGAGATGCAGAGCATGAGTGTGGAAGAGGCAGAGAGAGAGGGGGACACAGAATCCTAAGCAGATTCTAGGCTCTGAGCTCTCAGCACAGAACCCAACATGAGGTTTAAGCCTTCAAACCACAAGATTGTGACCTGAACTGAAGTCAGACACTTAACTGACTGAGCCACCCAGGCACCACAATAGTATATATGATTTTTAAAGAAATGACCTAACTTCTTACATTAGATACAGAAACGAAGCTAACCAAAGGAGAGAGATTAGGGGCAAGAAAAAACCTTACTGGAGACCAGGGTTTCTACATATAATGTGTCTATGCTGTCAATCTGACTTAATCTGATCTACTTTTATATTTATACTTTTTACTTTTTGCAATGTATCTTATTTGGAACACAGTATAATAACATTTTATACTTAGAGAGCATGTTTCATCAGAAAGGTCAATGTACTTTTCAAACTCATTAATTCTTACAGCATACCTAGGGCTGTTTATTACACAGGCGAAGGGATTTAAAACTGAGATGGATAAACAATTTTACCTTGCGACATTGCAGTAAAATGACCAAAACTTCAATTAACCTGTCGTAGGCACACAATAGAGATTCAACTAATATAATTTTGGGACTGTGGTGGGCAGGGATTTCAAATACTTACAACTAAAACAATGTTGGTAAAAAAGGTAAATGAGTTAATTAAATGTGCTTCTGCACATAGCAAACATATAATTCATCAAGGCAAACATGGTATTTGAAGTCATTTTAACTTAGTATTTTGAGGAGAAATGAAAATCGGCGACTGTAAATCTAGTTTTGATTTCATTTGGGACAGCTTATTGAAATAAAGGTAAATATTTGGGTTTTTTGTTTTGTTTTGTGTGTTTTTACAAATAGTTTATTGTCAAGTTGGTTTCCATATAACATCCTAAATATTTGGTTTTTAATTACTTCTACTTAAAAGCATTATCCAAATTATCTGTAAACTTTCTGTTAAAGCGTCTGTTGTATCCAAAACTAATAGATCCACCGTTCTTTTAGAAGAAAGATTATCAGTAAATTTACAGAGCACAGTAAAAATTCTGCTCCAACTATTCATAGGCAATTAGAGTTATACTAGAATACTTTTTTTATTAGAAGACAAAGAAGCGAATGTTCAAAAATACCTAGCAAGATTATACATTAATAATTACTTAATAAAATATGCTGTATCAATAACAATTCTGCTTACTTCATGATATTGGGGGAGTTATAGGATGCACTAGCCTTCCTACTTTTAATTTGTAAATACTTTTAAAATATTGTACCAACTTCCATTTATTTTTAAAAGAGAAAAATGCACAGACAGTAGGGATAAATAATGTAGATAATTTATATAAATGCATTATATTAAAAGGTACTTTAAGGAAAGCTCCTGCTTTGGATGTAAGAATTATATAACGTGATTACCTTGTTCTTTTCTCATGAACATGTCAGAACAGCAAAATCACAGTCATTTGTTAAAGGGCCATTTCCAAATCTTATCACTAGTGTATACATGTGAGGTTTTTTTTTTTTTTTGTAATGTTTATTTCTTCTAAGAGAGAGACAGAGCTCAAGTGAGGGAGAGGCAGAGAAAGAAGTAAGGAGAGAGAACCCCATGCAGGCTCCACACTCAGCACAGAGCCCAATGAGGGACTCCATCCCACAACTGTGAGATCGTGACCTGAGCCAAAATCAAGAGTGGGGATGCTTAACTGACTGAGCCACCCAGGTGCCCCTGTATGTAAGTCATAGTTTCAATATTTTTATAAGCAGTATTCTTTATTCATACTGTCTATATTAAATGGCAAAAAATAAACATGTTTCTATTACATTTTGCCTACAATTTTTAGAATGATGTAGGGAGAGGAAAATTACAGACAGAAATTCTTTCTTGCCTCTAAGTTATACCACGAAAAACATGGAGGGTATGACAACAAAAATGTTCAAGTTTACCTCACATCTCTCAGTTCTGTGACTGTTTTCAGGAGCTTTCAGTTTCCCTATGTACAGTCCATTAGTTGCTTCTGTCAAATCATGGGGATATTATATTCTGGTCCTTGGTTTTACAAGTTGTTCTATGCAAAGAATATATTATCTTCCAAAACAACATAGATCCAAAAAAAAGTACCAATAGCTTTCATGTTATTTTTAGGAATTACTCCAGTCATTTTATTTATTTATTTATTTATTTTTATAATTTTTTTTTATTTGTTTATTTCTAGGAGAGAGAGACAGCTTGAGCAGGGGAGGGTCAGAGAGAGAGGGAGTCACAGACTGTGAAACAGGCTCCAGGCTCTGAGCTGGCAGTCAGCACAGAGCCCGACGCGGGGCTCGAACCCACGAACCGCGAGATCATGACCTAAGCGAAAGTCGGACGCTTAACCGACTAAGCCACCCAGGCGCCCCTCCAGTCATTTTAAAAAAACAGTAAGAGAGTGATCTCACCAAAATGTCAGATTAAGATTTCCTGGGTTCTCTGTCCTCCCACAAACACATCAATTTAGCAACATTTCACACACAAATTCCCCTCATCGGAAATTTGGAGACTACTAATTGAAAGGCTCCTACACCCAGGCAAATATGTAACCAGACTCACTGAACCCAGTAGGGAGATTCAGGATACCATCTTGACAGAATAACTAACCCTGGATCAGAGCATAAAATCGGGAATAAACTCCCTAGCCCCTAGCTTCTTCCAGGTTAACTAAGGAGTTGGTTTGTGTGTCCAGCAGCCCAACTTTTCCAAGGGGGCTCTGCAGAGGGCCTGTTTCTGACTTGCTTGACTCGGATGCTGATGGAATCCACAGAGTATAGCCTCCTAAGAAAGAATGAAGATGGTGACTTGGGTTAGTTTATGCTATAGATCCTTCCCCTAGCTCAGCAGAGACGAATGAAAAAACCCCAGTTTCTCAACCCTGGAGAGGAGAAGAGTTGGTCCCTGATTCTAGCACCTCGACTTTCCCATAGCTATCCAAAAAACTAGTATCTGTCTTACTAATTTTAGAACTCTGATGGGTTGGGAATAGCCTAGCACCATGAGGGAGAGAATGGTTTGAGCTCGTAGATACCAATGACCCTCCCTCCTGTGTCAGTACAGAGTGAGAGGACAAAAACAACAGCTTCCTGCTCCTTCCTGGTGAAGGAAATAGTAAAGCCCTCCAAAATATCTATCAGCACTTATTGGTGAGGGACTTCTCCTTATATGGCCAGTAGGTGAAAACTGGGAGAGAATCCTGGATGATCTAATGTGTAGACTTCAACACAGAAAGTTAAGGAAAATAAATAATCAAGTAACAATGTTCCTAACAACAGAACACAATATATCTGCAGAATGTGACCCTATTGAAGTGGAATTAAATGACTTATATGACAGGGAATTCAAAATAACAGTCATAAAAATGTCTATCAAAGTCAAGAGACTAATGCATTAACAAAGTGATACTTTGAACAGAGTAAGGGAGCACATAATTTCAAAAGAATGGTCTCTTCCACAAATGGTGTTGAGAAAACTAGATAACCTCCTGCAAAAGAATATAATTGGACCTTAATCTTATGCAATACACAGAGATCATTTCAAAACAGATTAATTACTTAAACATAAGACCTGAACTGCAAAACTCCTAGAAGAAACACAGAGGGAAAAGCTTCATTACATTCAATTTCAATGATCTTGGTCATCACACCAAAAGCCACAAAGCAAAAAGAAACCTATGAGATCATACCAAACTGAAAAGCTTCTGTATAGCAAAGGATAAAATAAGTAGTTAAAAGACCACCTATGGATTGGATAAAATATTTGAAAACCATGTATTTGATAAGAAGTTAATTTCCAAAATATATAATGAATTTCTACAACTCAACAAAAATAGATACACCAAAACCCAGTTTTAAACTGAGTAAGGATTTGAATAGATATTTCTCCAAAGAAGACCTACAAATGGCTAATAGTATATGAAAACATGCTCAATGTCATTAGTCATCAGAAAAATGCAAATTGAAACCATAATGAGCTATCGCTTCACAGCTGTTAGGATGGCTGTTATGAAACAAAATATAAGCATTGGTGAGGCTATGGAAAAATTTGAATCCTTGTACTCTGTAAGTAGGAATGCAAAATGGCACAGCTATATGGAAAAGAATATGAGGTTACCCCCCCCCCCCATTAAAATTAGGACTACCCTACGATCCTGGATATTTATCCAATAGAACTGAAATCAGAATCTTGAAGAAGTAGCACACTTGTGTTCACTGAAGCACTATTCACAGTAGCGAAGATGTGAAAGTAACCTAAATATTCATTGACAGATAAGTGGATAAGGAAAATGTGTTATATACATATAATGAAATACTATTTATCCTTTAAAAAGAAGGAAATCTTTCCATATGTGACAATACTAATGAACGTTGAGGACGTCATGCTAATTGAAATAAGCCAGTCATGAAAAGACAAATACTGCATGATTCCATTTATATGAGGTATCTAAAGTAGTCAAATAGGATCAGAGTGGAATGGTGGTTGTCGAAGACTGAGGGAAAGTGTAAATGAGGAGTGACTGGTACACCAAAGCAAATGAATTATATAACCTACATGTTGGGTTCATGTTCCTCCCACATAATTTCCATGTCTTCCTCAGTTTATCTGATAGAAATACATTATTTAGCTTTATGTACATGATTGTTGCAGAAACATTTTGAGCAATACTACCAAATAGGTAATTTGTCCTTATGAAACTTAGTTATCTGACATTGATATTGGGTTTGAAGCATATCGGGTAATTAATAACATTAAATAAATGGATTATTCCTTCAATATAGGAACATACCTGAATATCACTACTCTTTGAAAACCAACAACCAAAAACTACTCCCAGCTGAAGGACCATTTGCGCATTATATCTGGCTGACTAGATCAAAAGCTTCATAAAGTCAAGTAGCAGGTCATTTATGTTCCCTGCCATGTGTTTAATGTCCAACATAGTGCCTGTCAATGTCTGACCATCGGTGTGTATTTACTGAAGACACAGATGCTTAGGCCCACAAAATAAATGAAGCAAATTATTCAGTTACTCACATCTAGCCCACTTTTCCTGTGCAGCCCACTTTTGTACATTTCTCAAGAGTTTCTACTGATTTATTATGCTCAGAATACTTCACATGACACCTTATAGAGGCAGCAATATATTGATATTTAGAAATAAAAAAGATATATATAATATCAAGGCTATTCTAACTATGAGACATTACAAGCATAGTACTAGTAGTTAACGAATTTTCTATGGCCTATACAAATAGTTGATATTGGAAAGCTAGTTCTGGAAAACACGGGAACAAAGCATATATTTGATTATATATATAAATTTGGTTTATATATAAGTCAAAAATATATTTGATATATATATGATTTGCATTTAAATCCTCACATGGATTTTATGGTCTCCAAGATTCAGTCATCTCTCTCCTGGCTTATAGTAGTAACTTACGAGTTCTTTCTTCTCAGTCTAACCCAGTAGACCTACTTTGTGCCAGAGCCTAAGTGTTTTCTTCGAAGTGTGTGTCTCATCCTAGATTCTTCTACTTAAAATTATCTTGTACTTTAACATAATCAAAATGGAAAACAATCCTTGTCATGACACTAGATGAGTAGCTTCTAATTTTCTAACCTTGTTCTGTACAGTATTCCTTCACTCCCTCCTCTGCAGAAACATTGGTATTATATGTGGTTCTGAGGTTATTACCAGCTTTTTCTGGGATTCTCTCTCCTTAGATCTTCATTTGGCTGCCTCTACTCATAATTTAAGTTTCAAGTCACTGTTTCCTTCCTTTGAGAGGATCTCTGACTACTCAACTAAAATAGCTTTTAGCCTTTCATTTAGTCATTCTCCACTTCATTTATTTTCTTCATAGCTTTTGATAGAACAGGGATGTATTTATTTATAAAATATTCTTTTTCCTGTTGCTTAGTATGTAAACTGTATGAGCAAAGTTTGTTCTTATTCATAGGTGCATCACCAAGATCTAGAATGGTGACTGAAGTTTTGTTGGAGCTTAAATATCTTTTATCTAAAAAAAATGAATGAATAAGAAATGGATTTTAAATTCTGGCCACAGGATAAAAGTTATTATTTCTGCTGTTCAGATTTTTTTTAGTTGGTTATATCTGTGCATATCCACTTCTGAAATTCTCAAAAGGAGCAGTCTTATGAACATATAACCCCTACAGAGCTTTCTTCCATGGGGTGTACCATGAGAATAATTTAACTGTATATTTTGTAAAATTGTTTTTAGGGCCGTATATATGTCTCATTATATAGTTGTACATCTAATTTTATCTGACCTCATTAATGTAGTTTTACTGTTTGTTCAGGATTTATATATCAGATCTCATGTATATGAGTGAACTGGTAATTTTAGTGAGAAGTCCACTGCATTGATACTTAAAAATATCTAGAAAATAGGGTTAATATTACTTATGCAACCTTTTGAAACCTGTTTGTGCCATTGAAATTCAAAATTTTGGGTTTAACTCTTACCTTTATAATTTTTAGGACACTGAAAAGTTAAGGTACTACTATTTTCTTGAGACATCTTCTCTGAAGTATAACATTTTTCACAATTTGGAATTCTTTTCTGTCTTTAAAATTGGATTATTATAATGCTGCCCTTAAAAATTCTTAAAGTGTAACTTATATAACATGTCCCCCTGTAGTCTGTATTAACTATCATTGTTTTCGGAGCATTCTACTTCAAGCTGTTCTTTGTGCCCTATATAGCATAAATGTTTATCTTTTTTTCTATGCTCCACCTCTTGCAAAGAGAGCAGCTGTTGGCCTGTAAAAGAGTGCCAAATTTAAATTCTAAGCACCTGGAGGCAGGACAGGCCCTACTGAAGGCCCTCATTTCTAGAATTCTAGGTCTAAACTAGGCTAGAAAAGACCTAGTTAATGTTAAGGGTGCATGAGTCCTGCATCAAATTTATCCTACTTGGATAGGATATTAACTATTTGCCCAGAAGCACAAATATAGTAACTGGAACTCTCAGTTAATTGCACTGCCTTTCATATAGATAGAGTCATGTGGAAAGGTTTGATTTAGAGCTCTCAGGAGAACAGGGTTCAGCACTATCCGGACATACTAAATATGGGGGCAGAACATACACTGCTCTCTTTCTACATTACACACAAAAAAATATACAGTTCCCTGCAATTATAAGGGTTTGCTTATCATTGAGGTAAGCAGGTGTTTCTTTTTCATTTGTGAGACTCTCTTCTCTGCTCTTCAGTTACATTTCAGACACCTGAGCAGTGTATGGATTTCTTGATAATAGAAATTAGGTCAAAGTTTTGCCTATGTATAAATCTAATACTGGTAGTAAACATCCTGATAATAGGCACTACTATCTTGGGCACGTTAAGCAACATATCCAAAGCTATATAGTAGGAAACAATCTACAATTTTTTAATCTAAGACTGCCTAATACCAAGTGTATGCAATGTCTATTATGGTACATTGCTTATTAATAAATGATAACACATTTGATTTGAGCTAGTATATATAAATTACATTGCTTTTTATCTCTTAGTAAGAGCCTCAAATCCATCAATATTTCTTGGAATGACAAGTTTCAAGAAACCAAAGATCTTATTTTACAGAAAATCATTATTTTTAATAGTTTTTTAATATGGACCTAATAAATTACCCATGTAATAATACAATTACCCATGTTTATATTATACATTGAAAGCACATTATATAATCACAAAATAAAATGTATAAGCAGATGCATAAATAGAAGAATGTCTAACCCCTCCCCAAATATTTTGGAAGAAAAATTTAGGTCCTGACTCTAAAAGTAAAATATAATTAAAATTGCATATAATAAAGATTTTAAGAGCACTATTTATTAGAAAATAACAAGGAAAAATTTCGTGATGTCTATGACATTTAGTAGCTATCTGTACTGTGTTCACAAGCCTTTTGAAATCTAATTTATATACTTAAAAGTGATGCAATGTTTTTAGAAAATAAGAGTGCTGATCTACAGAATATTTTCAATTAAATAATGTATTTTATTGTGCAATATGTATAGTTTGAGGATTGAAAATTTGCTGAGTTTAATCCAATCCACAAATCATGACTGTGCTTCCAAAAGATTCTTTATATTCAAGTACAGAACATGTTAAGTATTCTGCTATGAACTGAATACTAAAGAGGAAGTAATTTTGCTTCCACATAAAGATTATTTCAAACTTATTTCCTGTTATCCATATGCCTACTTTAAAGAAGGAAGAACTGACAATTATATGCCTGCCATTTACTCAAACATTGCAGTGCACATGTTTTCAATTATACTTTGCAGTGTAATCAGTTTATATGCTGTGTCCTTTATGTCCTTTATTTTCTCTTCAGCTGCTTTGCACAAGTAGAAAACTAGAAACTACTCAATCTAAGAAAATGGATTGAATATTATTTTACCATAAATTTACTCAGATTCCAAAGATGCTCTTAGCATGACAAAGATATTTTACATAGTTTCATTGAGATCATGAACTGATTGGTAGTCAAAAAAATGAAAGCATTGAAGAATTAGATACTTTGTTCTCTCTTTTCATACATGTAGTTAAAGAACAATTGCTGATTTTTTCTATGTGAAGATCGCATAAGGAGAATGGGAAAACTAAACAACAGAAATGATTCACTAAAGATGTAACTGTTATGCTCTTGAATATATTCCTCAACTAAGAAGTAAAATCTCTTGTTCCTGAAATCTACATATCCCACAATCAAAAATTCACTTCAGCAAAAAAAACACATCTACATTAGCATTTCAATAGTGGCATATTTTCATTGTACTATTCCAATCACTTTAACTTCCCTCTTTATTTCAGGAGAGGTAGCATGAAAATATATGGGATTAACACTTTCTATAAAATTCATAGAACTTAATGAAAATGTTGAGGTAAGAGTCAGACTAAACAGTTTACCCTGTTTTGTTCATTCCTAAAGAATGGTGATTCAGGTTAAAAACCTTAAATGGATCCTTATTACCTACTGACCAAAATTCTTATGAATATGGCATTCCTGTCCTCCTTTCCAGTCTTATCAACAACCTTCCTTTACCATACCCCTGACTTTCCAATTCAATAAAAACTGTACATGTGAATAGTTTATGTTCCCCAAATAGGCCTTGCACTACTTTGTTGTTTCAAGCCTTTGATAACAATGCTCCAAACCCCAGGAAATCCTCATTCTATTCTCTGTTCACCCCAATTTTAGCCACCACCAAGTCCTTCTGTAATACATCCATGACATTATTCAGATCTCATTTCTTGAATCTGTCAAAAGCAATATTGCCTGGCCCTGTGTTTCGTGACTTATATTATTATAGTTTTATTAATTCTTCTTATACTGTATTTTTAAATATAATTATTTGCCTTTTTTGCCTTAGTTATCTTTGGAGTCTTTCAGTCCTCAGAATGTTGTAGAATATTGGGCTTATCAAAAATTAGTTTACATTTTTAATATTTTCCTCAAAAATCTGGTTAGAAAAAACTTGTCATTCTAAATAATTCTAATATCATAAAGCAAGTAGAACCCTCCTTTCAAAATAAGTGCCCAAATGCTGAGAATCTGTGATTGTATGTTCACAATAGTTAGTGTAACCCAAGCACCTGCCAATGGAGTGATATGTATAAAGATCTACACTATTGACCTCATTCTTGGTGTACCTTTCCAAGTTTGGTGTATAAAAACAGTCATCTTGTATTATCATCATTCTTGTTATATTGAAACTTTAAGGATAACTTTCTTAACAAAATACCTAGGGAAAGATAAATTTCCTAAATTATCTATTTTTATACCTACACACAACCTTTACCATAACATTCCTGACATAGTACACAAACATATTTGGTTCTTTAAATGTTGACAGAGTATCTGGTCTGAATCAGACATGAGCTACACAGTTAAGAATATAACTGTACAGGAAAGCATAGTAACTCTTCTAGTGATTTCTATGATCTGGTTGGATATAAAAAGTAGACAGAAATTTACAACATAGTGAAATGACTGTTCTTTTTATTTATGGGCTACCAGGAAAGCACTTAGGTGGGACACTTATAACCAGGATTGTGGGGTTAGGGAAGGCTTCCTGGAAGAACTGATGTTTATACTGCAACTTGAAGGGTAAGTAGAAGTTTACCAAATGTGGAGGAACCAAAATTCACTAGCAAAGGTAACAAAGATAATAGAGTATTCTGTGGCCTGGGAAATAAAAGATACCAGCATGGCTGTTATATATAATACAAAGATAGTAGAAATGCCAGAGAAGCCAGGAAGATGTTGAAGGGACTAAAAACATTTAGAACTTTATTCTGAGATCAGTAGGAGACATTGGAATGACATCCAAAGGAATGACATGATGAAAATTATTTTCCAAAAATCACTTAGGTTACAGTGTGGATGATGGAGAGGACAAAGAGGCAAGGAAGAGCCAGAAAGAACAGTTTGTCTCCATTTGTACTTATCAGTAATCATGGTCTGAGTATAGGAAGAGGCCAAGGAGATGAAAAGTGTTAGAATGATTATATAATTGAGTACTTGTGTTGGATATGGAATGAGAAGTTAATAACTCTCAGTAGTGTGACTTTTGCAAATGACAAGATGATGTTGCCATCTAGTTGATAAAGCCAGATATGCGGGGGAAGAGCAGTGACCTTTTGCTTCTGAATGAATTATAGCTAAAAGAACCATTATTCCAGAGCCTTGAATTCTAGACCAGTGTAGACCCTCTATGCTGCAGGTCACAAAGTAATTGAATGAGAGTGTGCAGTATTTACTGAACCCATTTTCATGGCAGGATATTTTTTGCAAAATTTTTTAGATTATGCTTATAGAGATAGTTAATAATAAAATGACTTTGAAATGGCAAATACTTTTTATTAGAAATGGCATTGTAATAGTATTTAGTTGGATATTTCAAAATGAATTTGCCCAGGTGAATTTTTAGGAAATAAAGCTATCAAATTGATTTTAACACACACTGCATAAAGAACTTTAGGAGTAGAGCAAGTTGTAGAACAGAAATGAGGTTTCAAAAATAAGCTTGCTAAATTGCTTAAGTTCACAATCTCAATATAAAAAGGTAGGATAAGAAAACTCAACTTTTCTATTTGGAGTGGAATCTACCAGCCAACGTTACTGGATACCTTCTTTATCACACTTTAAAAGATGTAAATGATCTATGGAAATCTGAAATTTACCCCAGGCCTTCATACCATTAAATTATATGATTATCTACCAAGACTAACCACTTGCATATTTAATTGTAGGAGTTAGCTCTAGGTTCAGTCAGTTTATCACTACTTCAGCAGCTAGGCTCTAGTTATTGTGTTTCTGCTAAGCTATAAGTTAGATCTTGGGGGGAACAGAGAAAGACATATTTATATGTATATATTATATATTAAAAAGTTATATAATTACATAATATATATTTATAAATTTTGAAAGTTCCCAAAGAGAGAAAGGATCATTGTTTTCTGAGATACTAGGAAAATTGCCAAGAAGTCTAAATCATACTAAAATTGCTTTTCAAGGAGACTTTCTCTGGGTTCAATAACTTCATCAATTAGGCAAAAAAAGAAAAAAAAAACTAGAAAACAAAAAAAAAGTACTTCAAAAGTCACAATTTATTCTAGTATTCTATATTTTATCATCAGGAGGAATAAAATTAACTCCAATGAATTATATAGATTGAGATTATCAAATTAAATCAAACATCAAAAAACGTACTTTAGCCATTTTAAAAAACCTTCTAAAGGTCCTACAGAATTCATTTGGAATGTATTCTGATATAACATTTCTTTAAGTGATCCTTGAGAATATCTGAATGCTGCATTTCATTCAAAATGCTGAAAGAATCCCCAAGCAATTTGAGCCAAAACATTCTGCTGCCTTCCACCTTAGGAATATATTTCTCCCAATCACTATGCCACAAAAAAATTTTTTAATAAATTAAGTAATGATTAGTATTTTATCTTTCACTATATGCATTCATTTTACCCTTTTAGTAAATACATTCACTTGTCTAAGGTGAAATTCTGTGCTAGAAATTGTGAGTGGTTCTAATTTTTTAAAAAGTTTATTTAGAGAGGGAAAGAGTATGAAGGTAGGGGAGGAGCAGAGAGAGAGGGAGAGAGAGAACATCCCATGCAGACTCTCTGCCACCAGTGCAGAGCCCATTGCGGGGCTCAATCCCATGAACCATTAGATCATGACCTGAGCCGAGATAAAAAATCCGCTACTGAACCGACTGAGCCACCCACGTGCCCCTGGATGGTTCTAATTTAGAACAAACAAGCAGAAACTATTGAATATTATGCATTGTTTAAAATGTCACTGATAGTAGAAGCTGCAAGATGAACAGATTTGATAGACCCCCTTTAAAAAACTAAGCTTTCTCGGGGCGCCTGAGTGGCTTAGTCGGTTAAGCGTCCGACTTTCGCTTAGGTCATTATCTCGCGGTTCGTGGGTTCGAGCCCAGCATCGGGCTCTGTGCTGACTGCCAGCTCAGATCCTGGAGCCTGTTTCAGTCTGTGACTCCCTCTCTCTCTCTCTGACCCTCCCCTGCTCACGCTGTCTCTCTCTCTCTCTCCTAGACATAAAAAAAAATAAATAAAAATAAAAAAATAAAAGATTAAGCTTTCTCAACTATGATGTAAATCAATTCTGTGTGCAACATTCACCTGGGATGCTCTACATGACCCACCGGGGAACTTGGGAGCACAGACAACTAATGTACACAAAAAAGCTTACGATGCTCTGCTGTGCTATGAGTAATCAAGTTCCTGAGTCTTGATCCTGGATTCAGATGTCTTCTGCCAGCACCATGAAACTATGGCGGGCTGAGATGTTAGCAGAGTAAAATCTCAAATCCTTCAGAGTTCTTGACATGTGTTGCTATTTTCAATATGATTTTTGAAGAAAAAATAAACTAAAACTAGCTTATTAAGTATAATAAATACTCAAACAATATTTAACAAATAGATTTTGGGAAACTGTTCAAAATGTGGACTCTAGGTCCCAAAACCGTGGACTTAATGATTTACATTTTTTCAAGGTGAAAGTATTTCATTTTAACTAGTATCCTAGGTGATTCTTAGATGCCACACAGGTTTGAAAACCACTTATGTCAGGAAATAGATGGCTAGACTGCTTATAGGTTGTCAAATGAAAAATTTTCATCAGTTAAGACACATTATAGTTTTTGGTTTTAGAGAAACACTGCATCCTAGTAGTTAAAATATGTTTATTCTAGAATATCATTTTCCATGATTTTTGGAGTATTTATTATTTCTTTATATTCTCTGTAAAATATGAATCCTATACTTCTACCCCACCTTCTTACTGTATTAACATAATTGATCATTCTTCAGCTGGTAGTAATTATGTAGGTTAATCGAAACATGAAGATAAGATGAATATAAGTGTTTATTTTTTATGTGCTTGAATGCTAATGAATTATAGATACATGTATTACCACTGGCGATGAAAGTGTATATGTATATCTATCCATCAATATCTGTATTTATATGATTTGAGTAATATACATAAGACAAATCATTAAATTCTTCTTGTTTAAAAGCTGAGCTATAATGTTATATCTAAAATGTTTCCTGAAGCCTGGTAACCCATCTTGATACACATTTTCTTTATTACATCGTTCTTTTTGATCTTTTCTTCTGAGTACATAGAGGATGTATACCTCTCTACTAGTGGTTTGGAATATCTCTACCTACATATATAATGACCCTGTCCCTTAGATAGCTTATGATATAAAATGGTAACTATAGCATGAAAACATAAACAACATGCAAAATTTACATTACAAATAAATGTTAACTGGGAAAAAAGGTCTATTTCCATGGAAAATGGTTTCTCACAGAATCTGTTACTGTAGACCAGAGTAGTTTGTGAAAAGAAGGAATTAGTAAGCCGTGCTGGGCAATAGGCCTAATGAATTCATTAAGAAAAGTGAAAAAATCTCCATTTTTTCTGAACTCCCAATAGTTTTATGAATAGTAAAGCAGCTGAAACACCTTTTCTTCAATCATGAATAGCACAAGTGCAACAGATGAAGAAATGTGCCATGTTGAGCTTAACTATGACAAGTAAATATCATGGTCAGGAAAAGCTAAGTTTCAAAAGGTGTTTGTTGGAGGGCACCTGGGTGGCTCAGTCAGTTGAGTGTTTGACTTGATTTCAGCTCATGTCATGATCTCATGGTTTGTGACTTTGAGCCCTGCATCAGGCTCGGTGCTGATAGTGTGGAGTCTGCATGGGATTCTTTTTTCTACACCTCACCTGCTCACACATGTGTACTCTTTCTTTCACAAAAAAATAACCTTTTTAAAAAGCTGTTTTTAAACAGCTTTTAAAAACAGCTTTTAAAAAGCTGTTTTACTTTTCCATTATAAATTACAACACAATATAACTTGAATCTTAACCCATAAAAAAGGGGAAGAAAAAAGTTCATAACATTTTTCATTTTAATAGAGAAATGACACTTTCCCTTAGCTTCAGAGAGAATAGTGTGATGAGTTCCAAGCTTCATATTGACATAGTGATGAGGGATAGAAGTAATAACTTTGAAGAAATTTGCTGGATATATTTGCACATTGGGAATAATATAAAAAGCTTCTTACAGGAAGACAGTTAACAGCTTGAGGACAGCAGTGATTTACTGTGAGTTCAGTAGAGAACAAGGTGAAGAAAAATATGATTCCTTTTATAATCATATATATTTAATCATTTATATTTTTGACATAGTAATACTTTATTGGTGGGGCTTCTGGTTGGCTCAGCTGGTTAAGTGTCTGATTTTTGTTATTAGTTCAGGTCATGATCTCACCATTAATGGACTTGAGCCCCACATTGGGCTATGCACTAACAGCATGGAACCTGCCTGGGATTCTCTCCCTCTCATTCCTTAGTGATGTGATTTAATATACCTATGAAAATTGTATTGTGATGAATTATTATTCTTATTTTTGTTGTGAACATCATGTTCTTCTTTACTCTGCTGATATACTTATATACAGTAACCATCCTCCTACTATTTACTTTGTGCCAAGCATTTTGTTAAGGACATTACATATTCGCTCTTATTTGATTCTTTAATCTTCTCTAAGAGTAAGATTCATTTTACCTCTTTATGTTTGTGGATATGGTCCTATGGAAAGTCTGCTGGGTGTGATGAGAGATATTATGGCTGAGAGAACTGACCTGGAATTTAGATAGTCTTATTGTAAAAACCTATAATTCGTCTCAAGTGTCTTGCATCAATTATTTGTTCTTGGTGAATAGACAGGCACAGAGCCTGAATCTTCAAAACAAAGAAGAAACATAAGAACATTAATTTGAGAATGACAAAGCCAAGATTCCAGTGCCTCATCCAAGGGCCTTGGAAACTAGGAAGGCTGCACCTCTGGTAGTAGTCTCTATTGTTTCTCACTTTTAACACTGTCTTTTTGACAACTGAATTTCATATCCTTGTCATTACAGATGGGTTTTTTTTTGTTGTTCATATCTTTCATCAATCACACCATCATCCTTTTATGACAACCATGCATTCCCATTTTACAAACAAGAACAACAAAGTTCAAAGATATTAACGAATGTAGCAATATCATACACTTTTTAAGTGACAAAGATAGGATACAATGTAGGTACTATAGATGTCAGAGAAAGATTCTTAATTAACATGTTTTATCATGTAATTTGTTTTTGTTAGACAAAGAGAAACTTTCCACAGGTAAAGACTTCACAGACCTCATAGATAACTGTGAAAATGAATAGAGGGTTGTTACTTAAACACATCTAGCCACCTAATTATATTGCAGTTAATTAATAAATAGGGAACAAAAGGAAACTTAGAACATCAAGTCTTTCTAATTTGTTTCTTTTCAATCAGTTTGATCTCTGGTGATATTAGATAGCACACACTGGTTGCTGGCTGTTTCCCATAGCCGTGTTTTATTTTCTATGCATGGTTTCCTTGTTCTGTATCTTTGGCGTAGCAAAAGGTGTAGCGAAAGTTTTGCCAGAAGGGCATTAGTTGATCTATAGAAACAGATTCAGGTTGTTGGGGGAAAAAAACTGTAGTGATGCTTCAGGTGCAGCCCAAAATCGATAAGTTAAAGTGCTTCTTAACACAGTGAAATAAAGAGCAATTACTTACTGTACCTAAATGACGTCCTTTGTTGGATCACTGTCTATGCTGGAAGCTGATAGGTACCAAACTAAGGGACTCTCAGATAAGCAGTTGACACAATTAGGCATGGAGAATACCAAAGAAATGATTTAAGCTGAACTTGTAAATTAGATCTGCAGTTAAATAAACTGACTTTTAAAAAAAGAGTTAGAAAAATAGTCAGGAACATGTTTCTTGACTTCTTGAGTAATTTCAAGAAAATATTAGAGAGACTTGAAGTTGTAATTTATGGCGAGGTTTCTCATGCCTGGCACTATTTATGGCTTAGACTAGACAATTATTTGTTGTGAGGGACTAACGTGTACTCCATACACAATAATAGTTGCCCCAAACACACATTGTGAACATATGATATGCCCTCTGAGAGGCAATATTGTCCCAGTTGAGAATTACTGACTTACCAATTAAAAATTTGACCTGACTCAAAAGTTCTAATGTGCATGTACCTAAAGGAGTAAAATAAGTTTTGCCATGAATGACATCTAATTTGGGAATAAGCCTCAAAATATTTGGGATTCCTCTCTACTTTGTTATTTTTTCAGTAGATATGTTAATTTCATTTTATTAATACAAAGCAATAATCGGTGGTCTTGTTCTTTTCAGAAACTGTTATAACATGTAGGCAAAAAGACGTTTGTGCAGGACCCCTCTCTATATGGGAGAAAGATATTACTGTATCTCTGGTCTACCACTCTAGGCATTCCAATCTTGAATGAATTGTTGGTTGAGATTCCGTGTGTCTAAACCTCTATATGAACAATTGCTGAATAGTTCTTATAATACAGGGTTTATACATGACCAATTTTTCTTTTCTTGAATGAAATCATACTGAAGGAGAGCCTCCTACACTTATACACCCCTTACTCTAGCTATCTGTATTTGGAACTTAACCACTGTACTAATATTTAATGATAGAAAACTCAAGGATTTATGTTCTTTTACAATATGTAGTATGTAGTTTGATTATGGCTGCATTCCATGAACAATGCTACTTCTCTTATTTAGGAATACAAGTTTTAACTATAATAGTTAAGGGTTATTATACATATGAAACCTACTGGAAGTATTTACCTTAGCAAAATCTTGAGTATACTCAAAGTACACTGCAAAGATCACTTGTCTCAGAATCATATACAACACAAATGCATGTTAGAATTCAAGAATTCTGAGCCAACCTGGCAACAACTGTATCTATGGTAACTGTGTTCCACAATTACTTTAATCTGTCATAAGGCAATTTTTATGCACAAAAAAATCAGAACAAATTACTTTGGGCTTCATAAAGATACAAAAACCAATCTTGAGAGTGACCACTTCCTTACCATATATCATAGTATAGTTAACTTAAGCCTAAACTACATGTAGTAGCCATGACTAAAAAGTTTGGTTGTAATCACTAACAAATTTCTGATCTTACTGAGGAATTAGGAAATAGTTAAAGACAATTATGGCTAAGAGAATAAGTTTTTACACTGGGATTTATTTTCTTTTTGCGTTATTTGCATTCTACAGAACTCTTTTGTTAGTGTTTCATCTTCTTTACCCCATGTCTGATATATAACTACTTTTATTTTATTCTTATCCTCCTTTATCATCATAAATGCCTAATTTTTATAACTTTAAATCAATCTTATAAAAAAAGATTTGTTTCTTTCAAAATGCTATAAAAAATGCTCGATCCTAATAATGTATTGCCTAGAAATGGTTTCACCACTTTTGAATGGCATTGTTTCTATATGTGAACCGTTTTTGTTCAGCTGTATAAACTGTATTTACTTCCTGGTGGTTCTCCATGAATTGTATGTGAGCTGGCTCCATGGAAGAGATGTTTCCTTCCACTTCTGGGCAGATCAACACATTGGTGTAACTGAACTTAAAATCAGGTATACCCAAGCTAAAATATGGACACTATGAAAAGTAGTTTTGACCATTTTCCTTATTGGCAGTAATTTTTTGGATAAATAGAAATTACTGTTTAATCACATGTCTATTAATATATCCTACAGTATTCTCTGTGCTGCAGTTATATGGGACATCTGTCAGTCTACTTTATGTGAGAACACAGTAAGATTTAGCATAGAATCCTTTGGCTTTTGAAAAGAGCCAACACTACTGAGATAATTCCAATGATTTGCTCTTAAATGCCTTAAGTATACGGGTTTTGCTACTTCACAATTTCTTGACTTCTTTGGGGTTACACTAAGTAGTACAAAAATTATATGTGTTTCTATATAACTATGCTTTTAAAAATGTATTATTGTAATTGACCAGTTATCTCTTGTGAAACAAAGATGCAAAAGGAATGTTGCAACTTTATGCAGATGTTCAGCTCTCAGGTATGAACTCTAGAAGGACATGACCTGGGGCAGATGAGAGGAAGACAAAGAATCTACAGTAGAATATTTTGCAACATCTGGACACTAGAATGCTGAAGAACTCAATTTATTCATGGACTGTTCACAGCATGCTTTGTTATCAGTCATAATATTTTTAAATTATCTGAGCTATTTTGTAGTGAAATGAAATCACTGCAAAACAGCAGGTACTGGGAAAGTTAATGACCTCCTTATCTACTCGCTATTCAATAAATACAAACTCAACAAATAAACACCAAATGCCATAATAACATTTTCCATGATTCCCTTTCATCTATAGAACTCCATTTGAGGGGCTGAAGTTGTAACTCTCCACCACTCATGTCAAATGCGCAGTCATTTTTTTCAGGGAAAAAAAGCATTTCAAAAGAAAAAAAAAGTCTCTTTGAACACTGTATCTCAGGCATGATATCTTAGACTCATCTAGATGGGTACAGAAAACTCAGTTAGTATAAATATTTTTTGAAGGAGTTTATTTCATATTGACAAGGCCCTGAGCAATATGACCCAGTCAAAAACACCCTAATTGGGGCGCCTGCGTGGCTCAGTTGATTAAACATTTGACTTCAGCTCAGGTCATGATATCACAGCTTGTGGGTTCAAGCCCCACGTAGGGCTCTGTGCTGACAGCTCAGAGCCTGGAGCCTACTTCAGATTCTGTGTCTCCCTCTCTCTCTCTGCCCCTCCCCAACTCATGCTCTGTTTCTGTCTCAAAAATAAAAAAGCATTTAAAAATTAAATAAAAGACAACCTAATGCTACAAAGTACATGACTTTTCTATCAATAAACTTTCCTAGATATAAATATTCCATAGAAAAATTTTAAATATAATATCTACCTCAAAATATTTTTTTTTGCTCATATCACAGGAGAAAATCAGCAATAGTTAGGTTTTTACCTGAATTCTGCAAATAAAATATAACCTTGGTGGTCCTGAAATATGTAGGTTATAAATTCAATATTTGTAACTCCTTATTACCATGTAGAATTGAAATTTATTTTATGTCTGTGTATTCCTTCATCTATGCTTTAACTTTGTGTATACATACCAATCAAGTTAGTTACAAGTCTTGTATCAGATTTTTCAGTTTTCTCAAAGCTTTAAAAAAGTTATTCTCACCTATTATGAGACACCTTTGAATTTCTAGAGATAAATAACTTTAACCACTGTTTGTGACACATGCCTTCTTTGATTGATCCCTAGTAAGTATATGCATTCTTGGTTGCCCTGAGACACGTTTTACACCTTGGACTGATTAATTTTTAATTATCCAATTAACTTTCTTAAAATACTACATTGTCATGTAGTTTACCTCTACATAAACTTCCAGTAGATCTTCATTTGATTTATAATTATAAACTCCTTAAATTAGCAGGTAAAGACACAACATAGAAAATTTATCTGTGTAACAGTCTATTACTCCATCATTCTATTAACATTTCATCCCCTCTTAGCAAGAATCTACATTACCCAAAATTTCTAAAATAGGTCTGGTAAATATATACCTACTCTTTATTCCTAATACCAGGATGTCTTCCGGATTTCTAGTAACTCAAACAACATTTATTATCAAGTATTTGGTTGAGATTATATATCAAATATATATATCAAATACATATATATATCAAACATATATATATCAAATGCATATATATATATGCATTTGATCTTTGATCAAATATATGCATCTTTGATCGTTCTTTTTCACATTTCACCCAACCCTTTATTTTCCCACTTATCTTCAATAAATGTCTATCAAACACTTTCTTTGGATCATAAATAAGGCTAGATCCTGGTAAAATAGCTATGAATACTTTGCCCAATATTTTCTACCATAGAATTTACAGTCTAAATGAGTTACAGGTGTTAAAGCACAAAATATTTGTGTATACACCTGTTAGGACAACTGCTATAAAGAAACATTATAGGGTATGTCTTTATTAAAATTATGAAATATTGTAATTTGTTTTAAGAGTCTCATGCTCTACTGACAGAGCTAGTTGAGTGAATTATCATAACATGTTTTAAACTGTAGGGTATGTAAATGGTTTTAAAAATGTTTTGGGGACTGAGTTATAATGTAAGGCAAAGATGAAAGACAGACCATTCCAAGCAGAAAGTAAAAGATATGGTCCTAAATGATATGAGGAAGAAGAGATTTCCATACTTAAGAAATTCAAAGGTGACCAACGTTGTAGAAACTCAAAGATTGGGGGGAAATTTGTCTCAGGAAGAAATTAGAGAGGTAGGTATAGATAGATTATTCTGGGTCACTATTCTGAGTACACTATTAACATTTCTATCTTGTTGAAATTCAGTAGGGAGATACTTAAGGAAAACAAGGAGGTCAATGGCACAATTAGACTTGCATTTTAAAACAGATTTCTATAACTATTTTCTGGTACATGTGTGGAGGTACAAGAGAGGGATGCAATAATCCTGGAAGACAGCAATGGTGCCTCGCCCCTTACATTGGAGGGATGTAGATGGAAAGAAGTGAGCAGAATGATAATAAAATCACTGTGAAATAGTGATGGATTGAATGATATGGAGTGGGAAAGAGAAAAGTATCAAGAACAATTTCCAATTTTCAGAATGGTCTTAATTCATTTGTTCAACAAATATTATCAAAATTGTCAAGAATAGTTGAAAAATATAACTATACAACTATGAGAATTCAGTTGGAAAATAACATGGCTGAAATAGTTGAACTATACTCATTAAGTTAGGCATTAAAAACAAAACTCTTAATACGTTTAGATTAAAGCAGAACTTAAGAGTTATTGACATTAAGATGGTGTGTACAGTCACAGGAATGGATGAGATCTCCTAGAGAGAATGGAATGAATCTGGACTAGACAATGGGTCTCCAAACATGTAGTTAGAAAAATACCCAGTACCCCGTACCCCAACCCACACACAGTTTGTGAAGTAGCTCCAGCGGGGTCTGCATCAGCTGTACGTCTCATGTAAGAGGACCAGCCACCTTCCTGAAAGTAGTAAGCAGGGCATACATGTTTAAGAGCAGAAGATGAAGCCGACTTTCCTAACACAGAGAAATAGATACACAGAGTTAGACAAAATGAGAACAGAGTAGTATGTCCCAAATCAAAGGACAGTACAAAACCACAGCAAGAGATCTAAGTAAAACGGTGATAAATAATATGCCTGATAAAGAATTTAAAATAATACTCATATTTGCTGTGCTTGAGTAGAGTGGAGGACATCAGTGAGACTCTTAAAAAAAAAGATAAAAAAGAATCAAAGATGAAGAACAAAATAAATGAAATTAAAAATATACTACATGGGAGTACCTGTGTGGCTCTGTTGCTTAAGTCTCTGATTCTTGATTTGGGGTGAGGTCACGAACTCATGGTTCATGGGACTGAGCACCACATTGGGTTCTGCAGTGAGAGTGTGGAGCAATTTTGGGATTCTCTCTCTCTGCCCCTCCTCTGCTTATGCTCACTCTCAAAATAAGAAATAAACATTTAAAAAGTAAATAAAAAATATACTAGATGGAATAAATAGTAGTCTGGAGGAAGCAGAGGAATCTGTGACCTGGAGGACAGATTAATGGAAAGTACTCAGGCTGCACAGATGAGAGAGAAAAAAAAATATGTGAAATGAGAATAGACTTAGAGAACTCAGTGACTCCACCAAATGTAATAACAATCACATTATAGGGATCTCAGGAAAGAAAGAAAAGGGGACAAAAAAATATTCAAAGAGATAATAGCTGAAAACTTCTCTAATCTGGGGAAGGAAACATCCAGATCCAGGAGGCACAGAGAGCCCCCAACAAAATCAACCCAAGGAGGGCCATACTAAAACATATAGTAATTAAACTGGCAAAAGTAGTAACAAAGAAAAAGATATATAGCAGCAAGAGAAAAGAAGACAGTTACATACAAGGGAAATCCCATGAAACTATTTTTCAGCAGAAACTTAGTAGGTCAGGATGGAATGGCATGATACATTCAAAGTGCTAAAAGGAACAAATCCTCAACCAAGAATATTTATGCAGGAAGCTCATCATTCAGAATAGAAGGTGTGATAAAGAGTTTCCTAGAAAGGATGCCCACACTCACCACTTTTATTCAACATAATATTGGAAGTCCTACTCTCAACAATCAGACAACAAAAAGAAATAAAAGGCATCCTCATTGATAAGAAAGCAGCAAAACTGCCAGTCTCCCGATGTTAGAGCAAAAACCACCATCAATATGGCCTGGACTCACTTCAACCTTATAATTCTAACACCTAGACCTTTCAACATAGCCTCTATTGAAATGCATGAGACATCAACTCCATAGCCAGTAAAAAGTTACTGCTTCTACATCTAGACAGCTTCATCTGAGGACTGCAGGTAGATCTACCGTATACCCACATCCCATTACCATGTCTTTTTTTTTTTTTTTTACTACAGCCTATTATACAGACCACATCTTGCAAATGTCAGCACATACATGTATAATCTCCTTCACTGCATGCTTATCATTTGACCTTTATTTCTCCACTCAGAAGTAAATGCCTCCCTTGTAAATATTCTAAGAATTGTTCTATTTATCCATCCTTTTTATGCCTCAAACTTAAGACATACAACTTTACCTACATATCCACAGTTCATGAGTGTTGCTGAAATATAGCATAGTAGCTGGAACATATAATTAAGTATTCCAACAGAAATCCTTTTGACTCTGTTTTACATCAAATAAATATCTTGTATCTATGCATTAAAATAAAAATTGATGGTTTGTACACAAAACATTAAACAATGAAATCTGGGAAATCTGGAACTGGTTGTTGACTACCATGAGCAATCTTTATAATCTCAGGCAAGCAAGCAAGTCCCATACAAACCCTAGCCATTGTTTCCTTATTAAGATCAACTTTACAGTTTCTACTGAATCTTGATTTATTACCAAGTAAAAATCAAAATGAAAATATTCATATTTTCAGTGGGCAAGAGGTTATATTTGAAATAAAACAAAAATTACATTAATAAAATAACTGATATTTTTAGATCTTAGTAATTTATAAGTTTCATTTCATTACATTTTATGCTTTGTTGAATTTTTTTCTGTTTAAAAGTCAATTTTATTTCTTTTTTAATAAGGATGACTAAAACTTGTGGTCCATCTGTTTTCTCTTTGTTACCAAACTTTTTGAGGCTAGTCTAAGTTTATAAAGAAAATTATTTGCTTTGATAAAATAGCTTTTCAAAAGTAAAAAAAATATCATTAGAATTCCTTTTTACACTCTGGAATGGCCCCTTTTTTTGTAGTAAGTGTTTCCAACAACCACAAATATCCTAAATACAAAAAAAAGTTGGTTATTTGAAAAATTGCTATTATTAAATAAATTTCTTATCTCCAAGGTTCAACTTTTTACATGACAAAAGAATGTGATTTTTGAAATTTCATGCTTCTTCTAAAAATGTCTAACTTATAGGTAATGATATCCTGACTATAACTTTCCATACCAGAATTCATTCCCTGCTGTATCTTATTTTTTATTTATACTATATGAAAGCATTTCAGAAAATCAGATGGTAGGTAAAAATGAATAGTACTTTAACACAACTCTGAAATCATCCTGAACATTCTGTATTTCCATACATATGTTTATAATGTTCTTTTGATGTAAATTCTTTGAAGGACTTTTAAATTGTATTATGTCACCAAACCATTAAAGCATAAAATGCATTTTGTTACTTGTCATATTACTGGCCTGCATGTCCCTGAATTTTAAGTTGTGCATGTTACTGAAGGAAAATAGAGCCACAGCTAATGCAAGTGCCTAGCAACATAAAAATCACTTTTGAAGTACATCCAAAATATGTATTTTTTAATCTGGGTGTATGTGAACCAAAATATTTAAGTTCAAATAGTGATATAATATTGTGAAAAATGGATTAGTGAATCCAGTGAGACACTCAAGTGATCTGGTATCCCCAGGGTACCAGTTCTTATACGTTAACTACTCTGACAGTTATTCTTTTGGTGGGGGTCTAGGTAGGGGAAGGAAGTGAGGTCTCCTATCTATCTATGTCCTGCATCCCTTTTCTTCAACATTTTTCTACTTTTTCTTTCTTTCAATGTTTTTGTTTATTTCTGAGAGAGAGAGAGAAACAGCATGAACAGAGCTGAGGGTCAGAGAGAGAGGGAGACACAGAATGCGAAACAGGCTCTGAGCTAGTTGTCAGCACAGAGCCCAATACGGGGCTCAAACCCATGAGCCGTGAGATCATCACCTGAGCTGAAGTCGGACACTGAAGTGGCTGAGACACTGTGCCCTTTTTCTTCTTTATAGTTACATATTTTTCCATAGCTTCTAGATGCCTCTTCTTCCCATGATTCCTTTCACCCTCTCTTTTTTTTCCCAGATATTAGCGGGTAATCTGATTCATACAAAGATTTAGGTGACTAACAATTTATAATGTTATACATGAAGTTATCTGAAAGCAATTTGTACATGGAGCCTAGGTCTATTTTGTATAATTAAATTCAGAACCAGGGATATTTTTTTAATGTTTTATTTATTTCTAGGAGATAGAGAGAAAGAGAAAGAGAGAGAGAGACAGAGAGAGAGACAGAGAGAGAGACAGAGACAGAGACAGAGACAGAGACAGAGACAGAGACAGAGACAGAGACAGAGCGAGCAGGGGAGGGTCAGAGAGAGAGGGAGATACAGACTCTGAAACAGGCTCCAGGCTCTGAGCTGGCAGTCAGCACAGAGCCCGACGCAGGGCTCTAACCCACGAACCTCGAGATCATGACCTAAGTGAAAGTCAATGCTTAACCGACTAAGCCACCCAGGCGCCCCAGAATCAGGGATATTTAATAAACTAAAAGGAATTGTCACAAAGGGGGGATTATACTATCAATAAAACAATTGAGGAAGGATAATTTTTTTAAACATAAAGAGATAACATCATATGTAAAACTTGGGATTCAAAGATCTTATATACTACCTGAGTCATTTTGAGTAAGCCATTATTATTAAGAGCATTAGTTTTCCATCTGCAAATGGAAATTGAGGCATTTCAAACCAATTTTTATGCATATTTACAAGGATATGATGAAAACATTTTATAACATTTAAAGAATACAAAAGATGAGATGTTATCGTTACATTTGTTATTTTTAATATCTCCCCAAATTATACCATGAATTTAATTATGGATTGTCTTTATTCAGTGAGTCAAACATTTCTAAGTGATTTGCTTTAGATTGTATTGATATAAAACAAATGAGCAGTGTAAAATTGCTGTGTTTTCATTTTACTTTCTTTCTCATATTATCACATAGATTAGGTAAACAATATCTTACTTTTAGAACTCTCCTAGCAGAGCTTATGTGGTAAAATTACTCACAAGACAAAAAAACTTAAGCAGGAAATTTAAAACTCATATTATTTAACCATGTTAATAAATACTAGAAAATAAGAGGAATAAACTATAGGCTATATTTTTAGTCAATTATATATATATAATATACACAATATATTTATACTATATATTATACACTATATGTTTATAATACTATACAGTATATAATATACAACTATATAACTATACAGAAATAATATATAGAAATTTTCTATCTTCTAATAAAGCTACAGAAATTGACTATAAAGGTTTTCAATTATTCACACAAATAATTTTATTATTTTTGAATACTTTTATTCAAGAAATACTGCACCATCTAATATATGCTGGATATTGGGCATCTGGTTGTGCAGAGAAGAGATTTCATGTTGTTGCTGTAGTAAACCCCAACAATTGTCCAATATTGTGCATCCTCGCACAAACACATACAAGTTTTCTACTCATTTGCCTTAAATATATAAAATAACTTAAACCCTCACATTTTTCTCATGTAGTACTTTTTGAAATATCAGTTTTACAGAATTATGCTTTCTCAGGTTTCTTCTGAATTGAGTTCCTAAATGTATACCTTATTGCTATTAGAAGCAGTAATTGTCTGAAAATCTCATTTAAATCACCTTTTACTAAGGAGAATTGCTCACATTGAGTGGGTTACGTAGGAACACGTGAGTGCATGCACACATACATACACACACATTAGTTTCAAAGACAGCTTATTATTGTTTCTTGGGATTTAATTTTGTCCAGAGTTCATTTACTCTAGTTATAAACAGAAGAATCAAGCATATGCCTAGTGGCTTTGGGAAAACTGTTTTATGCTTTTACCTTTCTCATGAGGAGAAGGAGATGCAGTGGCTTTTCTCTTTGGGGAACTCTGCCTTTAGCCGACCTTATTAACATTCAACCTTGCGTATCTTGCGCCTGTCCTCTAACCCTGGTTGAATCCTAAATGCCCACCAGGAAGATTTACTATCCCCTAAAGAATTTAGGAGTGAGGTTGAGCTAGGGAAGGTAATTTAACTCTAGACAATTTCCTCTTGGTAATTTGTGCAATCTCAAAATATAGGTCTTGTCTGCCAGAACCTTTGAATGTTTCTTTTTGATTATTACTTGAACTCATTACAAGGCTTCCTGCTTGCAAAGCAGTAACTACTTGTGTATACAATCTCTCTGTAGGAGAATGTTTCTGAAACCTTTAACAAAAATCTTCTTTATCACTGAAAACAGATTCCACATCTAAGGATACAGTCAGATGCAGCAATGTGCCAAAATCTTCTGCAGAGAAATGTCCTGGTATCTATAAACGCTCTAGAAATTCTATTTGTCTATGAGGACAGGAAAAGGACTGTTTGTTTTTAATAAATATGGTTTGGGGTTATACTGCCACTTCAATGGTTGTCGTTGATAAAGAGACACATTTTAGGTCTACTGACTTACTTCACACCAATATATTCTGTGGTGGAAAATCAAAAGGGGAATTTACTTTTTAAGTAGTTCATGACACTTCATTAACATTCCTTCATTCCCTATAAATGGAGGAAAAGTTATTTTTTAAACCTTTATTACATCACTGAGTGATGTGCTCTCTAATTAAATGTATTGGAACCCTAATTCTTCCTTGGTTAGTCTGAATAAAGAAACAGATATTTTGTGCCATATTGTGTTTTCTATTGCTATTGTTGAGCAAGATTTCTGTTATAAATTCTTCCAATATTTATTAGTACATTGGTTAAGTAAATGAGCTAATATTTTAGAAAAATTAGTAATTGTAAGGGCCCAGTAGGAAGTCTGGCATATAATATGCATTATGTGTGTTTGTAAAATATAGTAAAAATTATAGAAGTTTAATTTTGTCCTCCTAATGGCTATAAATGATTTCTTAAAAAGGGCAATTGTTTAAATACATGGCTTTTCTTTTTTGAGAGTTATTGCATTGGTCACTTTTATCTGTCTGATTTAGGGAATGAGTATAGCATTGGCCAATGATTCTCAACTAGGGGTAGCTATGCCCTCCAGGGGACATTGGAAAATACCTATAAACATGTTTGGTTGTTATGACTGAATGCAGGTGTTATTAGCATCTGTGGGATGAGGCAAGTGATGCTGTTAAGTGTAGTGATGTACAAGGCAGCCCCTACAATAAGAGATTATATAATCCCCAATATAATAGTGCTGGCATGGAGAAAACCCTCGCTTGGAGCTTACACTCTGAAATCTTAATGTCTGAACTCTGATTCACATTCTGCTATCCACTAACCCAGAATCCTCATAAGGATTAACTCACACTTAAGTTTAAGGGCTTCCATTTTCTCATTAGTGAAAGCAGGGTATTAAATCTTAAAACCAGGTTTAAAAATACAGTAGTCCCCTCTTATCCACCATTTCCCTTACCCTGATTTTAGTTACCTATGATAAACCAGTCAGGAAGCAGATGATCCTCCTGGAAGATCACTAGAAAAATCAATAGTAGCCTGACTGCACATCACAATACTATATCATTCAAATCATTTCATCTCTTTACACTGGCATTTCATTAGCTCACATTTCCATCATAAGAAGGACAGAGTATAGTACAATAAGATACTTTGAGAGAGACCACATTAACATAACTTTTATTAGATTATATTATGTTTATTATTAGTTACTATTGTTAAAATTCACTGTGTCAAATTTATATATAGGATTTGGTATGATCTATGGATTTAAGTATCCACTGGGAGTTTTAGAACATATCCCCTGCATGTTCTAAAGGGGGGGACAACCATAGTAAATAATGTCTAAGATAGACTTTTCTGCTTTCTAGTCATTTCTATAAATTTGAAAAGTTAGAGAAGGCATGCTTTCTGAAGTTTAGTATATTTAGGAATCCCTTCCCACCTATATCTTTTCATCTTTAGATATCAGATAGACATACAACTCTTAAAAACAAAATCAATACTTCTGGCATTTTTGATGTTGCTGCCCATTAATTTTGTTTTGTCCAAGATTCAAGGCTTTCTTGGAATTTTATAAAGGCAAATAAATCTTTTTAAGAATCTTAATAATAGTATCGTCTATTCTTTTATTTTTTAAATTATTGTATACAACTCTTAACATGGCTCATAGGATTATTGTTAAGGCAACTATGGGCTTCATTAAAACTAAATTAGAAACTAGTCTGGTGGAGTTTTATTTAAAAAATCTTCATTTTTCGTCTAATAATAGATTCTATAGATAGTACAGGATTTGTTTGAAACACTATACAATGCATCCTTTAAAAGTTAGAGAACAGAGCTTCCTTTAAGGTGTATGTTTCAATGGGAAGAGCACTACATACAAAACACTTTCATTTAATTTTGTAAAATATGTTACAATGCTAACTTAACCTTTAAGAGAACTTAGAAGGATCATTACAAGAGTATGAAAAGAGACCCTATGATCGTCTCCAGAGATAACTGGTTAGAGAGAAAATAATAGTAAAGATCAAGATAAAGATGAAAACAAAACAGGGAATATAAGTATACACCATTCCTTAAAGATGTTGAAGAGTTTCTGGTTTGTACTTTAGAAGGAAATTTGCTCACACTTGGGATAAAAAACAATTTATAAACAAAATTAAAAAAAAAACAGTTGCAATCTATCTAGATTATATTGGGATTAAATTATAATAAAACAATTAAGGTAATTATTAATATGCATTTAGACATGAAAATAGAAACACATTTAAGGCATTTATAATTTTAATATTTTACTCAATGAATAATATTTGGACATGCCTTCTTTCAAGGTACTTTCCATGTATATAATCATATTTAACAGGGCATAAAGATGGCTTCTTGATATCACAGTTTTGAAAGTTCCTATTATTCTGCCTTTAGATTTATATATTGACATATTTTCAATATATGTATTATAAAGATCATTCTGTCATTCATTTATTACATTTTTGTTTATTATATATTTATATATAATATTTATTACACTGGTTCCACTCATGCCTTTATCACTTAATTTTCCACCCTATTGAAATGACCTATCTTTAGGTTACCAGGCCAATGTCAAATGAGTCACAGTCTCTTGTTGAACCTATATTTTAAGTAATATTTTGCTGTTACTACTAACCAACCAAAATTTATTTCTTTTATAAATTAGAAAAGATTCGAACCACTTCTTTGCATTTCTAAATACAAATTTTTGCAAAAATAAAAGATAAGAGAGTTAATATTTTAATGTGAGAGTTTTAATAGCCCTGGTTTTGGCCAAAGAAATGTGTCTCTATTTTCATGTTGACAAATAAGGAAAAGAAGAGATTTAGAAATGCTGCTCTACAGTAACTCCCTTTCAGTTAATTAATTTCCTATAGTATTGACAAAATGCACTTAGAGATTTTTCAGTTGCTTTGATATGTAATGCTATAGGTATAATGTCATATTGCTTTGATGGTTATGAAAGGATTTTTTCTTCTTCCAGTTTTATGTTGTAGTTGCATAATATGTCTTATTTATTTGGGAAGGTACAAGACAGGGGCACTTGACGCTGCAAAAATATCCCTGAAAAGTTAACATTTTCCTTGGGAAAAATCATTTCCCACTACTTTCAGGAAAGGAAGCAAAATATACACGTCCAGTGTATGGTGACTAAAAATTCATGTAATAAATCAATCTATATATGATAAAAGCAATCATCTTACCAATGAAAGGTAAACATTAAGGGAAAGAACATTACATATTAGATAAGCTATATCAGTAGGAAAGAACTCATGATAGTATATTCTTCTCTGAACTGTATAAATATTAAGCAGTTACTAGTAAATATCAGACATTGTTAGGAACAGTGGATTCAGCATTGAACAAGACAAGCAGAGTCCCTGCCCTTATGACACTTACATTTTAGTTGGTTTGGGTGTGGTAATGTGTAAGGATCAAAGTATCTATTCTTAAACAAAGTGTACTGGGTTCTGCATTGCATACCTTACTTGATCTCAAGGGCTCATTAGTAGAGTATCATTAACTTACTCAGGAAGCAGGTTTCACAGTACAAATTATCCAGGAGTTAGTATTTAGCTTCTTCCTCTCCAAGAACTCTGACCAATTATAATACCAGCTAACTTTACCATAATTTCTTTTTTATCTCTTCTTTATTGAAGTCAAATTATAATGCTGCTATTTTCAGTAATCATAAAGATTAAAATACTTGTTAAATATTGTTAAATTAAAATTATTGAAATACTATGTAACATTAACAATTTTTCTAATGTAATACCAGGTTTCTGCTGGCTAGCTCTTGAGAATTTTAACAGTTGTGTTGTAAAGCGATGCTCTTTTTTTGCTAAGTGGAGAACATTTTCAGAAAAATATATTTTAAAATCAAACAAAATAATCAACCACATGCTAAATTATATTTCACAAAAGAAACTATTATAGAAGCATAGAAAATTGTTGCCTGGTACCATTTTTGGCAATTACCAATATAGTCTGCAAAAAAGGAGAGAAATTTCAGAACTAAATTATATATGTAATTAATCAGTAATTGAAATATTGCTTCCCTACCCATTAATTCTATCATCAGATCATCCTGGCTTAGTGAAAATTGAGCTATGCACATTGGCAAGATTTCTGAATTTCTCTTTGGCATCAGTAAGGACAATCAAGATGGATTTTACAGTCTACACTTTCAATCAGGTTGCAGTGTTAACAGAGTTTACATTGTTTTATATGTGTGGATTTTATCATACCTTCCTATTTTCCTCTCTTCACCTGAGTTATATGCATTGTTAATATTACATACGTTGTATTACCATTTAAGAATATTTTCAAAATATTTTACTATGATTTGGTATTATAATAAGTTATTTTGTAAACACAAAGTCAAAGAAAAAAGAAACTGTGTATACAAGCAATAATCTCTTTAAATGTAAATGGACTAAATGTTCCTATTAAAGGACACAGGGTGACTGAATGGATAAAAAAACAGACCTATATATATGCTGCCTACAAGAGACTGACTTCAGACATAAGGACACATACAGACTGAAAATCAAAAGGCCAAATGGGAATGAAGGGGAAAAATGTCAGGTAGTTATACTTATATCAGATAAAATAGACTTTAAAACAAAGTCTGTAGAGGAGCTTCTGAGTGGCTCAGTCATTTGAGTGTCCACCTCTTGATTTCAGCTCAGGTCATGATTCCAGGGTTGTGGTGTTGAGCTCCACATCAAGATGTGCACTAAGCATGGAGTCTGCTTAAGATCCATTCTCTCTTGCTTATATATACATATATATATATATGCACACACACACACACACATATATATATATACACACACATATATGCACATATATATGTATAAATATATATAATTTCCCTTCTGCCCCTCCCCTCTGCTCATAGGTATACTCTTTCTAAGACAAAAACAAACAAAATCCCAAGTTAGTGTCAGGAGACAAGGGCACTGATAGTGATAAAGGGATCCATCCACAAAGAGGCTATAAAATAGTAAATATCTATGCACCACACATAGGGGAACTTAAATATCTAAAGTGAATATTCCAGTCATAAAGGGAGAAATGGACAGTAATACCATCATCCACTTACATCAATGGATAGATCATCCAGACAGAAAACCAACGAGAAAACAACAGCTCTGAACAACACATCAAATAAGATGGAGCTAACAGATATATACAGAATATTCATTCCATCCTAAAACAGCAGAACACATTCTATTCAAAGTCACATACAATATTCTTCAGAATGTTCCCCATGTGAGGCCACAAAACAACTCTTATGTAATAAGAGCAAAATCAAATCATATCAAGAAGTTTTTCAGACTTCAGTATGAAACTAGAATTTCAGGAAAAATTCTGAAAAATAACACAGAAACAAAAGGAAAACCATGTGATATTTAACAATGAAAAAATCAATAAAAAATCTGCAGAATACAGCAAAAGCATTCCTAAGGCGGAATTTTATAGTGATATATGCTTACCTCAAAAAACAAGAAAAATCTCAAACAACCTAAATTTACACATAAAGACCTAGAAAAGAAGAACAAAGCCAAAGCTAGTAGAGGAAAGGAAATAATATAAAGATTAGAGCAGAAATCAATAAATAAACTAGACCAGAAAAAATACAATAGAAAAGATTAATGAAACCAAGAGCCAGTTCTTAGAAAAGACTTTAAAAATTGATAAACCATTAGCCAGATTTCTCATGGAAAAAAGGGAGAGGATTTAAAATATAAAGAATTATAACGGAATTTTATGAAAAATTCTATGCCAACAAATTGGACAAACTGGAAGGAATAAATTCATAGAAATGCACAATCTACTAAAACTAAATTAGGAAGAAACAGATCACTTCAACAGACAAATTACTGATTTATGAAATTAAACCACTAATCAAAAAACTACCAACAAACAAAAGTCCAAGATCAGATGCCTTCATAGGTGAATTCTACCTAACAATTAGAGTTAATACTTATTCTTCTCAAACTGTTCCAAAAAATATTTTCCAAAATGAGGATGGAAAGCTTCCAATTTCATTCTATGAGGCCAGAACTACCCATATTCCAGGACAAAAGCCACAGAGAAACTACAAAAAAGTAAATTACAGGCCAGTATTTCTAATGAACACAGATGAAAAAAAAAATCCTCAACAAAGTGTTAGCAAACCAAATTTAACAATGTATTTAAAAAATCATTTACCATGACCAAGTGGGATTTATTCTAAGTATGTAATGGTGGTTCAATATTCTCAAATCAATAAGATACATCATAACAAGAGGAATGATCATTTCATTAGATGAAGAAAAAGCATTTTACAAAGTACAACATCCATTCATGACAACAACTCTCAACAAATAAGTTTAGAGGAATCATATCTTAACATAATAAGGAGTAAATATGAAAAAACCCACAGATTACACCAAACTCAATGTTGAAAAACTGAGAGCTTTTCTTCTAAGTTCAGGAACAATACAAGGATGTCCACTTTCACTGTTTTTATTCAACATAATACTGGAATTCCCCTCTGTAACAGTAAGACAAGAAAAAGAAATAAAAGACATCCAAATTGGTAAAGAAGCAATAAAATGATTTCTATTTGCCAAAGACATGATACTATATAGAGAAAACCCTGAAGACTCCACCAAAAAACTACTAGAATTGATAAATGAATTCAGTAAAGTTGCAGGATACAAATTAATATACAGATATCTGTTGTAATTCTATAGCTAATAACAAAGTAGCAGAAAGAAATTAAGAAAACAACTCATTTACAATTACACCAAAAATAATAAAATACCTAGGAATAAACTTAGCCAATGAGGTAGAAGAACTATACTCTGAAAACTATAAGACATAAATGAGAGAAAGTGAAGACAACACAAACAAATGGGAAGATACACCATGCCTTCAATTCCACACACTCTTCTGAAACAAAATCCTTTATGAAATGTAAAAACAGAAAATCACCATATCTAACAAAGCTTTATCATTGAGATAAATGCAAAAGGACTATCAAACCTAAGGGAACTGAAAAGAAAATACAATAAGAGGCTGGTATAACTGATTAATAGATCATACCAGTTGTAATAAGAAAACTTTTTTTTGTTTTTTTAATGTTTATTACTTTTGAACACTTTTTTTTTTTTAACATTTATTCATTTTTGAGACAGAGACATAGCATGAGTGGGGGAGGGACACAGAGAAGGGGAGACACAGAATCTGAAACAGGCTCCAGGCCCTGAGCTGACAGCACAGAACCTGATGCGTGGTTCAAACTCACAGACTGCAAGATCATTACCTGAGCCAAAATTAGATGCTCAAATGACTGAGCCACTCAGGCACCCCAATGTTTATTTATTTTTGAGAGAAAGAGAGCCAGAATGCAAGTAGGGGAGGGGCTGAAAGAGAGGAAGACCCAGAATCCTAAGGAGTCTCTAGGCTCTGAGCTGTTTGGCACAGAGCCCAATGTGGGGCTTGAACCCATGAACCATGAGATCATGACCTGATCCAAAGTCAGACGCTTAACTGACTGAGCCACCCAGGCATCACAGTTTTTGTTTGTTTTAATTAGCACTATGCATTTTTTATTTTTTGTTTTCTTTTTTAGTAGTATATTAAATAATCTGTTTTAAAATCCATCACCTTAAATTCAGTAAAATGCAGAGTATATGCTCTAGTGAAGAAATGAGAAAAAATAAGTATAGAGAAATAAAACTGACTGTTTTATTATCTTCACACTTGACTAAGGATAATAAAATAGTTATTTGATAACTAAAGCATCTAAACACTAACAATGATGTGAGTATAATTTAATTCCAGTTTTGAGAAAGATGTGGCTAGGCATATGTATTGAAAATTCTCTTTTGGGGATGTGATCCCAAGAGCTTCAAAGGAATTAACATCAATTAGCATCATGTTGAGGAAATTATTTCCATCTGTGCCAGAACAAAATACAAATATATATTTGCCAAAATATAGTTTTGTATTTTGATTCAATAGTATCTTTCCTATGTTTGTCTAAACATGTTCTAAAACATATAAAATAAAATTTATATTCTAAATGTAGAATTTTAGAACTGGAAGAGAATTGAATGAATTTTTGTTTTTTCAGGATCTAAAGTTGGGAGCTGATAGCATTTAAAAAATAAGTTCTTTTAACTATAGAGTACTAACAGAGGGTTACCTGAGGGGAGATAGGTGAAATAGGTAAAGTGGATTAAGAGTACACATATCTTGGTTAGCACTGAGTAATATATGGAATGTTGAATCATTGTGGGTTTTCTTTAATGTTTGTTTTTGAGAGAGAGAGAGAGAGAAAGAGAAAGAAAAAGGGTGAGAGGGAGAGAGAGAGCCCGCACACAAGCGGAGGAGGGGCAGACTGAAGGAAAGACAGAATCCCAAGCAGGCTCAGCACAATCAACGCAGAGCCTGATGCAAGGCTTGAAATTACGTACCACCAGATCATGACCTGAGCCGAGATCAAGTAACACACAACTGACTGTGCCACCAAGGTGCCCCTGAATCATTGTATTGTACACCTGCAACTAATAGAACCTTGTATATTAACTATACAGAAATTGAAAGAAAAAAAGGTATAAAAATTATAATCACAGTTTACTACAAACATGAAGACAATATTAAAAAAGAGAAAAGGAATACTTAGCAAAATATCTCAATTTGAAATCACTGAGATAAAGACAGCCTGAAGATATTCCCTAATATGCTTTAGTTTTATGGAAAATGGGGAGATTTATCTCATTAGTGATCTTCCATCATGAATTTAAGTTAAATATTGTTCTGTATGTATTTTAGTAAATTTTAGTAAGCTGTGATACATTTTAGAAATATGTGGGAATTCTGGGAGGCCACTAACTGGTGTTAATTCAAGCAGACTGTCTATCCCACACTATCTGTATGGATATAAACTCACCGCCCTTCCATCTTCCAGTCAATAGACAGCATACCTTGTTTCACTGCACTTTACATTTTTTACAAATTGAAGCTTTGTGCTGCATGAGCCAGTCCATGAGCACCATTTTCCCAACCATTTCATTTGCTTACTTTCTGTCTCTGTGTCACATTTTTGTAATTCTTAGAATATTTTTAAATAGTCATTGTTTTTATATTTGTCGTAGTTCCCTCTGGTTACTGTGGTGATTATTTTAGGATGCCACAAACTGCACTTATATAGGATGATAAATAATTGATACATGTTGTACGTGTTCTGTTTCACCAACCAGCTACTCCCTCAACTCTCCCCCTCTCCTTGAGCCTCTCTATTCTCTGGGACACAATAGTATTGAAATTATGACACTTAATAACATTACAGTGGCCTCCAAGTGGCCAAGGTAAAGAAAGTCTTGCACATCTCTCACCTAAAACCAAAACCTAGAAAATGACTAAGCTTGTGAAGAAGACATGCTGAAAGCCAAGAGAGCCTGACAGCACAGTCTCTGTGCCAAATGGCCAAACTGTAAATATAAAGGAAACTTTCTTGAAGGAAATTAAAAGCACATAGTGGCTCAGTTGGTTTAGTGCCCAACTCAATTTTCTGCTCAGGTCATTATCCTGGTGTCTGTGTCCAGCTGGTGCTGAATACAGAGCCTACTTAAAATTCTCTCTCTCCCTCTGCCCTTTTCCCCCACTCTGCATGCTCTCTCTAAAATAAAAAAGTAATAATGAGAAATAAAAGTGCTACACCAGTAACCACATGAATGATAAAAAAGTGGAATATACTTATTGCTTATATGGAAAAAGCTTTAGTGATCTGGAATGAAGATCAAACCAGCTACAACATTCCCTTAAGCCAAAGCCTAATCCCCAGCAAGAGCCCAACTGTCTTCAATTCTGTGAAGGCTGAGAGGTAAGGAAGCTGAAGAAGCAAAGCATGAACTTAACAAGAGTCTGGTTCATGAGGTTTAAGAAAAGAACCCATCTCTATAACATCAAAGTACAAGGTGAAGCGACAAGTGCTGACTTAGAAGTTCTAGCAAGTTATCCAGAAGATCTAGCTAAGATAATGAGAGGAGGTAGCTATACCAAACAACAGAGTTTTAATGTAGTCAAACAGTCTTCTATTGAAAGAAGATGCCATCTAGGACTTTCATTGCTAGAGAGGAGAAGTCAATCCCTGGCTTCAAATCTTCAAAGGACAGGCTGACTCTCCTGTTATGGGTTAATGCAGCTGGTGACCTTAAGTTGAAGCCAATGCTCTGTTACCATCTGAAAATTCTAGGAACTTAAAAACTTCTATGAAATATATTCTGCCTGTGCTCTATAAATGGAACAACAAAGCTTGGACGACAGTACATCTGTTTACAGCATGGCTTAGTGAATATTTTAAACTCACTACTGAGATCTACAGTCAGAAAAAAAAAAGATTCCTTTTGAAATATTACTGCTCATTGACAATGCAACTGGTCATTCAAGAGCTCTGTTGGAGATATACAACGTGATTGATGTTTTTATGCCTGCTGATACAACGTCCACTCTGTAGACCATGGATCAAGGAGTCATTTCAACTTTCAAGTCTTATTATTTAGGAAATACATTTTGTAAAGCTTAGCTGCTTCTGCAAATAGTGATTTCTCTGTTGGATCTGGGCATATACATTGGAAAAACCTTCTGGAAAGGATTCACCATTCCACATGTCATTAAGAATACTCATGGTTCATGGAAACAGGTTAAAAAGTCAATATTAACAGGAGTTTGGAAGAAGGTGATTCCAACTTTCATGGATGTCTTAGGGTTTCAAGACTTAAGTGAAGGAAGTAAGTACAGATGTGGTGGAAATAACAAGAGAGCTAGAATCAGAACTGGAGACTGAATGTGACTAAATTGCTGAAATCTCATGATAAACCTTTAATGTATGAAGAGTTGCTTCTTATGGATGAGCAAAGAAAGCAGTTTCCTGAGATAGAACCTACTTCTTGTGAAGATGCTGCAAAACTGTTATAATGACAGCATAGGATATAGAATATTACATAAACTTAGTTGACAAAGCAGAAGCAGGATTTTAGAAAATTGGCTCCAATTTTGAAACAAGTTCTACTCTGAGTAAAGTGCTATCAAACAACATCACAGGGTATGGAGAAATAATTTGTGAAAAGAAGAGTCTATCAGTGCAACAAACTTCATTGTCTTATCTTAAGAAATTGCCGGTTACCCTAACCTTCAGCAACAACCACCCTAAGTCAGCAGCCAGCAATATCAGAGCAAGACCTTCAACCAGCAAAAAAAAATTACAATCCCCTGAATGCTTAGAAGAGGGTTAGCATCTTTTTAGCAATAAATATTTTTAATGAATATATACATTTTTTAAAGACAGAATGCTATTACATACTTAATAGACTAGAGTGTAGCATAACTTTGTATGCACTGGGGAACTAAATAATTTTTTGGCTTGTTTATTGTGATATTAGCTTTATTGCAGTGGCCTGGAATGAAACCTGCAATATCTCCAAGGTATGCCTCTAATAGGGATAATAAAAGCTACCTCAAAAGAATCTTGTGACAAATATGTAAGGGTATTAAAATAATGCTTGGCATATAATATGCACTCAGTAAACATATTATCTCAAGCAGATAAACTTTATTCAGCATTTCCTAACTGCTTAATAAGTGCCACAGAATTGAGTTAGGAAGATAGGGTGTATGTAAGAAAAGTGAATGATTTAAGGTTGCATTTTTGCAGTACATCAGCAAGAACTTGATTTAAGGGGACATGACGAAAAGAGAGAAAGCAAAGATAATTTTCAGGTGTTGGCTTGATAGTGGTACCATTTATTGAGAACAACGTCATTTGGGAAAGAATAGGTTTCAGAGTCAAAATCAAGTTTGATTTGGTTTTATTTCAAATATATTAATTAATCAAAGTGATGATGGCTGGATAAACAAACTGGGACTCAATACAGTGATCACTTCTGGAGAAATGGTTTTATAAGGATCAATGAAATAAGTATTTAAAATAATTAAATATTTAAATAAAGTAAATAAAATATTTAAAATAATAAAATAATAGATGGCAAGTATGCAGAAATTTTCATTGGCTTCCTTGGCACATTGTGTGCCATCCTACGGTCATTACTCTACACTCTTCTTTTTCCTCCTTCTTTGTGATACAATAAATCTATCACTCTTGCCTTTAAAGCAGTAAACTTGCATATCAATTTCTATCTCAGTGTAAGTTTCTAAACCAAGACAGGGCTCTCTTCAAAAGGATTTCTGGTGCCAGCTTGTTATCTTTGCTTCCTTTGTAGCATGCTTCAGTGAGCTGTGCCTTGTTTATTTTTTTTTAAGTTTATTTTGAGAGAGAGAGAGAAAGAGAGAGAGAGAGAGAGAGAGAGAGAGAGAGAGAGAGATCATGATTGGGGAAGGGGCAAAGACAGAGAGAGAAAGAATCCCAAGCAGGCTCTGTGCTGTCAGTGCAGAGCTCACTGGGTCTTGAACTCACAAAGCCACGAGATCATGACCTGAGCTGAAACCAGCAGTCAAAATATCTTAACCAACTGAGCCACCCAGGAGCCCCTACACCTTGTTTCCATGATTAGAGTACAAAGTTCTTGTGAGGAAGAAGATAGTATATACTCATTGACCAGATTTTTTTCTGATTAACAAAGTACAACCAAAAATCTAAGTTAAACCCCTGAAACTTTTTCTAAGTGTTCTATTGTTCTCCTTAGGTCATTATAGTGACTTTGTTTTTAGATCCTTAAATTTGTAGGTGACCACCTTGCTGATACAAATCATGATATTGTAGTTCTAAAACTCTTTGCATATATTTAAATAAATATTTTAAATCCAACAAAAATTATTAGCCAAAGTTAGGAATGTGTATTACTTAGTAAAATAATCTGAATCCTCAGGTAAAACTATAGAATTCAAATTTAGGAAATTAAACAAATTTCAAAAGGTCTTTTAGTTCAACACTATAAAGAAATAAGCCATCAAGCTATGGAAAGACATGAGGGAAACTTAGATACATGTTAATAAGTTAAATAAACCAACCTGAAAAGACTACATACATACTATATAATTCCAACTATACAGCATAGTGGAAAAGGTAAAGCTATGGAGACAATAAAAAGATCAATGGTTCCCAGGATTCAGGGGAGAAGGGGAGAGATTATTAGACAGAGCACATAGGGTTTTTAGGCAGTGAAAATACTCTGTATGATATTTTAATAGATAAGCGTCATTATAAATTTGTTCAAACCCATAGAATGTGCAGCTCATAGAGTGAACCCCAAAGTAAACCATGGACTTGGATTAATTATGTATCGCTGTAGGTTTATCACTGGTGAAAACAAATGCACCATTCTGATCACTGATGTTGATAATGGGAGAGATTATGATTGTGTACAGTGGAGAGTATAAGAGAAACCTCTGTATTTTCCTCCCAAGTTTGTTGTAAAACTAAACTCCAAAAAATTATTTTAAAAAAGGTCTTTCATGGTAAATTAGCCATTTAACCATGATTTGTAGCAGCATTTCACTGGGAAATTTAATTCCATGAATTATATTATTTTCTTAAGCCTTATTGAAGATTTAGAGTTTTGTACACAAATGTGAAAACCACTGTATTCGATGTATGCTACGAGTGTACTTTTTAAACACATCTTTTCCTTTCTGTGTCTTTACTCCAGGCTACATATCGAAATCGAATTGTGAGCCAAAGTCTCAGCACAAGGGACAGAAAAGCAATGCATACTCCCACCGAGGACCGTTTTAGATACTCAGCAGCTGACCAGACAAGCCCCTACAAAAGTAAGACCTGTCAACTATCAAGTCTATGTTTAAGTAATTTTTTGAAAGACAAGGAACTAGTGGAAGTTATCAAACACTCAAGAGGAACTTATGAAACCCTCACATCAGAGGTCACCCCGAATTTACGGGCCACTGGAGGGCAAAACTCTCTGAAACCAACAGCTAAGCCTGAAGGGCCCTCCACCTTCTCAGAGAAACCAAAGGACCCAGCTGCTGTGGCCCGACAGCATTCAACCTTTACAGGAAGGTTTGGACAACCACCGAGAGGGCCAATCTCTTTACACATGTACAGCAGGAAGAATGTTTTTCTCCATCACAATTTACACACAACGGAGCTGCAAACTCTAGGCCAGCAGGATGGATAATTAAATCACCCTATTCCCATCTCTGGGTAGGGTAAGGATGGTTAGTGTTTCTCATGCATAGCTCACATTTTAATTGTCATTTTTTACTCCTTTTTATTTTTAGTTATAAACAAAGAATTGTGCACTTTTTTTTTAGAATGAGGGTTCAGGCATGTTAATTGAACCAGGTTTAATAGCCTTGAAGACTTTATTATATATATATGTATAATAAATGGCACCATCATGTTGGTTTATATAGTCCATAATTTATCTTATCAGTCACTGATCTGCATCGAAGTTTCAGAAGGTAATCTCAAATACACTCTGTTCATTTAATGGTGTTACTGTGAAAATAGACGTGAGGAATAAATAAAGTAACTGTAAAGAATTTAAATTACATAGTTAATAGGAGGAGAAGAAAAGAGAGATTTTAAAGTCTTATATTTGATGTGTATTTGTTTCAAGAATGAAGCTTGCTTGCATGTAACCTAGAGACGTGTTTTTCTCTCTATTACATACATTCAAGCTTATCTTGCCACACTATTAAGGGGGAAACGGCTATTTCTTTTTTCCTCTAAACGTTTAGTTTATACTAGTTCACAAAGGATTTCAGACTGAGTAATTGTTATCCAAATAGAGAATGACAGCTCTGATCTTTCAAAAATTTTTGCTTTCCGTTTTGCTATGGATGTTGAAGTAGTATGACATAAACACATTGGTAAAGTTGGCTGAATTTTGTCAAGTGATGCATAAAGCATGACATGCTGTACTCTTTGAGTCACTGTCATGGCAATATCAGCTTATTTTTTTAAATCTGAAGGATGGAACACTCTAAGAAAACTATTTTATTTGACTTCCCTTGTACTTTTTAACATATTCACCTATTTTTATGGATGTCCAATTTTGCCCACTGTATATCACTGACTCTACATGATGAGTTGAGGAACAGAAAGTCAGTTTCTTGGTAACCCAGTAGACACTATTCTGACAATTTAGTCATCTAGATTTAGAAGAAATAGTAAAATATATGTCAACGTGGGCAATTTGATCTTAGAAATAAATCCCTAACAGAAATGTTCAAAACTCATTTGATGGAAAACACTTTTCTTTAACAAACAAGGCCTGATATGTTTAAACTTAAGCTCACATGAGAGAGAGCAATACATCTAAGCAATTCCTTTATGTTTAATTAGTAACAGAGCTGTATGCAGCTGTAGAAATAAATAAATAAATAGTTTTAAAACAGTAAGAATCAGGGCTGCAATTTTCTTATACAAACATAAAAGGTAGTAACTTTATCCACATTAGGCATAGTCCATGCAAATTGAAATTGTCATACATACTGCATGATCTGTTTCCCTAGCATTCTCTAATAGGCAGAATCCATCAGCATGTACAACTGAAATGAATAAAGGGAAATTGAGATAGCAGTTTTAGCATGGCATCTAACTAATCTGCTTAAATTAAAGCTGTGTATGAAATGCATCTCTTAATACAAAAATGGATTTGAGCTCAATGCTTTGGGGGAAAGGTATTAAATTTCCCCTTGGCTTTAACTATTAAACTTTGATAATTTTTTACACTTTGATTAGCATTGGTAAGAGTAAAGAGTCTGGTGGAAATGTTGTACTTTTAATTTTGATTTCCCAAAGGAAGACACATATGCATCAAGTCAAATGTTTGCCAAACATTTTACTTCTTTGTGTGTTTATAATTCTGCCAAGAGAACGATACACACAGAAATTTGCTTGGCTTAATGAGACTGCTATCTAAAATTCCACTATACTTTAGATGCTTAATATTCAAGCAGATATACATTCAGGGCTGGGCAATATTTAAAAAATGATAGAAAATTATGATTAATTGTGGAACTCAGCTTCATTTCTCCTGAATGTTTGTGTGTGTTACTAGAGTATTTGAAGTCTGTAAATAAATTAGCACGATAAAATAATCAAGGATTTTTTCCCAGGATATGGAAGAACTATGTATCACAAATAATGTTTTTGATTTGGACTTTTGGAGTTTATAGTTGTGTTTTCTTGAAAGATAGACTTTTGAATTATGCTTTGTAAAAAATAGTCTATTTAAGAAAATCTGTCATTTAATAGACAATTTAAGAGACATTTTAAACACTAGTATTTTCTTGAAAAATCTTTTTTAAAGCTGAAACATTCAAAAAGAAAACCTGGATTCAACAGTTCAATTTTAAAAGGAGGGGTATTTTTTGGAAATATCATCTTAAAGCTGTTTTGTATCAGTATTTTCAGCATTGTTATAATATTATTTGTAATACTAAGTATAACTCAGGCCTGGAGAAGGTATAAGCCCACTATACTAATATACATCAGTAACTGTAAAACAGGGGTCCTTTATAAGTTCCTCTGATGTATATATAGTAACTCAAAATGGCACGTGGGCATTCTTTCAGCAAACTGATTTCTTTGTACTAAAATCTCTAGTTTTCTAAGGCAGTTCCATGTATAAAAATGATTTATACATTTCTCCAAGGCGGTACATATCCAAAGACATGACACCAGGGGGAAAAAGTGCTTGTTTTTCTGATGGAAGCAGTTGTCTTTTCTTTCCCTCCCTCTTTCTTCTGTGCATGTGTACGTGTAGCTCAGCCTAAGCAATCCTGTAAAATTTCTGCTGCAAACTGTCTCTTCTGAATTTAGAATGTGTTTTAAAGGACACTTAAGAAGAGATATTCCTCGAGGAAAAGCTGTTTCCACCTGAAATAAACTGTTCCCAGTTTTGTAATTGTTGGAACATGCAACTCTTTCTATGAACTCAGTGATTTTTTTTTGAATAATTTTATATGCTAACAGAGTCATAGCAAAATTATGGATTATCTCTCCAACTATTTTTGCTTCTTTGGAGTACCATAGTCTTTGTGCACATGACACCATAAAACTGTAGCTGCAATGCTTAAGGTATGAATCTACCAGTATCAATATGCTCGGTAAGAACCTAGAGCCACACGTTATTCAACTTGTTTTTGTCATGTATGGATAGACTTATAAATAGCAAACCTCTAGTCAACATTACACATTCATAGACATGTCCATACTTCCCTAATTTAAAACATTTACAAATTTTTGTGATTAAACTGGATTTATTATGTGTATTTTCCAAGGTTTAATCCTAGCCTGCTGTCATTACTTCCTGAGTGTTATTGAATTCAAAAGAATTCATTGAACTCGAAGGAAGTTTCACATTTAAAATTTTTTCCTTATGTGTTTTTAACAGATATAATACCTCCCCCCAAACGTTGGCATTTTTAAATCATCATGTATTTAAGGACTATATCCTCAAGACCACATTCCACTGGTCCTCCAAGCTTTCTTAGTAACTTACCTGTTGATGGAAGAGTAAGAGCAGTTTATTGAATAGCAAGTAGTATTTCTCCACATTCACCATCACCTTTCCCATTATCAAGAAGTACTAACTCATTACAGTGAGTAACTTGAAATACAGAGTGTCATCTTTTAATTATAATCCTATAATCTCAATTTTGTCCCACCTTTTCATTTTCAGAATTATACATTCTCCATATCTAGACAAATAGGAAGTGCTTCAAAGCAGCCCTTATAGCTCCATGTGGTTCAAAGTAGAAAGAGGAATATCTAATTACAGGTGCTGTCGACAGAAAGGTGCTGCCTGTAATTGCCATCCTTTGTGACTAAATCACAACTCCCATAGTGGAGGCTTTTCTCTGGGTGATCTGTTTAAACGCAGTACTGATTCACTTATACCAAAATTTTAATTGTACTCTGGGAGTTGACTCTAGGCATTATTAACAGAGCTTTTATGTTTTTGTTTGCTTGTTTGTTTTCTACATGAAACAGGTCACTTGTACATCATATATTCTTTGGAAATTTATACCTCCTGGATTTTAAAACTTTTTATTTCTTGTTCATTTTCCATGAACTAACATTGTCATGCCAACTCTAGGCTATATCTCAACACATGGCAGGGCCCATATAAAATATAAACTGTTTGGGGTCTTATACAAAGCTAAATTATAATATGGTATAAGAGCAAACAGCCAACTATCAACCAGCCAAAGAAGCCTGCTCCTCTAATATACAACATCACCAAATTTTCATTTTTCAAATCTTAATCTGTGCCAACTTATATCACCAACAGTCAGAACCACAAACATATCCATAAACTATCTACAATAAATTTAAAATTGTTCGGAACCCAAGTACAATAGGCTGAAAACAAAAGTCAAAGATACACTATTCCAGCTGGTTACATATGGAAAAGTATAAAGGCAGGATACCCTATTTCAGACTTGGAGACTTTCCCACAAAATTGTGACACAACTGAATGTTCCTAATACAGAGTGGGTTTTCCCACCTGAATAAGTGATTTAGAATGTGGTTCTTTCTAGGGAAGTTCTATTCAGACCCTTTAACTTTTACCAGTTTAATCTAACAAGGATACTTTTTCTTCCTGGACATAAAATTCAAGAAAAGGAGCTTCTATATCTTACCATTCTTTACAAACATTACCCCATTGGCTTTTGTAAGCTCGGGTTATATAACAAAAGACTATAGAGTGGGTCGCTTCAACAATAGACACTTCCGTAGCTCTGGAAGCTGGAAGTCTAACATCAAAGTGCTAGCAGTTTCAGTTCCTGGCTTGCAGACAACGTTTTCCTTCTGGCTATATCCTCCTCTTTTAAGGCCATTAATCCCATCGTATGGCCTCACCATCATCTAAACCTAATTATTTTTCTCCCAGTACTGTCACTTTTGGGTTCAGATTTCAAAATATGGCTTTTGGGGGGTACACAAAGGCCCACTCCATAGCGTTAATTTTCAGCTTACAACAACTAGTGAGGTCGCTATTGTTTTCCTCATGTCATAGATGAGATTTAAAAAAATTATAATTTCCAACTATATACAGCATGTATGTTTAACTGGATTCCATATCCCTAGACCTTTCCGTTTTTACTATGCTTATCTCTAGAGTAGACTCCCAAGGAAGCAGAGTGATCAAATACGTGCATAGTCTCCTTTACTCTTAAAATTCTGTTCATGTTGCTAGGGAAGAAAATCTGAGCAATGATTTAAAATAAAAAAAGCTACTCATTCAGAACCATTTTTACAAAAATTATTGATATTTAAATCAATAAATATAGGAATCCGGAGAGGAAAGCACTTACTGTATTTAACGTTTACCTCCCAGAAAATCAGACATCCTAAATTTCTTTTCTTGAAGGCAATTGGAAATAATACTGACATAACTTCATGTTGTATATTTTTGAAAATAGACGGATAATGAAGTATCTAACATAAGTAAAACATAGAAGGAAAATAATGTAGTTTTCAAATTATCTTATTTCTTCCCTTCATTTTCTGAGGATATTGATATGGATATCATTGAATTTGATACTTTTGTGTATCAAAAGTGTCCTCATATACATCTAAATAATGAGATCTTTTTTGGATATTTCTACATAGGGACAAAAATTACAGCTGATTGAAAGTTTCTTAAGTATTTGGAAGGAATTGAAACAAAATGGGAAACACAAATTTATCCTAAATTTTTAAATACATTTTATAATTAATCATATGTACTTAAATTAATTTCTGAATAAAATATAATCTATCATTAATCATCTCTTCCAAAATCTTGTTTTCAGAAATCCAAAAGAATTTAAATATTAACTAGACCCTATATGTAGAGGAAAAAAACCCTATTTGATGTATTCTGATGTACATGGTCTCAAATTAACAATCATATTTTCTATTCTCTAAAAATTTAGGAATAAATAGCAAATTACTCTGGAAATCATAATTATAGTATTATTGAATGCCATAGTATTATTTGTTTTGTGGCTCTTGATTTCCCTATAAGGGAATGTGATTTTATTTAATGGAAATTTCACCATTTGACTACTATTCAGAGAAAAAAATTGATACACTTAAGCATGGTGATTAGAAAAATATGCATAATCCTGTGCAAAATAAAATTTAAAACAACAAGTATGTTGTGTCGTACCTGACTACTTTCATCATAACATTAATTTGTTCTGAATCTGTCCTGGTGATAGATTGGTTTACACATGTATTCACACTAAAGCAATGTGATTTCTAAATTCTTGAAAGCTGTGATGATTGGGAAGAGGCAAATCAGCCACTTATTTCATCAGCCAGTTGACATGATTGCTATTTCTACTTACTTTGCCACTGAGCTTTTCTTAGTTTCTGATATATAGTAATAATGTGCACTATCCCAGGGACCATTGAGAGGTTATGATGCTATCATTTCATTTCGATGTCTATGAGGAATCTTTTCATTCTGTTTATACTCATTTCCATTTTTTAAAATTGGTCACAATTCAAAATATATCTTACAATGTTTTGAGTTTATAATTTATAAAATCTTGTTTTGTTTATCAATTCTATGTGTTTTATAACAACACAAAATATACAAAATCTTCTAAATTCTGTCTCTGTCTGTTTCTCTCCCTCACACAAGCGCATGTGTGCGCGGGTATACACACACACTCACTTTTCTAAAATGGCTGGAAGATGGATGATTCAGAACATTGGAACAGTGCATGAGTATGTAACCATTTGGCATTCACACCAGCCAATAGGGAAGAACATGCATTAAAAATTCTGTGGCAATGCCTTGAAAGCATGCCCTAATGTTATATATATAAACTTATCAGCTGTTCTCTATCATCTCACAACTTCAGAGTAAATGGTGCTCCTCTGGTTTATGCTTTTACATAATGTGATTTCAAAAAGCTGAAATGAAACAACTAGATAGATTTTATGACCTATGTGTAATATGACCTTATGGTTTAAGATTCATTTTCCTGACCACAGGAAGCATTTTTCTTTGTTTCTGCACTGTGTTTTCTACAAAAAAAAAAAGTCAAGATGCACTGTATTATCATTTTTTATTAAATTAATGAAGGTATTAAATTTTAGGAGTTATTTTGAAGACTTTATAAGACCTTATAAACTTACTTCTACATTCTGTTGGTAATTATTACAAACCTTTTCATTATGATTACGATGAGCACTTTCTTATAGATGAATTATACTGGTATTTCTCTTAAAATTTCAATTGAAAATAATCACTTAAACATTTTAAAAGTGGGATATTTATGTGTATAGTGCTTAGTAATTATATATTCTTTCAAATATTCTCATTTTTAATCTTATTTTAAATGGCTCTTATACATCTCCTTCCATTTCATGGTTTTTATCTCTCTAATATGACTAATGCTTTGCCATTCATAGAGATATTATCAGAACAGGCATCACAGCATAAAATGCATGAAAGTGACACAAGTGAATATTTTAAGATTTAGAAATTGAACTACATTTCAGAAGATGACTGTGACAGTTGGAACCGGTCATTATAAAGTTAACTTCAGTTAATGACTTAGCCAAGTGTAACTGTTTTAGTTTTATTTATAGGTACCCTTCCAAAATTTCACAGAAGAGTATTTATTTACAAACATTATTTATAGTGCACTGGTAATCTTATGACCAAAACAAAACCAAAAACAAAATTAAGTGATATTAGAAGATATATTTATATGCTGTGCTTTACTGCTAGGGTGCTAGGGATTGAGTTTTGTTTTCCTTCAAGAGTTCTTCTACATGACAGAGGAAATATGTAAATAAAGGTTAACTTTTAAATAGAAAGCACATTTAAAGTATTCTTAGAGGCATAGGGTGGTTCAGTCAGTTAAAAGTACAACTCTTGATTTCAGCTGAGGTCATGATCTCACAGTTTGTGAGACTGAGCCCCACATTGGGCTCTATGCTGAGGATTCCGTCTCTCCCTCTCTCTCTGCCCCTCCCCTGCTCATGATCTCTCTCTCTCTCTCTCTCTCCTTTCTCTCTCTACTTCAAAATAAGTAAAAACTTTTAAAAATAAAATATTAAAAAATAAAGATTTCTTAACTCTTATACCATAGTTTGTACTCTACCTTTTATATTTTCTTTTTTTTTTTTTAACATTTTTTATTTATTTCTAGGAGAGAGAGAGAGACAGCGTGAGCAGGGGAGGGTCAGAGAGAGAGAGGGAGTCACAGACTGAAACAGGCTCCAGGCTCTGAGCTGGCAGTCAGCACAGAGCCCGATGCGGGGCTCGAACCCACGAACCGCGAGATCACGACCTAAGCAAAAGTCGGACGCTTAACCGACTAAGCCACCCCGGAGCCCCTCTACCTTTTATATTTTCTATAAAGGAGTACTGGATAGAAAAAAAGAATATACATATAAATCCAGTCTCAAATTCTGGTGAACAGCAAAATGTAACTACATCCTGGAAATTTGCACTGGTGCCATGTTTCAACTAAATGGTTGATTTTAATGAGTCTATAATGGACATATTAGGTCAGAGGCTAAGAGTTTTACCCTCACATCAACAGAGCAGAAGATCCAAAAGTGTGTCCTGCTAGCTTTGCTAGCTTTTTTTTTTTTTTATTTTTGAAAGAAAGATAGAGACAGCATGAGCAGGGCAGGGTCAGAGAGAGAGGGAGACACAGAATCCGAAGACAGGCTCCAGGATCTGAGCTAGCTGTCAGCACAGCCTGATGCAGGGCTCGAACCCACAAACCATGAGATCATGATCTGAGCTGAAGTTGGACGCTTTACTGACTGAGCCACCCAAGCACTCCAATGTCCTGATAGCTGTTAGACACAATATTTAACATGAATAAAGTGACAAAAATGTAGCACCTTCTTACAAACCATAATCACTGTTTTTTAAATTCTTACGTTAGAATAGTTTTTGTGTTGAAGAAAATATGGCTAATCTTCCAAGATGGCTATGTTGGTAAAAACTACAAATTTAAAGATTTCTTACAATATACTGAAGGATTGCTGCTACTAGATGAGAATTTCTTGTACTGCTTGCCTCTGTCAAAACCTATGAACTCGGGGAGCCTGGGTGGCTAAGTCGGTTACACGTCCGACTTTCGCTTAGGTCATGATTTCGCAGTTTGTGGGTTCGGGCTCTGTGCTGACTGCCAGCTCAGAGCCTGGAGCCTGTTTCAGTCTGTGACTCCCTCTCTCTCTGACCCTCCCCTGCTCACGCTGTCTCTCTCTCCTAGAAATAAATAAAACATTAAAAAAAAAAAAAACCTACGAGCCCAAGAGCACTGTTGATGATGGTTATGATGATGGAGGTGAGGATGATGATTAAACAAAGACAGAAGAAACCCCACAACTTTTCTCCTTGAGAGAAATCTCTAGAAATATCATCAGAAATTTATAATCTCTAGAATTTTCAGATTCTTCATTGATTTTTTTTCTGATCCCATGACCCAAACATTGCTTTGATAAAAGATGAAATTATACAAAGACTTTGAAATTCATGGATTCATAAAAATATTTTTAAGGACAGGAAGTTTTTTCTTTAGTGTCTGATTCATAGGCTACTCTATCAGTTTTTACTCAATGTTTATCTTGCTGAAGATGAGGTTGTGTCCTAGCATGGTGAGTTTGCTACATTAAAAAGAAAAAATCTTACATGCTTTCACAGAACTATTTATTTCTTAGTATATTTAACACACCCTCCCACACACATACTTCCTGTGCTGTGCTACTTCATTATTAAAAACAAAATTAACTGGAATGCTTGCTGAAATTTCAAAAATTTATTGACTTTCAATACTAATATATAATGATGAAAAGAAATCACTGTCCCTTGCCAGTTTTGGTAACAGAGATGGCAGAAAAATATCACATGGTTAACATTTGAGAGTATAACATGTAGAAAATTGGAATAGACACAAATGGCTAAAGTATTTGCCATTTTGTTTTTATTATAAAGAGTCAATATGTTCCAATTATTTGTCTCTAGTAATTTCTTAATGAAACAACCATCCTATAAATTACCTTCTATTAAGCATTCTCTCAATGTGTGCATGAAAGTCCTAAAGCTTATATTAATAATAATTCTCTGTTTTCCATTGAAAATATGATATCAAAAGACGTCCTCCATGCTTTGGGTAGGTTAAAATATATATAAGATTTAAAATAGAGTTGCATTCACTCAGAAGAATTATTTACACTTAACTATCTCTTTTAAATTGAGGACAATTTTAATATTCCTGACTAAAGCCATTCTGTTAACTTTATTACGTTACATACATAAGCAGTTTTGTTCATGCATATGCAAGCCACCTCTATGTTGATTCCCTACCATCTGCCAAATTGTGTGCTCTGCAGTTAAGATGTAAAGACAAATGATAATTTTCCTATACTCAAGGAATTTAGATAGATGTTCATTTAGTCACATAAAGAGAGTAGCTAGGAGCCTTGTCTGGTGTCCTGAAATGATTATTAAGTTCAGTAATGCCTAACAATTACTGAGTGATGTTCTGTAAATGCAAGCACTATACTAAATACATTGCATGGATTTTTAAAAACCGAATACTCACAATAAGCCTAGTGGTAGATATTCATATTTTTATTCCTCTCTTACCTTTGAGAACACTAAGTATTAGGAATTTGTCCCAAGTCAAATTCCTCGGCCAATAAGAGGCTCAGATGGATATTCTGACAGACAGTACTGTTCTATATACACAGAGAAAAGAGAAAAACGATTTCTTCTAGAGTTATTAAGAAGGGTTTCTAAACAATCATCTTATATTTGAAAGAGATAGAATCACTGTAAGATATTCTAGTACTAGTTTACATGTGCAGCATGGAAAAAATGGACATTGAATACAGACTTTGGAGTGAGAAAGAACTCTAAATCTTGGCTGCATAACTTACTGGTTGTATACACTTGGCAAAATTATTGAATTATGTATATCATAATTTTTTTTCACATGTGACAATGTGGCTGATTCCCACTACAAAAATATATTTTTAAATTTTTGTTTATTTTTGAGAGAGAGAGAGAGCATGAATGGGTGAGGGACAGAGAGAGAGGGAGACAGAATTTGAAGCAGGCTCTTGCAAGATCATGACCTGAGCTGAAGATGGATTCTTAACCGATTGAGCCACCCATATGCCCTCAAAAAGATTTTTTTAAAGATTATATTAAAAAAATATATGTGAAAATATCTACCAACATAGATTACATATATCATTTAAAATCCTTCTAATTAGGGGCACTTGGGTGACTGAGTTGGTTAAGTGTCAGACTTTGGCTCAGGTCATGATCTCATGGTTAGTGGGTTCAAGCCCTGCATAGGGCTAGGGCTCTGTGCTGACAGCTCAGAGCCTGGAGCCTGCTTCAGATTCTGTCTCCCTCACTCTCTGCCCCTTCCCCGCTCATGCTCTCTCAAAAATAAATAATAAACATTGAAAAATATTTTTTAAATAAAATCCTTCTAATTAATGTTGTCTACCATAATCGTCCTACAAAACCTACATGGATTCTTATGCAGTTAGAGAATCACATGACTTTGGCAAATCTTGCAAAGCTGCTTACCAGGAACTGGATTTCTTTCTATCTTTGGAATATCACCACTGGAAATAAATGTATAAGCTTTTAACTGTACTCTCAAACTAACTCCTGCAAGTAGTTAAGTGATTTCCTAATGCATTTGCTTAAGATGGGGTTCACAAGAGTGAAGAAGAGAGAGGTTAGGACTATAGTCACAGGATCAATTCACTTACGATTAAACCTTAAAACTTAGTATTAAAAAAATGCAAATTTTTACCACATTTGCAAGGAGCAGTTAATGCCCAAATTATATAATTATTATATAAATTTGAAAAAATCCAAAGCTATTAAATACATTTATAAAATTGTCATAAACCTATTTCCAATAAAGATAATGTAGACACATTTTGCTTATGAACAAAAAGAAAAATGAATATATAGACCCATTTCCTAATGAACATAGAAGAAATAATTCTAAATATTAGACAACTGAACCATTATTAAACAAAATTGATCATAATCATGTAGGGTTCATAATAAAATTGCAAACATTCATTTTCAAAATCAGAAAAATTAAGGTAATACAACATAAGAAACATTAAAAGAAAAAAGGCATAAATATTTCAATTGATAAAAAGCCCTTGGTAATGATTAACTAATCTTTATCGTTAAAAAATAACTAATAATTAAAGGAAACTTTCTTTTATAGAATTGGCCAACTATCTCTTTGCAACATCACCTTTTAAAAATCTTGGAAATTAGCTATTCTGATCTGTACCACAAGGAAAGCTGAAACAAACTGATAATCAATGGTTTTTATGGGCCCAGGGCAAGAAAACTATGTTGCAAGGCAAACAGCAACGCCGACATACATAAATAGTAAATCGAGTCATAGCCAAAAAACGGATTACCCAGGGCAGACACCACTGGATAGGTAAACTGATAGGACATTTAAATGGTTATTTTAATTAGCTGCTGGAGTTTGAGTGTAAACCAACAGTGTGTAAGAAACTAATAGGATGATAGCCTTGGGCAGACCTCAGACATTCATGGATTTCATCTTTAGAAAATCTACCAAGTTCTTGTTGTGAAGATCCAAGAATGCTCTACTTGGAGTTCTGGCTGGGGAGAAGTAGATTTACTGAAAAATAGGGCCAGAGCATTTTCCCTAACAAAAGCCCACTCTCCAGGGAAACGACTACTAGAAATTTATACTATCTGTGGAAAAGGCATCTCTTCCACTTCAATCCCCTGTAGCTTTTCTGTCTTACTTAAGGGATGGGGAGAAGCTAAGTAATTCATGTAAAGGTCACAGTCCAGGGACAAAGGACGGATTTACATCATAAGTTTATAGAAGTCTCCCCCACTCCCATAATTTGCTACTGTACCAATAGAATAGTACATTACAGCTGCAAGATGTAGATTCTCAGAAGAGAAGTAATTACAAAGAATTACAAGCCAAAGTCAACAAATGAGACAAAAATAAGGACACTAAAGGAATTTTAAGGCCATGGCACTTAAAGCTATAGAAAAACTAAATATAGGAAATTTTAGCTAGATTAACATAAAACCTCACACTGTATCAATTCTAATTACCTAATAAATCATGTTTAATGGTCTAGTTAGTTTGAGCTGCTGTAACAAAACACCATAATATAAGAGCTTAATCAAAAGCAGAAGCTTATTTCTCACAGTCCTGGATGCTGGAAGTCTGAGATTATGGTGCCAGCATGACTGAGATCTGGTGAGAACCCTCTTCCTGTTTGCAGATGACTGACTTCTGGCATTCTCACAAGGTGAAGAGAGTAAGAGAGCCTTCTAGGGTCTGATTTACAAGGACACTAATCTCATTCATGGGAACTCTCCTCTCATGACTTAATCCCTTCCCACAGATTCTCCCCTTTTTTTTTTTTTAACAGCATTTTTTTTTTTTTTTATTTCTAGGAGAGAGACAGACAGCGTGAGCAGGGGAGGGTCAGAGAGAGAGGGAGTCACCGACTCTGAAACAGGCTCCAGGCTCCGAGCTGGCAGTCAGCACAGAGCCTGATGCGGGGCTTGAACCCATGAACTGCGAGATCATGACCTAAATGAAAGTCAGACTCTTAACCGACAAAGCCACCCAGGCGCCCCTCTCCCCTTCCTAAGACCATCACATTGGGAGTTAGACTTTCATTATATGAATGGGGAGGAGCACAAACATTCAGTTCTTAATATTTAGCTGTCAACCAAAAATTAGAAGTCCTGCTAAAAGGCAAGAAAAAAGTCTGAAGAAACAAAAAATCATAAAAGATTCAGTTATAACACTGACTTTTGAATCATTAGTCAATTTAAACTATGGTTAATGTCTTGAGGGAACTAATGAAAAAAGTAGACAACCTTCAAGAATAGATAGCTAATTTAAGCAGAGGTACAGAAACCCCATTCACACTGTCCAGTAAGCCTAACTAGAGAATCCAAGCAACTGTGAAGCCCAATCCTACAGCTTCACTCGGGCAGGGAACCAACCCAGTAGTTCTATCCACTTACTCTCAACAAGTGGCATGCCCCCCACTCCTGACTTCAGAACTGAAACACTTGACTCACCCCCAAATAGACCCTAATAGTAGGACCTAAGTACCCAAGGGCATTAATTACCAAGAGATATATCCAGAAATACAGACTGAGCTGGTTGGTGAACTGTTTCTGCCAAAGTGAGCCTGCAAAGTCTGAGAGATGAGGCAACTTACTCAAATGACCAAATATCAATGTAAGGAATCAAGGATCATGAAAAATCAGGTAAATATGATATCACCAAAGGAAACTAATAAAGTCTTAATAACTGATCTTAAAGAAATGGAGATATGTCAGTCCAAAAAAAAAAAAAAAAGGTCAGAATAGATAGACATCAGTATCATGTTTTCATGAATCATTTTTTCCTCTCTCCCTCAATTTACAATAAATCAGACATCCATAACGACAACAACAACAAAAATGAAAAAGCACTTCTGAACATCACAGGAGGATACCTAGAAGATCCATACATCTGTGTACCTAAAAGTGGGTAGATTGGGCTTCAGAGGAAGCAGAAGCAGGAGAGTGGCAGCAGCGGCAGCATAGTCTTTTTGGCAGAGAAAGTTGAGGGAGAAAGTGATGCATGGGCTTTACTCAGTTGCACATGTTGCAATTGGAGGGACCATAGCTCTGAGGAGACATTGCAGTGATTGGGGTGGTGGGGAGGAAAAGAAAAGGGAAGAAGATAAAGAGAACTGAAGGAATAAGATCCTTGCTGTCTGACGCAGGATTCTGGCAATTGGACCACCCACGGACATCTGGGACTCCTGACTCGAGCATCCCCCTACATGGATGTGTACTCTTTCAAAGCCCCAAGTGCTCAGCACACACCTCCCCCAACACCGCCACCATCCTTTTCTCTGCACCAGTTTTTTATGCACATTCTCAGCCTTAGTGGCTAGCCAGTTCTTTTAAGAGAAACCAAAAATTTATGCTATATCAACATCTTATGGAAAAACAAAGGAAGGCTCCTAATTACCAACATGTAGAACAGTTAGAATCAAAGTAAACAAAGCCTTAACTAAATAAGAAATATGTTCACTATTTCTAATGCATCAGCAGAGGCTCTTTTAATCAAACACTATGCAAAGACATGATATTATAGTATCACAGGAAAGTGATTGTTTTCTAATACCTAAATTCAAAGACAGAAAATATTGCATTCTAATAATTAATTCAAAATAGCTGGTACAAAAGAAATACAATGAGCTACAAGATAATTCAGAAAGGCAATACAATGGTCTCGGGAATAAAATTGTCAAACAGAAGGAGTACTTCAGCAAAGAGATTGAAATTCTAAAAAAGAACCGAACAGAAATGTTAGAGCTAACTCAATAAATAAGATGAAGAATCCATTAGAAAGCATTGGAAAGCAAGCAGATCAGATGGAAGAGAGAATAAGTAAACTTGAGGACAGGAATACAGAAACATTTCGGGAAGCAAAGAGAGAAAAAATTAATATTTTTAAAAGCAAAGGGGCACCTAGGTGGCTCAGTCAGTTGAGTATACATCTTCGGCTCAGATCATGATCTCACGGTTCATGGGTTTGAGCCCTGCATCAGACTCTGTGCTGACAGGTCAGAGCCTGGAGCCTGCTTTGGATTCTGTGTCACCCTCTCTCTCTGCCCCTTCCTTGCTCATGCTGTCTCTATCTCAAAAATAAACTATTAAAACATTTTTTAAAATATTTTTAAAAGCAAAGAAACTCTATTATAATTATCTGACTCCATTAGAAGAGCCAATACAAGATTTATGGGTATAAAAGAAGAGAGGAAGAAGGGAACAGAGTGCATATTTAAAGAAATAATAGGGGAGAACTTCCCTAACCTGGGAAAGAAACTGAATATAGAAGTCAATGAAGCTAATAGAACATCTTATTATCTCATGACCAAAAAGACTTTCTCTGTTAACACATTATGTTAAAACTATCAACAGAATTTCAAGGGCAGCATGGGAAAAAAGACAGTAGTCTACAATAGGCTGTTGGCAGATTTCTCACCAGAAACTCCACAGGCCAGGAGAGAGTGCAATGACATATTCAAAGTACTGAAAGATTAAATATTGCCAGCTAATAATACTCTATCCATCAGTTATCCTCATATCTGAAGGAGAAATAAATGTTCCCAGACAAACAAAAGCTAAGGGTGTTCACCACCACTTGAGTTGCCTTATCAGAATGTTGAAAGGAGCTCTTCAAGCTGAAACAAAATGAGAGATATACATAGGACTCTGATTAAGTCGATAATCAATTAGAATTCCATAATTCTTTTTTATAAGAACGATATATTAAACTCTTCTTGTTTTAAAGTTTATTTATTTTGAGAGAGAGAGAGAAAGTATGAGAGGGGCAGAGTGAGAGAGAGAGTCCCAAGCAAGGTATACACTGTCAAACATGGAGCCTGATGTGGGGCTCAAACCTATGAACCGCAAGATCATGATCTGAGCCAAAGTTGGATGCCTAACCAATTGAGCCTTCCAGGTGCTTCTTAATGTCTTAAGTATAGCATAAAGACTAAAGAAAAATAGCATTAAAAATAACTATGGATACTACAACTTGGTAACAAAATAAAAAAATAAGACAGAATTTGTGACATCAAAAATATAAAAGAAATATAGTAAAAAAATGGATCCTTTATAGACAAATAAAGGAAAATTACTATCAGCCAAAAAGCACTATTTTTTAAATTTTATATTTATTTATGTATATTTTTTGAAAAGTACTATCTAACCTAGGAGGTGATTTATGTATACCCCATAATAATCACAAAGAAAATGTCTAGAAGAGAGACAGAAAACATAAAAAAGAGACTGAGAAAATCACCATGCTTATAAACGTTGATGGAAACAAAAGGGAAAAGAAACAGCGAGGACACAAAAATAACCAGAAATCAAGACATAAAATGGCAAGAGTAAATTCTCCTTATCAATAATGACTCTAAATGTAAATGCACTGATGGGGCGCCTGGGTGGCTTAGTCAGTTAAGCATCCGACTTTCGCTTGGGTCATGATCTCGCGGTTTGTGGGTTCGAGCCGCGTCGGGCTCTGTGCTGACTGCCAGCTCAGAGCCTGGAGCCTGCTTCAGTCTGTGACTCCCTCTCTCTCTGGCCTCCCCTGCTCACGCTGTCTCTCTCTGTCTCCTAGAAATAAATAAAACATTAAAAAAAAATTTTTTTTTAATGTAAATGCACTGAGCTCACTAAGCAAAAGGTAGAGTGGCTGAATGGATTAAAGAGCAAGAGTTTGGTACCTACAACAGACACACAGCCTTTGTATGAGAGAATGGAATATTTCAAGTAGATGGAAACCTAAAGATAGCAGGTATAGGCAAGCCATACTTCAAGCCAAAAAGTATAACAAGAGATGGTCATTGTATAATGGATAAATTGGCCAATAATCTAAGATATAAAAATCATAAATATATAATCTATCAACAAACAAAAATTAAAATATATTAAGCAAGTACTACCAGATCTTAAGGAAGAAATAGACAACAATAAAATAATCCTTGTGGACTTCAATACACATCAACAATGGATAGATTATCCAGACCAAAAATTAACATAAAAACATTGGAATTGAACCAAAATCAGAATCAATGTACTTAATAAACATATCCAGAACATTCCATCCAACAGCAAGAAAATATACATTCTTGTCAAGTAAACATAGAACATTCTTAAGGATAGATCATATAATAGGACACAAAGAAACTGTCTCAAATTTAAGAAGATTGAAATAATACAATATTTTCTAACAATGGTATGAAACCATATGAAATAAACAAGAGGAAAGTGGAAAAAATAACATGTTGAAACTAGTCTAGTCAAGACACTTCTAAAACAACTAATAGGTCAAAGAAGAAACCAATAAGAAAATAAAAAGTTATCTTGAAACAAATGAAAATACCAACATATCAAACAAAGTGGGATGCAGAAAAAGCAGTTCTGAGAGGAAATTTTATATCAGTAATGCATATAAGGAATTAGAAAGATTCCAAACAACCTGAGTACACTAGAAAGGAACTAGAAGGAACTAGAAGGTTCTAGAAGGAACTAGAAAAAAAGAGCAAATGGAAGTCCTAAGTTAGCAAAAGTAGGAAAATGTTAAAGATCACAGTGAAAATAAATGAAATAGAGACCAGAAAAAAAATAAAAATAATAAAACTAAAAACTGTTTCTCTGAAAAGATTTAAAAAATTGGAAAACCTTTAACTAGAATATTAAAAAGAGGGGTGGGGAGATTCAAATACAATTAGAAATGAAAATGGAGACATTACATATAATAAAGAATAGAATCATGAGACGACCATGAATGATTATATACAAATTTTATAACTCTTGAAGAAATATATACATTTCTAGAAATACACAGCCTATCAAAATTGAATCAAGAAGAAATAGAAAATTTCAACAGATGAATAACAAGAATTTGAATCCATAATAAAAAAGAATCCCAACACAGAAAACTACAGGACTAGACTGCTTTACAGGAAAATTCTACTGAACATTTAAAAAGGAATAAACACCAATTCTCCTCTTCTCTTCCAACATATCAAAAAGCACAGGATACTTGTAAACTCAGTCTACAAACTCAGCATTACCTTGTTATCAACCTAATAAGCACATTACAGGAAAGAAAACTATAGACCAATATCATTCATAAATATAGATGCAAAAATTTTTAATATTCCATAACACATTAAAATTCAAGAACAGGGGCACCTGGATGGCTCAGTCAATTAAGCGTCCAACTTCAGCTCAGGTCACGCTCTCATGGCTTGTGGGTTCGAGCCCCATGTCAGTCTCTGTGCTACCAGTTCAGAGCCTGTAGCCCACTTTGGATTCTGTGTTTCCCTCTCTCTTTGTCCCCTCCCTGCTCATGCTCCCTCTCTCTTCTTCAAAAATAAACAAACATTAAAAAATTAAAATTTAAGAACACATTAAAAAGATTATGTCCCATAACCAAGTGGGATTTATCCCCAGGATGCAAGGATGGCTCTGCATACTCAAATAAATAATATAATACAACATATCAATAAAATTAAAAATATAAATCACATGATTATTTCAGTAGACACAGAAAAGTATATGACAAAATACAACATTATTTTACAGTAAAAACCCTTAAAAGATTAGGTATAGGAGAAATATACCTAAACACAATAAAAGCCATATATGACAGGACAAACTGCTAACATCATAATCAATGGAGAGAAATCAGAAATGTTTCTCTAAGAACAGGAGCAAGACAAGGGTGCATACTCTCAATACTCCTATTCAATACGGTACTGGAAGTCCTAGGGAGAAGAGTTAGGCAAGGTAAAGAAATAAAAGGGCTTCAGATCAGAAAGAAAAGAGTAAAATGGTTGCTATTTGCTCACTGATACGGATCTTGACAATAATTTTTCAGGCACGACCTCAGAAGCACCAACAATGAACGTAAAAATCAACAAATGGGACTACATCAAATATAAAGCTTCTGCAAAGAAACAATGGACAAAATGAAAAGACAACCTATAGCATGGGAGAAAGTTTTTGCAAACAACATGTCAAATAAAGGATTGATATCCAAAATAAAAAACTCATACAGTAACAAAAAGCAAAAATCTGATTTAAAATGGAAAAAGAACTAAATAGACATTTTCCAAAGAAGAAATAAAAATGGTCAATGAGGACATGAAAAGATGTCCAACACTATGGCTATCAACAAGAAGACAAGAAACAACAGGTGCTGGCAAGGAGGTAGTGTAAAGGGGAACTCGCGTACACATTTGTCAGGAATGTCAATTAGTCCAACCACTATTGAAAACAATATGGAGTTTTCTCAAAAAATTAAAAGTAGATCTACCATGCAATCCAGCAGTTCCACTTCTGGATATATACCCAAAGGAAATAAAATCAGGATTTGAATCAGATATATGTACTTTCATGTTTATTACCACATTATTCACAATAGCCAAAATATGGAAACAACCCAAATTCCCATCAATGAATGGACAGATTAAAAAGATATGGTACATATACACAATGAAATATTATTTAGCTATGAGAAAGGAAGATATTCTGCTATTTGTGGCAGTATAAATGGACCTGGCGCTCATTATGCTAAGCAAAATAAGTCAGAAAGAAAAAGACAAGTACTGTATGATAACATTTATATATGGATCTTAAAAAAGTCAATCCTTTAAAAAAACATTATGTTGATTATCAGCATATGAAGGGTGTAAGATTGATGGCATTTAAATGTACAAACTTGTAACAAGTATTAAATACACCATAGAGGTCTAATACACAGTGCAATGAATAAGGACAATAATATAATTATTAAATGTGATAAAATATCACAATAGTAATGTCACAATATATAAATTGATCAAAGTAAAATTTCATACATCATTTTTTTTTAAATTTTTTTTTAAATGTTTTTATTTATTTCTAGGAGAGAGAGAGAGACAGCGCGAGCAGGGGAGGGTCAGAGAGAGAGGGAGTGACAGGCCGAAACAGGCTCCAGGCTCTGAGCTGGCAGTCAGCACAGAGCCCGACGTGGGGCTCGAACCCACGAACTGTGAGATCATGACCCAAGAGAAAGTCGGATGCTCAACCGACTAAGCCACCCAGGCGCCCCAAAATTCCATACATCTTAACCTACACAATGTTACATGTAAAATTTATTTAATAAATGGATTCAGAATAATCTTCTTTTAAAAATTTGTGAATTACAAGTGAAACACAGGTAACTAAATGAAATTAGGGAAACAATGCATTAACAAAATGAGAAAATTGACAAATAAAAACATTTAAAGAAAAGAAAGAAATCCTAGAACCAAAAAATATAACTGTCCTGATGAATTCATTAGGGAACTCCAAAAGCAAACGTGATCATGTAGAAGATTCAGAGACCCAGAAGACAGGACAATTGAAATTATCCAGTCAGGGAAAAAAAAAAGAAAAAGAAAAATAATAAAAGAGTAAGGAAAGTCTATGGGAATTATTTGACACAATTAAAACAAATAATCACATTATCAGAGTTTCAGAAGGATAGTAGAAAGGGACAGAAAGTATATTTAAATTCATAATGGTTGAACACTTTTGAAACATGGGGAGAGAAGTATACATCCAAATACAAAAAGTCAAAAAGACCTAAAATAAGTTAAACCCAAATAGGGTTACATCAAGACACATTGAAATTCAATTGCCAAATGTCAGATAGAAAGAATTTTAAAGTGAGCAAAATAATATTGAGTAGTTACAGATAAAGAAACCTGAATAAGGTCATTGGGGTATTTCTCAACAGAAACTTTTTGGGACTGGTTAGAATAGGATGACACATTCAAAATATTGGAGGGTGGAAATTGTCAACCAAGAATACTATACCTAAAGATATCCTTCAGAAATAAAGAGGAATAAAGATATTCCTGAATAAATAAAAGCCGAGGAGATTCATTACCAGTAGGTCTGCCTTACAATAAATGCTAAGGAAAATTTTTTGAATAAATATAAAAGGACACTAATTAAATCATAGAAACATAAGGCAGCTTAAAACTCACTGGTGATGGTAAATGTATAGTTAAAATTATACTCTGTGATAAGATAATGTCGGTGCATAATTCACGTACACCTCTAGTTTAAAAGTTAAAATAAAACAAATGTAGTGAAAATGACCATAAATACAATAGCCTGTTATTTATTATGCAATACAAAAATATTCAAGTAATTGTGTCAATAACCTAAAATATGAAGGGGAGGGGTAAAAGTGTAAAGCTGAGGGACTCTATTAAATTTAAGTTGTTATCAGTTCAAAATAGGATATTATAGCTTAAGATATTTTAGGTATCCACATGGTAACCAGGAGGAAAAGACTTATAGTAATTATACAAAAGAGCATGATAAAAATCCAAAGCATATGATACCAACAAACATCAAAACACACACAAAAAGATGACAGGATAAGTATCAAAGAACAGTGAAACTACCAAACAACTAGAAAACCAAATGACAATAGTAAATCCTTATTGTCAATAATCACTTTAAACATAGATTAATTTCCCCAATCAAAAGAGTGAATGGCTGATTGATTTTTTTTTAAAGATCCAATAATATGCTGCCTACAATAAACTCATTTTAGTATTAAAGACACACACATGGAGAATGAATGAATGGAAAGATTTCAAGCAAATCTTTTCAAACAAAAGATTAAAAAAAAACAATAAGAAAACCCAACAGGGGTAACTATATTTGTATCAGACAAAATAAATTTTAGACTAAAAATAGAAAAAGAGGGGCGCCTGGGTGGCTTAGTCGGTTAAGCATCCGACTTTCGCTTAGGTCATGATCTCACAGTTCGTGGGTTCGAGCCCAGCGTCGGGCTCTGTGCTGACTGCCAGCTCTCTCTCTGTCTCCCTCTCTCTCTGACCCTCCCTGCTCACGCTGTCTCTCTCTCTCTCCTAGAAATAAATAAAAATATTAAAAATAAATAAATAAATAAAAATAGAAAAAGAGACAATGAATGTTACTATAATGATTAAAGGGTGAATACATAAAGATATGTAAGAATTGTAAATACATATGCACCCAATGTCAAAGCATCTAAATATATAAAGCAAAACTAAGAGTTAAAAGAAATAAACATCAATATAATATTAGTTGGGGACTTTAATGTTCCACTTTCAAAAATGGAAGTCATCCAGACAGAGAATCATTAGGGGAACCAGATTTGAACAACACTACAGCCCAAATGGATCCAACAAATATATGCAGAACATTATATTTGAGAAACACAGAATTCACATTCTTTTCAAGTGCATATAGAACATTTTCTAGGTCAGACCATATATTAAGCCACAAAACAATCTTAGCAAATTGAAGATTAAAGTCAGACCAAGTATTTTCTCTAACAGCAATGGTATGAAAATAGTAATCAAAAACAAGAAGAAAACTGGGAAATTCATGAATACACGAGAATTAAATCTATGGATTAAAAAATAAACCAGAAGGAAAATAACAAAGTATGTTTAGACAAATAAAAATGGAAACACTACATATCAAAACTTATGAGATCCTGCAAAAGCAGTTCTAAGAGGGAAGTTCATAGCAATAAACACCTATATGAAGAAAGATGCTGGAGCACCTGGGTGGGTCTGTTGGTTGAGCATCCCCCTCTTGATTTTAGCTCAGGCTGTGATCTCAAAGGATTCTCTATCTTCCCTCTCTCTGCCCCTCCCCCATTCATTCTCTCTCTTTCCCTCTCTCAAAATAAATAAACTTAAAAAAAAAAAAAAAGATGTCAAATAAGCAACCTATCTCTACACTTTAAGGAACTGAGAAGAATAACTGAGCCCAAAATCACAAAAAGGTAGAAAACAGTAATGATTAGAGTCAAAGTAAATGAGATAGAGAACAGGGGGAAAAAATAGAAAAGATTAATCAAACTAAAGATTAGATTTTTGAAAAGACAAACCAAATCAAAACAACTTCTACTAGACTAACCAAGGGGAAAAAGAGATAACCCATATCAATAAAATTATAAATGAAAAAGAAAAGAAATTATCACTGATAGCATAGAAATATAAAGGATCAAAAGAGGTACTATAAACAACTATCTGCCAACAAAGTGGACAAGCTAGACAAAATTTAAAAATTTTTAGAAATATGCAAACTACTAAGACTAAATTAGGAAGAAATACAAAGCCCAATTACCATAAGGAAATTGAATAATCTAAACAGCTCCCAATTAAGAGAAACCCAGGATCAGATAACTTCATGGTCAAATTTACAAAACATTAAAGAAGAACTAATGCCAATCCTTCTTAAACTCTTCCAAAAAACTGAAAAGGGAGGACATTTTCAAATTCATTTTGGGAGGCCAATATCATCCTGATACCAAGGCTAGAAAATGTCACTACCAGGAAATAAAACCAATATCCCTGATAAATAAAGATGCAAACATTCTGAACGAAGCACAAGCAAACTAAATCAGCAGCACATTAAAAAAAAAAAAAAATCATTCACCGTGATCAAGTTGTCTCTATCCCTGGGAATAGAAGGGATGGTTCAACATATACAAATTAGTGTGATACATCATATTAATAGAATTTTTAAAATCCCATAACCATTGCAATAGTCACACACAAAAAAAGCATTTGATAAAATTCAGCATCTGTTCATATAAAAACATTCAACAAATTATATATAGAAGGATGACCTTGACATAATAAAGATGATGTATGATAAGCGCACAGGTAATATCATACTCTGTGCTGGAAGTTTGAGTTTGTCTTCTAACATCAGGAATAAAACAAGGATGTCCATTCTCACCACTCTTAGTCAACATAGTACTGGACATCCTTGCCAGAGCAAGATAGTGGGGGCTGAGGGTAGAAGTATTATGATTGGAAAGGAAGTAGTAATATTTTTTATACCTGCAGATGAAATTGTTTTATACATATAAATCCTTAATGACTCCACCAAAAATTTCTTAGATCTAACAAATAAATTCAGTAAAGTTGCAGGACCCAAAATTAACATACAACTATTGGTAGTGTTTCTATAGATTAACAACAGATTATCTGAAAAATAAATTATCTCATTCACAATAGCATCAAAACAATAAAATAGAATAAACTTAGCCAAGGAAGTGAAAGTTCTCTACTCTGAAAAATGCAAGACATTAATGAAAGAAATTGAAGAAGTCACAAATAAATGGAAATCTATTTTGTGTTCATCAATTGGAGTAATATATGTTGTTAAAATATCCATACTAACAAAAACTTTCCATGGATTTCAATCCAATTCCCTTCAAAATTTCAATGGCATTTTTTTCCAGGGTAAAAAATATTCCTAAAAATTATATGGAACCACAAAGACCCTGAATGGCCAAAGAAATCCTGAGAAAGACAAACAATGTGGCAGATATCACACTTTCTGATTTCTAACTATACTATAAAATTATGATAATCAAAACTGGCATAAAAGCAGAAAAAATAGATCAATGGAACGGAATCAAGAGCCCTGAATTAAACCTAAGTATATATAGTCAACTAATATTTGACAATAAAGCCAAGAATACCCAATGGAGAAAAGACAGTCTCTTCAATAAACGGTGCTGAGAAAATTAAATAGTCACATGTAAAGCATCATCCTGGACCTGTGTCTTATACTACCACAAAAGTTAACTCAATGTGGATTAAAGGCTTAAATGTAAGACCTGAAATGATGATACTTGTGGAAAAAAAACATAGGAAAAGTTCCTTGACATGGGTCTTGACAATGATTTTTTGAATACGACACTCAAGGCACAAGTAACAAAATCAAAAACATAACAAGTGAGGCTATATCAAACTATAAAACTTCTGCCTAGCAAAATAAACAATTAGCAAAGTTAAAAGATAACTAATGCAATGAAAAAAAATATATTCAAATCATATCTGATAAAGGGTTAATACTCAAAATATATAGAACTCATACAACTCAATAGAAAAAAAATTTCCCGGGGCACCTGGGTGGCTCAGTACATTGAGTGTCCCACTTTGGCTCATGTCATGATCTCACAGCTCATGAGTTCAATCTCCATATGGGGCTTGCAGCTGTCAGCTTTTCAGTGCAGAGCCTGCTTTAGATCCTCTGATTTCTCTCTCTCTCTGCCCCTCCCTGGCTTGTGCTCTCTCAAAATAAACATTTTTTTAAATTCCAAATAAAAAATGGGCAGAACATCTGAATAGACATTTGGCCAAAGAAGATATATATATAAAAACAATAGCTACATGAAAAGACACTTAAGATTACTAAATCATTAGAGAAATACAAATCAAAACACAATGAGATATCACCTCACATGTGTTAGAATGACCATCATCAAAAAGAAAAATGCCAGCATTGCTACCAAAGATATGGAGGAAAGGGAACACTCATGCATTGGTAGGATTATAGGATTGTAAACTGGTACAGCCACTATGGAAAACAACATGGAGGACCCTGAAATACTTAAAACTAAAACTATCATATGATCCAGCCATTATACGTTTGGAAATATAGCCAATGAAATGAAAATACCAACTCAAAAAGATGTCTACACTCTCATGTTCTTAGCGGCATTGTCTGTAGTAGCCAAGAAATGAAAATAACCTAAGTATCTGTCAATGAATGAATGGGTGATAAAGCTACAGTTTGAGTATATGTATGTGCACACACATATACACACACACAATTGAATATTATGCCTCCACAAAAAGTGAGAAAATCCTGTCACTTGTGACAACACAGATAGACCTTGAAGGCATTATGCGAAGTGAAATAAGTCAGACAAATAGAAATAAGCCAGAGAAAAATACTGTAGGATCTCACTTATAAATTAAATCTAAAAAAAAAAAAAAAAAAAAAAGAGGGAAAGAACAAACAACAAAGTTATATAAGATAGATCAGATTGTGTTTATCAGAAGTGGAGGCTAGGGAAAGGGGAACTGGAGAAAAGTGGTATAAGGTACAAACTTACAGTTTTGAGGTAAGCAAGCACAGAGGCTGTAACATACAGCAGGTGACTATAGTTAAAACTGCAGGTGACTATTCTTTAAACTGCCGTATGAGAGTTAAGAGAGAAAATCCTAAAAATTTTCTTCACAATATTTTCTTCTTATATCTACATAAAATGAAGGATGTTAACTAAACTTATTGTGTTGAGTTTTCACTATTTAAGTCCAACCATTATGCTTAACAACTTTACACAGTGATGGATGTCAATTATGTCTCAATATAACCAGGAAAAAATAAAAACATTGTTACAGACATAAAGAATGGCTCTGATGTGCTCATGAGTATACTGGAATAGTAGACAACCAGAGAGCTTGACAATAAGTCAACAGAAACTTCCCACATGAAATACAAAGAGGAAGAAAAAAAAAAGTAAAAACAAACCTACCACCAAGAACTATGGGAAATTTTCAAAAGATGAAATATATACATGCATAATTGGGATACTAAAAGAAAAAAGAGAATGGAGAAGTAATATTTGTAATGTTATGGTTGAGAATTTTCTGAAACTAACGACAGACACTATATTTCAGTTTCAGGAATCTCAAGGAACACTAAGTAGAAAAATATTTTTGGAACTACACCTAGGTATATAATAATAATGGATTTAAAAGATAGTATTACTATCTGTAACAAAGTTAACAATACATTGGGTAACACATGGCATGGTATTTATTGATGAAATATGTTGACTCATCAACTTGGATAGAGAAGCTGCTGTTCCTCAGTTATTACCCAATTTTCTTTGATTGTATGTAAGCATCATATAATGTCACAAAATGCTGACCTATCATACCATTTGAGAATTTGTCATACTCATCCTATGCAATTTAGTCACTATAATTTTATATGACATTGTAGTTTCTTATCAACTACCTAGCTTTTACTTGTGTGCAAAATAAGTTCTTCTAGTAAATACCTTCTGTTTGGTGCTTTTCACTGAATTTTTTAAAATAAGAGCTTTACTGTGTTTGATATTATAATAGATCATTAAGAAATAAGCAGTTTTAAGTGTCAAATTCCAGTGTTTTGTAGTTACGTATTGTTTCAATTTTCCTGGAGACATTCCTGTATTTGTAAGCTGTTTATCACCTACAGCATATAGTGGAATAGGACAATCTGAAATAGCACCCCAGCCCATGCAGTACCCATTCATAAGCAGCTCTTGTTATAAACATGGCACTTTTTGTGTACATGTCCCTTATAGCAGTAATGCAGTGAAATAAGTCAGAAGATTATAATTCATCATTTTTAGATAAGAGCTCTATTGAGATATAAATCACATGCCATAAGTGTCACCTTTAAAAGTGTTCAATTCAGTAGGTTTTAGTATATTCATATAGTTGTGCAGTCATTCACCTTTATACTCATCAGATCCAACCCCAAGAAAAATTTGGAGTCTTCTTTTTCTATATCACAGCATATTTCCACAAATTGTCTCACTGGGTCATCAAACAGATTTTTAATGTTTGTTTATCTGATGTTTATTTATTTATTTTTGAGAAAGACAGAGAGAGAGAGAGAGAAGGGGGGGCAGAGAGATAGAGAGAGGGAGACAGAGAATCACAAGCAGGTTCCGTGCTGTCACTGAAGAATGACTTGAACTCATGAACCATGAGATGACCTGAGATGATATCAAATCAGATGCTTAACTGAGTGAGCCACACAGGTGCCCCAAATAGCTATTTAGTTTTGAAAGGGGGGAGTAGGGGCAGAGAAGAGACACAGAACCTGAAGCAGGCTCCAGGCTATGAGGTGTCAGCATAGAGCCTGATGCAGGATCTGAACTTGTACACCATGAAATCATGAACTGAGCTGAAGTCTGATGCTCAACTGACTCCAACACTCAGGTACCCCTAAAACACATTTTTTAAGTGTGAATAACTAAGGAAATATAAAGAATAGAATAATATAGATATAAGAATAACCAAAAATGAGATCACAAAAATATAAAGCCTTGACAAAATTATTCAATTCTGACCAATGCAATTCACTTATTGTAACATTTACAATAAAGTAGAACTGGACAAATGACTAGAAAGAAGCACATAAAACTTCCAGTTTTAGAATTAAATTTTCCTCTTAATTCTCTCCTATTCTGGGGGAACTTGTTTGCATAAAACGAGATAGGGAAGGTAATTTATAAGAGAGACACTGATACTACCAATGTATAGTCTCCTTTGTGTGATACAATTGGCCCTTGAACAACACAGGTTTGAAGAGTGCAGGTCCACTTATATGTGAATTCTTGATAAATACAGTATATTACCACAAATGTATCCTGGCTTCCTGATGATTTCTTAATAACATTTTCTTTTCTCTAGTTTACTGTATTGCAATATTACAGCATGTAGTACATATAACATAAAATATATATTAATCATCTCTAATTTACAAGGCTTCAGGTCAACAGTAGGCTATTAACTTTTGGGGTAGGTCAAAATGTATACATGAATTGTCACCTGCCCAAGGAGATTGGGACTCCTAACCCCAGAATTGTCCAAGGTCAACTATACAGAATTCATCTCTCTATTACATCTATAATTAAATCTATATTACATCAAAATCCTAGAATAAATTCAAATAATTGTAGTTCTACTGTCCATTGCCTAGAGGACCTAAAAACTCTTCTAAAGAAATCGTTACTGGGAATCAGTCACTGTAATCACTGCCAATACTAGGATCACACAATATATGATGCTAACAAACAAACATATTTTTTTTCTAATAAACTAGCTCTTGAAGAACTTATACTGACATCTCAAAGAACTCTAAGGTAGTATGGACCCCCAGTTGAATGACAAGCACTGGAAAGATAGCAGTATAGTTGTGTTCTTTGGCTGGATCTTTTTATGTATTTAAAGGGTGTCCCTTGCTGTCCTCTTTTTCAGGATGATTTCCATAGCTCACTCCCCCCTTCCTCTGTCACTGTCAGTTAATGGGAAAATACCTTCCTCCATCTTCTAGCCTTATACAAAAGTTTAAAATGATTGCTTCAACAGTTGAGATGAGGAACAGATGCTGGACTTGGTGTCACTCTTAGGAGATCTTGATGATTAGTTACATCATCAGAATTGTAAATGCTTAAAGATATTCATGGGAAATGAGAGAAACTGGTAGGCAATTATGATGACAGTTCTGTAATCAATTGTCATATTAGAATGTGTTTATGTTCAATCAGGACATTATCATGATTAAGCTCAGACTTTAAGTATTAGAAATTCACTCATTCATATAACAGATTTTTATGGAGAGTCTACTTTGTGGAAGGCAGTATTTGAAGCCCTGGGATATATATAATAAATGGAAGCCTACCTCAAACTCCCCTCACCCTAAGAGTTTTAATTCCAGAAACACAAGAAAAATTACATGGTACTTTCCTTTTTTAAGAAATGCCTCACAGACTCCAAATCTATATCTTCATGTTTTCTTTTTGTTTCCTATAACAGACCACAGGGACTTACTCTGTTTTTCTTCCTCATATTACCTATCCTTATCCTTCTATTCCATTTCATTCAATCTAGCTGCAGAAAAGAGTTATTTCTCCAATGCTTTTCTCCTGTTTTGAAGTTAAATATTCAATGCTTTTAAGTTTTGTGATTTTGATGGTATTCCATAAGGAAGAGGAAGCAGTAAGCATAGTTTATTAGTAAGATACTATATTAACAGGTTAACTTAAATTTATTAGTGATTTATTTCTTGATCAGGTGAAGGAAAAAAGTCCCTAAAAGTGGATGCCTTTCTTCAAAGGGCTGATAGTGAGACCTAGGCTCTTTTAACATAATGGCTTTATCATCTACAATATTTTGGCTCCCAATGTCCCAATGTCACTGTGCTTCCCTGCATCAATCTGGCAGAAAAGGAGACTGTGGAGTCCTCAGTGCAGGAGGTTTCATTGATCAGGTTTCTAAGTGACATAAATTAACATCTCATATTCTGTCATCTATGTATTCCGTCTATATCCATATCTACCTGTAAGAGAGTTTGGGAAATAGCATTTAGATATATGCCGAGGAAAAAAAGGAAAAAAACACAGGGTAATTAATGAGGTATCCAACTTCTGTCATAAATAAGAAGGATTCTAGGATTCTGGAGCATTTCTAAAACTACTTATAGTAGTTGATTGATGACCATGGGTCATAAATCTCAATAGCTGTGAATTTATTTAAATGAAATTTCCAGGAGGCCAGTGGTTTTGTTTGTCTTCTGACACAACCCAGTATAAGAAGGTGCTTAGAGAATATGTGTGTAAAAGAAAGAATGAAAAAATTATCTTTTAACTCAAGTGAAATAATGGCCTTCCTAATATTGACATTCAATCTAGTAGGAGTCTGTATTTAGTTATCTATTCTTCCACTTATTCTAAGGAGAGAATAAAATAATTAGGAATAGAATAAAGTGGGGAAAATCTTAATTAAATATCTACTCACCAGAGATATTATTAAGATTAACTTTTTCTACCTAATAAAGGAGTAAGAACCCCAACACAATTACACAATTTTTATACAGCAATTGAACACACACCATGTGCCAAAATAATCAAAATCTGATACTCATCAGCTAGAAGAAGCTCTTGGGGTTCTTTTTTGCAGTGATTTATACCAAAGTTAGCCCCAAAGAGCTGCGACTTCTAAAAGACTGTGAATGTAGATCTACCTTTCCTTCGTTATTTGCTGTCAGCCCCAAACTGGAGACCCATCTTGGATATTAATTTCTAGTAAGTGCACTACAATGTAATTCACAGCTGCATATTCTCAATGTTGTAAAATCTCTAGCTCACCATGGACATAGGCCTTAGCATACCCTGCATACTAGGAGAATGACAGATATAAATATCAAGGATCACAACACAATTAGAAAAGTGCTATAGTGGAGGTATATACAAAACATAATCCTTGAGCAGGATAAAGAAAAATCATCTTTCTTAGGAGTTGAGAGATCCTCTCCAGAAGGATTACTCTTTGAGGTGAAACTTGCCATATAAACCAAAAGCAAGAGGTAAATAAGTATCAAAAGTGTATGCAAAGGTTTAGGAAACAAAAGGGAGCAATATATGTAGCTAGGGCATGGAGTGAGAGTTTGCGGAAGAAAAAAATAGAAGGTTTGGATGAGATGCTGAAGGGCCTTTCATGTTATGTTAATATAACTGCATATTTTGTTCATTGCCAGGAATAGAGAAGGATGGTTTGGAAGGGCCAATATAATTATAGCTATTTTGACACAGAGGATTTTTTATGTGTCAAAATTCAAAAGCTATTAACTTTTATAACCAAATAACATGTGCAAGAGACACTCTCATTCTAACTACCCTAGAGTAGGTTGGAAATACAATGAGCCTTAGAGACGGCATGACAAAGGCAGTATAGTTTAACAGTAAGAATGAGGAGAGTGTGAAGCTGAAGGATGACGTAGGATGTCTGTTCTGCACATTATCGCTTAAAAGGAAAGAAATGTAATAAACCAAAAAAACCTGGATTCTGATGGTGTGGGTTATTTTGGGGGCCATGTCAAGTGTACCTGAGTAAAAATGTCAAGTACCTTGGGCTAAAAGAGCTCTAACTAAGTATTCTGTCCCTTGCAGGAAATATGAAAAATTGTTTTTTATAGAAGAGAATTTCTTAACTAAAATACAGAAATATAATAGATTTCCCATAATTAGAGAAGCATTTTTAAAATAAATACCAATATGTTGGAATTATTGGGATCCAGAGTCTAGATAGTTAAATGTATAACTGATAAATAACTAAAAATATAAAATAACTTTCTAATAGTAAAGACTTCCTTAGAATACAGTGGGTCCCAAGAATGAAATTATTCAAATATAGGCTTAGAAGATGTTGAAAAAAAAATGATTGTAGCAGTATATGAGTTGTTAATCATTTATGGCTTCTTCTAAACCCTAGGTTCAACAATTATCATAAACAGTACCTCAACTCAAATTTCTAACAGGCATTTTTTGAGATTCCAACTGAGACACGGCCCTTTGTAGAACACAGATTTTGTGATAATACCAAGATACATATGAAAGAAACTGTTGCCCAATGTTCATTTAATATTTGTTCAAATGGTGTTTATTAGGTTTCTATTCTGTGCCAGGCATTGGTTGTCAGTACTGTTGATAGTTTTTGGACTAAAATCAATAAAATTTCACATAGAAAATATATTTTACTGAAAGACAGATAACAAATTAATAAACAACAGCAGCAATAATACCAGTGTGGGAGAAGAAAAATGATTTAGGGGAAAGTTATGGGAGAGAAATTAAAAAGGTCCTGGGGCAAGATTAACAAGGGACTTGAAAAGTACAGTAAGGAGACTGGATTTTCATCTAATTGAGTAGAGAAGTCTTTCAGGTCTTTGAACAGGGAAAGGATATAATCTTACTTGTATTTAAAAAAAAAAAAATACTGCAGATGGTATGTAAGAATTAGACTGTAGGGGATAAGAGTGTGAGTGAGGAACAGTGCTCCACACAAGGGAATAATGGCTTATATTTATACTAATAGCAGTGTTCGGTATTTGATTTGTATTTTGAAGTAGCTCTTTTAGGAATCTTTAGTCTGGATAGGATGTTGAGTTATGGGAAAGAAATCAAGAACAAATCAGAGATTTCTGATTTATAAAAAACCATTAAAGGTGGTAAGATTTACTAAATGGAAACACCACATAAAATTTTTGTTTACTAATTTGGCAAGTAAAGCATAATTAACACTATTTTTTTTACATCTATAAATTTTGAAAAGCTTATTCGACATCCAAGTGGAAATGTTGAGAAGGTAATTGACTATTAACTGACTATTACTCTGGATCTCAGGACACAAATCAGGGCTATCATTCTTAAACTTGGAGTCCTTATCATGTGTCTTCCACTTAAACCATGAGAGTTGATGCGATTATCTGGAGTGGCAATTTGGGAAAAGAACAGAGAATCAGGACTGAATTCTGTGGGAGGAAACACTAACAATGAAGCCAGTAAGTTAACAAAAAAGTGAGAAGTGTATGGTATCTCATAAGTCAACTGAGGAAATAATAGATTCATTATGTCAAATCATACAGAAATATCAAGAGATATGATTAGCTTCTCTGGCTAGACTGTTTTTAACAAGTCAGTCAGAAAACATCCATGCATACTTAGGCATGTTCACAATGTTCAACATTAAAAAAAGACTCCATCTATCAACACTGCAACTTGTAAAATCCCAGTGTCCACTCCTCAGAGATCTGGGTTTTATTTGTTCAGACTCCCTGATTTCTCCTTCCCCCAGAGCCAAAATTCAAGTGTTTTATTTTAAGCATCTGTAAAACATATCTCCTAGATGGCCCCTTCCCAAAACACATTTATGTTGCAACAACAAAATCCCTATATTCAAATACTACAGAATAAAACTGAGTCCTATCAGGTGCGAATCTGTAGAAAACAGAGCAGCGTCATGACCACAGGCGCATATTCGTTCAGGGTCCAAGATCTCTGAGAAAACAGATCTCAGGGTTAAAAATAACCCTAGAGGACTTGAGTGAAATGCCCTTGGGAATGTGGCCTGTTCTTTAGTACACAGATAGGGATGTTTTGCCTAAGGGAAGCCAGCAGTCAATAGCACAGTGCATTCCCTCCCCTCTTTGCGCTTCATCCTGCCACAAAGTTTCCTATGTATCTTGTTTTTCTGCTGAGAACACTCCTGCATGGTGTTTACCAAATGTACAGGGCTGCCATACTTCACTAATCATTGTTGATTCATGTCTCTGTAAAGGTATATAAAATGATGCAAAATAAAGTTCTGGACCTCAGGCTGTCCTCTCTTTTTCTCAGTTCCTTCTCTGCCTGGGGGCCCTGATCCCCTGAGGTCCACGTGAATCCACAATGAAATGTTTGAAAATTGGTTTAGGGGGCGCCTGGGTGGCTTAGTTGGTTAAGCGTCTGACTTTCGCTTAGGTCATGATCTCGCGGTTCGTGGGTTCAATCCCCGCGTCCGGCTCTGTGCTGACTGCCAGCTCAGAGCCTGGAGCCAATTTCAGAGTCTGTGTCTCCCTCTCTCTCTGACCCTCCCCTGCTCACTCTGTGTGTTTCTCTCTCTCTCTCTCTCTCTCTCTCTCCTAGAAATAAAATATATATATATTTTTAAAAAATTCTAAAAAAAAAAATATTGGTTTAGATCATATTATTAAGGACCTTGAATTTCAGGATAAGTTTTTGGAAAGGTTTGTCTTCTATACAATCTCAGTTTCATAGAAATTATTCTGGCACTAATAGTGAATTCAAAAAAGATATTAGAGACCAGGTAGCAGCCTGTCTGATTATGCTGCATTAAAAAACAAAAACAAAAAAACTGAACACCTAATTTGGATTTGAAGAGTAGGCATGATATACAGCAGAATATTTGCAAAGAGGTAAGACTGTAGGACTATGGTTCAGTAAAATGTATGGAAATATAAAAATATAATGGAGACTTCCAGGCAGAAAAAGTACAGTTGATATGTTAAGAGTAAACAGAAAAAGAAGAGAGGAAAAGGAAATGAAAGAAAGTTGAGTATCAGGTTTGATAATATCTACATTTAGAGGTTAAAGAAGAAAAATAAGTTATTTAAAAGACTGAGAAGAATGAAGCAGGGAATACAACAAGAAGATCAAGTTTTAATATTAAAAAATGAAAATCTTCACATTGAATTGTTTGGAGACCAAAGGAAGGCATAGGTGTGTTTGTAGCCTAAAATAATATTGACTCAAACTTTCTGTCCAAACTGAGACACTATTAAAAGGACATACCAACCAATGATCATGATTTTGATTTACAATAGCCTCACAAGTAAGATTGTCCTTGGAATGCTGGAAATTCAGTCACTCTGAATAAGAGAAGGGAGTTAAGAGACAATTATAGACTATATAGTCGCTAACAGAAAACTTGAACTCGAGGGAAGAGAAAATAAAAGCAAGAACACAGCAGAGCAGTTAGTTTTGATGAGAACGGGGGGAGAGTTCTTCCTAAACGCATAGCACAGTTAGAGTAGGAACACAAGTTCCAGAGATATTTGTAAATGGAAAAGAGGGCCTTGAAATACTTCCTTTTGGGGCGCCTGGGTGGCTCAGTCAGTTAAGCGTACCATTTCAGTTTAGGTCACGGTATCACAGTTTGTGGGTTCGAGCCCCGTGTCAGGCTCTGTGCTGACTAGCGCAGATATGCTGAGCTAGCTGCTCTAGCTCAGAGCCTGGAGCTTGTCTTCAGATTCTGTGTCTCCCTTTCTCTCTGACCCTCCCCTACTCAAGCCATCTCTATAACTCTTTAAAAAATAAGTAAAACATTTAAAAAATTTAAAAAAGACTTCCCTTTACAGTGCCTCAATCATTTCAATAAAGGAGACCAAAGGTTAACTCAGGAGACTTTTTCTTTTTTTTTTTTTTTTAGGGGCACAGACACTGTTTATTGAATGTCAGGTGCAGGAGAGGTAGCTTGCTCCCAAATAGAAGCAAGGCAGCAGATCATGCCAAGGTGCATCTGGCAGCCAGGGCCATGCCCCCCATCCTAGGGGACAGCACAAGCTCACTATGACAGGAGGTAGCAAGGAGCTGGCCAGGGCGAAGAGGTCACCACAGCCTCCCACGATCCTGGGCAAGAAGCGTCAGGTAAACTTGGCACGGCGGCTGGGGGTGGGGGATAAGGGGGAGTGCTGGGATGATTGGACTGGGGTCTAGGTGTCTAGGTGTTCTGGGGGAGGACAGAAGGGGATCATGTCTGTGGGGTGGAGTAGAGACTGTGGTGGTGGCCACCTGGTCCGAGCACCTGGGAGAAGAGCAGAGGAGTGGTCCTTGTCTGGCTGTCCCCGCACCAGGCTGGCTCCTGCCCAATGGTGGGAGCTGGAACTTTGAATACATCAAAAAGCTTTTTAAAGGACAATTCTTGGACACAGTTTGGGAAGTCATTATACATTAAATGGACATGCTCTCAAGCATGCCCAAGGTGCCATTCAGATTTTTGACTCTTCAAAACATAGTAATTCTACTATCTGTTGATTATTGACTCTGCTTTACCGTGCTTTACCTCAGTAATTTCATTTTAATCTCAAAACAACCCTATGAAGTAGATATTACTATTATCCCCATTTTACCAATGAGAGTACTGAGGTACAGAATGTTTAAGTAGTAACCCATTAAAGGTAACACAACTAGAATGTAAAGTCATGATTCAAATTTGGCCAATATGGCTTCAGAGCCCAACGTCCTGTCTACTGAACACATTGCCTCTCCATTATGATGCTAACTTTGAGGTTATAAAACAGATTTTAGAGTGTTTTTCATTCTTTGAAATAAAAGGGTTTCACAGATTATACATGTGTCTCAGGAATGCCAAATCGAGAGCATGGCCCAAGGTTAAGGGTCTCTCACTGGCTGCACTTGTTGAGGCTTCCACCATGATCTGAAATGATGCTGTCATTTGATGCCAAGTAGGATGTAGTCAGTCTGTCACAGGAAGGTTTATACTACATTGGCCTATAGTTCTACAGCTGAAAAGATGATTTTAGTCTGTAGGGTATCATTTACTAGCATGGTATTTTCAGCACTTCAAAGAATATCAATCAGAAATCCCTGAAAGCTGAAATGTGCTTTCCTGAAGTGAGCAAGCTGGTACAATAATTCTTAAATCCTTTGTTGTTGTGGAGGAAATTTCTATGGATTTCATTGTAAAAAATATTTTATACTACAGCTAGCAAAAAACCCTATCAATCTAAGATCTAACATTAGGTTTTTTTATGGTTTGGTTGCTAGGTAATAAATGCACATGGAAAAATGCAGTTTGCAGGAAAAAAAAAATGCCTCAATAAAGAGAATTCCCCTAAGGTTTAGGATGGCAATCTCAACTAATATTTTACATTAAAAAAATCAGATATAGAGGTTCCTAAGAAAAAGTTCACCACAGCTTTAGATAAAAGATAATTTTTAGCATCTTTACACTGCTTTATCCCAGCCCCTTGAAGAGTGCTTGAGTTATAAAAGTTTTCAATAAATATTGAATAATTAGGTCAGTTTTCACTCTGTAAATTCTAAACTGTAAATAAACTACTAAATGAACATTTTTGTTATGTTATTTTCTTTTCAAAATTCTTTTCCTCCCACTAAAATAGATATATGCATAACTGATAAGATTGTATGTATTTATTTGACATTGCATCTGAGAGTGTAGGACTTCTATATGTAGGTACCATTATTCAGTCATCAAATTGTCAAGCTTTCTTTGATACATATTAATTCTTTTCTAGAAAAATACCTGAAGGTCATATTTCAGATTTTAAAAAATTTCTATTATTTATAGAATTCTAAAGGCCATTCATAAAATGTGGTATAAAGAACAGGGTTGGCAATATCCAGTACCTACAGTTGCCTGGAGGTAACAAAATGAGTGAAAGAATGGGCTGGGAATGGAGTTTCAGTGGTAAATTGTAAGCAAGCCTGTCAAAAAAGAATGGCTATTATTACTCTTGCCATAGACTTTTGCCATTAATGACAACTCTCAGGGAATCTGGAAGGGTTGATTTTTAACATGAAAACTAATGGTTTTTAAAAAATATTTTAACATAGTCAGTAACATTTAAAACACTGTGCAAGAAATAAAATACTCTTGGGGAATATATAGCTTGAGCCCACAGTTAGTTACTTCTAAGCATCAAGTTCAGAGTCGTTCTAAACAGGGGTCATAGTCTTGGTAGGCACGATATTGAACTTTACTCCCAAGTTTGTCATGCCTTCTTTACATTCGTTGAATCAACTCTTGTTTTCATAAAAATGTTTTATAAGGCTCATTTGCTACTTATTGTACTTAAGTTATAACCTGAAAGCCTCTGAAGTACATGCATAAAGACTAAAGCAGAGTGAATGATTAAAGTTACCACAGTCTTCTTTAAAACAAAAAACCCAACAAGCAACAACAAAAAAACAAACAGCAATAACAAAACCACAATTAATGCTGTCATGCTTCAGAGTTAAAGTTCCTTTCTGCCATAGTTAGTAATTCTGTAAGCAGTCTGAAAAATAAAGACCATAAACAGTTTGCAATGGCAACCTGATTGGATTATTATTCCCTTTCATTTTTGAAGGTGGCCAGGTGTCCAACTATTATAATAGCCGGGATCTTAATGTTAAAAATTCATTTACCTAGAGTCCATGACCTCTAAAGGAGCTGTTAATTTGGGGAAGATCTAATATAATATTCTCAAGGGAATAAAATGAATGGTTCTAAATTCGGTTATAAAAGAAATTGAGAGTGTTAAAAACTAATTCTGCAAGTGCTATAAGAAATATTAAAATATTAGTATTAAAAGTAATAATTGCTTAAGAAAATGAACCCACAAGACAGAGACAGTGAGGAAATCTGCAAAACACATACCAGATAAAGGACTGTATCCTAAATACAATGAATTCTTGTAACTCAAAACAATGCAAATTACCCAGTTTAAAAAAATGGTTAAAAGACATAAACAGAGACCTTACCAAAAGATATTCAGATGGAAAGTAAGCACTTAAAAAGCCACTCAACATCACAGGTCATTAGAGAATTGCAAATTAAAATGAGATATGATTACACCCCTATGAGAATGGCAAAAATCTAAAACACTGACAACATCATATGCTGGTGTGGATGTAGAGCAGCAGGGACTCTTATTCCTGGTTAGTAAGAATACAAAATGGTAGAGCCACTTTGGAAGACAGTTTGCCAGTTTCTTATAAAGCTAAGCATACTCTTACCAAACGACCCATCCATTCAGTTCCTTGACATTTATAAAAATGGGTTGAAAAGAACACCTGCATGTTTATAGCACCTTTAAATGAATTTAAATGTTTATAGCACCTTTATTCAAAATAGCCAAAACTTGGAAGCAAACAAAATGTCTTTCAATAAGTGAATGGATATTCAAAGCATGGTATATATATACAATGGAATATTATTAAGTGGTAAAAAGATAGGAGTTATTAAGTTACGAAAAAAAAAAAAACCCATAAAGGAAACTTACATATATATTGCTAAATGAAAGAATCCAATCTGAAGAGGCTACACACTGATTCCAATGATCTGACATTCTGGAAAAGACAAAACCTATGGCAACAGTAAAAAGTTCAGTGATCTGTGGGGAGAGAGGGATGAATAGGTGGAGCATGGGATTTTTAGGGCAATGAAACTATTCTGTATGGTACTGTAGTATAGAAACATCTCACTATGTATTTGCCAAAATTCCACGGAATGCACGACACAAAGAGTGAGCCCCAACATAAACCATGGACTTTAGTTAATAATAATATACAAATATGGACCACTTGTAACAAATGTACCACACCAATGCAAGATATTAATAACTGGAGAAATTGGGAGGAAGGTGAAAGGTAAAAGGGACTTCTCTTCACCTTTTTGTCATTTTTGAAATAGATTTACAATCATTTAAAACAATAAAGACTGAGTTTTTAAAAGTTAGCATTCAAGCAAAGACTTCAATGAATTTAAGGAAGATGCTCTGGTAGTATTGCCTACACTGTATACATATCCTATACTGTATACATGTCCTTAGTAAAAGACAAAATTTTTCACATAAAGAAAATTTGTTTTCTCAACCAATGTATTTTCGTAATGCTGAGCCATCCTATCCAACTGCATGAAACAGACAAAATATGTCTTATGTTGAGATAACACATAGATATCAGAAACTAAAATGTATTTACCTGTAATTTATTGAAGTTTTTCTTTTATAGCCTAGAATAATTAATTGGAAAAATACAATACTAACTCACCATGACATATAAATATATTTTTTGATTAAACTTTGCTTCTCAATAATAATAATTACAATTTTTACAGACAGTTTCCTGAGAGGAGAAAGCCTTATTTTTAGATTGCACACACAAAAAATTTGTATTTCTATTGTTTTTTCATAAATGTTGGAAAATCCATTTACTGTTAAATGGATTTACTTTTAAAATTGAAATTAATAAAAATAAAACACATACTTCCTGAAATTTATTTGCAGTGTTAATTGGTAATACACATAATCTGATGGATAATATAGTTAGGTATATATTCATCTGAGATATATGTATATACATATACAAATAATAGGTGTGCAAGATATGATATAGTAATGCTCAGAAACATAGCTAATTGTCTTTTCTAAGACACACCACTTTGACATTTTAATTTCTCTAAAATTGGGAGGGTCTTAAAATTAACATCAACTTAAATTAAATGAATTATAATGGTCACACTGTAAAATGATAGCATGGATGAGATATTTTGGTCTTGAGTTTAGTTTAAAGGGAACATTTTTGATAATGTAAGTTTCTAGCTCTATTTTAAAGGATGCAAGATTAATATCCAGATAGGAAAGAATATCATGTTTTACTTAATGAATTTTAGCAGCTTTAATGGATGAGAGAATGGAAACAGGGAGCATTTAAGGACATGAAGAGGGTTTCCCCATTTTCTAACTTATTATCTCAATGCTATCTTTTTTTTCTTTCAATGCATAACTAATAGATAAAGTGCTATATTAGGTCTTGAGTTAATTTTTCAAAGAAATAGGACCCTGGATTCATGTTTTATTTTATTTTATTTATTTATTTTTTTAATGTTTTATTTATTTCTAGGAGAGAGAGAGAGACAGCGTGAGCAGGGGAGGGTCAGAGAGAGAGGGAGTCACAGACTCTGAAACAGGCTCCAGGCTCAAATCTTTCTTCTTCACAGACTCAAATCAAATTGTGTGGTTCAAATTCTGACTCTATCACCTATTAGCTTAGGCAAAATCAGTTTTTCCCTGTCTCAGTTCACTCTTTGTAAAATGGAGATAGTATTAGGTTTAACTAAGAAAATGTATGTAAGGTGCTTAGGTCAGGCTATGTTAGCAGAGACAGATAAAATTTTGAAACAAATTCAAAAGATGAGCACTGATACACACAGATACCAGAATGGAGAAAATATTACAATGATATTTAAATGAGATAGAAGTTGTATATACTTCAATATTTGTATGGTTATTAAATTAAAATTCTAACTGTAATAAGTAAAATAATCATGTGTAAAAACTCTCAGAGAAAGAAGAAGAAGAATTACAGGAATTAAGATTAGTCAGGGAAGTACTAAGTAGCAAAAAGCCTTAAAATTCAACACTGCATTTTTCCTTTGATTAATGAGGTCTGTGTGGGCCTGATTCCATCAACTGTGATAGAGCTTGGGAGGGGCCAGGGTAGAGTCAAATACATGGCATACTAAAGGTTTTCAATGTCTGTACTCTAGAGTATCAATAGTATGCCAGTGAGAATACACTGTAATTTAGGTTTTACCTTGATAAGATAAGCTAATAGGCTAAGATATCTAGGTTTTCTAGGTCATGCAATGATGCTCTCTTCCATGTGCTCACACACTCTTAATATGAAGTAAAGAAAATAGCTTCTGACAGCTTTCAAGTGCCAATGAGACACAAAATGACCTATGCACAGGTTAGAAAACCCTTGTGCTTTAGCAAACAAGCCAACTGTACTTAAATACATCGGATTATAATTTGGAGGAGAAAAATTTATATTATATATATGTCCAAATAGTGTAATTTGACAGCTAATTTTATATTTCAGAGATATAGAATTTCTCCTTAAGCTAATTAGGGAAGATATAAAGACTTTGGTCAATCTTTGAAACACTTTTTCCTTGAATTGAGGGAAGAAAGAGTTTTAATAAAAATCTGTGTGCCTCTCAATTATCAAGGATATAATATAGCTAACTTTCCATGCCCAGGATAAAATTTCTCTAGAGCCCAGAGGCCATATATATTACAGAACAAAACTCCATAGACTAGTTTCCTCTTCCAATGCCTACTCAAACGGGCTGCCTAGTACTTGGGAGCAAGTAGGTACTATTTAGTTTTGCTTGGCATTCGTGTGCATTATGTGAAGCAGTCATCTATTTTACAGCTGCATAAAACAGTACATGGATTTCATGATGCAGAAAAGCAGTAGTTTATTCCTCATTTTCCATCATGTAAATTTTTACTGAATAGATTTGCATGAAGAGTCACCCTCCCTTTACAATACAAATGAAAAATGCCATCATTATACACTTTCCTCTTTCTAAGCCTTTCTTTGTCAGAAGCAAACACTTAAAGGAGGAGGAAAGACAGAAGAACATTCTTTAGGATAAAATTGCCAGCCAGCACTGCAGCTAATTTTAAATGTTGCAAGAGTAAGTTTTATAGCAGGAATAGAAGAAGTAGGTATAGTTTGAAAATAGACTGTTTGTATTCATTTAAAAAAAAAATGAAAAATATTCTTCCTCCCTGCCAACTAAGAATTATGTATAAAACAGCTGAGTTACTCTCAATCTATAAAGAAAGTTAATTCAATCAACTCAAAGTAAAACTCATGAAAGAATCAGAATATACTTACTCATAAACCATAAATAGAAATAATCTACATTATAACAAAATATGATATTAACTAGGATGCTTTTTACTTTTATTTTAAGCTTCAATTAATACTTTAAATTACTTCATTTAATCATTAGAGTCAATAATATGAGAATAAATCTGATTTTCAGATGTATGTTAGAATTTCATACTTCCATTTCTTGGTGGAACAAAATTACAGTACAGCTAAAATAAAGACTTTTTGAAATATATGACGGCTGAAAGTGGCATATAGTTTGAAGATACAAATCACATATAAATGTTTGAGTTTTACATGTGATCCATACCAACAACATCAAATGTGTTTAGAGGATATACAAGATAGTATGATCTCAAAAAGTTGATGTTTTCCAAAACAACTTCTTAAAGAATTTGTGCTCTTCTTGAAGAATAGGTAAGATATAAAGAAAATGAAGGGGCACTCAAAGAAGAAAGCATGCTAAGACTTAGGCTCTAAGTTTCTCAACCGTGGCACTATTTTTATTTCGTACTGAATATCTTATTATGGGCAGCTATCCTGTACATTATAGAATGTTTAGCTCCATACCTGTACTCTACCTGTTAGGTGCCAGTAACAGACTTCATTCCCTGTAGTGACAACAAAAATTGTCTCCAGATGTTGCTAAATGTCCCTGTATGTGAAGATAATCACCCTTGGTTGAGAATCTGAGTAATGGAGATAGAGTTACATAATGGGATAAAGAATAAGGACACAAATATTGATGTGGCAAGGTTGAGATAAAATTACAGAGGGCCTATAAAATCAGGTTAAGAAATTTTCAAATCTTATGAACACTGTAAAGCTCTGAAGGTTTCTAAATATAAACATAATGGATGTTAAGCATTAAGAATATAGGGGTGTATAATGGCATATTGTAGGGAAAATAGAACAGGCAGAGAGATCAGTGAGCAGGCCAGTTATCCTAATGTGGAACAACAAGAACATAAATTAAGATGATACCCATGAAAAGGATATAAAGTTGGGGATGTAGAAGGTTCACAATAAAAACTGCAAAGAACAAATGATACAAAATATGTCCTACACAGCTTATAGAAAAGGAAGACTCTCATTATTGAAAGTCAAAATAGTATATTGTAGAAGAGTCTGGAATTCTAGTCTAGATAGGTGTTTGTGCTACCAAGCCATGTGTAACTTTCACTACTTAGGTCATTTCTCCCAAGGATTACCTCTTATGGGTGAAGTTATAAAATTTATTGAGAAAAGTTTCAGAGACTTTCCTAGCTTCAAAAACTTATGAAACACCAACAGTTTCAGATTTCAGGTTTGGTGCAGGAAGTCTAATACAGTAATTTCAAAAAAAGGAAGGGCAGTTATTTTCTGAGAAAATCATTATTTTTCATTTCCAAGGCTTGCGTTCACAAGGAGAAGACTCATAACTTGACTAAAAATCAGCTAAGTGAACAGGACCAGATATGTTGCCAGTAACAAAGTGCAATGTTTCTTCTCCTTTTTAAAATTTTCTTAATGTTTATTTTTGAGAGAGAGAGAGAGAGACAGAGCATGAGCAGAGAAGGGACAGAGAGAGAGAGAGACAGACAGAATCTGAAGCAGGTTGCAGGCTCTGAGTTGTCAGCACAGAGCCTGATATGGGGTTCAAATTCCTGAACCATGACCTGAGTTGAAGTCAGATGCTTAACCAGCTGAGCCACCCAGATTGCCCCACAGTCCAATGTTTCTGTATTAGTCTTCTTAACCTATTGTAACAAAATACCACAGTCTGGATGGCTTAGTAACAGAAATTTATTTTCTTGCATTTTGAAGGCTAAGTTTAAGATCAATGTTCAGGTTGATTTGGGTTTTGGAAAAGGCACTCTCCCTGGCTTACAGAAAGCTGCCTTCTCATTTTGTCCCCTTATCGCCTTTATTCAATGCATGTGTAGAAAGATAGTGAGCTTGCTAAGGTTTCTCTTTCAAGGGGACTAATCCTATTGGAATAGGGTTCTACTCTTATGATTTCATTTAATCTTAATTCTTTTTAAAAGCTCAATTTCCAAATAAAACTACACTGAAAGTTAGAGGTTCAACATATGAATTGGAGGAGGGAGGCAAGCATAAGCATTAAGTCAGTAACAGCTTCTACCACTGGGTCAGAGCTGAAGACCCTCTGTGACATTAGTGAAGAAGAGAATAAAGATCTCAATAGATAATATAAGGCATATAAAAACAAAAACCTCATGCCATATAAAAAATGAACTCAAAATGGATCAAAGACCTAAATTTAAGAGGTGAAACTATAAAACACTTAGAAGAAAATGTAGACATGAAGCAACCGAGAGGTTTTCCCAGATCAGGAACAAAACAAGGAAGTCCATTCACAGCACTTTTATTCTCCATAGTACTGAAATTTTCTAGGCACAGCAATCAGATAAGAAACAGATATAAGGGCATCCATATTGGTAAAGAAGTTACACTGTCACTATTTGCAGATAAAATGATACTATACATAGAAAATTGTCACTTCTAATAGTTTTTGGTCAATTTACAAATGAATTAACTTGTAGGAAAAAATTAATACCCAGAAATTGGTAACATTTCTATACACTAATAAGAAAGTAACAGAGAAATTTTTAAATAAAGCGTTCACATTTGCACCAAAAAGAATGAAATACCTAATAATAAACTTAACCAAAGAGATGAAAGCCTATAGTCTGGAAACTATAAAACACTGGTAAAAGATATTGATGACGACACAAATAAAAAATATTCTACCCTTATGGGTTAAATTTTTTAAATGTTTTATTTCTGAGAGAGAGAGAGAGAAAGAAAGAGAGAGAGAGAGAACATGAGCAGGGGAGGGTCAGAGAGAGAGACATAGAATCTGAAGCTCCAGATTCTAGGCTAGCTATAAGCACAGAGCCGGATGCAGGGCTCAACCCCACGAACTGTGAGATCATGACCTGAACTGAAGTCGGACGTTCAACCGATTGAGCCACCCAGACGCCCCTCCACCCTTATGGGTTAAAAGAATCCATATTACTTAAAGCAATCTCTATCAAAATACCAACATTTTTTCACAAACTAAAACAAATGATATTAAAAACTACCATTTTTACAGGGGGAACCTGTGTGGCTCAGTTGGTTAAGCGTCCAACTTTGGCTCAGGAGCTCAGGTCATGATCTCACAGTTCGTGGGTTCAAGCCCTGCATCGGGCTCTGTGCTGACAGCTCAGAGCCTGGAGCCTGCTTTGGTTTCTGGTCTCCCTCTTTCTTCCCCTCCCCTGCTCACACTCTGTCTGTCTGTCTGTCTGTCTCTCTCAAAAATAAACAAACACTTAAAAGAAAACTATATGGAACCACAGAGAACTCCGAATACTCAAAACAATTCTGAGAAAGAGGAAAAAAGCTAGAGATATCACAATCCCAGACTTCAAGATATGCTATAAAACTCATAATCAAAACAGTATGGTAATAGGACAAAAGTAGACATGTAGATCAATGGAACAGAATAGAGAGGAATTAAATGAACTCACATTTACATCGTCAATAAATATGATAAAGGAAGCAAGAATATACAGTGTGGAAAATGATACTCTCTTCAATAAATGCTGGGAAAACTGGAACGCCACATGTAAAGGAATGAAACTAGACTGTTATTTAACACCATACATGAAATAAACTCAAGATAAATTAAAGACATAAATGTGTGATGTGAGACTATAACAATCCTAGAAGAGATCATAGGCTATTCTTTCTCTGACATCAGCCATAGCCACATTTTTTTAGATAGGTCTCCTAAGGCAAAGGAAATAAAAGAAAAAAATAAACTATTGGGGCTACATCAAAATAAAGAGCTCTAATAGCAAAAACAAAACAAACAACATCCCCCTTTCAAAAAAAATTGTTGGGAGAAGATATTTGCACATCATATATCTTCCAAAATATATAAAGAAGTTATATAACTCAACACCAAAAGAAAAAAAATAATAAAAAATGTGATTAAGAAATGGACCAAAGATCTGAATGGACATTTTCCCAAAGAAGACATACAGAAGGCCAGGAGGTACATAAAAAGATGTTCAACATCACTGATCCAGAAAATGCCAATAGAAACAACAATGAGGACATTGTACCTGTTACAATGGCTAGAATCAAAAAGATAAGAACTAACAAGTATTGATAGGGATGTGGAGAAAAAGGAATCCTCATGGACTGTTGGAGAGAATGTAAATTGGCACAGCCACTGTGAAAAACAGTATGGAGTTTCTTCAAAAAAATAGAAAATAAAAAATACCGTATGGTCTGGTAATCACACTACCGGGGATTTACCCAAAGAAAACAAAAGCACTAACTTGAAAAGATATATACACCTGTATGTTTATAGCAACATTATAGTAGCCAAAATAGAGAAGCAACACAAGTGGTCATCAATGGGTGAATGGATAAAAAATGTGGTGTGTGTGTGTTCCATATATATGGAATGTATATATATATACCTTAAATATACACCATATATATATATATATATACCATATATATATACATATACACCTTAAGTATACACCATATATATATACCTTATATATATATATACATACCCTATACATACACCATATATATATATATACACCATATATATATATCTTATATATACACCATATATATATACACCTTATATATATGCACACCATATATATATACACCTTATATATACACCTTATACATACATACACACATACATACACCTTATATTCACACCTTATATATACGTACATATACATACACACATACATACACCTTATATACACACCTTATACATACGTACATATACACACACATACATACACCTTATATACACACCTTATACATACATACATATATACACACACATACACCTTATATACACACCTTATACATACATACACATACATACACACATACATACACCTCATATACACACCTTATATGTACATACATACACATACATACACACATACACACACCTTATAAACACACCTTATATATACGTACACATACATACACCTTATATACACACCTTATACATACGTACACATGCATACACACATACATACACCCTATATACACACCTTATACATACGTACACATACACACACATACACCTTATATACACACCTTATACATACGTACACATACATACACACATACATACACCTTATATACACACCTTATACATATGTACACATACATACACACATACATACACCTTATATACACACCTTATACATACGTACACACATACATACACACATACATACACCTTATATATACACCTTATCCATACACCTTATCCATACATACACACATCCATACACCTTATCCATACACCTTATCCATACATACACACATCCATACACCTTATCCATACATACACACATACATACACACATACATATACACACACATACACACACACATACATACATACACACATCCATACACCTTATATATACACCATATATACACACACACCTTATACACACATACACACACCATACACACACACACACCTTATACATACACACATACACACACCATACACACACACACACCTTATACATACACACATACACACACCATACACACACACATCTTGTACATACACACATACATACACCATACACACATATCTTATACATACATACACACACCATACACACACACACACCTTATACATATACACATACACACACCATACACACACACACACACTTATACATACACACATACACACACCATACACACACATCTTATACATACACACATACATACACCATACAATAATAATAATAATCTTATACATACATACACACACCATACACACACACACACCTTATACATACACACATACACACACCATACACACACACACTTATACATACACACATACACACACCATACACACACACACACTTACACATACACACATACAACACACCATACACACACAC